>OX459112.1:162564231-163893862 GCA_949775065.1 Brachyopa scutellaris | reverse complement strand
CTTAAAGGAAAACTATTATAGAACTGAATTATACATCTGTTTGGTGCAGTTCAGTGAAAAAGTAGGAAGATAATTTAATGAAAATAACACGATGAAGGTCTGAGGAACATTTTTTTATATGCCAATGAAGAAATAAGGACATTGAGCCATAAGCAAAAAATTTAAGATTAGCATTTTTTAAAATACCTTCAGCCAGATATCGAACACAAGGCGGTGACTTTCGACAGTCGATCGAAATAAAGTGAGCTCCAAATTTGTTTCATATACTAAAAGCAACACGCCAAACTATAATAATTCACATTCAATCATAACCCGATACTTACTAAGAAATAAATATAAAAATAACTCTTTGATTGTATCATTGCGAGCAGTGGCGTAGCTACCATGGGGAAAAGAGGGTGTCCAGGCCGCTGAAGTTCAATTTTGTTAAACCTTACAACCTTTTTTTTAACTTTTACCAGGTTAAATATAACAGTACATAGAACTTAAATAATAATAGCAAAAAACTGCAAGTTCTCCGAGTTTTATGGTACTACGATCACAATCAATTCACAATTGACACTGTCTCAACTAATTGATCACATGCTTTCGAGAATGAATTTCCGAAATTCTCCGATATCTAACGGTACATTTATATATATATTTTTTTGCGTATGCCTATCTAGAACATCTGTGATTGTTCTTCATCAATGATTCGTTGCAGTCAAGCCTAGATTCAAAAAGTAACAACAGGAAAACCTTTTTCCTCTTCATTATGTGATCAAAAAGTTGAGTCACTGTATTGTACAGGGTTTTTCAACAGGGACGCTACAAAAGTAGAGCGACAGGGACAGCAAACGACGCCATATTTCTTGCTCTTTTGACATTTCTCTTCAGTAAGGTTTGCCATTTCATGATGTAATGATATACGAGCCAACAACAAAAAAAAATTTACTACCGAAAATCGGAGTCATTGGCCTCAACATTAATAGCGCTACGTCCGATTTATGGTCGTCATAATCGTCCTAGCAGATCAACAATTGAGAGTCTAGTGGAAAAATTTTAATCCACAGGCATAGTACAAAATGTTCCCGTGCCAGTGAGACAAAGAAGAGCCCGTAGTGTCGAGAATATTGCTGCCGCTGAGGCTTCAGTTGAAGAAAGCACAAATGTGTCTCTCACACGTCGTTCTAAAGCGTTGGGCATCTCTGTGACGTCGTTGTGGCGAATTTTGCGAAAAGATCTTGGCCTACATCCTTACAAGATTAAATTGACGCACGAACTGAAGCCGCTTGACCACCAGAATCGTCGTATGTTCGTGAATTGGGCTGAGCAACAACTTGAAAATGATTCGGATTTTCATCGAAAAATCATCTTCAGCGATGAGGCTCATTTCTGGCTGAATAGCTTTGTCAATAAACAAAATATGCGGTATTGGTCAGGCAGCAATCCACACGTACTCCATGAGTCATCATTGCATCCCGAAAAAATTACGGTTTGGTGTGGTTTATGGGCCGGCGACGTCATTGGGCCGTACTTCTTCCGTGATGATCAAGACCGGCACGTTACTGTGAATGGGAATCGCTACCGTTCAATGATAACCGAATATTTTTGGCCCCAATTGGATGATATGGACTTGGAGGACATGTGGTTCCAACAGGACGGCGCCACAAGCCACACAGCGAATGTCACAATCAATTTATTGGAAACCAAGTTTGGAGAACGTGTTATCTCACGAAATGGCCCAATCGCTTGGCCGCATCGGTCGTGCGATTTGACGCCGTTAGACTATTTCCTGTGGGGCTACGTCAAGTCTATGGTTTACGCCAACAAGCCAGCGACGATTGATGAACTTCGTAAGAATATCGAACGTGAAATTGCAGCAGTATCGGCCGATTTATGCTTGAAAACCGTCGAAAATAGGGTTCAGCGTCTGGACTTCTGCAAGCGTGCCCGTGGTGGCCATGCAAAAGAAATCGAGTTCCATACCTAATGGCATCGAACGTACTTTCACAGGAATAAAGAATTTCATTGATATCCAAAACCGTTTTTGTTTTATTTAAAAAAACTTTTGTAGCGCTCTTATTGAATACAGTGCCGTTTAAAACATTTTGCTCAAACTATTTTTTTCGAAGTTTGGCGAATTGGTTGTAATAACAACATATTCTGTAATGAAATTTTCTTTTCTTAGGCATTTTCAAACGATTCATGACACTTTTAGAGTGTAACAATTTTTTACCTGTGGTTAAGGAATCAAAATGTTAGACCGAAAAATGGGGTTTTTAGGGTAGGTACTTGGTTCAAGTTTAATAATAAATGAAAAATGCTTAATTATTGTAGTCTTTTTATGTTTTAATTGCTTCACAGAAACATTGTCCATTTAATCAGTACTTTGTTGAATCTCCTCTTGGTTTAAAACTGCTGGACATCTGCGATTCATTGACTCGGATAGCTGTTTCCATGTGGATTCAGGTATAGTCGGATTAGTATCTAAATATTTTAGGATATCAATTGACTCTGGACGCAATATTTAGTTTCATGATTGACCAGATATTCTCAATTGGATTGAGGTCTGTGCTGTAGTGAGGCCATCTTAGCACATTTACATTGTTTTCTTCGCAGTAATTTTAAGCTTAATAAATAAAATAAAAATACACATGTAGTTTTTAGTCATAAAAATTGTAGCTTTGCTACAAATTAATTTTTTATTTACAACATTTACAATTTCGGCTGTATGCCAAGGATCATTGTCCAGTTGAAAAGTGATAATGCAAGTGTCACCAAAAAGTTCTAGGGCGGAGGGCTTTAATTCATATTCTAGGAACCGTAGATAAACTTTTGATTCTAAAGAGGCCATTCTACCTTCTCCATCTCCAGAGAAGCATCCCCAAACCATCACACCTTCAATTCTGGTGGCATTCGTAAGAGGCATTCAGAGCTCAGTGTTTCGTTTGGTTCTCTTCGCGCAAGAATCCTCCCATCTCCAACGTGCAGCTTAAATTTGAATTCGTCCGAAAAGATAACATTGTTATAGATGTCTTGAATCCAATTAAGATATTTCTCAGTCCAAATCAATCGTTCACTGACTCTTATTGGAAAGTCCGGCTTCAGTACTTTTTTGAGTGCTCAAGTCCAGCTTCTGCGAACCTTTGGGTAAATTCGTAAACGTCAAATGACGATCACATCATAGTTGCGATGGTCATTTGCGGTGCTGTGAGGTAAATGCATTAAAATGAAATCGAATCGTTGCAGGATGATTTGCCATCAGCTGCAGTGGCAATATGTTTTCGAATTGTTGGCGGACGTATCAAAACGTTTTCTAATTCTTAATCGTGATCATCGTCATGCAATTGACGTTAAAGAGTTCACTCTTTTTCTCACTGAGACTGCTGAAAATATTTTTCGTGTAGCTCGAAATTGATCATTTTTGATACCTACTGAAGTCTTGAACTAATGCCGTCGTCTTTTTTGGCCTCGCTGAGACTTTAATTCTCCTGTTAGTCCCGGTCTCAGGAATTTTTTCAAATTTCATGCCACAGTTTGTTAAATCTTTCAGAAATTTGACGGGTCGTCGAATTTAGACGTGACAGACATAAAAAATTAGATTTACACTTGGAACTTATTTTTCCCATATTTTATTTTTTAATTACTTTGGTTCGTTTTGGACGGCTATTAAAAGCTAAATGCGCCTCCCATTTATAATTGCATCGACTTTTCTGCACGAATTGAACGACATTTTGCTGCTAGATTAAGAAAAGGTTTGAGCAACATTTTTCGAACGGTTATGTGAAGTGTACAAACATATAAAGATAAAAGAAGTTGCAATTATGCAGGAGCTGAAAAGTCCTTCAGCAAACTGAAATATATTAAAAGTTCTCTAAAAAATATTTCTATTAGACAAAATCGATTTCGACATTTATCTCTGATTGCAATCGAATACAACGGTGCTACAGAATTGGATCTGAGCGAAGTGATAGATATAAGTATTTAACAACGTAAAAGACTGTACATCTTTAATTTATGTAATTATTATTTCGTCTTTGTCATAATCAGTGTTTGGATACATCAAATGGTACCAGCACTTTCATATTGCACTGAACTGCATATGGTATGCCTTAATTTTTCTTTCCAACTCTTCCAACTCTTCCAACTCAACTTCCAGCCAAATGTGCCAATAGACTTTTCTTTTCCAAAAGAGTTTAGTCAAATCGATCATATTTTGATCCATTGGTTGGAGAATGTAGTTTGTAAAATAAAAATAACAGTAGGCAAGAACATTTTTGCAACAAGAATGAGACACATAATTTCTTGTTAATTATTTGACGCTGAATCTAAATCTGGAAACAGAATTGCTCTAGGAGGTCAGAATTTTGAGATATAAGAATCTCGAAGTGCTAAAACACGCGTTTTGGCGATATTTGAAGTAATTTTTTGAGAACAGCAAAATTTCTATAGTCAATTCTAACTAAAGCATCCTTTAGTACTGCTCTTTTCCTTTCAGCAATATTTTAGTTTATTTTGCTACGAGGTTTTTTTCTCAAGATATTTATTTTTAGCTACGGTACTTCGATATTACCTATATTATATTTTGCATTTTAGTACTAACGAGTTGCATTATAAAAATAAAATGGTATGGCAAACTAACTAAACTGGGATCAGTTGCAATTACTGAGTCAGGTTTTAAGTGTTGCTTTTATCGAGGAGTTGCGCGTATCGAGGGACAGTTGCTTTTATTGAAGACGTACTGAAATTCCATAGCAAATTTTCACCTTTGAATACAATGCAAATATTATATTTTAAATTTTGATAAATATAATATTGGTTTCGGAATCCCGATTTATTTATCGTCCGGGGCCGCCTTTCCATCTAGCTACGCCACTGATTGCAATGACATTTAAAAATTATAATTGCAAGCGCTATTCTTCTCAAATCAATCATACGATACTCTGGGCTCATACCAAATCGTCTTAATGATAAAGTAAATCATTTGCTACACAAACAATTACCATTGAACAGCGAATCCGACAAACATCAAATATTCCACGCATGGTCACATTATTTAACAATATTCAATAACTTTCGACCGTTTGTCTGGCAATTGAACAAAATGTGAATACCGCCGCCCGCCGCGCCGGCGTACCACATGCTACTTGCCTGCCAAACTGACTGGGTTTTGAAGCAATCAAAGAACATTAATAGAACACAGCACAGAAATTATCATTCAATTCGTGTACAGAAGGGGAAAAGAATTGAACGAAATCAAGCTAATCTTCAGCGCAATTTAAGAATTTTATAAACATAACCAATTTGTCTACGGAGACCACGGCTAAGATATCTTGCGTCTGGTCATGCATTCACCACACATCTTTGTATGACTGCCGCACCGCCGACCGACGCGACGTGGTTGGTATTTGTTTTTTTTTTTTTTGTCAATTGAAGCGGTAATTGCGAATTTTATTTTTTAATGAATGCAGAATTTTTAGTGCGTGTGGAAGAAGCTACGGGGTCTTCCTTCACAAATTTGATATCTAACGGTATTGTATTTCCTAATTTCAGAGCAATAGGTAAAACTGGAGACGAGGAAACGTAAAATTAGCCGCGTTAGGCAGAAAACAATTCGTTCAGCTTTTCTTTTCGGATTTCGACGTCAACTTAATCCAGTGAAAATTTTGCACGAATGCCAAAATGCATATTGAATTAATGTATCACCTCTCGTTACTGTTTCAAAGTGGTCTTGCAGATTCCAGATTGGCCATTTTAGTGTGGAGGTTTACCGACGATACAAATGAGACTGGTAAAGGCCAAAGTTGACGAATATCCTGATAGCTGGTGATCTGAGCTTGAATATCATGGCTGTATCACGAATATTGAATCATAACCTGAAATCAGCTCGATGGGTTCCAAGAATTTCGGCTGAAGTGGTGCAAAAACAGCCGCGTGAACATTTGCCCGCAGTATTTTCTGGAAGAGTTCGAAAATAGAGAGTCAGGTTACTTTAATAAAATCGTAGTAGGTGATGAATCTTGGTTTTATAAGAAAGATCAAGAAACCAAAACCAAATAGCAGTGCATGGCTGGAGCCCAGAAGTTGCAAACAGAGGCTAAACAACAGAAGTCATGATGTCGATTTATTTCATAAAAGCGAAAGTGATGGCCGTCATCCTGCTAAAAACTGGTCAGACAGTAACTGCTAATTGGTGCACGTATACGGAAAATTGCTTATAACAAGTTTTTTTTTTAAATTTATTAGGAAACCGAAAAAGGAACTTTATGACTCATACTGCGGCAAAAACCAACAACTTTCTTACTTTACTTTAGGTTGCGCTACAGCTCGGGGTGAATATGGGCCTGCTTCTCGCAACCATTTATGTGTGCGTGTTATATTTTTGCACGAATGGAAGGGACCTACAGTTTTTTGCCGATTCCGAACGGCGAATTGAGAAGCTCATTGACAAATGATACTCTTTAATTGCTTGTCAAGCACTCGAAAGAGGTGGCGACCGTGAAGAACTTTTTTCGGTGTTGGACCCGGGCTGGGATCGAACCCGAGCAGCATGCGTAGTAGTCCAACGCACTAACCACCACGGCCACGGCGACCACAACAACTTTCTTGCAATCTCGGATACGTATTTCTCGAAATCCGTCTCTAGAACCTTATTCCCCAGATCTAGCACCGAAAATAAAAAAAAGTTAATGGAAATATCTGCATATCTAATAAGGAGTTTATGGTCAATGCCCAAAAAAAAAAAATTGGTTCATGTTTCTTCTTTATAAACACGAACGCAACAGCATATCACAATTTAATTTTTTTTAAGGTGCTTAAGGATAACTGCGATAATTTGGTATTCCGGCTTGGAATTCGCAAAAATTACATTTGCTTTTGACGTCAGAAATTTGGCGAAATGCGATATCAACTTATTACGGTTCGCGAAAATTCAAACATTCGATTCGGATTCGCTAACCATAATAACGCATAACATAGCATATAAATAAAGACGAAACAATACGGCTAATATTTCCTTATTTCATCTTTAGGTTGTTCAAAATTCCCACATGTTCTTGGTGATTCTTTTAAAGGCTCCTTAAAACTCATAAGTGAGTAGGTTCTTCATATTTCAAGCGATTGTGTTTATTTGTCTCAATGTTATATAGAGTGAATTCTTATTTCCTAACTTCATTTTTATTGCTTTTTAATATTTTTTTGAAGAGAATAAAGTTTTGAGCCAAATGTGAGCCATTTCTCTGTGGCTCGAATCATTGAGCTAAATCAGAAATACTTGAGCCGAATTACCCAATTGAGTACTTCAGCACAACGCTGCCGTTGACGCCAGTTCGTGCATCAGTTTAATGCGCATATTTGTTTTTACAAAACCGGAGCTCTGCGAATATCTTACAATGGAGAAACTTGGACACTTTCATTGACACCTATCAGCTATCAGTTGATTAAGCCGTTGGAAACAAAATTTTGCAATGAAATTTATCGATTACAATTTACAATTCCGTCGAATTTTCCTCTTCTATCCCAACAAAATTGCCCCAATACTAGTAGTGCGTTTTCAATTACACCATGCGAAACTGGCAATTAACTACATAAGATCTATTCCTTTACCAGAAAATTGTTACGAATTCATATGAATTTTTACGAATTCTAGACCAACCCCGTCCTTAGCACAAAGAGTAATTGTTAAAGAGCCAGCTAACGAGAGTAAAAATTTCCCCTCACTGAGCAATTTTGTGAATTTTTGCCCAACAAATTAATGCCGGCGAAAAGTGTACTATCTGTCAAAGTCAGCTGTTTCTTTTGTTTTAAATTATTTGCATTTTTTTATTCTAATGCAAAAAGTAAAAAGTTTGGTAACTTTTATTAACACAAATGGGACATCTGTCAAATAGTAAAAGTGGTGGAAAATCCTTTCTTCTTCTTTTTTAACTATTAAATATTTTCAGGAAAAACTAAATTTCTTTTATTTTGCTAACAAGAAGTGATTGATAATTCACAGATTGTCAGATTGCTGTTTGATACATGTCCCTCGATGACTCTATGAGATAACATCCGTTTACGTAAATTAACAGGTTACCAAACAGACCTAATGGAAAGAAAAGAAACATAGCTGACAGTCGAATGTGCTGAATGTTGAAATTTGCATTTCGCAATATATTGCATCTCTTACAGCATTTCCTTTAGAGCTTTCTCCATACTGCTTTTGCTCTAGGATATCATCAAAAGTGGACTCTGTTGTAAAATCCAAAATCGTACAACACCACTTTGTTTACATTTGCTTCATATATTTGTATGTTTATGGCTTTTCGTTTGTTTCAACTTTTGTGGTAAAATGCGTTCCTTTTTTTGTAATTTTACCCCAACCCCATGAAACTTAATAACTTGCTATTTTCCGAACAGAAAGTAAAGGAGCAGAAACAGATCTCTAGTTGCTACTTAACAGATGTCAAATATGACAGCTCTTCTGTGACAGTTGACAGATTTAAAATGATATCTCTAAAAAGAGCAAAAGTTGTATGCTATTCACGAAACTCCATTCCATATTTTCTACGGCATTGTCTTCGTTTCCATTCCAAATACAAGTCTTACTCTGTATATTTATCAGGCAAGTGATCCTATTAAAGGATTTCGACTTAAGCCGTCAAAGTGGAAGACATTCCATACACGATCAATTCTATCTCGTGTATCGTCACATCAAAGTATTTGACAGATAAAAAAATACAACAAAAATATTCCCAGAAAATATACGTATGTATGTATGTACCTCCATCTCTATCTGACCATAATTGCAAAATACAATTTATTACACTTCATGAACAGAGCGCCCAGTTATGCGGTCACCCACTGAAACACTTCTTTTTTGCTGTCGGTTTGCGTTTGGTTGACCCAACCATTGTCCGCAATTTGGTTTCACTGTATTTTTGTTGTTGTATTTCTTTACCTGTTAAATTACCACCGAAAATCTCCCATGGTCCAGAGTCTAGTGTGCTAAGCAAAAAAAAAATATTATATGAATCACTTGCCGGGCGCGATTAAATTCTCGGCATTGTTTCTAGAGAAACATCACCCTACGACAGTCAGAGTCCTCCTCGATCAGAGATACTTGTACACAAATCATTTGTACCGCAGCAGCGATTTGACATTGAATCCATATCCGATGATAGCGTTTCGGCTATGGATTTCAGCGGATTTGGGTTTTGATATGTTTTTTTTGCACTTTTTCGACTTCAGGTAGGTAATTCCTCGAAATAAACGACTTTTTGCTTTTTTTTTTCCCCCCATTTGACTTTGTGCACTTTGTATAGTGAATTCTGCGTCTCTAAGATAGAGAATAAAATGATGTCATTCTGTGCGCGGATTTAGCGCGTTTAATTCTAATGCAAGACACAGTAACAAAAGGCAAATCAATGACAAGAGGAAGTCACTGGGTCTGGATGAAGACGCGGTTTGAGGCCATGTGACACATAATTAATTTCCTGCGCACTCACATGTCAATGAGTGTTATCGGGTGCTTGTGTCCCACATTCGGGTTTATTGGCAATAATTAGAAACAACGGATATCATGATGTAACATGGATATGTGGAGAATCTAGTTGTCTACGAAGTGATACCGTCATCAAAGTCTAACGTCATCGACTTGTGAATTGATTTTGGTTTGGTTTTGTTTAATTTTACTTAAAAAAAAGTAACTGCAAAAGTCAGGGGATCTATAGCCATAGATTTAGGAACATGAATTCCAATAGGACCGCAGAATTGATTAAATCTGAGGCAAAGTTCTGTTAACGAATTTTTTCCTTTTACCCAGGGAATGGGAGGACATTTAGGGAATGTATTTGGAATTCTCTAGTTTTAAAAACGGCTTTTGTATGTGCTTGATTTCGAAACACCCTTTCCAAGGAAAGAACAGTGGGAGAAAAATGAAGTATCTTAGGACTCCAAGTCCATCTACACCGATGGGTCAAAAATGGACACACGTAGGTATAGGAGCGGGAGGACATGACTCCCAAACCACAGCAGCGTTTTCCAAGCGGAGGTTCTAGCTGTCAATGATAACAATATGTATATCACAGGAGATCACAATTTACATTGACAGCTAGGCGGCCATAAAAGCAATAGCTGCTACGCTGATAAGATCTAAGCTTGTAAAGTATTGCCATGAAGAGCAAGGCAATAAAGCAGCGGATGAATTGGCCAGGAAGGGCTCAGCCCTAGACAGAGAGCAAGAATATGGTATAGTTATATCACCACTTTGTAACTTTAAGGCCAAAATTTAACGAAAATCACTAAGTGAAGCAAATAACACAATAACAGGTGGAAATCATTAACCACCTGTGAGGTATCAAGAAGATTGTGGCCAGAAATTGACAAAACAAGAACAAGGAAACTCCCACAAAATGACAGGAAATCGCGGTCAGTGCTGATAGGAGTGTTAACTGGCCAAAACAAGTTGAAAAATCACATGAAAAAACTACGCCTGAACGACGATGACATATCCAGCAGGGGGTGTGGTGACGAAGAGGCCCATGACGACACGGCCCATTTCCTCGGTCACTGCCCTTACCTCTGATAACTGAGGAATGGAACGCTGGGCTAATTCTTCTTCGAACACACGGACGAGCTATCGGATTGCCAGTGGTCCGTGGTGTAGTGGAAAGTTCGTTGGACGACTACGCAATGCTGCTCGGGTTCAATCCCAGCAAACACCTAAAAGTTTTTTCACGGTGCCGCACCGCCTCTTTCGAATGTCTGACAAGCAATCAAAGAGTATCATTTGTCAAAGAGCTTCTCAACTTGCCATTCAGAGCCGGTAAAAAACTTTAGGTCCTTTCCATTAATGCAAAAATATAACACACACACACAAATGGTTGCTGGTAGCAGGCCCAGGTTCACCCCGAGCTGTAGCGCCATCTAAAGACAGAAAGGTGCGTACACATATAGCGCTGCACCAAGTCGTTTGCGTTGCAGGAGAGGAGCTTAATACCAGTAGTATTGGAATGATCACCATCATGGACATTGAGCGTGCCTTCAATAAAATATGCTTCGAAAGTCTGAGACTAGTATTGGCAAAACGAAAGGATTATGGTGATAAGACGGTTGGATAATAGGTTGGAAAATAAGGCGATAAATATTCAGATGAGAATCTCAAAACTCAGAGAAAGTATAAGCAGAGATTGTCCGCACATTCACCAACACTGTGGAATATTATTGTGGACTCTTTCCTGTACAGACTGGTATCTACAAACTTTTGAACCCATTTCCTGATGAACTAAATACTTTGCGCATCATTTATAGCCGCGTTTTATTATCACCCAGATTGGATCATTGGTGTGTATATAGTGTATGAATTACAATAACAATACGAAATCGTGCCTTTCATTTGGATCTATTTTCGTGATCCAAAAATCAGTTTGGCTATTTCTCTTGTCTATTTTTGGCTATTTTTGCTTGTCTGTGTCTGCGCTAAAAACCTATGCCTGCGCTTAAAAGGTGGGTAATGTCATCCAGTTTGTTTTATTATGCCCATGATCTTATCCGGATCCGATCAGCATAACAAAACACAGCTTATGTTAGGCAAACCACGCGTAAACTGCAGAATTTTCTCCCCACAACACACGGTCTGCTCCCGAGAAACGCTCCATAGCGACTGAGCCGGGCTATCGTTTGTCATGCGCCCCCTACACCACAGATGAATTGCCTGCGTCAAATCAAATGTTTTTTTCGGTGCACCCTGTATATTAAAAGCAAACTACATCTCGGATATCACCGCTTGTTAAATAAGTAATTAAGTGAAACGCAGATGTCATTTGTCAATTCGAGTCCAATGGCTAAGAGGTAGGTATTCCGCATGCAACCACAAATAAAATCCATTTTAAACTATTTCACATAATTTTATTCTAAACAAAACATCCGTCGACATTTCACAGGAAAAAGGCGCAGATCAAAATCATTGAAATCTAATTTATTCGAGAAACTAGCAGACACCTTTCGCAAAGCTAAAAAAAAGAAAAAAAACCTATTTAGATATTTGCAAGGCAGTCTCCCCCAAGCCCATTGGAATCATCATCACCATCATCAACCATCCCAAATGAGAATTCAGCCACACCACACACAATCATTATAATTAAACGCAGAACATCTTTTAAACATTAACATGACCCAGGAGGAGTATGTATCCATATAAGCAAAGCATATGTACATAGAAAAAAATAAAAATAAAAAATAGATTCCCTAATGCCTTGCGGTTGTGCGAATTGCAAGCACCGACACAGACCACATATGCCGCTTCCTCTTTACTGGCGTACGGATGGATACATGCACATTCAACCGCCAGACATTAACACCGGCACCGCCATCCTCGTCCTTTTGTGTGTGCAAAGCACGGAATAGAAACTAAAAGAAACGGACAAACAAAATTTCTAAAAATAACGCAATCCTTTTTCTAAGTCATTGCAAGAAAACGCGTACCTAAGACCGTCATCGCCGCGCCGTGGTACGCCATACCCAACCATCGCCGTCTTCGCAGGGCATTGGCGAAAATATGGAGCACGCCATATTCCAAAAACATAAATGGCCATAAACAACTGCGTTCAATTCAAGGCCAAATTGTGCACGCTGGCAGTGGAACTGGGACCGGTCTGGGACTGCTGCCTTTTGGTCCTTCTCGCCTCATCCCTTTGCACCAGCCAACCGACAAAAAATGTTGCCAAAAAATTTTCTAATTTTATTATTCGCTTTGTTAATTTCCTTCTTCCCTTCGCTGGATTGCCTTTGCATCTTCGTTTTGGGCGTTTTTTTTTGTTTGTTCTGTTTCCTTTCTATCTTCGAATGGAAGTCGAGGACGGCTGGCAACCATGTGTATGATGGGTTCCTGTGTACGGTGTCGGTTTTAATGGTTCCATACGACGACGGCCAAAAATAAAAACGAAAAATTCTTATTTTTACTGTCGTTCGAGTTCTTTTTTTTTTTTTTTTTGGTTTTAGATACTTTTTGCATTGCCCTCTGTGCATAGCGTGTTTGTTGGGTTGGCCGACACAAAATTTTCGCGACCGCAATTCCTGGAATCGGCGAGGGTAGAACATTGTTATGTCTTTGCTAGACCCCACCACATTTAAGGAGGATATGTGTCATGTACACAGACAGTACCTACGGAGCTACATAAAACTAACAAAAAAAAAAAACGAATTGGTTTCTGGCAAAGAATAGGATATACGCGGTTTCATGTGTATTGAAGGAGTTAACTGGGAGAGGTGTGTCCGTCCGAAAAGGTAATTTCAAGGGAATCGGTAATGGATTCCGGTAAATATAATCACCTTATTCCAACGAGGTATCTACCGCCATTGAAGCGGTTTCAGGCGATCAAAGTGCATGCACGAAAGTGCGAATGACGTACTGTACAGCCTTAAATGGAATGCCTATTGCTATAATCGGTGCTATAATGCTGACACTTGGGTCAGGATCTAGTTTTCCTGTGGCCATAAATATCCCACGGAGTAGCCAACGGAAGTTCCACAGAAGCTATAGCCGGTGGAAAGGGCGAGAGAAATTTTTTTTTCTTTTGGTGAAGCTCCTTACTGTTTTGTACGAACAACCCCAAAATGGGTAATCTACACCGGTGATGATATGGAAATCAGAAATACACATCTAAGGGTCATAATATTCACTCGTTTAATCCGCATTTAAACCCAGTTGAATAAACCGTCGGCGTTAAATCCGAATAAACTTAAACTGCCCCTGGCAATGAGTTCAAATTGAAATACTTTAAAGGGTTACATGGGTTTCCTCGGGTAAAAAACGGCTTATTTTTAACAATTTATTTTTATATAAAAAATGAAATATTTCATTCGAACTTTATATTGCCTTAAATATACACATTTGACAAAGGGTTTCTGAAATTTTTGTAGAAAAATATTTAAAACTCTGCCATTGCGACGTCATTTCCGGTGACCCCTCGGAAAAAAGGTGCTTGCGCGTTGACAGCAGAACTCGCGACAGGATCAACTGAAGTCAAAAAAAAAAACTTGTTTTATCAATACCTTAGACTAGAACTTGGCCGAAGGAAAAAAGAAAAAAAAACGTGAAAATTGAATTTTTTGCAGACATTTTTACAAAAAATTTAAAAATGTTGGTAAAATTTGCTCTACATTTTTTTTTTTAAAAATAGTTGCATTAAAAAAAATCCTTCTTCCAAGTCTTTGTCAATAATATGTCAAAGACGTGTGTGAAATTTCATCAAGATCGGTTTAGTAGTTTTCGAGAAATCTTGACAACCGACTTTGAAAATACAGTTTCGAGAAAAACGCGTTTTGAGTGACAATAAAACTGAGCCCATTTGCCATTGAGCGCGCAGCTTCCAAAGGCTCTATTTCCTAAACTATTACTCCGATCGACTTGAAAATTTAGGACAATATTCTAGAGATGTTCTGGAATTTAGTAAGACAATAAAACAATTTGAAGCCGTGAAACCCTCGGGCTAAAACTCAATTTCATAATATTGACTCATTTGGATGAAGTCACTTTTGACATGTTTTTGATGAAATTTTGATGTTTTCAGAAGCGCGTTTTTAGAAGAGCCACTGCAGCCATCTTTAGAGCAGGGGTCGGTAATATAGGAGACACCAACGGCATCAAATTTATAAGATGTCCGAATCATGGTTGGTGAACACCGTGGTGTGGTGGTAAGTGCGTTGGACTACTATGCAATGCTACCCGCGTTCAATCCCAGTCTGGGTCCAACACCTAAAAGTTTTTTCACGGTGCCACCTCTTTCGAATGTCTGACAAGCAATCAAAGAGTATAATTTTTCATAAAGCTTTTCAAATCGCCGTTCGGAGTCGGCACAAAATTGTTACAATACACAAATGGTTACAAGAAGCAGGTTAACCAGGTTCACCCGAGCTGTAGTGCCACCTTAAGTAAAAGTAAAGAATCGTTGTTGGCGTTGATGTTGTCTCATTGATTGGAGCCTGAGAGTAACACCGCGTCGCTGTCAACAGGTGCGAGTCCTACAAGCTGCACTTGCAGACGAACTGCAGTTTTTTTGAACACCTCCGAGACAAGCAAATGGTTTCCTAAGTCCAATGATATCTGAAGAAGTTGCGGAGATGAGGAAGAAAGCGAATCGACCCAACATACCCTTCCAATTTAACCTAACCTAACCCGACTACCTCCGAAAGATCAAATGAATCCGACGGCGGTTTAAGCAGTGGATGGAGATATGGCATATTCACTGGGTTCCTACTTGCTAGCTGACGATTGTAGCCCTCTCAGAAGTTCGCAAAGCCTAACTTTCGACCACTCGTCCAATAAGTGTACAAGCTATAGGGTGGTTGATGAAACGTGCTACCAAAAGAAAACATAAAAACGGTTATTCTTAACACAGATTGGCATTCAGATTTAACGAAAATGGACGATTGGAGGGATAGGATTTGAAAAGTGCGTAGCTAGTCCGAAGAAAGCTTAGGCGGATGTTGGGCGGCATTCCTCCGAGCAGATGGTGTATGACAATGCTAGCTAACTCTTTTGTCAAGCGTGGTCACAAGAAGGCCTTATCAGCGAGATTCTTCAGTTAGGACACAGGATACGATTGCGGCTGTAGCTGCTGCCATACAAACCAATCCCTGCATTGCGACCTGGAACTGCTCAAATGGGAACAAGCAGCAATTCCGCACAAAGATATGAGCTTATTTCACTACAAAGTTCAAATAACAGCCAACTTCATAGGCCGTCAAGGTCTCCTGACTTAACTGCACTTGATTTTATTTGTGGGGCTATTAAAAGCAGATATTCTAAAAAACTAAACCCACCAATTTACATGACTTGAAGGAATCCAAGCCAACAATAATAGAAGTCATTCTCGTTGCAACCATACAGACAGCAATGAACATCAATAAAAATAAATTATCTTTAAAATGAACTAAAAATAAATAAATTATGTGTATTGAAAAAAAAGTTTTTTACGTTCTTAATGTAGCAACATTTATCAGCCCACCTGTATATGAAAGGCATGATCTACAAAGAACTTACTCTCCATAGACTCACACCTATCAAAAATTCAGGTTTCAAACTGCCGTTATTTTTAGACCTTAAAACTACCGAGTGGAACAATAAGAGTTTTACCATAAGAATTGGTCGAATTTTACGATGACATCCTGGGATAGTTGCCTTATTATCTCGTTCTTTAGCTTTGAATTGTTGCTGACTTATTGGGAAAGGCCTTATTTTTAAGATTGCCCCAAAAAAGAAGTCAAAGTGTGTCAACTCGCACGACCTCGGTGGCCAATTGACATCGCTGTTTCGCGAGATAATGCGTCCCGTTCTAGTGCAATAAATTTATTGTTGCATTGACTGTGTGGCATGTGGCACAAATGTGTCTTGTTGGAACCGCATATCGTACATATCATTCAATTTGGGCCATAAAAAGTTAGTTATCAAGGTTTAATTCCTGCAACTCTCGGCAACTCTTTCACAAGCAATCTAATGATTCTTGATGGCAGATGTTAATATGAAACAATTTCACTCTCATGGTGAAATACCACCTATTGCCCCACCCTTTAGCTACCACACTGATAACATGATTAGTGAAAGGTCAATCCAAGTCTTCTTTGACGTTTTAAAAAAAACTGAACAATGGACTACCTCAAGGCTTAGCACTAGGACCAGTACTTTTAACTTTTGCCCACGTGAATAACTTCAATATGCCTACAAATAAGTAACAAAAGGACATTTTGCCGAAGACAATACTACACTTAGCTCTCACTTCGAATAGTGGTGACCTTAACAAATACTCAGAAATAAATTTCAACTTCAACTGATAAAAGATACAAAAGTGGTTAATTGTGAGTATGGAACACTAAAAAGAATTCCAGCTACTTAGCTATTGTGAACTCATGGAAAAAATTGAAAAATAGGCTTTTAAAGAATAAATTGTCCCGCTCTGCAGCCCTCCAATAAGTACAATCGACAAATGCATTCGAATATTCACACTTTTAAGAATCATTTTATTAAAGAAGATACAATACAACAAAATCACAAAAAATAAAACTCTATATCTATACAATGGCACATTGCGCTTTGCACTTCACCCCAAGAGGATATAAAATCGAAATAATTAATGAACCACTGCAGTCGGACAGGTATCAGCAACAGTCTTTGACAAGGCGCGGCGCACCCCTCGTTCATCCATCTGCAATCCTTCAACATTTCATATTTATTTTACGCCATTTATTCTGACCAGAGGCAGCTTCCTCGACTGAATCTACTGCAGCAGTGATTATATTATTTCGGATACCCGCTAAATCCACCAGGCGTAGTCAAAGCCTCATTTGGATACCTTCCGCTATTTTAATTTCAATTCCTATAACCGTCCTGATCGTCGACTTCTCACACAGCAATGCAGAGTCCTAGCCTGACAGTGGATCGACATACAAAAAAAAGGAAAAACAATTTCGTAACATTAGACTTTGGGGCCCATTCGGAAATGGAACTCACATTTTGGCAATCACAATCCCACCTTTCAAAGACGACCTCACTCACCGGTGGTGGTGGTGGTGGGTGCCTCCTACGGGGACGAGGCTGGAAAACACTTGAGCTCTCGCATTTTTGTTGCATGATGCGGCTGCAACGAACTTACGAACCATCAGAGATACAAAGTGAAGTCGGAGTGTTAAAGAATCTGATTTATTTAGTTTTTTGTGTGTGCTTTCGTTTCAACCTTCGCGAATCAGTAAAAAAATAAAACACAGATACACTCGTGTTACGGTGCATGAGTAAGTGCAAAACATTAAAGCACTTTTTTCTGTTTTTTTTTCCACATCGCTTGATAGCGCATGGGTTTCGAGAGGCGGGATGGCAAAGGCTTCCACTTTATTTTGTGAGTTTTAAGCCTCTTTAGAGACGGCTCTCTTAATGGCCTGCGACGAGCTGAAGCTGAAGCTGAGTAGTTGAGCTGCACTCAGACGTGGCAATGGCAATATTGTTGCATATTTATTTTTGAGGACAAGTTCAAGGATTTTTACGTTAATCGTAGTGTGACCATTACCTGTCCGTGTATTTACCTACCTCTCCTGTGATCTCCTCGCCGAACTCAACTGCATCTGTGTATGACTTTGGTGGTGAACAATTTCAAAAGCTAAAAGGTAGTAGTATATTATAATATTGCGACACACGGGATCTGCGGAATCATCGCAGATAATTGCTTCAATGGAACGAAATGAATTGAAGTTATTCCAGCGCGCGATCTGTATCTGCGTACTTTATGTGAGGGTTTTTGGGATTTCTTTGGTTTTTTTTCTTTGCTTTTTTTCTGCACTTTGGAACACAAATTAATTGCATGCATAAAAAATGCATGTAATAAACATTTTTATCACCCACGATGTGGCGGGAGCGAATATTACTCGCAGGACATGCCAGCGGATTGTGGATGGCGCTGAGCGGAATGGTTTCTTGGAACTACAGATTCTCGGTTGTTATGATGGTTCGTGTTTTGCGATGTTTTGGCTTATTTGCACGTAAGGTGGTATGTTGAAACATATGTAGGTAAGGTAGGTACATATGATCTTGCAGGTGAAATTCGCGCTCATGACATAAAATTCCGAATGTGATTTCAGTGAACGGTTCATGTGGTAGGAGCGTGCCTGTGGTAACAGAAGAATAAATGCCTTGTTTGACATTGGTCCTTGCGTGAAGAGTATATTGCCCTAACTGCTCGGGGGGTGAATATTATTCATTTTAGGATTTTCGTTAAATCTACCACAGACACACATATGTACATAGGTAGGTAGGTATGGTGCAGTCTCCACACCAAAGGACTACCTGCAGACAGTGGCTTATGACCGATTTCAGACAAAGGCGTTCAATTGGCTTGGCTGATAAATAAACCCAAAGCGTGAACCAACAATATGTGGATAAAATACTTGTTGAGAAAACATAATGTGTGTCTCCCATTGGGAACATACACAGGGTCTTCATCAGGCTAAAAGAGCAATCAAACGAATTCATAATAAATCCAGAGAATACCTACTCCTCAGTAGGAATCATATCAAGAGGCTAGTGGGATTTCTAACAGGGCAAAGCCATCTTCGAAATCACGTAAGCAAAAAAGGTCTTATCCAGGAAACTGAATGTTGTATCTGCATGGACGACGAAACTGCGGAACCTAAAGTATGACTGTATCGCAGTATATTATGCCCTTAGGATACAACATTTCCACAGAGAAATCCTGACTTTCGGTGAGATTTTAACCTTAACGCCTTATTAATTAAGGCTGTAGTTGTTGCCCAGTTTACCGTACAAAAGGGTTTCGGGCCTGAGAGCTTGATGTTTAAGCCCATCCGGGCTCTATTGCCTTCAATGCTCTATGACTGAACACGCACCAAAGTTAAACTCTGTTATGGCTATGGATTGGAGAGCATCGAAGCAGTGCTTTACAAGTTTTGAATCTAAGGACTAGAAATGGGCCTTAGGTGCAGCTTGGCTATTTGAGATGATATTTATAATAGCGCCTTTGACACCTCTATGCAGGTTTACCAAAGAGCAGATCTCGACGGCATGGTTTTCGAGCTGAAACACATACACTGGGGAATGTTCAAAAATACAGCGAAACTGTGGTGTTAGGTCCAAGGATCTAATGCGAAGATCTTTTTCGATTTTATCACAATTTTGATCGATTGTTAATTAAAGTGCCAAACGGATCCTTCCATAAAGAACAAATAAAAAAAATTGACTAGTTTGGAGAGGGTGTGTGGTTATTTTAAAAATCATTTCCAATAGGAGGCCCGAAGGTCCATTATAAATCCCTTCATGGTTTGGGAATTAATTCTTTTTTACCAACTTGTTGAAGTGAATTTTACGAGATCTGGTAGCTTTGAGTTTTCTAGCCCTGCTGTGTTTTTGAAGAATCTGTAGCCTAGGTCAGAGCAGGTGCCTTATGGAACAGGGCAGTAGCATAGTAGATGTCTCATCCTCATTCTCGCAACTTCTGCAGATATCTTGTCACTTGCTCGTCATATAACCTATGGAACAGTGTCCTGCAATTTAACCGGTGATTAAACAAGAGGAATTATCAACATCTGTCTCCGTCCTATTGATATCTAATTGAAGCCGTCGCAGTCGCAGTCATTGGTAACTTTTTCAGTTATGTGGTCAATCTTTTTGCTGCACTGCTGCTCATAGCCGATCGCACTTTAGACAGTTCATCCGCTTTATACATACATATGTATTTCTCTTCTTTATTGCTATGTACGGGTATCCAGCATAGTCTGACTTTGTGGTGACTTATAGAATTTAGAGCAGCTGCTCCAGTACCTACATAAATCCCTTTTTGAGACGTCAGTGAAGAGTGGTATTTCGTGATAGTTTGACAACAAATCTTCTCTACTGGAAAACGTGATCGAAAGGTTCAAGTTAAGATCGTGGTGGGTAGTTATGTAGTCTGAAGTCTTGGTTTCAGAGTTGAATCCCCTTTTCAGTTTCTAGATTCTCAAAGTATCTCACAGTACCTCCCATCTAATTTTCCGGAATCTTACAGCAAAATGCTAATTGAAGTTAAGCTTGGGGGTGTTATTATCTATTGGAGACGTATCCAAGATTTCGCTGTGTCCATATGGCTTAGTAATTCAGCACCCAGATCCTTTGAGTCCGACCGAACTGCAGAAGGCTTTGCTTTTGATATGACGATCAAGTGACAGTGAAAGTATCAGTCGAACAGGACCTCAGTTGTAGCTTTGGCTGGAGTCTCTATTTCTTACCAAAAGTTCATGTTCATGAGAATGATGCCCAGATACCAAGCACTAGAGTGTCTGTCTGTTGTTGGAAATCTCAAAGCCTTGCACTTTGGTTTGTATTGCTTTAAAAAAACACCTTCACTTCAAGGTTGTTTCTAATAACATCAAGAATCCAGTCACGTCTGAGACAGTCAAATAAAGAAAAACTTAAGTTCTAATCCCTAAACCAATTCCCTCTTTATCCAGCCTTTTGTATCATTAATTGTTCGGGTATCTGTGTCTTTCCTTCTTTTTCTTTTTTTGCTTTTTGTTTTGCAAACTCTGGTCTATTGGCACACAAACCGACATTCTGCCTCGCAATATACTTATTCCGGTTCTTTGGAGCTCGAGCCACTCTCGCTGGCCAACAATGAAGTTGACTTGAGTTCTGGAGCTCACATCACACATTCGTACTCCCAACTCTGTGCCATGGCATTAGGATATCTCATGACGGTAATAAAAATTAGAACAAGAAAACTGGCTGCCGTGATGCTGATGTCGACGCGCACGGATGAAGGGTGTTCGAATGATTGCAATCCTCTTTCCAAGGGCATCCTTGCACCTCACATTTATGCCACAGTTTGTGATGGTGGTGCTGGTGAATGGTGGACGGCGGACGGTGGTCTCCACATACAAATTGCGTGCTCCTCCATTCGGGTACTGCTGCTTCAACTTTATTTGTTTATTTATTTCTCTAAAGTTTGATTGTGCAGCCTCGCGGATATCGTGAATTTTGTTTATTGCAGACGTTTGCCTCTCAGATCACATCACATGTGTGTGCTGTGTGAATCTCGCGTACACTTTCTGGACAAATCGCTATCGTTTGTTTTCTCTGCCTCTGCATTCGTCCAAGGATACACTAGCTCTGCGTTATTAATTGTGTTCTTGGGTAGACAGATATTGTCGGTCTCTCGACGGTTCTTAATTTGCCGTACTTTATTGCGGTATCACGTCACAATTTTTGCCGTGCCTTTTGACTCGACGAGTTTGAAAGCGTCCTGCGGAGGGGGTCCTGCCGCTGTGCAGATCCAACGCTGACAGCCGAAATTAACCAACAAATATAATTAAAGGAGACGGACAAATACTTAATGATTTCGTAGAAATACTTTACTTCCTTTTTTTTGGGGCAAATAATAAATGTCCTGCAATAAAAGTGCTCCTGCCCAGTGAGAGTGTAAAGAGTGTGCGCAGGACAGGGTCTTAAAAAAGCTGCTTAAAAATAAATACAGATAAATTTGGAGCCTTAAACGATTTGGAAAAAGGACTAATTGCGTTCTTTTGCAGTCGGGAAGTTTAACTTATAACGAATCGTTCAACGCGATTTATTATAGCCGCAATTAAATTTGTCGGGATTTAGTGTGAATCATAAGGCGGGTCGAGCATGGGAAGGGAACTACAAGAAGATAAAGTAAATCTTTGGATTAATTTTTGACCTTTTTTATGACGGGCAAATTTATACGCAATTGGTAACTTAAACAGCTTTGTCGGCTTTTCAGCGGATTTCGGCAATGTGCCAGTTTAACGGCAATACTCAACCAGCACTGAATATCTTTACCTCTATAGCTTTAAATCCTTTAGTAAAACAATGAATGCCATCATAGGCAGCTTACAAATCGATAGAATGTAGGTTTCACTTATACAGAGATTTAATATTAACATAATAATAATTTTCTTCTGAAGCATTGTATGTAAGATTTTAATAGGAAAGATGTAAGAGGTAGTTTTTGAGGACAAAAAAAGAAAAAAACCTCAATTAAAGCGTGGTACGCGTACCAATATATAAATATGTATTAATAAATAAATGCTAAATAAATAAATAAGTAAATAGATTTATAAGTAAATAAATATATTCATAAATAAATAAATAAATAAATAAATAAATAAATAAATAACTTAATAAAAAAATTAATAAATATATTAATAAATAAATAAATATATAAATAATAAATTAGAACAAATATTAATGACTAGATTTAAAAATTTAAATTTAACATTAAGTACATATAAAGTTCACATAAAAGTATATAGTACATAAACTAACATAAATTAAGTAAATTAACAAAAAAAATAAAATAAATAAATATAAATAAATATAAATTATAGATGGAAGAAATAAATAAATAAATAAATAAATAAATAAATCAAGCTAGTATGTATGTATACAAATAAATAAACATAAAGATAATAAATTAACAAAAAGTATATAAGTTAACAAAGGAAAATAAATATAAAATAAATTAATAAACATAAACATAATAAATAATACAAAGAATAAATAAATTAAGATAATACATTTTACATATATGTACATACATATGTACATATTTTATGGTACATTAGTTCATATTGTGTTCTGGAACATTTAATTGATTTATGAGTGTATTATCGGACAATTCACACCTAATCATGAATGTACTATTGAGTTTTCTTATTCTGTCGGAGATCAAATCAACACCTGCTCTCATATGTAAGTCTAATGTGGAGTGATTCCAAGGTAGATTCAACATCATTTTCAATAATTTCTTTTGGGAGATTTGCAACTTTTCAATATAACAGTCAGCACAATCATCCCAAACTTGCCATCCGTATAGCAAAATCGACTGAAAAATAACTTTATGAATAATAATTTTATTTTCATTAGACAGTAGAAATTTTCTGTTTATAAACTTCACTTGTAAAGGGGTTTTCATTAAGCGTGTCTTAAGTTTTAAATTGAATAAAAAAAATGTTGTGTGAGATATGACAGAAACCTTTATTGCGGATTAACCACGCCAAAAATTACGATTTTTACAAAGTCAACCGATTCGGACCAAATTTTGTATAAAGGGGTTTTTGGGGTCGCTAATCATGAATCTGAAGTCAGATTTGCGAATTCCAAGATGGCGGATCCGATATATTTAATATATCCGATTTAGCGGATCCGCCATCTTGGATTTTGCAAAAATGACTTCAGATTCGTGATCAGCGACCCCAAAAACCCCTTTGTACCAAATTTGGTCCAAATCGGTTGACCTTGTAAAAATTCTCATTTATGGCCGCCATCTTAAATCTTAAATTCGCCATATTGAATTTCCTTACTTTATCGGTCCTATCCTTTAGAAAAATCGATTATGCCACCAGATACGAAGTATTAGCCTCCTATCGTAGGTGGCTTATGTTCAAGTTTACGATTGTTTGGAAAAAAAACAATTGAAATTTCCCATATTTGAAATATGGCGGCAGATAGAACAACTCTGTCACCGGATTCGGAAAGGGCAGAAAAAATTACAATAGAAAATGTTTCTTAGAAAGCCTTGGTTGATTGACTCACTAAAAAGCAAACGATTGAAAACTAAAAAAAAATTATTCCATTTGGCGTGAAAAGGGTTAAAGAACAATCAATATCATATTGCTTTAAAAATGACAATTCAAATGACCTCGGCGGCTTCGTTCAGAGGTATTGATCCGAGGTTTGTATGACTCTGTTGCATAATTCCGGCTGGATCTCATCAATGGTTTGAATGATGCTGTTTTCCAGTTGGCCAATTGCTACTTGTTTGTTGCCATAAACCAGCGACCTAACGTAGCCCAAGAGAAAAAAGTCTAAGGGCGTTGAATCGCACGATACTGACGGCCATTTCACAACACCTCTTCTGAAAATAATGCATTCTGGGAACTTTTCTTGCAACAACTCTAATGTAACGCCTGATGTATGACACGCTACGACCGACGTTTTGTTATTACATGTCATGCAATTGAGGTTACAAAAGTCAGTTTGCCATTGACAGTCACAATCTGGCCGTTCTCGTTACGGAAGATGTATGGCCCAATGACGCCGCCTGACGAAAATCCGGCCCAAACAGTAAGTTTCCCCGGATGCAATGGAGAATCTTGATACTGCTGTGGATTATTCTCTCCCCAAATGCGGCAATTCTGTTTGTTCACGAAGCCGTTCAACCAAAGATGTGCTTCTTCACTGAAGATGCATTTTTCCGTTTCCAACTGCTCCAGAGCCCAATCAGCGAACGTACGCGGGGTTGGTGATCTTAGGACTTCATTTCTTGTCTCAGTTGGATCTTATATGGATGCATGCTCAAGTCTTTTCGCAGAAAGGCCAACTCCTTGTGCACGACGAGGAATCGAGAGGCTTGGGTCTTTAGCCACACTTTCAGCAACAGCAGCTATATTCTCGCTTGACCGCGCATTTAGGCATCGTATAGGGACTGCTCGCTCAGCAATCGAACCGCTCTCCCCGAATTGCAAGACAATTCGTTGAGTTGCTTTGCTCGGTTGGACGATCATTTCGGGCGTAAATATTTCTTAACTCGCGAAGATCGATAAAAGAAGTAACCATTTCGAACATTTAGACTCTTTGGTGCCCTAGTGCATTTCGACCTAGGGATTGGTCGCTTTTTAAGGTGCTGATCCGCCATTTGTTGAGTGCACTGCGACCTAAAAGACCTTTTGTACCGCAAAGTCAGTTTAGGGATTTAGGGTTTAGGGAAGAAGAGGTTAAATTCTTTTGATGAAATTGAGGATCTTTCTGATGGAGCCTTTAAGCATCTCTCCGGGAGCTAGAATTTCTCTGTGGCAATGTTGTCTCCTAGGGGCACATAGTGCCATGCAGTCACATAGAATATGTTCCGCAATTTCGGCGTCTCCTATGCATATACAACATTCAGTTTCCTGGATTAGACCTAACTTTTTAATAGGAAATGCCCTGTTAGAAATCTCACTAATCTCTTGATATGATTCCTACTAAGGAGTAGGTATTTCATGGATTCATTGTGGAGTGGAAGGGTTTAATGTCTTTTAGTCTGGTGAAGACCGTGGATATTTTCCCAACTTTTGATTTTTAAGTTTGTAGCTGAATATTACAAAAGGGCTCAGTGCCGGTAAAGGAGCCAGCCGAACATTTTTAGCCAGTTCATCGACTTTTTCATTTCCATCAATACCCTCGTGTCCAGGCACCTACCAAAGTTTGTCTTTATTTTTATGAGAAAGGTCTTGGAGAGTATTGAAGCAGTTCAGGACTGATTTGGAGTCAATCAGGTTCGCGCCTAGTGCTATCCGTGAGTATAAGCATTTCTGGTTGAAATACACTTGAACTTTTTCCCATTAGTATGTGAGGCTATTCCTGCGTTTGGTCTATCTGAATAAACGAGAACCCAGCCCAGTGTCTATCTTTCATACATCCGTATACCATTTTTTATCTTTTAGGTCTAAGGTTGGATTTTTATAGTTCCATGCTTCACGGCTTTGGATCACTGTATCGAGCCTCCGAAGCATTAAGTTCTAGGCAGGCGGTCATGTTAAGTTTTGGGATTTCGGGGAGAAGATTTACTTGATGCTTGGTTACTTAGGGTATCCTGTATTGATTCTGAGTACTTCGACAAAATACATAGCACCCGATTCCAGAACGAGAGAAGTCCAGATTAGCAAATAGATATGGTGGTGAATAGGACGAAATTATTTTTTGAAGGCATACCCTTTCTTATATTCATGTATTGTATTCAGTGTGCAGCCAGGAAAACTCTTAGAGTGCACAGAAACGTGATCAAATCTGCGGAGCTGGAAAGTGTACCTCATGTCATAATTGGTAGCTACTTGAAGCTTGCGAAAATCTGCCGAATCAAGACAGATATATACAACTTCCGAGTATGCTCTTATGGGCATGATAAGTGTTTGCACCTGCATCCGACGTGTTACCAATGGTGAGTAGGTAGCTGATATCCACAGTGTGCGCAAGCATCCATATACGGCCTACTATAACGTTTATGTTATTATTATAGGAAAGCTGCTGATTTATGACAAAGCCGAGGCTTCCAGAAAGCCAAATGTCGGGCACAAGGTTGAGTTCAAGAGACCTATTTTTGATGGGATAGCAAAACGTTTATTACTGTTCACAACTTATCCATTGTGTCTGTGCATAAAGCAAGCTCACTGATCTTACTTATTGGTTGTGATAGATAGAGCTGAACATCATCGTCGTAGAGATGAATGGAGTAATGCTTGCATACAGAAGGTAAGTCGTTAATGCAGAGGCAGAATTAAATGGGTCCTAAAATGGATCCTTGAGGAACACCTTGCGTGAGTGACAAAGGAGCAGAGTATTTGCCACCAACCATGACTCTGTGATTTATCACTAAAGAAGCTACCGATACGTTGGTCGCCCTGTCCTTAAAACCAAAATAGTTCCTTCCTTTCCAGCTCAAAATTGTATGATTTACCTTGTCGAAGCCTTCGAGCCTTCGATACCTTTCAACAAATTGTCACTTTATTTGGCCGATCATATAGTGTCCACAATAATAATTTCAATCCTTGTTAAAAATTTGGTTTCCATGGTTTCGAATAAACATTAACAATGGACAGAAACATTTTTTTCAGAAATGCCCGCAGTTCCGGTCAAGAAATTGAGTGTCGCTTTCGAAGAACCCTTTGCCCTACGCTAGACTCTGAGTAGATCTGCACAGCGACATTACGAATATTAAAAACAATAATTAATACAAAATTTATTTACCTATTAAATTTGCTTCCTTTAATTGTTATTTTAACTGCCACCATACAAAGGGCGAAGACTTCATTGCCAACTAGAACGTAACTCCACTGAAGCATCTTTCCTCAAACAGGGCACGTTAAGTGGGTAGGAGGCAGAGGAAAAATTAAGAATAAATACAATAAAAATAATACTAAAAATCCATTACATTTAAATTAATGTTTCCAGTCATTAAATCCGGATTCAGTTTTTCTTCGTCGTCGTTGTTGTTAAACGTTTCGAGTGCCTCTTTGCATCTTTCATGTGTCAATTATTATTTTTGATCTCCATCCGTGGGGTACACGAGTATACAAAGTTTATTGTACCTACGCTTATAGCAGCAGCAACCTCATTACAAAAAGGCAATATAATTACAATGCACAACTAAAATGCAATGACGTTAAAATAATTTTTAACTCGTCGCACCAAGCGGGGGCTGGGGGGAGTAAGTAGTCACTCTGAATCTCAAGCACCGCGAGTAGAGGAAGAAGAAGAAAAAAATATCCCTTAGTCATAAATGCCAAGCGAAATAAAATCCAATTTATTAAGCATTATTAAGTGCGACGACCGAGTACGAATGCATTTGTATCTGTTGTAGGTACGGGTGCCTACCCCCTCGCCACTTTACCACCCCCAAAAATTCTCGCCTGTACCACCAGATATGCAGATGTACGAGCAGTATACCTGAGATTTAATAAATGTGCGCGCACACACTTGTAAAGTGAACAAAAAGACGACAAAACTCCTTAACAAGATACAAAGATACATTCTTTGCGCCGCGCCGAGTAGGACATACACACAATGGCAGCGGTCAGCGTTAAATATTCGCCTTTGCGCATGCGCACTTAAAAGTTATTTTTCAATCAATAAAGAAACATAATAAAACCATTAAATGGTTAATGCAATTCCAAAGTGAATGTGTCTGTCATGATTTTCGACGAAAACGCCAACAAAAGGGAGGGAAATCACTTTTTTCTCCCGCAGCAGCACCCGCACCATGATGATGGTTAACCACTGCTATCGCCACCATGGGGCATATCACTCCACCCGAGGAAGTGCTGTAGTACTCGTGTATGATGTGCGTTCTTTGGAGCGAGAAATATCTTAAAATGGCCACAAGAATACACTTTCGCATCATGTAGATGGGTAATGAAATTAATATGTGAGGCACTGATTGATTGTACAGTGAGGCAGGAGATCACATTGAGTTTCCTTTTTTCATCAGAATATAACTGGGACTGGGACTGGGGCTTCTTTGGCACTTCACTGAATTTGGGTCAAATTCATAAGAAAGCATCCTTCCTGAAACAAGTTAGAATTTAACGATTGCGTCTGTAGCCTTCAGATTTCATTTGATCAAAAAAAAAAATGAGCTTGAATTTAAATCTATAAAAAAAAAAACTATTTTTCAGAGATTGTTACTTTTTTTAGTAAAACGTTTATGGGATTTTGTACATTTTTGTAATACAAGGTTTTGGAATTCCCAGAACCCGTCGGAAAGGTGTTTTAACTAAAGATCTTTACTAGATTACTAGACCAATCACAGAAGTTCGGACTTCAAACTACACTGTCGGACAAAATACAGTGCAATTGCAGTTAATTAATTTTCAAAATCCTGTAAGCTAAAAACAAAGAACATTTATGGCTCAATTGTTTTGAGATCTCATTTACATATGTATTCGCAGTTTTATAAAAACTAACCGTTAATTGTCGTCTATTTGCAATCGCACATGGTAACTCTCCAGCGCTGGAATATTGCTAGAATTTTTCAGTACAGTTTTTTTGCAATCAACAACACATTAAAAGGTAGAATGATTATCACAATTTGATTCGGTTAGGGCTTTGGTATGAAATCTCTAACACCCAAAGTGAAGGAACTGCTTTTTTTAGACCGTCAAAATGGATTGCCATTCCATAAACGAACAGAGAATCTTATTAATATATAGGTAAATCACAGTGTGACGCTCTTACCTGTCAATCTTACGGTTAGACAAACACAAAAACCAATGCACACAATGAAGTAAAACTTCGTATTCCAGTTCATTAACATCCTGTGCCTATTATAGGCTGATTTTTAAATTAATTTATTCGCAATATTATTTAAATTAATGCAAAAATAAAAACACTCTAACAAATGCCACTTTCTTGCGAAATGTAATTTATTCAAACTACAAATACTTAGAATCCACACTTGTGGATTGTATATATTGATAGACTGCAAACCTTGGGATGCGTTCGCACTGTCTTTGATTCTTCGAACAAAATAACAATGTATGTATTGTAAGTAACACTATAGATTTTAGACACGGGCGAAGCCAGGCGGGACAGCTACAGTTCGTTTCATATTTATAACCCAATTTTAAAATAGACTTTCAATAAGATCTAAGAGAGGTTGCGAATAAAAGAGAAAATTAAGAGAGAGTACGCTTATAGTATAAGATCAGTCAAGAATACCGTTATTTTTGGAATTTCTGTGTTCTTGAGAGAGGAGAGGCATTTAAGGATATAACGTTGCATTTGTATGTGTTTCAATGCGTTTCATATTTATAACCCATTTCACTATAAACTCAAGTGGGAAGAGCTACAGATCGTTTTATCGTGTAATCCGTGTCGAATTCGATTATTTTATAAATATGCCACGTGGTTCTTCATTATCCGATATCGAGAAAGGAAAAATTTTGGCACTGAACGAAGAAAACTATAGCATCAGTGCAATAGCCAGAAATATCGATCGGAGTCTTCGTGTTGTTACCAATTTTTTAAAAGATCCCGAAGCTTATGGAGCTGTGAGGCGAACAGGAAGAAAAAGGAAACTTACTGAAAGAGATGAGCAGAAAATTGTACGAGCTGCCAGTAACTCAACCTTGAGCTGCACTAAACTTGCTGCACTGGCGCAGACAAAAGTTTCAAAAACCACGGCTTGGAGAGTTTTAAGGAGGAGTTCAAACATTATCCGGGCTAAAATGAATTGTTGTCCACGTCTCTTAAGTCGCTATAAAACAGCCAGATTGAAATTTGCCAAAAAGAATATGGCCACAGATTGGACATCTGTATGTAAAATTGTCGATTTATTTATTTCAATGCTTATAAATGATTTTGTTTTAAACTTATCTCTAAGGTCATATTTTCCGACGAAAAGAAATGGAATTTAGACGGACCGGGCGGTATGCACTGTTATTGGCGAGATTTAAGAAAGGGGCCGCAATATTTCTCAACGAGGAATTTTGGCGGTGGTTCAGTGATGATGTGGGGTGCATTCTCTTCAAAAGGATGCTTAAAAATACAATTTACATCTTCAAAAATGAAGAGTGCAGACTACGTTAAAGTCCTCGAAAGCAGCCTAGTTCCATTTTTAGGTCTTCACAGAGAAAAAAATTTGATTTTTCAACAGGACAACGCTAGAATTCCCACTAGCAATGAGACGATAAGTTGGCTTAGATCGAATGCAATTGGTGCAACGAGTTGGCCAGCATGCTCTCCTGATCTGAACCCAATAGAAAATATTTGGGGAATTTTGGTCAGGCGAGTATATGCCGAAAATCGACAATTTAACTAACCTGCAGAGCTGAAACTCGCTCTTTCTGAAGAATGGGAGAAAATCGAGCCTGAACTGTTGTCAAATTTGATAAAATCGATGGAGAAGAGATTATTTGAATTAATTATGGCAAAATGCTCTCAAATAAAGTATTAGTTTATTTCGTTGCTTTCGGTTTCTTAAAAAAATTAAACATGGGTTATAAATATGAAACGTCAGAACTCATATATATTCAATAAAACACAAATAACTTTTTTTTTCTAAATAAAAACGACATTGTTTATTTTTTAACTCTCATGTGAAATCCTGTTAACTATTTGTCGTAAGCAAAAAAGGTGGAATTTTGATAGTAGTTTCGAGATATTCAATAAATAAAATATGGGTTATATATATGAAACGCACTGTAGTATAAAATATATATTTCTAGGGAACGGAAGTTCTGCCTAAGCTTGAAAAAACGACGAACACTTGCTAGCTTTAAAAGTTCTTGCGAAAGGAAGCGGAAGACCACAGCAACTGATGACCGCAAAATTGAAATTGAGGCCAGGAAAACCATTTATATTGCCAGGAATATTAGGGAAGAATAAAAATTAAATATAACACTAAGGACAGTGCAAAATCAACTCCAAGAAAACTTTTTTGCGAAGAAAAAGTCTATGCTTCGTCAAATTAATATCAGAAAACGCTTAGCTTTCGCAAGACTTACGTTATGACTTACGCCCTCGGGAAGTTATATTTTTCAACTGAATAACGACCCAAATCATACGAGCAAAGTATCTAAGGAGTTTTTCTTACCCAAAATAATGTTGATGTATTGGAATGAGGCCATCCTAGTTCCCAGTCAACAGACCTTAACTCAATTGAGCATCTATAAGCACAAACAAGCGTGGCAACTTATGATCTTTCTAGGAAAGCCTCCAAAATGAATGGGAGAACACGCTGAGAAATCTGATCTCCAGCATGGCGAAAGCATGTAATTAATAATAAAGCAGGAGCCACTTGCACTTACTATTAAATTTTTATGATTTTTAAGCTAAATTTTAAAGATTCGATTTGTTTTTGTTACTTTTTTCGAATTTGGACTTTATTTTGTCTTTTTGTATGATTTTTAAATATTGAAATACGTTTCTGTTTTTCTTTTAAATTTTGTAAACAAGCTCAAACAATTACAGGCCAAAAAATATAAATACTGAAATTTTGGAAAATAAAATTAATTAAAAAATTTGCGTTATGACGCTTTAAAAAGTAAGAAATGTTTTTCAGTTTAGTTTTGTAATTTATTTTGTCCGACGGTGTATGTAAAGTGGAAGTCCTAATTTAAAATTATAGTGTGTTGGCGAACAAGATGCCCTCGCTACAACTTCAAACAACCGAGCGGATCAAAACACATTAAGGGTATTCACCTAAACTGAAAAATTTACGCATCTCGTAGTTCTGTAAAATTACAAGGTGCTTTAAATGAATATCCCTCGGAAACAAATTGCGTAATTGAATAAGCTGTTCTGCAACTGTCAACCAACTATCGCCAAACGTATCAAAATCCCGAAAACTAGCGAAGAGAAAACACTTATTAGAATTTCCTTTTCGACCTCTAGCGCTCTAGCCCTATTTAATATCAAACAAATTCAAATTTGACAGCAGTGTAATTTTCCGAGGCTGATTTCTAATTCAAAATCGTCGCAGAAATTTACGGGGCTCTTGTAAACAATTTTTCATATAAAATTTGACAGTGCATTTACGCGATTGTAAATTTATACGGTTTACGTAGTTTACGAGGGTTTTACGAGTTTAAGTGAATACCCTTATTGATTTTTTTCAATTTATCGAGTATTTTTCAAGTGACCGGGGAAAAACTTCAAATTATGGAGAGAGATAGAATCTATCGAGTGTCAAATTATCGAGAGTTGACTGTTCGTCGAAAAGTTCGTGGTTTAAAATTAAATAGGCTCTAGGTGTGGAATCTGTAATAAATGCCCTTTCATATGACATCCCACTCGACTGGGAAGAAAAACTATTTTTTGACCACCAACTCATAACCTCCCAAAAATTAATACCAAAGTTGTTCTTCTTACTTTTAGACGAGATGGGGATATTTTTGATTTAAAATTGTTGCTTATTTTATAAATTTCCCAATCTGCGAAGTCCTTCTCATTACAAACAGACTCGTAGAGCTTAAGGGGTTACATGGGTTTCCTCGGTTAAAAAACGGCTTATTTTTAACATATTTTTTTTATATAAAAAATAAAATATTTCGTTCAAACTTTTCATTGCCTTAAATAAACTTATTTGGCAAAGAGTTTCTGAAATTTTTGTAGAAAAATATTTAAAACTCTGCCATTGCGACGTCATTTCTGGTGACCCCTCGACAGCAGAACTCATGACAGGATCAACTGTAGTCAAAAAAAAAATACGTGTTTTAGTTAATCTTAATACCTTAAACTAGAACTTGGACGAAGGAAAAACGAAAAAAGTGAAAATTGGATTTTTGGCAGAAATTTTTACAAAAAATTTATAAATTTCGGTAAATTTTGCTCTACATTTTTTTTTTAAAATACATAGTTGCATTAAAAAAATTAAAATCCTTCGTCCTTTTTAATCGTATGTTAAAAAGACATGAACAATTTCAGTAATCAAAATCTAAAAGCCTAAAAAGTTCCAAATTGCGCTGGAGAAGTTTTGAAATAAAGGGATGGGCTGACAAACGAGCGAAATATTAAGTCACAATTCGGTAAATTTTTTTCTTTCAAAAGTGAAACCGCAACAATGGAAACAGTTGTGTCGTTCAGTCGTAATACCATTTACACATTTCAGACAAATTTTATAAAAAATATCTTCTTGCTCACTGTACATAAACATTGAAATATGTACATCTGGCCTCGGTCATATCAGGAGCACTCCACGGCTACGCTCCTATACGAGAATATATGAATATGCCAGAAGACTTGCTGAGCATGCTCGACGGTGGTAAAATATACAAATAAGTGACGAACTGACATTCGAACAAACTGATAAAGGGAACATTGCAGTTGTGTTACCACAAAACTACTTACCGGTAGCCACCCTGCCAACTGAAGCAATTTAAGATGGGGCAAGACGCGGTGGGGAATAAACCACTGTCTAGTATCTTGAAGAGTGCTTGAAGTTGCAGTCCCATTCCGAAGGTCACCGCAGTGCCAAGGGATACGGACTGCAAGTGATGATTCTCCATTTATCGTTGCTGCATTTATTGTTTGCAATAAACTAAGTACGTTTCTTGTTTGGTGGGTATGCGCGTAGTTATTTTGACCAGCATGGGCGACCAGCATTTTCGTTTTCTTTTACTTCTTTTTGCGAAACCAACGAAAGACTGCGAGGATTGCATTAACGCAATTCTTGGAAAAATTAATTAAACCAAAGGTGGACGTTGCGTTTAAGTAGGGATTTAATGGTTAGTCGTATTTAATAGAACCGGGATCGGGAGATCGCACTTTGATGGCAGATCTTTATTATAATTTGCAATTTAATGGGGTTGAGGGATAGTTAAGGTTTAAGGAGTATGCGAGGTGACGCACTGTTCTAGATTTCTTGGTAGGACCCCCCGTCGACAGGTATTGTTTCAATGTTGGGATATATGGAAGAAAAGTGCGAGAGGTTTAATATTTCCAGTAAACAATTACCAGTTTATAAGTGTTTCAAGAGCCAAAGCAATGTAGCTGAGTATACATAAAAGAATTAAAAAACATGTACATATTATTATGTTCAATAGACATCCTAATACATTTTTCTAAGATGCGTCCTTCACTTTTTCATCGCTTGAAAACTTCTTCCCACGAAGTTCTCTTTTTCAATTTTGAGAAAAGATAACAGTAGCTGGGAGCCAGGTCAGGGCTGTAGGGTGGTTGATCCAAAATATCGAAGCCCTCCTTAGGCAGTGCAGCCAACGCAACACGACTCTTGTGAACAGGCGCGTTGTCGTGCAGAAGGGGAACACCTTTGGTAAGTTTTCTTTGATGACTTCTTTTAACCGCTCTAAGAGTGAAGCGTAGTATTCTCCGGTTAAAGAGGTGCCTTTGTCTTTATAATCTATCAACAGGATCCTTTCTGAGTCAACTTCGATCGGCCGTCCTGGCCGTGGGTCACCTTCAAGCGAGTTCCTTCCTTGTTTAAAAAGACTGTTCCGCTTGTACATGGTATTACCCGGACAAGATTCCCCGGGGGCTCAACAAGAGCATAGCGTTGATGAGGAACTGTCGCTCCGAAGTCAGACAAGAATAACGAAGATGTATAAGTTGCTGGGATATGTCAGAAGTTAGAGGAACCAAACCGAAGCCTATCAAACTACAGGATTCCTGTGACTCTATAATGTATATTAAAAAATTACATATAAAGCACACCATAAACATTGCCCACAGTTCCGTCTTGATATACGTATCCCAAGACATAGAATCCTGTTGAATTACATGCCCAGATCCCTTGCGGTTGGAGTGTAAGTAAGCTTTGGGTAAACTATTTAAGTATGAGTTATGAAAATATTCTAAGCCCGAAGTTTTTCTACTAATGACGAGGTATTTGGACTTTCCAAGATTAAGGTACAAGCCAGCTAGAAATCTCTTCTAAATCTCTGTTTATAGTATATGCACCATCTTCGATAAGCCCAAGAGGACAACTTTTGAATAGCCGGACATCGTCAGCGTACATTTGACTAGAAGATCTAGTAATCTTTGTGAGAAGTTCCTTAATATACAAGAAGAAAAGATGCGATCCTAGAATTGAGTCCTGGGGAACTCCTCTAAGGATCGGAAGAAATCTTGAAAGTTTTTTTGGCAACCGAAAACGGTTGCTTTCTATCTCGCGTAAGAATATTCTGTGGCAAAAAGGAAAAACAGCATAAGTCGTTTTTTACAACTTTTTAGGAGAGCAGTTGAAAGGTTTGATGTTAGCTTAGGAAAAAACTATGCATCGTATAAGAAAGTTGTGGTTACAGAAATAAAGATAAGAAAAAAAATATTTTTCTACAATTACTTATGGTTGCGTTAGTTTCAGTAACTATTGGAGCATAAGAACATATGACAAAAGCTTACGGAAATTCTTTACTTATGCTGTTTTTCCATTATGCATATTATACGGGAAAATTAATAATCTTGTTTTTTGCTGGTCTGTAGCAACTCAGCAACCAGTAGAGATAAAAATAAGAAAAACATTTGGCAAATAGAATCTAATATTGCGCATCCGTTGGTGTAAGAAACTCATTTTCGACATAAGTCGACTTATTGTCGGCCTAATAAGAAAACCTCGTAACTCCACTTTTTAGTGAAAATGACTTTTTAATGCCATCTTATAGAAACTCGGTAGGCGCACTGTTATGGAAACACTCATAGCTCCTTAATAAATTTAAATGTCATAAAAATTATTTTGTTTATCTTTATATCTCGTAACTCCAATGCAGTCGAACTCGAAGTTCCTGAAAAACCTCGTAACTCCGACAATTGATTTGCAGCAAACCTCATAACTCCAATGGTAGGAATGGAAAACAACTCTCCAATGCAGTCGAAATTCTGAAAACCTCGTAACTCCGACAATTGTTTTGCAGCAAACCTCATAACTCCAATGGTAGGAATGGAAAAAACTTGTAACTCCAGTAAAATAAAAAGTAGTAGTCGTATTAAAAAAAAGTTTTTCTCGAAAAAGCTACGATTTTTTCATTACTTTAGGATATAAAATAACATCGTTAACAAAAAAGCTGGGTTTAGTGAGAAACTTTCGTTCCTCCTGTAAAATTTTCAATTTTGGAGTTACGAGGTTTTCTTATTAAGCCGACGTTATGTTGTTTTTCCTTTTGGCCACAGATATATAAAACGCACCGTCGATGATGACAGCCCTTATAATACCCATTGAAAAAAGGCAGTATCGGCCATAGGGCGGGTGACAAGATTACGTTTTCACATTTTTTAACTTTTCGAATAGCAGGGTTTTAACGAGTAACGACTAACGACTTCACAAGTGTGGTTTCAAACACTGCAATTTTTACCTCAACATTTTGTATTTTTAAATATCTTTCCCTTAAAAAAAATCAAAGCTCCCGTGCTTTCCAACGAGGTCGTTACAATTTCATAGGAAATTCAATGGAGAAGTGAACTGATTCCTTTCTTCTAATGGTTTGCGTCTTGGGTAAATGAACACTTGTCGATCTGTTGGCAAATTCTTCATAGTACAATTTAATTTTTTTTATTCATTTAATGTTGTAATTGGGACATATGGGCACCGTAGCGCAAGTTGTTAGTGCGTCGGACTACTGAGCCAGCGGTCTTGGGTTCGAATCCCGCCGCAAACACCTAAAAAGATTTTCACAGTGCCCACCTCTTCCGAATGCCTGACAAGCATTCAAGAGAATCATTTGTCATGTAAAGCTTCCCAACTCGCCGTTCGGAGATGGCAGAAAACTGTAGGTCCCTTCCATTTGCGCAAAAATATAACGCGCACCCACAAATTGTTGCGGGAAGCTAGGCTTGTAGAACCTAGGACTGCTGAAGCCAAATATTATTATTATTAATGTTGTAATACAAAAAAGTAACTAGTCTCGTTTGAAGTGTTGGCCTTCGCATTTCAGCGTCAAAATCGGTTTATTAACACCTTTCTTATACCTACTCCACGATCAAACATAATAAATAACCTTCTTTATGTAACCCAAGGAGGTGGTAATTCTCGGAATAACAGTAATTATTTCTTCACAAACTCTTTTCACTTTATGTTTGCAATTTCTTTTTCCTTTGCAACGCGGTTACTGTAAAGAAATGATTAATACCAAAGTACCCCATGACCATGACTCATTGCGCGACTTCGCATGAAATTACTTAAAAAAAAAGAAGAAGCAGCAATTGCTCATTGGTAACAGCGAATTCCTTTCGCAAGAATCTCCAGCCGACATGACTTAAACCGTGAATATAGCCACTACCACTACAACAGCTCAGCTCTCATTGCACATTATCCCCATCCGCAAGCGGAGTAACAAAAATCCGAATTCGACTTAACTTGTATCTGAACCTCTTTGATTGCGATGCGAGTGACTCAACACTCTTCATGCGAAAAATATGGTACACGACGATGATGGCGACAAGCCTCCATTGGAGTGTGGGAAAACATTAAGATCACCGAACAAAGGTGTGTGCTGCCCAGTCTGCCAGGGGAGATCTTCTCTTCACTTCAACTACTTGATTTACGATCCGAAATGAACCGAAAACAAAAGATACACAAACAAAACTATTTTTATAATTTTCTTTTTATATTATCTAATTGGAACGTAAATCACTTGCATTAATTTATAAATACAAAAAAAAGTTTTAATGGAAGAAAACAATTTCGAATGAAAGTCTTTTAAGAGTCGAGTCGACAAGAATTTGTTTTTTTTTTTTATCTTTTTGTGGCTCACTTTCTTTTGTAATAAATTATATTTAAGCGCAGCTAAGTAATCTCTAATAAGATATCACATGAAATAAAAAAAAAATTTAAAATTCCAGATTCGAGTTGGTGAAGAACAAATGTACTCGTACCTGTGTGTCACTTAATTGAATTGAGACAAATATACGACAGTTTTATTTATTATTATTAATTTAAGTAATATAATTAAATTTAGAAGTCTGTAGGCGGATATATTTTCTTCACGGTCAATTAAATTATTGCATTTCAAATAAAATTATACAACGAATATGATATGTAGATTTATTAGTTTCTTTCTAAATAGTTTTCGTTGTAATAAAAGAGTTTTTATCAAAGGATCAAAGGCATGCTCGTGTCTGGACCCGGGGGGTATAAAAAAGTTATAACGTGTTAAGTGATGGCGCTTTTTAATTCGAGAACTGAACATTGGCAGCACTGCTAGTAATCTATTAGATATGACGCATCAAAAGGTGGAAACGCTGAGAGAGTGGATGCAACAGATCTGCGTTTAAAAAAACAAAGTACTACCACCTCTAATGGTGTTCAAAAAAGGAGGAGACAGATACATACTGTGTGAATGAAAAATTGAAATATAATGGGGAACTAGTTGAAGTGCAAATCCGATTTTTTTGCACGAATGGAAGGGACCTACAGTTTTTTGCCTACTCCGAACGTCGAGTTGCAAAGCTCCTCATGACAAATGGACAGATATTCGAAAGAGGTGGCACAGTGAAAAATCTTTTATGTGTTTTGCTGGGATTGAACCAGGACAGGATTGCATTGCACTTACGACCAAACCACAGTGCTCACTCAAGAGAAGTCAAACAGTAGTGACAAATTTACTAAACGATAGCGAAAATTATGGCACACGAAAGTCTTCCGGAAGACCATCAGCATTAACCCCAGGAGAAAAGTACAACAATATTGCAAAATTAATGTAGTCCATTAGTACTGGACAAGATGCATCAAAAATATATTCAAAAATTGTTTAAAAGTATGCCTAAGCGAATGAAAGAAGTTGTAGAAAATAAAGCTAGCATACATTACTAATAAAATAAAATATTGAAATATTCATGTGGTTATTTTTGTCCTACCCAGTTTTCAGTTTCTCCCTTAAAAAATGAAAATTAAGGATTTCCAGGTGGTAGGTACAATCTAAATATATCGTGTTATCTAATGATTCAATCAGATTTGGCAAATATACCGCACACTCTTTTATTCTTTAGAATTTAGGGGGTGTCTTATCATTTTGTCCGGGAGTGTATTTAAGTTATTTTTTTCAATGATTTTTATATACAGTCGAACCTGGTTAAGTGGAACCTGGATAAGTGGAATAGAGACCGAGGTGCATGAAGTTGATATCCTCCACGTTAGCAAACACAGTTATATTTAGCAAATTTTCGACTCCTGTCTTAGCTGTATAGCATGTAAACATCAGTATACGCGCATGTTTTATCGCTAGTTCAATTCGTTTGTTGTTGTGGTAAGGGTTTACATGGGTTTCCTCGGGTAAAAGACGGCTTATTTTTAAGTTTCTGAAATTTTTTGTAGAAAAATATTTAAAAGTCTGCCAATGCGACGTCATTTCCGGTGACCTCTCGGAAAAAGGTGCTTGCGGAACTCATGACAGTATCAACTGAAGTCGAAAAACAAACACAAAAAACAATGAAAATCGGATTTTTGGCAGATTTTTTTTTAAAAATTTATAATTTTCGGTAAAATTTGCTCTACATTTTTTTTTTAAATAGTTGCATTAAAAAAAAAATAAAAATCCTTCGTCCAATATCGGTTCAGTAGTTTTCGAGAAATCTTGACAACCAACTTAGAAAATACAGTTTCGAGAAAAACGCGTTTTAAGTTTTGAGTGACAATAAAACTGAGCTCAACTTGCGCGCAATTTGCCAAGGCTCTATCTCCGGAACTATTACTCCGATCGAATTTGGGACAATATTCTAGAGATGTAAAAAAATATAATAGAGATATAAAATTTAATAAGACAATAAAAAAAAATCAATTTTTTGAAACCGTGAAACCCATGTAACCCCTAAGTTGTGCATTGTTCAAAATGTCGAAACGTAAGTTGAACTGTTTATTAATAAGTGTTAAATTTAAGTTATTACCCAGGAAACTGAGTAGCTTAAATACCTCTATAAATGGGACTAAAATAAATGGTCCAAGACATTCCGCTTAATCAGCTTCGACTGTGCGTAGATATAGGAACTGACCCAACAATAAGTTCATATGATAAAAACAACCTGTTCGTTTAAGTGCTAAAAACTCAAAACTCAAACTCCTATTGAGCTGAAACTTACACCATATATTTACCATGAAGCGAGAAGTGCACGTAAATCAAAAGCTAGCTGTAAGCTGTCACCGTGCATTGCTGTAGTAATAATTTTGAGATTTTGGTTTTCAGCACCATCTATCGGAAAACTTGAAAACTTTTGACTTACAAACATTTCTCACTTCATAACAAATATATTGTGTAAGTTTCAGCTCAATCGGATGGTTTTAAAATTTTTGAGTTTCAGCGCCATCTATCGGAAAACTTGAAAACTTTTAATATGCAAACATTTCTCATTTCATTACAAATATATACATATATTGTGTATGTATGATGAGTTTTGAAATTTTTGGGTTTTAGCGCCATCTACCGGAAAACTTTAAAATTCTTGATGTAAAAACATTTCAAATCCACCGAGCTCAATCGGATGGTTCATGAGTTTTAAGGTATTTAAACGAACAGCTCATTTTTATATATAAAGATGTGCGAAAAGTGTCTCAAACACCCTACTGCACTGAAGGAAGACATGAAAGTGTTAGTCCTTCTTCAGGGAAAGTCTTTTAAGCAACTAACTAATTTCAAACAGCCATTCGCCAGACCGTTTGATGACTTCACAGTTGATTTGCGAGATTCAGCACTAAATGCTAAATGCTTAACCAGCTCTTCTGTGGTCCAAGGCGCTGTGTGCTTTAAACCTCACTAGAATTGTTGTTGGAGTGTGTAACAAAAACTAGGGTGACAATGACAATGCCTGGCCAAAATAATAATAAAGGAAAGAAACGTTATCTATTTATCCACGTTGTTGTTGTTTTTGTTTTTTTTTATCACAACATAATATTATTTTATCATGAGATCATAAGATATTCGGTAATTGTAACCAAAAATAAATTCCATATCCATACACAAAGGTTCAAATGACATGTCCATTAATATTGGCCACTCGCGACACGTACCAAAGCGACAGCTATACGTTATGTATATCTTCTTAGCCACCAGTTAGAGTCCATCATCCAGCATATGTACATGCATATTCACTTACCGCTAAATGCAGTCGCGGCTTGTGTTTAAATTGTTGTTTTGTTTGGTGTACCCTTTCCCCATCGCACACGAGGAGTATCTGTATGACACCAATGGAATCTTATACGTACAAAATTATTCCCGAAATTAAAAATTATTTTCTGTTACCTCTCTTCTTTGGATTTGTGTCCCCAAAAATTTCTTAAATGTACACGTGTGTATATATGTACTCTTTCAAATAGTACCCCCAAAAATATACCAAATAAGAGATGTGCGGCGCGCGGGTATAAAATAAAATCACAACCAATTTATATACGAAGAAAAAATAAGAAACAAAAAAAAAACAACAACAACACACACACATTTTGGGTCTCTTCTTTCGATTTTTATTTGAAATATTTATTACCCGGGGAAATATCTTTACGTACGAGTATGTATGTGTCGCCTCGCTATGTGCCATCACTTAGAGATGGCTTACAACATTAGCCGAGTTCGAGTAAAATACCTCAAACACATGCAGCATTTAGGCTAAGACTATACCTACAATTTGTTGTTGTTGTTGTTCTGTCGTTAGAATAAAAATTTTTGTTTTTCTTGAACCAAAAAAAAGAAAAAAAAAGAAACGTAAAATAGTATCGGATGCTGTGTATCTGTACCGTAGAAGTGGTATCGAAATCAAACTTAAATATAGTAATGGTAATTATTAGATTCTCTGTTGTTTTCTCTATTTTATAGAACCGGTCAATCGATATGTGTGGGGAGACATTCATATGTACATATGTACGTATGAGTATGTTGTCCAGTGTTAAATTTTATTCAATTTGAAATAAAAGATACATACCTGCTTTTTGTAATTGTTAGATACATAAAAGTAATGGTCTTCTTTATTTGGAAACGAAGGGTGGGAGGGGAGGGGAGGGGAGGGGTTGACGACACAGATCCGGAAATTTATAAAAACGATGACATTTATGTTGAAGTTTTGATATTTTTTTTTTTCGTCTTAATAGTAAACTGGTTTTTTTGATTAAGAATCTACTTACTACTTAATTAAAATACTATAAGCTACTATACTATGGGATTTAGTTTTTTTTTTGCGTTCTGTAGCAGATCACGTTTTATTCTGAAACTATTTGGAATAGATTTCACAGCAGAACTGTGAATAGATTTCTCACAGGAATTTCAATCAGGAAACAGAATCATCAAATCTACAAAACTACTAGAAATCATTAAATTCTGCACGCAATTGAGTACACAACAGTGGGATAAACCTAACTAAACGCCAATTGGATTTCAAACCTTTCAAAACCACTGTTTTAGGTACCTACATCATTATATAAATAGGCAAAGACAAAACAGTTCAACCCCTTTTTAAATGCCAAACACAACATACTGATTGATTTTTTTTTTGTTGGAAAGGTTGTGAACAGGGGCAGTGCAGTGTGTAATTTCGGTTCCAATATGTTGTGTCCAAGCCAGGTGAAAATCAGGTAGGTTAGGTTAGGTTGAGTGGCTATCCACTGTAATCGGTTGGATTCACTTAGACCAAGGTAGGTCCATTGTGTTGCCACGTGAGCCGACTCTTGTCGAAACTCCTGGAACCATTTTGAGAGTTGGATGAACTTCCGTATTTTGTTGATATCCGTTGAGGAAATATCTTGAAGGTCTATAAAAAAAGTTCTTTTTTCTAAAGGAGGAGAGAGCTGGGCAACTGCATAGTAGGTGATAGGGGGATTCCTCCTCCTCCTTATCCGTGCAGCTGTGGCAGAAATCATTGGCGAGGATTCCCAACCTGTTGGCATGTCTGCATATTGCGCAATGACCTGTCAATACGCCAACTATTGTGCCGATATGTGCTCTGCTAATTTTTAGCAGGCTGCAAGTTTTTCGTTGGTTTAGCTGTGGCCAAGTCTGTCTGGCACAGCAACACGTGTCAAAATTACGCCATCTTTCGTTAGCCTGTTGTAGAACTTGCGTGGAGATTAGAAAATCAGGTAAAATAGTAAATATTAATATGTGCGTTTTTCTGGAATAGTTGGTCAAATTTCGACCACGGGCGCACTAGAATTTTCAAATTTTCTTGCTAGACTAAGAACTAGGTATTAAGGTACATATATCTATATTACTTACTTACTTAGTTGGCGCTACAGCTCGAGGTGAACCTAGGCCTGCTTCTCGCAACCATTTGTGTGTGCGTGTTATATTTTTGCACGAATGGAAGGGACCTACAGTTTTTTGCTGACTCTGAACGGCGAGTTGAGAAGCTCAATCGTGACAAATGATACTATTTGATGCTTGTCAGACATTCGAAAAAGGTGGGCACTGTGAAAAAACTTTTAGGTGTTTGCGGCGGGATTCGAACCCAAGACCGCTCGCTCAGTAGTCCGCCGCACTAACCACTTGCGCTACGGTTTAATATATCTAAGTTAAATGATATAATTTATCGATCAAAAAGTTGATGTACAGGGTGGCCCAAAATGTATCACCGTATTGAAAGATGCTAAAACTTTTACAAATGGCGGCAACTATCAGTTTTGTTTTGACATTTGTGAAGTAAGGAGATGCAGAACACACATCGACAGGCCATGGAACGCTATAATCTTCAATATCGCGGAATACTCGTGGAGATTTTTTTATAAAATAATTCCACAGTGATTCCGATTATCGACCGTCCTACGCCAACTGGTAACATTCAAAGGCTTTTACCTCCAATACACTGGAGCAGCACGTGTCAGAAGATGCGCCAGAAGGCCTCGTAGTGCTCGTTACGGCGCTGTGGCTGAAGATGTCGCGGAGGAGCCCTCAACGTCGACCAGATGAAGGGCCATGCGATTGGCCGAGTTTCTATTGCCGCGAATTGGTGAATAGGGACTGTAGGCTATGTGGTTCCAACGACACGGTGCAACCACACACACGCGACAATACACATTTTGAAGGATGCGTTTCCGGGTCGCCTAATGTCTTGTTTGGTGCTGGCCGGCAAGATCGCCCAGACTTCTTTGGTGTTTTTGAGGTCACGGGTCTATCAGAACAAGCAGCAGACTCTAGAAGCTATCAAAAAGAATATCCGACCAAAGTTCGAGAAGAGTTTATCGCGCGAAGATCTCGCTAAATCGATTAAAAATGCGGTAAAATAGCCCAAAAGATCATCAACAATGGCGGCGCCCACTTGACCGATAATATCTTCAAAATGTATTGGAAGATAACTTAAAAGTCCATATAAACCTTTAAAAAATTATGAAATTATGTCGCTTCATTTTAAAGATATAGCAAAACAACAGTGTTTTTGGACCACCTTGGACAATACTCTTTCTAAAGCGCTATTATGGTATACATCGCTAAAATAAAAATACGTTGGTAACCATGAAACTTTTATGAGTAAAGTATGTAGTTCAAGCACAATTTAAGTATGTTCAAAAACCACATGAAAAAAGCTAAAATCAAATATTACATCGGAATGCGATTTAATTTTAATGTATAAACAAAAAACATTGAATAATGAAATACACATTTAAACACATTTTTATGTTAAATTTAATGAATTAAACAATTAAAAAAAAAACACAATTTTACTTACTTTCGATGAAATTAGGGTGAGGGTTGGTGAAGATTCCTGGAATGTCAATGAAATGATAATTGTTTTAATAATTTTGTTTTTTAATGGAATGAATTTATTTTGTATTTTTTTGTAAGGTAAACGCTTATAACGAAATTTTGCAAAATGTGTTCACATGTGATATTTGCTAGAGATTGTTCCAAATTGTTTATCTATTTGTATTGTTATGCGGTTACAAATTATGACCACAGACAATAAATTGGTCCCAAAAAAAATTTCAAATTTTGAAAAAATCACACGAAATCCCCATAGATAGTGCCAAAATTATTTCCACTTCGACAAGAGAAATCGAAAAAATTGACAAATGTCAGATTAATGCTTAAATTCAAGACTTTCTTAGTTTTTGGGCTAAAACAACGACCCACACGGCTCTACCCCAATGTACCAGCGGGCGCCTTTTAAAAGCTTAAAGTGACGTCAGAGTTTAAATTCACTTACGGGAAGAAATCTTGTTCTCACGCCTTGCTTCGTCCAATATTCGTTCAGGAATCGTTCGCTTCGTACGATATTCGGTCCCGTTTGCGTTGACGGGTTCTGGAGGAGAAAATTCAACCACGAACTGTACGAGCTGTACAGCGATATCAACCTTGTCAAAAAATTGCACATTGGGCGTTTAAGATGGCTAGGACATGTAGAGCGTATGGACATCAACGCTCCGGCTCGGAGAATATTCGATTCTTACCCGGAGGGTCAGCACAACAGGAAGACGACGTCGCCTAAGGTGGCGCGCACATGTAGAACAAGACCTCAACCAGCTTGAAGTGCGCAACTGGAGGCGGTTAGCTAAGGACCGGATTAACTGAAAGAGGTTGTTGATTGAGGCCTTGATCCATCCCGGACTGTGGCGCCACCTAAGTAGGTAAGTAAGTAATCGTTCGCTTATATTACGTGCGTAGTTTGGACAATCGGCTTTAAGAAAATGGGTTTCTTAATGGTGTAACCGATAAAAAAGAAAAACAACAATTTGGCAGTTGGTTACATTTAAATAAGGCAATCAACGACTCTTTGATTTTGAACGTATCTGTACAGAAAAGTGAATACGGTTAGGTTAGGTTGAGAGGGGTTGTGACGCTGAGCTTTCACAAAATACTAGGCACCAGGATGGTACCTTAACCGCTACAATTTCCTCATAGCATTTTATTACCCTGCAGCATTTCAGAAGGAGTCTATAGTTGATTAGGCCTACCTCTTGCAGATTACTTAGGAAGTTGCTCCCTACAATGTTCCTATGACAGCGTGCTATGCCCTTACATTACATAGAATATGCGCGATATCCTCTGATGTGTCTATAATCTATGTATGTATATCATTGCAGTATCTGCAAATATCCGTGCTTGTGAGTCCGAGTCTCTTGGCGTGTTTGCCAAAGAGGTAGGACCCGGATAATATTCCAACAGCTATTGTAATGGCTGCCCAGCTTTCATTAGTCCTTTTATGGTCCAGTGCAGGCCAAAGTGCTTTAAAAACTCTATATCCTACTACGCTAGACCATCTTTTTTTTGTTTATAATCTACATACGCTAAAGGGGATATGAATACCCTTATAATGCTTACACACAGCGCGAGCACATGAAGAACAAGAACAAGAGACAGACAGATCAACGTAGTGATAGGAAACTCAGATGTTAGGTTTCAACGAACTCTATGGGTGTCATCCAGGATAACTGGAGAGTTGTGTATTATTGAAAGTTATGCCATTGCTTATGATTCACAGAAGCTTTTTCCAGATGTTTCCTTTCATAGTTTGTGCGATCAATTTCATCAGCTATACCATCCTACTGCCAGTGTTATGCCTTCGCAGTAGGTTTTGATATTAGCTTCTGAAACTGATCAACTTATTTTTATTTCATGAGAAATAAATGATTCATCGACATCTGGATTTGAACCATGAACCTTTAGCGTGACAAGCCACCCACAAGCAAATGGCTACCTGAGTCCAACGATATCTGTAGAAGCTGCGGAGATGAGGAAGAAAGCGAATCAATCCAACATCTGCTCTGCTACTGTCCCGCATTCCAAGAACGATGCCTCCGTACTTTAGGTCATAGATTCCTGGAAGACATAACAGAACTCGGAAATTCTAAGATATCGGATCTTCTACGATTCACCAAAAGCACAAACTGGTTTACGAGTTGGTAAAAAGAGGATTTACTCCCAAACTATGAGGGGATTCACAATGGACCTTCGGGTCTTCGAGTGGAAATGATTGCTCGTTCAATCACACACCCCTCTCAATCTAACCTTACCTAACCTATGCTAGACCATCTGTGGTCCGCCTTTCTCGTAAATTCTTTTCGCACGATGATTTAATGCTGCATAAGGGTGGAGCAAGTTCTACCTCAGTTCCACTCCGTTCCTTGCCAACACATCGCTTTCTATTCCAGACTCCAGAGTGACCAAGCACCAACCATAGTCTTACCTGGTTCTGCGTGCATAATGCCCTGAGCATTTTTCGGTAGCCGATTTGGAATTGAACGGTTCTACCGCTTTAAGCGCAGCCTGACTGTCAATGTAAATAATATATCGTTGCCGGATATTCGTTTCATTATCAGGAGCTCTGCAGCTCTAATTATTATGTTCTGCCTGCAGGCATCCGGGTGTCACTTTTACGCTAACGGCTCCTGGCATCGAAGAAAGACCTTTTTGATTGATTCGGCGTGTTATAAGGAGGGTGAACTTTACAAGTTCAGAAATAAGTGACCGGTTGGCTACACTCATTGTCATATATCGAGAGCCTTATCCAATGCAGACAAATCAAGCGAAGCGATGTCTCAAGAAGCCTGCTGTCATTAGGCGTAGGCAAGAATAGTTTAAGTGGGTCGTTGCTTGCCATCTAAAAAAATTCAAATATGTCTGTCAATGTAATTCCTTTAACGGTATAGATTAAACGGGTTTTTCTCAAGATCTGTCATATACTGGCTTAAGCTATCTATCAATATCTAAACTAAATAGCAAAATCAGCTTCTAATGCGTTCCCGTGTGTATTTTTTTTGTCTTCTAAAATTTAATTAAATTTCAGTCACTTAAACTATAGAATTAAACATGAACTCAAAATTGGTTCCCTTCCCAGTTGATTCGTTGCTAATCGGCTCTTGACCTGCTGAGCATGAAATCAAATCAACTGAATCAAATTACGTTTTCCATTAAGAATCATAAAATGTTAAATTATTAATTATAAAATGATCTCTGCTAATGGGCACAAATCAATAGTTCCTACCTAAATAATAATTTTCATTAATTATTAAATTTTATTTTATGTATTTCTTTTTTTTTTTTGTCTGTTAATCTCCTTCTACGAGTGTCTCTCTCTTCATTTCTGTGTTTATTGTCTTCTTTTTGGTAAATTCAATTTACTTTTAGTGGCTTCACGAACTTTAACACCGATTAAAGCCTAAGTTGCTTTAGCATTTTTCTCAACTGCTTTTTGTCACTGTTCTTAGAGAGACAGATAGGCGGGCGAAAGCAACTAAATCTACATAAACACAACTAAACAAATTGGCGATGATAGATGGATTTGTTGAATAGATGAGGAATATTACAAAAAAATAAATAAATAACAAGATACAGCAAAAGTTCATTGCACTGCATAAATATTTAGTTAGAATAACAGAACAATGGTAACTGATATTGATTAATTACTTTATGCTTACATTCGCTTATTCGTAAATTATTTTATTTTTATCTATCGCCTTGGTCTAGACTAGAGAAACAAGGACTATTGTCAACTTGGAAGTGTAATTGGGAATATATATTGCAAAATAATTCACAATAGTACAATACTTCAAAGTACGGTGACCAATCTATCTGATCAATCATAACAATAAAGTGAAAATCTTAATGTCACATTTTTACCTGTCAAACTTCTACGGAGATAAACTTCAAAACTAATTGACAAAATGAAGTTATCCCTTAAATGCCTAGTGTATCTTTAAAGATACAACCATTCAAAACATGATATCTTCGTTAATATTAGCATTTAAGCTTCAAAGTTTATATTTTTGGGCTTACTGACTCAAATTCTACCTCCAATTAAATACTCATTTTCTTAACTATCAAATTGCAATTATTATCTTAACAATTACTGGCTGCAATGTTTTTTAACGAAACTTCAAAAATGGAGTTTTTTTATGAAATATCTTATGAATTCGTAGCACTAAATTGATAAAAAAAAATCATGCGGATGTAATTATATTATGTGAAATTTCATAATAAATCATTTTCAGAACGCGTTTGAGGGGTTAATGCCCAGTGTATCTTTAAAGATACAACCGGTTTTTTATCAATAACTTGATCAAAAAAAATATTTATTTTTTTTCGGTACCTGATTCAATATTTATGTTTCATTAAACATATAATATATTTTTTCCAAACAATAACAATAACAATACAATAAGCCGATTTTTAAATAAATTTTTAGGTAATGTACATTTTAATTGATTCAAAAATTAAAACACTAACTAACGAATGACACTTTTGATGAAATGTCACTCATTCAAAATACAGATACAATCCAAACTTATTTTGTGGATAATAGGATCAATAAAGGATCTTTTAAGCCCATCTTTAGATTTCCCGGTCGGTTCGGCCTGTTGTTTTTCGTGGACGTCCTTAAGAATAAATGGTTTCAATCTGTTCTCCCCTCTGAAACATTTTTCTAATATCCTACATTGTCGATGATGCCATTTTGTACTTTTCGGCTAGTTTTTTTTTTTGGTGTAAACCTGCCTTGAAGTCAGCTACAACTTGATTTTAAACGAATTTTTGACCAATTTAGTAATAACAAATTTTGAAGAAACTAAGTTGCTAATGTCGTTTTCACTTATCTTTTGTCTAAAATTCAATTCAAATGACAGTCAAAACCATTTTAAACAGGATTAAGAAGAAGGAAATGCGGTGCTTTTGGAAATCCGGATATTTTGCACATGCATGAAATAGAGCTGAGTTAAATTATTTGATAAAACATTAAAAATTATTACGGCAGGACTTCGTTTTTTTTTTTCCTAAATTGTATTCTAATGCAATAAGTTTTTGGTAGTATCAAAGAATTTAACGTAATATATTCCTGTTCACTAGAATTTACAAAAGAAAATTTTTCAAAAAAATCCGGTATGTTTTGCACAACACTGTACATTGAACGAAGAACCTGTAACTAAAATGAATTAAATTAAATTAATTTAAAGAACTAATAAGGCCACCCTCTATTTGGTTCTTTTTTTTTTGCTATTTCGAAATGCTTTTCTCTGCGAATACCATCCCTTCAATCTGATATTTAGTGTGGTTTGGTTGTACAAGGATTCCTGAATTCCTGATACTGATTTTAGTACTGGGTACAATTTTCGCCCCAGAAAAGTCAAAATTTCTTAGAATTATATATTGCGTGAACATGTATGTACATGTACAATACATATGTTTAATTGATAAATACAAAATCTCCCATATTCCTCGTACTTGTGGATAACTTCATTATTGTCACTTAAAATATGAGCTACAAATTGGTACCCAACAGCAAACTCCTTCCTTTGCCAATACGAATAAAATTCTGAACATAAATGTAATGTAATGCCAAACTGATACATAATCATCTAAGATTTCACCTTTGTATCACAATCAGAAGTATCTCATACGTGCTCCATACAATAACATCAAATCGATTGCAATCCGAATTTCATTGCAATCTTACTTTTATTTCCAATTGCATTTGGGATTAAATGAATTTTCAATGCAGTTTCTGGAAAATCCTTACACAAAATTAATGCACGAACAATATTTAGTCCATGAAGGTACTATCATCGTTCCAACATCACGTATACACGTGAAATAATTTCTATCGAACAAAGGCGGCTTACGGAGGTTTTCTAGATCAGCACACAGAAACGATCTGACCAAAAAAAAAGGAGAAAAAAGGAAAAAAAAGGACGAAACCAATCTGATGAATGTGATAACAATCCGATGCACTGTCATCCTTGTGCGGTCTGCGTGTCATTTCGGAGCGAACATCGAGTGAAGGACTTTGACACGTTTCGACAACCATTGTATGACTTGGTAAGAGTTTTTTTCTTAGTTATCTCTGGCTTTGAATCGATGCACGCGTGCATCTTTTTTGAAACTCATAATTATGGCAAGGTGTGTAGATAAAAGGATTTTCCGACTTTGTTCGATGCAATTATTTAATCCGTTTATCTTTGGGATGCGATTGCAGTTTAAGTGAATTTTATAGTATTGAATAAAAAGGATTCTAAGAGACTATCTACGTTAGGGTAGTACAGGTTTTTAAAGGATACGTAACGTACCTACTTTTTGCAGTTTATGAGTCATTAATGGTAGAACCAATAGTCAGTTTAGGTAAACATTCCCAAATGTGGAATTATACCGAAATTGCATGCAACAGCCATAACCGTGCAGGCGAATTAGGTTTCGTTAAGTTTATGTTTACTTATAAACGCTAAACTATAGTTGTGGAAATCAATCGGAGGCTACTGTCAAAATCCTACGTTATGTTTTCTTCATAAATCTCAATTGCTCAAGTTACCCATAATAGGAGAATGCGAATGGAAGCGATTGTCACTGGCGATTGTCAGTGCCTGTCATTTCTGTGTTGCCTGTAATTTCTGTGTTGTTTTCCAAAACAAGTGAAATCCAATAAAATAAATAATAAAATAAAAAGGATCCTTGTTTTCGCATAACATTTTATTTTGCTGAACAATTGGGAAAGAAAATTATAGTCCTCTGTGCAAGCCACTTTTTTTAAGTTCGATGTATGTAAATGAAATATATAAACAATTATTTTCAAATAATAATTCAATTAATTGCAAATAGCAAATAAAAAGAAATTTCTTTATTTCCGTACTTACTTACTTAGTTGGCGCTACAGCTCGAGGTGAACCGGGGCCTGCTTCTCGCAACCATTTGTGTGTTCGTGTTATATTTTTGCATGAATGGAAGGGACCTACAGTTTTTTTGCCGACTCCGAACGGCAAGCTGAGAAGCTCAATCGTGACAAATGATACTCTTTGATGCTTGTCAGACATTCGAAAGAGGTGGCACCGTGAAAAAACTCTTTTAGATGTTAGACCCGGCCAGGAGTTGAACCCGGGCAGCATTACATGGTAGTCCAACGCACTTACCAGAACCACCACGGCCACGGCGACCACATTTCCGTGCTTCCAATTTTAAATTTACACAGCCGTTGAAATCATATGTCAAATTTGTGTACGACAGAGCGAATGGATTCGCTCCTTTCGTAAGTGAGCAAAAGCAAAACGAATCGAAGCGAAAAGCTAATACGGTCGCACAATACAAACTCCTTGTGTTCGCACAGTTTAGTACGTGGTCGTACGAACCCATTCTACTATTATAGTTCAGCCTTAAGATTTGTTCGCATACTTTATTACGAAGAAAAATCAGAACTGTCAAATATCGAAAATCGAGATTTTCTCATTAAGAAAAGTACGAGAATGCTTTCGCAAATAATATAAAATTACGTCAAAGTTGCAAGTTTCGTAAAGGAGACGTCAAACTAAAATAATGCCTTTGGTGTTCTGCGAATATAACTTACCGTCCAAATCTTGTTGAATCTTACGGTGGCATTCATCAACGTATTCTCCATCAACAACAGCGTGTCGCTTCGTCCGCAAATAGCACTAGCTGGCAGCTCCTCACCACCTGAACCACATCATTTATGTAGATAATGAAGAGAAGAGCTCCTAGCAACGATTCTTGAGGAACATTGAGTAGCACTTCTTTTTGGCCAGCCATTTTGCTCGCCAGTTGCGGAGGGCACCGCGACCTTAAAGATCTATTGTACCGCGAAGTCAGTTTAGGGGACCAAAAGAGGCTCAATTGTTTTGATGAAATTGAGGATCTCACCGGTGGAGACTTTACGAAGTTCCATGGGAGTTAGGATTTCTCCGTGTAAGTGTTGTCTCCTCCTGAGGGCACAAAGTGCCATGCAGCCACATAGAATATGATCCGCAGTTTCGTCGCCTTCCATACAATGACGACATTCAGTTTCCTGAATATCTATTTTATTAGGTGATATCGAAGATGGCAATGCCCTGATAGAAATCCCACTAATCTTCTGATATAATTTCTACTGAGGAGTAGGTTGTTTCTGGATTTATTTTGGAAGGGTTTAATGGCTCTTTTAGCCTGACGAAGACCCTGGGTATTTTCCTAATAAGTGATACACATGTTGTTTTCCCAACTTTTGATTTTTTAAGTTAATAGCTGAATTTGGAATGTTACAAAACGGCTCGGGGCCGATAAAGGATTCATCCAAACCTTTTCTAGCCAGTTCATCAGCTTTTTCGTTTCCATCAACACCCTCATGTCCGGTCGCCCACCAAAGTTTGACTTTATTTCTATGGGAGAGATCTTGCAGATTATTGAAGCAGTTCATGACTGATTTGGAGTCAATCAGGTTTGAGTCTAGCGCTTTTATGGCTGCTTGACTATCCGTGAGTATATGGATGAGGACACCTTTTATTCCCGATTCTAGGATGACATTGGCGCACATTTGAAAGGCATGAATTTCAGCTTGGAATACACTGGGATATTGTCACATTGGTATTGATGTTCTAGCGTTTGGTACAAATATACCAGCACCCACCCCGGTATCCATCTTTGATTCATCCGTATACCACTTATTACCTTTTAGGTTTGAGGTAGGAATTTTATCCATTTCCATGCTTCACGGCTTGGGATCTTGGGATGCCGAAGCATAAAGTTTTAGGTAAGCGGTCAATTACCGCGCAGATCATGTCAAGATTTGGGATTTCGGAGAGAAGATCCACCTGATCTGTGTGATCTATGTAAATAGTTAATCTCCCCTGTTTGTAGTAGTCTGACAGCACTGCTAATTGCCAACCTTTTTATGAAGAGGTGGAGTGGCGTAAGGCCAATGAGTGCTTCTATAGCGGCTGTTGGGCAAATGCGCATAGCGCTTGTAGTGTAGAGGCAAGCCGTTCTTTATAGTTTTTGAAGCTTTGAGATGGTCGATTTCTCTTTAGTTTTGCTCCACCAGCCATTTTGCTTACTTCGATTGGTTAGGTAAGTGTTGAACCAATTTAGTTCGTGACCCTTAACGCCGTATGTGCTTAGTTTTTCGATAAGAAATCGTCTATAAAATGTCTCAAATGCTCGTTGCGGTCAAAGAACACACTATATACACTAAGACCGTTGCCGATATACTCCTTACATTTTGTTAAAACATGTTTTAGTGCACTTTCACAGGAGATTTAAGATTTTCTAAAACCGGATTAAGATTCGAATATAAAGCAAAACATAAGGTCTGTTTGGTAACATGCTAGTTTTGGAAAGTTCTACGTAAACTACATAGAATCTGACAGTTTCATGGCTCTCAATTTTTTTTACTCTCATTTGGCTCTCTCTTTGCGATGAATTATCTGCAAGACCAATTCCTCGGCGTGGGCCGAGCCAACTCTGTCAAACCAGCCATCTGACAGTTTGCGGAATGTCATTATCTTCATTGTTAGCGGAAAACAAAAACAATTTGATAGTTTGACCAAGTGTTGTTTGAAAAGCGTTTGTTTACTTTTGTGCAAGTTTTCTGTCTTTGAGAGGAGTTCTCTCTCTTTGAGAGGATTCTACTATTTGACAGACTTCAATTCCGTGTGCCAAAAAAGATACCAAACACACCTATAATTCTAGCTGTTTTTAAATTATTTTTTCAATAGCTTTCCCATAATATAACGGATGGGCATTTACTGGTTGGAACTCGTCGCACATTATTGTATTTTGAACCTAAGCAATTGAGCTTACAATTGATTCTTTCCATGAATTGGGGAAGATCTTGGAAGATCTTATTAATAACTGACTGCAAGGCTGAGCCTATAATGTCGAAATTGTCTAAATATATTTTTGGGCACATGAATGTGTAGTCTCTTTTATTTTTAATCTCTCACGTCACGATAAACGAAATTTAAACAAAGATTATTATCGTCATTTCATTCTTGGTGCAACTACCGCCACCGCAATCAGGAAACTCGTGTGAACAAATTTGTAACTAATGCTTGCCAATATCTTAGAACTTTTATAAGTTTCAAAAAGTTTCCAAAACCCAGGTACCATGAGCCCATTAACTCGTCTTTGCCAAATCACCGCTGCGAACCCAACCCTATTGTTTTATTTTGGTGACAGCCTAAAAGAGTTTTTTTTCGTTTTAACTCATTTCATACATCCACGCCAAATCGATTACAATACACTAACGAAGGTATTATCGATTCTCCGTGGTGTTTTGCTAATTATTTTCATTTTTACATAATGATTTGTTGAGCGATAATTTAGCTTCAAACTAGTTTACAAAGTTGATTATAATTTTAATGGTGTTGTTAATAAAAGGAACGCAAAAATGTATGTAGGTATGTTAGATTGTTTTGTTTACATAATTAAAATACGACGCCTAGGATGACGTCAACGGATTTAGACCACTTGTGATCTAGGACATTGTAAGGATAGTGGCTGAAGATATTAGATTAGATAGATTCGATTTTATTTTTATTTAGTTGCTTACAAAAAAATTCACAATATTATTTAGCAGCCAGGTGAGAAAGTTCTTCAATTCATTAGCCGTGTTTTATTATTCGCATGATCCTAATCCGATCAAGTGCTTAAAATAAAACGATCCAGATCATCTCAAATTTTAACTTTTAAGGATTGGTACAACTGCTTTGTACTTTGACGTTGACATTTGTCATAAATCAAAGCAATGGACGGAGAAGCAGAATTTGATTTTTATTTTCTTTGGCATTTTCAGCTTCGTCCACCCTGAAATTGATCTGGAAAAATGTATTATGTATGTTTGTATGTTTGTACATACTCGTATGTTGTAAAATTCTTATCTGAACTTAAGATTTTCGGTCATTTTCCATTGTTTACTTCTGGAGATGTTTTTTTTTTTTGTTGCATATGACAGTTTCGTGGTTGGTGCGAAGTTAAAAAAAAACCGCGGAGTTACCATTTTTAATTTGCGAATCTCCAAAAACTATTTTTTGATGTAGGTATATAATGGAATTAAGTATCGTATATTTTACTAAAAATATACAAAATATGATAACTATTTATTAAAAACTTAAATGAAACATCAATAAAGGGGCTGCTTTCCAATAGGTCAACCTTTGGATTTAAACAATTTTTTTATAGGCCCCAATGACCTCTAAAATACAAAAAAAAATAAAATTAATGAAATAACAAATAAATCAAAAAAAAAATGTTTTAAATTTTAGAAATTCTAACCTCGAAAAACTGAAAAATATAATTTTCTTATCTATTTGGCAAACTTTCATTTAGGTTTGTAATTATTTCACCATATAATATTCTGCATTCGCGCGAATTTTTTTACATGTGATAAAATGAAAAGCAAACAAATTAAAAATACAAAATAATATATTGCCAAATAAAATAAAGCGAAACAATGAGTGCAAAATATTTTATGGTGAAATAAACTTATAGCTGCCGTAAATTCATTGCATTTTTCATAAGTTGTTCAGCACAGACTAAGGCAGGGCGGAACGCAATAAAAACAGCCTGTCAAGTCATTTTTATGTCAAATTTGCTGACATTTGTACGGTTTTTGTGCAGCTTTGTATGGGTTTGTAAAAAATGTATTATTGTTTTAAACACATAAACAAATGTTTCCTCACATCAATTCATATACAGAACATCTTAGATTAACATATATTTATTAGAAATAATAAAAAAGGTGAAAATTCAAGTTGACCTATTGGGAAGCACAGCCCAACAATTTATAAACTAATTGAAAAATAAATAGCATTTTGCATTCTTTTTACATTTTAATTTCTGATCTGGCAATACCTATGTTTCACCATGTTTTGACAGCATACCAACCCTCACAAAACAAAACTAAACCTGATGGTGAATAGTGTGAACTAAAACCCAGATCACGTAAAGAGATCCCGATAAAAAGGAAGATCTTCTTTTGTTTTTGTAATGCGTGTAAAACGATGATCCGGATAGGATCATGCAAATAATAAAACACGGCTATTGTTACTGTTAAAATTGGATAGCTTAGATTTTCTATTGTATATTATACTAGCTGATCCGTCCGGCTTCGCCGGTGTACGCAAACAGGCGCGGTACTCACATGACAAATTGCCAAGGCCACCTGTGGGAAGTTTTTGTGACTACACCAAACTATATTATTACATTTAAATTTAATATTATTTATATAAAAACTATATACGGGGAAAACTAAATTTTCGTAAATATTTGCACCCCAGCGCCACCCATCGGGTCGAAATTTCGCCAAAGACTTTTTTTTTTATTAAAATATTATGTGGTGTGAATTTAAGCCAATTCGGTCCATAAATATAAATTTTGAAAAAGCGACACCAACGCCACCTAGGGGGTTCTGACATAAACAAAAACCACCTGGAGCACCACATGAACATATGGTGTGAATATAAGGTGGATAGCTTCAGTGGTTCAGCCGTGATAGTCGGACATACATATGAACGTTTTTATATATTAAGCTTCGTTTATTATTTGCTACCGATACTTCCAAATAGCAAAGTCCAATTGTTGCCATTTAAAATATCTTCCACTTCATTTTCCTGTAGAGTGACTTTTCCCTAGTCAGCTTTTCGAATTTCGGCTAGTATGGGACAAATTCCAATAAAATGCCTTATGCCTTCCATCGATCGTAGGTTACACATAGTGAATTTATAATTTTGTGTGATATTGGCTTGAGTTACAAAAGTTCCCCGAGATCATGCTGCATAATTCTATAAGTGCTCCTAGATTCGCCTCGTTGCGCCTATTCTTTCAATTTTCTGAATATGGATGCAGGCAATCTTGACCACCAGCCTCTGCGTAGCACTTTTCCAATTTACAATATTCTCATTCAGTGGATACACGCTATGCTCATTGCTTAGCCGCCGCCACTCACTAAACAACTGTAGATTTCGGTAAAACAGAGTGGGCACCGTAGCGCAAGTGGTTAGTGCGTCGGACTACTGAGCCAGTTCGAATCCCGCCGCAAACACCTAAACATTTTTCACAGTGCCCACCTCTTTCGAATGTCTGACAAGCATCAAAGAGTATCATTTGTCTCGATTGAGCTTCTCAACTCGCCGTTCGGAGTCGCCAAAAAACTGTAGGTCCCTTCCATTCGTGCAAAAATACAACACGCACACACAAATGGTTGCGAGAAGCAGGCCCAGGTTCACCTCGAGCTGTAGCGCCAACTAAGTAAGTAAGAAGAGATATGCCGCGAGTATGTTTGGCAGCCGGTGCCTTGACAGTGTCACCACTTTCGTAATACAGCTGAAACTCATTTTCAATAGGAACATATACGATACCTACTAGCGTCCAGTTTCCAAATGAACCATTTAGGTAGGTGAACTTTCCGGTAATCTAAACAATTTCTTAACAAAGTATCTCAGCATTTTTTTTACCTTCTTTATACTGGGAAATGACCCAAGCTTGGGGCGCAAACACATTATTGATTCCAACGCTGCTTAGAATAGTTTATATTTTGCAATTCGTGTTTATCGCTATTTTGGACTCCTCGGGATTTGCCTGTAGATGCTTTTTAAACGATAGTCAAGTTTTCATTTCCCCAAATTCACTTTTCTTCTCGTGAATACCTTCCTGTCTCATTACGGAAAATTATTATTTCGGATTTGTTGGTGTTTAATTGTAGATTCCATGTGGTACAGTACTGTATGTAGTTACTTATTTATCATTATTTTCATCATGTGAGAATAAGCGAGTAGAAAGGCAGGAAACATTTCTAAGGTGCGCGGTAGAAGGAGTATAAATCAAAATTTGGTCAAAATGGGATAAGTACATGCGATTGCAAATTTGGTAAAAGCGGTAAATGTCTACAACTGCACACATAAATGGTTTAAACAGGCAGTGGTCAAAGTAGCCGTATCGGAAGCTACTGTCAAAATCCTACGTTAAGTTTACTTCCGAAATGTCAATTGCTCAAGTTGCCCATAATAGGAGAATGCGAACGGAAGCGATTGTCAGATTCTAGTCGTTTTGGCCGTGATTTGTTTGCTGTTTTGCAAAATAACTAGTGAAATCGAAAAAAATTACTACCTAATTAATTTATGTTTCAATCCAGAAAGCAAATCGTAGTCCTATGTACAAGCCATTTTTTTATGTTCGACGTACCTACATAACATATATGTGTAATGTATTGTACTACATACTTGCAAATGCATACATTACATACAGTATGCAAATGAAATCTAAAAACAATTATTCTTTAAAATGATAATGCTATTAATTGCAAAAAGCAAATAAAACAACATTTCTTTATTTCTGAAATTGTAATTTTAAATTTACCCAGCTGTTACAGTCAAATGTCAAATTTTCGTATGAAAGAGCGAATGGATTCGCTCCTTTCGTAAGTGAGCAAAAGTTTATGAAGTCATTCTGCTACAAAGTACGAAAGATGGGTTTGATTCCTCGTGTTTTTATACAAATCTTTGGATCATATGATACTCTATACTCCTTCTTTGTCGTTTTCCAGTGGCAGCACTACGGAACTAAATTAGGCTAGTTTCAATAATTAAGTCAATAAACTGCTTTACTTGCGGAATGACGAAGTCCAAATATGGTTTTTGGATAAGATGCACGTTACCACTTTATGGTGATCCACATCTGCATAAACAGGTAGATTTGTTATGAGAATATGAGCAACGAACGAACCTAAAATCTCCAAACCACATTACTCTTTAAGATATGCATTTAACTTAAAAAAGAAAAGAAAATCAATTGGGAACATCTCCAACCGAAAGGTGCGTGTTTCAGTTCCCATGTATGAAACATACTAGTACCGGTAATCTACGTGCATCTGAATTGAAATACCAGCGGTTTTCAAAAAAAAAAAAAACTAAAGAAAGAAAATACACTTATTTTTTTTTTAGATTTATCCCCACATCCACGCATCTATAGATCTGTCTGCGACGAATCTAATTTATGGGCAATTATTGAAGTTCATTATAGATATTTAGAGACACAGGCACCTATCTGAATCTAATACCTACGAAGAAAAAACCAAACAGAAAAACCTGTCTACTTTTACCTGTGACTATGAATAAAAAACCATTACATTGTGTCTAGGGAGGTCACTCAACGAATCCACAGTCCAACAAATACACGAAATAGATACACAAGGAAAATGTAATAAAATGTGTTCTCTTGCATTTAAAGAAATATTTAATCTGACTTACTTAGAGGTAAATGTTCGTGTTTCTGTATTTTTTCAAAAAAAAAAAGAAGATAGAAAATTAAAATTTACATAATTTTACTTGATCGCCGGAACATTTCATTTGTTACATCCACGATTCGATCCAAAACAGAGCGCGGCAGCAATAGTCATTGCTCCTGAGACCCACATGTGCATATGTACATTATGTATGTGTCTCTTGGAGGCGACAACGACAACGTTAGTGTGGCATGGAGAAATATTAATAAATGAGTACCTAAATAAAATGTATCTATTCTCAGTGTATCTTTGGATTTTTATCTCATAGGTGAATCTTCTATGAAGTTTAATGCCGACTGATTAATTTGTGTGTTCCTTTTTTTTTCTCAATATATGTATGAGTGCCCGGAGTATCTTATATCTTTTCCCCCTTTAGAATGTACATACGCATCTACATGGTTATTTCTTCTTCGTTATTTGTGGGGTGGGAGAGATTTATAGCCACCCGGTCATATTTATTATTTTTTTTTTTACCTTATTTATTGAAATAGTGGAGTTGAATTATATTCTGTAGGCGATACAGTTTGTTGGAATCGAATTTAAAGTTCAATAATTTAATGACCCTCTGTGGCTAATTTTGTATCACTATTGAAAATTCTCTGGAATGTCACTCGATCTGAGTGTCAAAATTAGATGACTAATGCCCGTTTTCACAGTGCGAGCTTAAGTGTCGGATTATTTAAGTGTAGGATTGAACATATCCAACACTTAAGAAGTTTTCGTTTTCACAGTCAACACTTAAGTGTGGTATATTTAAGTCATGGATTGAATGTCATTGTGAACCATTAATGGAACAAAGTAATTGTGAATGAACACAAAATGACAAACGAAATTTAGTTTTCACTTCCTTGTCAAGTGCTTTTTAGAAAAAAATACAATGAAAATTAAAAGAAAAGAAGACAATGAAGCCGCTGCATGTGTGGAAATAGAAAAATAATTCAATTAATTAATTTCTAATTCAAAAAACGATGAAATAGCAGTATGCTGACGAAAACAAAAAAAAAATTGCAGAACTCTCCCTTCCTTCGATGTGCATCCTGATGAACCAGATACACAACTGAAGTCGCGAGCGCAGCGAGCAGCGATATGCCACGGTTGCCACTCGCAAAAAAAAATCCTACCAAACTTCCCAATAAAACCTACCAAACCAGAGAAAATCCTACCAAAGTAATGTTTTAAAATAACGTAAGGCTTTAACCAATAATTATCAAAGTGGTATGTATGTAGGTACTTAAATGTGTACGATTTGATTCAATTAGTCTCTGTTTCCATGTTTTTGAGTTGATTGGAAATTTTTCAGTTTTTTATGTCAATTGCTAAAAAATGTTTGTTTCATAGGCTGGTTCATAGCACTGGTAAAAAAACCTACCAAATCGAATTAGGGCCTACCAACCTACCAAAGTTGAAAAAACCTACCAAGTTTGGTAGGAATCTACCAAAACGGCAACCGTGGCGATATCAGCAGAATCATCCCATAAAATGAGAGTTGCAATGCCAGCCGCATTACCAGATAACATTTCGTTGTTTAGGTAGCTTTTCTGTACTGTATTTGGAGGTTAATATTATTTTGGTATACATACGGCAACAATTTACTCTCTGGATCGATACTTAAGCCGTGGAAGTCGGTGGCTTAAGTTATGACACTACTTAAGTGCAGGATTGCGTTAAGCCTGCACTGTGAAAACGCAATTCGGGTTAATCCTGAGATTATCGTTGGATCGACACTTAAGCTCGCACTGTAAAATAATATTACAGACAATGTAATTTACCCGTTATTGTCGTCCATTTTAAAGGAATTTAACTTTGTCAAAACATCCTTCGAATCCGTTGAAAAGTATCTACATCGATCGATTGATTTGCATCTAAAACAATCCGTGGACCATTGGCTATCTAAATTCCGCACTTCACATACATACCTACAATTCAATCTGTAAACATATCTATTTTGAATGGAATAAATGTCTGGGTTGTTGTGGTTTATTTGTTTTCGGTTTAAGACCTGAGATAAGTATCTAAGTACCCTCTAAGTGCGAACGTGAGCTTGGGACCATCATAAAATGTGTGTTCGTTTGTTTTGGTTTTAACGACCTTTCTCTATGCGCGTTTAATTACCTTAACAAAGTATTACCCAGTTTTATATTTATCTTAAGGAATAGAGAGAAGAAAAACACATTTTTATATCAGTACCTACATACATATATCCAGTTGCTGTTCGAATGGTGGTGGGCAGTCCTTTACTCGTTGGTTTTGCATTCTTTAGTTTTATGGATTGCGTTTGTGGTGCTTTAGAGATAGATTCTTGTTGTTGTCAGTGTCTTAACTAATTGGTTCACACTTTCTTCGGGTAGACTGAGAGTTAACAATTCAGGATCAGATAACACGACGTGGTTTTATGACATTCATTGTGGGTTGTACGAGTACGTATGTAAGTGTTGTTGGATTGGAATTGTGAAAGATGTGGTCAGACGTAAAGAATTATGAAAATGTCTTGTAGATACTGAAACAAGAATACGGTTTTTATGTAGAGATACATACATACTTAGATAATGGACGAAGTCTCGTGAGCTTACAGATGTGGCACTGAAGAATAATTTGAATGGTTAATAGGAAGGAAGGAAGGATGGTCAATCCAATGAGCTACTGGCACTTAGTTATTTTTTAAAAAATCTTTTTTTGCGTTTTAGATGAAGCCTTATCTTAACCCTTCAGCCCTACCCATCCATGGAGAACCACTATTACTACCCTGGGGTCCAGAGGACCCCAACATATTAACATTTCTTACATTTCTTATTTCAAAAATGTAAAAACATTTTAATTAAAATTATTTTTTATTGAGATAACACACTAATGATTCAAATAACTTAAAGTTAAGAATCGAAGCACTCCGGGCACACAGTTTGGCTATGTTCGCCGCAAAGGGGGTTTTGGCACCTACCACATCTAAGTTTCGTCCTCCGGCCATTATCTCTTGGACAGATTGCACATTATATTTTCGTAGTAATAGCAGTATTTGAATCAACTAATGGCCGTTTCTTTTTTGAAATATCTCTCAAGAGAACCTGGAGATTTGCAGGTAAAGTTGGCCGAGTAAATCGTTCTTCAATTTGTGGCATGATGAGGTTTAATTTGGGTTTACCTTTTTTTTTAATAATGATAGGAGTTTTAATTTTTGTTTCTAATCGAAAACATTTGTTATCAATGCTTTTAAGATTAGAATATATTGTTTTATCATTATTTTATTTATTATTTATATATTTAAATATATTAAATTATGAAAATTATTTCAGTATAGTTTTTATAACTTTTAGAGTTTGTGAAGGGGTATTAGGATTATCAATTTTAGTATCAATAATTCGAACTTATGGAAATGATTATTTTCAATCTTTTAATATTTTACAATGTTAAAAATTTTATTTATGTTAATATTATTATTTCCTTTTTGTTTTATAAAAAATATATTTTGAATGGTTCAAAATATACTTTTTATAATTATATTTATATTAATTATTTATAATTATTATAGTAATTATTGAGCAAGAATTTTTGAGGTTGATTTGATGCCATTTTTATGAGTACATATGAGTTAATACCCACTTTGTTGAGAATAGCATAAAACATAGCCAACGGCCATAGTTTGGTCCGCCTGGATACACTACACCTGTGACAGATTTGATCTATCAAAACAACACGGCATTATGCGCATAGTCAACAATAATTTTTGATATTTGAATTTTGGTGGACAGTATTTTTAGTTATTACCTTTAAACACTTATTAAACAACGTATTAAAAAAAAAAAGAAAATACGAAAACTTGAAAATACTACAGTATTCCTACCCTGGGCTCCAGTGGACCCGGACGTCGTTATAAAAACGACTGTACCGCACATGCACATATGAATAACTAATAACTGGCTGCCTACTGACTTTGTTTGAGATTACCTTGAATGGCGCGCCATCGTAAGTTTCGTAGTTTTAGAAATATTCACTAAAGTTTAGTTTGAGCATCGCGCTGGACCCCAGGGTAGGGTTTAATGGTTAACATAATGTCATTAGTCTTCTCTGAAGCATAACTAATTATATGACATAGTAAAAAGTTTTTCAATAGCTATGTATGTATGTCCGCACTTCGACAGCTTATTGCTCTGATATTTCAAGTAGTCCCGCTGTAATTTTTTGACGTTTGTGTTCTGTCATAGTCACCATTTTACCATGAAGCACATTACAAAAATTCGCCAAAGTTTTCGCGAGCTACGAAATATTTACGGCCGAAATGATCGACCAACCAAGCGAATAATGCAACAAATTGTCCTAAAATTCAGAGAGAGCCCAATATTTGGCGAAAAATCATCTTCAATATTGAAGCAAGTTTTTGCTTGAACGGGCTCGTGAACAAGTGAAATTGCCCCATTTGGGGAGAAAATAATCCACAGCATTGCATCCGGAGAAACTTACTGTTTGGTGTGGATTTTGGACAGACAGACGGCGTCAGTGGGCCATACATCTTTCGAATGGCCAGACGATGGCGGTCAATGGCAAACGATATCGGGCTATGATAACTGATTTTTCGTGGCCTCATTTGGATGACCTGTACCTGGACGACATGTGGTTCAAACAAGATGGCGCAACGTCATACATCGTGTGTTACATGTCATACATCGTGGGCCATGTGAATAATATCATTTTTAACCCTTTAACAGGCAAAGTTAAAATAATCACGAAAGGTAAACCAGAATTTTTGTTTAGGTGAGATATATAAATTTAACCAGCAGGTAAACAAATTGGAATGCGGCGTTTAAGCAAAAAAAAAAAAAGAGATCGCATGTCAAGCAAATGCAATGTGTCTGCGATGTTTATTGAAAGGTGGTCAGTATTGAAAAGAGGTCGGTTTTGTTAAGTAGTCGGTATTGTCATAGCTTATATCAGCAACAGGATGTTTTTCCCTCTGGCTTATGCCAAAACTAGTGCTGTCCTCTTTTTCTTATGTGGAAGGCTGGCCATGCCCAACTGAACCCATTTCCTTATAAGATACAAGTCCTGCAGCTATGTTGATCTTCACGAAATTCGGGGCCAAACTGCCGCACCCGATAACGAGTAACTCGTTATCGAAATGTGACGCTTTGGCATTATCGCACTCGGTATCGAAATTTGAGATGACAGCATACGTTAACGAACGTCATTTTATTCGAAAGCAATCTGGCTGTCGAGTGCGAACAAAAAAAAATGATGTGAGCATTTTAGAATTTATTTTTTGTGGTTTTTGGAATAAACTAATATGTAATTATTTAATTAGGGCCAATCTCAACAAAATCACATACTCCAAAAAAATTGTCTGTCTGAATTTATGGCCAGACATCCAGATGCCGACAAGGCAAAGCAACGTCGGTCAGACTGTGGCAGCAGCTGACGGGAATCCTGAATGCAGAAGGGCCACCAGTTAAGGACGAAAAGGGCTGGAGAAAGGTAATCGTTTTGAATTATTATTTATTTATATAAACTAGTAAATTTTTTTTTGGTATAGACATTCGCTGATCAGAAATATATCGTCAAAAACAAATTGTCCTTCAACAAACAGTCCAAGATGAAAAAAGCGGCAGCCCCTTTGATAAATTTGCAAAATTAAAGTGTTATTTACGTTAACATTACTGTTGTTTTTATACCTACACAGTATTTGGCAGTGAAAGCGGATTGCTTCTATACCTTAAGCGCCGCCGTACAATGCGCTCCTGAGCGTTATCATCGGAATCAGAAGATATATAGTAAAATAAATTAATTTTTGCCTTTCAAATATTTCTTGGATTTTTTCTATATTTGAATCAACCGGAGAAACGTCACTTTACTAGTTGTGGTAGAATTTTTCTAGTACAATTTTATTTTTATTCGATACGTAAGCTATCGAGTGCCGTCATCCCAATGAGGTTACTCGACCATTCGATAACGGATGCGGTAATTTGGCCCCAGGTAATTTCAGCAACTTTTTCTCTGTATAATTTGAATCATCAGGAGATTTTTCAGCTTCAATGCGACGATATAAAATGTATGCATTACCATTGCATAACGTTTCATAACCAAATGATAAAAAGCCTTATCATTGGGTTTCTAGGCTTGAGTCGACTTTTATATTGACCACTAAGACATCCATTCGGTAGACTGACTCAATTCATGTGCCTCTGCCTATTATAATCAAGTATGATTTGTGGTCAGTCAATTTCTTTTTCTTTCGATCGTAATGAGATGCTTTACTTGGATGATTGGATGAAAATTGCTCAATACCAACATACATGCAATAGATTGATAATAAATCTGTCTCTCCACAAAACAGTATCCATGTCAATGCCATATGCGATACGTAAATATTCAATTAAATCGCTTCTATCTTCTTTGACATCTTTATCCGAAGGATGCTTACAGTTTGGAATTCTGTTGGCTCTGATTATTCCTTAAGCATATAGTCCTCTTCCACGCAAATATACCTAAATGTACATACTTCTTTCTGGAGAGTTTATTTTATTATAGTAAACTGGTCATCTTCAGGTGATATTTCCTCTGGAATGTAATCTGGACCCTCGAGTTCGTCATCGCTAACATCATCTTCGTCTGAATCTATTTGGACCGAATCCATGAAATTTTATATCTCCTCTTCAGACTTTTTGGATATAAGTAAGTAAGTATGTACAGTGAAACCTTGGTAAGTTGGCACAGTGGTTCCACCGTAGGCGAAAAGTCGAAAAATTCATTGTAAAAGTTTTCACCCAAAACCACTTAAGCTAGCTGAGAACAACCCAAGGCTAATATTAATGAGAAAAAAAATGATCCGTTAAATCAAAACCGTTTGATTTTCATCTCCAAAGTGATCTCAGTGCAAGTCCATCGCTTTTGAGTTTTAGTGCTTTGCAAGTAATCGTCACAGGATTTTCTATTTTTCATCTACATTCGTTAATGCAAATGATTTTGTTTTTTGGAATGGATCTATAAGTAGAAGGTAAGAATTCCGTTGTCTATTTTATTTTAGGGATATTATATGTGTAACTGTACAAGTGGTAGCACTATGAAAGTGGGGGGGGGGGGGGAAATTCAAATAAAATTGCGTTCTGTGTTTTGTGGTAAACTTTTAATTATGTTCCTACCACGACCCCCGGTATGTTATGTGTTGCCAGAAAGGCTGATTTCTGTGCTTTTTGATGCAAGTTGAATCAGCTGCGGACATTTTCGGATTCAGATTAAATGGAGCTATAAGTGACCATACCTCTTATTATCTTATTTCATGTGATATCACTAAATGCTCTTTTACTAGAATATTATGTTTACTTGACCATACAGCCAGACGTCTGCTTGAGTATAAAAAATCTAACCTGCAAACTTTTTCGCCTGATTTTTCTAATAGCCTGCTATTTAGTCTGATGGAGGCCACGGCAAGGTAATGCTCGTTTTTGAATGATTCTTGTGTTTCAATCAACTTTATACCAGGAAAACTGTACGTCCTAGGTAAAAACTTTGTATGGTGAATTTGTAGGTGGCGTTATGGCGCAAGAAAATGATACTAATAAAAAACTTTCCCGAGATAAATGCGATTTTCACAGAAATTGGTACAAACAAAGTTTAAAATATCCCAAAAATCAAAGTACGCATGGTAATTTTTTTTCAATTGTGATAGGCACTAATCAATTGTATATGAAACGAGCCTCTTTTGGTTGCTGTAAGTTTAATGCGCTCGAAGTTATAATTGAATAACTTTGAATAACTTTTTCCCAGAAGGATATTTTTAAACACCCTGTAGCTCAGTGGGTGTTCAAGATATACCACCGTACGATTTTTTTCATATCATTAACCAGTGCATCAGATCCCAAAACATATGTATCCCAAACCGGACCACCCTGTATACCATACCGCACCCAAACCGGACCACCCTGTATACCGTACTGCAGATTCGGAATCAGCTCCGCCAAATTACTCTAACACGAATTCATTCTGGTTATTTTTCAATGAGCAAGTAATTATGACCGCCTTTTTTCGAGAGTGGAACCACTGTGCTGCCGTGCAAGAATTTTTGGCCAACCTATACAGGTGCCTAATTTGTAAGGGTGTTTAAAAATTATATATTGGCCAACTTCCTCAGGTGGCCAACTCCTCTGGTTTCACTGTATACATTTTCTTTTTATATCACTATGATTTTTCTCCAAAAATTTAGAAACATAATTTGTGCAAATAGCCCATCTTACAACTTCGAATAATTAGACGAAGAGACATATTTTTAAATGAGCAAAGCGGTCCTGAGGCTGCCTTCGATTTTTTTGTTTATGTTTGGTAGGAGTTTAGAGAACTTTCCAAAATCACTTTATCCACATATTCAAAAGTTGGTGTATAATTAGTGAACTTAAGTGTCAATCGTTTGTAAAGTGAGCATAAGTCCGAAAAAAACGTTCCCTATTGTTCCAACGAAACTACCATGTAACATAGTTTTTATGGCTCTAAAACGTTTCTACTAACAATCAGCACTCCCATCTGCCACTTAAATTCACAAAACTGTTTTTTAATGAGTATTCGCATAGTGTTTATAGTTCGCAAAAAAAAAATACCAAAGCGAAACTAACCACACATCGGGCCATTTAAAGCGCCCCAAATTTTCATTGCCTGCAACCAGCCCACAGATTTTATGGCCAAAAGAAATAGTAACGAAGTTTCCCCTATCTACCAGTGAAACGAACAACAAAAACTACTAACTGCCCCATAAACAAAAATTATACTTTTGTAACGTGTTCCACTGTGCGCTGAGACCCTATTTTTTTTCTATTTCAAAACAATGTTTTCATGGTTGAATCTTTTCACTTAAAAAAAAAAAGAAGAAACATACTGAAAAACTCTCGATCTCGACCCATCACCATGCAATGGAAGTCAAAAAACAAATGAAAAAAAAAAACAACTGGTAAACTAATTAAATTGCTCTATTGTTCACCTGTTATACGTGGCCAAATTAATGAGTCCTACTCTCGGCCGCAGGTGAAAATATATGCTAACGCGTTCGCCATCATCAAAAATGTTATCTAGCCGAGGAAATAGTAAAAAAAAGAAGATGCCACTGTCGACCTACATCAGTACCTAGTGAGTGCCCTGTCACAGATACAAATACAAATACAATGACAGTCCCCCCGTCCGAATACTCCACACTTTGACTCTCAGTACAACTCGGTGCTAATTGGCAGCGCGGCACAAGTACACTCTTCACTTTTTTTTTTTTGTCGTTTCGCCCCTAGCCGTGGCGGCCGGCGCAGCGTAGGGTATCTTTGACTTGATATCTGAGAACCAAGGGGAAATGAATTTAATTTTCCTGTTGATCTTCATTTACTTTGGCCACAAAAGCGGATCTACTTCTCGGGCTAATGAGGCCACCTCCAGTCCACCACTACCAAGCTGAGCTGCAATGTTTCATTGTTGTTTGTGTCAAATTACCAACGAAAATAATAAAATAAAAAAATAAACTAATTTCCATCAAAGACTTGTTGAAGCAGGAGGAAGGAGAAACGAGCAGCCACGATGACGAAGAAGATTGTACCTTCAGATAACAATCTGTGTGGAGAGAAGATGGTTTCATAAGTTCCGAATGGGCCACCATTCACCCGACGAATGACGGCCGACAGCCAAACTTTAATGTGAAATGCAAATTTATTACAATCCACGAGATGTGTCAGTTGGCTGTCATAATTGATTCGAGCTGTCTAAAGTTGCTGGAACACCATCATAATAATAATAATAATAACTCTCCATTGCGGCCGTATGCAAATGGTGGAGTAATTGTTTCCGCATTGTTACGGGTAAAATGCTGAAGAACAATGGTAGGTTCCGATTAAAAGTGGGTCGCATTCGCATGGTTGAGGATCTTTTCAAGTGAAATAGTTTCGCCGCGAATGTGTAAGTGTCGGCGAAAACGCATTTCCATGTGTTGGCTAGTTTTTTTGGAAGGCCATTTCGTCCTTGTTGTGTGGAGAGTTGTTTGTTGTATGGAGGGGTTACTATAGATGCATTATTTAGAGCTGCGTTATATAGTGCTGCAGCCTGCAGCCATGAGCATTTGAAAGTTTTCGCAAATAAGTTTCAGCGAACGAAAGTATTATTCGTGTGGAGTGATGATTGGCACTGCCACTGTGGTGTTAGTTGACAAAGGAAACCATACTGAAGACAAACTTATTCTTAGAATGACGCTTGGTGGCTTCATCGACATGTTTCATATGTGCATACATTCAAGAAGTATTAATTTAACCAATGGAGTTGGAAATAATTCATAGAGTAATTGTTGTGTCAAAAAAATTGTTTGTTTAAAATGCAATTGAAAAATTATGTTGTTCAAAGTATTATCGGGCTGAAAATTGGAATCAGAAGAACGCCTCATCTTTAGATGCAATCCACGAATCGATAAATTTCTTGCAATCTTCATAAGAAGTAAGCTTCAGCTTGGACAGGCCATGAGTCATCAAGCGGAATAAGTGATAATCAAAAGGAGCAGTGTCTGGAGAATACGTCGGTTGGGTAGGGAATGACTTTCCATTTGTGCGTTTCGAGGTATGTTTTCACCGGTAATTGCAGTCGGTAGAGATCTCCAGTGATGATTTTACACGGTTTGAGCAGCTCATAGTAGACCACACCCTTCTGATCCCACCACATACTGAGCATGAGCTTGGATCCATGGATAAATAGCTTCGCCGTTGATGTTGATGGTTGGCCAGGCTTAACCCATGACTTTCTGCGCTTGGCATTGTCGTAATAGATCCACTTTTCATCGCAAATGACCATTCGATGTAAAAATCCCTTCCTATTCTTTTTTTTTTTATAATCTACGCACGCTAAGGGGTATATGAATACTCTTATAATGTTTACACACAGTATGAGCACATAAAGGACAAGAACGAGAGACAAACAGGTCGACCGACGTAGTGATAGGAAACTCAGATGTTACGTTTGAACTTACTCTATGAGTGGTGTCGGGGATAACTGGAGAGTTGTGTATTATTGAAAGTTATGCCATTGCTTATGATTCACAGAAGTTTTTTCCAGATGTTTCCTATTATTAGTTTGTGCGATCAATTTCTTCAGCCATGTCGTTAAAGCAGCTGTTCACAGGTGAAAAAACGCCTTTCGACTTCCCTTGGTTTCATTTCGTATTGGACCCAATTTTCTCGCTTTTGGATCATTCCCATGGCTTTAATGCGTATTCCTACCATTGAGTCAACTCCCAGCGATTCAGATTATTCCTGAACTGTTTGACTTTGGTCTTCATCGAGCAATTTCCCCAATTCTTCATCTTCGAACTTGTTTGGCTGTTCAGGTCGTTTCTTGTCTTCCAAGTCGAAATCAACACTTTTAAAACGTGCAAACCACATCCGACTTTCTCAGCTAGAGAATGGTCATAATAAACTTCCACTAAAATACAATGACCTTGGCAGGACTTTTTTTCATATTGAAGTAATGAAGTAAAACTCCCAGCCAAAGTTCGACATATTCGATAAAGTACAAAGTGTTGTTATTCACTCTCCAACTTAATGACATATACTGAAACTGACGCCTAATGACAGTGAGCCCCGTGGTGTAGTGGCAAATGCGTTGGACTACTACGCAATGCTGCCCGAGTTCAATCCCAGCAAAAACCGAAAAGTTTTTTCAAGGTGCCACCTCTTTCGAATGTCTGACAACCATTCAATGGTCCTAAGGAGCTTCTCAACTCGCCATTCGGAGTCGGCAAAAAACTGTAGGTCCCTTACATTCGTGCAAAAAGAAGTAGGCCCTGGTTCACCCCGAACTGTAGCGACACCTAAAGTAAAGAAGACGCCTAATGGCATCTGTTTAACGGAAAATATTTGGCTTAGGTAATCCATGAAGAATGTACTACCTACGCCATCTCTGGTAAAATGCCAAGAATTAATTCCAACTTCCAATAGATTTCGGCAAAGTAAGCTTCCCTTATCCCGCTTGATCGAATGTCCACTTTTGCTCGTGCAACATTCCAAAACCTTAGCCCCCTAACAAACAGCTACATAGTCGATCAGTCCATTCAACATTGAATTCATTGTATTAATTAATAACATAATCTCATTATTACTGTTCTTTAAGAAAAATGTGCATAAAGCCCTCTGACATTGGCGCCATCCACGAACCGCTCACGAACACGCACAACACTGCGCGCCGCTCGAGAACAAACAAAAGCCGAACAAACAAAAATACAAAAAAAAAAAATGAATAACCCAAAACCAAAAAATTGACTACAACAAACGTCAAACACAAAAGGCTGACACTTACTTATGATTAGTTATCATGTCAACATTTGACATGCCATGTCAACCACTGTCAAACATTTCGGTTTAAATGCTTTGATTGATTAATTATGTGCTCTCGCCTCCCTTATTCCTCGGCTGTTGTTTTTTTTTTTTATTTTTGGTTTTTCTAGCGACTGAGTGAGCGCGGTGACTGACGGCAGATACCTCTGCGGTTTGAATAGATGAGGTCTTAAGATTTTCTCCGCGCCTGTGTTTATAAACACATCACATGGTGTGAGATGGCCCCCCTCACCTTGTGCACAGATTCGACCAAACGTCCGTCGGTAGTCTAGCTGACGATGACGAACGAACGCAGACCGCGTACGGCCGGCCGCACCGAATTTCTATCGGCGCGGCGAGCATCTTTTGTATTCAAAATATGCGGTGAACATTATTTTGATTGGTTCTCATTGCTGTGATGAAGACCTCTTCACAGGGATGGCCAACAGAATCAATCTGACTGACACTCGAGAACTCCAAATTGAATAATCGGAGGGCATTTACAGACAGACTCCTCATGGAAAACGGTGGTGGCACGTGCGATACTTCGAAAGCGCCACTTGCGCCACCACTATGAGGTTTTGTTTTATTTATTTGGTTGGATTCATATGCTTGCTTGGAACACTTGACAGTTCGGCGACATCAGATGATATTTGATGGAAGTGAGATGAGTGACGGCAATTTTGTGTGTCAATTTTTCTAGGCGATTGTGAATTGATAAACAATTAGAGAATAAAGCCTAAAGACGATTACAGCAACAAAGTATGTACCACATGGATCGCAATTTTGATTCGTAAATTTTTATTAGCAAACCACCCTTTAGCTTCGGACCGATTTTTTGTATTGTATTGTATTTAGAAGGGGGTAGACTTGTAGGCCCATTGTAGTTTGGTGAAATACCACCCCATTCGCTGAATTAGCGATTTGTTGCTGAGCTGAGCTGTCGATCTAAATCTGCCCGTCGATTTCGCAAAGCGAAGCAATAGGGCAAGATTGAGCTCCAGTAGATCAACGTCCCGTAGGACGTAGTTGCCTAGAGTTGCCTTTCTGATCCAAGCAAAGACCGGACACTCGCTAATGAAGTGCTCAGTTGTCTCTTCCTCTTCCAGGCACATCTCGCAAAGGCCGAGCTTCTGATTTCAATTTTGTTCAGGTGCTCGTTTAGGTGAGTGGACCCAGTAACCAATCCTGTGAGGATTTTAAGGTCATTTCTACTAAGGTGTAGCAGAAACTTAGTTCTGTTTGCCCTGGGCGCGTCTACTAACATGTTGGCCTGTCGGCATTACCTAAACTCGTACCAATGGTTATAGTGTTGTAGTCACAGCAGTTCAAGAAGCTTATTTCAGCATAAGCTGAACTGCAGCCAATAAAAGGCTGAAGACCGATAAAAGGGGTCGCTGATCAGCTTTATCGTTTCCCGAAATATCACAATGTCCCGGTACCCAGACCAATGTGATCTCATTACATCGCCCAAATTGGTTCAGTTTATTGACAGCTTCCTCAACAATTTTTGAGTTGATCAACGCTGCTGAACAGGCTTTAATAGCTGCTTGGCCATCAGAGCAGATGTAGATGGACTTGCCTTTCCATCTCTTGGCATTCTTCTGAGTAGACACCTGCTCCGGAGAGCTCATCCATTATTGACCCGTCCGTATAGAAGACTATACTTCCTGATGGCAAATTCTTCGGACCGATACGGACAACGGACTGTGAAACTATGTAAACAAAACTAAACTTCACCTTCACCCAGTTTAACCTGAGCAATAAGTTTAAGCTGTAGCTTAAGTGAAATCTGTTTCACAGTTCGTTTTCATACTCAGCTCAGCTGCACTAGGTTAGGTTAGGTTACACTTAGACCAAAGTCGGTTGGATTCACTTAGACCAAAGAAGGTCCATTGTGTTGCCACGATGATGGAATCATTTTGAAAGTTGGATAAATTGCCCGTAGTTTATTAATATCCCTTGAAAAAATATCTTGTAGGTCTGTAGAGAATATTCTCCCAGAATCTTTTTTTCTTGAAGAGGAAAGTGCTGGGCAGCTGGCCAGCTGCACAGGAGGTGATTGGGGGATCCCTCATATTTCTCAACCAAGCAGCTGTGACAAAAGTCATTGGCGGGAATTCCCAGCCTGCTGGCGAGTCTACCTATTGCATAATGACCTGTCAATACACCAACTATGACGTTCTGCTTATTTTTAGCATGCTGTAGGGTTTGCTCCAACTGACTACCCTTATCAAGGTTATGTCATCTTTCATCTTCCACCTTTTCTGGTAGAACTCTCCAGTTTTGTACCTTTTCTGGCTAGTTCGTCTGCTTCACCTGGTATGTCACTATGAGCAGGAACTCAGCACAGGGTGATGCTCGACATCTCGTTTAAAGATGCGCGACAATGCCTTAACAATTTCGATCTTATAATTGGTGATTCGAGTGCTTTAATAGCTGCTGGGCTCTGCCAATTCTCATTCATTTGATAACGCAATAGCACGTTTGGCGAGACTATTCACCAGCAAAACAGCTGTTATTGATAATTTGTGCCGTATGGTGCAGTCTAACTTGGCTACAGCTTACAATCTGCACGATTCGATGACCGTGGACGAAAATCGATTTCCTTATCAAGGATGGATACGCTTCACAAAAAACCTGTCAAAGCAAGCAAAATACGGAATAAAAGAATGGTGGTTGTCTGATTCGAAATCCTGTTACCCCCATCAAGGTTATGATTTTTAGTTAAAAGATGCCAGATTAGGAGCGCGAGATCAATCAAGGCCAAAATGTCGTATTTCACAATATGCATTTGTGCACTTTATACAATCATAAATTAACAAACAAAACCATCAATGCATAACTGCATAATGATAATGCAGTATATTTCTTCAAAATTGTACACAAATGCCACTAGGCCCCTAGGGACCTTGTAGCTTATAAAACGCTAACGAAAGTTACAGAGTTCTCGCTTTTCAACGAGTTACACATATAGAGGACATGTCAGTAATGTCCATTTGTTTTTTCTCTATTGCAATAATGAAGGATTCAATATACATAAATATACATTTTTATATCGCGTACATTTCTTATGTTTTGTATGCATCAGTGAAAGCGAATGACCATAAAATCAACAGATTGTATTAAGTTATTTAGAATGGTGGCTAAGATATAACCAGAAACTCTATAAGCAACTGTATCGAATCATGAATGCAGTCCACAAAGCCAAAACTCATCGACATTGGCTCGGTGACATCAGCGAATGGACAATAATACTCCACCCAAGAGGTTTCCCGAATCTCAGCCCCCGGGTCTCAGACGACGAGGAGGCCCGAACTTATTTTTTAAGGACCAAGCTATCGCGGATACTAGAGTGCTTAGTCTCGTGGATAGAAAGAGGATATAAAGCTGCTGAGTCGGGGACCTAATAAGCAAAAGAGGAAACTCTCTCTGGGAGACTTTACATGGAACTGAATTTTCGGAGTTTAAGGCCAATGCCACACGAGCGTCTTTTTCTTGCCTCCCATTTGGTCGCGCGCCATGAGTATATAGAAAACCAATAGCACTGTACACACGAGCGCCCGCGACCAAAAAGGCGCTGTGTGTACATTTTTCTTTATACTCAGGGCGCACGACCAAATGGGAGTGCGGAAAAAGATGCTCGTGTGGCATTGGCCTGAGACAAAAAAAGCAATTTTGGACACCAACCCACGACCGTAAGAATCAGCTCGACTAACCGGCTCTTATTTATCGTATGACGGTATCAAGTGTATTTTAAGGGGGGCAATCCCTTTAGAACGCTCCAAAATAACTAATTTTTCAACAGAATTTTTAAAGGTGATCAAATAATTTAATCATTTTGAAGTTGTAACATAATTTTATTTGAACTATGAAAATATAAGAACAATTTTTATTTTTTTAATTTTTTTCACTAAATTGCGGCTCAGTTCAATTTCTCCTCAGGTGTCTTTGACGCGAGGTCCAAAAGTGCTGCATTTGTCAGTCTCTCTATATTTGCTTTCTATTTCTAACACATGATGGGAGAGATAAACCTATAAAATCATAAAAAAGTATAAAATTAAAAATTAAGTACGCTCTTTAATAAAATGTTCAAATTTTATACTGTTTTTTCGACATTTTTCATCTTCAAAAAGTAGTTTATTGAAAGAAATCTTTAAAAATTTAGGATTATCCTTCCGGTAGTGATATAGAGAAAAGCCTCACAAAATTTCAGCCAAATCGATCAATAACTTTTTAAGTTACAGCACGAGCAGTTTTTGAAAATACAGATTCGAGATAATCGCGTTTAAAGTTTCACTTTACCATATGCAGTATACTACAGGGTTTTTCAACAGGGACGCTACAAAAGTAGAGCGACAGGGATAGCAAACGAAACCATATTTCTTGCCGCTCTTTTGACATTTCTCTTCAGTAAGGTTTGCCATTTCATGATGGAAAGATATACGAGCCAACAACGAGCCGAAATTATTAAAATTTACTACCGAAATTCGGAGTCAGTGGCCTCAACGTTAAGAGCGCTACGTCCAGTTTATGGTCGTCATAATCGTCCTAGCAGGTCAACAATTGAGAGTCTAGTGGAAAAATTTGAATCCACAGGCACAGTACAAAATGTTCCCATGCCAGTGAGACAAAGAAGTGCCCGTAGTGTCGAGAATATTGCTGCCGCTGAGGCTTCAGTTGAAGAAAGCACAAATGTGTCTCTCACACGTCGTTCTCAAGCGTTGGGCATCTCTGTGACGTCGTTGTGGCGAATTTTGCGAAAAGATCTTGGCCTACATCCTTACAAGATTAAATTGACGCACGAACTGAAGCCGCTTGACCACCAGAATCGTCGTATGTTCGTGAATTGGGCTGAGCAACAACTTGAAAATGATTCGGATTTTCATCGAAAAATCATCTTCAGCGATGAGGCTCATTTCTGGCTGAATAGCTTTGTCAATAAACAAAATATGCGGTATTGGTCAGGCAGCAATCCACACGTACTCCATGAGTCATCATTGCATCCCGAAAAAATTACGGTTTGGTGTGGTTTATGGGCCGGCGGCGTCATTGGGCCGTACTTCTTCCGTGATGATCAAGACCGGCACGTTACTGTGAACAGGACGGCGCCACAAGCCACACAGCGAATGTCACAATCAATTTATTGGAAACCAAGTTTGGAGAGCGTGTTATCTCACGAAATGGTCCAGTCGCTTGGCCGCCTCGGTCGTGCGATTTGACGCCGTTAGACTATTTTCTGTGGGGCTACGTCAAGTCTATGGTCTATGCCAACAAGTAAGCGACGATTGATGAACTTCGTACGAATATCGAACGTGAAATTGCAGCAGTATCGGCCGATTTATGCTGGAAAACCGCCGAAAATTGGGTTCAGCGTCTGGACTTCTGCAAGCGTGCCCGTGGTGGCCATGCAAAAGAAATCGAGTTCCATACATAATGGCATCGAACGTACTTTCACAGGAATAAAGAATTTCATTGATATCCAAAACCGTTTTTGTTTTATTTAAAAAAAACTTTTGTAGCGCTCTTATTGAAAAACCGACTATATGTGCGATAACTCTGTAAATATTTAATATTTTAATTTTTCCTCGGGTCGATATACTCTAAATACATCATATCTTCGAAATATGAAAACAAAAAAAACAATGACGCAAATTTATAGTCACTTAAAGTACACTTTAAAATAATTTTAGCACGGAACTAAGCGTTTTCATATTAATAGTCGTCATAAAGCCCACTTTATCGTTATCGCCTCGTATTTAAGTTAAAATCCCCCGAACTTCGTTTTAAATATCTAATATGGAACTAGTCTTATAATTTTTTTTTTATTCAAACTGTCACTTTTATGTGTGTTCGAATGAAATTTCTCATAGGAACGTTGCGAAGTAGAAATTATTTAGCCGCATACTAAAAACTGTCTATTATTGAACAAAAGTTAAAGTATGCTTTTAAGTTTAAAGTTGCATATAACTAGTACAGAGTTAAACTGATAAAGTGGGGTTGACTATAAATTTGCGCCATTTTTTTTAAATTTCTGAAGGGATTGCTCCCCTTAATTTGTTCGCATATGTAGTTTATGTTTACGCAGAGGGATTTGAATCTTTAGAAAGGTAAAATGCATACGAGTATGTTGAAGTTGTAAATTCTGGTTACTATCAACAATCACTACATCATCACCTATAGACAGCGTAGTCGAATTTTATCACAAAGTTTTCTTAGATAATATTATGTGTGTGTTAGTGCATGACTTAGTTATGAACATACAATCTTGTAGATTTTCCTTAAACCTAAAGCTTCGTTCGCAAAACATAAACAAGGCAACCACACACGAGTCTTGTTACCGTCTTATGGAATCTTTTTTATTTACAATTGCAGCAAGCGAACACCATTGTTGGAAAAATTAAATAAACACAAGAAACCCAAGTAGAATTCAACAGCAGTGCAAAGAACAATCCAATAAACGAATATTTATGTATTTATTCAGGACGAATTCGAAAACATCATTTGAGTACTTGTACCTTACCGAACAAAAAAAAAATGTATCTTCACTTCCTTGAGTACTCTCCACGGTCGTTTACCTGGGAAATATTTTCCCTTTTGTCTTTGCTCCTTGGCCCTTGGCCATTTGCCGTGTAATGTATTTTTCATTAAGGTTTATCTGTTCGTTTGCTTTATCTGCAAGTGTAAATGTTAATTCACAAAGCGAATGTTCATTTATTCATTTAGCCCAGATCTGTATTTTCATTTTTATACGCCCCTCAAGAGTGCATCTGAGTGGAATTTCAGTGGGTACTTACAGGCTGCATCTTCTATTTGGAATTATTTTGTGGAAATTGATAGAAACAGGTACAAAATGATGTCTGTCGCATCTTGCAAGGACTCCGGACTCAGTGGTGGGGGAAAATCAAAATCAGTTTCACCTCAAATGTTTGTCGTATCGACATCTGGTACTCGTATCTTTTAGGGTGCATCTCTGCATTTGTTCCTCTATTTCTTTTTTGTTCTTTCAAAAAGGATGTTTACCGACATAGTGGATTCCTTTTTTGACCATTGACCATTAAGAAATCAATTTGATAGATTTATAGATTTTCCGGGTCATTGAAAACGATGCACTGAGTGTTCGATTTTCATTACCAATAAATTTAATTTATTTCATTTGGTAGTACTCGTACAGTCATAGAAAAATAGAGTATAGTTTCCCAATTGGGCGTAAGATATAAATATATATATGTGTTCGAGCGTCCCTTGTCGTCCCTTTTTACGATCCATCTTAGACAGGGAGACTCTCTGAATTGCTCCACAGCTCTTCCCTAGCCGGGAAACGTCTTGTAAACGCTTACATCTATATCCTTTGGATTTCCACCCAGTGATGTCCCAATACCTCCATTCTTCTGACAGCCATTGACACAGTTTATGTGTCGCTGCCTCCACTTCCTCCATGCGTAGTTTACAGATATCATATTCTGTAGATGATACCCAAAATGTCCAGGACACAACTACCCACTTCAAAGTTCCTCGACTCATGCTTAGAACTTTTCTCTGAAATAGCATTTATTGCATTTTTAGCCTGCCTACATAATTTCTTGGTTGACCATCTTCTCAGATGTCTTGCCATGACCCATTTGCTGATAAGGCTCTCAACCATTCCTCTTCCAATTGATGGAAATAGGTCCGGTTCGAGCAACTGCGAGGCTAAACCCTATTTTCCCTATGTGCCGTCGTGTACCAAAAACAGTGGTACTCCACTTTTCAAGGATTAAATAGACACAAGAAAAATAAACTAAAGAAAAAAATTTAAATTATCAACATCGCCTACTTGTTTGGCTGATGCAGGTTAAGATTCTTAAATTAACCTGTTTTGGGCTAACTGCCCCAAGTTTCGCACATCGAGATAGTAGGGGCCCCTTTTTCAGTTTTCTAATGCTATGTGTTTCTTTTTCCGCGTTTTCCTTCCAGATCTTCGTGTCTACATGTCCTAGCAATTTCAGTCGTTGAACTCGTACTTTTCCGACCAGGTCGATATCGCTATATAACTCTTGAAGCTCGTCATCGTATCTTGGTTCCAAAAGTAGTAGGTCATAAACAAAGCAGTAAAAAAAATACAGCAATGAACAGCACCCATAGCAAAGTCTCAAATCTTAGGACCGGAATACGACTGCAGGCAGATGGTTAACTGTCAAATTCGGCGTGAGTTTTTGCTGAGCCATTTTATATGAATGGTCTGGATGCTCACAATGTCAATTAGGTGCCCTCACTTTAAGGCAATTAGATCCAGAAACAATGTGAATCTTCAGATATTGGAGTATCACGGCGTAATTCAGTTAGGTACAAGTGCGGGATAACATCACAGAACACACGCCAGCCAGCACCCGAAAGAAAATCTTTCAAAAATACAGTGAAAGCTCCGATCCGATAAGCGGACAATTTCCACAGACGGACACATTTTCGGGAACCAACTTTTCTCTCTAATTTCTCATACCAAATGCGGTCTTATAAACGGAAACTCTCCTAAACGGACGGGGGCAATTTTCCTTACTAAACTGTTGAAACGGGAAGATGCAGAGGAATAGAGGATCCGTTTTCAGTACAGTTTCTATTTTTCTTAATGCACAGTCAAATCTTTGGAAAATTCCCGGTAACCGGACGCGAAATTCTAATAACCGGACAGAGCGATATTACATTGTGAGCTTATTATGGGATTCTCCCGACGTTCCTACATTGTACCTGTTCATCTCCTCTTATATTTTCGAAGTCCTTTCATTGGGAGCGTCACGATTGACCGCAAACCAAAATCTCTAATAACGAAATCTCGAATCATCACTACTTTTATAAAATGAAGTCTAAAAAAAAGTATGTATGTATGTGCCAGAAAAACAAAAGAACTACTGAACGGATTTGAATGCGATTTTTTGCAATCGAATCTGGTTGGATTAGATCTATAAAATGGATCAAAAAAAATCAATATATTTCAATAAAGAACTCCTAAATGAGAAAAATAAAAGTTTATATTTTACTTTTGGGCATTTATCTCACCTTATCTTAGTTCTTAAATAACGTATTAAAATAAAATTTACATATTTGTTTAGATTATTTCACAACAAAGATTTTGATATATATATCTTTTTTGTACATTTTCTGTGAGAAAAGTAATAACATAAAGAAATATTGTTTGTATGCTTTCGCTACAACGATCAGTGGAGACCATTGCCACCGTCAATGCAGCAGCGGCAGCTGGTATGCATGTATGCGCTACAGGCGTGTAGTACATTATAAGTGATTGGGATTACTTCGTGCTAACGTATGTATATGTAATTTGGTTGCAATTTTTTTTTATGATAAGTAGATGCAGGGCTTGGGACAGATACAGATATGTATGTATTATGTTTTGACGTTTTCGCGGTAAGAACGTGCTTTAATATTTAAGAAAGCGGAAAAGTTAGATTTGAAGAAATTATTAACACACCTGCGTCACTTTTTTCTTTAATATTCCATGGAAAATCCTTTATCCAAGCAATTAATTCAGTCATTTGTGAAGCAAGTATTTATGCCAACTTTTAAGGTGCAAGGACAAGTGTAGCACTTAGCTGATAGTCTCCTTCCAGTAGTACCTACATAGCTAATATAGATTTAGAATAAAATATTTATTAATTCGCGCGAATTAAGATTCTAGTTTTTGAGATTTTGAAAATTAGATTTTGAAAACGAGATTTTAAAATGCGGTCAATCGTACCTACCCAACCCCTTTCATTGTGTTGTGAAGCAAGCTGCAGTGCTTTCTTTGAAAGAAAAAGTGGAAGTGGTTATTGTTGAGGATATTTATTTATTTAATCGCGCTCTAGCGAAAAGATTTTTTAACCGTTTTATTTAAATTTCTTCTCTTAGCCAGACAGCTCTCATAACCAGACAAAAATGTGTGAACCAAGCGTGTCCGCTTATGGCAGGTTTAACTGTACTTGCATATGCCAATGACTCCCGTAGCCGGACAGCTCCCATAACCAGAAAAAATTTTGTGGAACATGAGTGTCCGCTCATGGGAGGTTTTACTGTACTTGCATATGCCAATGACTTCTGTATTATCGTGCTACAAGAAAGAACACTAGATGGGTTGCCATGGTTCAAAAAGTGTGAGAATGATACTGATCCACACTTTGGACAAAGATCAGATTCTATACAATCGAATTAGTCAGTTGATATTTATTACTGCTTAGGGACAACGACCAAATAAGATACATTTCAAATTAGCGCTTCTCAATAGAGACTGCATTTGCTTTTGAAAATCTAAATAATTAATTACAAAACTTTGCGATTGAGCTTAACTCGTTCAATAAATTAAAGATTGTAAATTTAATAGAGACCATCATTGGGGCATATAAATAACTTTATTTGACACTTTAATTCGTCACATAAATTACGTAACTGTTCCCTAAGAACTGACCCCACAAAAACAACCAACGAACCTGAGCGTCACACTTCTGTCCAAGAGGTCTTTAACCTAATTTACATCTTATAAAGTTCGCGTAAATGATTTATGGCGAAACGAAACGTTTTGTTTTTTTTTCTTCTCTTTTTTCCATTCCTTTTTTTTTTCATTTTATGATTCGAACGGCAAAAAAAAATCATGATTAAGATGACACTTTAAAGGCTTTTACGATCTTGTCACTGGGAGTTTAGTATTTTGTATCGAACTTGACAATGCACGCAATCAGTTTGAACTTCCATTCTAAACGCTGAATTCTGACATTCTTTGCTTCCCAAATATTTCCTTTTTTTTTGTTTGACATTTGATTTGAAGTTTCAAAAAAAAAGTCATCACGAGAATTTGAGAATTTATTTTATACGATTCTGTTAAGATGACTAAACAGAACACCAATGACTCTCTACTGGAGTGTGACAACAATCAAATTTATTAGCGAATTAAACACAATTTCCGTTTACCGGGTGTTTTTTTTTTCGAACCGGTTAATTTCGATATGCTTTCTAGTGCATGATTTTTTTTTTAGCATTAATTTTATATGTTCTTTTTTTATGTGAATTTAACGTTAATTACTTTGCAGTTCTTGTTGATAATATCCATATTCTGGGGATCCAGTTGGCCATATTTTTATTGCCTGAATTAAATTCTAATGGTTTTAATTAGATAAATCATATTCGCAATAACTACCCAAAGTAGACATAGCGAGTATGTTAAAATTGTTAGCTTGTGCACGAAATGAATTAAAAGCTGATCGTGTTCGTGTGTTACCTCATTATCCGATTTTAAACTGTTGTATCAACTCTTAATCGTATACGAGTTTTGTAACAAAAAAAAGATACATTCAATCACTTTTTTTCCATTTGATGTACGAGTGTATTAAAAACAGTGAAAATAAATGAACACAGGGAACTATTTCAGCGCGCCCCACCATCATGTGTCAAAACTTCATAAAACCGAATTATATTTACCTGTGTAAAAATGTCATTCCTGCCACGTTTGAAGTTACCAAAAGAAAATGTAATACGGTATTCACACCAGGGCAAAACAGCGAATTTCCAAATTATGCTCGAAATGAGATAATTTCCCATACGAATTGACATATCGAAATTATCTCATTTCAACATAATTTCGTTGAAATTCGTTCAAAATTATGTGAAAATAAAATCGAACGAACTTAATTTGAATGCAGTTGAATGATTCTGAATGACAATGACAGGACAAATTAATAAGGGAATATTAACGATATCCGTTGCGCAAAGATTAAACATCTAAACACAAAATAAAAATTATTCAGTACTAAAAAAAAAAAATATCGCTAATTTAGGAGATATTTAGTGTTTAGTAGTTATTTCCGTAAATAAACTATGTGGTTGAGATTACAATTGTCAAAGCTACTGGCCCCGTTCTTCACAAGTAAAGTAATATAAAAACGAAAAATATAATGGAATAACATACAAAACACAAATATCTCATGGAATGGTTTAATAAATATGGGATGTTATCTGAAAAAAAATAAATTGAAGTTGTAGAAGCACTCTGATCAACTGCATGTGAAGCCAAATAGCGTCGGCCATAGGATTCGTACATACACAATATCTGTCCATTTATTTGAGCTCCGCGCCCATTGGGGCACTTTTCTACAGTTGGCTCTAAACTATAGAGCTATAGTCGACTTGATATCCACGCGAGTGCCTGACAATTGTTGATATACCCGGAGTGGCGAAACCCACCCGAAAAGTGATATTTTAACATATTAACCCGAGGCAGCGCCGCATCTATCCAATGTTAGCTATATAATAGTCGACTTTATCTACGCAACTGTTTAACAATAACATCCAACTATTATTATTGCTATACGTTATACCTATACTTATGTACATATATGAAAAAATAATTTAATATTAAAAAATTGTATAACATGGCATCGTCATAGATTTACTATCGGAACTGAATGCATCCATTCACGAAATTAGCAAGCGTAGGTATGAACACTTTTTATTTGAAACTCGAAATTATCTCATTTCGACGCTAGTGTGAATCCCATATAAGGGTCATTTTGTTCATCATTACGTTATACAGTAGAATCTCTTAAAGATGAACGAATAAAAAACAGGCCCTGTTCATCTTTTCAAAATGTTCATCTTTTGGAGTCGGTACTTACTTTTGAGTAGATACTTAATTTTGGTTAAGATAACTTCAATACTTTGCACTTTTCTTTTATATTTAAAAACTTTACTCGGCCTTTAACTGGTGGCATCTTTCCTTTACATAAATTCACTTCACACTGGTATGCAAACAAACGAAATCTAATGCAAAAATTCAAAATCAAGCAGAAAAGAACAGTTTTCCAAAGAATAACGGTTAGGTATATGAATCTACTACGAATAAATCAAACACTAAAAAAGAAGAAAAACAAATTTATGGGTAGAGCGTTCATCTTTTCAAGTATCCAAAAATCAATCAAGTATCCAAAATCAATCTTTTAGAAAACTGCAATGTTGAAAAAATTCCGTTCATCTTTTTGGGTAGTTCATCTTTTGGAATAGTTCATCTTTCCGAGATTCTACTGTATAATGATATTTTTTTTGTGAAATCGACTTTGTCGGATGGATGTCGGACGTTTCGATGTCGTTAGCTTTTACATTGTCCAACATGTTGTCAGACTTCACTTTGCAAGTGGATTTTAAGGATGTCGGACGTACTAATAGCAGCACTTATGATTGATAAAATTTTAAACGAAGAAGACATCGAAGAAAGAAAAGAATGTAAAAGGAAACAAATTTAAGTACAGGAATGGATGAAAAGGCGACCAAAGTTTTCTTCTGTTAATTTAACAGAATTACAATATTGAATTCGCCAGGCGATTATCAGAATTATTTACACTGCCAGAAACTCTTTCCAAAATTCAATATTTCCATACACAGCCATTTTTAATTCTCCGACAAAAACCACACCGCTTGATATGCAAACAATTCAGAAATTAACTTTCCTCTAGGTCGGCCAGAAAGCGTTCACACTATCAGATATTTCTGTCCAACTACAAAAATATCAACAAAAAAAATTGAAAACCATCCGACTGTATGTCCGACCGTCGTTTCTTGCGTTCGCATTATCAGATTTTAGTCGGACAGACCAAGTGCGTCAGATATGTTGGATCGTGTATACATGCCCAATATCGAATGCAGTTATGTAAGAGGTTTGTTTGTCTTCTCGTGAAATAAGAACGCGGCATCCTTTTGTTACGAAAAGGAGAGTGCGATCTTCCGGAACTGATGAACGGTGTTACAAAGAAACATTTCATGACAGATGATGTTTCGAAAAGACTGCACAGTATATATTCTGCCCAAGTGTCAAATTAGTAATGACAGCGTTAGTATAAAAGCTCAGCAATACATACACTGTTTTTATTAAGAGTATTAAAAGTACTATACATAGGTGTGTATTTTGGTCCTTATATGAGCTTTAAAAAAAGCCTTCTATGTAAAACAAAAAACCACAACAACTTAAACTATATAAAGGATGTTTTTTTTAACTCTAACTAACTAATTTTGATTTTAAACAAAATGCATGAAATTTCATTAACCCATTAATGACGAGAGTCCAAAATGTTCGATACAAGCCTGAAATTTTAAAGCGCGGCTTGTATTGTGTGCAGAAACCTAGATCAGATTTTTTTAAATTTTTTTTTAATAAGGTTTGGTCACACTAGGCCGTTACATATATGTAACGTTAGTCCTGATACCACAAACATCGTATAAATAATAAGACTGTATACATGCAAGCAAATCATGTATTTTATTTCAGTATTACTTTACTTTAGGTGGCGCTAAAGCTCAGGGTGAACCTGGGCCTGCTTCTCGCAACCATTTGTGTGTGCTTATTATATTTTTGCACGAATGGAAGGGACCTACAGTTTTTTGCCGACTCCGAACGGCGAGTTGAGAAGCTCATCATGACAGATGATTCTCTTTGAATGCTTGTCAGACATTCGAAAGAGGTGGTACCATGAAAAAAATCTTTTAGGTGTTGGGCCCGGGAAAGTTTGCGTAGTAGTCCAGCGCACTTACCACTATACCACGGTGCATTTTATTTCAGTATTATTTTGATTTATTTCATAAATTTAAAGATAAGTAATGATTTTTCTGGAAGCAAGCTACACATAAGCCTACAACGCACTTAGAACACATTGCAGTAAAGTGTGATCTGCATAGCGAACCTGCACATCGTCATCTTTTTTTATTGGGGATCTTAATAATCAAATGGTCCACTCGATCGTAGCGAGCATTAGCATTTTCGGTTTCCATTTTATGTCTACGAAAACCATCATGACCTATTCGGTAGTTGTTTACATTTCGGTCCATACGGTTCGTACCACCCATGTTTACATTATACCATGCAATTGCATAGGGTCGTGGAAGATCCATAGCTTATGATCTTTCCGGAAATATGTGGACACTTTTGTAACTGGATTTTTTCCAAAAAGTATAGACGCAGCACTCACAATGGAACTGTCAACCCATTTCAGTAGAATTACAATTCAATTGTACCACGATTTGCATTCTTCAATTCCTTTTTATTTCTTAAATGACAAGAAGCAGGAATGCAATTTTCCCGGATGGTTCCGGTTCCGTTGTAACCTCTTTGTTTTATCTTACCAAGACGAATAATACAAAAAGTAATCAGATACAAAGCCTGCTGCATACGGACTAATGTTACATAAATGCATTTTCTGTCACAAATTATGTTATGTTATATGCGGACTAACGTTACATATATGTAACAGCATCCAAAAACCTGAGCGATCAGGCAAACGGATTTCCAAAAAATATTTTTGTCTCAGGTATTTGCTTCTATACATATGATACAATAACACAACATTCATATTTTTTCTTACAATATACAGTAAGTTCACTAAAATAATTAACAAACAAATGCCTACCTTCCGCTCATCCCAAATTTGCTATGAACTCAAATTCAAATATGTAAAAAATCTTCTATTGTCAAAAAAATCACAAACAAAATGCAGTACTTTCGTGTTATTCTCTTTAGAATCCTTTACACTTTACATTGCAAAAACTTTAAACTCAGAAGTCGATGAAAAACAAATAGTAATTGTTTTAAACAAATAAGGTGACCCAGTGTTACATTTATGTAACGTTAGGCTAAAATGGGTTAAATAGCCGCTCATTTGTATTCTGCAATTAGTTTTTAACACAATTTCGTGCATATACCCCCCACTGCTGGATCTGATGAATGACAGAGTTTTCGACCACTTTTGCAAGCATTTGTGGGCGCATGTCTTCAATAACACGAATAATGTTGGCTTCCAATGCGTCAATTGTTGTTGGTTTGTCAGCGTAGACTATCGACTTTCTGTATCCCCAAAGAAATTCGCTCCAAATGCGACAATTTTGTTTACTGAAATACGCATTGAGCCAAAAATAAGCCTCATCCGTGAAACAATTTTTCAAGAAAACAGTTGATTTTGGGCCCATTCACCGAAATTTCGACGCAAACGATGGTTATTCGGCTTCAATTCAGGCACGAGCTGGATTTGGTTAGCCTTCAAATCAAGATTTTGCGCAAGATTTTCCATTAAGTGGACGGACAAAGAAAGACCAAACTATTGTGAACAATGTCAAATCGATAAATTTGGATTTTCTTTAACACTCTCCTGAACGGATACAATATTCTCTTCAGTACGCACTCTTCTTATGCGTCTCGGTGTCACTGCATCTTGGAAAGAAAATTATGTGCGAAAACGGTCAACAAAACGGCGAATAACGGTCTCAGATGGTCGATTATGTAGGTGGAAATTTGGAACCAAATTTCCAAAATTTGCTATCGTTGAAGCGTGTATGTCACTGACAGTTTGCAAACTGACAAATGGTTTTACAGATATAACTGTCTATAGTTAGTACTGGGTTAAAAAAAAACACCCTATATTTACATAGAATTTGTTTAGCCTAAATCCAACTTTCAAAATGGAAGGATTACCGATAAGAATCGGCTCATGTGTCATGTGGCAACAAAATGGAGCTACTAAGGTCTAAGTGAATCCTACCGAATTCAAATTCCTTTTTTTTAATTAGCCGAAGAAAAATTAATAATACAACTGAAGTGTCATTTATTTCAGTGCTTTATCCTAGCCTATGTAGGTTACAAAATAACACAGCATATACACACATGCATACATATTCTGCCGCTATTTTCGTATAGGCCCTATCTACAAAATTTTTGATTTCGAGGTTAATGCATATTTGGAGTTAGGGCATTGCCTCCGGTTTAATTATATTTATTTCAAACTGATATAATATGTATGTATCTTAAAATGCGATAGAAAATCGCATCATATGCATCAATATTTAAAAAAAAACCCTAACTGACACATAGGGCCTTTTATAACACACTGTATAGGGAAAGTCTACCCACGTTTTTTTAAAAAGCCCTATCTTTGGTCATGTCTTTTCTTGCAGTAATAGAATATTTTATGCTTTTATGTAATCAAAAATACATTTTTCAAATATGTACAGGTCAGCGTCAAATGTGAGTAGACAACAATGCATACATTGTTAATATTCACTTTTCCTATAATTTATGTATTTAACTATTTAACTATTTAACATTAATATTAAAAAAAAAATTATTGTTGTTTTTTATGAACTTTTTGTTACACATGAACAAAACTATTTTTTTTTTGTTTTAATATATTTTCAAACGCTTAAAAGCCCTATCTACCACTTTTTACATATACCTAACAATTGTTCTTTTGTAATTATGTACTTAAAAAAATAAAGCATACATTATGCAGCATTTTGTGTTTTTCATGTTTTATCTCTAGGTTGCGGGAGTCAATTTATCAATATCTCGAAAGTTTCAAAATGTTAGTTAGGGCCTTTACGAAAATAGGGGCAGTATGATGTACATAAGTAGCTCATAAAGTACCTAACACTGAGCTAGCTAATTTCTATGTGAATTGCAACCACTGACATATGCACCTACAAATGAAGCGGAGATAAGTTTTGGCTAAAAAGATTGGATTTAGACGCGTATTGGTGAGTTTTGAATTAGCAAGCATATTATCAGAGAGTTTTATTTTCATTTCACTAAAAATCATCATTTATCGCATTAAAAATTCTTCGAAAACGGTAAATAGGGTTATCACTCCACGATAGCATTTGATATAGATACTAGTTCAAACCTTTATTGAGCAATCCAGTGAGTATTTTCCACAAGCTCTGCGTTTGCCCTAAATTACTATTTTTTATTTGTCAGTGATACTAACAAACAAAGTTTGCTACTGTCACATCAGACTGTGAATTTCGAAAAGACGTCATTCGTTACCTGAAACATTTTTTTAATATGCGGTTAGCTGATGCGTAAAAGCCAACTCACGTCGCTCTTTCATTTCATTGATTTTTTTCAAACACATCAATGTATTCGAACAGTTTCAATTTACACATAAAAAAATTAATTTGATTGAAAAAATCGAAAAACAAAAAGAATTCCGCTTCTTAAAGCCATGAAATCTTATTTTAATTACAATTTAACATTAACGACCGCTAACCCCATTCCGTATCTGCTTAAATTCCATACCATAAGACAAAAAGGTTAAAACTATCGATCAGATCATATTTCCAATTAAAGAGCAGAGACCCATCTTCCTCCTTTTTTTATATGCTTCGGGAGATTTACGACCTGCTGGCCAATGTATCGAGGACATAACATGATCTTAGCAAAGCCTGAGTATCTAACAGATATTTAGTTCTAAAACAAGTACCACCTTTCTCTATCGTTAATTTCATTACAAGAATATGCTAATCACCTTTCCTCCTCCAGAAATGACATGTAACATATCTAATGCGGGTTAACTATATAAGCCGCCTGTTAAAAAATTACAAGGCACGTTACGTACGCCACACCACAACCCGATATTATGTTCGGATATAAATATTTTAGTTCATTCACCTACGAGTGTATGCTATATGCTCATATAGGAGAAAACAATGAAAAGTATCTATAAATAGTAATAAATTTATTTTTGTCCAAAGTCCGTAATTTTATTTATTTATTTTTTTGGGGATGTGGCGGCAGCCGGCCGGCGGTGTTTTTATTTCATACACAAGTGATGGGGGTCAAAAGTTTGGCAACAGTAGCGAGGCATGAAATACCTACCTACATACTCGTATACTATAAATTTCGAGAGAGGTGAATTGACATACACTAGACATGACATGACACGAGGCTTACAATGCGATTCGAGTTGACTCATCCTATGGTGGAAGGTTATGTATATATTTAATTGATTTTTGTGACAGAGATTCATTAATAATAAATCAGGAACATGCCCATAGGCCGATCTGGTCATAAATACACATGTAGCTAATTGAGAAGGTCTTCGGTCTTCTTCGGTTTAGTGAAAATACAGGGTGACAGATTTTGTTCTAAAAAATATTCCTTTTTTTAATCACAACGTTTTTAATCCAAAAAACAAACAATCCCAATAATATTTTCTTAACTATTTTGTCCCAGCCCAATTAATGGAAAAATATTCTGTCACTTGAATACTGCAATTGAAAAGTTTTGTACGTGTACATACATAGTATTTATTATCATTATTATTATTTAAAAGCTTAACTTATAATTAAAATTGTGAGTTAGCTGGATAGCCAGAGCATCAAAGGCCTTCGGCTAAAATAGTATCATATAGATTATTGCTGTAGTATAGGTACCATTTGCGGCTCTCACACTTAACCAATCTTCACAAATGAGGTGTCAAAAGAAAGAGAATTTCCTGCAGCGGTGACGAATTGCACTTTCGCTTTATAAATTAAAACAAATTAAAAAACACATCAAAGCTAATATTCTACCCAAAATGAACTCCCAAAAAAATAAACACTTCCTGTATGATTTCCATGGGATTTCCATCAGTTCGGAAGTTTTGGATGTTGGGGGTTGGATTTTTTCTTGCGAGAGTCCTCGATAGGGACACTAGTTAATTCGCGCGAATTTGATATTGCGAGTTTTCGATATACGAAATTTGGAACTGAAAGATTCCGATTATGCAAGATTTTGTTATGCGAGATTTTGAAAACGAGATTTTAAAATGCGGTCAATCGTACCCAACTCCCTGCAATCGAGCCCCCAAATTTAATTCAATTAAGCTGCATGGTATGGAGGCTTCTGACCTGGAAATGCGTCAATCAATGCTAATGTTGCCAACCTGCATATCTTAGAGTTTTAGAATATGGGTGGCCAAACTGTAGACCGCGGTCGACTGGTCGAACGCGAAGGCATTTACAGTCGCCTCCGACGCATATGCTACCCACCGTAACCAAATAGGAACTGCGTAAGATAGGACTGGCGTAAGTTACAGTTTCCTTGCCCTTGGTTCGTCTAAACATTTATGGTTGGTACCAATGTATAGGTCCATCTGCCCTTCGTAGTGGTGTCCCCACGAGCTTATCACCTAGTCATTGAAGTCACTCTTCCTTCTTCCTTGATCCTTTTGTAGACCGTCCCTTCTTGGTTACTAGAAGTTCTGCTTTTATAGACTCTTTGCATCTCGTCTGCAACGATATGGACGGGGACCATCTTTGCCACTGAAGCCACTGATAACCATTAGAGCGCTAAGTCAATATGTTGATGATGACTTTCTGCTTGTTTCCTTTGTCGCCAGGACCACCTCACAAACTGGGGCAGCGTATAATAGGACTGAGCTTACTACCTTGGATTTTAACTTTCTTCCCGAGGAATATCCGGGTCCTCCGGTGTTTGGTAGTATTTCAGAAAGTGCTGCTTGAAGCTTTGATGCTTTTTTGCCCGAATATTCGATGTGGGGCTTCAATCCAAGTCTATTGTCGGGTATTACTCCTAGGTATTCTACAGAGTCTTTCGATCTGATAGTATGACCTTTATGTCTACGTATTTCACCTGATTGGCTGATTGCTAGGGCAGCTTGCATTTTGTGATTTGATTACTCTATGCCGGTGGATATTAGCTTGTCTTTGATGAGGTTGATTGCTTCGTTCGCAGCTAACTGTATCTCGCAAATGTTTTTTGCAACAATAACAACGGCGATATCGTCGGCGAATCCGATTATTTTTATTCCTGGTGGCAGTGTCAATTGCAGAACTCCATCATACATGATAGTCGAAAGTAGGGGGCCCAGTACTGATCGTTGTGGGACTCCAGGGGAGGCTTTATAGTACTTTTCTCCTTCTTGTTATATCTTATATCTTCTTCGTATATCAATCTTCTATTGATGAAGTAGCTGGATACAATCTTTTGCAAGTATTTTGGCGTATCCATTCTGTCTTCTTATGGTCTGTACGTATTTATATGTATTTTCTTCCAAGTAAAAAAAATAGGTAGGTAGCACGCGTAACCAATATCAGCGAAAACTCGAACATATAACCTAAAATTTTGGCCACCCCTGCATTATACAAAGGCCACAACATCATCACAAAATGAGATCACAAGATGATACGAATGGAGAACATCTACTCCGCATTCTATTCAAGAAAAAGGGCAAAGAGCTAACTCTCGTAGACATCAAAGGATCTATAAAAACTTCCTACCAAGTAAAATAATCCGGCCAACAGGAGAATCTTCTTCGATTTCAATAAAATTCACACAACTTTGTAACGGTGAATTCAATACTTTCAAATAATAACCAATGAACACAATTAGCTACGGATTACCACAAGAGTCAGTGTTGACACCGCTTCTTTTGTATACGACTATCACAGCGTTTAAATAGTTACGCTCAAGTGGATTAGGACTCTTTTTACCTTCCACATATATTCTCCACATGACATACATTTATTAACTGCTGAAAAAGTTTCCCTAATGCATCTCTGTGTGAAATGATAAAACATTACAGTTTTGGAGGATTAAATATATAGCGCCACTTAAATCCGTAAATCGTGAGAATCATCACGTAAGCTATTTCTTTTGCATAAAATCCATTTAAATAATTCATCTAAACAATAATAAGAAGAATATTTTATGCAAATTAAACAATTAACCTTTTGTTGACCTCATCAACAATAAAATACGAGTATATTATGTTGTTCAACTGCTTTACAATATCAAAACCGTAATAGGAGCCGACACTTAACAACAATAAGTTCAAAGAAGGTATCACATGTTTGTTCGGTGGTCATACGCAACTCCAGCATCAATCATTGTTTGTTTGTTTTTGTGACTTTTGAACAAACGAAATCAGGCAGAAGGGAAAAACAAATGTTGATGCTTACCAGCGTTACCATGTCTTAATTTGAAGAGACATCGTTTTTCATATTTCAATTCTACTGTCAAATGGATTGTTTACTTTCACAATATGCTTTCTCGCTCTCTCTCTCTCTCTTTCTGTGGCGGTGTGGGAACTTGAATAATTAATTGTTGACATTCCTTTTAAACAACAACAAAAAAAAAACAGGGTGACATTTTTTAAATTCATATTTTTAGTTTGTAAGTTAAACTAGCAGTTCAATTGTCAATACCATATACAGTAGATTCCGCTTTATTGGGACGGCGGATAATCGGGACAGCCGCTTAGCTGGGACAAATGGATAAGAGCAGAACAGAACAGATTGGTTTTTTACTTGATCGTCACATCGCATTATTGGGACAGCTGCTTAATTGGGCCAAAATCGGTCTGGACGAAGTGTCCCAAATAAGCGGAATTCACTGTACATACATACATACACATCTACATATGTACATGGTTTAAGGGTATAACAAACTCCTTTTTTGGAAACTATAGTGTGTTGGGATTGGTTAGGTAACCGTGTCTGTCAGTAGTTCGAGCACCAGCAGACTTGGGCCTATACTAAGGATCTTGGGGATGTGTATCCTCACTTTATACAAAGCGAGATAGGTTCCAACGTCTTATTGGGATATATCGCTTAGATTCTTTATCTGCAAAAGAGTGTCAGGAAAACATGGGGCCAGCTATGATGCACTGGCTATACGTCGTGATAGTCAGACCTGCTATATGCACTAGTCTGGTGGAAGGCGACAAACAACAAAACGTAATTCACTGGAATGTCCCGCCACCCAATATATGGGAATGTTTAACTGCTCAGCCATCTTTACGAGTATAAGAGATGAACGATAGTTGGAGGTGGTCTGTGAAGTAGATGAGACTGATTTCAGGGATTTCAAGGCCGCTGGACTATCCGAGAAAATGGTAATATCGCTAGTAGATCTTGATCCAGGACAGTGCTTCTGATATCGAAATAATCTCAGATTGTAACACGCTAAAGTCATCAGGATGGCGCAAGAAGAGATTTAATCTGCCTGAGAAAACACCTCCTCAGTGTACAGACTACAGACTTATCGGTCTTAGCTCCTAAGTCATACCAAAAGGAGCTATAGGGAAAAGTGACTTTAAAGTTTTAATCGAAACTGGACTTCAGCACAGTATAGTCTATGTTTTCGGGGAGAGTTAACTGATCTAATATAGAGTGACCGGTAAGTTACTTGACAACTGTGAGATGGCTTTGTACCTTATGGCTGCGCTGGATGCTATTCGCTTGCCGGTTATATTAAGGGATGGGCGATAAAGTAGGATCTTTAATGAGATAAAACTTGCATTGTGTCTAAAGTCACTGTGACTTTTAATTTAACGAAAACTTAACGAAACTGAGCGTGGTGTCCATTATGAGTGCAGTATGCAATTTTTGACTTTTCGCCCAATTATCGGCATCTCTGGTTTTCTTCATAATGTAAGCATTTACTGGTGTAATTGCATGCGCATACTTTTATCATAAATTTCTTTCACACTGCGTGATGGTGCACTGGAATGACAACATACGAGTAAATGGGTGGCACATTGACACAGCAAATATATGTAAGTATGGAATTGATGATTTTGCCATGAACTATTATATGGATATGCAAATAAAAATGCAGCCACCATACCTATGACTCATAATTGAACTTACTTGTCTAATCATCGTTGCTCTTATTCATTAAAGTTGTCAGTGCTGAATGACTAATGACAGAAAACACATGGCAACTCTCATTGTTCTGAAGGACTGGAGTCCTTGTCTTCATTTGTGTGGATAGAGCGATGGAGAAACAAGTCCAAAGACGAAAAATGCAATATGTCAACACTCAGATAGCTTTTTAGGTGTTTTTTTTTTTTGCAATATGGCAACACTAAAATAGCTTTTTATTTAGTATATTTTTTGGAAAATCACCATAGAAAGACTTACGCCCGAACAGCGCTTACAAATTGGGGAAATTTATTTCCAAAATCAGTAAAATATTTCAAATCGTCAAATTTTGTTCAGAAGCTTTTTTATAAGCTAAATTTCCGCATTTAGAGAGAGGAAAACCCAAAGATGATATTTATATCAGCTACCGACGCACAGTGGTTCAGGATCGGAAAAAAGTCTATTTTATGAATGTTAAATATAACGCTATGTTCTATTCTAATTTTATAAAACAATGGTTGGAGCATCAAATCCAATAAAAGATTTCTAAAAGTTCCGTTATATTTAAAAAAAATTTTGAGAATGAACTGAGTGAAAAGATAATGTGCGATTTTTGGCTAAAAACACGTTATGATTAAAATATTATTTGGTGTATAAAAATTAATTTTTTGAGAAAAAAAAGTGTGCTGTTAGCTATAAAACAAGTAATAAGTTACGTAGCAAGAATTATTCATATCAGTACACATTTCCGTGAGAGGCAGCCTTTAACATAGAGGTATTTTTTATCAATAACAAAGAGCTTTAATAGCTGTAAGATTCGGAGTTGGCGAATGAAAATGTCAAAAGACATCAAAGAAAGTTTGCTTTAAAAAAAATAAAAAAAAAAATTTTTTTGATGTTTTACTTTTAATTGTAATGAAAAAATTCAAATACTTTGGTGCAAAATTCATTAAAATCGGTCCAGCACTTCAAGAGATATTGAAATATATCCGTGCTTCCATACACCCTAAGCCACTGTGCGACGCAATCGGGTGCGGCTTATAACATACATATGCTGGAAGCATCATCTGGCCAAACTTCTTCAAATATTAAGAAACACGAAATGTCACTGTCAATACTACCCGACACAGAGCCATGACCAACGACTTTTTATTTCCAAAAGTGGGTGCAAATGGTCTGCAGGACATTTGGTTTCAACAGGCTGCTGCTAAATGTCATACTGCTGGCGAAACCATCGAGATATTGAAGGAAGTGTATTAAAAGGAGGTATTAAAAGTCTCTGGTCTATGCGGTCAAGCCAAAAACTATTTCAGCTACAGAAGCCAGCAGCCAGCACTCCGTTCGGGGGATACGGCCTCAAATGCTGGAGAAAGTGGTCAAAAATTGGAACTGAATGATACAGTTTTTGAGACGCTCCCGTGGTAGCCATATGCCGCCAACATTTTACATAATTAATGCCATAAAATTATCTATCAAATTTCATCTGTAGGTACTTTATTTTCATATCCTACAGCCCTTAAAAAAAAAAAACCAATACCAGTTTCCGCTGGTCATGATAAGTGACATTTGTTCTCGAAATGATTGGATAACCGGCACTGTTTTCGACCATCTAATGCCGAGTGGCTTAAAACTTAGATTTTTCGGTGCAGTCCATAGGTAGCCTTCGAAGCTAAGCAAAGCGAACGCTGTTAATTTTTTGCCTTCCGACTATTCCAGGTGAAGTCATGAAATGAGATACTTGCGCAGTGTTTTCACCAGGTCGATGTCGCTGTACAGCTCGTGCAATTCGTGGTTGAATCTTCCTTTCCAAAATTTGCCGGGACCGAATATCTTACGAAGGATTTTTCTCCCATGAAATGAAATTGTGGAAAAGTTCCCTCGTTGCATTAGAAACAGAAGAGTATTCTCAGGTCTTATTCAGTTAAAAACTTGTAGAAACGAAAACTATGTATGACAAACAAAACCATATCGACTCCAAGTAATTAAGTTAATAATTTCTCACCGAAGTTATGTCTATTTCCTCAGAACTGTTAAATCTATTAAAAATATTCAAAAATATAAGTTTACACCGATTATGCAAATTTACGGTCAATTTAGATGTTTTTCCTTTGAGATATAAATGGCCTGACCTTGCATCGGTAGAAACAGGAAACTACAAAGCGCGATTAATAAAAATAATTTTACATTGAAATTTTGATCCGAAAAGCATCCACCCGCCCCCACAACGTGAAGCAAAAAAGAAGAAAAGACCAACCGAAGTAAAGCAATAATAATCGTCGGACTGTGGTGGCGGCGTGGCGTTATAATTAAATGCATTGTTCCGTTTTAATTTTTTTTTACATTTTTTTAAAAATTAATCTCATGTAGTAAACGCCGCACAAAAGCTCGAAATTAAAACGCGAATTCTAGGAATTCCGTCTGTAGAGCACTTAAGTTCCCATGCCGTCCCCATGCTACACCAAACGAGTATATACAGTGTTGTCAGTTTGGCGGGGGCTGGTTTAGTACTGCGAATGGGTCCGCAGTTTTAGAGAACCAAAATCCCATTAAAATGTGAATCCGTATCCGAAGTATTAACACAAAGTCGGTAACTACACACATATCCCGACAGCAGCAGCAGCAGCAGCAGCACACATGGTTTGCCGATTGCCGTTGTGTTCCGGTCTTCCTGATGGGCTCTCGCCGCGGGGAACGTTTTCGGTGTACTTTATGAGTCTTGTGGTATAGAGCAGGTTTGCAGTTAAATCGTTTTGTATCTTGTGGCATTGGCTGGCCAACTTCACATGAACTAAACACTCATCGCTGGGGTCTCTCGGAAGATTTGTATTCATCTGTAAGTAGCACAAAACAAAGGAATGGAGAAGACTGTACTACCAATTGCAGGAGAGATATGTTAAATCGAGGATAACAATGATCATTAAGTGAACGTAGCGATGTAACATTTGACATTCTCCTCGAGGACGTGATGAGATGCTCGCCAGGTTAATGATTTCCGGAAGGAATTCCATGTGCCTGATTCGTTCGATAAAGGACAGGCGGTTCTGGGAAATTGGTGTTGGTTCTGCGAAGGACCAAGCGAGATCATTGAAATGTCGAAGAGCGTCTATTAATTACGTTGGCGAATATTAATGCTTCCCTTGGTCCTGTAAGTTATTAAGTGAAAGATAAAGTTTTAGGATTCAATTAATCATTCGGGGGTCTAATGGGATAGCACAGTACAAGGGCGGTTGGTGAATATGTTACAAAAACTTAAATACATGATATTTTGCTGTAAATGTATATTTTGGAAAAAACTAAAAGTCGGCGAGATCCATTATAGAGCTTGATATTGATTTATCTTCGATTGCAGAAAACATCCCTTTCCAGTGCTTATCAGTTTACTATTGCAGCTTACTCGTAGTGGAAGAAACTGCAAATAGCACGTTTATAAGAACTGCTAAAGAAAGAAAAGGAAAATGTTTTAGCGATAAAGCCCATGTTACAATGGCCAACAAACTTCTCCTTCTAACCTGTCCTGAAGACGATGAGATTATGCAATTCAGCTGGAAGAACAACTTTCACATCAAACTCAGCAATAAGAAAGACTGGAGCAACACGAATCTAGAATCTACACTTAAAACTAAAGACTGAAGAATTTACAACTATTTAATAGCTAGGGCAACTTCACTAGCATCTTGTAAGCCAAAATCAGATGTGACCAACTCAATCTTGATAAAAGCTACAACAGACGCGACATAGCAGTAATATCAGATAAGCCTAGCTGCTATCAGGGCAATCGGGACTCAGATGATCAAATCTAGACCATATCCAAAAAACTGAGATCAGTTTAAAATAACAATTAAAACAACAAATAAACCCGTTTTTTTAAATGCATAACATAATCAGTTGTACTTTGTTAGTGTTAGAAATATTTTTCCTTAATATTCTGAGGTTTTCAATTTTTTGTTCCACATTTGATACCGAAATTGTTTGACTCGGTTATTGCAACAACAATAAAAACAACTGTCCGAATTTCTTTTATGTAGTTGATTTTGTTGAGGTCGTACTGTACCAAGTGGAATATAAAAAAGGAATATACAAATATTGAAGTGGAATATAAATATTCCACTTTTCGTAGTAAGTGGAATATTTTTGAGAGAAGCTAATGGTCACACTGTCTTCAACCCTTTCTTATACATGTTCATGTATACTCTATATGAATCGAGATCACGATGAGTGAGAAGTGAGAGCTTTACGAGAACCTCTCGAGGACTTTGGTGTGTGTGATATAAAAGAATTCGAATGCAAGAATCGATTAAATAATTCGAGAACACGAGGAGTGAGAACTTTTCGAAAACTTTAGGTATATATACACTTTTATTGGCCCAAATACATAGGAAACTCAGTTTTTTTTTTGAATTAGAAACTAACGAGAATTCCAAATAAAGATTCGTTGTAATAAGATACGAGTAGGTACACAAAACGATTGTCTCATGATAGATTTGCCCATAAATCAAGCCTCCCAGATACTTGTATCAAAGCATAACGATGATTGCGCTTTGACAACTGTCAAATACTGTCACTTTGTCAGATGCTCACAAATCAACGGTTTCTTCATTCTTGCACGATGACTTATCTCAAAATTAATGGTATAAATCATAGATTCTTTGTATCGAATATCTGTAATAAAAAGGAGAAAAAATAAAACACCACAGATGCTTCTTCATCAACTGAAAGGTGCTAGATACTTTTCAACGACGCCGTTTTCTTTTTACGTCTTTTATGTAAATTTCAATTGTAACTCAATATCGATCCGAAAAATCAAGTCAACACACTTCGTTAGTCTGTTATCACCACACGCATGTTCCCATAAATAAACGAATGAAATCGATATCGCAATACTAGTTGATTGTGGTGGGCACTAGTGTACCAATCTCAATTTTATACCAATCAAAAATTACAATTAAAACAAAAACAACAATGTACGTAGTTAGTATCTGACATTGTATACAGTTAATCTGGAGGTTCTCCAGCTCAATCGAAGAGGACCGGCAAAAAAAAAAACAAAAAAATAAAAGTGGTGACAATGGCGGCGGGGTCTGTGCTTCGGCATAAGATACTCGTACAAGAAACTGGAGGCGTGTTTAATAGCCCACCATCAACAATTGTGAAGATACTTAACTTAATACATTTACTCGTACAACTATCGCCGAAGATAACTGCCACAATAGGATGGAACCAATGTAAAAGAAGACACCACGATAGAGAGACGAACGAAAAAAAAACCCCAAAAACCCAAGCCCCAAACGAAACAATAATAAAAGAATAATAATCAAACCGGATTTGATGGATGAAAAGAGAGATAGACAGAGCTTTGCCCAACACTGTTTTAGGGTACCATCATTGTCGAATTGACCTCACCTCTCTGTAGTGGACCATGTATGACAAATGCCGCACGGTCAGCCGTACAAGTGACAAACGTAAAAATGTTCGTTGCACACAGATACGAGGTAGATAATTGGACAGATAATGTAAATTACACTCCCCGTCCGGGCCGGGCCGGGCCGAGCAGTTGAAAATGATTACGACCTGCATTTTTTGGAATAAATTATCAATTACCATACAACAGGAGATGTGTGTTTGTGTATCTTGGGTTTTAAATTTTGTATCTTTTAGAGGAATGCCATTAACTAGAGACTAAGAGGTGAAAGATGTGTGTAGGATAGCCGTGGATGGGTTTGTGGGAGAATAAGTTTAATAGGAAAACCAACCAAAAAGAAAAAAACAGCTGAAGGTGACAAATGCGGCTTATTGAGGTCGATATTTGTAATAGTTGACAGGTAATTTTGGTTTTTACTTCAATGGATTTGCTGGAAATGTGTAGGTTCAATATTCAAGCAGATGACTTGCCTGGTGCCCAAAAATGCATCATCATCAGCTATCTGTATCGTGAAAGGCGGATCTCAAAAATCTGAAAACTATTTGACTACTATTTACGCGTGCAGTAGGTATTTTTGATTCACCCTTAATGTATGCAAAGGAGTACGCTCATACATTCTGTCAAACTATAACCGAGACTGAGTAAATAAAAACAACACAAATCAATTAATCATCAAAATGTATTTTGTCATCTTCAGAATAGGCTCCCGCTCCATTTGAAGCGGTACATTTTTTCCAACAAACAATGCAGTCCAATCCATCTCAAAAATGTCTGTCACTGGTCTTCCTATAAACTTGAAATTTTGCACACTTATACATTACGGATATCCACATACATGGACAACATAATACTTAAAAATATTGTGAAACAATTATACTATAAAATGTAATCTCAAAAAAAAAAAAAAAAATCTGAAAAATATATCATGTGGGACATCATCCGAAAGGGCTCGAAACAAAGATTCCAAAAATGTTTTTCTTTATTTTTTCCTGTTAGAAACTTTGGGAGTTATTACCGAAAATGTATGAAAAAATATCATACCAAAAGTCCCCTACTGTTTTCTCGGAAACTGCTGAAGTCAAAAATATGAAAAAATTGTAGTTTGTAGATGATTAACTATATTTTCAAATAAAACTATAGCGAATCTTGTAAGTTGTATAGTTTTTGAGAAATTCACGTCGAAAAATTCTATGTAGAAAAATTTAATTTCTCAACCGAATAACTCGTAAACTACTGGACCAATTTAAAAGAAATTACCACTATTCGATTAACAATGAGTTTGGGAAAAGTAAAGGCTATCCGAAATTGTGCTGCCATGTAAAAAAAAAAATTAAAAATACTGATTTTGCCAGGAAACGAACCTGAGGCCCCTGAACTCAGTAGTACAGCGAAAAACAGGTTACTGGACGCGCTACACACTCAGCCATGTTATCAATGTAAATTCAATTTCTCATATTACTTATATTACAAGTTTGTAAAGGTGGGTCGTTTTTGTTTTTCGTGTCGCGCAAGTCTGACTTACACTTGGCCGGTTCTTTTATTTTAAATACAAAATTATATTAATTGAAAAATAACTACAAAACCGAAAGCAAATTATTACATCGCTGCTCCAACCTGACAATTACAAGAAAAATTGTACTGTCCAGAAGAATTTGGTCAGCCACTGTGCATATCTACATATATGTATATGTATATTACATACTAGCTATCCCGCCCGGCTTCGCCCGTGTCTTACAATATATACATTGTCATTTAGTTCAAAGAATCAAAGACAATGCGAACGCACCCCAAGGTTTGCAATCTACAAATATATACAATCCACAATTGTGGATTGTAAGTATTTGTAGTTTTAATAAGTGACATTTCGCAAGAAAATTGCATTTGTTAGAGTGTTTTTATCTTCGCATTAATTTAAATAATATTTCGAATAAATTAATTTAAAAATCGGCCCATGATAGGCACAGGATCTTACTGAACTGGAATACGAAGTTTTACTTCATTGTGTGCATTAGTTTGTGTGTTTATCGAATCGTAAGATTGACAAGTAAGTGCGTCACATTGAGATTTATATATTAGTATGATACATATGTAGGACGTTAATAAGGGAGATTCTTTTTAAGTTGAACTCTTATTTTTTTAAGTTTATTTAAAAGGATAAAGTAATATGGTAATATGTATGTATAATATAAAATGTATTGAAAATAGAGAAAATAGAAATAGAATTCGCTCCTCTTAGCTGACGTATCCCGCACGACCGTAGCTTCTGCTCGTACCAGCCAGTTACAGTGATGGTAATTAAAAAAAAGAAAGGTACCTACCAATGATTGAAAAAATCCCTACTTCGCTCTACACATTCGCAAAATTTCCCCTACAATTCCCAATACGTGATTTTTCAAAAAGGAGAATTTAATACAATGCGTTCATCAAATAAAAAAAGGCTTAAAATGCTTAAGTTTATTTTATTTCTTTTAATAACAGATCAAAAACAGCACAAAATCAAAATTAAAATAAGGAACGGAATTCATATTGCACTAACAAATGCAAAAAAAAATAACTTGAAAATAACAATTCGATTTTGAATCCTGCACGTATGACCGAATGATGCAAATCGAACTGAGATTTTCGTGACTTTTACAAACATATTAGGTCTGTGTGGTGTGCAGTAATTTTACGTAAAATTACTGAATATGTCAAAAGTCAAGAGATGAGAGACCTAAATGACAGTGTCAAAAAATCCCCTTCTTGCGAAATCGTGCTACATCTTATTAATTGAGTCAGCGAGGGACATCTACTATTTGACAGATGTCCCATTTGGGCTAATAAAAGTTACCAAACAGACCTATTTTGAGGATAAAATAACATAACTTAAAACTCTGGAAGAATTCAAAAATGGAAATAAAAATAAGCTGGGAGTTTTCAATATTGAAAGTACCTACATATTCGCTTATTTCAAACATCTGTCCTTTTTTCCCTACGTTCAGTAGGTTGTTCAGTTTGACCTATGAAAATTCCCTTCAATGTTGGTTCAAGAAATGACCCGAATTCTGAAAATGACTCCGATATAGAATGTTCAATGGATTGTACCAAATCAGGAAAAAAAAAAAAACCAACAATAAAAAACATACACCAAGGATTGGATTTGGCGGCTTATTTGGAGAATTACTTTGCAGGTATTGATCCCTCTATCGAACGCTGCAACAATTTTCTCTAGCTCCATATTTTGAAGTCTGAAAGGAGTTCAGAACCTAACTTCCGCATTATACGAAAGTTGACTGTATTTAGAAACATCCCGATAAAATATGCCGCATGGCAGGAGATCAATCTGTCAAAAGTGGGATGAATTTTATTGAGAAATTTAATAAAGCTCGAAATGGAAATGTAGTAAACTAAATGCTTTACCTAATATAAATTTTAAATTGTAAAAAAAAAAACAGATTAAATGAAGCAACCCAAATACATAAACCTAGTTAATATTCGTTTTAATTTTATATTTTATTCTACATTTTGTGTATTAGACGTATTCATCTTGGGTTTTACCAATTTCAAGTCACCAACATTAGTGTATTGTTACAATCCAAAACAGGTACCACAAATAATTATAAATACCATACTTTCAGTCCGTTAAACAGATGAAAAAAAAAAAACCAAAACCTTGAAATAAGTTAGATTTGCATCTACATAAATACTCAAACAATCCATATTCCTGGCGGCAAACTAAGATCCAAAACTAAATGACAAGGTTACCGCAAAGCAAAAATAAAATAAAATGTTGTATACAATTAACTACATTTGACCATAGTTAATAATTTAAAGAAATCACAAAACAAAAACAAAATAGCAAAAAAACAACGAAAACAAATAAATACTTATAATAAAATAAAATTATACACATGTGTTCCCAATTAAAGTATAAATGCCAAAAATTCATACTCAGTCAGAATTACGATCCACACACGTTTTCGTATATTATCGTATCACCACAAGTATAAGTACAAAATATTAGTATTAATCTCGGACCGAACTTTATGATAATTACGTTAATAATACTAGTTTTGTTGTTGGCATCGGCTTCGGCGCGGTTCTGGCCTCATCTAATGAACCAAGAATCTTTTTTTTTTTGGAAATTAATTCCTCTAATTCGGGCTTCACACTACCAATCAGGTAAAGAAGGAGGTAAAATATTTACATTTTTGAATAGTTTTGACGTCGTTGTTTTGTTGTTTAACAATTTTTTGGCATAAACGTTATTTACTATAAAGTAGATGGCACAGTTGCGGATTATATTTTTGTCGATTACTTTGCGCTGTGCTGCTGTGCCAAATGATACTACCACCATGTCGTTGGTCGTTGGTCGTTAGTGTATTTGTGACATCACCGTATAATTCAAAGATTTATTGAGAAATTACCTTTTTATTGAAATGCTTATTTGGAGATACATCCATTCCAATTAGTGGACAAAAGAAGGTGATGCCGAGATGAGAGAAAGAAAGATACCCAAATTGTTGTTAGATTTCTCTATTTCTCTGTGTGGCATTTTTTTTTTTTTTTTGTGATTCCTATTTACGTTGGCTTTGATTTGAGGTTACATTAATTCTGGTGACTAATGTAAATGAAGCGCTTCGATTTGAAAGCAATCTTAAAAGCAAAGTAATGTATTCGTGTAGATACAATTAAGCGAAAATAGTTTCTTCTTCGGATTGGGACGGGATACTGTGGAATAATTTATGAAAGCACATTGACACTGGAGGACACATAAGAAGAAATTTGATCGCTCATTACCTTTATTTTTTCTATATAAATTTAAATTGGTAATATATACTTGACTTGACATAGAAGAACGATTAACATGTAAATCGGGGGTTGGGGGTTTTAGTATCTAGATATTGTGTGTATTCATGAATAGAAGTAGTAAGTAAATTTGAGATTAATAGTCTGATCGTGTGGGGTTTATTACAGTATTGGAAGAGCTGATTTTAAGAGTCAGAGATGATCATAAAATTACCACAGTAGTAGGTTCGCTTGTTACACAGATTCAGTCAGTTTTCTTTGCTTTAAACCTTTACTTTTATGATGTAAGCACCTAGGAGGGATTTTGTAACCAGATTATCAGGAAGGAAATAGGAAAACAGCTATAAAATGAAACCCCAGAAGGCAGCAGAATTTACTCACATCATCATCTCCTGAGAGCCTGATACGCGGCTTGAAACTCGAAAATTTCTAGGAAGCCTTAATTAAGTTCCCGTTTTAACATTTAGCAATTATTAACTTTGATACATTAAAAGCATTTTAGATATTTTAGCACTTTACGTGTACTTTCACTTCACAGAATTAAAGTTCACTCACTGTATAGAGGTACAGTAAAAGCTCCCATAACCGGACACTCAAGGTCTCCAAAATTTTGTCTGGTTAAGCGAAACTTTAAAAAAAAACATTTTTTTTCAAGCAAACCTTTTTGTTAAAGGTGAAAACGGGACGCAGAAGATAGAATGAAAAAAGGACCCAATGCATTGTACGCCTGCAAGAAAACATCCGGAAGGAAATGGGGCCTACAACCGCACATACATAGTATACTGATTATACACAGCGATTGTGAGACCAATCCTTACCAACGAGTTAATAATCTGGTGGGGTGCGACCAACATTAAATCCTTCCTTAGAAATCTAAATAAGGTACAAAGAATAGCCTGTCTAGGTATAACAGGTGCGCTCAAGTAGAAATTCTTCTGCACACGGCAGCCAAAGAGGCTTTCAGATTAAGAGATAATGGCAAATGGAGACCCCGTTCGTCTGGACACACGCTCATACTGAACATTTTCAATCAAAAAAGACTCATGCCCTGCACAGATTACGAGAAACCCCAGCTTTACCAGATACTTCAAGGTCTCCATACCAGACAGACAGATCTGGAACAACTGCTACAATGCCATCATCATGGATGGAACATCCATCTTTACAAGTGGCTCAAAAACAAAGGAAGGTACCGGTACAGACAGGTCTTACCACCTTTCAACATAGCTAAGAAATCAGCAGACCGTATCACCAATAATTTAGCCGAGGTCCGATGGTGCAACGCTAACGATTGCGCCATAGCCCGCAACCTGTGGCCCGCAGTCGACCAAAAAAGGACAATATCCCTAGTTTCAATCGAAGAAGCCAAATCTATAACCGGACACTGTACAATAGGAAACATGGCCAGAAGATATGGCAGGCATCCTGATTTCTGTAGAAGCTGCATGAATAAGGATGAAATAGGACCTGTAGAGCACCTTCTATGTCACTGCCCGGCTCTTGTATGGGAGCACGGTTCTTCAACTGCCTGGATGAGATTTACTAAGACATCGAAATGGTTTTGTTAAAGTGCATGTTTTTACATGCACAAAGAGGGTATTCACAATGGACCTTTACGGACTCTGGGTGAAATTATATTTACTGCAAAACACCCTCCTAACATAACCTAACCTTTTTGTAAAAGCCCGAACGGATAAGTTTTCTTTATCCAAAACATTAACCACTTTTTTTTTGAAAGAAAACGATCTTTATTTAATTGACATCCTGCAGTCTGCTTCTATTGACACATCACAATGAAAGGATTGCGAACATATAAGAGCAGGAGAACAGGTACTATGCAGGAATGCTTCATATACTCACAACGTAACATCGCTCTGTCCGGTTATTAGAGAATCGCGTCCGGCTACCGAAGATTTTCCATGGAAATGCTTGTGGATAAAAAAAATAAATAGAAACTGCATCTCTCTGGTTCAACTGTTTATACAAATGAGTAGGAAAAAGTGCCCGCGTCCTTAAAAAAGTGTCCATTAATACGAACGAATTTTGTAAGGGACATTAGAGTAAAAAGTTGGACTTCGAAATTGTGTCCGTTGAAGGTTGTTGTCCGTTTCTTGGAGCTGTCCGCAAGTAGAGCTTACAATAGATATATAGATAGATTGATTTATTGTTTCTTTTAAGAACTTACATAAGTATTGTTTTATTTATAAAAATCGTTGGTACATGACTTTGCCGTCTGCCAGATTGAAATTTGTTCTCAATAATAGTAATTTAAGATTTGTTGTACTAAATCGACCACAGTACGCCGTAAAGCAAAACAGCATGTAAGCCTTCACTGGAAAGTTACCTACCAAAGCGCGATTAAAAATACTTAGTCATCACAAACTGAAGAAATGAGAGGAACGCAGTTTTCTACCACTATGACACATGCGCGGCCGGTTCTCATAGTACCTACCTGAGGGCTGAGGTTTAGCCCGTAAGCATTATACTTTTTTACTTTTCTACTTAGATACAGTGGAGTAAGAGCAATAGTATACGCGGACGATGTAGTGCTGCTCGCTACAGGTAAATTCCTAACCACTATCAGTGAACTAATGCAGAGAGCCTTAAACACACTAATCGGTTGGACAAAACAATGAAGACTGAACTAGTGCTGTTCACCAACAAAGGAGTGTTACCACCCTTCGCGCTACCAACTATCGAGGGTGCCCCACTCACGCTGTCCGCGAGTGCGAAATACTTAGGCCTCATACTAGACAGAAAACTGAATTGCAAGTTGAACATTAAAGAAAGAATTAAAAAAGCATCAGTTGCCTTCTATACCTGCAGTAGATTCTTCGGAAAGAACTGGGGATGTAGACCACAAATTATATTGTGGATGTACACGGCAATATTCAGACCGATATTAACATATGGAGGATTGGCCTGGTGGCATGCTGTCACCAAGGCCTGCAACCTTAAGGATATGACCAACGTACAAAGAATAGCATGCACTGGTACGACCAGTGCGATGAGAACAACACCAACAGCAGGATTGAAAGCAATTCGTTACCTTCTGCCCTTAGACCTTTATATGCAAGAGACCGCAGCAAAGAGCACTCTCAGAATAAGCCCTTAAAAATACTGGAAGTCTAATACATATGGACATGCCAGGATATTTGGCAATTATCTAAATGACAACATCTACACAGATTACACTGTCCCATACATGGATTTCGAAAAACCGTTCTCGTGGGAATTTCCAAATAGAGAACAGTGGGAGAAAAATAAAGTAATTAAAGACTCTAAATCCATCTACACTGATGGGTCGAAAATAGACATAGGCGTAGGGGCAGGCTGCTTCTCGGACGAACTGGGTATAAGCAGCTCCATACGGCTCCCTGATCACAGCAGTGTTTTCCAAGCTGATGTTCTAGCAGTGACAAAGGCTGCTCAATTGGTGTCAATGACGACAATATCGCCTGAGGGTATCACATTTTACATTGATAGCCAAGCGGCCATAAAAGCATTAGCTGCTACGAAAATAACGTCTAAGCTTGTTAAGTATTGCTGCGAAGAGCTGAATGTCCTTGGCATGCAGCACAACGTAAAACCTGGTCACAGCAGCATACCAGGCAATGAAGCTGCAGATGAATTAGCCCGAAGGGGCTCGGCCCTAGATATAGATCAAGCAGATGGTATGGTTAAACCTCCACTCTTTAACCTCAAGACCAAAATTGAACAAAAACACTAAGTAAAGCAAATAACAGGTGGAAATCATTAACCACCTGCGACGTATCAAGAACACTGTGGCCGGAGTACAACAAAACAAGAACAAGAAAACTCCTACAGAAAGATAGGACATCGCTGTCGATGCTGATAGGTGTACTAACTGACCACAATCTGCTAAGATACCACATGAAGAAACTACGCCTGACTGATGATGACATCTGCATTTCCTTTGTCACTGCCCTGGCCTCTGCCAACCTAGAAACAGAACCTTGAGCAAATTATTTTTCGAGGACGTCGAGGAGCTATCGGATGGATCACCATCGGTCATACTTGAATTTGCCAGGGCGTCTGGATGGCTGAAACCTAGAAATTAATACCACGACGGGGAAAACAACATGGGTATCACAATGGGTCCACATGGACCTAAATGTGATGGGGATGTTATCATTCTCATCAGCCCTTTTATAACCTAACCTAACCTATTATACTGGCTGACACTCATGACACTTTCAGGTCAGATATACGAATCGGACATAACCAATGGTTCGGGTATCTTTTGAAGATTCTTGAACCTACATTGAATTATACATTTTCATCTTTTCACTATATTATACATTTACGGATGCTTCGATTTGACAGCTCCAACATTATAGGCTACACTGTGTGTACACCTTAAAATTAAGTGACCTCTAAATGAAAATAAAACTGGAACACAGCTCAAAATTTAGTTCCGCTTGAATAAGCTTACAAGTTTACAAGGACTAATTTCTTAAATTTAATATGTGCCCCAAAATTGGTTAAACAGTTTTTTAATATCTCATTAAAAAATAAATAACAACTAACTTTATTCAATTTTATTAATGCATTCTTATTTTGAAATAAATAAAACTAGTTTAGTTCAAAGAGCAAATCCACAAAGTAGTTTTCAGTCGAAAACCCAAATCCAATGGAAAATTTGTCCAAATTCAGATACCTACTCATTTCGGATTATACTGTGATTGTGATTGCTTTTGTTTGAATTTCAAATGAAATCACCCATCATGCTGAGTAGCACAATTTAAAACAATTTAACACAAACATAATCACCGAGCGAGGAGCATATCATTTATAAATTAAATAATTTTTTTTTTGTTTGTCACTAAAAACAGTCCATGACACAATCGGGCTAATGGGCAGCAACATGCTCTCGACTCTTTGCGCAAAGCTACCTACAATGCAAACAGTTTTAAAGGTTTCCATTTTTGCTTATTATTCAGTTTTGTTTTTAATTCATTAAATGTTAATGTTCGAAAACAAATACAAGACTAATAAAAAAAAACAATTCTCCACTTAAATTGGTTTCCTATAGAGAGAAATGCTGCTTTTATAAATTGTTTTCATCTTGAATTTTTATTTTATATTCTTTGTTTTATTAATAAAATGTTTATAATTAAATAAATTGTTTTATATCATGCTCAAAAGCTATAAGCGGTATTTGATTAAAGAAGTAAGCTGAATGTTGTGTGGGATAAACTTTTTTTTTTTAATTTATTCTACAAGTAGACATTAACCCCAAACATTTTGTGGAGCGCGGATTTATAGGAATTTAATGACTTCTAATTATTGTCATAATCAGTTTGAAGTCAGGTGGAGAACTAAACTCACTGAATTTTGTAGATTTCCCCAAACTTGTCCCCACATTGTGATGACCAGTTGTTTCGATTCCGATTGAGCAGGCTGGCTTTAGAACAGGTCGGAACTGTACAGATAAACGGTGACTGTGGATGGCAGCTTCATGGAAAATGAAGGACAGAGGGCACTTCTGCTCTAAGAAACCCACTTCCCTGGAAGCTCACTCTGTTTCGACAATCTGCTCCGAAAGTAGGTTCGAGTGGGCCATCAAATCATTTCAACCGTTCAAATCAGCTGGTGTAGATGGGCATGGGCAAAAAAAAAACCAGTCTGTCAACTACGAGAGATACACTTAATAAAATTCAGACACTAGCACGTGTACCTATGCATGACGGGTGCAATGAGAAGCCATCCAACTGCAGCACTGGACGTGTTATCGAAGCTTACTCCATTGCACCTGACAGTGAATGAAACCGCATATCGGTCGTTTCTAAAAACGGCCAAAGAAGGAATTGAAAGAGGAAAATGCATTAGCCATAAGGATTATGCTTAAATGACTTATAAGCTTCCCCTTCTGGCATTCCCTAGGGACAATGGCATCCGGACATCCGGACTTCGACATTAAACTCAGTAACAAGAAGGACTGGAACTGGAGCAACGAATCTAGAATCTACAGGCTAAGTCGTCATACCATTGAATAGTACACGGATGGTTCAAGAACTGAGGAGGGAACGAGAACAGGTGTGTTATGGCCCGGAACTTAACTATTCGAACCCAGCATCTTTCAAGCTGAAATTTGTGCTATCGACAGATGTGCCCAACTCAATCTTGATAAGCGCTACAGCAGACGCAACATAGCAATAATGCCAGATAGCCAAACAGCTATCAAGGCAATTGGGGCTCAGATCATCAAATCTAGAATTGACTGAGAATGCTAGGATAAGCTTTATAGGCTGGGTGAAGGAAACAACGTCAACATCCTCTGTCTACCAAGATACCTGGGGACAGAAGGTAACGAAGAAGCAAACAAACTGGCCAGGAAAGGAGCTGCTTCACCCTTTGTGGGTCCTGAATCCTCCTGTGTCTAAGATAGGCAAATAAACATTTGAGTTACCATAACTTGAAGAAATTCATAGTCTGTACTAGTCCGACAAAAGCATTCTAACTGCGTTCCTTAAGGTGCACAATAAACTGAAGGGACATTTCAGGAAGTTAGATTTTTTAAATGAAGACTCATGCTGAGTTTGCAATCAAGAATCCATTGAAGCACTCTTACAAAAATGTGAGGCAGTAACCCAGGAAAGGTTCAAGTGTCCTGGCTAAATACCAACTTACAGCAGATAATCTGTCACTCATAGCACCCAATTTTCCACTGCGATTTCTCAGTGAAATTTGTCTAGAAGAGCTGCTATAACTGCTCACCTAGGCTAGGTATGAGTCAAGCTCTCTCTAACCAGTTTCGACAGGTACAAGAGGAATGTTCCTTCAACTAGGACTTGTATGGAGCACAATCAACCTAAGGGTTCCGGTGCAACACTACTTACTTACTTACTTAGTTGGCGCTACAGCTCGAGGTGGACCGGGGCCTGCTTCTCGCAACCATTTGTGTGTGCGTGTTATACTTTTGCACGAATGGAAGGGACCTACAGTTTTTTGTCGACTCCGAATGGCGAGTTGAGAAGCTCCTTCGTGACAAATGATACTCTTTGATGCTTGTCAGACATTCGAAAGAGGTGGCACCGTGAAAAAACTCTTTTAGGTGTTAGACCCGGCCAGGAGTTGAACCCGGGCAGCATTGCGTGGTGGTCCATCGCACTAACCACCACGGCCACGGCGACCACAGGGTGCAACACACCCATCAATAATAATTATTATAATACAGTTATTCTTGTCTGGTATAACCCACGGCTGAATATGTTGCTCTCGTCTGACTGAACAGCAACCATAGCATAATATTAAAAGGAATAGGTATGTGCGTATGTACGCAGCTGAATATTGTACTATGCCTTGTTACCAGAGCAATTAGGTCCATGCCAACTCAAGGGCTCTCAGTTTTGTGAAACATCCATCCGCCCCCATTGAAACGCCAAAAGATGCTGGTCAAATAATAGGTCACGATGCATGAAAATACACCCATAACACGAAGATATGAATGAGAGGCACCGCTATCGTTTAGTCACGTCAACCACTCATGAGATTTGTTGCAAAATTGTACGATAACAACTACAATATCCATGAGAAGTCTTGAGGGATTTTCCAGGAGCTAACTATATTATCGCCAATCTAACAGCTCTGGTTTCAATCTACTAAGACATGAATGCACTCAGCTCAGCAGGATAAGAACTCAACACGGCTGCTACGCAAACACCCTTTTTCGACGGGGCGCGATAACACCCAGTTCCAGTGACTGTGGCCAAACAATTAGCCAAATTCTATCCTCAACACATGTTATATATAACTTAACAATCGATGCTCTTTTTTGGTTGAATAATGGTCATGTCACGTTAAGGATATCTTAATACAGTGGTGGTCCAATATAACGAATGATATAATGTCCAGTTGCATTCGCTATATCGAAAAATTCGTAATATCGAACACATTTTCCTTGTACGAAACATTAAATTAATGTACAAATACAGTTTCTAATTCATAACACTTTATTTAATTTATTCATAAAGTAAACAAAACAAGTTAAAAAGTAGAAAAGGAAGTAAAAGAAACTAAAACAAAATTAATTTCTTTCCTATCCTTTTCCAAAAAGCAATCTACAATAAGGACATGCTTTTGCAAACTTTCAATGCAGAAATTTGTAGCTATTTCCCGTAAGATTTATTAGAACGAGTTTTTCAGAACTTCGAGAACTCGAGTGGGCTGATACGCGTATCTTCTTGAAGAAACATTTCAGTGTAGTTCCAAGATTCCAAATCCTCCGCTTAGCTTAACTAAGCGAATGGTGGGATCAAGGAGCTTAGCTTCGGTTGCATGTACAACACCCAAATTTTTCCATCGACCGTCTCCTAAACATTATTGTATTTCTTAGGTAAATTTGTGTCTTTCTTTTTTTTAAAGCGTGTACACAGATATTGTCGCAACATTCGTTATATCGAATATCATTTTTTTGTTCGTTCGCTATATAGAGCCGATAATGCATTTGAAAAAAGTTCACATTATATCGATCATTCGTTATACCGGCATTCGTTATACTGGACCCCCACTGTATTTCATATGAGAAATGTCTTGGCCTCTGCCAAGACTCATCATATAGAATTCTGTGTAATAATGTAATCGATGTGAATAAGCCTGGTCTATTCGTTACTTAGTAAGAAAATAGTCCCGCAAGACAAAATTAAAGAAATATGACCAACTCCAACGATCAAAGCAAAGAACTTCACAAAACTACAAAGCCTTCAGGATCTCTTAAAGGCATTAATAAAATGTTTGCAGCTGCTGGCTTATCGGCTCGCCAGAGACAGCGATAAATCAAAAAATCAGTCAAAACTCAGATACATTACCCCGTAATACCAATGTAATTATTGTGTATTCCGAACACCTTTCAACTCCACCATCTGGTATGTGGACAGAGTGGCTTATAACTTGCGAATCGAATAACAACTTTCGTGTCATGTCAGTGAACCGAAACGAGCGTTACCCACCTTTCAACCCATATCACCTTAAACGAGTGCAATTAAATCATTTCGAGCCAAAGGTGAATCGCCTTTTAAAAAAGAGATTATTAATTCTTTTATTTTTAATTGTTTTCTCCAGATTTCCGAAAAAAGTGATTGTTAGCTGTGGTTGGTGTGTTCCAACGTCTTTGTGGCGCTCGCTCGCGCGTCGTGCCTGCCTTCAATGGGAGTGGAATTTATTATTTTTTTTTTAAATTACCCTTTTCATGCCCTGACTGCAATGACAACAAAATTATAATTTAAATCATTTACCAATGTTACTGTGTATGTGTTGGGTTTTAAATTTAAATACAAACGGAATTCCACTTGTCTGGCGCTAAGTTTTCGATAAAAAGTAAAAAAATAAATAAAAATCACGAAAAGAGTGAGAAACGCGATATGACACGCACTTAAAGTGGTTGATGATTGTGCACACGAAGTGGAGCAAAACGGGGCTGTGGACTCCCGGAGACAGGCAGAAAAACGTCGTCTGTTCGTTTTAATCTGGAATATGTATTTTAGGGATATCTACCTGCATATATGTACATATATGTATATTTGAATGCGTGACGTTAGTTATACGTAATTGGATGAGTAATCTAAGTCCAGAATAATGTCGGTATTAAAAGCAGCTGTGAGTAAGAAACATGGTTGAAGTGTGCTGTGGATTAAATGTAGGTACTTACACAATGCAATAACCTTAACTTTAGGTGGCGCGACTCATAAATCGGTCCAATTGCTATTGCTATATGCTATGTTCTAGTTGCCTCCAATGTCTTAGAGGGTCCTTTCGATTTGTGCCCGCAACCAATGAAGTCGTTCTTAAGAGAGCTTGTCTTCATATCTTTTAAGATAGTTTCGTCGATGAATTCGAATATATAGGGTTTCATTTTGAATGATCCGCTATTCTGCCATCTGTCAAAAAATATACTGTACATTTTAGACAGATGACACGTAAAAACTACGGCACTTCAATGGCTGGAAATGCCCGAAATTCATCAAATTTTTTACCTAAAAATCATTTGAAGTGATGAGGCACATTTCCATCTTCAAGGCTTTGCGAATAAGCAGAATTGTCGCAATTACTTATTTACTTTACTTAGTTGGCGCTACAGCTCGAGGTGAACCTGGGCCTGCTTCTCACAACCATTTGTGTGTGCGTGTTCTATTTTCGCACGAATGGAAGGGACCTACTGTTTTTTTGCCGACTCCGAACGGCGATTTGAGAAGCTTAATCGTGACAAATGATACTCTTTGATGCTTGTCAGGCATTCGAAAGAGGTGGTACCGTGAAAAAACTCTTTTAGGTGTTAGACCCGGCCAGGAGTTAAATCCGGGCAGCATTGCGTGGTTGTCCAACGCACTAACCACCACGGCCACGGCGACCACATTAGTTGCGCACTACTAGTTGGTTAAGGTTCTTTTCCACTTGTGCGTTCCACTTCGCCAAGGTTGTCCTCTGCTGCGCTGACCCTCTGGGTTGGAATCGAATACTCTGCAGGCCGGAGCGTTGATGTCCATTCGCTCTACATGTCCTACCCATCTTAAACGCCCAATTCATTGGCTCGATGTCGCTGTACAGCTCTTATACTTCGTGGTTGAATCTTCTCCTCCAAAAGTCGTCAACGCAAACGGGACCGAATATCTTACGAAACGACAAATGATATCTTCATCCGCTTTCGATAAAGTCCACGCTTTAGCCGCTCCCATTTCTATACTCGCAAACGCACCGATGACAGCTCGCTGTGTTCTACCAATGACGTAAGTGTCGTCGGCGTATGCCAGTATTTTAACGGACTTTTGAAAGATCGTTCTTCGTGCGTTGGCCTGTGAGTCTTTCAAGTATGATGCTGAAGAAGTCGCATGACAGTATGACTCCTTTTTTGACATCGACAATTTCGGCGAAGTCATATCCGACCTTGATGAAGCAGCGAGCTTTCTCCAAAGTCATGCTACACAGAGGGGCGAGTTTGGCAGTGGTGTCAAAATTAAGCATGGCTCTACGCAGTTCATCTCCCCAGATGCTGTCATAGGCGGCCTCAAAATCGATGAACAGGTAGTGGTTATCGATTTGAACTTCTTGAGTTATGCCGAAGTGTGAAAATGTTATCTATGGTGGACTTTTCTGGCCTAAAGCCGCACTGATATGGGGCAATCAGGCTGTTGACGAAAGGCTTCAGGCGTTCACACAATATGGCAGATAAGATCTTGTTGAGAGGGTCTCCTTCTTGTGGACCGGGCAAACGATGCTGAGATTCCATTCATCTGGCATACTTTCATCTGACCAAATCTTAGAGATGAGTTGGTGTATGCTCACTACCAAGTCTTCTCCAGCTGCTTGAAATAGCTCTGCGGGTAAACCATCGTTGTTGAACTTAAGCTTGCATATCGCTATCGTCACTTCGTTTTGATCAGGTGGACGGGAGCTTTGGCTATCATCATCTCAGCGGAGTGTTGGTCTTCATCGCCGTTATACTGTCCGCAGAAGTAGTTTTTCCATATTCTCAGCACTGACTGTGTTTCTACCACAATGTTTCCTTTGCCATCTCTACAGATTTCTGAACGAGACTTGACACATGATTGTACCTTCCGGTAAAACTTTCGTACGTTGTTCCTCAATATTGCCGCATTTGGGACACAGAAAATCCGAGAATGATTGCCGAGAAGCCTCTCTATCTGCAATGTGTTACTGTTTGGTGAGGAGGCATCCTTGGGCCTTGGGTGTGGCTGTAGCCGTAAATTGATTGCATTAGTGAACCATGATCAATGAATTTTTATGGCTGGAACTTTGCACCTACAAATTGGGTGCCACCTATAAATTGGTGCCACATAAGCAGCTAAATAATTTCTCTCTTACGAGAAAAGTTACCGAGTCAAGTCATTTCTCGTGTGATTTAACACCCTGCGACTTCCCTCTCTGAGGCCATTTTAAAGAGAAGGTTGATGCCAACTTCATATTGGAAAACCCTTTATCTGATTGATGTTTCTATCCGACATTCTTTTTGTGCCGATCTTTTCGGGTATGCTTACTTGTTGCCAGTATACATGTTGATCTGCCCTCATTTACTGCTCCCATAATCTATGAATCCAATATAGTAGCTTCAGTTTCATCACCACAAACTGTCGGGTCGCAGACACTCATAAGGGTTAGGTTAGGTGAGCAGGCTGACGAGAAAGATCACATCCTCATTACACTTAGGTTCCTGGCACTCATAAAGTACAGCAGATATGTTGAGGACACCAAAATGCTTCTTTTCTCTAACTTTTGAACTATTATAGCCAGAAGAACAATTTTGTATTTCTTCAAGAGGTAATTTAGTAGCGCATAAAAAGTGTCCAAGATTTGTTTAATTTTATGCAGGCATAAAAAAGCTATAGCTCCTTAAACTCAAAATTATGAAAATTTGTTGCTCTACTTTTTTACTTAAAATACATTTTTTTCAAAACGTTTGCTTAATAATTTTTTTATTTTTTTCAAAACTTTTATCTTTAACTAATTCTCACGTACAATCAACAGAAGTTATAGTAAAAACGATTTTTTGTCAGACAAAAATGATAAAAAATCATGCAAAACAAAGAATTACTGAACCCCAACCTTTGGAATCTCTAGTTAACAGATTATACCTCTTAACTGAGACACCCTGTATTATTTTTTACTTTTGAATAAGTCTTTTGATGAGTGTGCAATAGAACATGTCTATTGAATTTGAACTTTCCATGCCATTTTATTTGTTGCCTTCGGTGGCAGAAAAAAAAATCACGTATGTCATTTCACACATCGACATTAAAATATACAGGCAACGCCTTTTGTTTAAGTTTATCATTATTAAAGTCAAATATTGGATTACAGAAAGAAAGAAAGAATACATTTCTGCTCGGTGGTTAAAAGTTCAGAGGTTAAATTCCATCAATGGCCTATTATTATGGAGATCATTATGAAAATCAACGATCACGATTATAAAACTTCGAGACCTCGACTTCGGAACCTCGACAATGCAACTATTGCATTACTTATATCACGGCAAGACAACATGTTGTTTTGTTTTCTTTTTTTTCTTAAGGGTACTGACCTGCCAGTTGCGGAGGGTACTGAGCAGGGCTGCCGTTTTCAAAATTCGAATGGGAGTATTTTAGACGTTTACGGGGGAGTATTTCGTCTCTAAGGGGAGTACAAAAAAGAAACGATACAAATCCAATATCAAAAACAACCATTAGCCTGTTGAAACTCTAAAACTTAATTATTTTATTTGAACTGCAGCCTAAAGATTTTTTGAAGAAAAGTTCACTTTTTTCCATAAATAGCAAATCAACAGAACAACAAAATTTGAATGATGAATTAATGAACTCCAAAAACATTAAAAAAAAATATTGTATAAAACTATAGCAGTAAGAAATTTAGGAATTGAAATAACTAAGTCTTGGGTTTTACCCATCAAACTGAAACTCAGTACTTCGTACAACCTCCTCGGCTCTACATAACTTCGAAAATTCTATTATGCATGGAATTTATCAAGCTCTACAGAACTTCTCCATTGATCTCGATTCATGCCCCGGCTATTTGTGTTTTTAGCTCTTTCACATTCCAGTACTGCCTCTCATATACATTTTTCAAGCCGTGATCCCCCACATGTTTTCGATTGGTTTCAGATCAGGACTACATGATGGCCATGGCAAACATCTTGTTCTGCTGACTTCCAACTATTCGCGGACTATTTTTGGCGTGTGAATTGTCTTGTTGGAAAAATAAAGTTTTCACCCGCTGAAATTCGTCTTAAGCATATTCGAGCATCTTTCTGTATTTCACACCATTCATTTTGGGTGTTAGCCATATCAAATCGATTTTTCCATGATACCCAAAGGGATCCCAAACCATTGCACTTCCACCTCCGGAGTGCCGGGTCATTTTCACTGCTTTTTCATCTCGCAAATTATGCCAATAAAAACTTAAACCATCGGGACAGTTTGCTTCAACAGTTGCTGCACTCTTCTTACAGTTACGGGAAATTCCAACTCGCGCCTTACCTGACCGGCTTTCGGCATGTTTCACCTGAATTTGCGTGAAATAGCTTGGTCGACCGGATCTAGATGAGAGAGCAGAGCCATAATTTTTACCCAAATTGAGGAAATTACACACGACGGAAACAGATCGTCCTACCTTCGATGCAACTGACCGCTTTTCATGCTCTCTTTGTATAGCAATAACTGCCCATCCTTCCAGGGTCAAATAGGTTCCGCGGGGCACGACTAGGTTAGATTAGGTTAGGTTGTCGGGAGTTCTGAGGCTAAGCCATCACAATGGGACCATTTTATGATGGTACCTAAACCAAAACTTTTCCCTTTTTCCCTTTTAAAATTCTAAAAGTCTCTTCCAGTGTGTTAAAGAATTCATCCCCTAAAAAATTCTCTAGAGAGCGAGCAATAGCCTGACAACCACAAAGAATGTGTTCAATATCCTCCGATATACATACTTATGTCATATACCTATGAGGCATGACTAAATAGAGGTTGAATAATTATTATCATTTCGAATTACTAGGAGTGCGAGTCATCTGTGAAATTACCTTTAAAATATTTTAAATATAAACATACTTATCAATCATCTGAAATATTGTAAGGTAAACACAATGTTTTTATACTAAAGTATTTCGCCTCTTGAGCATGGCTTCTTTAGTTAGTAGTTCAGTCTGTATATCAAACTGAACATTTTGATAATGTCTGTCTTTATACTTATAGCGGCCACTGTATTTCATTATCGTGTTAGTATTTTAACAAAGTACTATTCAATAAAGACAAAGGTACTCAAAGTACTACTTGTTTTAAAAAAAATGGAAATATTTAATAGGGGAGTACAATCAGGGCGAGGGGAGCACGGGAGTACAGTACTTGAGAGAGTAGTACGAATACTCCCTTAGTACTCACTTCGGCAGCCCTGGTACTGAGGATAGCTAGTTCGTCAGCTTGTCCTCATGTCCGGACACCCACCAATGTTTGAGTTTGTTTTTGTGGAAGAGGTGTTGGAGAGTATTGAAGCAGTTCAGGACTGATTTGATGTCAATCAGGTTCGAGCCTTGTGCTTTTATGGCTGCTTGACTATCCTATATGATAATCTAGTGTTACTGTAGGTATTTTAACAGTTTAATCTATAAGTAGCAACTTTTCATTTAACAGCCGTACGCGTTACCATTTACGGTCGCTAAAAGTTTTTACATTTCTCGTAGTCAGTATTACCAGAACTGTATGGAATATAACTATGTATCTGGCAACGCTTCTTCAAAAATTCTTTGAGTGAAAAGAAATAAGTATCATATAAACACTCAATATTGTATGAATGTCGTCCGTCACCAGCAACAAATAATAAATGAATTGAAAAGTCTACTTCAACATTCAATCGGTCATAATTCGGAAAAAGCTTAACCGCGATCAAAAGATAAGAGAAGATAAGTTAAAAGCCCAACTTTCTTTTTTTGATAAAAAAAGAAACAAAACAAAAAACCGACACCTTTCAAAAATAACATTCCACTAAAACTACAGGTATACCAACAGAGTCACAATATTAGTCCACTAGCAAAAAAAAAAAAAAAGATAAAACAAAGTAATGGATTGATCGAAATCATAAACAAAATTTAAATGTTTCATGGTTTAAATATAAGTTTTCCCACACGTCGGACATGTATAGATCAAGATTCAAGAGATTCCATCTACTCGAAACGTTGACCTCTCTAAAAATGAACGTATGTATCCGTGTATCGAACTGCAACATCACATCGGTAACGTAATAGAATCCTAATTTACATATCTTTTCAAACTGCATCCGCATTAGTTAGGCTTGAATCAGCCTCCAGTAAAACCATTTGATTATTATGAAACCGGCGGCGACAGCGACGACCAAGTCAAGCTCATCGAACTACCAACAAAAATAATGATTCGAGATACTTTTTGGTTTTTTTTTTTTTTGTATCGAATCAATTCATTCAGAGTCATATGATTTAGGGTCATGTAGCCACAAATACAGGCAAACCGAAAAAAAAAATATATATATCCGAATACAACCGACTCAAGAAACAGTGAATATTAAAAATCCTTAATTGTTGTTGTTCGATTTATTCGTTTTAACGACAGAGCATTGTTATTATATTTTTTTTCCTACTCCCTGCTTCTCTGATGGCTCGGATATTTTATGGACATTTACTTGGTGGATTCATTATCATAAAAAGTTTTATCGATCTCTCTCTGTGTGTAGTTAGAATAGTTGTTGCGTTGAACTTAAAAACCCAAATGAATCAATGGGTCAGAAAGAAGGAGGAAGCAAGCATGTATCCGAAACCAGATCTTGTGTGACAAGCGCGGTACGGCCGAACGGGACGAGGAACCGACTGCATGGCTTAAATTTCAGATAACACAGTAAAAATAATTCGGATTTGAATTTTAATTTAATTTCAGGTTTGTTATATTGTTTCGTTTAAAGATTCAAATTCGGTACACACAGCGGATGATTTCTCAAATCAAAGTGCTTTAGTGTTTATGGTAATTGTCACTTTGAAGTTCGGATGGCGATTGGCAGTAGCCAATGGTAGGAGAGAAGGCCTTGGCGACTTGACAAGCTTAATTTACTAATTTCCTAATGAATGAATTGTTTTTAAGTGTTTTTTCGCGCTTGCCTTAGAACTTATATACATACATATGTACAGTGTACACTTGGACGAGTAGATTTGGATGCAGAATTGTAATGAGGGGTTTTTCTGTTGGTTCCTGATGTTAATTAGGTAGGCTCTCACGAGGATGGATTATTTTTTGAGCGGCGGATGTCGTTAAATTATTTGATTGAGTTGCTTATTATCTGATCAAAGACGCACTTGGCATTTATTCTTCTCGTAATTAAATTAATTAAGTCATTGAATTTTTTTTTTTGTTTTTTGAAAGTTATTGATATATCCATTGCGATGTTTAGCTAAGGTCATATGAATTTACTTAAAATTTTCAAAAGGAAATCAATGGAAAAGTTAAAAGAGTACTTTCACGGTGTGTCATGTGAAATGATCATTTACATACGAATATGTATATTAAAATCTATTGCTGTGTAGTGGGAAAGAAACTCATACTTATTTTCTTACTAAATTGCCTCGGGCACAGGCACTCGTATCTACTAGGTGGAACCAGATCTTAAAGAGTCCTTCAGACTCCTGGGTGCCAGCAGAAGTTCTTGTCGCACTTAGAGCGGCAGAGCTGTTAAGGCAAAAACATACACTGCGGTTCACTAGATTAGAAGAAGGTCATTTCGGAAAATGAAAATGATCTATCTCCCGATATATGGCAGTTTCAAAACAAAAAATTATGGTGAAAGAAAGAGTGGTTTGTGCTGAATGCAACGGTGAATTCCAAAATTCTGAAACTGCCATATATCGGGAGATAGATCATTTTCATTTTCCGAAATGACCTGCCTCTAATCTAGTGAACCGCAGTGTATATCTGGCAAGGGTATTGTAATATAAGGCAATTTACTGAAAAGTTCCACACTAACATTTGAATCGGAAAATTATTCCCAACGTTTCTGGAGATATTTTGCAGTAATGCAGTTAAAATCCGAGGTTGGACAAAAATAAGTGTTAGCAATAACAGCAACTTAATTTGACTTGCGTCATAAAAATTGATACTCGAAAGATAACCAGACAGTCAGTGGTGTCATGAAATTAATTTTATTGGTATAAACCCTGCCAACCCTGCCTTATGTAAGTGAGACAAATAAGTATATGTACATACCCCCTTAAAATTTGCCGTTCTAGTCTTTTAAGGCTGTTTGCAATTACGTTAAAATTTTATCCTCTGGCTAATTTTTGACACTAGTTTGGTTAATATAGATTTCAAAGATTTAGCCGGCTTTGGGGCTGCATAAAAATTTTTGTCATTTTCAGAGTACAGCTGTGGTCGCATGTCGCTTCGTCCAATGAATGCGCAATTATATGAATACGTTATTGTAACGGCATGCGACTACGGCTATACTCTGAAAATCATTGTTTCGTTTCATCTTGTTTCGTACTTTTTAGTTGGTTTTTCCCGTAGTCGGGTTTTAGTTTTTTAAGCTTAATTTTTTATTTACAACTTTTTAGTTTCAAAAAATATGTAGTGTATGTACATATAGGTAGGCAATGTCGTGTTCTACTTGTCAAACCCTTTCATTTGATACCCATATTAGGGATGTAGTAAAAAAAGCGGAAATCCACCATCTTGGAGGCGTCCGCCATATTGAATTTAGAATGACGTCATATCGTATTGCATTCTACTTGCCAAACCCTTTCATTTGATACCCATTTTAGGGTTGTAGTAAAGATAACGGAAATCCACCATCTTGGGGGCGTCCGCCATATCGAATTTATAATAACGTCATATCGTATTGTATTCTACTCGCCAAGCCCTTTCATTTGATACCCATATTAAGGAGGTAGTAAAGATAACAGAAATCCGCCATCTTGGGGGCGTCCGCCATATTGAATTTAGAATTACGTCATATCGTATTGTATTCTACTCACCAAGCCCTTTCATTTGATACCACTATCAATGCGGTTATAAAGACAAGTCGGGTAAAAAAGAAAGAAAAAAAGAAGAGGTAGTCCGCCATTTTGCTTGGTGCGCCCGCCATATTGAATTTTCCTGTGACATCACATAGCCTAGGACACTCTGCGGATAAAGATGAATCCAACGACACCTCATTTGTTGAAATCGAGTCCATAGTTTAGGCTGTACGAGGTGACATCCTTACATACATACAAACAAACAAACCCAGCCTGTTCAAATCATAACCCTTCCTCTGCGTAGTCGGGTAAAAACACATCGCATTCTTTGAGTTCATTTTGAACCATTGTGGAAGCATCTTAGGCTATATTTAAGCAATAAAATCGATACTGGCCTATATGTTTTCCCCAATCATTTAAAAAATACCGCTATGTCAAATGTATTTAATGGCCAATGCACAGGTCCGTTTCTGAAGTTTATATAATTACGAAATAGCTTATTAAATAAATAGGGGAAGATTGGCACCATTCGTACATCGCTGATATTCGAAGTAATTGCCTCAACTCAGAACATGTCTATACGTCTTTACGTAACACCGCTACATACCCACCTGCCAGTTAACTTTAACTTCGGTCTGAATATAGTAAGTGGTAAACTCGGGCGAACTGCATTTTTTCGTAAAGTAAATTGGTGTTCAGACTTTTGGCAAATATTTACGACCTTTGTTTTGAACTTAGTATCACGAGCCATTGGTTTATGGTAAGCTAAGTATCTCATAAAAAGTATTTATTTAAATATAGTCGTCTGTTTTAATACTGGAAACATTTGAAATATTCCTTTTTATTTCATTAATGATTGGGGTACATTCGTGCATTTAAAAAGGGGCACACTATTTAAAAAAAAAACTGATTCATGCACATTTTGTAAGCCAACAGTGGCAACACTAATAACATTACTTTTTCATTATTCACACTATACCTACATACTTCTTATGTAAAAACGAAAAACAAATAAAAACGCAAAACAAAATGTACGCGAGCAGTTCGTTTTAAAACAGTATTGCGTACAAACGTTGTTTTTTTTTTTTTGTTAATAATAAATTATTATATATAAAACTAGCTGACCCGGCGAGCTCAAAATTAATAAATGTTGTGTCAACTTATAAGCTGAATTAAATTCAGTCTTTTATTAAGGTAAAATAAATCTGTGACCTTTTGTTTTCTATTTGATAAATAGTTTTCGACAACATTTACCGATCCTGCACTTAATCCAAATTATGAATGCAAGTTGCCACATATATAGCATTTTATGTTTAACGCTACCAAAAGCTTTGGAAAAATCAGGTAGCATAAAAAAAGATTGTCGCAGCTTTAAGTAAGTACATATATCTGGCAGCAATGTTAATAGTGACATAAATGTATTTATTTTTCTTTGGCTAAAAAAAGGAAATTGTGTTAAGAAATTTTTCAATTTAGCTTTTATTTTTGATTATTTAGCCTTTCTCCATTAAAGACATCCTTCTTTGCGCAAATGTTTCCATAATCGACATTTTCAATAACACTTTTCGATCAAATCCGAAAGTAATTCGGAAGCACAGTTTTTATAGCGACTAAGCTCATAGCAACCGATAACTATCTAGGCTATACTAATTCTATACAGGTTTAGTTGTTATTGTATTTTACATGGAAAGCTTTTTAAAGCCTATATAAGGTTAAAGAAAAACATCATCTAATGTCCCATTTAGACGATCAGTTCAGTTTCAGTTTCAGTTGAGCTATCAGTTGAGCTTTCAGTTAAACTGGTGTGTAAATGCAAAAACTGAAACGTTTAACTGAAACTGAAACTGAGATCGAAACTTATGGAATTCCCATCAGTTTTCAGTTCAGTTGTCAGTTAAACTGCTCAGAAGTAAAATAAAAGCTCAACTGAATACCGAACTGAAGTCTAAACGCACTACCTTTTTTAACTGAAATGTCGACTGAACTGACAACTGAAACTGAAACTGATCATCTAAATGGGGCTTAAGTCTCGACAGTGGTTAGTGGCAGCAATAATCGTAAAAACTTTTAATGTCAATGAAAATTCACTGCTAATGCTAAAAGAACCATAACCTCGCTTAAGTTGATTGAAATCTGTTCAAGTTCTCTGGTGCAGTCATGAGTCTTATTTCTATACAATGATTTGTGCTAATGTTCACATGAGCTATCGAATGTTGGTGGTGTGTAGTGGATGTATCATACATTGAAGACAAAAATATAATAAACTTACCTGAAGTGGCAGGTTCTCTTCGAAACCGTTCGGAAAATCACGACAATTTGTATCCAATTGGGATAAGGATGACTCTAGATGTCTGGCATTCATCCCAGTTTCAGCACCCCCACTTGGTGCACTCTAGATTGATGGCCACTACGTTCACTATTCCACTCGCCGAAGGATTTTTCTTCACGCACAGACACATTCACATTCAGTTCTTTTCTTTCGCTTTGCTCTCTACTTTTATTTTTTGAAGCGCTTTTGCTTTTTTTTCCTCTTTTCTTTTACTCTGCTTTTCTTCTTTTTAATTGCAATGCGCTTTGCACTTTATAAACACAAGAAATGGGCGAAGAACAAAAACAAAATCACAAACTAAGACGAACACTTTTTCCTTCCTTGCTTGGGGTGGTGCTTTGCTGGTGTGTATGTGTTGGGTGGAGCGGGTAGTGTGCTCTAAGCCAAGGATCTCTTTGGTTTGTCCTTCCTGAAATCTTTGAAATTTTCACTTCAGCATTATTAAAGTGCCGGTACCTCGATAGACGGACCTACATTCAAGTGGAAATTCATACTCGTATGTAGTTTCCTTGTCATATTAAAACACACACCACAAACTGACATGTACATAGATACAGAGATACATCATGTAATGTAGGATGACAACACGTTACTATTTGGTGCACGCAAGAAGAGTTGCATCGGGGATCGGGGGGTAGTTTGGGCCTATACACACAGGGTGTCCTTTTTCTTGCTGAACCATTTTTTTTTGTGTGTGGTGCAGTTATTAAGATATTACAATGCACACGAACTGTATGCCATCCTTACAATTTCATACTAGGGAGAGGGAGCCTGCACACTGTACATATGTTACATACATATATGGTGTCACTAAAGGGTTGGATAAAACGTTGGAACTATGTTATATGTACATCAACACACTCACACAGGCACACGTTCTTTCGAGTTTCAAGTGCTACTGTACTCTTTTTGTCCGTCCGTTTCGTTCGTGCATTCTTTGAAACGCCAGTGCCTTGCCTGGCCTGGCCTGGTGTTTTTGTCATTCCCTTGGAATTGGGTTAATAAAGTCATAGAACGCAGAACAAACGAACGTTGAAAAATCGTGGTAGAGGAGGTCACTAAGCTGAATATGGCTCACACGTACACACCGGTACTGCATGTATATGTTTGAATGGCTACATGGGCAACAACAGCAAACAGTGGATGATCCTATAATTTTAGACCCCGTCACCCAGCCGCATTTATGCTTTGAAACAATTTTCTAAGTGAGATAAGGAAATTGCTTTCCATTTATGTATATCTGTGTGTATACCTTAATGAATAAACCATTTTCACAAGGATTCGATTGGAATTGAAATAGAATTAATGTAAAATGTAAAAGTTGTTATCTCTGGTGTACTGGAAGATGGAAGATGTGTGTGTGAGAGAGAGTTCGTGTACCTTCGGAGCTATACTTTCCAATTGAGCCGAGTATTGTTCTTCGAGATAAAACATAAAAGATATAACCAACCTTTACTATTACAACTTTCCTTCTTCAAATTGTGAACGATTTAATTTTTAGTTAATTTTATTGGACTCAATTATCTAGCCTCGCTATGTCGCAATGTACATATGACTAGACATTGTCACTATCTTGTCAAAATAGCGGTCGTTTACCTTTTGCAGTTCAATTGGAAGATGTGAGAGGCAACTTCTTTGAAACACCCATACAATCATGTATCTGAAGCTTGTTAGGAATAATTACCGGGCACAGCAGGTTACGGTATCCGACAGTGAAAGAATTACGAAAATGAATTGTGTAGTTTTTGCGGTGATGATGTAGTTCGCAAGGACACACCCTGTTTTCTCTGCCACTGCCCTGGACTCTTGCATATAAGATTTAGATTTTTTCTGTCAGGATATAAGAAAATCGCCCGTAACCGGGTGAACGACATCTGCAGCTCTATCACAGATTCGGGCCGGTTTAAGACAAAGACATCCAAGCAAAAGGAAACCCAATGGATGTACAGGATGGTCCAAAAATACTTAGCAGGTTTTTGAAATTCAGAGCATTGGAACGAAGCAATATTTTTGAATAATTTTTCCTTTTCTATGCCGAATGTCCTCCATTGTAAGGAAACAAAGGGAAGTTCGCATCGCAGTCATATAAATGTAAGACATCTCCGCGAAACTCATTCGTCTGTGCAGAATGGCGATGGAGAAAGCTCGCTGCTCCATCAAGGTCAGTAATGACTTCACCGAGACCTTCGATGACAAAAAACGATTCAGACAACATCATGTTACTTCTTCAACATCAAACTTGAAAGAATAGTTCGAAACTCACAAGCCAACACACAAGGAATGATCTTTTAAATATCCGATCAGCTACTTGCATATGCCGACGATATTGACATCACTGGTTGATCACAGCGAGCTGTCACCGGTGCGCTTGCGACTATAGGAATGAGAGCGGCTGAAATGGGCTTAGCGGTAAACGAGGGCAAAACAAAGTATATGCTACCAACGAAAAGGGACACCCAACGTCGGCGAATTGGACAGAACGTCACAATAGACAGCTACAACTTTAAGGTAGTGAATGACTTTGTCTACCTCGGCTTTGCTATAACATCAAACAATGACATATCGTCGGATATCATGCGAAGGATTATCCTTGTCAATCGGTGTTTCTTTGGGCCAAGAAGAAGACTAAGAAGACTCTATATAAGTCCCTTACTATCCCAGTCTTGCCATATGGAGCTGAAGCATGGACTTTATCGAAATCGGATGAAGATATCCTTGGTCGTTTCGTAAGATATTCGGTCCCGTTTGCGTTGACGACTTTTGGAGGAGAAGATTCAACCACGAACTATACGAGCTGTAAAGCGACATTGACACGACGCATTGGGCGTTTATGATGGCTAGGACATGAAGAGTCCTCCGCTCCGGTGCAGAGTATTCGATTCCAACCCGGAGGGTCAGCGCAGCAGAGAACAACGCCTAAGTTGGAGAGCACAAGTGGAAAAGCACCTTAACCAACTGGGAGTGCGCAACTGGAAGCAGTTTGCTTAGGACCGGGCTAACTGGAAGGGGTCGTTGGTTAAGGCCTTGATTCAACCCGGACTGTGCCGACCCCTAAGTAAAGTAAGTAAGTAATTGCGACAATTCTGCTTATTATCAAAACATTGAAGATGTGAATGTGTCTCATCACTCAAAATGGTTTTAGGGTGAAATACTTGATCAATTTCGGGCATTTCCAGTCATTGAAGTGTGTATTTTCGTATAAATTTTTTTTCACAGATAGTTGAATAACGGCCCATTCAAAATGAAACCCTATAGATTCAAATTCATCGACGAAACTATCTACATTAAGACAAACAAAGTAGAACAAGACTTCAACCAACTTGGAGTGTGCAACTGGAGGCAGTTAGCTAAGGACCGGGCTAACTATAAGGGGTTGTTGGCTGAGGCCTTGGTCCACCCCGGACTGTAACGCCACCTAAGCAAGTAAGTATTAATGTAAGTGTCCCGTCTAGAGATGGCATCATGCGTTGACCGTTTTCGGTAGGTAGGGACCATGTTTAAGCATATACAAACTGGAAGACTTGCGTTCGGAAGTTCCCAAGACAATATGGGCTGCGTACAGGCATCTGTTGGCGAACACCCTTCGACATTAATCAGGCTAGTTTTTTCTTTTAGAGATATTGCTTATGTCAGACGAAGTGTATTTCCATCATTTATAAACAAAATGTGCATTGACGAGGTAAGGAAAACCATGCAGCCGATGTCATAGAGATATTTTTTTCATGAAAACGTAATCCAGTAGCTGTGTGACCTATTCCATGCCCGTATGTGTTTCCAACCAGACGGCGCTACTGCACACACAACCAGAGATAGGATGACCACTCTTCGGGATATGTTCCCAGGCTGACTAATCTCCAAGAAATGGAAACACTTGTAAGCCAGTTCTCTAGCAGGCTTCTTCCTATGGAGTTATCTAATCTTGCAGGATCTTACCTTTTTTGAACATTTCAATCCTGGAAAGTCTCTTCCATGACTTCCAAAAATCACGTAGAGCTACGCTTTGAATACACAATAGAAGCACGCTAAGATGAACTATTCGAAAAGATGACCGCAATATTTTTATCATTGAAGGGTTCCAAAAGATGATCGGTCCAATTCGAGGGTTCGAAAAGATTTTGTTTTCTGTTTTGTTCTGTATGATTTCGTTTTGTCAGTCTGGAAAGAAACCGTGTTTCATTTTCAGCATGTGCATTCGTTGTGCTCCATTCTTAGTTCGAAGTGAATTTTCATGCCACCGATCAAAGGAAAGGTTCAGTTTTCAAGTTTGTTTGTTCACACATAAATAAATATGTATTTCTTTTAATTCCTTCGTTAAGCTACTTACGCCTCTGCTGACGCGAAAATATATCATTAAAAACTTGGCTTAGTTTTTAATGTGTTCATCCTTTCGAGCTTCTACTGTATTATATTTGATTTATCGATACTGAGACTTTTTGGTGGTGTCAGGAAAAATCACCACAAAAAGTTTGAAAAATTGCTCTCCAGTCAAATGAAATAAGGTATGGCCAGTCTGAACCAGAAACGGACTTTTCACTGGAACCGTGGCTATGGGTCATCTTACTTTCTTTGTAGCCACGCTTAGATAATGACTTATTCTAGTACTTTTAATGAACTGCAAGATTTTACACTTTTTGAAAGACGAAGAAAATATATATAAAATGGGGTCTGTACCTCAGTGGGGTGTAACCGCATCGAGAAAAAAACCCGAAATCCGTTTGCCCTGTCGAAAACTTGGAATCTACAACTCTTTCTGGTGGTATGTAGGCATATGTATATGCAAATACTCCATCAATTAATTAACTAAAGGATAAACGTATCCACACCCAATTGTTATTAATTTTTTGTCATTTATTTAATGCGAGTGTAGTAATTAAATTGGCAACAATTGCCAAGGGAATGATCAATTATCCTTCATGTTCACATTTCAGGGAATAGGTGTGGATTTACTCTATCCATATCACTGGTATTAGCATAATTTTTTTTCCAGATATATAAGAGAACTTGTGTATTTTCGTATTGTATTGTTGTTTTTTTTTTTTATTCTTTTCATCCTTTTTAGATCGTTGATAAAGAGCTGTTTATTCATATGTAACAAAAGACACTGGTATAAGTAGAGCACACGCTGTTTCTATCAAACAGATAAACACTCTCCCTAGATACATGGGAGGCGTCCAATTTATTTTCTTTTATTTTTTAAGTTACTAAAAGCTTTGAAGTACATTTACATACACATCATTTCGGATGAGGACATTTCTAAAAAAAAAAAAAGAAAAACACAAAAGTGTCCTTCAGCTTCTCAGCGCGGTGTAAATGAAAAACATGGCTAGGAGAAGGTGAAAAGTTATCTTAAACTTATTGCGTTGAAAATGGTTTTTATTTTAGGTTTTGTAATTATTTTCAAATGTGATGTCCTTAACCTTTTCGGTGGGACAGTAACTTGAACGTTTAAACTGTGCTGGTAAAGCAAATTGTCTGGCATTCGACGAAAGGAGGGAAAATCGTGACGACCGTATTACGTCAAAGAAAAAAGGATTTCGAAATCAGTGGAATCGATATTATTGACAATTTTTTTTGGTTTTGGACTACTTTTTACTATCCACTTGTACTATGGTGCTGCCCTACTGAGTAATTAGTTTTGAGTGGAATCACGATATTGATTACCTTTATTCAATGTTTAGATTAGACTCTACGCATTTACAAAACGAGATAATCGAGACCAAATGGGTGCAGATACTTCCTTAAATCGAGTTCATCCACTAGATCTTGAGTACTCCATGTAGGAAGAGTTTTGACTGGCATATGCCAGTTCGCTTAGACAATAGAGACTAGAGGAGGCGGCAATTTGCATATACCTATTGGACTGCTTTCTCGGAAATACGCGATTTCGCATTGCGCGAGACTTTTCATTCCCCTAACCCCCGCGCAAAGCTAAGGGACCAGTGTACTTTTATTTGTATTATTTAACTATACATCAATGAATATATGTAACATATGTATGTATAAACAGGGCGGAGGTATCTCTTAAACATTTGGCTTTCATGGCCTTCTTTCATCACATACGCTTTTCAACAAACAGTTAAGGCAAAAACAAATACAATTAACTTCGAAGTATAGAGGTAAAAACGTCATCACGTTGGAATAAGAAAGGTTTTTAAGTTATTTTCTACAACAGTAAATTCGAATTAATGAAAGGGACAAATTGCATATAAGTTTTCGAATTACAGAGGTTCAAATTATCGAGAGTTTACTGTAGTTGGTATAAGATAGCAAGACATTGAAACTTATAATAAAATGTTCGTGAAATATAACACGATGTTAAGAAGCCTGACGTTTGACAAATGTCTAGTGTCAAATATCAAAGTGAAATGAATAAACGTCAAACGCTGAACAAAAATAAATTTGATAGCAGTCTAGATAAAGCTTACATTTTAGATGGCTACGAAATATAGTTTCGACCACAGGTAAAGGATAAGCCATGAAGCCAAATATGTAGTGAAAGCTCCACTTACGAACAGCTCCGATAAGCAGACAAATCCCTTAAACGGACACATTTTCGGGAACCAAATTGATTCTCTAATTTCCCAAACAAAATGCATTCTAATCAACGGGCACTCTCTTTAAAGGACGCGGACACTTTTTCTTACTCATTTCAATTAGAGAGTCTCTTATAAACGGGAGCATTAATGTTATTTTTATATCAACAGTTGAAACAGAAAGATGCAGATCTCAGTAACATAACATACAGTTTCTATTTTTCTTAACACTACGTCTCCACGAGACATATCATATGACAAGATTTTCGGCATACCATCTAAATGGCTGATGGAGACGCCACCTGACAGGATAATGCCGAAAGCGCGCCATCTATGCCATGATTCTGGCTTGCTATTTTTTGACATTTTGAGTCAAAATTTAATTGAGATTGGCAATTACGGCGGAGTGGAAGATGGCACCGGAAGAAATTCTAAAATTAGTTAGAAATTACCGCCAATTTCAGTGTTTTTGAATCTCTTTACTATACGGCGCGGCCGGCGTCAGCATTGTAAATTAAATCAGCCATAATATGCCCACACGCAAATTTGACAATTCTCTTTTTTATAGCTTGCCATGAAATGCTGCTATTTGCAATAGCATGTGGAGATGCGGTGTAATAAACAAGCAATTCCATGGAGAATCTGCAACGACAACGGGGTTACGTTGTTAGCTTATGATGGGATTCCCCTTGCTATAATATACCTGTTCTTCTGCCCTTATATTTGCGCAGTCATTTTATTGTGTTATATCAACAGAAGCAGGCTGCAGAATATTTTTTAAATGATAAATATTGATTAAAATTTTTTTTTTTAATTTTTCTCTTTACCAGAAAACTCTCCTGATCGGGTAAAAATTAGGGGACAATAAGTGTCCGCTTATGGGAGCTTTTACTGTATTCAACTGTTTTTATGCTTGTTCCTGGCAAAGTGAAGTTTGCAAATAGATCCTGCAAACGTTGATATTGAATTAAGAAAGAAGGAAGTAGCAGTGCTATTATCATTGTGAGGAAAACGTCGCTGGAAATCACGTGAAAATCTGTCCAAGTTAAATGTGTTTTAATACTTCTTCAAAGTCACAGTTGAAATGGAGTTTTCAACGAATTCCAAGCTGGAAATGGAACTTAAGACTCTTAAGCTATTTACACGCATATTCCAAGTATAACGCCGTGTATTTTATTTTCCCATCGCTTATCCAAAGGGCGAAAGGAACAATATATTTTTAGTGAAGATAATCTTAAGTAGTCCCACTGTCAATAGAGTGCTATAAAACGCCCACTTATAGTGAATCTCTTCGACAAAATCTCTGAAAGATAAACTAACCTTTCATCCGGTTGTGTAAATGTTCACTTTTTTTCCAACTCTTTATTGGCAAGTGCTAAATGTATTTATACCCACGAGACACCATTTAGTTTTGTGTATGTTTTCGATGAAAATAATAACACTTCAACCGTTCACCTTTCTGTCAGTCTATTTCATTTCATGTCACTTGGATTGCCTTCAAGCAAAAACCTCTCAAGAACCTTGTATCCATTGTCTATTACTTCTCAAATCCCCCAAGTTTACATTGAAGTCCCTACCCACATGTTTTCCACCCCAGAACATCCCCCATCTCTTTTCATTCTATTCTCCGGATAACAGGCTAATGACATTTTACCATCGCACACACACACACACATCACGATGACGATGACGAAACCCTACAACATTCGAGAAAGAATAGAAGCTGAATACCTCCCTCAAACGTGTCATTGAACAAATTCAATTCAGGATAAGACCAAAAAACAAAAAAAGACAGAAAATTGTTAAAAAATGCACAAACACATAATTTACCGCACAGTCATCGCGTAAGCAGCAGAAAGCGTGTTAAACAACAACGCCGCGAGAATTCATTGTGTTTGAGTTGAGGGTGTTTGCCCTTCCCTTCCCGCTTTAGTAGGGTAATTGCTATTGTAATACCAAACAGCGTGCGAATGTGCAAATGACAAGGACCCTCTCTCTCTGACTATAAGCTTTCTTCTTCTTCTTCCTCTTCCTCCTTTTGTTTCAAAATCACAATCGTGCTCGAAATTTACAATTGCACCTCGATCTAATTCCAGCTTTATCCCGCTTCCTTGCATTTCAGGCTCTTGTTCCTCTCTTCTTATTTTTATTTTTTTGTATTCTTATTATTCGCTTACGGTATTATGAAACAGCAAGTGTAAGAGAAAGGCTATTGAAAAAAAAAAATGGTGGATAAAAAGCTACAAACTGCATTTCGGTCCAAACCGCATTTCGCAAGAAAAGCTCTCCTCGCCAGAAGTAGGCCAATGCATAAAGCATGTGTGTGAGCTCGTTGACGTTGGACACATCAGAACAGCCGTCAGTATGAGGTCCGATAGCACTCAAAATCTACGTTTTCGATTTAAGAAAAGTTGTGACTTTCCAAAATTACCACCGTGACAGCTTTGATTGGCTATATACTTGCATCATAAATTAAGGCCACCACAAGGGAGCCAAACAAAGGTTATGTATTCATTTTGTTGAAAACCCCAGCAATGCAGTAAAACGCCTGTTGATCCAACCATCCCCTTAAATATACATACAAACGAGTACGCCTGTACCGAGCCTTTTTCCATGTAAGCATACGTACACATCGAACAGCAGAGGATACTCTTCCTGAACGCTTTCAATCAACCCGCAAAAGAAGAAGAAGAAAATATAACGATGTTATGAACTCCCACAGGCCACCAGCACTTGCGGAGGGGGACGGACGAGAAGGGTTCACACAAAAAAAAAGTACGAGTGTGAGGCTTATAAGTTGTTAGCTGCACAGAAACGTCAAACACGGCCACACGAGTGCAATTAAGATGCAGACTTCAATATGCACACACGTATACCCATGGGTATATTGATTATTGATCTAGGTTATGTTTCGTTTTTAATTGCTCGAATTTCTGTGGATATTTGCAACTGGGCGGCACTGGGCATTTTCACAAACCGTTGGTTAATGTTTTTATTTTTATATTATTTTTTTTGCATTTTTCAAAAACACCATTTCCAATCCACCACAGAAAAAGTAATTTCCTGCATATGTCAAGAGGTTACAGAAATTCCCGGGTCACATAAACTACACAATCAAAAAAAAAAAAAATCAATTCCAGAGAATTGCTTTCTAACATATTATCAACCCGTTTTCGACCCGAAAATGCACTCGAAAACGAAGTATATTAGACATTTTTGGAAACTTTTTTACACACCCCCATACATAAAATCGCACACACCCCTTTCGAATCAAATGCAAGGCTTTGGAAGTCGCATTTTTAGCAAATTACCAACAACATGACTTCATTAACTATTTAAATATATCTTTTCCTTACGTTTTATTTCATTTATTTCATTTATTTATATTTTCTTTTTCTAAAAAGGACAAAACAACCGAACACGACAGCGACGACGATACCCAACAACGAAAAGCGAACAACTCTCCGTAGTGGTAGCTGACATTAGAGGGCCAACAAAAAAGCGTATGGCTTACCCAAACGGAAACCCAGTTGAATTGAAACTATGATACAATATTATTACTCATGACTTTTGCTCTCGCCGTTGCGTGCTTTCTCTCTTAACCGCTCTCTGTGTAACTTTTTTTTCTTCAAAATGTGGGGGTGCTGGGACTGACGATACTGTAACTTTCGAACTCGTGACTGGCGATTTGGTGCATTCGTTGTTTTGGGTGGTTTGGGTGGTGCTAACTGCAAACTTTTAATGTTCCCCGGCAAAAAGCGTGAGCTTTTAAAAGCACTTTCCATGTGCTCCAAATGACGACAGTGGTGAAGTTCGCATAATTTTTTCCTGTAAGTGGTAGAATTTAGGAGAAATCCTTCGATAAGTTTGTAAAGGAAGACAAAGCTTAGATGGGTTTATGTAATGGCTAAGCGGTTAAAGCTTAGACTGTGTTTGAATGCAAGCAGGGACGTTTGCATCATCGTTTTGCAAGAAAGGTTTTATGCGGTGGAAGGATCCTTCAAAATGTCTACCACATATTCCCAATTCATCAATTCTTACTTACTTACGCTGACCATACACCATTCAACTCAACCGTCAACTTAGTCGGTTCGTGATGAAATCAACCCGTGTGTGGCGCTGTCAGTGATCGATTTGAAGGTTGACGAGCTGGTTGGGGTAAAATTAAAAGATTTTGATTTTTGGAAGTTGATTTCAACTCAGTTGACTGTGTGTGGGGAAGTCATTTGATTTGCTGTCAAATTGAGGGGAATTTGAAAAAGGCTTGTGCAACCTGTGAAAGTGTGTGTGAGCAAAACGTAAACAGCAAGATGACTTTAAACGCACACATAAAGAAAATTCCAGATATTTGTGGCATTTTATACAAAGTCCTTCAACTCAGTTGGTGCAGTGTGTGGCCGAATATAAATTCATGTGTAAACTCAATTGACAATTGAATTGATATGTGTATGGGCGGCTTTAGTTGGCGCTACAGCTCGAGGTGAACCGGGGCCTGCTTCTCGCAACCATTTGTGTGTTCGTGTTATATTTTTGCAGGAATGGAAGGGACCTACAGTTTTTTGCCGACTCCGAACGGCGAGCTGAGAAGCTCAATCGTGACAAATGATACTCTTTGATGCTTGTCAGACATTCGAAAGAGGTGGCACCGTGAAAAAACTCTTTTAGGTTATATACCCGGCCTGGGCAGCATTGCGTGGTAGTCCAATGCACTAACCACCACGGCCACGGCGACTATCATCGATTCGCGGCAATAAAAACTTGGCCAATTGCCAATTGCTGGTCGGTGGCTCATCAGCGACATTTTCAGCCACAGCGGCGATATTCTCGTGGGAACTAGCACTCCGAGGCCTTCCCTCTGTCACGTGTTGGAATATAGCGTTCCATGACATGTATTCTGCATCTGTTAACTTCACAAATATCAAAACAAAACTGTACAGTAATGGTCTTTTGCAATAGTTATATCATTTTCTAAAAGAGTGATACATTTTGGCCCACCCTATACCTTACATTTTACCAAGTCTCAAATTTCTCCTTTCTGTCTTAGCAAGAACCATGTTTGATATTTCATTGATCTGTTTTGACATTCCCATACAAATTATCGATGACTAGCAAATAAAATGAGTTTGATAGCACTTTCAATATTGCTTCAAATTCATCGCTTAACCTATAAAGACCACCAAAGGGGAGGGTTTATCACATCAAACTTCTTACTTGCGATACAGGACACAAACTAAAATAAATCAAAAGCAATGTCGACAGAACTTTTTAACGAAAAACTAAACTAGTCTCCTCCGCCAAGCTTTTGCATTTCGCATACCACGAGGGTTTCAACATCTCCCAACACACATCTTTTATGCATTTTCCTCTCGTCACGGTGAGTATGCGCTTTTGCAGTCGATCCAAAAAAAAACAACTTGGTTCTATTCCATTATATACATATAAATGTCCTGACGTCGATGATAGGAATGTGCACACACCAGCTGGACGTCACATCGGAGACGACCAGTTTCTAAAAATAAGTACAAAAGCACCAAGAACCATCTGACAGCCAGCGCAGCGCCGTGAACTCGTAAACGTCAGGGCAGCAGTAACATTTTCCCAGTCACTGTTATGTGCGGATTACACTACACCCTCAACACATGCACGTCCTACCTCAACTGTTACGACAGAGCTGCAAAAGTATTATCGTACTGGGTTACCGGGGCGTATACGTACTATCGCAGAATTTTTCCGCTTTTACCTTTCGTAAACACAAACGAACGATGAATGTAACTTCAAAGCAAAGGCAGACTGCTGATTAAGATAGGCAGGTAGCGAGGTCGAATAACTGAAAGTTGTGGAGCTTTCCTCGCGCCCACTAAGGGTTGACGGATAGGTTTTCTTTCACATCATTTGCGGTTAGTTAGCGGCGCTTTAGCAAAACAAACAAAAAAAATACAAAACTCTTTCATTCTCTCACTCGGTGACATATTTCATTTGTCATTCTTTTAATTTCTGGATGTCAGTTTATTTATGTTGTTTCTTTTCTTTTTTGCTGTTTTTTTCGTTTGGAAAATTATCACTGTTTGGCTTTTTCTTTGTGTCAATGGTGATTGAGCAAACGAAGAGAAGAAGAAATTTGGACACAAACAGCAGAGAACAAAAAACAAATCCTTTTGGCATGACAGACTGTCTGCAATCTGGGTTACTCGGCAGATTGGTTACAAGCCATTTCTGTCAGATGATGCATAATGCAGTGCTGTACTAAGCAGAGGGGGTGTGTGTATGTGTTGTGTGTGTTTGTGTGGAGAATTTGAAGCCACTACAGCAGTTCTCGTAATACTCAGGCGAGTAGAATAATCGATGCAAAGATAATCGCTAGCATGCCATTGTTTCGAGATTTTTTGTGAATCAATTTTTGCGGATATTCAATGCGGCAGTGTTTTAGATTTTCGAAATCTATCTCAAATCTGAACAAGTGAAACGGCTTGGTAGGAACTACTTTTTGTTTTGTTTTATTCTTTGATGCAGTTTTAATGCAGTATTTTCATTATTTTCCATCGATAGTTCGGGTTTTGTGTGTTTGTAGACTGATGCATCCGATAGATATGCAGTTGACCCAGTATTAGATTTTCCCTTTCATTTGTGGTGCGCAATTTTAATTGAAGGGTGCGCTAGTTTTGCATTGTCGTCTTTCGTGTACTAAGGGTTTGCTATTTACCACTGATAATCGTGTAGATACTTCTTGTTAATGGGAAAATAACTATGTTACGTTACGAAGTCTTGCTACACACATTCTACTATATTATTGTATAGAATGTCCTTCAATAGTACCATATCGATTAAGAGCTTAATCTTGTATGACTCTCAATTGAATGAGTGGTTGTGGGACTGCTTGTTTTATCTTTTGCAAACGAAGGATGTAAAAAAGTAATGATCGTAAGGCGAAGGCCACACACTGTAATTCTCCGTAATCTGACCTTTCTCGATATATAGGGTGAATACCAAAATTTCATTTTTCGATTGATAAATCTGTAAATATGATCACGACTTTCAAGCAAGAAACTACGATGAATAGTACTTGACAATGACATTTTTACAACTAATCGGTCAAGCAATGACGCTCAATAAAAGGTCACTCGTCACTCAATTGCTCAGTCGTTCGCCGCTTAGTCCATGCTTAGTCCATGTAATAGAATTATGTATTTAAAAACGTTATTTATAAGATTTGTAAGTAGGTAAACAATGAGATACCAGCAAAATTCCCGACCAAGTTTCAAGGGAATTTTCACTAAGAAGTAAGCTGACAGGTTCCATTTCCATCATTTAGATTCCAAGAAATCATCTATTCCGTGGGACCTAGTATCTGTTCTTAAAGCCTCTCAAATCATCGAAGATCCTCATTCCATTCATATAGAAGCCAAAAAATAACTGTGCCCCGTATAATCCAACCAGATCACTGCCTTCCCTCGATCAAGACAGCAAAAGGAGTTCTTAGTTCCCCTTACTAGATGCGTACAAATAATAATTTGTGGTCTTGCAAGAACTCTACCTTAAATAGCATACATACATAGTTCCTATCAACTATCGAGAGAAAGACATCGATAATCACCTACACTACCGTCCATAAGTTTCCCAACAGTATATTCTTTAAGAGAAATTCATATAAAAAGTCTTTGTTTTCTTTATTTTAATAATCAAAAATTAGTGCAAATAGCTTCATCACTATAATATCTAACCAGATGGCCTAATTAAGTGAACTTGGATAATTAAATAGAGTTATTTTTCATCGAAAAATTCACTTCGTACTTGCACCACTTTGAACGTCAATCTAATTATTCTATCGATCAACTTTGCATGAGCCTATTAACCGCAAAAGTAAAATCTATAATTTAAATGTATTGCGAAATGTAGTTCTGCGCACATAAATACTAATAATGTATATTTGTTCTTATTATGTGTTTATTTATTGCTTGTGGTAGTGTTGTAATGTAGCGTAGCCTAACCACTAACACCGGCACTTCTTGATACTTTCCAATGTTATTGATCTCCAGTCCTACTTGAAAGATCTCCCAAAGTTTGTCTTTCGATGTTGGACACTGATTTCGAACCTCTCTGTCAAGTTCTTCCCAAAGTAGTTCTATTGGGTTGAGGTCGGGTGCTTGGGGCGGCCATTAAGTATTTGTTTAGTATTCCTTCTTGCTCTTCTTGATCCACCTATCGTCGGCAATCGGCAATCGGCAATCGGATCATTTTCTTGCACTATTGTGAATCCAGTGCCTATTAACCGCAAACCCGATGGTAAGGTGTGTTTTTCTAATATTTCTCTGTAATTCTCCTTATTCATGAGTCCATCTATACGGAAGGTTTTCAACACCAGCGTAAGAGAAACAAAGGCGCCATTATTGAACTACATCCATGCTTGACTGTTGGGACCACATCCATAGCTAGAGAGCATCTTTTCTTCAGCAGATCGCCGCACAGTGGTCGGATTCACCAATCTAGCGGACCAAAATTATTTTGAAAGGGAAAACATGTTTTAAATGAACTATTTTATGTTTTATGAGTACTAATAGATAGAACGTACTATTCTTTATAGAAAAAATATTGTTTTTCAGAAAAACAACCAACAAATTATCAATGTCGTTATATCAAAACAAGAAGCAGATTTTGTTAATTTTTGATAAAATACGTTTTTTCGGTTTAAAGTGTTATTTACTATTTTGAGTCTTAGGTAGAAATAAATATATTTTGATTATTCACTTTTATCTCCATCAGATAAAACATTTCAACCGCTTTTAACTAATTTTGGACAGCAAATTTTTGATGGAAGTATTCGCTTTTTTTTGCAGCATCTTGAGACGGCACCGAAAGTTCAAATTTGTCAATAACAAATGCTTTTACCACATCAATCCTTTTTGTTTCAACAGTTTGCGCCCAAATTTCAAAAAATTGTTGAATCGTTATTTGGGGAGACCATTCTGAAAACTGAAAATATTTGTATGTATATATTAATATGGGGGTCGCGAAAACGCGCAAAAAGTTTTTGTTCTACCTAAAAGCCAATACTCCATAGAACTAATTTTTATAAATTTCGAGCCGGAACTTAGTGGAACTATTTAGTTTTATTCTAGTTGAAAATGCAAAACTAAAATTTCAAGCCTAATTTTTCGCGTTGTATTTAAAAAACTACAACAAAATAGATGTACCGTTACACTTTTGGTAGCTAAACGAAATTGCACAAAAAATACCATTTTTCTGCTATCGCTAAGTGGCTTTCATCAACTACTAACTTCTAAGAATAATATCTTCTGACCAGTGAAAGAGATCAACAAACAAAATATGAACTACAGTTACCTATTGTATTGCGAAGTTAGCCATATCATTTTGAGGCAGTTCGCTTGACTTTGATTTTTACATTTTGTCCCGCTAGATAAGTGAATCCGACCACTGTGTTTTGTGTTTGCGCCGAACGCAAACTCTCCGTTTTAGTCCAAATATTTCAAATTTCGACTTTCGACCAGTCGATTGATATCCAATCCTGGTGCTATTTTCACCAATGCAGCCGTTTGAGAAAAAGTCCTGGTTTTCCCAAAAAGTACGTGAATTGTAGTTGTTGGGAAAACTTCATTGTCCTACACCGATCAATAAACGTATAATGGCGGAGAAAATGGTTTGCCCGGAAAGATTTGGACGGCTTTAACGAACGAACATACATGTACACCACTCTAGCCAAAAAAAAAAGCAAGGTGACTATAGGAGCCATGCAGAAAATGCAGCTGAGAGGCGAAAATTCCGCTTCTAGACCAGAGCCTTTTTATGGAACGAATATCCCAGACAAGCCAAAGTGAGCAAAAGTACGACTTTCCTGCAAACGCAGATTAAGCTGCCAAAAAAGTGGAAAAACTACGATGCACTAAAACGAATGCTCTTTGTGCGCTTCCTTCATAGTAACTGAGGAAGTGAAGGTAATATACCCCGAACGACACGGGTATCTCTAGTGTGAGAATGTACCCCTTTCTCATTTATTAATCCATATTGACGAACTTCAAATGAAAGTCGACCCAAATAGCGGGAGGTGCAAACCAGGAAATAGTGTCCCCAGTTGGGCTTATATCTGGATAAACAACAAACGTACTAAATATACCTGGTAATACGGAACTTCTCATCATCCTAGATACATACATAGAACTGTATAATATGCACTTCATATCCCGTTCCGTTTGAATGGGATTGTTCTCGAGTTAATTTTCTGTCTGATTACGGAATGGAAAAATAAGCAAATAAATTAAAAGTATCTACATCTACAGCATTGTAGCAAACCGCAGAGGGCATCTGCAAAAGGTTAATAGAAGGCTTATGGATTTATATAAATTTAATAAAAAAAATCCTTTTAGGAGCGTAAAGGCCAAAAGAAGGAAGATTTCTTCGCGTTTCAATTGTATCTGTTTTTGATTTTTTAGTAAAAACATTTGGTCCTTTTTAAAATCCACTCAACATTAGCGTCTGAAACTTTTGTATGATTTGTTGTTGTTTTTGGATTGAAACTTCTTATGGCTCCGTTGGGCAAACTCCGATGAAATGCAACAGATAAGTGTATAGGATTAATGGTTCTGGTCGTAGCTAATATTTGGGCCAATTTCTAGGAGCAACAATTGCATACATTGAGGGGTTAACACAATCACGCCAAATATAATTGCACACCAATTACAATTTAACTAGATTGGCTCGATTCTTTTAAGCGCACCGTACTCAATTAGCATAACGGAACACTTCTGAAATCACCTCCCTCGGTGTCTGTCTGTCTGCCACAGGCCTTTTTCTCACAGACTATTGACGTTGACAATTGAAATTTGGAACAGTTGTATAAAACTAATTAGTGGGCCAAATACAGAAGCGAATTTCAAAAGTTGAATTTTGACTTTGGGTTCATTTTTTGGGGTTGAATAGGAAATTAACAAAAAGGAGGAGCAGTTTCTAATAGGCCACTATCGCTATTTTTTTTTGTATGAAATAACCTAAAAAAAGAAGGAAAACAACTAAAAGTAAAATTGTAAGAATTGGTGTTTTTTGCTAAGATAATATGTACAGTATTATATATTATCGCTTAAGCGAAGCGACAAAAAATGAAAAAAAAATATTCACTTAACCGGGTTTTTCAGTGAACCGGACCTTGGATAACTGGAAAAAAAATTTCAGTTAAACGGATCTTGGATATGTGAAAAATAAATTTCAGCTAAGCAAATCTCGTATGTATAACAAAACAAATTTTATAAGATCGATCTTAAACAACCGACCGTAAACGTTTGCTAATTGTCATTTTGAGAAGTGGATGACAGTGGTGGAGGTGAAAATAAAATGAAACAATTCAGCGCGCGTTTACAAATTTTTTGTTCTGTTCGATTTCAAATTTTTCAGTTAAACGAGAGTTGTTTTCCAAAGAAAAATATAAAGTTTGAAGAATTTTTTTTTTCAGTTATTCGGGTTTTTCACTCAAGCGATTTTCAGTTAAGCGAGGTAGTTTGTATGTAAGTATACACGGGTATCTGTGAATATTTTCACTTAAGCGGGTTTTTCACTTGAGCGAGTTTTACTTAAGCGGGTTTCACTGTAATAAAATCCCGAGAGCAAGCATTAGAAATAAATACTTGTGATCTAGGGGGTCTCATTTTAACGATTTATCGGGCTTCATGAAGTTTCACTTCCATCGCTCTCGTTTGTTAAGCGAACCTTTTACAGTAAAACGGTGTTCACTTTTACTCTTGAGATAGAAGATAAGGGCTCCCTGAAATTACGCCCGAATTTTTTTTTAAAAAAACGGCAAAAAGTTGTCTATGCAAAAGTCTGGCCTTCTTTCAAGGAAGAAGGGCTGAGGACGCATACGGACACGTTCGGCATGCTCCCCTTCCCTCCGCGCATCTTCAGTCATACTCAAGTTACAACCCAAAATAAATAAATTTGGAAATGCAGTTTTTTTCTGGTCTTTTTTCCAAACCAAATTTGGAAATTAAACCAGAAAAGGTAAACTTTTTCTGGCGTAATTTCCATTTTACTTTTTGGCTAATGTGGCGTAACTTCCTTGCATTCCGGCGAATTTTCCTTTTGCCAAAAATTTTACGCCACAATTCTTTTGGCTTTTTTCAAAACCCTTTTTCGCAGAATTTCAAGGAGCTAAGATAAGGCATCTTCAAACTAATTCTTGAGATTGCTTTTTTCAATGATTTTTAATAAAAAAAACATCCGGGAACTCGGATCATTTCATTGGGGTCCTTAGAGTATTTGTCCTGTTAGCTTCTTGACGCCGATAGGGATCACTCTGCTTCCATGCTCCGTTTGTCTGAGACATTCAAGTAAAAACATAAAAATAAACATTTGAGTATACATATTTACGAATGAGGATTAAAGTTATTCCAAAAACGATATCCTACAACAAAATCGGCATCTATTTCCAGCGAGTGTGAACTCCTTAAGAGATGATGAAGGTCTCTGTTATTTGAAAGGATTAAAGCCTCTACACAGTTTAGAGCACAATTACAAAAAATACACGGAATAAAATTCTAACAGAGTTTCTTCCAATTTTCTGCTGATTCACCATTTTGTTGTTCCAGCCTGAGGTCCAAATTATGTTATTTATCCAAGTTCTCGAATCTTGTATGCGGAAGTAGGAGGAATCTTGTACGAAGGAATGTATAAGTATCGATCGCACGTCATAGCAGCCTACCAGAAACCGCAAATAAAAAAAAATTCATTATTTCTTTTGGCAAACTATCCACTGGAATGTATCTCTTCTACAACAACCACCTGGATAACGTGCGTTTGAGCTCTCTCAAGCCGGTTATGCAAATCAAATCAGATTTACGGCATCGGTCTTGTTTTATTCATGCCGGACTTTGCATATTTTTCCTTCATAGTTTCCATTTATTTTCAAAACAATACCGAAATTGGCCAACAAATAAGAAATAACCGCGGTACGGTAGATTTCTCTATACACCCCTTCACTTAGGTGTATCTGCGATGCTCATTTTTAATTCATCCGCACAAGTATCGAAATAACGAAAATGACCATTTGTTACGCTGATCGCGCACACTTAGTGGGCATTATGATGATGATGGCGATATACTGACTGAAACTGAAGAGTTAAGAGTCAACAGTCAACAGAGAGTGTGGGCACGTTTGAATGTATCTAAGCCACTATTGTTGGGCTTCTACCATCTCGGGCGGTTTTCTGTTTTTTTTTTTTTTGTTTATTTTCCTTTTTTGTTTTGTTTCTTTTATTTCTATCTCGGCCCCATGACTGTGTTCCGCAATGAGCACGCTACGCGTTCCGAAAAATTTCTCTCACACACGTTTTTTCGGTGTTTTTTTCGAATTTGAGTGCCGCAAGTCGCTTCATTATTGGTGAGGCGGTAAATTGTTCATGTATCTGCGTTAAAGTAAATAATAGACAAACAGGTAAAAATAATTTCAATTTTTTTTCTTTTTATTTCTTTTTCGTTTCTATTATTTTGTTGTTTTCATTTTGTTTAGGTAGGTGTATGTGGCTTTGTCCAATCTGCGATAAACATTTTAGTTGGAGCACCTCCCATTTTCGTATGTTTTTTTTTTTTATGTGTACTTTGGGGTTTTATATTTATTTTTTCTATTTCCCCCCACCACTTGTATTTTTGCCTTACGTTGTATCCAAAATGAAATTGGTAATGAAGATACGCAGTCGCCTTAGCGATGGATGTAGATAAAGAGATTCTCTGCCCCGAATAGTTTGGTTAATGTTAAATGAGGTAAAAATGAGTTGTAGTACTTTGGTCTTTGGTGAATAGGTTGCGGACTGTAGGCGTATGTATATTTTTCTCTATTAATTTGAAAGAATTATTTAGTCTATTTTGTGTATTTTTTTTTTTTTTTTTTTTTTGTTTATGAAATTATCATAAATTTACATTTTTGTATGAAGATTATTTTTAATACTTTTTTTCTTGGTTAGTTAGTTGGTTTTGTTTTCTCTTGGGAAATTTATTGCGTTATTATTAATTTGTTGTGTCAGAAATTTGTGTATTTGTTGCTTATTTCAGTTGGTTACTTTTTATTTATTTTTTCGTCTACTTAGAGGAAAATAAATAATTTCATTTGCGCATTAACGCAAAGCTTATGGATTTGCGCTTGTAGTTGTAGACAACGCCTACATGCATCGTGTTTTTTTGTGGCATTGTTAATAAATTGTAAAATAAGTTTTTTTTAATATGGAAATCAAGCGATCAGAATTAAATGGATTTGAAAATTTTGAAATGCTTATGCATGTAGGTTGTTGGAGAATTTGCACGGGGTTGCGAGGTGATTAGAACTTCCGCATTTTAATCAAGAATTTTGTGTTTAGCACAAATTGACATACATATGTCTATGTGGTATGTATGTATGCACTTAAGTTAAATTTCCTTGATGCCATTGCATATAATAATAACCTTCTTGAGTCACCGAAGACATTACATTACATGTTGAAGCAAATGCTTCTTATAGTTTCCCATTACTGTGTAACCATTAGGTGTCGGATTGTGGGTGATGAAGTTGAAGTTAACCTACACAGAATATTTACAGGTTGGGTGGATGACCTTTAAAATCACACCGCTGAGTTCAATGTGACTCTACACGTGTTTAAAACCGGCTTGTTATATCGCGGGGGTTAAAGCGGATTAGCAAGACAAATAAATCTTCTTATGAAAGATGAATAATCCCATAGTTGTATGATTTTATGGATTGCTATCTGCGCAGATAGTATTATTTGCATCAATTTTACAATTCCAATAGACACCATTTTTCTCTTCAAATATTGTTTTTATTTTAAAAATAAGTTCCATGCGACTAAAATCCAAAGGTACATACATACATATCTATTTTCCGAAAGGTAAGATTACAGGATTTGTTTCAATAGTTAGTCACACAAGTACTCGTACAGATACAAGATATCTCACGTATCTAAATGTGGATATTATTATAAGACGATCAGCGGTGGGGCGATGGCAGGGTTGCCGCTGAAAAATTTGAAAAAGTCGCAAAAAAAGGGTCATGGAGCAAAAAAAGTCGCAACAAAACCAAATAATGTAAACATGGTAACGACGTTAGACCTCCATATCTATTTTTATAAGGTCTGTTTGATAACTGCTAATTTTACGTAAAACTACCAAGAATCACTCAAATCGGTGTTTAGTAACCCAAAAAAATTACAAGAAATCAGAGAAGAGAGACCGAAATGAGAGTCAAAAAGTGTCCCCTCCAGCTATTTTCTGTGATATCTGGGTACAAATTTTTCTTGGAGTGAGCGAGGGACATTTGTCAAACCCAGCCATCTGACAGTTTGTGAAATATAATAATCTTCATTGTTAGTGGGAAACAAAAACAAATTGACAGGTGTTGACCAAGTGTTACAAAAGCGTTTGGTCTCTTTCTTGCAAGTATTGCGCTCTATGAGAAGCTTTTCACCCACTTTTCAAATTATTAACTATTTGACAGATATTCCATTTTGATCACAAAAAAGTGATCAAATCACAGACCCAATAATTTTCAAAAAAAAAAAAAACAAAACAAAAAAGCCGTGGGTATGTACCAGTACCAGGTATGTATACTCGTGAAATTTGATATGTTAACATATACAGAGAACGTTGATGTTACTATGCTCTTTCTATTACTCTGGCTACGCGTGACGGCGCGAAACGATGAACCGATTTTTTTTTTGTTATGAGGGATTGCTGATGAGCAACTAAATAGAATTTTCGTTGGAAATATATTTTTTGTACGAAAAAGTCTCAAAAAGTCTCAAAAAAAAACTGAAAAGGGTCAAAAAGAGGTGTTTTTTAAAAAGTCGGGTCATAGTCTCTTTGCGTCAAAAAAGGGTCAAATTGCGACTAAAGTCGCATAGCGGCAACACTGGGCGATGGTATTTTTTCACATATTTTCACGGAAAAAAATATTTTTTGAGATCCCTGCTTCGAGCCATTTCGAATGATACCCACATAATATATTTTTCAGAAATTTTTTTCTAGTTTATCTACATTTCGCCACCCTGTAAAGTTATTTCACAATATGTTTGTATGTAAGTGATAAGTAGTCTCAAATATTTGAACCACCGTAAGGTTCTATTGTGCGAAATATCAAGTTTTTAGGTGGAACTTTTCTTGAGGTTGCTATCGTTACAGACATTTTAAAGATAGGACGAATTTATATTGGCTCCGTGTAGGTATGTAGTATATTTGCATATGTGTACGGAACCCTAAAATAACCCAATTATGAATATGTTCTAATTCATATATATCTTACTCACGAATATGAAGTCGTAAATCTACTACTATACATCGATAAAACGTTTATAGGACAATACCAAATCATCGTTTTGTTTCATCTTGTTTCGTACTAATAAGTTAGTTTTTCCCGTAGTCGGGTTTTAGTTTCTTAAACTTAAAGTTTTCTTTAAATATTTTTATGTAGGGGGACCCGGGGCATAATAGGTACCCCGGGCATAATGGGCCCCCTCCGTACTTTTCTGTTGAGCAAAGTTGCAGCTCCGAAAGTAAATCTGTCTGCTTTAATTTATCGGTGGCTTTTAGGGGAAACCCCTTTTTTTTGAATAAAAGTGACACGTGTGCTGTGTTTTTGCTAAAAGAAGATTTTTTCATTGAGTTGAAGTTATTTACATGTGAAATAAAGCGTGTTTTTTTTATCAAAGGGCAATTTTAAATTGGATTTTCATTATTTAATACCAAAGTAAGTAAATAAAGTTTGTATAAATCCATTGACTTCTCTTTTCCGATTTGGTTAAACAAATTTATTTTATAGATTTTGTGCAGAATACGTTATGAGGCAGAATGGACGAGGCATAATGGGCATGGTTATCCATTATGCCCCATTCATTTCGCACTCTTTTTATTTGTTTGTATAATTCTATCAGCATTAATTTGAAATTGTTTCACAAGGTTCGCGAAGCCTATTTGAGCTGGAACAATGCCAGTCACCATAAACGGTTTTCAAAAGACTGGAATAAGACTGGTTAATCCAAATGCATTTAAGGAGCATGACTTTTTGCCATTTCAAACCACCATGAGGAGGAGTCTATGCTTTTAGATGAAACCATCCTTGTCGACTCATATTCGGTGCCACGAAGTTCATACATCCATTGATGTAATCTCCAAGCCCTGTTTCCGAAACGAATCATTCCACAATCATTCCCCAAAATTCCGTTAATCTGAGACCAATGGATCCATTGGCATCATCCCTAGGGCCCGTTTTGAGAAATGCCAATGCCCATTCAAAAGGTTTCTCCGTCTCATATTGTAGCTGTTCCCAAAGCACCAGCAAAAAAAAGAGTTTCTAAGCACCGGGGAAAAACTTCTATAATCACAAGCTCTCCTTACAAAGCCCAGGCTGAATGCACCAAGTCCAAGCTACTCACTTTGAAGAGAAAAAAAACCAACACAAGAAGGAAAATGACCAGGAAGGAAGAATCTTCATCAGAAAGCGAAGAGGACGAGGAACGGGTACTTATACTACCAGTCCTACCTACATACGTCCATTGTGCCCCAGCACCGGGGTATAAATTTATTTTTAAATTAATTTATCATACTGAATTATTCATTTGCATTTATTTTTCTTTTCCATATTGATGTATTAATAAATTTTCTTTCCAATAAAATTGTTTTGGAGATAAAAAACACATTTTTTCAGTTGTTATTTAAAAAAATCCTTAAGGCTGCGGCCACGCAGTGAGCGACTGAGCAACAATTACAGACTACAGAGCGATGCAAAAAAATTTAAACTTGAAATCAACGTAGTTGCTGAGCGATGAAATACAAAATTAAAACAAAATTGAATGTAGAGCGACGTCGCTCAGTCGCTCACTGCGTGGCCGCAGCCCAAGGGGCCCGTTATGCCCCGGCTTCCCCTACTCGTATATACTGATATAGGAACATGCATATTTGAGCACCGTATGGTATAGTGGTAAGCGCATTGGACTACTACGCAATGCTGTCCGGGTTCAATTCCAGCCCGGGTCCAATACCTAAAAGTCTTTTTTACGTCGCCACCTCTTTCGAATGCCTGATAGTATCATTCGTCATGAGGAGCTTCTCAACTCGCCGTTCGAAGACGGCAAAAAACTGTAGGTCCCTTCCATTCGTGCAAAAATATAATACGCATGGTTGCGAGAAGTAGGCCCTGGTTCACCTCGTACTGTAGCCCCACGTAAAGAAAGAAGAAGACATACAGTAGAATACGCTTAAGACGCTATCCCGCTTTTAAGGCTCTTTTCCTTCGGTCCCTTCATTCCGACTAGAATTCGTATGAAAAAAAATCCGGTCAATACGCTCACACCGCGACACGATACACTTCGCCAAAATTCGTATTTTCTTGTTTTTGGATGTTTTTCCCACGGTCACCGCCGCTCTTATAGGTTTTTTTTTTTTGTTTTTCGCAAGCAAACCATATAAGGCGTGTCGTTTTTGTGATCGCTACTTTTGTCAGTGCTCGGCTCCATTCACTACAAATTTAGTAATTTTATTTGATCAAAAACTGTTTGAGTAAGGCTGGCTTCTGTTGGGCAGATGACTCTGATATCCCATCGGAAAATATTGAAGAGGAACCAGAGTTTCCTGATTTAGCTTTTGCTTTTGATGATGACCTAGTTACAACTGGTCCCCGCAATTTAGAAGAACTCATCAGTGATAGCGCTTCAATGGTTGAACCAGAAGGAGAAGCTGAAGAAAAATCACTACCGAAACCGTCGATGGCCAGTTCAAATAAACATACATGTAACTACCCATATAAAAGTAATGTACTAATACAAACATATGTACATATGTATAATTTCAACTTTTGTCATAAAAAAACCTTTTGTTTAACTGGATGTTATTTTTTAGTTTTTCCCGCTTAACACGCTATCCCGCTTAAGACGCTATTTTCTTTCGGTCCCTTGAAGAGCATCTTAAGCGGATTCTACTGTATTTGACTTATGAATTGCAGCACTTGTAATTCAAGTTCTAACAATTCTGATTGCCGATACGTCATTACGTTATGTTACGAATCTCGTTCGTAGAGTCAAATGAAAAGCCGAAACAAACGTCACCTGAAATAAGCAGGAATGGAATTAGGTGATTGGTGCCTGCACCCGAATAAGGAAACGAAATTTTGGAGAATTCAAGGAAACCAAATAACTGTACTTAAAAAATTCAAGACTTATATGATATGACTAACAAAATAAATATAAAACTTACTTTCCATTTAACTATTTTAAATGGTTTACCAACCATTTGCCAGCCAATTTGTTTACATAATGCGAATGCTGTGACTTCTTACTCTTACTCGTGCTACGTGACATAATAACCTATCAAGAAAAGATAATATTTATATTATTTTTTTTTTGTTTTCCTCTTCCTATTCCGACACCCGAAAGAAATAATAATTGTCTCTATATATAAAAAAAGAATATTTAATAATTTTGTTTTGTCGACTTAATATTCCCGCTACAAGCAGGGCAGTCGCGAGAGCAAACATTTTATAATTAACAGTGAAAAGAAATACACACAACATTAAGTAAGATTTCAGTTGGACATTTAATTGTGTTAAATCGGGCATCTAAATGAAGCACAAAAATAACACGCTCTCGCACATCTCCTGTCGTGTACGATATTTTTAACGTATTCTCATCTGAAATAAAATTTTGAAAACCAAGACAATTTTTTTCTTCAGTTCTAGCACTGTGGGCTCCCCTCTCAAAGATAAATTATACGTATATGTTAATTAGAAAAGCATGAGTCCAAAGTTTTGTCGCCTTTGTCGACGCTACCATTCCGTTCGGTCGCGGTCTATCGAGTACGAATACATATTCATCTATGTATCTATGGAGGTAGCCAGCATAAGCTGTGTACGCTCTTCAAATACACTGGATTCATATCAAATGCTCGAGTATAAATAGTTTGATTACCTACACTGAAAATAATTAACCGCCTACACGTCGAGATATATTTTATTATTTTCTATTTCAAAAACAAGAAGACATTTCTTCTTCTTCTTCTTCTTTTTTGTATTTTGTATTTGTCTTTAACATGGTTGGGGTGGGGAAGCAACTACGGAGGATCACACATGGAGCACGAGAAAAATTGTCTCCAACTCTGTGTGCAGTAGCAACGGCAACGGCAACGGATATAAAAACTTTCCGGCACACTGTGAGGTAAGAGATACTTTGTAATCTTCCTCTGTTTGTTGTTGTTATTATTTTTATGTTTTTTCTCTTGTGAATGAGAATGGAAATGCATCACTCGCAGTGGACAATCCAGATTCCTTTTTGAAAAATATCCCCCAGCACCTGCTTGGAAAATGTTCGATACCATGTGAAGTGATGCAACAAATGCAACTATGACGTTTCGTAAAAGCAGCACCAACGAGAAAACAATAAATCTATTGGATTTGAAATAAAAACGAAACAAAAAAAAACATCGTGCAACAAATTCAAGTAATAAATTAGGATTTTTCGTATTTTTGAAATTTCGCGTTACTGCTCGAGGCACGGGAATTCAGGGCCAAGACATACACATCGAGTTGAATTAGTTTTTTGTCATTTACATTTGTTATTAGAAGTTTTGGGGATACTTATTTTTATATTCGGATATATCTTTGGCTGAACCAATTAATTTGCTTTGTTCAACTGCCATGTAGTTGTGAAGTAAAAATAAAGTATAAGATAAATGATTGATTTTTTTTCCTGTTTAGATGCGACGATTATTGTTTTGAGGGATTAAAAATACATTTCCACAATTTATGTAAATGTTTAAATTGGAAAAAATAAATTAATGCTCTCTGATAATTGGAAAAGTTCACAACTTTTGTTTTATCAAAACAATTAAGAAGCCTGCGCAAACAAACAAAAACCAAATGTTTTCATTGATCACTGGCTGACCCATAATTTTATTTATTTATTTACAAATTATCACACCAACTTGGATGATATATTTATTTATGTATAAAAGAAAATTAATAACTGTACGAGATTTTAAAATATAAATAAAAAATACACTTTTTAGCTAATAGGAGAAATGAAGGAAAACGGTAATTATTTTTAGATGGTATCGACGAGGAAAACAAAAATTTAACTTAAAATTAAATGATAAATAAAAACAAAAAAGTGTTCAAAGTACAGATATAGAAATAAATATAGACCCCTTGTTTTTCAAACTCGACGCAATAGGAAATTAACCAAGGATATATTCTGCCAGTGAGTCTGCAAATATTTTTATTAGAAATAATTCGAAATCGCTTTTAAAATTACTTACAAAGCAGCAACTCGGGAATATGGCCACCACGTGTAGGGAATTTAATAGTGTTTTAAATAAAAGAGAGAACATAACTAACTATGTCCTTTCTAAGGCTTTTTGAATTGAAGCTAGGAATCTACTTGGAGTTGGATCCTGCACTGGAATAGTTCTCATACAATCCAATTAACCGATCTTAAGACTCATTTTTTATGTACCGGTACCGCGGTACCACCATATAGATAGATACATTTATTTTTATCATAGAAAATGAGTTTACATTGGCTTTCGCGATGTCATTGCACAGTAGGTACAGAGATATGATAATTAACAATTTATCTTACTACTGAAGAATTAATTTTGATAACAAGTTTAGAGCAGCAAATTTGAAACAATATTTCGAAGGAAAACCATGAAAAAAAAACTCAATTTGATTATTTTAATTATGTTCTTAGCATAAATATCACAGAAATAGCTTACATTAACTAAATGACTAAATAAATAAATAAATATTTGGATAAATAAATAAGTTAATAAGTAAATAACTAACTAAATATTTTATATAATGTGTAAATGAAATTAAATAAATAATTAACAGTTAATAGATAAATAAATAAATAAACAACAAATGAATAAATAATTAAAAACATAAATAAGTTCTGTGGCCACAAGGAAAACAACATAAGTCGACTTATTATTGAGTTTTTCACACCAACTGATGCGCAATATTCGATTCTATTTGCCATATTTTTTTCTTATTTTTATCTGTAACGGTTGCTGAGTTATAGACCAGCAAAAAACAACATAAATAATTTCCCCGCAAATATGCATATTGAAACACAGCTTAAGTAAAGATTTTCCGTAAACTTTTGACATATGTTCTTATGCTCCAACAGCTAATGAAGCTATCGTAACCAGATAGGCAACCATTTTCCTACACCCTGGTGTCACTCAAATAAACTTCTTGTGATTCTGTATGGCGGAGGAGTCGCTAGCACTCTTTACACTCGCCGTTTCGAAATCTTCTTGCGATCAGCTGCCAACGCCAAGGTTCACTTGGCTCACCTGCCCCCAACTAAAGAGGCTGCAGCTCAACACGCATATCGAACATACCACCAGCTTCAGGAGTGGTTGGGGGTAGACAAAGAACCAACCAAATAGGGCTGAAACAGTAACCAGAAGGGACTGCTACCCGACTGAATAGACTTAGAAACTTTTTATGTTTTTTTTTTCACATAACCCACAATTTCATGTTAGGTTAGGCTCATATTTTAAAACTTGTAGTATTGCAATTTTTGTTTTTTTACGATTACAAAAGAACTATAAGTGTTACTAACCCCGGTTTGCGCTTAAATGCAAGGTAATTATATGTGCTAAAAATTTATTTCTCACAATTTTTCTCCAAACATGAGCGGTTATGCCGATATTCGGCTGAAAGCATAAGCAAGACAATATTACAATATTTTTGAAAAAGAAAACACTTTTTGAAACCTCATATCTCAAAAACTAATAAACATACGTAGTTGTGCGTGGGCTTAAATTGTCTCAAATTTAACCATCTCAAAACTATGGTGTCAACTATTGTCAAAAAAAACCCATAGTTTTTGAATTAAACTGCAAAAACTGAAAGAAGTCCGAAAATATTGCAGTTTTTCACCTGTTGCGCAGGTAGCACACCTTTTTTTTGCTTACAAAACGTAGTTTGACACACCCCTAAGAGGTCCAAATAACATACCAAAAATGCAGCTTTACATCACGTTTTGCAATTTTAATGTAAAATTTGACTGCCCTAAGAAGTAATTGTATACATTTTTGTATCAACAACTTTCTTATACGATGCATAGTTTTATGTAAGCTAACGTCAAACCTTTCAACTGCTCTCCTGAAAAGTTGTAAATAACGAGTTATGCTGTTTTTCCTTGTTGCCACAGAGTTAATAATAAATAAATATAAGAAATAAATAATTGAATAAGTTAACAAAAAACAGTGAAAATATATACATATATATATAGGTATAAATAAATAAATATAAGTAAATAAATAAATAAATATATGAATAATTAAAGTAACAAAACAAGTAAATAATAAATAAATAAATAATAAATAAAAAAAAAAAAATAAAAAAAATAAATAAATAAATAAATTATACATATATTTTTACAATAGCTCTTTAATTAAAGCATTATCACTAAAATTACATTTTCTGAAAAAATTTTCGTTAAGAATTTCAATATTCCCTGCAATTGGAGGCTACATCGGCTTTTTCATGCAATTCAACCGTGGAAAAGAACAAAGGCAGTGCTAACATCATTTTAAGAATTTTATTTTGACATATTTGTAACTGCCTTATATGAGTTTTTGCACATTTTCCCCATACTGGTGACCCATACGAAATAATCGCTTGAAAAACGACTTTAAATATAATGATCTTATTGGAAGTGTTAAGCAGTGATCTGCGATTGATAAGTGGGTAGAATAGCTTGAAACATTGGTTTTATCAACGGTCCTTTTTATGTGTCCACCAAAGGTCAGTCTCTTGTCTAAGTAAACACCTAAGTACTTAACTGAGTCATCCCAAGGTATTTCAAGACTTTTGATGTGCACATTTCTGCTGGGTAAGAAACAGGACTTTCTCTTTCTTGTTAAAAAGATGGCCTGGCTCTTATCAGCATTAATTTTGATTTTCCAGTGTTTATAGTGGGCACCGTAGCGCAAGTGGTTAGTGCGTCGGACTACTGTGCCAGCGGTCTTGGGTTCGAATCCCGCCGCAAACACCTAAAAGTTTTTCACGGTGCCCACCTCTTTCGAATGTCTGACAAGCATCAAAGAGTATCATTTGTCGCGATTGAGCTTCTCAACTCGCCGTTCGGAGTCGGCAAAAAACTGTAGGTCCCTTCCATTCATGCAAAAATATAACACGCACCAGGCGCGGATCTAGAATTTTTTTTTGGGGGGGGGTCACAGGATAAAAAAAATCAAAATCCAATTTTTTCAGAGTGCAAAAAAGTAAGTTAATTTTGGTCGTTTGATTAGTTTCAGGTTTTTAAGTTTGCAATTAGTTTGTTTGTTTTTTTTTTTGTTTTTTGGTTTGCAAAATATTGGTTCAGCTTTTTTTTTTTAAATGCGAGCTGTTTTGGGGGGGGTCATGACCCCCGTGACCCCCCCCCCCCCCTGAATACGCGCCTGACACGCACACACAAATGGCTGCGAGAAGCAGGCCCAGGTTCACCTCGAGCTGTAGCGCCAACTAAGTTAGTAAGTGCTTGTAGTACTCATGTATAATAGTTTACGTTGATTGTAGATGGCTTTCAACTAGCTGAGCATGTTCATCTGAGCAATAAACCGCGATGTCATCAGCATACTTTGCTACATTGCAGTGAGGAATAGTCGGCAAATCAGCAGTAAAAATATTGAACAGAGTAGGTGCCAAGACTGAGCCTTGAGGAACACCAGCTGAGACCGTTTTTGTTGAAGAGTAAAAACTATTTAGTACCACCATATATTTCGGTGCGTTTTACATAGAAATCATTCGATCATGTGTGTAGAAAGTATGCGTAATAAGTAATAACGAAAATAACTAATTATGATAACGTCTGAATACTTTTTCTCCTTAGTTTTTGTAGTGTTCAACGATCACAGGGTGAGAGTCAATGTCAAGTCTTTGGTTTGAATTGTCAGTCGTCGATTGCAGTGTTGCGGTAAGAGATTTCTTAATTTCTTTCGTGTTTGCACTGTCTATAAGTGACGAAGGAACAAATTTGTGAGTTGTACAAGAATGTTTTGGCCGGAATATCACCACCGAGAACGTCTTCACATCATTACCTCTGCTATATAATCTCAAGAGCAATGGATTGACATTGCTGACGACGCTTCAAAAAATGAACCATATATCCCAATGGCGATGTAGCCATCGAAAGACCGTGAAATCTATTCAACTTTGTTTTGTTTTAGAGCCAAAGCAACAATATATTCGTATCTCGTATGTCCCGAAGAAGAAGAAAGCCTTGATTTTGATATCCAGCATGCATTACAAGGGGGCAATCGATACGACAACTGCATCTATAAAACCACAAATCAAGAATTCGAATCAGAAGATTCTAATTTGAATTACTTTTGGATTGGACTTAATAGTACCCTGCAGCCGTTGAGAAGGCTTATATGGTTCTACTTCCGGTTATGACGACTTACCCATGCGAAAATGGTTTGTCAGCTTATGCTTACACCAAAAACAGGTACAGAAAAAGACTGGATGCAGCTCCAGATCTGCGCGTTCAATTGTCTGACATTAACCCTTTCGCACCTATTGGGACATACATATTATGTATATGTGTCCCACTGAATGTTCATAGAGCCTTTGAATGGGTTAAATATGTTCTTATACATTTTATTGCACATTTTTGTAATTTTTCTGACATTTAGTCTTGTGTAAAATGTTATACATTCAGGTCGCTTGACGTTTTTTTTTCCAGAAAAAGTTGAAATATTTATTTATAAAAGTGCTATCAAGTAGATGAAATACATTTTTGAAGTCTTCGAATATTTTTTTGTGGTTTTTTCGTCGAGTTTTTTTTATTTAATTTTCTGGTTTTTATTTAAGTCGGCTTTTGCAATGGGCCATATGTATCCCAATAAGGGCTACATCGTTACTAAAGTGAAAATATTACTTGCATGATCAGGACTAATGGGAAGTATGTGTCCCACCACCCGATCTTGCTCAGGACTGATGGGACTTATATCCCCCCCCCGATATTTTCCCTGGTAAGGCGCAAGCCAAAAAAGGCTATAGTATTAGTTAATCTGCATGTCTCCATTAGATTAACTCATTATATACATTTAAGACTTATTATTCGTCTCCCGTACCGAAAGGGTTAAAGCTGTCGCAACTGTTACCATAAGTGTAAATTTGTCTCCATTCCATCGAAATGTGTTATCCAACTTATATACTTTAAGAATGCTAAGCCACTAAGTGTTTTAAACAATTTAAAAATTTTGATTTTTTTCGCGTAGTGATAGGAAACTCAGATGTTAGGTTTCAACTAACTCTATCGCTGGTGTCCAGGATAACTGGAGAATTCTGTATTATTGAAAGTTTTTGCCCTTGCTTATGATTCACTGACATTTTTTCCACATGTGTTCCTCTTATTTTTTTGTGCGATCAATTTCTTCAGCAATACCACCATCCTACTACCAGTAGTATGCCAGTGTTATGCCACTGAGCTACAGGGTATTTACAAACGTTCCTCCAGACCAACAGTTATTCAATTATAACTTCTAGTGTATTGAACTTAAGGCAACCAAAGTTTCCAAAGTGTTTCATAGCCAATTGCTTAGTGTTTATCACAGTTAAGAACTAGTACCATCAGTACTTTCATTTTCGAAATTTATATCGGGAAAGTTTGCTTGTATTTTTTTATTATTGTTATAATTTTGATGCGCCATAACGTCACCTACAAATTCACCACAAAAAGGCCTACAGTTTGGCAGGTATAAGGTTAATTTAATTGCAAGGTCCATTCAAAAACAAGTATTAGCTTGTATTCAGGACCACACTGTATAAAACAGTTCACTGACTGACTGACTGACGGACAACGCAGATACCAAGCCGCTGGACCTAAAGGCCTGAGATTTGGACAGTATAGATTCCTATAATGACATCGACATCCACTAAAAGAGGATTTTTTGAAATTCCATATCTAAGCGGGTGAATTGGGAAAAACAGAATTCTTTAATCTTAAACCGACTTTTCATCCGAGTAAAGTTTTTAAATTTTAAAGTGTTGAAAGACATCTTAACCAAAATTAAGTAGGTACCTACCTACTCAAAATTAAGTACCTACATACTCAAAAAGATGAACATTTCAAAAAGTGCCTGTTTTTTATTCGTTCATCTTTCCGAGATTCTACTGTATGCATGCAAAGTAAAGACACTAGTGGTCGGCCACCTCCAGTTACTAAAGTATTTGATGAAAAACGTTTAAACCGAATTTTATTGCATGTCGAAACAAATATTAATCGATAAAAAGAGAATTTTTAATTAAACCCTCACTGTTCTCTAGAAATGACCAAATTGATGAAAAACGTCATATTGCGCTAATGGTCGGCCATAAAAGTTCTAGTGGTCGGCGAGGTCCAATAAATCCATGAAAAGAACATATTCAATGATAATTTAAGGGTTTAATTGAATGCAAAACATCTAATAAATAATATTCTATTATTTTTAATAGCATAAAATAAACAAAAAAAGCACTAAGTTGGCATCAGTTTGTTGAAATCAGTTTCGTTGTCAAATCATACTAGTTATACTTTTTTTTTTTTTTTTTTTGCTTATATAGAAATAAGTTAAATAATTGCTAGTAATCTAAAAAAAAGTTATTAAATAGCTTAAGAGATTAACAAGGTTTAACAAGAAAATAACAAAAAATACATAGTTAAGGAACTTCAAAAATGTTTGCATAGAGCGTATTTATAGCTTCGCTTATTCCTTAAGCTTCGAAGCAAGTACAGGCCTGGAATCTTTGAAGGGTGTTTTCCTTGTTTGTATTAGTAAATTATAAAAATAGGCCGATACCAATCGAAATAGGCTTCAGTGGCTGAACACTAGCTTGGTAATTTCAATAGTCGGCCGGCAGTGCGCCGACAACATTACTATACCTGGCCGAACACTTAAATTTCTCCAACATTTGTGTTCTTAACGGTGAAATCAGAGCAATTCATTAATAAACTTTCAATATTGTACGGCCATACCAGGCCGAGGACTGAAATTCGCATTAAAATGGGGTCCTAGTGGTCGGCCACCCGATTATTTACAATGATATTAATATTTTGCAATCTTTGCACCACTAAATACAATTCTTATGCTTTTAAGAACAATACAAATTCATTAAAATGTTATCTTCTTATAACATAAATTAACACTTTTGTAAATAAGCACAACTAAAAAAAAAAACAAGCAACTACCACATTTTTAAACTTTCGCAAATGTGCACAGACTGGCCGACCACGCACTAGTGCATTTACCCTACATATGTACATATGTATGTAAGAATTCGGTACGATTCACAATTATTAAGTCAAAATATAGTTGATAAATCGGGACTTCCCCAAAAATTAAAATGACAGCGTGTGGAATGTACATATTTGAGCAGTTCATTCTTAGTGTCTAACTACAGTTGTGTTCAAAATAATAGTAGTGCTCCACTTGAAATATTAAAAAGGGAAGAAATCAAATTTTTTTATATGCGATATATATATATTTTTTTATGCTATTTTTAGGGATAGCATTTGACTAACAAATTCAACTCCTAAAACAGTTAATATCAAATAAAGGTAAGAAAATATTAACAAAAGTTTTAATTGTAATGCGAACTTAACTGTTCAAAAAAAATAGTAGTGTGATAGTAGTCCTTTGGTGAATTGATGCAGAATTGTGAAATTGTGTTGAAATAGTTTACAAATATTAATAAAATAGCATGTACATTTGTTATTAAAAGAAATAAAAACAAAAGAAACTAACTTTAGCAATTTAGTGGGCTGCGTAAAGCATTGCACAATTGAAAACCGATAACTCATTGTAATGCTGCGGGGGCAGGGAAAAACATATGTATGTCATATTTCAAAATATTTTGGGGTGTGCCCCTACTATGATTGCTAATCCAATTAAATTTAAAGAAAAACTTACAAAATTGATAACAGGCGTATACGACGGTATAACAAAACCGACCTTATTGACTTGGCGAAAGCAATCAAAACCGATCTAAAACTTACTTTTAGTAAACTAAATATTCGTAGGCGTCTCATTAAAGATCAAATACTTATACGGAGTCATTAAAAAGCGCCACATCTGACCTAAAAACATTTAAGATCCGAAGTGAACAGTTTTGCAAAAGAACACCTTGAATGCCATATCGATAAATGGCATAAAATAGTGTGGACGGACGTAAAAAAATGATCTTTAACAATGGGATTGGAGCTGGGTGTAATGTGCCCCAACCGCCCAATACCGAATGCCACCCTAACTACAATATGAAGACAGTAAAACAGTGTGGATCAAAAGTAATAGTACGGGGTGGTTTTTCGTACTGCGATGTGGGGTCAATCCATGTGATAAACCAAGTGAAGAATCATCAAGTGTATGTGGATCTATTAGAAAATGTGATGTTTCATTCCGCCGATCATGAAATGCCGTTAGAATGGGCTTTTCAACAGGGTGAGGACCCGAAAGATGCATATCGAAAAGTTAAGGAGTAGTTTTCGGTAAAAGAGATTGAGGTTATGCTATGGTCTTAACGGTCATCCGACCTCAATCTCATAAGAAATCTGTTGGCCGACGTTATAAAAGAGGTTTCAGATGCCAAATCATCCAATAATCAGGATCAGTAATAAATTAAAAAATAAAATCAGGAGCTTTGGTAAGTGATTCAAGAAGCGACGAGTTAAACCCCCCAAAACGCTGTCATGATCTAGTGGACTCCATGCAACGTCCGTGCAAGGCAGAGTTGGACAATAATGAAACTTCGATAAAATATGGATATTAACTTAAGTTGCATGATAGTTTTGTAATTAATTTCGGTGTTATTGATTTAGTTCTCTGGCTTCTCAACACACACTACTATTATTTTGATAGCACATACATATTTGTATAAATTTTAATTTATTTTTTTCTTCAGAAAATATTTATCTAAACTTTTGTATTGACTTTGAATTAATGAACTTAATATATGAACATGGTGTTTAAACCATAAATATGTTTAAATAAATCTAAACTTTGTTTAAAATCCTCTTTAAAGAAGAGTCTATGAAGCACTACTATTATTTTGAACACAGCTGTACATTACATACATACTATGTACATAGATATGCTTTAGTTTTAGGCTGATATCACAATGATCGCCCCCACATTTTATCCGCTGCACGACATTGTATGTATAATTTAAATCATCCTTTTGCTAGACAATTTATGTAGATACATACATACATTACATAATGTACAATACATACATACATGCATACATATGTATGTATGTATGAGTGCAGCTAACAAAAGACTTGAACGAATTCATTGTCTTACCATTACCATGAATAGTCATAGTTGATTGGGACGCAATTTGATAAAATAATTGATAATAAAAAATAAACCTCGCCTTTAGAAAAATAATAATAGGTATGTACTTACTTACAAAGTACCTACATAATAATCATCATGTTAAATAAGCAGATATGCAAAATTTCATTAACCACTTCGTATTAATAAAGCTGTCGCGTGCAAAACATACCAAAACACAACAACAACACAATACTCACTCAACATCCATTTCGTTATTAACCAATCTTAAACGTACATTTCATTTGCTTCCGCCCAACGACCAATGAATGGCATTTGCATTCGAAATTCAACTCAAAATCCGTGTACTCACACTTTCAAGTTCCAACCACACAATGAGTGATGTGTACTCCACCTTAAATTGTTCTCATTGTTCTTTTCTCCTATACTCTAACTAAATACAATTTCTACGCAGATCGAACATGCTGCCATCGAACTAGAGCCGGTGTTCGATGGGAACAACTCAAATGGGAAAAAAACTAGTTCACTCGTTCATCATGCATGCGCTGCTCCAAGAAGGCAGCAAAATTCATATCCACAAGTTCGTTTGAATTGTAAAATAGTTTTCTACCATTCTAGATACTCTGAGCGTCTGCATGCTGCCCAAGAATGATACCAGCATGATGAGGATGATGATGGTGGGAATGAAATTAGAAACAAAGAGTAGGTATCTGGAAAAGGATGAAAAACAACAGAAAGCTACTCCGAGTATGGTACTCATTTCGAACGGATAGTTTGCGTGGAACATGTTTTCTTTCTTTTTTCATAGAACTGGCTGGCCGTTGCCGGTGGCTAGTCCACCGAGCTCCGAGTATCTCTTCCGTACATCATTTCAACGGAAGAGTGTTTTCATCCACCACGATTCTCTGAATATTCTCTGAATCTGAATGTATCTGTGCAGCACGTTGTGTTGTTGTTCACGAACCGAACAAAATAATAGTAAAAGAAAAAAAAAAATTCTGTTTATGCGCGCTCCTTTTCGGAACCACTACCAGCAGCACACACAACAGCAATCCGACGACGAACACGACAATCGGACAGACAGACGAGACGTTGTTACGTACGTTTTGTTGTTCATTGTGTATTAATTTTAATGTGCGCAGGTTGTACACTTACTCAGGTTTTTTAACGAAGTAATAATGTCAGTACATTTTTAGCAATCAGGCGGGTAGCAAGTATCCGTCGTCGTTGTCGTTGTTGTGTCCGTTGTGCGTTTTTGGTTCTTTTTTTTGTCCATATAATAACCTCTGACAAAGCGAGAAGTGTACTATAAGAAAATAAAAACAAATATAATATTTTTATTATTTAATTTTGTTTCTTAAATAATAATTTAATTAAATTAATTATTATACAATTGCAACTGTTTGGTAATATTTATTTTTTTTACAAATTGTTTACATGGAAGACAGTTTTATTTTTTTTTATGTGGCATTTAATTAAATTTAGAGAAAAAAATAAATAATTTTTTTTTTCTAATTTTTAAATAGAATTTTTTTTTTATTACTGGAAGACCGGTAAAAAAATATCCGGTAGTTTTTTTTTTTTTTGCCACCCGGTTGTATACGGATGTGACTTCATAACTGATTATTTATTTAAATTAATATTAATTGTGAGTGATTTTTATTTTTTTTTATAAGTTGCATATTCTCGGCTGCAAATTTCATAGAATTTCTGCAAACAGTGCATAAAACAGATTGCAGTTTTTTTTTTTTTTTTTGTTATTATTTGTGTTTTTTTTTGCTTGTTTTTTTTTGAATGAAGAGAGTATCTTGCCGCATATGACATATCTAGAACGAAAGAGAGAAAGACGGTGTGACAGTGTGTAGTGTAGAATTGCATTACTCTACTATAATTTAGTATAATCATTGCATTTTTCATTGCGGTTTTCGTTTACATAATTTTATCGTTTTTTTTTTTGTTCTTTCAAAACAGTGTGTGATTGTAGTAAATCTGTGTTGGTATAGATTAATGAAAATTTCAAATTTTATATTCTTCTCTTTTTAGTTTTGTTTTTATATATCGCGAATGTAAAACAACAAAAAAAAAGGCAAACGGAAATGAATGCATATGTTTGATTAATTAATTTGAATTGATTTATCTGTATGTGAATGTGTGATTTAAGGTGAAATTTAATTTATAAAAGATACAAATAAAGGAGAAAAGAAAAACAAGTGTTTCAACATAAAAACAATTGTGCTGATTGTGACTCGTAAAGGATAATCATTTGCAAGAAGTGGAAACAGCTAGAATTCTTATATGCAAATGTTACTGTGTGTTGATTTCCGGTGAATTAGAAGAAAAAAAAAAGGATAATTTTTTTGCTGTTAATCTTAAGCTGTCGGTGTTTGAAGGTAAGTTATGACGAGATAATCTTAGTAAATAGGGGAAATACAAATTCTGGGTTGATATGAGTCAAAATTATTGGGGGGGTTTCGGTTAGGGTCATGTTCGCCAAGTAGATAGTTGTTAGCGAAGTGACATTTGCAAAAACGTGCGAGTCTATACGGCGACGCATATACTCGTCTATTTCAAATGAACTACCTACATGGTGTGTGTATGTTCTCATGAAATTTCGCAGTTCCTAAATGCGTTGCAGCCACCGTTATAGTTGCTATTGCTACTATTTTACTTCCAAAAATTCTATGAAATACGATGATGTTGACTAATTCTTGGCTCTTGGAGAGGGTTAAAGTAATAAGAAATGACTAGCTTCCATATTTTTATATCACGAGTACTAGTTGTACCGGTAGGGATTTAATTGGCACCAGCTTATTTTCAAAATACAGTAGAATCTCGGAAAGATGAACGAATAAAAAACAGGTCCTGTTCATCTCTTTGAAATGTTCATCTTTTGAAGAAGGTACTTAATTTTCGTTAAGATGTCTTTTAATACTTTGCACTTTTCTTTTAAATTTAAAAACTTTACTCGGCCTTTAACTGGTGGCATCTTTCTTGTACAAATTCACTGCAAACAAACAAAATGAAATGCAAAAATACAAAATCAAGCAGAAAAGAACAGTTTTTCAAAGAGTAACGGTTATATGAAAACTACTGGTAGGTAGTTCATCTTTTGGAATAGTTCATCTTTCCGAGATTCTACTGTACTACATATGTATGTAGGTAGGTTCAAGCAAACAAATACGCAAAGCAAAGACATCAGTATTACAGATGTACCTATGGTGGCTTGGACATGTTTTTGTCAGTAACCTTACAGCCATACATATTTTCCAATTGACATTTCACAAGTACCTAGTGGAGGTAACAATTCTACCTTTGTCTGTCTTTTGTACAGAATGTATTAATTTATAACTATCAGAGGTTTTAAGTCCGGTGCAATTTTTACTTTTAATGTAGGGCGCAGGTACAGTTGAACCCGCTTATTTGAAACTCGGTTAATTGAAAAACCCGCTTATGTAGGTATATGAACAATTCTTTTTGTCCCCGTGTATTTTTTCACATTTCATACAAACTACTCCGCTTTATTAAAACCCGCTTGAGTAAAAAATTCGTTTAACTGGAAAAAAATCGTTACACATTTATAACTTTTCATAGAAAAGACTCCGTTTGAATGAAAAAATTAAAATCTATCACATCCCATAATGACAGATATCAGTAATGACAGCACATTTTCTGTTTTCATAATTTCTAACGATTTTATCTGCTATTCCTCTTCAAAACATTCGTTTGCAATTTTACTTATTTTAAAATATGTCAACTCCAAAGGTTATTAAATTGATTAATTTTGTTTTGTTAAATACTAGCTAGAATTTACTGGCAAAATCTTCTAGGTCTGCTCAAATAAAATAATTTTCTGTTACCCGAAGCCCGTTTAAGTTAAATTTTTTTCCAGTTATCCGAAATCTCCTTAAATAAAAAACTCGGTTAATTGAAATAAAATTCCAGATTATTTCATTTAAGCGGGTTCGAAGGTAATTGCAAAAGATATTTCCTATGTTTAAAGTTCCTTTAAATATGTATGTGAAGTTCTGATCGAACTAAATTAGTGCTGACTGATCTTAGATCTGAAGAGCACGATCACCTTTTTGCCGTCGACATTGCTTTGATGTTCCATTGAAGAATTGCTCCAAAGATCAACATATTGTTACATAAATATCTATTGCTGTGATCATCGATATCGAAAACTTGTTCGATCATTGATAAGTTAGTTTTAATCAAGTTGTACATTCTATGTAGTTCCTTGAAGTTTAACATTTGTACACTTGAAGGACGCATATCGAACAATCAATTTTTCTCTAAGTTGCCATTGAAAACCATTACAAACGCGTAGGTATGTAGCAATCAGCACAAGCCGCTCTTTTTAAAGTCTGATACCGAAAAATGAAAGACGGTTAAGAGCACTAGCAAGACTAGAAAAGATTTGCTTTCTTAAAATATGCTTTCTAATCTTATCTTCACTCGACATTTGCTTTGATGAAAATGTCGTTAAATACCTTTCACGTAACCGTAATCTATCGCAGCGTTTCCCTGTCCAAGTGTATAGTTGGAAATCTTTTTGGTTCAGCATATCTCTCAGAATGGATTTGTCTCTCTTTTTAGGCTACAGCGGTTACCGCTAATTTAGTGGACATGGGAAGACATAAGGTCTGTGGTTTTCGGCGGAAAATTTAAAAAAATCAAATGACACCTTGTATTCGCAAAACTAGAGATTATCTTTGAAAACAAATTAAATTCTATATAATTCGCACTTCTTACATATAGTAAGTCAAATCAATTCCTTAAATGAACAGAGCGTGCAGTCCACAAAATAAGTGTGATCAGATTTGCCGACTTCTTGACTGTTTTCGAAATATTCCCACGTACCCTCGCTTAAGTCGTTGTAAAGCAATCGACACGATGCACCATCTGCTGCAGTGGAATAAATGTTAAAATCCACTTCGTACTCAATTTCAATCAAACTAACAACTCACTTAGTTTAAATGTCGGTTGATTTTCTCTTGAAATCTTTTAAGCTTATTGTTAAATAGTTGAAATTCTTAAAATGAATTATGATTAAAATTAATTAATTTTTATTTTTATATAATTTTAGTATTATTGTGAATGTCTTGAGGTTTTTACTGTGGTTAATAAAAAAATGTTGACATGACTGTACCCATTCATTTGACAATATTCAGACCTGTTTCCTATAACAGCGAATAGCGATTACTGTTATTTGTTATTTCTATGACTAAAACTTCTCGTCTTCAATCGATCAGTCTAACTAATTGGAGACTGTGTATGTGTATTTAAACATGACAATACACTTTTTTAAACTCCTACATATGTCAAACATTCAAGTTTGTCATTTTTGTTTTTTAGACTTATCCTGCTAAGGCTGATACGGCGCGACCTAAAATATACATTGTAGTATCATTAACCAATAATCCTTCCCAGTTGGCCAGGTTCTTATCTAACTGACTTCAGTTGCGCACTCCTTCCGCTTGTGCGCGCCACCTGAAGCGAGGTCGTCCTCTGTTGCGCTGACCCTCTGGGTTGGATACGAATACTCTGCGGGGACCTATTGTTTCTTAGGATACTAAAGCTTACGTGACACCGCATGAAGGACTGGTTTTCTATTCCATTTCATTCTTTACGCTGCGAGAGAGTCCAAGAGGCTAACCACCTTGCTAATGAAGGCTTGTACTTGTCTCTATCATAAAAGCAACTTTGTTTGCTTTCCCTTACAAAATATGTCCTCTTACTCAAACTAGCAGTTCCTTGGCAGGAGTTCAATTCGTCCAAATTGAATTTAAATTTTTCATTTCGGTGTGCTCCTGAGTAGAATATTTAGGTCCAACATCAGACCTGTTAACTTTCAAGTACTAATACTAGGCAGTACATTTTGTACTTGAACTTGGAAAACAGAATTACAATATATTTTTATACAATTGGAATTTGAACATCACCAAGTACGTACAAGTATTTCTCTCCGCAGTACATTTACTGGGTACTGCAATACTGATCAGTTCATTTTCAAGTCCTTTTAAGTACTTCTCACGTATGGTATGACAACCAGGGCCGTCCTAAGATGTTCGTTGCCTGTGGGCTGATAAAAATAATGCGCCCCTCTTCGTGAGAAAATACACGGAACTACGAAATTTTTCCGTACGCGAGCTGATTTTCGTTATTTTTCGTAGATTCCATAGTTTTGTAATTCAATGCGAATGGACCTAATAAGTTAAATCACAAAAAACCAGTTTCTTGGGAGGTTTCACCGATATCGAAACATGTATTGAAATGAGACACAAGTATGGTAAGACTGTTGATGCCTTTGTAACAGTAATATCAGTAAAAATGTGTTTTTAAGGACAGTGACATTTCTTGAAGCCGACCGAAGCGGACCGGACGGCGCTGGTGAGTCTGCAGTAGTATTGCTGGCACTTGATAAAAAACTGGTGCGAACCGAATCAAAACTGAACTTATTTCATTGATACACTATACTAGGATAAATGACCGATGAAATTGTAAGAAACACACACATGTTTATGGCGAAACTCCTAAACAAAGATATGAATCCATTTTCTATTTAATAATAAAAATTGCTTATAATAAAAAAAATTACTTGTAACTAAAATAAGTAATATAGAAGCCCCCAAAGGGCGTGTGCCCTGGGGCTGTAGCCCATTTAGCCCTGAAGTTAGGGTGGTCCTGATGACAACACGAAACCTATGTAAAAAATTTGTTTCACGACTTAAAGATTTAAAAAGCACTCGTACTTGAGAAGTACTTGAAAATGTCCTGGACAGTATTGCAATACCCAGTAAATGTACTTGGTTGAAAGATAGTACACTGAATTCTCCAAATACGCGATTTCGCTTACTGTGTACGTACATGCACATTTTATAAGTAGTTTATTCTCAAAAATTTGACAAACAAAACTTAATAAACAAGAGGAAAAGCTAAAAGAGAATCAAAATATTACAAAAAATACTTAATTTTGTAAGCGTCAAGGAAAATTATACAGGCAAACAAAGTTCACAACTTTACACTACAGTTCTGTGCAAAAATTAACACCAGTTGGATAATCTTATAAAGTATGTCTTGACTTTTAACATTAACATATTTTTAATAATTTTTTAGACCTCAAAAAGTACATAATTTGACTGTAGACTGCATTAATTTAAAGACTGTTTTCAGCTTAACTCTTACAGCAACCTGAACATTAGAAAACACTTTCGCGGCAACAACTTTTGCTATTTCACACGAACATATGTAGCTGCAATTTACTAACAGAACTATGTTGTTCATAAAATAGTTATTTTTGCCTACGAACGAACGGTAGTATGGACAAAATAATATCTAAGTGGTTCAGATTTTGTACCACCATCGCGAATTATAAAAAAAAAACTGTGGTTCAAATTTGGAACCAGCTGCGCTGTAAGAGTTAAGGGGGTATTCTAGTCTAACGCCACTAATTTCGGGTGTTCTTTGAAATTCGATAAAAAAAACTAAGCATATTTTTACCGGCCATTTTTTTATTAGATATTTATTGATATTTTGACAATACAAAAAAAAAATTTTAAAAAAAAAAAAAAAGATTCTTAATCAGTAAGAATGTCGCTATCGTCTGAACTACGGAAATAAAAAAAAATAAAAAAGAAGTTCTACGCCAAATTTCAAATTAATCGGTTCACTAGAACTTGAGAAATCACGTCAGACGTCTTGGAAAAAGTAGTTTCGAGAAAAACGCGTTTAAAGAAATACGTTACAACGATCTTCACATAGATACTTTCTGTAGGATAATTCAGGAAACGTTTGGAGGATACATTTTTGAAGGTCTAATCTTTAAAAATATGAAATAAAAATAAAAACAATTTTTTCAAAATTCTAAACTAGAATACCCCCTTAAGTATAAACCCTTCATCTGAAAAAAATAAGAACAAATGTGAACAATTATCCTAATGGTCTTAATTTTTTACACATGACTGTAGTAGGTATTTTGTGTGCTTCCCTATCGACTTTAAAAACTGCTTCTAGTCTTCTTGGCATTGACTCAATCAATTTCTTGGTGAATTCTGCTGGATTTTTGTTTGCCATTATTTTCCAATAACCAGTCTTTTTGTTTTCTATCGAATTACTCCCACAAAAGCTCTATCGGATTTAGGTCTGGGGATTGCGGAAGATGATGAGCGGTGCTATAAAGTAACTATTCCTTTACTAATTTGGCCGTATGCTCGGGTTCGTATATGCGATTCAGTTTTTTCGAAATTCCCTCGACATAGTCAATGCGTTTACACGCAATTCATCAAAAAATGTTGCGTCCAAAGTGAAAACATAAAAATATCAAACCGTGTGCTCTAGTCTCACTCTACATACGCGAATTCGACATAATAACACAACCGCTTATCTGGCTGTACTTGAAAAATACTTGTATACATTTTCGAGTACCCAGTACATTTTATTATAACTTCTGTTTTACAAGTACCAGTACGAATGCAAGGTACTGGGTGCTTACACAATTCTGCCACACATTACGGTTAATTGTGTCCCATTTTCTTGTTAATTTAAAATAAGTACATAACTCAAAATTATTATTTCTATGTTTCACGGGAAAATTGATTTTATATGAATTCTTCAGTTTACGAAACGGGGGTAGTATTGACCGAAAAAAGTGCCACCCTACGATCTCAAACGCAATATAAAATTTGAATGCAGTAAATTGGCTACAGTCACAGAAAGTTCATGTCAAATAGCTTTTAACTACGAGTAATATCAAGACCATGTTGTTGCACTTTATTAAAATCAATACAATACGAATACATTATGTATGTATTTCTATATGTGGCCGTTATTTCTTCATTCATGTCAGAATGATATCATCTAAAATTCTAAAATGACATTATTTGGGTCTATAATTTTAAGTCCTTGCTACACTTTACCTGATAACGCGTTGCACTGCATTGTTGTTTTCGAATGTACTCGGTACAAACTGTCTCCACTGACCTTAAGTTAAAACACACTGCTATTTCTCAAGACGAATTTTGACGGATCGTATACATAGCAATTCTGTTTCTATTTTTCGCTGAACTTGGTTTGTTCGGAGACTCCGGTTTTTTTTTTATCTAAAATCGCGTAAACGGTGGAACTTTAGGTTTTAACTAAAAGTGCACGCCTATAAGCTGTTCGTGCTTTCATCAGCGTGTGCATATAAAACCGAGTCCTTTGGGCATATTCATACTTTATTTTCATTCATAATTACACACTATGCCCCCCATCTACTTGTTTTAGCAAATATTGTAATCCCGTTGGTGAAACATAGGAAATCGGTCGAAATTAGTAATGCTCTACACTTCTATAGAACTAGATAGCGAAAGCCTATTAAAAATTTATTGATTACACTGTAGAACCGGTTTTATTAGGTTTTCGATTAAAAAATACTTAAACCTACATTCTGACAAATATACATACATATAACTGCACATTAAAATTTCTTTTCATTCATCGACTCTCTTACGTCGAAAGTAACTAATTTTCATCACGGTTGTAATTTAAAAAAATTACTTTTAGATCAAATTAACTTTTCTACGAGTATACACGTTACCCTAAATTATCGGAACTGTGTTTCTTCTATTAACTTAGCCCCGAAACCATCTTCTGGTCTTTGTAGAGAAAACAAATCGTGCCAATGGACCGTGGCCAATGTGTAATTAGTGGCACTGTGTAAGAATGTGCTGTGGCATCACATGCAATCCGGGTGTATTCCGGCAGCAGTTTTACCTTAAAAAATAAAAAGACAAACAACGTACAAACATACAACTATTAATGACTTATGACCCCGAAGGGTAAAGGAAACCGTGTCGACCTACAACGGAGGCGATTCTTTGATTAATGACACGAGGAGTATACATAGGTGGTACTCCCATCATGTATTCATATTAGAAAGAATTCAAATTCACACAGATGATCAAGTGCATCAATCCGCGTCCGCTTTGATATTCCAATTCGATATATCCAGACCCGCAAGCGTTAAAATCAATAAAAATTAACAAAAAGATATAAAATTCCAATGAGTCTCATTCAAATCGAATTATAATTGCCAAAAGCAGACATTTATCCTAACTACACACATACATGAGCAGAAGAAGAAAATATGAGAAATTCTCTGCAGCTAATTGCCTTAAAGATTTTAATTTATCTTTCGAAATGAGGAAAAATAGGACGCGAAATGATTGTTACTCTGCACTGCCGCGCGCCGCCCCACCCCATTTGGAGCCTGAGTTTAATTTGTCACAATTTTACATATACATATAACTCTGTAGGCTGGCCACGCAATTATTTCCAGAGTTGTTGTTTCATTTATTCTTAAGGATAAGTGAACTAATTATCCTTTTTAAGGATGCCAAATGAGAAACCGCAAAATGTTTTTTTTTTTTTTTGTTTGGTTTGGTTTGTCTCAGCTTAATGTGATGCGCATTTTAATTTCGACTATAAAGAGGTGTAATTAAAATTAAAAATAACAAACAATTCAGATGCAATGCAACCCTTAAAAGGTATACATCGAGGTTCGTTTTTAACGGTGTCTTTAAGAGGGACGTTAATTTACCAAAACTATAAAAGAATAGAAAGCTAGAATGCGGGGGATTATATTCTTCTCCTTGTTTTGGGAAAATTCTGGCATCATTACTTTCATCGTCCTTACGGAAGGATGTGCATTTTTATTAGATTCGACTGTGCAAAAGGTGCAAAAGGTAAGAACATTGGCCAAGTACATCTTTCCAACTTATTAAAAGTCACAATGATTAGTTCAATTACAGTGTGAATAGGTCTATACTCGTAGCTTATGTCATTTATTTGTTTCTTTTTCGAATTGGCAACACTTTTTTCAGCGACAACCACTTTGACAGCTGACAGCTGAGTCACAATACTTAGTTCAATTACACTGTGAATAGGTCATTTGTGATCAGATCATCGTTTGTTTGTTTATTTTTCGAATTGGCAACACTTTTTTTAGCGACAGCCAATTTGATAGCTGACAGTTGATTTGTGCTCGTGCTCAGTTTGGTTTGCTATTTCACGATGAATGTACTTACGCCGCCGCTTGGAAATTGTGTACATTTTGTTCGAAAATCGTGGTTCAGTCGTGCTACGTCCAATTTACGATCGACATAGACCACTAGACGTCCTTCCGAGGAAGCACTTGGAATAGTCATGGATCGCTTTCGAATCACGCATATTGTAATTGATAATACGGATACGCAGAGACGTCGTACAGTGCGCACCGACGAAGCTGTTGCTGCTGTGGTATTGGTGAGGACCCGAATGAGCTGTTTTCATCAACTTTATGGAAGATTTTACGGAAAAATCTTGGCTTATTGTAGCTGCTCGACCATTGTATGCGTCATACGTTCGATGAATGCGCCGAATGAATTCATCTTCATTTTCACCCAACAATTTTGTTCAGCGGTGAGACTCATTTCTGGTTGAATGGCTACGTCAACGAGCTAATTTGTAGCATTCGGAATGAAGGGATTCCACAAGTCATTATTGAGATTAGGGTGGAATCTTCTTTTTTATTTTTTTCTTCTTTAGGTGGCGCTACAGTTCGGGGTGAACCAGGGCCTACTTCTCACAATCACTTCTGTGTGCGAATGGAAGGGACCTACAGTTTTTTGCCGACTCGGCGAGTTGAGAAGCTACTCGTGACAAATGATACTCTTTGAATGCTTGTCAAACATTCGAAAGAGGTGGCATCGTGAAAAAACTTTTAGGTGTTTTGCTGAGATTGAACCCGGGCAGCATTGCGTAGTAGTCCAATTCACTTACCACTACGCCACGGTGCTCTCTTTGGTGGAATCATTGCCGACCAGAACGGTGCAAACAATGGAGAGCGCCCTTAATCCATGATTACTGACTTTTTCATTCCCCAATTGAATGGCATTAATGTGAAAGAACTATGGTTCCAACAATCTGGCGCGAAATGCCACACAGCGCACGCCACAATCAATTTATTGAAGGAAGCATTGGATGAGCTGTGAATTGACCTCGAATAGCTTGTGATTTAACACCTTTGTATTGTTTTCTGTGGGGATATGTGAAGTGGCTAGTTCATGCCGATAAACAAGAGACGATGCACGACTTAGAAGCCAATATTGCTGATACATATACGACGGCCCCAGTTACTCAAAAAAGCGGTCGAAAATTTAACTTCCAGATTGCGCTTTGTTCGATCAAGCTGCGGTCCATATCGCCGAAATCATATCTAAGCAATGGTAATGGCATAAAAATGTCTTTCCATTTTAGTGTGCTTGTCTTCGTCAAATAAGACATAGCCCCAAACTTGCGGCAACATACGTCTGTATTGCTCTGCAAACCGCCAGGAATTACCTCCACTTGACTGAAAGGGAAACATTTGGTTTTTCGAGAAAAGGATTCCACGTGGATTCCGTGGAGTAAGTATAACTCCCAAGTAACAATACTGTGAGGCAACTATAATTGGGTTGCCTTTGAATATCCAAATATCGCCCATCTGCCTAAAATTGGATGCCGAACATAGTGTTAGCAGGACACGGTGATGGTCTTCTTTATTACAAGTTCTAGCTGTGCTTTGCTTTTGTCGTTGCAAAACAGAAAGGATTCAAATTTTGCTGCTTTTTCCCAGTGAAGATATAACGTCTTCGCCGTTTCCATGCAACCAAAGGCCACCGCTGAGGATTTATTCCCAGAGAAAAAAGAAAAAGACAATCTACCACTCATTATTATCTAAACAATAACCTCCAAAATGCAAATGAAACAAATCCACCTCTGCATCCAGTTGAAAAATCCCATTTAAATTAGTCCTACAAAAAAAAACCATAAATGATATCATCGTTCTAATAAGATGAAGAGAACTCCTGAATTGGCTGCACCACCCGTACCCCTACCCCCCACCGCGCATTCAATTATAAATTCATAAAATCAAAATGCCAAATGATGGATGGGAAAGGAATAAGGGTTAAGAAACCAAAATTAAAATAGAAAAATATCTTTTGCGACTTTTTATTATCTGCTCCTCTCAATACATTTGATTCGGACATTTTTTAACTGTAAATTGCTTTTTATTTTATTTTCATTTAATTTTTTTGTTGCCTTCTTTTGTTTTTTTGTTTTTACTACATCTAACCCCACTGTTCTCCGCCTCCTGCCTAAGCTGTGTGTCTTGTACCCAATTCCGCGTAAAATAAATTCATGGCAAAATCAAAACCATCCTTTCCCTAAAAATACCACCACCATCACCGCCAACCACTTATATTGTGGTCACCCTTAAAATAAACCACCGTGCGCCATCGCCACCCAAAAAAACCACCCACCATTTGTCATTATCGCGTAAGGACGAAAGGAGCAAAAAAACAACAAAAAAGTAAAAAAAAAAGATAGAACGAAAAATTCCAAAACAAAAACAAAGTGAAAGGAGAATCACGCTGGGCCTCCTGATGGGCCATGGATGAGCGACGGCGGCGGCGGTGGTGGCAAGGATTGTTAGCTGTTTCGAGGTGATGTGCAATGGAAAAGGACTAAATCACCACACTCCATTGAAAACCTAAAAGGGTAGTTAAAGAGACAGATAGCTAGATGGATAGAAATACACGCGACCCAAAGGGCTTACACCGTTAGAGAAGGAATAGGTGGTCGTATACCGGTGAGTCCGGAGCTCCACAGAGGAGGGTGCTGCTAGTTCAGCGCTGATTTCGACCAACAAACAACACACACCCAATCATCTGCTCTATAAATACCCGATGGAAGGGGTGCGGACGTCGGGTGAGATATTCTTTGTCGTTCGTTGTGTATAATTTGCTAGTACACACTCTGTACTTTAACCCACTTTTATCCAGGACAGGGTGGCAAATTTATGCTGCTAGGCGAAAATTATTAAAGATGCCGTAATGCGCGAAATTTTAAATGAAAAATCAATAAAATTATTAAAAGCAACAAAACGAACAAAAAGTGTTTTTGCTTAGAGTGAGAGAGAGTACAAAAGAAAAACACGAGTGAAAACAAGAAAATGAGAGGAAAACTTCTATTTAAAGACACCGCATCGCCCCGCGAACGCCATCGCATCGGAGAAAATCAAAAGAAAATAAACAAATAGTGTGCGGCTGACAAAAAAGTACCAAGGGTCGTGAAAGGGAATCTTTAAAAAAGAAAAACGAATAAAAGTCAATAAGAGTGTGAAAGGATTCGAAGTGGACACGCGTTCAAGTAAAGTTTAATTTTTCTATGCGAACTGAGGTGTTTGGAGAGGTGGCAAATTTAAAGACTTTAAATAAACATTGAAGTTTGGTACAAGGCGAATAAGCTAATTAGCTTGAAAGTGTTGCAGCTTATTTGAAACTTTGAATTATGGGCCAACTTTTAAACCATTCAAACTGACTCACCACCAGTATTAGTCTCTTTCGTCCTCCCTACGCACTTTAAGGCTTAGTCTTATGACTCTTAAGGATATTATGTAGTCAACCTCCATTGCTTTATGAACTGATCACGAACGGTATTCCGCTGTGTTCCACAAAAATAGATCCGCAGTAGCTTCAGCAAAGTTTGTTTATTTTTTTTTTTTTTTTTTTTTTTGATAAAAACAGAACTATAGGGTTTTTCATTAAGCGTGTCTTAGGTTAGGTTAGGTTGAAACGGGCTATGAGGCTGAGCTTTCACGAAACACTAGGCACCATAGTGGGTCAATCGCGATCCCCTGGAACCATCTATTGATGGTACCAAGCGTGTCTTAACTTCTTAATTAAATAAAAAGAGTTACGTGAGATCTGATAGAAATCTCTATTGTTTAAAAATGGTATCATTCAAATGTCCTCCGCGGCTTTGTCTACAAGACTCGATCCGAAAGTCGGGCTAGATCTCTCCAAAGGTTTGAATGAGGTTATTCTCCAGTTGGTCAATTGGTGTTGGGTTGTTTCCGTAAACCACGGTCTTAACGTAGGTTAGGTTAGGTGGCAGTGGCTGCCGGTAACAAGTACTAGCACACCTAGGCCTATAGAGGCCCATTGTGATACCAAGGATCTTGAAGATCTTCAAAGAGAACCATTTGGAGCTTTGTACAAAGCGAAGAAGGCTTCCTACGTCTTTTTGTGCTAGATCACGTAGATCTTCGAAGAAGTATCTTAACGTCTTAACGTAGAAAAAAGTCTAAGGGCGTTGAATCGCACGACCAAGTCCATGTCATTCCATTCAATTGAGACCACAAAAAGTCTGTTACCATGGCTCGATACCGTTCGCCTCTGACAGTCACCGTTTGGCCATTCTCCTTTTTCGAAGATATATGGTCCAATTACGCCGCGCGCCGGACCAAAATCCCAACCAAATAGTAAGCTTCTCCGGATGGAATGGAGAGTCTTGATACGGCTGTGGATAATTTTCTCCCCAAATTTTACTTGTTCACAAAGCCGTTCAACCAAAACTAAGCTTCATCAATATTTGGATCCGTTTCCAACTGTTCCAGAGACCAATCAGCAAACATACGACGGGATTGGTGATCTTGGGGCTTCATTTCTTGCCTCAGTCGGATCTCATACGTATGCATGCTCAAGTCTTTTCGCAAAATTCGTCAAGTTGAAGTCGCAAAAAGGCCAACTCCTGGCGCACGACGAGGACGCGAGAGGCCACAGCCACACTTTCAGCAACATCAGCAATATTCTCGCTTGACCGCGCATTTCAGCATCGTACCTTCTCTGAACTGCTCGCTCAGCAACCAAACCGCTCTCACCGAATTTCGGGATAGTTCGTTGATTTCCTCGCTCGGTTAGACGATCATTTCGGCTGTAAATATTTTGTAGCTCGCAAAAAATTTGGCGAACAGAATACGAATTTTTAAATTTTAACAATTTCGACGCTTTGTTGAATGGTGTAGCACTCCATGGTAAAACAGTGACTATGACAGAACACAAACGCCAAAAAATGATAGTGCTGCGTCAGAGCGATAAGCTGTCAAATTTCAGACATATGTAGCTATTGAAAAGCCCTTTATTTTATAAAACTGGAAGAACGTAAGAGTGCGGCCCTAAAGTTTTTTAATCTTGTAAAATTCCTTACGATTTGCATAAGCCAGCCTTGTTGGTTAGAGCAAACTCCTCTAAAGTGAAAACGGAGAGTCTTAAAGGCCGGTCAAAAAGACGGTCCACTCAGCAATGTGAACCCAAACGTCACTGCAACTCAATTATGATTATTCTCTACTGACTTATGTATTTCCGTTTGCGCGATCTAATTATAGATGCACGAAAACATCGCTTTTAAAATAAGCTACCAAACTAGATAAAATATTAGCACGTGGCCGCTAATGACTGTGGAATTCAGGAGGCATCCATACTAGCTCGTGTTGTAAGGGCGGTTTTGATTTAATTAACACAAATTTAAGTTTGCTAAATTTTTGGGACGAGTTTTAATAACCTGTTACAAGCTTCGTAATTGTATAGCACGTGGAAGTTAGTTAACAAGAATTTAAGATAACAACATTTCACCCTTAGTGTTATTAGAGCGATTCGATCCAGTTTCACTGGTTCTTTTGTAATCCATTAGTCAGTTGTTAATGTAGAAACAAAAAAAAGGAATTACGGAACATAAATAGCAGTTGTGGTTAGATCTGGCGTACTGCAGGGTTCTGTACTGATATCACTATGATTTTCAAGATGATCCTAGCCGAGTAAGAAGACTCTGCTCACTGTCTTATTTTACAGCATCTTCTTCATAAGTTTCCTACCGAAGATATCCTTAAAATTGTTTCAAAACAAAAACAATTCCTTCCTAAACAAACATTTGACATTGAATGTTCCATTAGGATCTCTTCAGAACGAGCACTCTACGTCCACCTGTGCAAAGTCCAACGAAGAGTAATTCGATACTCACTGTTCGTCTGGGTCCCTTTGAAGGTCCTTTCTATTTCTAAATTTTTACCCCGTGTGTATAAAGTGCAATTGTCAAGTGGAACCGGAACAACCCACTAAATGACATTCCCACACTCAAAACGTGTTCCAGTTCTCAATTTAAATGTCAAATTCGAACGCCTCCTCTACTTTCCTTCACAGTTTATGCATGTGTGAGTTGTTGTCCTGGGAGGCATTTGAAACTTTTTGTGCCACCACGACCACCCGGCCAGGCGTTGCGCTCCCACCCTCCAGTCGTCTGGAGCCAAGAAATGCAATTTTGTCGATTCTAACGCAGTCGCAGCTATTCCAATTTCAACCCCAAATTTTCAGCTACCCTGGCACTGCATAGACTAATGCTTTGCATTTTCCGATCCCGATTCCCGACGTCCGTCGTGTAATCCCCTATGACTGCCCGTCGCTGGTTGCTGTGCTGTGCTGCATCATAGAAATTGGCAAAACCTGGCGACCGACGGCGACGACGACGACAAATTGTTGTTTTGTTGTTGCTGTTCTCTTGGCCCTCTTTTCCTCTGTGTGTGTTCCGTTCTGTTGTATTTATTTTTTTTTCATTCTCTCTTGAATCTTTTTCGTTTCCGTTTTCGTCGTACATACGTACATACATACGTATATTTTAGCGTTTTCTGTTTTGGTGGTTGTCTCGTTGAAAAACAGCTGAAAAAGCACGTGTCGCGGATTTTTTTTTTTTTTTGGCTTCGACATGTTTTGCAGACAGGATTAAAACGTTTGCTCGGGGGTGGTGGTTGTAGGTGGGTGAATTTGGAACGGGACTACGTTCATTCAGCGCGGAGCCTGAGGGAGAACACTCAAACATACGTTTAGTATATATCTACATATGTATGTATGTATATGATACAAGTGGGGGTGTACTGTATATTTGTGGTGGAGAAAATCACATGATGAAGACAGTTATTATGTGCGAAGGGAAGCAAACGAGAATAGAACGGAAAATGACGACAGCGAGCGAATGCTTCTGCACAAAAATACTCAAAAGATTTAAATTGCAGAGGGGTATCAGTAGGCCTTAACATATTTCTGCAGAAATCAGTGTTTTCGAGACTTTTTCCCCCGATTTATGTACTTTAGACAAAGACACAATTAGCGCAGCTGCTTGCGTAGCTATTTAGGACAGAAAACACGAACAAACCTCGGCACATTATGTTGTTTTGATTTTCAAAAAAGCTTAGAAAACCTTCCTTAAAAGATTCTTCCGCCTATGGCTTCGAATAAAAAAAAAAAAACTTAAAAGCCTCGGACAGTCTCTTGAATGCCAGTTAAAAACCAGCGTTGCCACAATGCTACTTTTGTAGCAAAAGTGCTACTTTTTTTTTTAGATTTTATCAATTTGCTACCTTGCTACCTACTTTCATTTTCAAATTTGACGCATTTTGCTACATTTTCTTTTTTGAAGTTGCCTGCAAAATATTTTGTTAGTGTTTTGGTAGTGCTTTCTGTTGCTTCAATCTCAACAATGCATTTAATGGTGAGAGCTGAATTTGCTGTTTTGTGCAACCAAAACATGTGAATTTAAAAAGTGGTGAACTGCCAACTGTGTTGACTGAAGCAAGCAGGAAAATTGTTTAATGCATTTCTTCTGCTTAAGTGTAAAATGGATCAGTAAGATGATAAATTGTTCTTATTCATTGTTATAGATCGCTCATCGAACTCTATGTTAATGTTGCAGATAGGTAATAAGATTGAAAGGAAAAGGAAGATGAAGATAAAAGTGAATAAATAGGAAATATGAATAATATAGAAGTTTCGTAGAGCATTTCCTGGTCATGTTCGGCAACGTAGATCATATTCATCTGTTCGTCATGAATTCGCTTCCAAACGTTTTAAAGAAATGTTTTCCTGACTCCAAGATAGCACAACATATAACTTGTACTAGAACGAAAAAGACAAGCATTTTAAACAATCAGTGTTTGTAAAATAAATTGATTGCTCTTACAAGCGGCTCTTTCGCCGGCCATGTACCGCAAAAGGGTCAGGGAAATCCTTTGACTAAATAGGGCAACGTTAAGAACTCTAGTAGGAATACTTTCTGAACACTGTCTCTTGAGAAAACATGCCAAAAGAATGGAACTTTCAGAAACGGACGAATGCAGATACTGCAATGACATAGGAACATCGGAGGATAATGAACATATCCTTTGTGATTGTCAGGCCATTTTAGGGAAATTCTTCATAATACACTGAAAGAAACTGGCCAAACTGGGCATAATCAAATCCATTTTGCAGGGAAATTAAATGTTTGGACGGAAATGTTCCGGTTTGATACCATCAGCTTCAGAACCCCATTTAATATAACCTTACCTACAAACGTTCTTGTTTTTGCTACCTTAGGCTACTCTTCAGAATTAGAGATTTTGCTACTTTTCCCAGTTTTTGGGGCTACATTTATCCACAGTCAAGCGGCAACGCTGTTAAAAACCATCCATCACTTTAGGAAGACTGAGGAGATTTGTGCACCAAATAATATGTACATATGTGATGGAGATTTAAAAAAATAAAGAAGAAGGACAGGATTCTATGCATACACAAGCTCTCTCTCACAAACACGTTTCCGTCTGTCCTTTGTTTGGATATGTTTCGAAGCAGGAGGACCTGTTCTAACTTATTTAGTTGGCGCTATAGTCCGAGGTGTTCCAGTTAGCTGGCTTAGGTCCTCTTACACTTGTGCACGCCACCTTAGACGAGGTCTAATGTCTGACCAGGAAGAGAAGAGTTTCGTAAATGTTTCTTTCTCAGCTGCTTTTCTGAGGTCCAGGTCACAGAAACAGCGCTTGGGAGAAGCAATTCTTCAGCATTGTTACCATATTTTATTTTTTTCTACATTATTCGTTTTTCAAAACTTTATCAATTATGATTCAAGTCGAACCCTTGTAGAAAAAATAACGATTGCATGGCCAGATATCCTAACCGGTCAGTTTATCTTCCAATAACCAATTATTCCGAAAGAGTATTTATATATTGTCCATAAGGGTCCTACCAGAATTGTTTTATTTCATTTTCAGTGTCAGAATTCAGAAAACTCAACCGATGTGAACACCACAGGAAGGATCTGTTGGGCTAGACAACAAACCCCTTCTGATGTCTGTACATATAAATCTTGTGTTTACACCCAACAAGGAATTTCTTAGTCAAAAATTGCATTTGCATTTATAAAACGGCAACACTGCCTGAAGAGACTTAAAAAAAATCAAACATCAACCTCAGTCGCTTTGGTTATACTCGTACATTAAAAAGCTGCAAAATGCAGATTGCAATCGCAGTCTTTATGTCGTGTGTCGTGTGCCAGAAAAACATCAACCCCTAGCATTTCTGTTGCTTCACCATCATCATCATCATCATCATCATCGTCATCACCATCACCATCACCATCACCACCATCACCACAAACTCACCGTAACGTAACTTCTCTTACACTTGACACAGCAGAGAAAACCGTCGCCACTCAGTCGATTTGCCATTGGTTGGTTTTACCGAAATGGTAGCTCTCTTAACACTCTTATTAATATCAAAAAAAAAACACTCAAAAATATTCACGCTCTTTGTGATGGGGCGCGTAGCCCGTTGCCACTCTCCCAATTCCACCATCCACCATGTTCGATGTTAAATGTTTGAAGCCCCACCAAGAGCGCACATTGAGCAGAAATTAAAAGAATTTCATACAAATTGAGATGTTCGCTAGGAAAATAGAGAAAATAGCGCAAGAAAAAAAAATAGCGATGGGAATTTCCCACTCATCATCATCATCACCCTCTTAGCGCACACTTCCTTGAACACTCATCCGTTAATCATCTCTTCATATTTAGCAAATCTGTTTAGGCGCACAAGAAAAGATACAATTGTTTTCTTTTAGATACTAAATTTCCCTTGATGTGCGCGCCATGCATACACATATGTGACGGTCAGTTTTTCTTTCAAAGAATAGGATAACAAAAGGATTTCAAAGACAGCAATTGCATTTTCTATTTATGTTACGTCTTCAAGTGAAGTATAGGGAGACGACCACTTGAACAAATTCACCGCTGAATGGACCTTTTTAATTTAACACCCAAACGCAAGGCGTTGATCCTATTCAATTGCATTTGGTACAGAGTTTGAAGAGCGCACAGATAAACAAAACAACAAAAAAAATATAGAAGAAGGAACATTGAGAGAACGCATTATCACAATTATTTACGTTGTCCCTTTTCGCTTATCTCCTCGATAAATAATTCATTTATTATTACATAGGTTTTTTTTTTAAGTGATCCTCGGTGTTGAAGTCGTCCTTGCTTACGCGCATCTTTTGGGAGTCAGTCACAAGTGAATTCTTTCTCATTCCTTGATGTACCTGCTGTAACTTGGTGTACCTGTGTGTGCCGCTAACATTATAAACACCGTAACGAGGATGGCAAGAAAGGACGATTACGAGGGGTGGGAGGAATAAGTAAATCCTTAAAATAAATTACGGCGGGAAATGCCAATGCGTGCTAAATTGTGCATTTCAGTATTTTATTTTTTTCTCCGCTTTTCTGTGGGTGTATCACACATAATCTATTTTCAGAAGAGGGATGATGTGTGAGTGCGGCATTTTGATTTTCCTTTTTGAAGGCAATTTTAGATATTTAAACGCGACTTTGGTTGGAAATCATATGGCAGACATACGCGTTCGTATTCCATGTTATGTTATGTGACTGAGAGGCGATATGGTGGAATGCATTTTATTGGAAATGTCAGGCGGATTTCTAACTGTTGTACAATTACACAATAAATGCGGTATATTTTTATTTTTTTTTTTTTGTTGAACGCGTGCATTAGTAAAATTTGTATGTTCTTTGGTTACTAGAACTGTCAAAGTTGGCAGCTAAGCAGAGTCACACCAAAGCCCTTATGTGGGACACTGTCAAAGTCCTAATAGTTATCACCCTTGGGTACTTTAGGGATCGTTCATTGTACAAATGTATGTGTGTGTAAACATGTAACACAAAGTGACATATGAAACCAACTGCCCTGTCAAAATGTGGATGGTGGGTTTGCGATCCTCTTAACTGGTGCCTTTAGAAGAATGAGTTTTGCAGATCTTGTGGTGGATGAGGCAATTAATACATATGTATGTCGAGAACTGGACTGGGAATATAAGCTATTTTTGTAAGATTTATACAGAAACAGATCCAGGATCATATCCAATATTTAAAAAAAAAAACTGCGTGTGTGTCAGCCCGGAAGATCAAGCGAAGGCTGATTCTAGAAAACCGTTGCTCCTACAGTTGTGGATCAAAGCTCACAGATCCTGCAAATCCTCTGATGTATGCTGCCATATGATACCATATGAATTTGATCTTTGGAAAAATGAAGCACTGAACTCTGTGAACTGCATAAGGGCGTGGATTTAAATCCAATCCCAGTGCAAAAAATATTTTGTCCTATGGTTTCAAAAGCTCAATGGAATGAACTGAAAGATCAACTAGACGGCAAGGTCTAGTGAATTGAAAGCAAAGTATTCGGGTTCAAAGAGGTGTCCCAGACAGAAACTCTACACTCGACGGTAGGACTTTCTCGTTTATAATTCGAACATACATAGGTTAGGGTAAGGCAGCAGTCACGAACAGAGGAGATGTGTTGGGCTCTGCAACTTCTACAGAAGTTATTTAAAAGGATGCCAATCCTAGTGCATGTTTGCCTATAAGGCAGTGTCCTATAATGACACCAGTGATCGTGCTTATACAGTCGACTCTCGATAAATTGAATCTGTGGGGACCTGGCAAAATGTTCAAATTATTGAGAGTTTCATTTAACGAAAGTTGTAAAGAAAATAAGAAAAAAACTGCAAAAAACTGTAGGTCCCTTCCATTCGTGTATAGACAGGAAGCTGTCAATAAACTGAACCAGCTTGGGCGATGTAATAAGATCAAACTGGTCTGGGTCCCGAGACATTCTAATATCCCGGGAAACGATAAAGCTGATGCTCTAGCTAGAGCTGGATCAGCGGCCCGTTTATCGGCCTTCAGCCTGTTATTGGCTGCAGTTCAGCCTATGCTATAAACAAGCTTCTTGAGCTGCTGCGACTACAATACTACAACCATTAGTACGAGCTTAGGTCATGCCGACAGGCCAAAATGTTAGTAGACGCGCCCAGGGCAAACAGAACTGAGTTTCTCTTACACCTTAGCAGAACTGACCTTAAAATCCTCACAGCACTGGTCACTGTGTTCACTCCCTTAAACGAACACCTGTACAAAATTGGAATTCGAAGCTCGGGCCTCTGCGAGATGTGCCTGGAAGAAGACGAGACGGCTGAGCACTTCATTGATCAGAAAGGCCACTCTAGGCAGCTATACATCCTACGATCTACTGGAGCTCAATCTTGCACTATCGCTTCGCTTTGCGAAAGCGACGGGAAGATTTAGATCGATGAATAGCTTAGCAGCAAATGGGGTGGTACTTCACCAAAGTACAATGGGCCTACAGGTCTACGTGCTGGTTTCTAAATACAATACAATACAATAACATCCACAAACATATGGATGCGAGAAGCAGACCCTGGTGCACCCACCCCCGAACTGTAGTGCCACCTAAAGAAAGAAAGAAGAACTGCAAATGTAAAGTTCCTGACTTTGTATTTGACTTTTGCGAATCTGTAACATGACATTTGCTGGGAGTGTCAAAAAAAAACTTCAATTATTTTGTGACACTCGTTACCGTGACCTGTCATCTTTTATTTCACCAATCAGAACGTCAGATATCAGAGTCTACGGTCGCCATTTTGAATAGTACGTCTTTGGTATTTGAGGCTGATAAGAAAATGTTCTTCGCTCGTCAATATGGAGTTATGTGCTAAATAATTATCCCGAAAAGAAAACGCATCTGGATCTGCTGTATTATCTGTAAATTAATTCAACGAAACTTCTTATTATTGCTCATTCTATGTACAGTTAAACCTATTTATCCCCATTTATCTAACTTCCTTTACCTGTCGATATTGTTCGTACTTAATTCTGCTAAAAAAAATGGTCATATACTATACAATCAATTACTGCAAATTAAAATGCGGATTTACATAGCTTTCTTTTGAGCTCGAAATTAATGATGATTTTTTTTTTGTTTTGTTTCTAGTTACCATTTTGTTTTTTTGGTTTTCTTTTTTTTTTTTGTATAAATTTTAGCTTTATTTATTGTTGGTTAAGGTGTGTGTTGTTTTTTTTTTTGTTTGTAAATGGGGGAAAAAGAAGTAACTTAAGAAATCATTGACCCAGTAGGTCGTCAACATTTTATGGATATACTTATAATATAAGCTTTTTTTTATTAATGATCTTTAGATCTGAATCGATAGGTGATTTGCATTTAAGCCACACTAGGTGTACAGAGTAAGAAAAAAACAGCAAAACAACAACAAAAAAGGTAATAGATACCGAACTAGTATTTTATTTTTTCACAGACACACTGGTTTATTTATTTATGTCATTGCATTTGTTTTTAGTACGAGATTGTATATTCATTATGGCTTTTGTTTATTTTCGAGTGATATTTGTGAAAGTAATACTTGTGTGATAGAATTCGTAGTTTTTTTGTTTTTTCTAATTATTCGCAAAGTTTAAAATTTGCATATGAAATTGTTATACGATTGTGAAATAATAGAAACAATTAAATACTTAGAAAAGTAGTGGATAGTGGTACCACACAAGGGAACGCTTGATAGCTGTTGTATTGAATTACTCTTTGAAAGCATATCCCTACTTGATTTACTGGTTTCAAAGTTAAATTGATAACAAGTGCTAACGGTTAGCATACTCAAGCGCTGTCAAAATCACAAAGTGATTACTGTCAAATGGCTGCTGCCTCTTTTTGTTCATTTTTTGATGCGCAGATGTGTCTTTTGTTTTCTCTGACATTCGAAATAATTGGGTTGGCAAGAAAGTAATTTCGGTTTTGATAGCTGTCCACTAAGCTTACTTTAGAAGCAAATCGAGCTTAATTTTGTTCACGCCTGTAAAAACGAACATTTTCGACATTATTTTGCTTTTTTTATTTCCGAAAATGCAAAAAAAGCTGCCGTGGTTCACAAAGAGATACAGTACACGCGCGATTATAAAGACACCGGCTTTTATGAACACTTTTTTTTTCTATCGTTTTCTATGTTATGTGAACAATCATACCCTGAAAGCCTACCCCTACTTGTTAATATTGGATTTGGTCAGAGTTTTTTTTTTTTTTTTTTAAAACGGAGAATACCCTATTAGGCCGGCCGCAGATGGGTTTATTTAATTATACATAATGCGTTGCGTCCAGTCTTTGATGTGAATAGTGTGGTTACGTGCGTTTAAAGAACTGGGTAGAAAAAGGCGAACGTGTTTAACATTAAATCTAATATTATCGAATACGGTATCACAAGAATAAAGTTGAGTTGCAATAAAAAAATGAAAAATAAGTTAAGGATATTATAAAACAAATTTAAACTATTCGTTTCATATTTTTTTCTTATCTTAAAAACGTGTTTATTTGGTAATAACTTGTAACCCTTGCATATATGCACAATCTCGTCTATATGAGCTCGGCCGGTTTTATATATGTAGTTCATATAAGCGAGCGTCTACTGCATATGAAGTTCTGTTAAACAAAACGCACTTGTCAGAATTGGTTTAAAAAATTCCGTTCTGGAGATTTTTCACTTAAAGATGACCAACGTTCTGGTAGACCAAATGAAGTTCATGATGACCAAATCAATGTCAGAATTGATGCATATCATCATATGACCGTGTGAGAGATTGCAGAGAGGTTAAATGCATCCCACACAACAATTGAAAATCGCTTATAATGTTTGTATTAAAACGAAATTACTTTCATTCCTTCCCAAAACATTGAAAATGAAAAAATACAATTGTTTGACACAATGAATGTGATGTGCAATATGATTGCATTAAATTGCGTACGTGAACGAAAACTTGACGAAACTCAACATGTTGTTCGTAGACCTCGTGCATCATAGGTATGTATAACCACGGTTGCCGTTTTGGTAGATTCCTACCAAACTTGGTAGGTTTTTTCAGCTTTGGTAGGTTGGTAGGCTTTGATTCGATTTGGTAGGTTTTTTTTTCCAGTCTAAAGCCTATGAAAGAAACATTTTTTAACAATTGACATAAAAAACTGAAAAATTTCCAATCAACTCAAAAACATGAAAACAGAAACTAATTGAATCAAATCGTACACACTTAAGTACCTACATACAACTTCGATTATTATTTATTATTGGTTTAAATATTACTTTTGCTTTGGTAGGTTTTTCTCTGTTTTGGTAGGTTTTATTGAGAGGTTTGGTAGGAATTTTTTTTTGCAAGTGGCAACCGTGTCAATAACTGTCCCAATTGCATAAATGCAATGAGCGAATGAATTCGGTCTATTTTATGTTTGCGAAATTGAACGAACATTTAATGAGACTGAGCTGGTGTTACCATTATAGGCGCACACTATACAACAATGATTCTCATTTAAATCATTGCACTACGTTTGACATAAGACTTTAGGTCAATGGAATGACAAACATCGAATCTTTGATTGCTGGGTGACAGTTCATGGTAAATGGGTAATTGCATCGAGAAATTATTTTTTTGGAAAATAACATTTAACACTAACAGCTAATGGAACTATAGGAAATGGCAACACATTTGCGAAGTTATTGAGGCGTAACGCAGTATTCAAATTTCAGGGCTATGGTGGCAGTAACCAATTTTGATAAAGTAAATGCTGTCCTATGGTTCTTCCTTACGTTAAAAGTCTTAATTTGATGTGCAATCGGAAACTGAGTTTCGACAAATGAATCTGATCGATAGATTGAATAGATCGAAATCCTTTCAAATAATCAACAGTAAAACAAACAAATCTCTCAAGAAGGATACTACTACATTACTTAAGTGCTTCTGCTTCATATGTTGACTTTTCATACATTTCATGTAGCACAGCTTGAGTTCAAAGAGCATACGATCGACAGAAGGCATACTAAATACCAAACAACAAAAAAAAAAAAAAAAGAGAAGAAAAACAAAACAGGTAGTGGAACGAAAAATTCGTTTCAGACTGTCATGGTCAGTCTTCGTTCAGCTTCAGGTAGCACACGTATGGAAAATTCAACCAAGTTAGAGAGAAGCACAAAACAAAAAACAACACAAATAAAAGAGTAATAAATCTTTTTAATATCTTTTGGTATTTTTTACATTAAAATACAAAAAAAGAAAAATGTTATATTATGTGTACGAAGTATACCTTGAGTAGTATCTAGATGCTCTTGTTTAATTGTGTACTTTCTTGGGGGTTTCTCACGTCCTTTCAATTTAACCGAAATGAATGCAAACACAAGAAACCATCACAAAAAACCTGCAACACTTTTGCTTAGATACTTAGATACATTCTTAAGGTTTAGGTTTCTCTCTCTCCCTCTCACTCTTGGAATGTTTTATTGCATTTTATTTCGGTTGTGTATTTATTTTTTTTGAATAAAAAAAAACGTACACGAGCGGGTGTTACATTTGAAAATAACCCTCGCTATTACATTTTTAAATAGCGCCGCCAAACAATTAAAACCAGATACCCGTCGAATGCAATAAATTTGTGAAATAAGTAATAAAACACAGGCGCAGAGGATTGTTCTCCATTTTGAAAAAAAAGAAGAAGAAATAACCGTAGCAATTCGTAAATAAAATAATTAAGACTGGAAGAGAAAACAATAATAAATGCAATTATACTGGCAAATAGTCGTAATTAAGCTCCCTAATTTGTGCATACGAATTGGCTGTCAGTCATGCTTGGAGAGGAAGTCGGTAAGAGGTACATAGAACTATGTACACATGTAGGTATAGGTATGTAGGTGGGTATGAATTTATGTATTCATAAACTCGGACGAGTTGTCCGATTGGTCTTATTTCTTAAAGAGATAGATAGTGTGTCAGTAGATATGCATGCATGGATAATCATACTCAATGACTTGGTAGATGGCAATTAATTTCAATTATAGGAACATACGATTAGAGCATGATACCGTTGCGTGGTAATGCTTTAAAATGCCACATCGAAGGGGGTGACATTCACGGTGATCTTTTTTTTGTTAAGTGCAAATGTGCATTTAAACCCGACGTGAAAACAGAAGAATGGTCCAAAGGTGATATCACAACAAGACGACACAAGAACTTTTTTTTGTAACGTAAATGTAGTGGGTTTAAGAACAGTAAAATATCTCCTTTTGGGTAGTATACGGTCGCCGTGGCCGTGGTGGTTAGTGCGTTGGACTACCACGCAATGCTGTCCGGGTTCAACTGCTGGCCGGGTCTAACACCTAAAAGAGTTTTTCCACGGTACCACCTCTTTCGAATGTCTGACAAGCATCAAAGAGTATCATTTGTCACGATTGAGCTTCTCAACTCGCCGTTCGGAGTCGGCAAAAAACTGTAGGTCGCTTCCATTCCTGTAAAAATATAACACGCACATACAAATGGTTGCGAGAAGCAGGCCCCGGTTCACCTCGAGCTGTAGCCAGCGCTGCCAAATGTGATACTATAGTATCCTTTTGATACTATTTCAGAGCTGGTGATACCCAAAGTTTAATAATGATACTCTAAATTTTATACAATCCTACTTGATACCCAAAGTTTAATAATGATACTCTAAATTTTATACAATCCTACTTCAGTAAATAAATTGCACATCCCTAGTCCCGAACTGCAAAACGACAAAGCACATGGCTTTGCTGAGAGAAAGAAAGACACAATTTTTTGAAGCGTCAAAAAAGAGAGCAAAAACAAGGTAAGGAAAGACAAAGCTTACGGTATCTTTGTCGTGCTCTATTGGAACTTCCGTTACACAGCCCATAAACGTAGATAATATCCGCGTATTCTTGGTTTGTAAAAGATGCCTTTTCAAACACAGTTTCTAAACAACTGTTGCTTAACCTCGGCTTCAAAAATTAAACTGATGAATTGAATTTTTTTTTCTAATCTTTCAAACCTAACTCTTTCTGTGATTTTAAAGGAAATTGGTATGGAAATTACGGTTTTGACGGGTAGTCTAATAAATGAGCATGCTTTAATTTAAAGTCTTCGTAAATTTATTTCAATTTCAATTTCAATTCAATTTTCAATTTCAATTTAATTATATTCAATTTAACTATAAATCAGTTGGAAAATCGCACTATATGCCAAGAGTGTGGTTAGAAAAGTAGGTAAAAAATCATATTATCCTTTTTTACCCGCTGCATATTTTCCCAAGCATAAAAAAATGTGTGGGTTTTTCAGCATACTTATCATAGATTTTTTTTACAATTGTTATGTTCATAAAAAAATAATAATAAAACAGTTTGTTTATTACGCGTTTTTTTTTTGTAGAAAAGCATCGGCAAGATAAATGAAACTGACTTAAAAATAAAATATCTGCGCAGCCAAAAAAGGTATCAATTTTATTTAAGCGCAGTTAAAAAGAGTATCAATTGAATTGATGCCGTAAATGAAGTTTCTGTAGTAAGTATTAGCGGAGACATTTATGTATGTTAGCATGGGTCAAGCTACACCAAAGTAGGTGTTTTCTTAAATCCTCGATAAATGATGTTCACATTGGAAATAGACCCTTGTTGTAGAACGATTTTTTTTTCCCCAAAATAATTTCCCATAGTATTGACACCCGTATATATTTTTAAAAAGACCAAAATGTGTTTATTATTTTATGATACCCTTCGGTAGAAAATGATACCCAAAAATTTTAAATTTTGATACTCTTGAAAATTGGAAAACGACAGCACTGGCTGTAGCGCCAACTAAGTATGTAAGCAGTAGGCGGACATCTGTGAAACGGACAAATGCTGTAAAACCGAATTTTTAGAGCAAACTACATTTTGATGGTCACATAGGTACATCATGTTTGTAAATAAATACGGGCACTCAATAACGCAACGTTTCATAAGCGGTGCGTTACCCGAATGAGCGGACAATTGGTCCAACGATTAGCTCTTGCAAGCGGATAAATAGTATCGAAAGCCTTGTTTACATACGAGGGTAGGGTGAAAAGTTATCGGCCTGACAATGAAAGACCGCGATTTTCAGTTAAACAATGATTTTGTTTTTCTACATAATCTCCCTTGATCAGCGTTTCTCCAACACCAGTATTCCTTTCCGGAAGGGAGAGTCCGGAAGGCTAGGCCCTCTCAACTTCTTCATTGGATGCGAAGCGCTTCCCAGAAACAAATTTCTTCAAGTTTGGGAACAGATAGAAGTATGAGGATACCAAATCAGGAGAATAAGGGGATGGCTGAGCAAATCGTACCCCAAATCCCGCAGTTTTCCCATCGCCAACGCACCCTTGTGTACAGGTGCAAGATGATTTTTTTCTGCTTCAGAAAATGTTGGCATCCAGCTGGTCAAGAAGGTTGGCGTAATATTCGCCTGTTATTGTTCTGCCTTTTTCAATGTAATCAATTAACAGGATCCCATTTGCACCCCAAAAGACGCTGACAATGTACTTTCCAGAAGATGCGTTCGACCTCGTTTTCCTTGGCGCTGAAGCGCCGTCTTCCACCCACTGCTTCGACTGCTATTTTGTTTCTGGCATGCAGTGGTGGACTCATGTCTCATCAATAGTAAGAAATCGCCACACAGAATCGGTTGGATCCTTATTGAATCGGTCCGAAAATTGCTGCGATAATCGTTTGCGCATTTGCTTTTGAACGGCATTCAGCAAATGCGGCACCCATTCTGCGCAGAACTTTTCACCACTTATGTTTTGTGGAAGATGTTTCGCTTCAGCTTTCTTATTCACCTCCACTCGTATATCGTTCAACACGATATCATGCACTTTTTCGATGGTTTCGGATGTGGTTGCCGTCCTTCAAGTGGGTCATCTAGGAGGGACGTGCGACCACGTTTAAATTGAGCTGCCCACTAAAAAAAACATAAATTTTTACTGCCATCTCTGCATCAGGCCGAGAACTTTTCACCTTACCCTCGTATGTAGCTCCGAACATCTAACATACATGACCAAGCAACAAACGACCGTGGATGTCCTTTTATGAAATATTTCAGTGCAACAAGAAGCGATAAAACTGTATCAACCACCAAATTGCTGGTACTAATGAATATGCATTAAAAAATAAAACAACAACAGTGGAACAAACTTTTAAAGTTCTGTCAATTTTTATTGTTTAAAAGAAAAACTTTAAAAAAATGCTAAAAACCTATACTATTTTCTTTTTGTGTTTTGAGATGTTTTTATGGGTTCCGTGAAATAAGGCCGCGTGAATTTAGGCCGCGATCGAAAAATGAAATTAGGTTGCGCGGGAGTATTACGATAATCGGGGCGCCGAGGTTTGAAAATGCCATTTTGTAGATCTTGGTGAAATAAGCACAAAATATCAAGTAAAAAATATTGATTTATCGCTTAGGTTAGGAGATATCGAGGCTTGAAAATTTGAGTAAAGAAATTTATAAACTCGTAGTTTTTCGCGCGATTTTTTTAGTTTTAACTACAATTTTATAAATTTCTTTGCTTAAATTCTTAAAAAGCAATTGTTTTAGTGTTAAACCTATTTATTTATTTACTTATCTATGGCAAAATGGCTTTTTAAAACCTCGGCGCATTTTCCACGCGGTCTTATTTCATTTCACTATCGCGCCCATATTTCATTTTCAAAATGAATTTTGAACGCCCATACAAAACCATGCGCGGTCTAATTTCCATGCCCCATTTTTATGTTAGAAAATAGTTATACCAGATTTCTTTATATTGTATTTAACCATAACTTTTTCGAACGAAAATTAAATAAAGCGATTTCGAAAAGAAAACTAAATTTGGCAGCACTGAAAATGTTTCATTCACCGCAATTCTGAAAGTCGTATTTGTGAGTCGCATACGACCATGCTCTTTTTTTGTAATGCATTTGCAAAATACAAAATACGATTATGGTCGTATGCGACTCGAAAACACGACACTCAGAATTGGGGTGATTGACTCTTATTTGAAAGTTAGGTTCCATTTTTGTAATCGTTTTAGTTTATTAGTTATAAGTACCTATTGCTAACTTTTCAAAATAAAAAAAAAACATCTTTTGATGGCTTCAAAAATGTCATGATACTCGTATTTATCTTTGTTAAACTAAGTTGTACTAAGTACCGTACGCAGGAAGATGGTTTTCACACGGGAACGCGCGGAATGCACTGGCTTTTATGACGTCAAAATTGCAAATTTCGGACTTAAGCTAGTTCTGCATTGCTTTACTTACTAACCTGGAGGCAGTAGGTCGAATCACCCATAGACTCGTCCTAAAATTTTTCAGTTTAATAAAATGCTTTGAGAAAATTGGGGCGGTTTCCATCCTTGGATGGACTCTAGGGGACCGCGATGGGCCCACTCTGGTGCCTGGTGTTTTGGGATCTCAGCCTCTCAACCAAACCTAAACTTATGTTTTCGGACATCTAATAATTCTCAGCTAACGAGATTCAAATTAAATATCAGTCATAGATCATAGATGACAACACTACAATTCTTCTACGCTCAAATGTTCACAATTATTCTGGCAATTTGCGGTTCTGGAAAATGATCGTTGCTTCGACTTCCTTGTCTGTTTCGCAACCATTCATTAAATTGTTAACATTTTTGACTTCAATTGAAGATCCACTACGCAACCTCGACACACTACTTTACTTACACACCTCAACACCGCCTTACTTCTATGTTAGACACATTCCATCCGGCTCACGTCTTATCTTCTATCGGATTTAACATAACTCAATCTAACTCATTGGAGTGATACCCCGAAACAGAATAAAAGAAGAAACAAAAAAAAAATACCAAAAAACGAACCTCATGTCAACCTAATTACCCCAATTAAAAACATCGCCCTGTTATGGAGGAAATCGAGTTGTTGTGGAATTAAAATTAACCAGGGCACAGGAAATAAATACTCTCCTTTGGCATGTGACCACCAAAACGATATCCAGTTACACACTTTGTCACCCACCGACCAAGATGACCTAAAGGTAAATCACCGACACACTCCTTTTTGTCCAGGACATACAAGTATGTACCTACGAATGTACCGTCCTCCAGTTAAAGCGTAGGTACATACCACAAAGGAATCGACTCTAAAAGCCATTTTAACCTGTGATTTCGGTTGCTTGCGACTTCCGATACCTCAACCATTTTATAGGGGGACACAAACAGCGACGTCACACACCGAAAATAGCGGTGGCGGGAGGCGCGGGGAGGTACACCAAGAAATTAATTTACGCCATCGTCCCGGTAATAAATACAGACATCGTTAAATGCCAATGCCGAGTTGACCGGCGCGGCAGCGGCAGTTCAATCATGCTGGTGGTAGTTACACCTTACCACCGTACCTCTTGGTGGTAGAGTTTCTTGCCCCCCTCATTACCGTTGTTTTTTTTTTCTTCTGTAGCTGGGGGTTGGAAAAAAACAAGTAAAAATGGTAATTGGTAACCATTAATTACAAGCAATGACACACCTTTGAGTGAATAACAACTGTAAATGAGAGGTAATAAAAAATATTCTCTCCTAAAGAGCGGCGGACGGACCCGTTCGGCATTTTCGGGGTCCTTTTTGTAGCTACAAAACGGATCTGGCTGCTTGATTACCGTGTTTAGAATTCCGGAGTAATTTTACTTTCATAATACACACAACAACTACAAGTAGTCGTAGTCGGTTGTTTCTCTGAGCTCTGGGTGGTGTGGGGGTCGGTGCGGTATTGAAATTAAGTGCGATAGGCGTTACATTAATTGCCGTCCTTCAGGGCCAACAAAGGCCACCACCACCACCGCGCCAAACAGTTCATGTGCGTACAGTGCCGAGGTAGACCAGTCAAATGGGTAAGGACGACTTACGGTCCCATTCACAATAACTGTTAATTTCATTATGAATTCATAATTTTTTTCGTGTAATTGCCAACGCGCTGTTATTAGAATCATTATCTACATACACCTAAGGAGTAATGGATGGTTGGTTGGATTGGGGGTGGTAACTGGTAATACACCTGCCCCTGCTAGCTTCTGTTAAGTCAACGGTTGGTATTCTGTATCGTCTCTGGTTCGTGAAATTGTAATTGCTATGCCCACTGGACATGCAATCGAATGTGGTCATATCATTGGCAGAGAGAAGTATAGTTCGAACAATTTGGGTATTGTTAACGGTAAAGGTGGTAATAGGGCTTTTCTTCTTTTTTTCGAAACCATTATTAGTCGATGGCTGTTGACATCGCCAATGGAGTGTAGAGTTCGTAGGTTAAGCTAGTAATTTAGTGTCAATTTACTTTGATATTTATGATCATCACTATAAGTACTATCATTTATATAATATTGTTTTCATTTCATTTCAGATTTAACGCGCTCCAATTTGTTGAAAGTTGAAACGCGGCCACATTCAGACGCACATTTGGAAAAGTAAGTGGTTTGTAGTGTTTTTGATAATAAAATATGAGGAAAGGTTGTTAGTTTAGGCTCAATTCGCAGCTGACATATATACAAAATTACATGAAACAGTAATCGAAAACATTGGTCACTTTTATTTACTGAAACAGTTACAGTAAAAATATAAATAAAAAAATAGAAATTACATATAATTGAATGCTAAATACCCTATCCACGCTCTCCACTTAGTTTCGACTGTCACCTTTCATTACGATTATCTAGGCTTCAAACCACTTCCAAAGCAGAGAGATTGAGTTGTCTCTATCTGTATCTATCTCTATCTCTCTCTATCTCTCTCTCTAACTATCAACATTTTCGGCGTGAGCTTAAATTCACAATCTGAAAGTGTAGAGCTGGTTGCGAAGTGCATAACAAAGAGATTGACAAGGCCTTAGTATATATATTTATTTATTTTTTTAAAGGTTCTGACCCGCCAGTTGCGGAGGGCACCGCGTCCTAAAAGATCTATTGTACCGCAAAGTCAGTTTAGGGAAGAGGTTCGACTCTTTTGATGAAGTTCATGATCTCACTTGTTCCTTGTGAGGGCGCAGTGCCATACTGTCACATAGAATATGGTCCGCAATTTCCTCGTCTTCCTTGCAGAGACGACATTCAGTTTCTTGAATGAGACATAAGTACATATTTTGTTTAGGTGATATCGAAGATGGCAATGCCCTGTTACAATTCCCAGTAATCTCTTGATATCATTTCTACTGAGGAGTAGGTGTTTTATGGCTTTATTTTGGAAGGGGTTTACCTTTAAGTACATAGGTAGGTGAGTAAAAGTAACGTAAGTAGGTAGGTGGGGTGCTGATAACACCCCATCATGATTTCACTTTATTACGCTTAGCTTTCTTCGGGTAAGTGGTTTAATGGTCAAATTGTCATTATATCATTCTGGGTTAAAACAATGTTAAAAGAATTAACTTTAAGACCCCTTAATAGAATTTTTAGTCGTCCTTTACAAAATAGTGCTTTCGGTATTAATTTTTAACGAATTCGCCATCATCCGTATCAATTAAGTCCGGCTGTTCACTTGAATCTTGCAATAAACGCTGAATGCGTTTCTCATCTTTTTCAAATGACATTTTTAAATTATATACACAAATTTACCCAATTAAAAAAAAAAAATGCATAACTGGGAAGGTGGGGTGTTGATAGCACTCTTGCAAGCTGCAGTCTCTCACGGCTTACTTGTGCAACTAAAGTTTTTTAAAACCATCTGAATCTGTAGAATAGAAAATAACAGGAAGAGGAAGGTACTGTACGGACAATGGGTGTTGTCAGTCGCTAAGTATAATATTTTTGAAAAATAATGGCTTGGGGTGTTGTCAGCACCCCACCTACCCAGTTAAAGGTTAATGACTCTTTTAGCCTGACAAAGACCCTGTGTATTTTCCCAAATAGAAGCTTATAGCTAAATTTGGAATGTAACAAAATGGTTCAGGGCCGATAAAGGAGTCAGCCGAAACTTTCCCAGCCAGTTCGTCAGCTTTTTCGTTTCCATCAATACCCTCATGTCCGGGCAGCCACCAAAGTTTCACTTTATTTCTATGGGAGAGGTCTTGCAGAGTATTGAAGCAGTTCAAGACTGATTTGGAGTCAATCAGGTTTGAACCTAGTGTTTTTATAGATGCTTGACTATCCGTGAGTATATGGACACCGTCTTTTCCCAATTCGAGGATGACGTTGACGCACACTTGAATGGCATGACTTTGTCCCATTAGTATTAATATTCTAGTGTTTTGTCCAAAAGGCACTTAGTATATCCAAAGAACTAACAGCTACAGTGTCTGAAAAATTTTAATTTGTCGAGTTTCGTGTTCATCACTGTAGTCACTAAGTAGAAAACAGGGTTTCTTCGTGCTCAAAGTGCGATTTTCGAGATATCTTGGAACTTAAACACTACATACACACATATGTGCATAAAAAGTAGGGACCTCATTCAGAAAGAAATTACGATTCTATTAAGCTTTCTTTAAGGCCGGAGATAGCATCTAAAAGATTCGTTAGGCTCATCACTTGCTTAACAGTTTTCTTATGCGACTTTTTCTTTGGTTGTATCTCAATGCTTCCGACATACCTCAGGTAGACTCTGCAATCAAAGGTAAAGCTTATTTCTATAAACAGACTATGGGTGGTGTCTAGGATAACTGGATAGTTGTTTATTTTTGAATGTTTTGTCATTGTCATTGCTTATGATTCACAGATTTCTGAGACAACTGGATTTGTACTTCAGGTGTCCTGGCGTAATGCCTGTTGCCACTCATACTTTACATAAGTTTGTGTAGAATCGTTACCATTGATATTTAAAAGTCTTCAAAAGTGTCTCGATTTCAAACTGCGGTGCACCTGTATTGAAGTATTTTTAGTGAGCGCGGACACCTATGGATTTTTTGGCTGATGAGCCTGTACTCGTAACTATTTCCTCTAAATCAGTCCGATTCACGAACTACTCGACGCAGCATAATATCAACGTCACTTTTTTTTAATTACTTTGCATACGTAGTCTCTTACAACAATCGCCTTTAATGTGAATTGTTTGTTTTTATTGCTCCATTATTTCCATCATCTAATTCTCGCAATTACAAGTGTGTTTCTACGATTACTCTTCCTTAGAAGAAGAACACACACACACACACACACCGCATGTTTGCTTAGCTTTTAATTCGCGCACTATAAACAATTGAAAATTGATTAATTTTTCCGGTTTCCTATGAAATGCCGAACTCATACTTCATAAACTGGCAGGCCAGCAGATCGTAGATACTCGTAGCCAGCAGCATTAAAAACATTCAAATGCTAATATCGTCAATGGCTACTCTCGTCTGTACTCGTCGTACTATACCGTTGTTGGCGGCCGGCGGCGTCGTCGTCTTTTGCGTCGATCGCCTTACAAAAGAAATAATGAGCAAGAAACCTAAATATTCAAAATCAATTAGCAATTTGGAGGAAATAAACAATAGTAACAATAATAATGCTTTTAATTGAAACATTACGATCTACCTACCCTGTTCTATCCCAACGGAACGTAGAGTTCGGTCTTTGTGCACATAGAACTTATTTTTTTCGAATTCAAATGGCAGTGAGTACATCCGCCTCAGTGTACGCATGTATGTATGTAAATATCTAAGTGCAGGTCTATTAAAAGTCCAAACGCGCTCCTCAATAATGAGTAATAAACGCAAATAATGTTGCTTCTTGCTCCTCTTCTCCTTCAATCGATCGAAATTTCGATTTCATCTTCCCCGAGTACCTCATAATGAAGTCATATTCTAATGGATGCGGGGCAGGGGACAACCATCTCCTATGGAGAGACAGAGATAACTACTCATACCAGAAGATTGTCCATTGTATTCATCGCCATCCAGCCGAAACTATGGGCAAGTACAAGGAGGACTTCTCCTTCTTGCCCCCTGTTCCATGTTTGATTATTTTACGTTTCATCGTCGGTCGTCTAGTCATCGCCTGTACTTTGAACAGAAATTACAAACAATTGCGGAGGGTCGTGCTGTACTTGAACACAAGAATTGATAGAATTTTTGGATCAATCCAAGGGAAGACACGTGGAGAGACTGTGAGTCGGTTTAATGCGAATGGTGGTCTACCCTATGTCAAGATGACGCTCCATTTGTTTAGGTACGCCTTTGAAAATATGATCTGACAGTTCTGCATCATCTGAGATAGAAGACCGGTTACCGTTTACAAAAACCACACCGCGTCCAATTTCGTTAAGTTTCCGCTCATCTTCGCTAATAGCCGCCTTTTATCATCACTTATGATCCATATTGGATGCATTATAATAACATTACGAGATCTTGCTTTTCATTTGGATCTATTTTCGTGATCCGAAAATTAGTTCGGCTATTTCTCACTAGGATGCACTTTCGCTTGTGAATTTTGCTTGTCTGTGTCTGCGCTAAAGGCTGTGTAATAAAACGGCAACTTCGCGCTAAATGTCTGTGTCTGCGCTAAAAAGGTGTGAAATATAATCCAGTTTGTTTTATTATGCCCGTGATCTGATCCGGATCAGATCAGCATAATAAAACACGGCTGTAGTTGCGATATTCTTATATTTTTTTTTAAATTTAGCCTACGCCTTCATACAATGAAATGATAGTTCGTCCTTATCGAATCTTATCTTTAAAACCATAAATATTGTTTCGAGATTCGCTCATTTCGATCAGTTTCGTTCAGTTATTGTGCAAACGTCATTTGTGATCTGTCAAAAAATGTACATTAGATACTTCAAATTGTTCTAAAACACAATTAAAAATTGACACACCCTATTCGGCGGGTCTACTCCGGTACGGTACTACTCGTTGAACGGAACAAACAGCAGCCGATCGATGTGCATTTATTCCCAAAGAACTGTTGTACTTTAGCAACCCCCCCATGTTGTCCGTATGACATTTAACAACCAATAATGGACACAATTTGCTTTCGGTTATTTGGTTATTATTTTTTTTCATCTAAATTTATATATGTATGTATGTATGTATGTATGTATGAACACCGAAGATGACAAAGAGACGCAATCCAAAATAATATTTTTGGTACTTTGGATCGGAGATGCTTAGGTGGTGAGTATCTGAAACCCAAACACGATAGGAGTTGAAGTTTTGAATATGATGCGCGCAAGTACACTGCCGTTGTCTATATATGGATATTTAATTTTGTATTTTTATTTGATGGTTAATTGATTTAACCATTCGGCCATGCGAAATTTATTGCTTCCCTTTCTCTTTTACTCTCCTCTCTATCTCTATCTCTAAAGATAGAAACTGTGTTTTTTTTTTATATATGAAATGATGAGTGATTTGCCGGCATCTCGGCTCTTTGATTGTGAACATGTTTCGAGTGCTGAATGCTTCCTTCAACTGATGTTGCTGCTGTTTACGACGACGACTGTACGAGTACGACGATGAGGATGATGATGATGATGATGATGTTTAACGAGACAATAATGTCATGTTGCTTTGATTAAACGAAACATTTTTATTAAAATAATTACTCTTTGGGAGCAAACATTAATTGAATGATATGCGACATACTGCAATTGGGGCAATGTTAATTTGTTCGGCGAGTGATTTTTATTTGATGTTGGTCAGCATGCGATGACCTTGAAATGGGAACAGTTCTGAGAATTTCCTTATTATTATTTTTTTTTTGTCAGTCAGTCAGTAGCTAATAGACCCTTAAACATTTAGCTTGGGAACAAGCTTGCTTTCCGTATATGTAACTCCAGAGCACTTCTACATCTTCTCTTAGTGGTTACACTTGCAATACGAGTCGTGAAATATATTTACTCGATTCGACCCATATCGATGTATATACATATCGTTGCGTAATTATGTGCATAAATATGTACATATACGACCACGTCAATCTAACCAAACAAGAAAAGTTTGGAAACTTGGGTTCCATATCAAATTCTTTTTATACAACATGAATACCTAGTGCTCCGAGTGGTCACCATCTTGATAGCGTCCTCGAGCGCTTGGCCATCGCAATTACGAAGCCCCCACGCCTATGCCTTGTAATAGCAGGCCCAGCTATTCAATGAAGACCCCCTAGCTTACCTTAACTTACATAACAAACCTAACTTAGAAGTCAGGATGTTACAAAAGGAACGTTACCTACCTACGTAGTATATTTGTATTGTATTAATGTGTGTAATTCTTTCATTTATTCCTTTTAGGATGAAATAGTTGTAGTTCTAACAAAAGATGGAAACTGCTGTCACCAACACGATGATTTTGAGAAGCATGAGAGCTGGAACAACTGAAACAGATTATTGATAGCGAGTTTGAGAGCTCCTATTCTACTTTTACAACGCTACAGTTCAATGTGAACCAAGGCCTCAACCAACAATCCTAACCAAACTTAGCGAGTTGCATACACTAGATAGGTTAAGGTCACTCTTCACTTGCGCATGCCATCCAAGGTCCCTCAGCGGCGGAATCAAATATTTGTCGAGCTATCTTCTTCTCCATCGCATGAGATGATAAAGTCTTACAAAGTGTCTCGTTGGTGCTTACTGCACAATTGTCTCCTAAGATCAAAATAACAGTGATTGGAAGGTGCTATTATACGTTTGATCTCGGTGATGTCGATGGAGAAATTAAGAATACAAATTCCTTCAATACTTCAATCGTAACGTTTTGGCCAAGACGTCGGTGTTCGTAGACAGCAGGTACAGTGTAGTTCCGATTAACCAGGGTCCAATCAACCGGGAAGTTTAAAAAAACGTTGCTTTCCTATTTAAATTCGATTAACCAGAAAAGACTCTATTATCCGTGTTGCAAGCAAAAATTCAGTTAAGAAGAAAAACGAAACAGTCGTGTTACATGTCCAATCGTGAAGATTCTACGCACTTAGGTTGGTTTGTGTGTGCATTATTGATGTAAATAATTTGCCTAGCATGTTAAATCTTGTTTGCATTCGCACATATCCTGCTGTGAATTTATTGTTTATTTTTTTACGACTGTTTCATCATATTGTTTGCGATAGTTTTACGGGACGCAATGTTAAAATTAAGTTGTGAAGGTGGTTAAGTTTATTTTTTGCTTCATAGAAAAAATTTTCTTTCATCCGGGATTTTCGATTTTTCGTGATAAGCTCAGTCGCGACCATACCGGTTAATCGGTACTACACTGTACTTCTTTTTATCCTCGTTTATAACCAGATCCAATTTACATGTTTACCAAAGTGATAAGGACTACTTTCTTTTTTCTACCATCGATGTCAATGTCACTTGCGTAACTATACTTCACATTATATGCTGCATCTAGAGACTGGTGCACCGCCTATGTTCTTGGAAACACTGAGACTACATTTCGACTACATAGTAAAAGTTATGGCAATGAGTAATGACAGACTGCCAAAAGTTGTACCCAAGAGTGTAATAAGAAGTAGAGCAAGCTTCATTCAAGAATGGGAACGCCTTGCATCAGATTATGGAGAAACCATAACGATAACACCCGATGAGCAACCTGAACATCTAAAAGCACAACTCAACTACTTATTGCAAAAAGTAGGTCGAACTATGTATGATCGATTTGTAACGGAAGCACAGTCTTCCCAGTATAGGACATATTACAGCAAGTTGAAATACGATCTAGCAGAAAAAACTTACTTTTTAAACTGTAACTCAATAGAAAAGATCAGCGTAATTTTTAAAATCAGAGGAGAGCTATTAAATTTGAATTTCATTCCACACCGTCCAGAGCTACCTGTCTTGTGCAATCTTTGCAATATGAAGATACGAGAGGATATATTTCACTTCCTTGCAATATGCCCAGTTTTAAAAGAAATTCGATTGAGATTCTTCGATTCGTATACCCTGGAATTAGGTGAAGCAATTGAAATCTTAAATGGAGTCCGAGGCTGGGATTTACTTTTCAACTACTGTGCAAATGCTCTTCGTTATAGAAAATGTATAGTTGAAGAAGATTTTTAATGTTTAATGTATATACATATTGCCTTTTTCTTTGTTCTCTGTTAAAAACAAAAATAGAAATGTAACTATTGTCAATCTGGTAGACGGCCATAGGCCAAACAATAATAGACTTAGAATTATATTGAATGTTATGAATTAAAAATGAAAATAAAAGTCATATAAACTAAAACTAACTAACTACTTCACAGGATCATTTCTGGAGTCAGTCTTTATTTAAGATTTAGAGCAATAAAAGAATATGCACCCGCGATAACGAGGAATATCGTTTTATCTGCAGTGTGAGGTTTGACTGTTGTTTTAGTGTTAGACACATAATCAGCATGTCTTCGATAATCGCTTGGTGTAATGGATAAAAAAACTTCCAAACGATAAAACCAAGCAGTTGCACTGTCATGTGAAAAAGTCAGCCCAATTTTCTCCAGGTATCAATTTAAGAACAATGCATGATAGGGCGTCGCCGACGCCTTGTCTAAACACTTTGGTGGCATTCTATTCCAGATTCCATCGTTATCCTGAATAAACGGATCAGTTTGCACGAATGCCACAAAAAGAAATACAGTCAAATAGCTCATCTCTATTTACACTGTCATACGCGGCTTCAAAATCGATAAATAGATCGTATTAGGGCGTAATGTAAACATTTGGTCAGTCGTCGGGCCTAAAACTGCACTGCTAATTCGCAACCAGAGTCAGGCGTATGAACCTACATCATCTCCTGCAGCCTTGTACATGTACAAATCAGCTCCTATGTAGGTCATCTTTTCGGTCCGGGAGTTGTTCTGATTGGTTAAGACATAAGGATATCACTGTTTTTCAATTGTCGTTCATTGATTTTAATCAAATCTCCTGCCAATTCTTATTCATTCAATCTAATCCCATATAACCCACCAACTGCACATATGTATCTAGCACAATTCACCATAACCAGGCATAATACACAGCTAAACATTAAACCTTTTGACACTTATACTCGAATCGTGGCTATAATAAGTAAACACTACACTATAATAGTATTGTACTATTTTTTCGTATTAATTTTTAACACCTCTAGCTGTCGTCCGTCGTCCACCCGAATTACCCAAACACAATATTGACTCTTTGACACATGCATCTTAATGACGCCCATGGCTAATTTCCAATGCACGTTCCAAACAATAAATTAATTGTTCTATGAATTTAAATTAAAAAAGCCAATATCCAGACAAAAACAATTCACCAATGTACCGAGAATGAAGCCCTCACCAACCACCACCACCACCAGAAGAGACAAACATGACATCTTAAAGAAGAAGTATCTTTTAAAATAATAATAATAATTTAAAGCGCAAGGAGAACAATCAGTAGATAACCCGTGGCAGCGGGAGAAGTAGGCAAAAAAAAAATCATGAAAATTAATTGAACACGACTTTTTCAAATGAAATTACTCAATTAGTTCAATTATCATGAATTTTGTTCATATACGCGTGTGTAGTTTTCCTCCACGATAATTCATCTGACATACACAACAACTGAAATGACAATAAAGTATAAAATAAAAGGAAACAAATAAACAAATTCGAAATTGTATCTTAATTTCTCTAGTATCTATGCTAAGTGATATGTGTATCTACGCCGGGGGGAAAAAAAACCATTAAAACTGCTTTAAATTTAGTCATTTAAAAGCTTTAAAGTTATAAAAGCAGCAATTGAAGAATAGATGAAAAGTCATCTCAGCCCAAGAAGGAAAGGAAAGGAAATTATCACTTTGCTTGGAACACTTCAAAGTGTACCTACTCCAACTGCAACCAACCCCGCGCCATCTCACCCCACAGTCAATCTATCTCTTAGAATTCTAACTGTATCCATGTATCCATAATTTGTTCGCGTCCAAGGAGCACCTCGACGACGCGACGACCAGCACCGAACACGACAGAAAACCGTTGAATCTCATTATTTGCGTAAATGATTAACGCAATTAGTTCGCGAGCAATTATTTTGAATTATTCAATTTAATATTTACTTTTAATTTTTATGACGCTTTTGTCTAATAAAAGACCCATCTCGCGACTCTGCCCCATATTGGGTGGCAAAGCACACTAAATACGATTTATCAATATTTTATACCAATACACAGAGAATGATAGATTTTATTTTATTTTATTTCATGGATGAATGCCATACGATTTATTAGAACACACAGTGCAGTGGGTGTTCGACTGTTCGTCCTTACGGTGAGCCTAAATCAAAGCCTCCCCGCTGCGCTGCATTAGTCATGTGCAATTTTATGGTAATTTTATTGGAAATGAGAAAATCATCGCATCGTTTGTTTAGATGTTGTGTTTTGTGTTATTTTTTAATTAATATGTTAAAATTTTCTATCTTATTGACATTTTGCAATGCAAATCTAATAAATGAATGTGTCAATGTGGCCAATGCTATAATAATTGAATGGAAATATTTTAAAAATACAAACAAAATTTATCTAATTCACGTAATCATCAGCGCAATGCAATTTGAATTTATTCGTTAGTGTAATTAGATACATGGGTGCGATTATATGTACCAGCTTTAATTTTAATTTAACATTAACTGAGAGGATGGCGGATTGGCGGATGAAGAAGGGTGCACGATAATGAATTAGTTTCGATTGTTAAATAATAAAAAAAAAAAAATTAAAATCACCTCCCGAAAACATTCGACTAATTGCAAAATGTTAATCATTAATTTTAGAGAATATTTGTCATTTAGTGCAAATTTGCGGACTTTGAGGTTTAGGCTACTGGTGATAATTTTTGTTTGCATTAAATTAGAAAATGTTTTTGTTTACTGCTCGTGTTTGTGTTTTTTTTTTTTTTATTTTATTTCAAATATTATAGGAAACAGTTATTTTGTAATTGCATTTGCCAATTCCAATGCCCAAGGGCCGAGGCAGTGGGATATATGTATGGGAATGAAATGAATTAAATTAGAAGTCAGAAAGAACTGGGTATGATTTTGATTTGTAGTTTTAATTATTGCAATGCAGTTGGTATTTTAATTCTTTTTTTTTCCTGTTAATTAATTTTCTATCGAAGAGCAACAAGTTCATGAGAATATTGTGATATGAATTTTTAATAGAGAGTAATTTTTATTCTGTAAATCTAATTTTTGATCAATATGTTTTTTTTTATTTGCATTACTTATATTTACGTTGTTTCTGTGGGATTTGTTTGATAGTTAAAAAAATCATCATTGAATCTAAAGGTCAACCGTCATCGAATAGATTAACTGGAAAACCAAAAGATGTCACAAATTTGTTGAAATTAATATGCTATGTATTAAATTGAACTTAATAAATATTTTTAAATAAAGGATTTCAGTCAATATGAATTATAAAGTGATTTTAAAAAGTAGCCGACAAGCGCCCATCTTTAAAAGATTGCTGTCGTTCTTTGACAAATCTATTTTGCAAAGCTCTTCAGGAACTCTTAAGATAACAATTAAAATGTATGAGTGTTTAATACTTACCGTCAACGGAGAACAGTGCCAAGCTATAAAGCATATCCGGTTTGCTCAATTTGGACCTTTACTCGTATGTTGGTGATGGTGCTAGGTGTCTCAGAGTAGGTAAACAATGTTTATTTTCAATAATTTCGCGAGATGAAAGTAATGGTTCTTAAGTTGGCTTTTTAAAATCAATCGTTTACGTTGATAAGCCAAAAACAATTGAAGACTTAGAGGACAACCGCATTAACATATGTACATAAAGTATCTAAAGATACTTATAACCCGGGCTACTAGCCTGTACGTACAATTCGCAAACCTGAATAATCGATGCCAGAAATACGCCTACGTACTAGCCCACACCCTTCCCGTGCACACTTCAACCACTCTCCCCGCGCCGTTAATGATTACTTTGCGGGGCTGGCTTTCTCAGAGTACGTCTGCTTGTCTTGATGTATTTGCAGTTGCAGGCTCCAGGGCAATGTTCAACGTCATCAATTGATCCCGGGCAGATTGGACAATCAGGATTGTCGTCGTGTCCAAACCTGTGAAGGTATGCCCTAAAGCCTAAAGCATCCATGTTCTGTAAAAACTGCGTCAGAGAGAAGTTCAAATCCTCATGTTTGATCCACACTTCGATCCACACTTCGATGTTTGATATAACAGTCCAATCTCTGTTGCCATTTCCTAAGGATTTCCCCTCTTGGAGGAGTCTGACAAGGTAGGTGCGCGACCATTTTGAAGCTTGTGTGTCATTGACCTTAGGGTTCCTCAATCTTAACAAGACTGGCTTAATACTCGGGCTGGTAGATCTTATAATCTGCGCGTACCAACAAAGGCGAGAATTGATGTCTGATTGTTGACTATAAACTGGATTTTTGCAATATCCTGGAAGAAGTATTTGCTAAAATGCCTGTTTCCTAAGTAACAGAGTTATTTTGGTAATGACAAAGTATGTGAGATCATTATCACAAGTTGCCATCGTTTCCAGAGAAAAACCTGTAAAGCGAAAAACTTTACAAACCCGCCTGTATTGCAGGATCTTCTATTCATTTTTTGTAGATTTGTTTACCAAACTTTTAACTTCTATTTTGAGGCTTTTGTTCATGCATAATGCAATTTCCCTGCAGGCTGTGATCAGTGGGAATATGTACTTACTTTTTTGGATCTGAGTAGGTAGATAGGGTGGCTATATGATAGGTCTCGCCATACACAAGTAGCACTTAATAATGTAAAGAATAAATCTGAAACGTCCTTGGAAATAGTCGCCTAGTGTGCGCTGTCTGTCTAGTGCCGGGCATTCACACAGGAAATGGAAAAGATTTTGCTCTGCATTTGCATTCTTGCAATTTGGGCAGTGGGGGTTAAAAGGGATACCCATCCTTGAAGCGTGGATGATTGCCCAGTGACCTGAACTCATTGCTACAATTCCGGCGGTCTCAGATATCGATCTGACACTGTTACTGTTACTGTTACATGTGAAGGAAACATGAAGTTGTCAGTAAGGGCTGAGCCACGTCTGGCCAGCTCATTGGCTCTTTTAATTCCCTCTATGTTGATATGTCGGGAACCCAAAGAAGAGTGATTTTAAGCAATTGTTTGCACGGTTCTCTTGCACTGTTCTACCAATTTAGAATAAGTGGCGATTGAGTGATGAGGGGCTTTAATGGCAAACTGACTATCCACCAAAATTCAATGTTGTAGGGCTGAGACTAGTTTCGTTGCATGCTTCATTAAAATTAAGTACTTCCGCCTGGGAGGCCAAGGGATGTAGTAATTCTTAGTTGAGCTGAAAAGTTACCCGATCTAATACCACAATCCATCTTGTATCCATCACTGAAGATCGTTATTTGGTATACTGGGGCCGAATTACCGTACTCGTTATCGAAATGTGACGATTTGGGATTACCTCTCACGTTATCGTGTATCATTTTACTTATAATTTACTCGATCATTCGATAACGAGTCCTACTCACTCACTCGTTATCGAGGGCGGTAATTCGGCCCCTGATGTGATATTGGATTTAACATAACAATACTGAGGCCCAGATTGCCAGAGTGATATCTACGATTATGCATTTTTTATCACCATTACCGCATTTTTGTTAAGATTTGTCAACTTGTTTACCTTCTGAACGATGATTCATACATTTTTAAGTTTTATTTACGCTTTTTGAAGTGATCTCCGAAATTTCTCTTTGATCTGCTTGTGCTTGCAGTCGTTAATAGAACTGTTACTATCCATCATTAAAACATTATTAAATTTGCAAAATAAAATAAGGCCAAGCATTCTTTGACTCAATTTTCCTAACTAGTCACACAAACATTTTTTCTTTGCAATAAACTGAGTTTCCTAATTTGCATACCTACTGGACGGACTAAGACAATTTTAAAAAGCAAAAAAGATTACTTTTGTGCCCCGAAGAGAAAGCCTCTTCATGCACGCAATCGTTTTGTGTATTTTCTCATTTCCAACCGCGTCATCTAATTTATGGATGCCCAATGACAAATGTGAATATATTTTTATTTTTTTTTTTACTAAAATCTATACTGTACAATCATTGGCTGAGAGTAATATCGACATGCTAGATACTCACTACATTCATGTGAATTTTAGTGAAATCCGGGGATACCTTCAAAATTTAATCTTGACACACAAACACTTTATGGGTACAATGAATAAATATACATACATATATACAAAAATTATAAACAAATACAACATTTCATGTTACTATTTTGCATTGAACAATGTGGTCAAAGTGAAACTCTTGGTGGTTATATTTCATAATAAACAAAAATAAACCAGAAATTGCATAATAAAACAGAAATAAACAAAAATTCGCACTTAATTTTTTTATCGATGAAAACAAAAAAAAAATATAAATCTACTACATACTTTTGTATACTGTACACGATTCAATAAAATGTGCTAATCAAAGAAAATAATTAAATATTACGGTATGATTCGCAGTTACGCGTTTGTCTTTCTAATTGTCTTAGTGTCTTAGATGTTCGACTCGAAAAGGTGTCAACAAATTGTGCAAAAAAAAAAAATCATACATATCTACCACAAAAAAAAAAAAGTTTAGGGTAATTGAATTTTTATAGATACTTTCATTTTATTTTATTGATACTTCTAAGTGCGTTGTAATTTTTCGAAGAAAAAAGTACTTAATAAATGAATAGTATTAGTCAGCCGATATTGAAAATAATTTGTTTTTTGTCCACAGGGTGCCTCGGGATTCATGATTATATTTTATCAAGTTTCTTTAAAAGTTTTCAAAATTGTACTGTAACAGTGGTAAAAGTTAAAACTCGTAACTGTTAAAAGATTTAGATTTTGTCGCGTTAAAAAAGTGGAAAAATAAACCAAAACAACACTAGACTTATTTTTATGGAAACAACTGTACGAAATGGTGGAATCATTATCTGATACACTCCTGTTGTACGATATTCTATTAACGAAAGGTGTACAGTAGTGAGCATGAAAAGTGCAACACAAAAAAAAACCCACATCTCCTTATTTCTATTTCAATGAAAAAAATCAATAAAATAATAAGTGTTTTCTAAAAATTGTTTACCAACTTGTGGACAATATGTAGAACTATATTTGCTACAGGTACAGAAACCATGCATATAAGAATTTCCAAGAAAGTGTTAGAACAACCATATATTTTCTTACAGCAGGTAGCAAACCTTTTACATTTTTTTTTTTTTTTGTGCACGATCATAAAACTTGTACATTTTGGAATTCATAGGCAAAAACATTTACTTTTATAAAATTTAGTGACATATCAGTACTTTATTTGTCACTATATACTTTATTTTGTATGACTTTTTTAATTCGCTTTGGCATTGAATCCACTAAATTTTGAACATGTTCGCTAATATTTCCGTATACCAAACTTCATCAATCAACTCCGTTGGGCATTTTCATCGAGATGTGCATTTTGCTGTTTATTTTCAATGGCATAATGTGCCAGAGATTTTCGATGGGGTTGAGGTCCGGTGAATTGTCTGGCCAGTCGAGTGTGGAAATTCCCTTATAGTGGGGTACACACGATACGATCTGACGGACCTGGTCGGATGGATGTCTGACAGACCGATGTTGTTAGCGTACACATTGTTCGACATTGTCCGACCTCACTTTGCAAGTGGATTTGAAAGATGTCGGACGTACTGAGAGCAGCGCTTATGATTGATAAAATTTTAAAGAAAAAATCTAAGAAAGAAAAAGGAATCGAATTTGGGTACAGGAATGGATGAAAAGGCTAAGAAAGTTTTTTTTATATTAATTTGCTATCAGAATTTCAAGATTGAATTCTCCAGACGATTATCAGAATTTTTTATATTTCCATTTTTTTTTCTCCAAAATTCAAAATTTCCATACACAGCCATTATTAATTCTCCGCCAACAACCACACCGCTTGAAACACATTTCAGAAATGAAAATTGCTCTAGGTCGGACGGACAAGTGTACACATTATCAGATATGTCCATCCGACCACCAAAATATCAAAATAATTTGAAAACCATCCGACATGTCCGTCCGGCGGTCGTTTCGAGCGTACACACACGTCAGACTTGGCCGGACAGACCAAGTCCGTCAGATCGGTCGTATCGTGTGTACCCCCCTTATCGATCATAAATTCTACTCGGAGAATACCACTTTTCTCTAATCAATGTCTGTCCACTTTTCATATCTTTTTTCCCCAATCAGCTAAGATTTCATCATCTAAGTATTTTTTTTTAATAGTCTACTAACAGTCGACTTGCTGCAAATAACCTTTTTACTTATTTTGGCAGTAGTCAACTTGATTTTTTTGGTTTTTTGCTTAAAATTTGGCATTTTTCACCATTAATAATTTTTACACCAACGCTTATCACTTCAAAAAAATTAAAATGGCTCTGAACGACTTGTAGCACACAAAAAATGATGAACGTTATTAAAAAAAACTGCTTACTAAAAGTAATTAAGAATTACCCTGTAATGGGTGTTGCACTGTCCGTAGTCGCTACTGTATATTTTGCTAAATATTTGCGTACTTTTAATGTTTCAGGTCCATGTTTTTTTTAATAACTTTTAAATGAAAAATAATTTTATAATTTATATTTTATTGATCGAATATGTTATATGGTCTTTAACATAATTTATGGAATATGATGTCGGTCAAGTGGCCGTGGCGCAAAGGCGAGTTCTTTTAAGCACATTTTTCAGAACAATTTAGCAGCATCCTGGTGTTATTTCAGCAATTTAATTTCGAATGCTGTCCTTAAACATGAAGGTTGTGTTTGGTTTCTTGGTGTGCACCTTTTCCTTCAAGCGTGGGTGCCACTCGATATCACCACTTTTTGACATTATTCAACCGGGAAAAATTTGTCGCAACATTTGCGTAGTACGAGCTGTGTATGATGTGGCACCGTCTTGTTGGAACCTCATGTTCTGTAGGCCTTATGATACGATTCGAACACGAAAAAGTTTTGCAACATGTTCCGATAACGGTCACCAGTAACTATTACAGCATCCTCAAAGAAATATGGCCTAATGATGTCGCCGTTACTTTTCGAACGTGTAGTGGTGTATCAATTGAGGGTTGTCTGTCGCTTGTCGGTGCTCCAATAGTGGCTATTCTGTTTATTAACAAAGCCAGCCAAGTCAAAATGTGCTTCGTTGCTCATAATGATTTTCACATGAACATAATTCACAATTGAACAATTACAGTTCTGTGTAAAAAATTAAGACCAGTAGGATAATTTTATAAAAAAATTTGTATGTATTATTGTTGTATTTTATATTTTTTTGAAAATAAGTGCTGTCCTTTGGCTCCTCGGAGTTCGAAGATGGAATGTTGTACGCTATGAGAAAAATGGGGTATAAAATCCTACCGTGCATCATGGATCCACTTATTTTGTCTTGAATTGAGTTTGTTGTGAGGTAAAGACTGAAGGCTCTTCTGATATTCTTACATTTGCACACTGACTTTCAACTTTAATATATTTTTAATTCTTCTGGCTGACGGCCTTTGCCATTGCTAAATAGCATTAGTAAAAATTGTAATTGGTAGAAACAATTAATGAACAAATAAATTCAATACTACTTCTACAACTACTACTATTTTTAATTCTTTTTCAAACTTAAAAAAGTAATTAGATTGAAGGCCTATATTCGGCTGTAAGACTGTTTTCTACTTATATACGAAACATTCAAAACTTATTTCAACACGTTTTTGCTACATTAGCTGTTCTATAATAAATTGTTATCGATCACTCTCTACGATTGTCTAATGCCAAACAGAAATGGCGGCCAAACAAAGCGAAAAGCACCCTGTACCTATGTACGTACCTTCATATGTTTCTGAATACCCTATTGATTGCGACAACGTAAACCAAAGACACAACTCTCTTAACAATTCTATTGTGAATCGTTTTTTGTTTTTGTTTTTTAACTGCTTATGCAACTGATGATAAATCTCCCAAAAAAACAAACGGCAATTGTTTGTTAACAAACTTAAAGACTTCTTTTCATAGATTTTATACTAGCATATAAAAAAACGAAAAATTTCCTGCGATACCAATTAGCTAGGATCACCCTGTACGCTTTAAACCGAATTCTATATATCGTATCATACAAATTTGAAAGAAAAACGACCACAAAATTAACGAGCACTGATTTTTACGACAGAAAATAATGATAAGATAGCGTGTAGTCGAGTTTGTTGTTTTACACATAAAAATAAAAGTCAAGAAACTGATTTTTGACCATTTCGACTTGACGTTTGTCAGATCAAGAAATGCGTGGGAAGATAACAAAATTTTATCGTAACTTAATTAGTGAGTCAAATTGTTATTTTACTTTTTTTTTCAATTACCTCTGCATACTCGAACATGTTTATGAGTCGAGATGTACCTACAAAGGTATACTGGATTAAAGTTGTTTTCATACACAGCAAGCTCTCTTCAAGTTTTAAGTTGATTGACATTGATACTATAAGCGGGATAGGCGAATCGGTTTTGACAGTACATCAGCATTATCGAAAGATATTGTGAAAAAAAACCCTAAAATCCTTGGAAAGGAATATGCTCCAATTAGTTTCTGAGGTTTGTTCCTCGTGACCCTGACCGCTTCGTCTTGACTTAGATGGAATCCAAAAATACTTACGATCTTTTTCTAGTTCTGTCAATAATTGCATGCGAAAGCCGAGGTTCATGTACGAGAAGGGTTACTCAGAGATGCCGCGTGTCGAATTGAGAAGATTGACATGATAATGTAGAATAAATCAGAGATGGCGCTTTTGTCGGCAAAGAGGTATTTTTTGTCCATGAACAAACTTGGTTTTGAATAAAAAGATACTTCAGTTTTTAATATACAAAATCACCTGTGAATGTCTATAAAATAATTCCTTTTCTTTGTCATAGCAAGTTTCTATTCTCCTTTAAATTATATCATTATTAGGTGTTTTATTGCGTAAATACAAAGCAAAGCATAAATCTAAATCGTTGTCCCTCGTACATATATGACAATGAAGATAGGACGAAGGGTGATACACTAACATTTATGTAATTGGTTTGTAGTTCGTGGGTTCCTTTCTGTATTTTTTTCTGTGTTCGATTCCCCTTCCGGTATTTGAAAGTTTGTTCAATAATAACTATCCTTAAGCTTAGACTTAGAACATGTAAACAGTAGAACTAGGAGGTAATAAATTTCTACATACATGTGAATTGTGTGTGAATATATTTGAATAAAATTTCAATGTACGTGTATATTTCTGTAATTATGATTCTAGTGAATTGGAATCTTTTCTTCTTGTACTCACGGGGTGAGCCCTTGGCTTCTCGTGTATCGAGAGTCTTAGACCCTAAATCATGTGATTATAGACCGCTGTAAAATTTATTACAACTTTTTTTCAATTCAAAGATACATTAATCGAAGATTTCTCTAAAAATAAAATTCGATACATAAGCGATAGGGCATATAAAATTCTTTTCCATTCTCTTAGTACTCTCTCTTCTTTGTGTACACTCTTGGTTTTTAGATATAAATTTTGAGTATAATAAAACGAAGAAAAGAAAAAAAGAAAAACTGTAGGAGGTCTATGGGTGGCATTTTGAATTATTGTTTTACTACCCGAATGAAATTAGAACACAATCCATAAGACGACAGAGAACGAGAGAAACTACACTGTATCTGATGGATGCAAGAACTACTCCAGGCTTAGTATTGTTCGGCGCGGCAGCCACCATTTGATCTGTAAAAATAAGTGAAGCCAAGCAAAAAAAAAAATCTAAACCATGATTTAAATATGTGACGGGACGATTAACAAAAAAAAAATAAGGGGTATGGATGGGGAACTGTAGTGGAGTAACAGCTAAGTGTAGTGGAACATTTTTAGGCGGAATTCTTCAGTCAGAATGACATAAACAAAAATTCAATAGAATTCAACAAATTTATAAGATGATGGCAAACGGATACAATTGTCGTATAGGGAGGGGAATTATTATTCTATTTCTAGTGTTTGCATGTTTAATGGAAGTGCGGAAGGGGGGTGAAGGATACCCTTGTTTATTTAGCAAGTATGTATGTTCATTTAAAGTACTTTTTATCATGCTCTGGAAGTTGAGTCCATCTAAGGTCCATCACACGAGTACAATCTAAACTTTGATGCAAACATTGTATACAAGTCCGTTTAATGATATCTTGGAGATGACGTATATACATACATTGTACGGATATGTTTGTTTGAATACATTCTTAAGCTAGCTAGCTAAACGTTTATTTGTTTCTACGTAGGTATTTTCTTAACTTCTTTTGGCAGGAATCTTATTTCTATACATTGCCGCCATCGTTATCGCTCGTTAGTACGCCTGATTATACATTTTGATGCACTGGTCCTTATTATTTTTCGGTAGTCATAAGTTCTTCGCTCAAGGTAGCTCTAAAGTCTAGCTACGAGTACTTAGACGTCTAGCATTATTTTGCTTCTTAAAATTGGTTGATAACCTTTCTTGTGTTTTGTTTAAAGTGGCTGTATTCCATTGCCCCACCAAACATGGTTTCGCTCTACAAAATGTATCACCCTATTGGAAGATGCTATAACTTTTGCGAATGGCGGCAACTGTCAGTTGAAGTAAACCGGTGCAAAATATATGTCCATAAGCCAAGAACCGCTATACTCCTCAAGATCGCGGAAAAATCGTGACTTTTTTTTACTGAATTTCGGCGCAGACCGTCCTACGCCAACCGATCAAACGCTTAGCCGCTCGCATCGAAGTGATTGAAACAACATGCGACTGAAGAGACACCGAAAGGCCTCGTAGTGCTCGTTCCGACGAGAATATCGCCGCTGTGACTGAAGTTTTTACTTCCGCAAATTGATGAATTATTGTAGTGCGCAACACTACAACGATTCGATATCGGCCGATAAATAAGTTTGATAGGTTACACGATTGCCTTCAAACTAAAGTATCGGCAAACTATCGGCCGACTACTTAATCAGTACGGTGCTGTTCTACGTGACTACTACAGACTATAAAGTCGGCCGATTTTTTCGATAGCTCAGTTTGCTCTGAGTTTTAAATTAATTTTCTTTTAGTTCTGGATAATATGGAATTATAGACATATGTGGGATTAGATCAATGATTACCTCTCTGGAACATTTTTTACTAACTACCATTAAGCGACTATTCTCTGCAAAATGTGTTTAACGACTAGCAATAGCAAATCGTTCGAGAATAGTCGGCTGATTGTTTGTCTAGTGTGCGTACTCATTACTAACCCGACTATTTAATCGGCCCAGTGTGCGCACTAACCAGCCCAACCCGACCAAACTATCGGCCGATAGAAAGTCTAGTGTGCGGGGGCTCTAAAGGTCCAAATAGATATTTCAAAAAAAAAAAATTATGTCGTTTCATTTTTAAGATATAGCAAAAAAAAACATCGAGTGAGTGTTTTTGGGCTTCCCTGTACATGGGTGCAATCCATTTCGCAAGTTTTATACGTACAAACCGAGCTTTCTGCTTATATTTGAATGCCGATACAAAATACCTGCAGCAATTAGACGCTCTTCTCTATATCTCTTCTTATTGTTGTTTTCTTTTATCTTATCGAAAGACTTTTGGATGTAGTCACCTACTCGAAGTAAAGAGGAATGTCAAACCGCATAGCCTTTATTTAAAAGTCGAATGTATCCCATAATATAGTAAATCTTTTAGTGCAGTATCAACCATCGGTCGGTGTCAAGATCTTCTGATATTTTGTCATCAGTCTTTTGGGGAGTCAGATCAGTCTTGCTAATTGTATTTAACTACACACATTAAAATTCATACACATTATTGAAATGAGGCATTTTAAATAGTTCCCAAGTCTCATGTCTCAATACCAAAGAGATCAACAACCTTGATTACCTAAGACCCCATAAAAAATACCCATTTTGTCCACCACAAACATTCTGCGACCGCTATAGCCTACTCCCCCTGTTGGGTGCAATGAAAACAAAAACAAAACCCTGCTGGAGTTTTTCCTAAATTCTTTTTAGGCTTTTGCTTGGCATACAATTAAACCATTTTTATGGCACATGATCTGTGAAAAGAAACCAACAAAAAAAAAACAACTAAATTCCATTCGATCTTTAATGCTACGAGAAAAAAAAGTCCCTCAAAAGCCTGACATACCACACCGGCACTAAAGAGGCATGCTGAGGTGAAAGTACATTCAAACATTATTCGTAGCGGTTAAGGGCAACGATCCTGTTGTGTACGTAGGTGTAAGTCTTATCTTTACAACACCTAGATCAATTTGAGGGACAATAAAAAAAAAATACTTCAGCCTCGGCTTTAATTAGTGGCACTTATTTTCACCTTCGTACCATGCTCTTGGAACAGAGATCGGTCATAAAGATGCTGAACGAATGTCAAAATGGGCCCACAAACTTCAATAAAAATTGAAGGCGCGCGCGCTCAGTTAGAAATAATAAAACTTAAAACCTTTATGTGTGCTGAGTTCTAAGCCAAGTTTTGTGGCCACTGTGGCTGGATATTAGTAACAAGAAAAAAAAACCAAACGAATGAGAATCAGACATAAATCGAAAAGTTCAGCAACATTTCCTTTGCTGAATCGCTGAATATCGATTAATGGTGGTTTGAGGCGATTGGCCATTAAATGCTAAATCAAGTTAAGTGGAGAAAAATTTAAACCAATTCTTAATTACATAAAACTCACTGTTTATTGGATATTAAATATTTTATTTCGCGTGCCAACTTGTTGAGCCCGTGAACAGATGCTGTGCATGGTGGGTACTCATTCATGGATCTAGATTTAGTTTTTTCTTATTCTTGGTAACACGAAATTTTTAGATTGAAATCTTTATGTTTGTAACACTGTGTTCTGATTGTAGCTGTCAGGACAGGTTTATATTGATTCATTGATGGAAATAAGGGAGCGACAAAGTACCACCAGCTTCTCCATTCTATCAAACTATTAAGCTGCTTAACCGGAACATTTCCAGACACTGGAAGACGATTACTCATGCATTTTATGGCTGTCATACATTAGATTTCGGCTTCAATTATGCAAAGCAGGAGACTGAACCCGTAAGGGCATCCCACACATTTTTCTTCCTAATTTTGTAGGTCAAGTAGCACACCTAATTCAAAAAAAAACCTTTTAGTGTAGATTAGACCAATTATTTTTTTTTAGTGAAATTAGGGCCTTAAGCCTGGACCACAATAGTAAACAGTTGATTCTGAACCAACCTCTTTAAACATCCAACAAACGAGCTATTTATTAGGTCTGTTTAGATGATATGATATGATATATTTGGGGTGCGGTAGAGGTGTCCGCTAGCACTGCGGCCAAAGTAGGTCTATTGTGGTGCCCCATTTTACGTCATCGTACAGAATGTTTAGAAATTTGATAATCCCTTTGACTGGAATGCTTTTGTAGTCCTCTTCTTTGAAAATGTACATATTTGCCAAATGGTTCGGCTTTTCTTTTTGAAAATGACAATCTGAGCTCCGTAGTTTGTTGACAGAATCTGCAGGTGTCTGTGTTGCTGATTTTCATTTCGTAGAGATGACTGTTGCAGATTGTCAGTCCTGCGCAAAGAATTTTTAAGTTTTCTCTGTTCAGTTTTAGAGTTTCATTTGTTCTTTTGTGCTTGTGATTAGGAAACTTTTTTGAGTGCTTTAGAGACCCTCTGTATGTACTGTTCCAATAACTTTTTATTTGGTTTGTTGTTCATTCTGCTATAACTTTATTTGTGTCTATTCTTGTGAAGACATAGTGAGGGCCTAGTTCTTTTTTTGGCCACGATATCAGACTAATGTCCTTCATGCCCTGTACCCATATGAGTATACCTACTTATGTTTTTCTCTTGCTTAAAAAACTTTGTTTCTAAGTTTTAGGCTGAAAATGACTTACGCCAAGTGGAAGGAGATATTAAGTAGTTTGTGTCTTCTTTTTGTTTTATTTTGATCTGTCCATATCAACTCTAATAAAATTCGTACGAATTAGAAAAAGAACAAAAATCGAATATCGAACGAATCAAAAAGCTTCAAATCTGCGTTTCAGAACACAACTACATATACATATTTCCCGTGTTGTGGTTTCGCTTTTGACAAGATAAACCCATCGATCGAAATACTTATCAAAACTTTTGCGTTTAACGAGTTTGTTTATCAGCACCAACGCAACGAAGGAACAAAATGGGTTCCGGGCCTGAGAATTCGGCAGTTGAACCCTTCGCAAAAAATGAATTCCATCGAGGAAAAATGAAAACATCTCGTTCAAGAGAACGATTTCTTGTATAATACGAAACATCATCTATATATCTATATATTAAAATGAGCTGTTCGTTTGATACCTCAAAACTCATAAACTAACCGTCCGATTGAGCTGAAATTTACACTATATACTTTTTCTGATGTTTGAAGTGTTCGTACATAAAAATATTTCAAGTTATCCAGTAGATGGCGCTGGAACTCAAAATTTTTTAAACTCACCGTACCATTAAGCTGAAACTTGCACAATATAGTTGTAATGAGGTGAGAAATGCTCGTACATCAAAAGTTTTCAAGTTTTCCGATAGATGGCGCTGGAACTGCAAAATTTTAAAACTATCCGATTGAGCTGAAACTTACAGAATATATTTGTTATGAAATGAGAAATGTTTGTAAATCAAAAGTTTCCAAGTTTTCTGATACATGGCCATGAAAGCCAAAATCTCAAAATTATTACTACAGCAATGCACGGTGACAGCTAACGGTTAACTTTTGATTTACGTGCACTTCTTGCTTTATAACAAATACATATATTGTCTTTGTTTCAGCTCAGTCGGATGGTAAGTTTTTGAGTTTTTAGGATATTATTGTTTGGACAGTTTTCTTAAATCCAAATAGAGTTGTCGGCATTTAATTTTCCACCAGAGACATTACTATTCACAAAAAGTCACTCGAAAAAATTTCATTACATTTATGACATAAACACTGTTTTCAATGGGTGTAGCGAGGCGCACTGGGTAACTACTAGTATATGTATATTATTTCTAGAGTATAGGTACCATTTGCGGCTCTCACACTTTTACCAATCTTAACAAATGAGGTGTCAAAGGAAAGAGAATCACTTTTAGCTAGAAGAAGCACTTTTTTTTACATAGGTCCACGTCTATGCGTGTTGACTGCTGGTTCATCGATCAGAGAACAAAAAAGCGCCCTCTGTTTTTTTTTTTTAGAAAATATCAGATTACATTTTTTTAAATCTAATATTACATTTAAACACACAAAAACTTGTATGGAAAAGATTTCAAGAAAGTCTAGTAAAAGTCTGATGCTGGATTTCTAATTATTTTTTTTATAATTTGAATTTTGATTTGTTCTTTATTGGGCATGGTGTCCAAAGCGTGAATCAAAATGTCATATATAAATTCAATATCGCCTCGTTTTAAAGAAACGACACACAAATGTCTTATATGTGTACAAACCATGTCTAGCTAACATCTCCTTGTTTTTTGTACTCAGTTCCTTATACACTAGAAATTTAACGCATATAAATATGAAGGATGTATAAAAGTATTGTAATCAATCAATGTGTGTCATAATTGATCTTAAATGCTTCGGGAGCAAGAAAAGTTTTAGTCCACTTTAGTTACATGACGAACACAAGAACAGGTGAAACCAAAGCAATCAAATAAAAATCAATTTCTTTGTACATTATGTATGTATGTGCGTCTAACATTCCAGAGGGAAACTACAGGGTACTTCCGGGATGATGTACTAAAGTTACATACAATGTATTTCAGATATTGCTCTCATTCCCTGCGGAATATAGTAATATTGTGTAAGGGTCATGTAAGTTTATTGACGTCAAGTATATTCGTTTCAAGTGCATTGTACTCGTTTTTATTTATTGGAATATTTCTTAGTTAACGTTATAAGTACGGGTGAACTTTTGCAGTTCAAGCCGGTTTTACTTTAAATTCCTTTTTTTGTTTTATCTGCTTTTGCGGTATTTAGGTTCTGTCAATTCTTAATGATTTGTTATAAAAACCTTTTTAAAAAGCTTGAAAGGCAATTAGGTAATTTTTTAAATTTATATCGAAGGTAAATACATATTCACATTATCGTTCTTCAAATAAGGATACATATTGAAATGGCAAAACATTGTGGTAAGTTTGTTTGTTTGAGATTGCCTAAATGCTGGACTTGTGCCAATTACAAAGACACAAGCGAGCTTTACAATAATGTAATACTCAGCCATACGTACATATGCAATCGCTATCTAGATGGTTACAGCTTTTGTTCTCTTTACGGTTTGCACAAGGACACCAAATATAGGCGCAATGAAAACAACTGTTGATCCAAGTTGGCGTATGTGACCTTACGTGACCTAGTCTAACATCTCATATAGTGTAATCGGAGTACAAACCTACTCGGTACCTTCCATAGATACATAATCCTCATTCCATAATCCTACCCATTTATATTCCACTAATACGAGTAGGTAACAAATCTAGAAAAACAAACCCTTACGTAGACCCACCACATATGTATGTTGATCGTCTCCAAAGCCTTATTCATCAACTCAAATCCCTTGGGACAGTTCCTCTGAACTATTTAAAAAAAAACAATATCTAGTTGAAAGCAGAGAATGTCATACAGCTTTTCTCATCGAATTAGGTTTTTTTAAAACACATCAACAAATTTAAATCACCTGTTCGCCCTACCTACGACCTCCCTCAAAGCTATTATTCTATACGCCACTGGGCATATAGCTACTGTAACCTGCAACTCATGAATGAGGTTCAAAAATTGACCCACCAACAAACTTTAGGGCGCCCACTGCACAGCGTCCTCTTTTTTACATCATCTTCATCGTCCAGCTACCACCGAACCAATCACTCAATGTTTATTGTATTTTAAATGCTCCAATCTAGTATAATTGATGGGTGAATAAAAAATATTTCCATGTATTGGCGATCAGCACGGAAAAGGGCACTACACGCATATATTATAATTATTATGAAAAATGACTGAACATCAATTACTTGGTTTCAAGTTGTATCTTCTTCTCAAGAGGTAACAGAAAAAATGGAAGAAACAAATCCGTACAGTGTTTCCGTTGCTTGTACCTACAACCTGTGATCTATTTTTATGATCGCCCATGGATACTGTTCCAACAAAAGACCTCAGCCACACTGCGGAGCGTAACGTATCTATAAACATCACTTGTCCAATTTAACGATCTAACAATTATTATCTGTTGTAATTTGTTTTTTGTTGCTGAGTAGAGTGAGCGTAATTGATTTTTGTTTTGTGTCCGACTCTGACCCCTTGGCAGGGTAATTAATGATTTTCTTTTTTTTTTCTGCCGAAATTCAGAACTGAGGATGAGATCAGATATTATGTACATACATGAGCACCTGAGTTTTTTTTTTTTCCTTACTTTTGGAATGTTCACTTAATCTTTGGATTGTTTTTGTGTGTGTTTTTTTCTTTTAGGGAGGCGTATTTTTTCGAGAAGCGTTTGAAATTTTATTAGCTTAATGTGAAATTGAATCGCAGACAATTCGTTTTACCCTCACTGAAGATAAATGTAATAAGGAGGCTTATTGGTTATGAACTTGCGTGTGAACCTGAGGTAAACACGATCAGTTAATAATTTCAACAGAGTTCTAAATTCATAATTCACTACTAGATGGCCTGTAAGCGAGTGTTGCGCCTTATAAAAGCGAGCATTCTAAATGCTTTACTAGCAATATTGTCAATATGAGATTTACAAGAAAGTTGTTACATTTTCTAGCTCAACATTATTAATTCGGTAATCAAAAGTCACTGAATTTATGCATCTCGTACACAGGTAAGATGAGCGAAGGAACAGAAAGCAGCTAGTGTTGCCATCACAGATGGCCTTCCAACGACACCCATGGCGGCACTGGACATGCTGCCTCTCAATCTGCATTTAAGGCAACTGGCGAGTAACAGTGCACTAAGACTTAACAACCTAGGTTTTTTCAAGAATAGCGGCAAATGACACTGTACTATTCTTACAGAAATCCAAATGGATAAATCCAATAGGAACGGATGATACCTACCCTTTGCACACTTGATTTTAACACACGCACCGTACAGAACCTTGTACCCTGTGCGTGAAGAGTGGACGAACAACACAGTAACTCGGCATATAGACTTTACAGTCTTAGACTACAAACGGCACGGGGTCTGGTATCTACTGTGTGGAAGCAGATCTACAGATGTCCTGAAAACTCCCGGATACCTGCAGCGTCCTCAGGCAGAAGTTCTAGCCGTACTGAGAGCTGCAGAGCTTCTGAACATGAAATATCCGGTAAGGATAGTGATATTTACATCGACAGCCAGGCTGCGCTAAACGCGCTAGAATCGTTCACTTTTAAATCGGCACTAGTCAGGAGCTGCCCCACAATGCTCAGGGCATTGTGCACGCTGAACCGGGTAAGAATATGTTGGTGCCTTGTCACTCCGAAATAGAAGGCAACGAGTTTGCCGATGAGTTGGCAATGCGATAATGTAGGTGTAGTCGCAGGAAAATTTTAGGCTCCTACTTCTTTAGTAACCTGGAGAAGGTAAGCTGAATCAACCATAGACTCGTTCTAAAATTCTGCAGAGTAATAAAATGATTAGAAGAAAGTGGTGGTTTTGGTGCCATCCTTGGATGGAGTCTTAGGGGATCGCGCTGGACCCACTTTGGACTAGTGTTTTGGAATGGCTCAGCTTCTCAACCCTTCTCAACCTTACCCTACCTTTGGCACTTAGATACATTTAAGTCTAGGAGGTTATATTGACACCAACTGTCTAGATTGTTAAGATCTTCTTGAAGTACCAAGCAATTTTTATGGTGTGAAAGATTTTTAAGTCGTCTGCGAATAAAAGACACGTAGAATTTCGAATATAGGACAGGTTATTGTTGACAGAGAGAACAAACAGCAAGGGACCAATATGGCTTCCTTGCGGAATAAATTATGTTATAAAGATTGTCTCTGATAGACTCCCACCGATTTGAAGGTACTGAATTCGGTCTCGGTATGGTTTACTCTGTCGAAGGCATTTGAATATTTAAGGCACCTTTCTTTTTTAATGCAAGCAAACGTGTCGTGTCTCGTAGCGTCGTCAGTTTTAAAATGCGGTGTTTTTACTCAATTAATTTGTAAACTAACAGTTTTTTTTCTTTTTCTTTTTAGATTCCGTCCAGTCGAGCAAATGTGCTAAAATTCTGTTTCGGCCAACAAAAGACATCAATCGAAGAGAAATTTAATCCAGCTTCGGTGAGATGACGCAAAAGGAAAAATGGACAACAATAATACAAGGCCATCATCATTAAATTCCAAACCAATCCCATTCTGGATATAGTGTCTCCCCGTTCCCCGCCAAGACACACCGCCGGCACATCCTCGTCTCCCGCTTAAACACACATAGTGATGAATTCATAAAACGAAAAGGAAAAGAAAAGCCAACCGTTTAAGTTGAACTTTCCTTTTGTTTCGGAAACGGAAAGTAGAGGCGCGCAAAAAAAAGTTTCTATTATATATTATTTTTGTAATTTTTTTTTTTTTGTTTATACAAAAACAAAAAATACAATTTTCCAATTTGCCCAAAATAAAAAGAAAACAAAACTAATTCACACTTTTCTACATAAAAGAATAAACACCGCAACTATCGTAAAGAAAAGAATTATTCCATCCTGTCTGCTGAAAAATAAAAAGTTAAAAATCATCCCTGCATAGAATACAGAGAAAGGACGAAAGGGAAAAAATAAAGAATAATAAAACAATCCAACCTAAATGACTGAATCAACACAACTGCAAACGACAGAAAACAATAATACGGGGGTGGCAAAAATGGAACCTCCACCACCCATCTCAACATCCCCATCACCATCGAGTCACAATAATGACCAACAACAGCAGCAGCACCAGCAGCAGCAACAACAACAGCAACATCATCACCACCAACAACATCCTCTTCAGCAACAGCAGCAGCAGCATTACGCCCTCAAATGGAACGACTTTCAGACGTCAATGCTGTCATCGTTTCGTCACCTAAGGGATGAAGAGGATTTCGTAGACGTCACCTTGGCCTGTGATCAAAGATCGTTTACTGCGCACAAAGTCGTACTCAGTGCGTGTAGTCCGTACTTTCGGAAACTATTGAAAGCGAATCCATGTGAACATCCGATTGTCATACTGCGTGATATCCGTTGCGAGGATGTGGAGAATCTGTTAAGGTGAGAATAAGATGTTTATTACCGTTTCGTCAATGTCACAAAGTCTTTTAACTTAAATGTATATCGGAACTCATAACCGTTTAACCCGCCCGAACAATAACGGTCTTTATTCTGTTAAAAGACACTTTGGTCACTTGCATACTGACAATTCACGGAATGACTGGCATAACAAGCTAAGCTATGAAATGTCAAATTCGTAACGTGTACGTGTTTCTTTTACGCTGTGTTACGTTTGACGTTTCATACTGATTTCTAAATTATATTTTTTGGAGTTCTACATGGATGGGCAGTTACTACCCGGATGAATAACTAAATGCAAGTGAATAAACAGAAAGTAATAAATTAAAAAAAAAAAACAAACAAAATTATTTAAATAGATTTGCAATTTATTTAATTTCTTTATCACAATTTGGTGATATTAAAAACAGGACTGACAAGAATAGTTTGTTTTGAACAAATAGATTTATTATTGTATCTTGTGGTTTGAGTATCGTTTTATGAAGAATAGACGACAAGAACTTGTCGCGAAGGCTGTAAAGCTACATAGTCGCCGGTTATTTTCAAATATTTTGGGTAAATACCCGCGAAGCTTGTTGTCACTTTACAAAATTCATTTTTTTTTTTCTAAAATCAAGAAACGTGGGCCTAAATAACAACATTTTACATGAACATTCACATTTTGACACCATATTTGCAAGATGTCCGAAAATCTTTTTACGCAACATATTCGGCTTGTCAATTTTACATCTTTCCTCTAAAGTTTCCCTCTCCCAGTGATTAAGACTTAAATTTATTTCTTTTAGTTTTATGTATAACGGCGAAGTAAACGTCAGCCATGAACAGCTGTCAGACTTTCTAAAGACTGCGCATCTATTACAAGTACGCGGTCTTGCCGATGTGAACGGACCCTCATCCAAGTTATCGTCGATAACCAGCACGAAATTAACACTGGGTACCAGCAATACTAATAACAACAGCAGCAACAGCAACAGTGCAACACCATCCGCGGTTGCGGCTGCCCTAGCATCAAATGTCACACCCGCAGTACAAGAGCTGAAGGCCTCTCCGTCGCCTGTAAGACAGCACAAAGTAAAGTAGACAGTGCCAATTGAAAGATTGAATTGTCAACTTTCCTTGTTGAGTAATTCTATTAATATTGAAATATTCCTGCCTCTTTTCGTTGTTCTCTTTAGTCAAATCATCACTGGGATTTATCGGACGATAATCGAACGAGTCACCTGACACCGCCACCACAGAAACGCATCAAAAGTGCCGATCTTTTCCGTGCCCAACATGGTATCAGTCCGGAGCGTCTGCTAATCGAAAGGGATTTCCCCGTAGGTGGCAGCAGTGCTGGTATTGGTAGCAGCAGCAGCAACAGTGGTCAACATCCGTTGACACGTGAACGTAATCGTGATCGTGATCGCGATCGTGATCATAGTCGTGAAACGTCACATGATCGTGATCGTAGCCTAGAGTTGAGAGATTCATTATTAAGTCAAGCACTGGAGAGTGGTCAGCAGATGGGTGGAAATCAGGTAAGAAAATCCTACACAGCATCAGTGTGGTGTATTGATTGGATGTTTTCTTGTAGAAACATGCCGATTTGGCATCACTGCACGCGCAAAGTGCTGGCGAAGACTCAAATAGTAGTGACACAGAACCATCCGATCGTGGTGATGGTCAAATGGATGGCACAATGGACAGTATGAATGGTTCATTAGACAATCAGAGATCCCATTCGTTCCCAAGTGCATTTTTAGGACTACAAGGTATACCGGGACTATTGCCCGGCCCCTCAGGGATGCATGGTGCTAATGATTTTGGTGAGTTCCTTTTTAAAGTTAAAAGACTTTAATCCATTTAAAAGTACATAAATATATGCCTCTTGTAAATTACTGAAAGTTATTGTTTATAAAAATTTATTTGTTGTTTTATTGCATTTGGAAAAAACTTTATTTTTTCTTTAATTTTTGTATAAAGTAAGAAAATCTTGAATTGAATATATTTATGGCATCCTTTTATAAACAGCAAAAAAAAACATATGTATTTGGGTACATACGATTATTTAGGGAAAGAAAATTAATTTTATAAATTTTTTGTAGGAAATTATCGGAAAGGTAAGTAAATTATTATAACGATTGAGAGACTACTGTTTTACACATTTTTTTTAAACTTTCCTTTACTTTTCGGATAGTTTAGTTTTAAGGATTGTGAAAGTCGCCCTGTTAATCTTCCGGAAATATCTACACAATCTATACCACAGTGACCTAAAATGATTGCATGACTTTTAGAATGTCTGTCCTATTCTTCGCTAAGGGTGGAGATCTATTCGCTTCTCTAGAGCTCGGTAATATTGGCATTCTTACTCGAATGAACAGTAAGAGCGATTTTTGTTCTGTAACTATCCAAGCTATGATGCAAACCTGACCTAAGGAGTCCAGCAGATCTTTGCATTATTAGTTGCTTTTTGGTTAAAGGTCAGGTTAGGTTAGGTTAGGCGTTAGGAGGTTAATTTCCAGTACACGCAATTTCACCCAAAGGCTATAAAGGTACATTGTGATTGTGGAACACGCATTTACCAACACCATTTCGATCAAGGTTTTAAGGTCTGTAGCGGCAGGGTGCCACCTCGTTCGAATATCTGACAAGCATTCACAGAGTATCATTTGTAAAGGTAAGCTTCTTAAACTCACCGTTCGGAGTCGGCAAAAAACAAATAGGTCCTTCCATTCGTGCAATTGTATTACACGCATACAAATGTTTGCGAGAAGCAGGCCCTGATTCCCGCCGAACTGTGGTGCCACCTAAAGGAAAAAAGGTCGTCCAAGCAGTCGAAGAACCGTACCCTTATACATGGTAAGAGCTTGAGTGCAAGAGTTCTGGGAGTGCCGGGCAGTGACATAGAAGGTGTGCTACAGATTGTGCATATTTTATCCCCTTCTACAGAACTCATTTCTATGGATGCCGTATCTTCTGCCCATGTTTCCTATTGTACAGTGTCTGGTTAAAACACCGACGAGCACATGGATTTGGCTGCTTCCCATTAAAAGTAGGCATGTTGATATTTTCTGGTCGCCTGCGGGCCACAGGTTGCAGGTTATGACACAATCGCTATAGTATTGCGCTATCGCATCGGTCCTCGGCTAGATTAGTTGTGCTGCGGTCTATTTTTAGCTGTATTGAAGGGCGGTAAGACCTCCTGGCCAGTTTGTCTGATGTTTCGTTCCCTTCTATACCCACATGCCCGGGTCCCAGCAGAGTAAAACTGTGTGGTGTTTTATTGCTCTAAGGTCTCAGGGCGGCATTCACCGACCAATCTTAACCCTTTGTTGACCAAGCTATTATAAACAGTTATAATCTCCATTTTTTTTTTAAGAATATTATAGTTGAGGATATTTTAAGATGGGAAATTCATTTTTGAATTTTTCAATGACTCATATGGACGAAATATGAAGGTCAGTCTCAAAAGTACCGTTAGGCTATAACTAAAGTTATAAAAAGAAAATTTTTTTTTTAAGTTTTTTTTATTTAACTATGATATTTTCTGCTTTCGAATACATAAGCATTTAATAAAATTAAGGATCGAAACTGTGTCAAAATACTAATTTAGTTTGTTGGTACCGAAATCGACTCAAATTAATTTCTTCAAAGTCTAATATGCTATCAGAAAAACCGTTATATCTGCGGCTAAATTAGGTAAACATACATAAAAAAACAAATTTCATTGAGGTTATATGATACTTAAAAGTCCTTTTTGGTCATAGTGTCTAAATATGTTCCTATAGGGATTCCATTTGAAGTTAAACATGCTGGTACTGCTGGTCTAAATATGTTCCTATAGGGATTCCATTTGAAGTTAAACATGCTGGTACTTATAAGTACCGTCGGTCAACAAAGGGTTAATTCGATTTCAAAATTAAGTTGCTCTTAGTTTGACTTTTTTGGTTCGTATTCACGAAGCGCTAATTGGTTTTTATCTATGCTACTTCGAATATGAGAGAAATCGTTTTTTGTCTTTCCGAATGCGCTCTTTTTCGAACATGTCAGTAACAAATGGCAATATAAATATGAGGATGATGTAACATATGTGAAGTGTGGACACTAGACGGAGCTGTAGATGGTGAAATTGATGTTGGTGGATACAATTTTTTTTCGGCAAATTTATCGGGAATTAAATACTGAAGTTCAAAACACGTTCACTAAATTCATTATAATTTTCTTTTTTTTTCTTGTCTTGCATGATTTCTTGCATTTGTATCCATTTTGAAAATCCACAGAAATAATTTAAATTTGAAATGACAGCTGATTTCGAATTATTTCGAAGTTATTTAGGATATTACTGACTTGTAAGTCGTAACCTCGTAACTTAAGAGTTGTTGGGACGACTCATAAGGCTTATGAGCGCTCACAAATACGCACTAATATCGGTTGGTGAATAGGTTTATGTGAATACCGCCCTTAGTGCCGTGAGGCAGTCCCTTACGAATTTTGAATTTAAGGAAGTGGAATCCAGTGCTTTAAATGCGGCGCGCGTATCTGGTCCACGCAAATGGCGACTTCCATTGTGGGCAATTTCTTAGCTAGGACAATTTTTGCTGTTTTCTTAATAATAGCATATATCTCCGGTTGAAGGACCTGTTTCAAAATTTGAGATTGCCAAATTTGGATCGTTTCTACTATCGGCAGATGTGTACACCAGAAGCTAAGTATTATTGTGTCATTCGAAAACTCAAGCGCATAGTTACGTATCGTCAAGTGTGAACGAAAGTCCGAAATCACCTACCAAACTGCTCACTCTTAACACTAATTCCCTTGCCAACAGTTGGAATATTTAATTGAAACCTTTAAGTAAGGGAATAGACACTGGAGTGTCTATCTAAGGTGCTATAAAATGTGCCATAGCTTCGATGGTCTTCAAAAATATATCGAAAAACACATTTACTGACAATAATGAATAATAACAGAATATGATTTCCAACTATAATTTCCTCCGGCCGCCGCCGCCTCTCTTTGCCACCGAATAGCGAAATAACCATAAAATCTTATAGTCACAATGATATTGCAAACACTTCGATCCCCATTCACAGAGTACTCTCGAAATGTCCTTTCCACCCCCATATACACACGCGCATACACATTTCTCGTAGATGTTTTTCTGAATTTTATTTATATTTTTTTTTTTTTCGAACGTATGTACGTGCTCTAAATAGTATCCCCCTATAAGCGCACACAAAAAAAAAACGAAAGAAATAAAAAAATGGAATAATATCCTTATCCTCGATGGTCATTGCTTTGCTGAAAGGATATTCCAACTATAGTATCGACTGAGGCCGCTCGCCCGTCCGCGCCCACCCCGAAACGCTTGTGTATTAGTAATATCAAGGATATATTGCATTAAAATGATAATATCACATCGTTTAAGTGCGATCAACTTTTTGACCATCCTAATAGCACCGGTTATGTCCTTTCTCTATCTCTGACGACTAACCGACCGCCACCACCTCCCCGCGTTTAAGTTTTGTTTTCCGTTCGGCGTTATCCTTTTTTTCAATATTGTGTAATAATAGCATTTTATACGTTTTAATATTCCGTACACATACGTCATTTTGAAATAAATGCCATATAATATGTGTGTTGTTGTTGTTGTTGCCGCCATGGATGGTGTCTAATAGCAGAAACTATATGGCAAAACCCGGCTTAACTAAGAAAATAATCGTAGGATAAAAATGGCAAAGTATAGCAAAACAAGAGGGCAACAAGAAAGGACCAAACCGATGGCGGGCGAGGGGTTACAAATCGAATTTAATATCATAAACATTCAATAAGGAAACGTCATAAAAGCTATAAGTCGAAGGAATATGAAATCGCACACCAGTAGTATAATTGGAAATTCTACAAAGGACACACGTGAATAGTAAAAAAAAAAATATATATAAACGAAAAGAAAAATATAAAAGAACCGAATAGAAGAAATGGGCATCAAATCGAAATCGTCATCAAAAGTGGAATAGAAAGTGAATGGGTGAGTGGGCGGGGGAGAGGGAGGTGGAAATAAAAAAAAATGATAGGTCACTTGTTTTTGGTAGCATTTTCCTTTTTCTTATTTCGAAGGAGGAATACTTAAAAAAAGGACATCACATCTAACACATGACAGCACGAACTGAAACTGTTTTCAAGTTCTTATTTTTTTGTTCTTATTGTTTGGCAAAATCAAATATGATAGTAGGCCAACGCCATCATCATTGCAAAGAGGGAGAGACCCAGCGTTCAGCACCCAGGCCATGTGTAAGTGAGTGTTGTCATTGAGTGACCTACCCCCATCATTCTAGGGAGTTACAATGGGTGGCAAAGAAATAATTACACTTGAGTTTTTCGCTTAGTTTTAAACTGTGGATTTGTTTCTATTGGGATGGGACCATGTTACGTTACGGTATTTACTGATTTTAAAACTTACACTTTATTGTGTAATGATTAGATATGTTATAACTGTGCAGGTATGATGAGATGTAGATGTAGATGGTAGTGAGCATAGACCAACTCATCTCTAAGATTTGGTCAGATGAAAGTATGCCAGATGAATGGAATCTCAGCATCATTTCCCCGGTCCACAAGAAAGGAGACCTCCTCAACTGCTCCAATTATAGAGGCATCAGTCTCCTCAATATCTCCTACAAGATCCTATCTGCCATATTGTGTGAACGCCTGAAGACTTCCGTCAACAACCTGATTAGCCCCTATCAGTGCGGTTTTAAGCCAGGAAAGCCCGCCATAGACCAAATTTTCACACTAAGGCAGATCCTGGAAAAAAAAACCAAGAAGTCCAAATCAATACCCACCACCTACCTGTTCATCGATTTCAAGGCCGCCTATGACAGCATCTGGAGGGATACACTGTATAGAGCCATGTCTAGTTTTGACATCCCTACTTGCATACGCCGACGATATTGACATCATTGGTAGAACACAGCGAGCTCTCACCGGTGCGTTTGCGAGTATAGAAATAGAAGTGGCTAAAATGGGCCGCAAAACAAAGTATATGCTGTCAACAAAAAGGGGCACCCAACATCGACGAATTGGACAGAACGTCATAATAGACAGCTACACCCTACAACTTCGGGGTAGTAAAGAACTTTGTCTACCTCGGCTCTGCCATAACATCAAAAAATGACATCTCGTCGGAAATCAAACGATGGATTACTCTTGCCAAACGCTGTTTCTTTGGGCTTAGAAGGCAATTGAGTAGTAAAGCCCTTTAACGAGCGACTATGGAGACTATATAAGACCCTTATCATACCAGTCTTGCTATATGGAGCGGATGGAGATACCATTGGTCGCTTCGAAAGAAGTTCGGTCCCGTTTCCGTTGACGGCTTTTGGAGATTCAACCACGAACTGTACTAGCTGTAAAGCGACATCGACCTGGTAAAAAACTGCACATTGGGCGTTTAGATGGCAGTTAGCTAAGGACCGGGCATCACATCACACTTCAGTCTCAAGCCACTTGACATTTTCGAAAGCAAAGCTAAGCTTATTTTAAGAAAACTTAATCTATGTGCATATACATATGTATGTATGTTTGTTCGAGTAATGGAGGGAAACACTACACTTTCTCATCCTGAATTGTTTTAAGCCTAAAAGCGGGTAGGCATTCTAGGTCTTTATAGAATCTGCTACCGACCTACATACATACATAATATGTGACTCGGCGTTTTTAAAGAAGAGTCTCTTCATCTCAATGATTTGATGATTTCTGTAAAAGTCATTTGAAGCCAGCATTAATATTCTAGAAATGGTAGCCAATAGCGCAGTGACCTGATATAGGTAAGGTTAGGTGGCTATCCTCGTTTTCGGTGGGAACTTACACCGAACACTTACACCGAAGAATTTACATTGTGTTGCCACATGAGCCGATTCTTATCGGTACTCTTGGAACCATTTTGAGAATTGGATAAATTTCAAAATTTTATTGATATCCGTTGAGGAAATATCTTGAAGGTCTATAAAGAAGTCTTTTTTCTTAAGGAGGAGAGTACTGGGCAGCTGCATAGGAAGTGATAGGGGACTCCTCCTCCTTCTCCTCATCCATGCAGCTGTGACAGGAGTCATTGGCGAGGACTTCCAGCCTGCTGACATGTCTGCCTATTGCACAATGACCTGTCAATACGCCAACTAGGATGCCGATATGTGCTCTGCTAATTTTTGGCAGGCTGCGTGGCTAGGCTGTTGCAGTGCTTGCGTAGAGATTTTGTGTTTTATTGTTTCCATTGGTACATGGGGCTCACTTTCTGTGGTACCTTTACTGGCTAGTTCGTCTGCTTCACCATTACCTGGTATGCCACTATGACCAGGAACCCAGCACAGCGTGAGCATGCATCTGCTCGATATTTCGTTAAGAGTGTAGATCTCCAATGCTGATTTTTCATTTAGACAGACTTGTTTTTCAAAGGATGACCAAAATTTCGTTCAGAGTCAAGAGCCACAATTGTCTTCTCCCTGTGGTGTTCCGTACTTCACTGACCTTTTGGATTTATAGTTTCCCAGTTCTAAGTTTATCAACCTGCTTAACAGCACTTGCTGGATCCAGAAACTGCAAGACAACTTTGGTTGAGTGGAGTTGTATTCCCCATTTGAATTACAAGCAAATTACAACTCAACTCAACCAAATTTAACTTATGTACGTATTAGGGGGGTTCAAGTTGTCAAGTGCTGCTGATATAGCCTCAGGATTTATATTATTGAAAGCTCCTTCTACATCCAGGGATGCTATCATTGTAAACTCCTTTCGGGCGAGAGATTTCACAACATTGCCGATAAGTGAATGAAGGGCTGTTTCCGCAGATCTCCCGTTGCAGTAAGCATGCTGCGATGTCGAGAGAATGTTTCCTGGGATATCTGCTAATCTCTCCAATGGTTTCAGCATGAAGGATGAGAGACTAATAGGTCTGAAGACTTTGAGGGAGGTATGAGAGGTTTTTCCTGATTTCGGTATAAAGACCGCTTTCACTTCCCTCCAAACGTTTGTTACATAACCGAAGTCTAAGCAGGAATGGAATAGTTTAATCAAGTAGGCTTCGATAATGCCATAAAAATGTTGCATTTCGGCTGGAATGATTCTATCCGGACCCGCAGATTTGTAGGGAAGGAAGCTGTTTACTGCCCATTTCAGCTTGATTTCACTCACAACTTCGCTTGAGAAGAAAGGAGCATTTGAGGTCATCCTTTCGTAGGTGTATTCCCACTTCGTTGCACTACCCGGATGATGGGTGTCTAGAAGCAGGTGCAATAATTCCTGACTGAATTCAGTATCCGTTCCGTCCTGATATAATCTCCGTGAGTTTGCGAATTGATCTCTCCAAGGGCAGTTTGGAGGTATGATCTGTTTGAGTCCAGTTTTGGCTACGGGCTGTCATTGTACATTAGCTTTCTTCACAGAACAGTTGTAATAGGGGTATAAAGGTCTCTGTTTGGCAGTTTAGGGTCCATGCTTCTGCTTATAAACGGCCTTCGACATTATTAAGTATATGTATATGTATATGCTATCCCCAAACCTTAGTATGTAATGAAGTCTCATAATTGTCCTTTGTGAAGTTAAAGGGTGGATGTGTTTTTTGGTGGACAAAAGAAATATAATACGTTTTCATTTTCTACAAAATGAATAGATGGGAGGGCTAAATGAGAACAGCCCTCCTTCCGTTTGCATTATTTTTTAATACCACTACAACCATATCACCACCACCCCTTCGAAAGGACATATTGAAATTTAAGTCAATATTCAAATTAAATAAAAACATTCATTCATTCATTTAAAGCAGAAAAAAAAAACTTATTTACTTTCTTTCAACCCCACCCACCCCCACAGTGTAGACTAACATATTGTGCCCACTTTGATTAACAAATATAAATTTGAATTCTGGCACATACTGCCAAAAGGCATGATATACGCATCCTTTTGCGCCTATACACACTGTGTCCATCTTGACCTAGAAAAACATCTTCGGGTGACATGCGAAACGTAAAATAAATATTAAAAAAAAAACGTTAGCAAAGAAAGAAAAAGGTATCCCTCGTGTTCGTCGTCGTTGTCCGTCCTTTCGCCACTAACCGTTTTTTATTTAATAAAATGCAGAGTAACTTGAAAAAGGAGAACTAAATGTAAACTTTAAACATCACATGTCAATGATTCCATTCACAGAAAAGCTCTTCATTTTGTATTCCGTTCAGAGAAAAAGGATATTTGAAATTGTTTTTTTTTTTCTCCATTTTTCTGTTTGCTTGCTATCGGTCAGTTTGTTGTGTGGGTTTTTGGGGATACGTTTGCAATTTTACCCTCCCACATACGGTCTTTCTTCAAAGCAACAAAACTTTCAAATGTTTATTATTTATTTTACAGTTTTTTTTTTTTGCTTTCATTCTTTTTATCTTTGTCCTTAGATCGTTGTTATGGTCATTCGAACATATTTTTTGTTCAGATATGTGTTTACAGTCAGCGACAGATAAATGTGCTCTTTATTTGTTTATTATAACTAGTATCGCCTGTGGTCGAAATTCGACCAATTGTACGAAGGAAACGTACGTATTAATATTTATTAATTTACCTGATTTTTACTTGGCTTAGACACAACACATTGAGAAAAAAAATTACACACTGCACTGCCCCTTTTCACAACCTTTCCAAAAAAAAAAACAAAAATCAACTGAATATGTTGTGTTTAAGAAAGTTAAAAAGGGGTTGAACTGTTTTGCCTTCGGCTTTTTATATAATGATGATATTTTCACGCCAATAAGATGCAATTATAACAGTGACATAAAGGGCAAGAAAACCACTTGATCTTCCCATAGGATCAGTAAGACAAAAATTATCCGTAGATCGAATTGAATGCCGCATACATATGTACAATTATACGCTTAGAGCTCTTTTTATCGTTTTTGGCATTCACTGCTGCTTAAGTGTAATACCAAGGACAAAATTATAGCACCAAGTGCTGCCAAAGCGATACAGAAAATTAGTTTTTGAGCGATTTAAAAAAAAAATGAACATATTATGTTGGTAGTGCGTACATTTTATTGTGTGGGCTTACACAAATTTAATTTAAGAAGTTTATTTAACTTAAACTTACTGAACATATTGGTAAGCGAGGTTACATTCGAAATCTTGTTGATTAAACTGTTGTAGTATTTGTAGATTATTCAAGAAATTGGTGAATTTACATACTATGTACATATACATACGTATATTCTGATTTAAAACCTAGATGGCATAGTAATATACACGGACAGAGAATCAGGAGCTGGTGTACACTGTCTAGATCCTCTGATAGATCTATCCATTTATTTGGTACCGTCAGTTACTTTTCCAAGCGGTAGTGTTTGCAATACTCAGGGGTGTTGACGAACCTGTGAACGCCAACACCAGAGACACTTGCGTACATATCTGCTTGAATAGTCAAGCCACGCTTAAAGTACTTGCAAACCCCAAAACTAATTCTAAACTAGTGAAGGAATGTAAAAGAAAACTTAGTACCCTTGCGAGAACCTTCTCTAGGTACCTGCTCACAACGACATACTGGGGAACGAGAGGGCAGATAAACTGTAAAGGGCAGGGGCAGAAGACGTGGAAAATTCCACAGCTACACGGTGATACAAGCAGTAAAAACCGCTAACAGCTTACATATATGGGGAAAGCACAAACAAAACTGATGATCAGTTTGAATAGACATGCAAACAGACTGGGACTAGTGCAACATAGGCCTTTTCTCTCACACAAACCCCTACCCTTATTTATTATTTATTTTATTTATATATAGCACAGTTCCTGAGGGAACACAACGGGCTCGACTCGCGATCTACATGAAGAGCAGCGATCTCTCCTCACACACTCAAGCCAATGGCAACTTACGAGTATGTACTCTCTGGATCGACACAAAAGCTAAGCCGCGGAAGTCGGTGGCGTAACTTAAGCGACTACTTAAGTGGAGATTATCGTTAAGCCTGTACTGTAAAAACAAAATTTGTGTTGGATCGACACTTAGGCTCGCACTGTGAAAACGGGCATAAAAGCTTATAAAACCGTGTTTAAGTCAAAGATTCAAACTTCTTCGATGGTATTTTCGCCTGTTCGCATTTTATTTATAGCTCCTTCTACATATTTAAATACGATCTACCATTTAAAATTAAAATAATAAAAATATTTTTAGACTTCAAGTGCTCAATTAGACTTCTTTTGTTTTCAAAAACAACTACTTCACCTTTTTTTTAATGTGTTTTCGTCTACACCGTTACTATAAGGTGCTGTCCCTGTCAAAATAAAAACCAATTTCTCCTCCCCCTATTGTTTGTCTTTTGAAAGAGAAATTTTTTTTAAGCCTTTTGTCAATGTCCACCGAAATAACAGTTTGATGCACATAGACAAATTGTTTTTATTTCCTTCCATTTTTTTTTTTTTTTTTTTTGTTACTTCTTCGAAGTCCTGTTTGGGTTAGTGAAAGTAACATATATTACTTTGAAGGCGAAATAAAATATATTCACACCATTTTACCTCCACACCCACGCCACACCATTCGTTGGCAACATTTTCAAATGCGAAATTCCAATTTCAAACTACAGGAAAAAAAACGAAAGAAGCAAAAAGTGTGTCGTAGTCATCTCTCTTTTTGTGATGCCCGAAAAAGTATGTGTGTATGTTACCCAAAGTCCTTTTTTCCGGCACTTAGATATGTGGAAAAGTTACCTACCATACCACACTCTCACGCCCTCCGACGCCCTCTTAAAGTACACACACGCACAAAGTACAACTCGTAAGGAATATAAAAGAAAGCTAGTCTCGCAAAAAAAAAAAATAATTCAAATGTAAAAAAAGAAAGGACATTCTCTTCACATTAGAAACAGCTTGGCAATGGAAAAAGTTTTATCCCTTTTTTTTGCTCTTGTTGTTGTTCGAACTTGGCTACGTACATTCATACATACATATGTACACATATCCTGGATATAAATGTAGGGAGGTAGGTGGAATAAGAATAAGGAACCACGCAATCTATTTGTTATCTATCACATCCGTCTTATTCAGAAGGATAGTCGCACTGTTTTGCAGTAGTGGTAGTGTTCTATAGTGGGTGGTTGGGTTGGACTCGGGTATCTGTGTATCTAGGACGAGCGGAAAAAACGTGCGTGCAAACCGGCAAATAGATGGATCTGTAGATATAGATTAATAGCATTTTAGGTACGTTTGGAGAAAACGTTTTTTTTTTTGTTCTCTCGTCCTTTTCTCCGTTATTGGGCGCACACACGTTGGTGGCCAGCAGCTAAGCAGATGGAAACAAAGCCAGGGGAGTGGTGTGTTGGCCCAAACACCGGACGTAACTCTCTGCTGGTGTTGTGTGTACGGTGGATAACGCGGGCTACCATCAACTGGGTGGAGTGGTGGTATTGTTATATCTATTTCCCATTCCCCTCCCTATACCCCCTGTCGCTTCCCGATAGAAGTTAATATCCTATTTCGATTTTCATATCCTTTTTCGTTTTCTTATTCTGGTGTTGAGCTGCTAGCTCTTCGTCTTCTTCGTCGATGGCTTAGGGTTTGCAACTACTTCTTCCTACAAAGCGTACACAGTACACATGAACTTTCGAACGTTTACTACGAGAGACGATGATCGACTTGGGTGGTGTGTGTTTTCATGCATTTCGATTTGAGTTTCTTTTTTTCAACGATTTTTCTTCTCGGCTTTGGTGGTCAGTACTACTGGGCTGAGAGTCCTAGCCTACCAACTATTCGTGTCGAAGAAGAATGATTCCAACGATGTATGATGGAATATACTGAGACTGAAGGGCCGATGAAGGATATTTGTACAATTTTTATATATGTTTTGCTATTGCAAATACATTTAATGTAAATATAGCACGCATTAAGCAGCTGAATGGTAGAGGAGCAGGGTATACGCTATATAAAAGTGTTGGCACTTGGCTAAAGGATATTTACTTTAATACACCATATAAATACATTACTGTTGTGCTGTGTTGTATGTTTGTATAGTTGAAAGTGTGTACGCACGGATGCCCTCTTTCACATTGCGTAATTGGGATTTTTAATGTAACACATCCGTAGATAAGCGAAGAGAGAATAGAGCTCACCAGGAACCCATGTTAGTAATTGTATTCGTCCTTTGGTATACGAATAATGGGAGAAAGAAACGACAAGCAGTAAGGATGTAATGGATAATGAAGAAAATCTGATCCGTTTTTAATTACGATGGTGGAAATGGAAAACGCGTTCGTTCCATTACATTTTGTTGGACATGTAACGGAAGTTCACATATGTACATAGCGTGTGTACTCGTAATGGTCAAAGTAAAGCCTCTAAGTGCAGCGCTAATGGCTTTTAAGTACATGGAGATAAAGAATATGTTTGGATGACTACCAAAGCAGTGTAGTGTAGTTACAACAATTAACTGTAAAAAAAAATGACGGATTTCTAAATTGAATGTCGGTAAGGAAGTTAATTTTGAAGATGGATGCTTCGCTTGCATTTTGTTATATTTTCATGCGAAAATTTTACTGGTTTTGTAAGAGAATGGCATGTTGGTAAGGTTCATGTATTGCGTGTTTATACATAACCTCAAAAATGGAGCAACAGGCAGCCGTGGTTCAACAAAGTGTGTAAGATGAAAAATGCGAAAACTTAATGTTATAATAATCATTACAACAGACAAAAGACTTTAAAAAATTAACGTGGCAAATAAGAAACTTCATTTGGATGTTGTGGTTAGGTTCGCTTATACCAAAGACGATAATTTATCTCAATTGATTCTCAATGCCGCAGGTTATATTATTATTTAGGGGTGGGATGCACCGCGACCTAAAGATCTATTGCTCCCCCTACAAGTCCTAGACGAATGGACATCCCTCTCATCATTATTCCTATTGGAATCGGTTTAAGAGAGCGCTTCACTCACACCTAGTCCAGGTGAGAATTTCATAGGCCAGAGCATCTTATCCAGAACAAGATCCTCTGCTGCAATTTGGTATTTACCCAAGCACTTGAATGTTTTCTGGGTTAGTGCACCACAATCAACCAGTATGTGTTCTGGACTCATTGCTAAATCTGCATGAGTCTTCATCTGATAGACCTAGCTTCTTGAGATGTACCTTGGGCTTACAATGCCCCGTAAGGAACGCAGTCAGGAGTCAGTTTATTTTTGTCAAGGCTGATGCAAGCTTTGAATATATTCAAGTTGTAATTACCCAAAAGTTTCTTCAACTGTCTTAGACCCTGACCCTCCTCTTTTATGGTGTGTTCCCCTATGCCGCAGTAGAGTTCTGAACCCACAAAGGGTGTTGCAGCCTCTTTCCTGGCAAGTTTGCCCGCCTCTTGATTACCTTCTATCCCCTGGTGTACGGTCCCCAGTAGATGGTGACGTTGTTTCGTTCGCCGAGTCTATTTAGATTATCAGGACATTCTCAGACGCAGGTTATAAGCAAATGCTGTAAAATCGCAACAAGCCACTTATCACAGCTTTCTAGATTATATACTACAAGAGGAACTAGAGGATCTAAATCGAACCTATGTCCTTCCTGCTCGATCGAAGATAGACTTTTCTGGCCAAAATCCGCATTTAAAAAGAGAGAGAAGGTTTTATGCTTTAACAAACCACAGAAAACAAGGTCAATAAGGTGATGTCGGACTTATTATCTATTTTTTGCACAGTTAAGATCTTTTAATTCCCAAAAATCGTTTAAAAGTGTCAAATAAATAACCACCGGGATCTGTGTTCAGCAGTCTTGTTGATCTGTAGTCTGGGTATTCTTACCTAAACTTCACTTAATTCCTATGATAAAAAATCATTGATGTGAACGAGTACATTTCCATTTCAGTGGGACAAAAGGGATCAGTTTCAGCCACACCATTGATCTAACTGCATTGTACTAATCACCTGCACTGATGCAACTAAAACCAGAAAATCCCCCGATGTCGTCCTTTAATCGTACAAATGGCAACCAATCCTTTTCTCTGGTGATGTGCTAATAAAACAAAAAAACTACTCTTTACTCCTTAATACCGGAAAGCTTACGTAAATCCCTCAAACTACCCAAAAAAGCCTGACGACACCTTTTCCCTGTCACTTGCGGTCATGTGTAAAAACGAACATTTCATGCAAAATCTATTCAACATCCTGGCAGGAGTATACTCTCCTTCTTATTGTTTTCACATTACACCCTATAAATCTACATATAAATTAGTTTATATACATATATAGAGGAGAAAAAAATACAAACAAAAACCATCCTGCATTACTACTTGTACATATATTTATTTGTACGTCCGAACGAGGATACTCTCTATCATGCAATAGATAGCAGCAGCAAACGGCTATACAGAAACAAAAAAAACAAAAGAAAAAGGATAAGTTGTACCGCATTCACATTTCTCATCTGTTTCTGTGTCGTGCTCTGGACTGTTCGCCGCCCCTCGTACAGAGCCTCCTGTATGCCATATATATTTTTGGAATCTCCAGCTCAATCCCCAGGATTATTTCAATGTATCGCCATTGCCATTGCCACCACTCACAAGTGTATAGAGAGTGGTCCTACTCTGGGATAATTTGAATTTCCATTTGTGCCATTTGTGTACTAACTCTTAAAACTTTTCCAACCAACTTATATATGCACATACACTCACACACGCAGGCAACAATATTCGTATTGAATATCAAAAAAAAAGTTTTTCGAAACTACCAACCATGCCCTCGTGAGGCCCTCGTCAGCCGCCCCCCAAAATTCGAATTGGATTGCCAAAAACAAAAGAAGAAGCAGACGACGAAGAAGAAGGACCAACGACGATGACGACGACCAACGACCGATATGGAGAAGAATAAATATAAAACAAAAGCAAAACTAATAATTTGAATTGTGTGTTCGGTTATTCGCTCAGAGTGACATAGTGAAAGGGATTTCGAGGATATACGTATCTATATCCTTGCATACATAATAAATCTAACGCAAAGAGATAGACGTACGTACGTACGTACGAGTGTGTGCCGTTGTATGGCATACATACTCGTACCTTTCTCAAAAGGCACAAACCAAAAGAGAAAGGGAGAAGTTGAGAAATCCCTGCGCCATTGCTGCCGCACCACCCACTTCAAATGGAAGGAGGTGGAAGGACTCTTATTCTTCAATTCTATCCGCATAGTTATCCCTTTTAATGGATGAGTTATTGCCATACATACCTAAGTAGGTGTAATGTATAAATTTATTTCGATTCTTCCCTTCACTACATACTCGGATTGGATCGGATTCGGATCTATTTGCCGAGAGAAGTCCCTATTGCGCTCCTCGTTCTGTCTATGTACCTACATACATACATATATATGCTGAGTAATATTAAAAGGGGTCATCCGAATGACAGTGGGTGGCAGCAATGGAAAAGCATTCCATTTCAAATTCAGCACAAAAGGACTTTCCGATTGTAACTCCGTAATGCTAGTATTTAAAGTTTCTGTTTTAATGTTACCCCTGTACATGGGGATATATCCGTTCGTTTGAGGCCACCCGCCCACCTATCACCCCGATCAGATATTTCATACATAAAGCATATTATTATAAAAGGACATGCGATGCTTCGGTAAGGTGTGTTCTCTCCCAATAAGTTTGATGCCAAACTGGCAATTTTTTTTCTCGACACTCGCTGCCGCCTACACACCCCCTCCGAGTGCTCTGTGGCCCAGATAGAATTTATCGAATGCGCGGCGCGGTTTATTCAACTATCTAACTATCAAACAAGCCACCACATCACTGGCCACACCAAAACAATAATAATTGAAGGATATTATATTGTTTGGGTAAAGTTTCGGCCTATTTGCTGCTATTGCTGTCGATACTACTTACGTTGTTGTTGTTGTTACGGTTGTCCTTAAAATTTATGGCGCAAATATCTATCTATATCTCTTGTTAGCGACCAAACGAAACGAACGATTCGTTTGTCGGTTGGTTTGCTGCCTGCCTGCCCGGTCAGGACATCAGAAAAGTCTCGAAGCGAAAACGATTTGCCGTGATGTATTTTACTGGGTGCTTCGTATAATGACCAAGGATAATATTTCAATATTTTTTGGTCATTCGCTGTGGGTAGTCATAAATTACGAAATGAAGTTTTATTCCTATTTTGCTCTCTTCACTACCTACCGCGCTGAGCTGTAACATCCACTTACATGCAGATATATGGATTTCCACAATTTCGTTGTGTCTGTGAGTGTGTAGTTGTATTTCGTCCTTTTGCACTTTGTTTTGCCACCACAATTTCGATTTGTTAGGTATTGGGTTTGATTGAGAGTTTTTGCAGAGGTTACTTTGTTTACGAATGGTTGGGGTTGGGGTTGGGGTAAATGTATTGAAGGTTATGGGTCAAATGTTGCACGGAAGAAGGAGCGGTATGAGTTGTGGGAGGATGGTGAGCAAATTGTATCATTAGATAGACGAATTGTGTAAAGGAAAATTATCGCAGAGAGTGAAAATTACCACATCTAACCATACGCACTGGTGCGGGCTTTAAGGGTGTAAGGCTGTGTGGTCAGCAGTAAGTTATTCCGTTATTTGTTTTATTGTATTGCGGCCATGAAGAAATGTTTTAAGGTTTTATGAAAGCGTTCGGACATGAATATGAGCGTTGATGATATGAATCCTAAAGCAGCCCATACACATTTCAATTCAATTGTAAATTTAGTTGTCAACTGAATTGATGTTTGGCCACACACTACATCAACTGAGTTGAAAGACTTGGTATAAACTGCCACAAATATCTAGAATTTTCTTTATGTGTGCGTTTAAAGTCATCTTGCTGTTTACGTTTCGCTCACACACACATTCACAGATTTCACAAGCCTAGTACAAATTTTCCTCAATTTGACAGCGAATCAAATGACTTCCCCACACACAGTTCAACTGAGTTGAGAGACTTGCAAATCAACTTCTAAAATCAAAATCTTTTGATTTTTCCTCAACCAACTCGTCAACCGTCAAATCGATCAAATGACTGGTTGATTTTGATTTCAATTGACTCAGTTTACAATTGAGTTGAAGTATGTATGGTGCGCTTAACAGCTAGTATCTTCTCCAAACTCAACAGTGAGTGAGTACTTTTCTGAGACAGTTTTGTTTGTTGATTACGAAATAGGGGGTCGTCTGTAGAGTATAATCAGGCTCGCTGAGTTATCAAACCAAGCGTCTTTTAACTCCATCGAGGATGTCAAAACGCAATACATCTTACGAGTATAAGAATGGTTTTGTGAGACCAGAGGTTTTTTCAATTTCAATTCAATTTATTCGTTATAAAAGGGTGTGTACATTAAGACATGTCTTTTATAGTTCTTAGCGTTAATAAACTAAGTCCAGAAGTCCAGAAGTCAATTAACTGACGATATAGAAATTAAACAAAACAGTTCGAAACACCTTACTAAACAGTTCACCTATTTCGGTTGAAGTGTGCAACCCCTTTCCACTTTGTACTATTTCAAATTCCACTGACAACCGTCGTCGCGTGCACTCTGCTTAACAACTCAAGTTGAACAGCTGATTAAGTATCAATGGATATTATCATCATATATATTATTTCTGTAGTATAGGTACCATTTGCGGCTCTCACACTTAACCAATCTTAACAAATGAGGTGTCAAAAGAAAGAGAATTTCCTGAAGCACTGACGAATTGCAATTTAATTTTATAAATTTTAACAAATTACAAAACTGATCAAATCAAATATTCTACCCAAAATGAACTAAAAGAATAAACACATCCTATATGGTTTCTCCATGGAATTTCCATGTGTTGACAGCGAAATCATTATGGGAAGTTTCGATATTGGGGGTTGGATAGTCTCTTGTGAGATCTCTCGCATGGTCACACTAGTTGTATGTATTCCTCTTAATGCAGATCCGCTGTGTGGTCAGTATGGTTCAGAACATAAATCTGTACTACATTGTATACACGTCCTAAACATTAAGGTCCCTATTGTGAGTGTCGGGTCGATCAGTTATCAATTTTCGATTGCGTCGATTGATTTAAGCTTTGGTATTGTGTAACTCAATCGGTAGAAGAATATTTACATTGTGAATACATCATACTTTGACAGTTGTTTGGCTTCGTAATATTTCAATTCAATCAAAGCACTTTTTTTTTTTCTTTTTTTAACTGCCTTACCGACCGACAAGTGATGCATGGAACTGTCAAATCAAACTAATCGTTAAGGTTAAGGGAACCAGGATCCTCATCACGTAAAACAGTCGACATCGTTTTCGATGTCATTAACGATGACCATGCTTCCCGTAAGCATAAAATTCATCTCGTCCAAGTGATATCGGCTGGTCGACCAAGTGTTTACTTCTAATAACAAGAAAATCTCTGAAATACTATGTTCCCGGCGATAGCGATTTCACGACAGCTATTTACTCGTCGTCTTGGTGTATTTGAGAGATGATTTCATTGTTTCGTCACCATAAGCAATGGCACAGCGAAATAGAAGAAAATGGAGAGCGAGAATCAAGCTAAAAATAGAACCAAAGTAAGAAAGAAAAAACGGTTATGAGAGCACAAATGATATTTTTGCCAATGCAAATGTTGTTTTCAGTGGCTCTCAAACTTGAAAAAACCAGGGTGATAGACGACACAAGGGCTATAGTGTTTCTTGAAGCGAACTCTTGTCGACGTCGTTTGGTGCTGTTGAATGGTCGACGATCGTCGGTGAAGTTACATGAAGTGAGCCCAGATCGGTGCGTAGACCAATCGCCATAAATTTTAATATACATATGTATGTATAAACTAAAAACAAAACGATAAATAAATTAATAAAGATATAGAATGAAGAATCTTTTTGGAGTTTCTTCATACATGCAGTGTTCACTAGATTAAAAGCACATAACTTTGCGAGATAAAATTGATATTTCTCTTATATATGTCAGCGGTATAAAAAAAAGCTGGTGAAAGTTAGACTAGTTTTTATTTAATTCATAATGAAGTTTAAAAAAATGTTCAGAACCACACAGCGGTACCTTTTTGCCCAATAAGTCAGAAACGATTGCATTTAAATCGGTTCAAAAGATTTTAAGCACCTTGCCAATGAGGAAAAAAATAATGCTTTTTTCTTTTCTTTCATGAAAATTTAATTTTTATTTTAAATTCATGTGTACTCCTGGTACAATTTTTAATAATGAATAGTGCCACCTTTCTTCAAAATAACCTCAAAAATTTGATCTTTGAGGGAGTTACCTATACAAATCTCATTCCAGGCAAGTTTAACGGCTTCGATAAGCACTTCTTCGGATTGTTTTTCACATTCGTATACTTTTCATGTCAGCTAGCTCCAGACATTTTCTATAATGTTAAGAAGGTCTGGCGAATATTGTGGCCATGAAAGAAGTTCAACATTTTTACTGGCAACAAACGATTTAATAATGCGAGCTATGTGTAAGAAAGCGTGGTCGTGTTGAAATATCCATAAAAGTGGTCCGAAGAGATCGTGGATCTTCGAAAAATCAGATTCCATCACCACTGTGTAGATATTTCCAGTCATTCTAGAGCTTTGAACTACCAAGTCGATGCTGCCGTCATAAGATACTGTACCGCAGACTTCTCTTTTCTTAGATCGTAGAGGTAATAATTATAGCCATCTGGTCCATCTAAATTAAATTTTGTTTCGTCAGAAAGGACCTCTTTTTCCAGCTATTCGAACTTGCTCCTTAGTGCACATCCCAGATCTTTAAGTGGTGGTTTTTTCTTTCGCTTAAGTCGGCTGAGGTATTTGGCACTACGAATCACACGACGAACAGTAAATTTACTTGCGGTAACACTAGCTGCATCTTCCATCTTAGCTCTGAATTGGAGGCTAATCGGACAGTTTTTCATTTTTCGGCAGTTGTATGGGCTGTTGAAACCTTTGTAATTTTTCCATAAATTTTTGGAACCTTTGAATAATTATCAACAACATGATCACTCCGATTGATTTTGCCAATTATAGCACGCTTAGACAAGTCCCGACAATGTCAAACAATTTTTTTTTTTTACCATTCTTGAAGAATAGATTTTTGATCTCTGATGATATTCCAACATAACTAGACTCCAACTACTTCTGAAATATTACTTTTTTTTTTCCTAGAGCGATTCAATTCACCTGCATATGAATGCAATACTTAAAATATGATGTTTCGACTTGAGAGTACAAATACTTATCTACCCATAAACGCCCATTTAGAATAGTAGGTATTTTCAACATCCGTCATGCTTGTGTCCTTCGGGTACTTCTTACAGAGATCAAAAATACCGCCCATCCACCTTAGGCATACTGCCTTACATATTCCAATTTAATTTATAGCTATTCATCAACTGCAAAAAAGCAAGAAACTCCGAGCTCCTTTCCAACCATGTTTACATACTCAAATAACTTACAATACCATATAGCCTCCGCCCCCACAGGCACGTCGTCATCAACTACATACGAGACCCCCAACTCCCCGGACTATGGCATATCTCTTTGGGCACGTACGATGCCCAAACACTCAAAACTTATTATAATACAAAGCTCGTTTACTCGTACTGATTCTCAATTGCACACAGACACACAATACCGCCCTCTCAGATATACACAGCACATTCGTTTTCAAAATAGTACTGTGCAAAAGATATCCTTCTAAATAACCTTCACATAAATCCATTACGTATACGGACCATCCGTATTGATTTATTGCTTTTCACTGTTTTATCCAGCCACCTCGACATACCCTCGGTCACCCCCTAGGACGACCCCAAACTGACAGCCTCCACCACTCAACCAACACCCAACCTGCACGCTGGGATGACATGCTTCTTCCACTTCACCGTATATACGAGTATGGTATAGTTTTGGTCTTTGTTTTGTTCGTTAGAGCAGCAAGTCGTATGTGTAGAGTCTAAGCCTTTTCCTATTCACCGCCGTAGTCCAACACAAAATAAAACAACAACGAGCGGGCCCAACAAGAGGATGATAAAAAAAAAAAAAAACTCCATACCAAAAACGAAAACTTTCATACAACATCCCTTGCCCCCAACTCCTCGAACACTTTCAATTCAAAGTTTTGGCAAGTAACCAACTCCAACCACAGTACACACATTTGCCCTGCCTACCTTAAATTCACCAATACACACAGAGAATAGGATTCCCACACACACACACACCCTCACAGATCAAAAAAAGAAAGAATCGGGTCGTTGGTCACCCCAAGAGGCGCCCGTACTGCCGCCACCACCCGTCATCCATCTTTGCAACGTAACTTTTAAACAGAGGAATAGATCTTCTATTTATTTTTGCACCCTCTCTGCAGCAAGTACGCTGTGCGCCTCGTTCTTCGTCCTTTCATAAACTCACACACACAGCCATAACACACATGAGCTTCTTTAGATACCCTTATGAGTTGTGCCGGAAAATCCACCTTTTTATATTCAGCTACGTACCATCCGAACACACACACACATGATCCATATCCTTTTTGGTGTTTTGATATACGATGAGAGTTTCACCCACTCCCCGTGCCGCCCCATACACATGTCCTTCAACGCACTCACCCCCATTGAATGGATAGTGAAAATGTTTAGTACTTTCGGTAAAATCGGAAAATGCCTATGACTAGCCATAGGGCCAATAACTCTCTCTAACATTACACGACGTACGAGTATGTACTTACGTACGCACATAGGGCTGTGTGTGCGACTTGGGTGCGTGAATTAAGGAGAAAGAAGGACGAAAGGATGTGTGTAATGTGTGCTTTGCCTCTTGTATGGCTAGTGGAAATTGATGGATGAGTTATGGCCGAGTATAAAGAGGGGTTAAATCAAAAGAAACGTGCATACAAACAAACAAACACTACTCGTGCATCACGCAGAAGTATCCATACGAAGATATCTCGGAAGAAAATCCCTTTCACATTTTTTCCTCTTCTACTTCTTCTTCTCCAAGGATAATAATATGTCCATATGTAATTGTGCTCGACGGACATTACAGTTGTGTGGAAGAGAAGGGAGTAGTCTCGGCGGAGTGAAGGGTGCCGGCACATTAAATCAACTTATAGTGTCCTAACCCAACACTTATGGACCATCCAAAAGGGGATTTGGTGGAGCGCAAAGGAAGGTGCTGTATTTTGTGTGTGTGTATGTGTGTGTATGCGGGATGGTTTTGTATGGAGGCTGTTTGGCGAGGATACTATCTGTCTTTCTATTGAATCATTTGAAATTTATTCTCTCACAGCAATTGTATGTAAAGTCGAAGATGGTACACGAGGACAGTGGGGAACGATTTCATAATACTCACTTAAATTTTTTTTTTTTTTATAACGATTGGATACCTATAACTTATTATACAGGTCATATGATATTCCATTAAGAGGGTTCGTTTTAAATTCAGCCACAACGGACAATAGAAATGCAATAGAACGAAATGTTATGAAAAATTTCCTTAAAAGATAAGCTATTGCAAGAAAAGGGTGAGATGCCATTTTGGCTGATATTGCATTCCACATTTAGTGAAATTAACTGTGCTTTGGGTAAGAAGATTCATGCATCATTAAATGCGTGGAACCTTGAAATTTGTTTCTCTCTCTGTGTCTGTACACAAATACAATTTTTTCCAAGTGAGAAGAGAGGCACCTAAAGTATAATGGGAAATTATCAAGATTCCTGTATGTTGATTAAAATCAATGGTTTAAGTATAAGCTAAATGCTGATTTTTGGCGCATATTTCTAGGATCAACCATTCAATGTTTACTCTCACCCATACAAAATTCCCATAAAATCATAAGTCTAAGCTCAATGGTTATACGTTATACGAATACCCGAAGCGAATTTTTGGGGCATATTTCTAGGAGCAACTATTCAACTTTTACTCTCATACATACAAATTTCCTACACGGTATTAGCTTTGATATGATTGTGATAAGGTTACGTCACTTTAGGATATGTAACCATTTGGGAAGGTGAATTTACAAAAAAAAAAAAGATAATTTTGGTTCAATCTACACTTTATTCTCAATGTTTGTGATTTTATTTTATATATATTTAAGGTTGCAGCAATTTTTTAACGTTTTTTTTTTTTTGAAAGAGTGTTGAAATAAATAACACCAAAAAATTATTTCATACATTTTTAAATTCGTGCTTTAACGAACTTTCGTTTTACACTCCACACGATGACCTCAAAATTCTTTACCTTTAACTTCGCATTCGACCCCCAAAGTCGAAATTCAGCTTTTTAAGTTCTGGTCTGTGTTTGGGCCACTTATTGCTACAACTTCTAAATTTTAATAGTCTACGTCAAATAGTCTCTGAGGTAAACGCCTGTGACAGACTGACAGACCGACAGACACCGAACTGAAGCCATTAGTGTTCCGTTTTTGGGTATTGAACACCAAAAACATTAGCAATATGAAAAAGTCACCAGTGAATTAGTGAAAATGTCACTCGCTGTACAAGAAAATTTGTATAAAAAAAAGTGCGACTGAGCGACTGACTGACCAAGCAAGGACATCGTTTCCATTATTTTCCTTCTCACTTGCTTCTTATTCTTTGTACTCACAATCCTGTTCAAAGTGGATGGATGTTAGAGTTGAATAGAAAGACACAAAAAAATAATATTTTTTTTTTCTCGGAAGATCCTTGGTAAGAACCAATAAAAGCGTCAGCAAACACATCATTGAAGTGTTGTAAAAAACTGTTTTGTTTTTTTGCTCATAAACTGTACGGCTTTCTATTTCCTTCCTATTTCCTTTATTTTTCTTCTTTTCTGTTTGGCTACATTTTGAAGGTGGTTTAGACATTTCGATTTTGAAACTTAAAAAAGGATTTAAGGAGGACATAGGATGAAAAACTTAAAAGAAAAAAAAAAAAGAAAAAGGAAAGCAGGACATAAACTTTTCTCATTTCATATGTTAGCAGAGAGATCGCAAGAATGATGTCCTCCCACCGTCATCGTCGTTGTCAATTTGTGTCCTCCCACCTATCAGAAAAGTATTGTGCTACGGGTTAGGGGGAGATGCGCCCGCATACGAGAGTGTCCTTAAGTTTGTTTCAACCTTTTTGTTTTGTTTTCATGTGTCTTTTCACTTTAGATAGAATCGAAGAATATTTTCGTATTTTAAAGGACCTACTACCAAGAGTAATGTTTGTAAAGTTCTACCCTCACAAAGTTTAAAGGGGCGGACGGGGTGGGGATACATAACTGAAAAGGAAAAGAAGTAAGAAATCTAAAATAGAGAATGGAAGTAAACACACGCGCAGCAAAAAAAAAACTTTCCTCAGGTCAGCTTTTCCTTCCAGCGGCTTTTTTTTTGCCTTTGGTACACACATCCTTTTTGTATTGGCATTCGGGGAAATCGTATCTTTGGTCAGTGGCGGCGGGTTGGGTAGATAGGCAATATTGCATAGAAAAAACTGGTGAGACATACGTTAAGGATAACATATGTGAAATGGATTAATAACACTGGGAACATGTGCACGACACACACGAATACAATGGATAAAAATCAATTTTACCGAAGCCAAGCTGTCGATTAAAATGCAAAAGTTAATATCATATGAATTTTCTTTTCGGTTTTATTATTGAATTAAAAAGTTTTTTTTTTTTTGTTTTTTGTTACTTTTTCTAGGTGGTAGTTTATAGGTATAGAACAGGATATGAATTTTTGAAAAATTGAAAGGATTCGAACTTTTTTTTATGAGACTCGTAAGGTTATTGGTTTTTAAATATTTATTGGTGTGCTCTGAATTGCCCGATGGAATTTATAATGTATACGTTTCGAAACTGGGTTAGAGGTTGGTCGAAAATGTGTTGTGGCCATGCCCAGGTCGGTGCTGCGGTACTAACTCGTAGTAGTATGAAATTATAAAAAAGGTAACGTCCGAGGTTTGGAATGGGCTCTATTTTTCACTGATATCGGAGCCATTTTGCGTCGTTTTTTAGTTATCAGTAATTGCTGTTAATGGAGTGTATCTGCATTTAAATTTCAAGCTCCAAACGAGTTTAAGATAATGCACTAGTTCAGTCATTCTGAAACTATCCAAGTAAGAATTGCTAAGGAAGAAGCCATCGAAAATTACTACATATCTATTCATGATCGTAACTTTGTACTTAACTAAGGTCAATATGTAGAGATTTTCTGACAGTGAATTGAGCTACAAAGCTAACAATATCAGAGGAAAATCCTTTCCCAAGTAAATTTCTTATACAGTACAGCGAAACCTGTCAAGTTGGCCACTTTCGTAAGCTGACCACCTGCCAATATTTGACTGCACCAAGAAAAATGCATACAAAATGTTCCTCCTGGCCTATCTTGGAACTTTCATACTTTATCTCATCTCTCATATTAAATAACCAGTGAGCACCGTGGTGTAGTAGTAAGTGCGTTGGACTACTACCCAATAATGCCCGGGTTCAATCCCAGCAAACTCCTAAAAGTGTCTGCTAGGCGCGCTGTATGTATGTACCATGTGCATGCAACAGCGGCGTTAGGGTGGGGCGCAGTTGGGCGACTACCCAGGGCGCCAAACTTGAAAGGGCGCCGATCCAGTGGCACATTGTGATTGTTGCATTCTCGGCAGCGGCCAGATCATCTGTTCCTGTAAGTGTCTTAAATTCCCCAAATCTGGCGATAAAATCGGTTAGGTGGCAACACTAGAACGCGAGTACTACTGTACATTTTACTGGGAATCCCCGTCAAAAGACAAAAATTATTATTTATCCCTTTTTAGCATTGTATTAAAAAAAAAAATAGCAATATTTTTGACTAATTAAGACGCGCAACACGTCTGGTGTACTTGAAAATAATTCGAATCCGTCACTTTGTTTGGGGTGCTTCAGGGGTTGTGCACATTGTTTTCAGATTCTGTTCATCGATGGACGATTCTAACTGATCACTTAAGATGTTATACTATAAAAAACGCAGTGAAACACGTTGGAAAGCAAGAATAAGCAGTGTTCAAGCAGTCCGTTATCAATATAGTGTCATTTATGACGCTTTAATTGCTTTGGCTATTGGAGATGATAAAACTCATGTTTAAGTCTCTCATGAGGCCTATCAGTTTCAAGATCTGAGCCGACGAACTTATAATCTGATTGATAAACTCATAAGCCGATCTGCGATCGACAGCATCTCAATCTAGATTGACAAAATTGGCAACGAAAATAAAATCGAAAAGAACATAGACTTCGATGTCACTAGAGAGTTTGCTGATAGAAAGTCCAGCAGAGTGAAATGTTAGTTTTTTTTAATACATAAATGGTTATTATTGTATTCTTTCCCTGGTTTAATTCATTCCTTTTTTCACGCCGTAGAAATCTAGCCCAGGGCGCTGTCAGTTCTAAAACCGGCACTGGTGCATGTGTTCGAGCCAAACGTTTCATGTGTTTCTTCATGTTGAATAGAGATGACTTAATTGCTTTAGTTCGTAAGTAAATTCAGAGTTTGAAGTGGATTTAGTGGAATTTCAGTTATTTCAACGATTGTACAGTGAACTCTCTATAATTCGAATCTCACCGGACCAAAGTAAAACTTCGAATTGCAGAGACTTTTGAAATATGGAGGTTTCAGAGAAAAGAAAAAACATAATATGTGTTCTAATTGTAATTTTAATTACATACTTCTATTTTTATTATTTGATTATATATCAATGAATGTCTACACATGTAGGGCAAAGGTATCTCTTAAGCGGCCACTAGACGCACAATATTATTGTGCAATATTATTTGCTTTGTGCCCTAGACGATACAATATTTTTCAATAATTTAGAAGTTGGCTGATATTTGTATAGAAAACATGTTGACTGATACTGAAGTTTGTTGTGTGGCCATTGCACTGGCCGAGTGCTTAACACAAAGAAAAAGCACAGATGGATGGAAGAGTGGTATCCTCCTTCGTCCATTGTTTGGATACTGTTTTGGGACGTGCACGGTTCCTCTTGGTTTTTGAGAAACTGCATCGCCTCAAAGTACCACAATGTTGGCCCTACTACCTCGTCTCTACTCTTTTCAGAGTCAGAAATTCTTTTTAATTCCTTTCTAACATTAGTGCGCAGAGAGTTCAGTTGTGAACTAACTGCGCTTTATCAGCATCCGGATATGTTTCCCTATATTCAGAGAGCATTTTTTCATACTGTTCATTTTTTTTTTATCACTGTTGCTGTATTCCTGGCTCCTTATTTGCCACAAAACTGGCAGGGTTTCGTACACTACGAATAATTAATGTAAAAATATTGTGCAATATTATCTACAGACGATACAATTTTTTTATATTGCGCAATAAATATCAAACCGATTTTTATTTTGCGTAATATATTGCACAACCTCACAATATTATCTACAGACGGTCAATAATATTGCGCAATATTTGTTATTGCACAATAATATTGAGCGTCTAGGGGCCCGCTTTAAACATTTAGTTTTTATTACCTACTTTTGTCACATACGCATTTAAACGAACAGTTGAGGAAAAACAAATAGATTTGACTTCAAATTATAGAGGTAAAAAAGCCATCACGTTCAAATATGAGTTATTTAGTAGTAAATACGAATAAGCGAAAGGGGCAAATTGCATAGGTTTTCTCATGGGACTCTCATGGTTCTTCTATTTATAGAGGCTTTCGAATTATAGAGGTTCGATTTATTATATTGTTATGTAGGTTCATAGAATTTGATAAGTCATTAATGCCCAGTTTCACAGTGAGAGTTTAAACTCTAGTTTTGGTTTAATCTTCCATTTACATTTTTTTTTCGGTTTTACAGTGCTCGTTTAAACTCAAAATTGAGTGAAACTCGTCTAAGTTAAACGCCTTCGCTCTGCCGTTTAGTCTTTCCTGAAACACAGCTATTTTGAAGTATATTTTGACAGCTGCCAGAATAGCACAAAATAATTGTTTTTCCTTTTTAGAAATAGTTCACTTTCCACCGAAGTCCAACTTTTTTTGACTTAACGCTTCTATGCCAGTGATCACCCCACTCTTTACTGCGGGGACTTTTGTGATGTTTCAAAATCAGCTGCAAGCAGAATTTGTAGCATTGTCTCCCATCACCTTGCCCTATTAACACAGAAATCCATAAAATTTGACATTTCAAAACAATAGCGCTTCCAACTTTTTTTCCAACATAGTTTCCAGAAAATAATTTTTTTTTAATAAAAATCACTGTACTTTAGCTATGGGCGTTAACGGGTTAATTAACTGGAAGATTAGTTTAGACTGTGAATCTGAACGAGTTAAGTTGAACTTCAGTTTAAACCCTCACTGTGAAACTGGCCATAAGGGAATCGAATTTAGATTTAAAGATCAGATGCCACCAGGATGTTTTATTTTTTTATTTGTATTGCTGTATAAGTAGGCCAACAAATCTAGCAAAGCAGGTTGCCAACTTACGCAGCTTTTACTGTACCTACTGAAGAACAACGTACATATTATAGGCAAGTACTTCCATGTCGATTTCATTCTCAATCCCATAGCTCATGATATAAAGCGGCTCATATATGCACATTTGAACGAATTACATATTTAATTCTGTCATGTTCATACAATTCTTTATGTATCTCCCCTTTAAATTAAAGATGCGTCACTTTGGTGGCTTAATTATTTCGCAAATATGTTGTAAAACAGAAGAAAAAAAGAAATATATAAAAGTCAACGAAAAATGATGCCCATGTTATCCTTCCATCTCACATCTAAAAATTGGATAACATTCTGGTCCCTCTCGCGGACACAATTATAATCCTAAAGTTTTTATAGCCAAAAGATTGCCCCACCACCAAGTCCAGTCGAATAAACATTTTTTATAGTTCTTTGATTTAATTTGTTGACATTTTCGCTGATTCTTCGAGAAGTTCTTTTTGGTCGCCATGCCATGCGATTCGTCTTTCAATTTTTCATATTTAACGACAGTTCTTCGCTTCTGGAGAAATCAAATAAATTAATCTGAAACGGAAATTGACTGACCGATTGACAATATTCTTAAGAATATCCTCCCCCATCCCTCCCTCCCACCTCCTTCCAATATGTTTGTGTTATGTCACATCAAGATATCGGAATCACAAAATAGTTTGAATCCATTCGTATCTCTGTGTCGGCCGAAGTAATATATCAGCTTATGTTTATGTGTCTATATATACATTTGAATAAGTACATTTTATTGCTTGCTGATAAAGTTCAGCACACACACACACACAGAGGCACATACCCGGCCGAAGTCATAATGGTTTGTTTTAATTCCTCCCTCTGCCGCGTATTTAACCCTCCCGCTTTTGTCTAACACTGGTTGTACTATATATAAGTGTGTGTGTGTGGGGGGGTGGGAGGAGGAAACCTATAGCTAGCCGAACTAAACCATCAATGTCCCCCAGCCACCCTGAAAAGCACCGAAAAACCCTGCTAACGCCACTATACCCTGCCATTAAATTCATCGAAAATTTAATAGTTTCCTTCGTTTTTGTATTTTGCGTTTTAACGCCGGGTCTACTATACCTACATACGAGTACGATACCACCACACTGTTGTGTTGTTTCCCACTCCCTTTTGGCCCTCTCGGTACTGTTGTGTTTTGTATTATTTTGGCATGTATAGAAAAAAAGATTTACGGCGAAAGTTTTAACGATTTCGAAGGATCTTTATTATGTTTCAGTACATTCACACATACCGATGAATCCGAATTTTATATTACTTCACTTGTTTCTTCTAGTTTTTTTTTTTTTTCTTTTTTTTTTGTTGCTGCTCTCGCTTCTACTGTTTTATTGCAGTTTTGCTTGGGCACACTATTCATGTGTATACACTCATATCCATACACTTTGTGCAAGTTCTATTCGAAATCAGTGAAACATAAATTATTGCCGAGTACATTTTATTGTTTTACATTATAATTACAATATACATGTTATGGCAGAGTGGAAAGCCAATTTTATTGCCGTTTTTTTTTTTTCATCCGCTGCTCGTTCTAGTTTGTGGGAAGTGGGAGCCACTCCTCCTTGGCCGGTTGTACTTCGCTTAAGTGATCTCAATCCATCAAAAGTAATTTACTTAAAATCGTATTTCAGTACAACAACAACCCTTACCCTAAGGCTGTCCTCGACGTAAAACACTACACCATTTTGATTTGTATCGTTCAATCTATGATCTGCCCGCACCCACTTTAGTTAAACCCGTACGAGTAACGAGTATCATTGTCAGCGACAAAGGGAATAGGTATATTGAACTAAATATAAACGATAGCTGTTAAATGTATAGTTTTCCTTAAAAAAAATAAAAATAAAATAAAAAGGATACAATTTGTTGTTTGTTTTAGATAATTTAACGGCCCTGTATCACGTTTGTACGTTTTCCATTTCATATACGACATATACGAGTATCCTATCAAAACAGTGAGCGAAATTACGGTAATGCCACTTACAATTAACTTGGATGGTATCTCCCAGTTTGATCGTTTATTACTCTCCATGTTGGTTTTTTTCTAATTACTCGTGGGTTCTCGATTTGAATTCAGTTTATTTCGATTATACGCTTCCTCAAGCTACCAGTCATGCTGCCATAGTCAAAGTTGAATGAAAAAGTACAAAAAAAAAATATATTAACACAATTGGATTGGAACTGTCACAATCCATTAACACGTCAAATGCTACATACATATCTCAATTGTGGAGATTAACCCTTTGTTCCCGGACTTATCAAGTTTTTCAAATATTAATAAGTTTGTTTTAAATTTTTATAAAACCTGCGTTAAGAATGGTAAATTGAGGATTAAAGTGCAGGACCTCGTAAACGCTTTTCGCATGTTGAGCAGAAATCACAAAAACTTTTTTAAAAAAAAATATTTCTTTGCATGAACTGTCAATATTAGCTTTGAAATGAACTAGACTTCCGAGGCACTGCTTAATTTTTTGGCGGGAAATATTATACGAGGTTTTGATTTTCGTTTTTCCTGGAAAATACCAAAATGCCAAAACGTGGCTCTGATTTGACTGGTTATTATGAAAAAATAATATTTTTTGGAGTTTTTTGACTTCCATTTTGTAAGCCTTTTATTGTTGTTTAAAAAAGCGGTTGCCTCACGTAACCAAAAGATAACTAGAATGTCCTTAAAAGACCAGAAAAATATGTTCAGATTAATTTTTTCTAGTGTTTTCTAAAATCAAATGTTTTGTATTTGTATTTGTTGTCTCCATTGGAATCATATGTGGTAACTTTGATTGTGTGTGTGTTCGTGCAAGATTTTAAGATTTGATTGTGGACTCATCCAATGTAACTCCATAAAATGTTGGCGCGAACGAGCAATGGCATGACATTCACAAAGGATATGTTCGACATCCTCCGCTGAACTCAAGTCATTGCAGTATCTGCATTCATCCGTACTAGAATGTCCCATTCTTTTGGCATGCTTTCTCAGGAGACAGTTAACTTTTCCCTATTTAGCTCAAGTACTACTTTGGTCCTTTTGTGATCTAACGCCGGCCTTGGACACCCTGTGTCCCTCTATTCTTGACCACCTATTGTCCACCATACTAATGATAGTATACTTTATTTTCGCCCTGATTCCGCATGATGGTGGTGCTAAGTTATAGCGGTTATAGGCAGTGCCCACCCCCACCCTTTCTTGCTAGCTCATCTGCGAGTTAATTTCCTTCTACACCAGAGTGTCCTGGTACCTAACATAGTTTGTTATGTCTGCTTAGGGTTTTAAGCGCAGAGCGACAACCTTCTACAATTGCCGATTTAACGATGAACTATTTAAGCGCTCTGAGCACAGCCTGACGGTCGATGTAGATGGTGATATCCTAATCTGATATCAGCTTCGTCACCAGAAGCTCTACCGCTCTCTGTACCGTCAGAACCTCTGCCTGAATAGCACAGTAGTAAAGTTAGCTCCGGTTGCCTTGAATAAATACCAGAATTGGTGCCATTGTCGCTCCATCCGTGAAGACCGCAATGTGTTTATGCCGTGTAGGCGCAGTGCTGCCCCAACCTTCTCTCTCCGGTTACAGCGTATCGAAGTCCAGAAGTTGCCAATTTTAAGTTCATTAAGAATAGCGCTATAACCGTAGCTTAGCTTCTATTTTTGAAGTAGCCTTAGTAAGCAAGTCTACTCGCACTCTTGCTTGTGCAGGTGCAGTACATGTATGCAGATCAAGTGGTATAAGATACAGTGTGTCCAGTGCTACAGTGGGTGTTGTGCACAGGGCTCCCGTTATGGCAACACTAGCTGTTCTCTGAACCGCAGCGCCGCTAATCTTCCTAGTATGTTTTTCTTAAGAGCTGCCTTCCACCAGACAAGTGCCCCGTACGTGCGTCGACTTGACTAACTATCTTACTAAAATTTCAAGTTTTGTGATTGGATTTTATTAGACGAATTTGTACTGTCAATACCCCTAAAGTTGATTCTTTTCAAATTTTTGTTGTTCAAAGAATAAATATTTCGTTCAATTAGTGTCCACTGCATCTATACGAATGTGCATACCTTCAGATTTATTAATGAACACTAAATTCGAGTATACACCTCAGTGCATCTAATCTAATTAAATGAGTAAACACAAAACACACTTTGTAGACTCTAAAGGTCCTATTGATCTCCATCAAATTGTAACACACCAAACGACCGACGACGACGTTCTCAGCCTGATGACGTTGAAGCAACAGAGAAGTAGAAAAGGAGGCTTTTCTCATTTCTATATATCTAAAACGATGATGTCCAACCACTTCATTTAGTTTATATAAATAAATCTAAAACGACGATAGACGAAACGAGCATAGAGCATACGAATACCTTCGTCTCGATGCACATATCCATTTTAGAATAATGAAATTCGGATGCATTTCAAATAAAGCAAAGAAAAGGATGGGCGACTATCTTTAGACATCGCAATTTTATCCTTGATTATGATTTTGCAGCGAACTATGTAAATGGGTTGGTGGTGGAGATCGGACGGAGTGTGTACCCCAAAGAATTGTGAACCATTTTCGAAGAACGATGGAAGGAGTTAACAAGGACCGTAAATGCCTTTTAGTATAAACTATTTCATTAAGTGCACATTGTGTATATGTATGTGTGTGTGCTGTGTATAGCATGTGACGTTCGCATTTCTTCTCGATAAATCTGCGTTATTTCTAGGTCCTTCTATGTTCGTATAATATTCTAGAGACTTATATGTGCATAATTAATGAAATTAAATACAAAGGGAGGATTCTAGTGCTGGATCTTCTTTCGGTTCGCATCCCGACAATGCGGGGTTGTGGAATGCAGAAGTACTCAAAATTCTATTTTCAGAGGAGGAACGCGCTTTGTCCAGTCTTCAGTGAAGATGATGATGATGATGATGGAGAATATGACTGAACCGATAATGCTGCGATTGGAGAAGTGCATATCAATTGAAGTATGAAATTACATCAACATTTTAGTTCTCAATTCGATTTGGGTTTTGAAGTTGAGTAAGTTTGCATTCAGGCGTGTGCAGTCTTAAATTGTTTTTTAAGGATATTTTATTTTTGCAAGGATAATTTGCAACAAAGGAAGCTATTTTTCTGTTTCCAGGAGACTTGACAATCAACCTTGCTGATAGTTCTGGGGTATACGTATATTACTCTTTGTAACGCTTAGTTCATCGGTGAACTAACAAAATTCTAAGTAACGTCTTCTGTCTACGTCTAAAGAAAGTGACATGAAAGTGACCATATGCTTATTCGATTTTAATTTCGAGATTATAAATCCCACTCCCTTCAGAATTATTAAAGATAAACGGTGACACATTACCTGTCACTTAACGAACTGCAAAGCGCGCACGAAATTAAAACGTCTGTCTAGTCCTGGGAAAATATTAGCCACATCAGAGAAGCCTCAAACTGGGAATGGACTTTTGCCATTCCAATTTCGATTTCACTATTATAATAATAAAAACATTTATTCCAATCCACCCAATGATAGGATAATATATATATCTAGATACGTAGATATGGGTATAAAAGTAACGATTACGAGCAACTGTAAGAGGCATTAAACACACACTTAATATGCATACATATACATAATGTATTTATTTTTGGTTATTGATGATGGGCGGGAAATATTGGGGATAACATGGCGATTTACGTTCTCGGCCCGCATTAGTTTTAAAGCCTTGTACGCACACAGAAACAGAAGCATAAGGCTAAGAACCATTCTGCATGCAATTTCAATAGGTTTAAATTAATAAAGAACGGCCGGCGCGGGGCGGCGCGGCGGTGGAATTCTACGAAAACAATAATCGTGTGAAATAACATCAAGGAGAGGCTAGCCCTCGAAGGACCTCTTTTTCAATGTACGCATTATAACTACGTGTCCCGTTGCTTTTGCCAGAATAATAGAGAATAGCAGTAGCACACCTAGTTTTTTTCTTTCACTCTTCCTTGGCGAAAGTAATAATCAAAATCGAAAATGATTATGTTCGATAGTATCTGCGCTTGTGTGTGTGTGTGGGTAAAATAGGGCGGTAAGTGCCAACTCATTTATACACTTTTTTTTTGTTTTTAGTTCGAAAAATTAGTTCATAGCTAGTCTGGTTCTGCACACCCAAAAACATTGAATAAAAATCGAATTTATTAGGCAAATATAATTTAATTAGCGAAAACCTTGCGTGTGTGTATGGAGAGCGTGGATGAATGACTCGATGGATGCGTATCGAACAGCAATCAATATGGATACATTATGACCATAATAACCGTAAATCAATTTTGTAATATTTTTTTTTACATTTTTTTTCTTACTTATGCTGGACGCGACAAATTCATTTCTGACAGGCAAACACTTGCTTTAGCCCATATTTCTAGCCGCACATCTTTAGGATATCTTGTAGACTCGCTTGACCAATGAGATTATATGCTTTTGGGACTGTGTATCTGTACTTCGCAATTATTCCCTATTTTCGAAGAAATACAAAAGTACACCAAAAACATTATCTGACAGATAAAGCCATGACATTAGATCTATGTTAAACCGTTCAAAGATAGATGGCTGTGTAAGTAGGTCTGTTTGGTAACATGCTAGTTTTCGAAAGTTATACGTAAACTACATAGAATCTGACAGTTTCATGGCTCTCAATTTTTTTTACTCTCATTTGGCTCTCGGCTTGCGATGTATTTTCTACAAGACCAATTCCTCGGGAAACCGACATTGTGAAATGTCATTATCTTCATTGTTAGTGGAAAACAAAAACAAATTGATAGGTTTGACCAAGTATTGTTTGAAAAGCGTTTGTTAACTTTTGTGTAAGTTTTCTGTCTTTGAGAGGGTTTCTCTCTCTTTGAGAGGATTCTACCATTTGACAGATCTTAATTCCATGTGCCAAAAAAGATACCAAATAGACCTAGTGTGACCTTAGTATAGTGATAGTCAACTGTCAATCAAAACGAAGATACATACAGTACAGTGGTGGGCAAATTATTACATCTACCCGACATAAATAACTTATTTTTAAGCTTCGATGCAAATATAACTTTGTTTTTAATCTTAATTTCTTCAATAGCATAGTCCTTTTAATATATATTTAAAATTATATATAAATAAATTATATAAAAAATGTTGTAACCCTTAAACGTTTTCTGCGTTTCTGTTTGAAGAATTCCTTTTTTGGAAGTGCCCGTAATAGTTTTTCCACCGACTGTATGTACACATCAACATATATGGTACATAGGTATGTACCTGATACCTACGTACATATGCATGTACATACAGCGAAAGCTCTAATTGCGGGCACTCGGATAAGCGGACAATTCCCTTACACGGACAAATTTTCGGGAAACAAATTTCTTCTTTAATTTCCCTTACAAAATGAGTACTTATAAACGGACACGCACTTAAATGGACGCGAACACTTTTTCTTACTCATTTCAGAGAGAAAGTAAACGGACGGACGCATTTATTAATTAAAGGTTTATTTTGGTATAAACAGTGGAAACAGAATGGCGCGTAGGATTCGTTTTCAGTACAGTTTCTATTCTTTTTTCATTAATACAAAGCAAATTCATGAAAAATCTCTGGTTATCGAACGCGTAGCTATAATAACCGGACAGAGCGATATTTCGCTGTGATACGGGATTCCCCCTTCTTTCCTGCATTGTACCTGTTCTTCTGCTCTTTATTTCGCAGATATTTTATTGTGTTGTGTCAACAGAAGCAGGCTACAGGATGTCAAAAAAAAGGAAATGGAAGTGGGATAAGGAAAACTTATCCGTTCGCGCTTTAGCAAAAAGTTTGCTTAAAAAAAGTTTTTTTTTAAAAATGTTGTTCTCTTAGCCGGACAGCTCTCATAACCGGACAAAAATTAAGAGACCATAAGGGTCCGGTTATGGGAGCTATTACTGTATATCTAAATCTAAGATTATTCTCTGAAAATGCTGCATCTTATTGACTGAATTTGTGGGGTATTTTTGGGTCTTCTAATTCCTATCACCTGCGAAATGCTCTTCCTTTAAATATTGGAATGTACTCTCCTAAATCCTATGCGTTTACCAAATTAATATTTACGTATGTATGTATGTATGTATATTGGCTTGTATTGGAGTCAAAATTAGAACAAAGTGTCCTCCTTTTAATAGTGACCCATTCCTTCCATCTCACCCACTCGAATCGATTCTACGGGGTGTGAGCCGAATGGGATTGTATAACTCGCCCACTAGCCAAAACACTCATCAGCATCATTTTGACCCAATACCTGCATATTTTAATAGACATACAGATACATACATATGCACATATACATATATAATTTTTTTTAATGCCCTTTTATGCTATATTGGATCACACTCCCACATTCAATAGATGTGTAATCTTTTGTATTCGTAGCGCGCACCCAAAAAACATTTCGGGAATTCGAATACCAATAATAATAACAATACACCCCTACATGTACTATGTGTTGTTTTCCATATGCATTTGGGGTATATTTGTCTTAATGTGATTTATAGCAGATCTACATGTCATTATGTACTTTTAGTTTTTAGTTCGTTTCTTTAGATCGGTCGGCTCCGGCTCCTCGCCATAAGAAGATGGTTCTATTGTCGTGTGCGAGTGGGTAAGAATAGCAGCAGAAAGGTGCTGTTAACAGTCCTCCGGCACGCGATTATAACATTCACTAGTAATTCTGGAATGTCTTACTATTGTTATGTGTGTGCATGCAGATTGCGTTAAGGTAGCGCCGCCGCCGCCGCCAGCAAACCGAGTACCAGCTTTTTAAGTAAGCCCCGAAAGCCAACCCTTTTTTTATTGGTATCGTTGTGTTGGGTTGTGTGTCGTCGTCGTCGTCTTTGGCTTTTCTACTAAACATGCAGGGGTGTGATTGGTAACAACTATTTTTCTTGCCACAATAATGGTAATGGTAATGGTAATTTGTTTTTCGACCTCGTATATTCATATCGCAATAATTTACAAATTTGTCATATTGTAGCCGCACCGCGTTGTTTTTACGGTAATCTATTCGGATTTTTGTTTTCCCTCCCCCATTTTGGGTTGGGGTTGGTTAACCCTTCATTGCGTTTTCATTAGTACTAAACATTACACGAAGATGAAGTAAATTCCATTCGTGGCAATAGTTGGGTGGGTGGTGGTGGTGTTTTCTGTAATCGTACTCGTGTATAGTAAATGAAATTTTTGCTTCATGTTTTGTCTCCAAAAGTCAACCCTAGGAGGGAATTCGTTTTTTTTGTATTCCATTACCAGTAGTTAGGCTTTCATATTTTACCGACAATGTTTTCGATGGTAGACAAAGGCACACGCATAGAATGGTGTCAAATATTCCATGTACGAATAGCATAGGTTTCTCTCATGTTACCAACGATTTAAGTTAAGTTTACATGCAAAGTTGTAGAAATATTCACGTTGTGCTTTGACATGGTTTAATAGGTCCTTAAAAACAAAAAAAAATCGGTGGGTCGAGAATTAACATGTGTTTGACCCACAATAACCAGGTGAATTCTTAACCTACTCTTTGTTGTGTAGGTTAAAATTTCGAGAATTTTCAAAGTAGTGTCGTATTGGGTTCTTTAAAAATAGCTTAATCTCTACATCTTGGTCAAGACCTAGTGCGATATCTATTTCGGACTAAATAAGAAACCAGCAAATAAAAAAAAACCGTATCGATGTAGCCTGTAGTTTAGCAATGGGTGAACTTACATATACATACACACATAAGTGTGCCCAAAAAAAGCGTTAAAATAAAGGCAATTCCTGTCTGCTAAAATTATAAATATACGCCGCGCGCTGTTTCGTTGCCTTTTCGTAATTTTTTTTAATTTTTATTTTATAATAGGATGCCATAATATTCTACAAAATTATTTATTTGTTTCTTCTTTTTTTTGATTGTTTATTATTTTGCAGTTTATATTTAATGCATTTTAAAAAAAGTTTTATTTTGCACCTAAAAGTAAAAAATATTTAATTTATTATTTAAATAACGACCGTGATCTTATATTTAATTCCAAAAATAAACATGTATTTTTATTCCAAATTATTTGTTAAAATTTAATGCTTATACATAAATATTATTTAAAAACAATACCGAACTAATATAATTGGCTACAAAATTAGTAATTATAACGATAAGAACTGAATGAAGTACAACAATTGGCACTAAAAAAAAAGTAAATTAAATAAAAACAAATTATGAAAACAAAACAAAAAAAGTATTATACAAATTGGCAGTGGATAAGCAAAATTCAATTAAAACAATATGTTAACCCTAATTAAAAAAATAATTCTATACAAATTAAGGATAAAAAAAAATAAAAAATCAAATTCAGTTCTGTTGTTGTTGGTTGTTGAGATTTTGTTGATGATCATCAAACGTCATCCTCAACATTATAAAAAAATTGAATGCAACAAATTCTTTCAAAAAAACAGATCAGGGTCGGATAAGTGCTCGAATGTGGCTGCGAATGATTTTTGTAAAACAAAAAAAAAAATCAATAGTACATTTTACATATCTATATATAATATAGCCTATCTCACATACATACCTATAATCAACTCATTCTCTAAAAACAGAAAAAAAAACTTAACCATTAAACACAAAATATAAATAATGTATCTCTAACACTGCAATCCCTTGCTGTCTAACGGTTTGCAGATGTTCAAAATAAATACGGATTAATGATCAATGTCAAGGAGGAGGCCATTGACACTTATCCAACAGATGAGCAAAATTCAAAGGCCTTAACTTCTCCGGCAGCGGATAAACATTCCACTAAACTCATTCAAAAATCCGAATCTAATGGTGTCGATAATGACATTAATGAAATCAATCGTCCAACGTCACTACCACCAGCACTGAGATCGCCTATCAGATCTCCATCTCTGGAGAACTCATCGAATGAGTACTCAAATGATTCATCATCTTCGGCAATGTCACTGACAGTCAAACATAACAATAACAACAATAATACTCAGGGCACGGATCCAACACTGTTTCATTCGTTGGTGCAACAGCATCATCATCAGCAGCATCAGCAAAATCATCAACACCAACAACAACAACAACAACAACAACAACAGCAGCAGCAACAACAACAACACCAACAGTTTCTTCAGCGGCATCGCCACGAGACCAAATGCAACATAAGCCAGCAGCATCTTGATGAGATACAATCCCATCAACATCAGCTAACAGCGAATTTGTTTATGGCCAGGACAATAGCTTTAAGTCGTTCGAGAGATTTTCCCGAGATCCTGCAGAATTCGACAGCAGCTGCTGCTGCAGCCGCTGCAGCTGCAGCATCAACAACAGCGGCAGCGGCAAATACTAATTATTTACTGCCGTGTCCGTTGTGTGAAACCCCACTGGAGCAAAGGGTATTCCGACAGCACTTGGATCGGCATTATCCTCGTGATAGTCCTGTTTGTCCTGTATTGGAATGTGGGCGAAGATTTGCCCATCCCAATTCAGTGCGCAATCATATGAGGATCAAGCATACGCTGCAGTGGGCGAAAATGAAAGCTATGCGCTCGTCGGGTGGTCCTTTCTCGGGAATACCGGATTTTAAATGAAATTGTGAGAGTGGCTAGTTGACTGACGCGATGGGCGGGGGGCTGAGAAAAGGCAATGTCGTAGCGTTATAATCTGTTAATGTATTTGTGGGTTTGATTTTAAGTTGGAATATAGCTTGGAAAGTCTAGTACTGTCACAACAAGAGAATCTGTACTTGTTGGTATTGCAGTCCACTTGCAAGGCCTTCAGCCTGTCACCTTATTATTTCTTCTGTGCACAATTGGCCCGAAATGGAGATAGAAAACTAGGTTCAAAGTCTGTTGTAGTGACTCTTGTTTGAAATCACTTGTCCATCTCTCGAGTGATTTTATTAATTTTCGATAAAGATACCTTTTTTGGTTTGGGTCTTTGTTCTTTATAACCATGAAGAAACTTACTTGTCCCGCTCGGCGTTGGCCATAAACTAAAACAGTCCCGTGATTGCTTCACTGCTCTTTTATTTTACAACTTCAATGTTCATATTAATTACAAGTTATATTCCAGATCGTAATCAATAGCAATTAATTGAAGTTTAACTGGAATATTTAGCTCACGAAATTTATCACGTGGAATAAAGGTGTAACCAGCACCTGAATCGACTTCGAATCTAGTTTTTTTACCTTCGATGTTTACGTATATATAATACTTTCCAAGATCCTTTCCACCTTTGTGTTTAAAAATATCGATAATCTGATTCACGCCATATGGTCTTTCATTTTCATGTCTAAAATAGTCAGGCGAGACTGCATTCGTCGAGTTTGGGTTGTTATTATTCAATAAAGTTCGAATACATACTTTTCTTATATGACCGGATTTTTTACAACCAGTACACTGAAGTTGCTTTTGATTCGTTCTGCAGTCTTTTGTGATGTGATTGTCTCGACCACATCGTAGACACATACTTTGAATTCCTAATTTTTCATAATCTATTTTCTTCGAACTGCATTGTTTCCTTTTCGATTGATTAAAATCCGGTACTTTTGATTGATTTGGTTTTGAATTATTATTGTTCCAGCTTTTAGCTTTCCAATTTTTTGATTTGAAAATTTTATTGATTTCTTCGATTTTGTCGGCTTTACTTTTTGAGAGTTCTTTACTATCGGTTTTTGAAGCTTCTAGTGCGATTGCTTTCTTTGCTATTTCGTCGAATTTCACCAGATCTGATTGAAGAATCTGTTCCCGGATTGAATTATCTCGAATTCCACGTACGAATTGGGCACGTAAAAATGAATTGGCGATTGAAATGCCACAGTCACAAGTGAAGTCACAATCTGCAACATCACGTCGAAGTGCTGCAATATATTCGGCAATTGATTGACTTTCTGTTCGGTATAGTGAGAGGAATTGATGCTGAGACACGACTACATTCTTCTTCGGGCACAAGTGGGATTCGAAACATTCCATTAATTCATCAAGTTTCAACTGCGATGGAATTTTTGGCGACACCAAAGCAGCTAACATATTCTAATTTGAGACTCCTATCGAATTTAACAGTATCTGGGCACTTACTTCTTTGTTGTCGCTAATTTTTTTCATTTGCAGGTAGTTTGTGAAACGCTGTCGATAATATTTAAAAGATTCCTTCTGCGGGTCGAATTGTTCGAAAGGTTGAATTAAAGCTGGATTTATTGTTGAAATTGTTGGCTCTTGTTGCTGCCCTCTTGGAATAATTTGTTTAAAGAGTTCCATAAACTCTTGGAATTGATTTGCGTCCATTATTAGCTTGGAAAAAAAAAATTAATCGTTTAGAAAATCCTGCGTCGTAAATAAAATGTTATCTCGTCGCCAATTATTGTGGGTTGAATTTGAATTGAATAAAATGTGTTAGATACGTTATAAACAAAAACAAAAGTATTTTATTCCATTCTAAGATTAATTATAAATTGAAGTATTAAAACTAAAGTTTAAGGTAAAATGAATCGGCGCGTTTTTCTCCATGAAAATTATCGAACGCCATCTTGATGATCTCTATCTTATTAAAGTGACGTTTACATCTGTATGTTTGAGGTCGGCTTACATTTAGTCACAACAGTTCTCCCACGCTTAAATTCTTCGAACATTGTAAATATTAGTATCAAAATCTTTTAAATAAGATGGCTTCTGTCGTTCGCGTGCTGATCTTCTTAATTCAAAGTGTGTTTCTTCGGTTGAATTTCCTGGTGAGTTTCTTGAGTTATCTTGAGAATCTATTAAATCACTTCCGCTTTGATTTTCAGTACGAACACTGGTTTGCGAATCTGGTTGATCGATTAATATTGGTTGTTGAAAATATGTTAATGGATGATGTAAATTACTATCGCCGTTTGAAGTAGACTGTTTACTATTGGAATGCATTTGCTGTTGTATTTCAGTTTTACGAAGTTGATTAATGTGTCTTTTGAAAATATACCCATCATCTAATTTCACTGTGTAATGTAGTTTCCCAAATTTCCGAATTATTGTGCCAAATTTCCATATGTTCTTATTTTGAATATAACATCTTACTTGTACACGATCTCCCACGCTTAGTTGTCGAACTTTTATTTCATTTTCTTCATTTTTATTAAGTTTAATTGGCCGAACCGCTTTAAGTTGAATACGTATATTCCGATGAAGATACATTTCCGCAGGTGTCTTGTTATTTGAAAGCGGTGTTGCTCTGTAACGAAAAAGAATTTCCCGTACTTTTGCGTGCATTGACGTTGGCTCGTTCACCATTGCTTTCAGTCTGTTTTTTAAAGTTTGTACATTTCTTTCTGCCAGCCCATTTGTAGCTGGATGACCTGGAGCTATTCATTTTTGAAATATTCCATTTTGCTTACAGTATGATTTAAATTGAACACTTATGAAAATCGATGCGTTATCTGAGACTATTATTTTAGGATAACCGTGAAAACTAAAAATGTCTGCTAGCAGTTCAATTGTTGAAGTAGAATTTGGATCATTTTTGCATATTTTAATTTCAGCCCATCTGGATTTTGCGTCAATGACAATTAGAAAAAAATAATTTTGAAATGGTCCAGCGTAGTCAATGTGAAACCTTTCCCAATTTTCTTCAGGCTCATTCCATGGATGTATCGGAGACTTAGCTGGATTTGATTTAATTTGAGCACATGATTCACACGCTCTTACTAGGTGTTCGATGTCCTTATCGATACATTTCCAATAAATGTAGCGTCTGGCTAACTGTTTCATTTTGGTTATACCTATATGTATTAAATGTAGTTCTTGTAAAGCTAATTTCTGTAGATTATCTGGAATAATAACGCGTTGACCTTTGAATAATATACCACCATCTAATGTATATTCGTATGCAATTTCGGGATTATTTTGAAGTTGTTCTTTAATTCTGGACAGTTTAATATCGGACTTGGTTGCTTCTCGAATTGCATCTGCTGTTAATGCACCTGTAGAAATTTAATTTATTGTTGCCATACAAATTTGGTTTATTTCATTGTTGATTGCCATATCGTTAGAGTAATTCTGGGGTTTAATCGGACATCTTGAAAAACAATCGGCATCTATATTCTCAGAGCCTTTTTTGAATTCGACTTCATAGTTAAAAGCGGAAAGAAAAGCTGCGTATCGAAGTAGTCGAGCTGAAGTCATCGGTGGTAATTTTGAATTTTGATGGAATATTCTTACTAGCGGTCGATTATCTGTTTTTAATTTGAACTGTCTACCAAATAAATACGTAAAATAATGATTGACTGCGTAAACGATTGCGAGCGCTTCCCGGTCAAGCTGCGAGTAATTTTGTTCAGCTGCCGTTAATGATCTGGAAGTGTATGCAATAGGTTTTTCAGTACCATTAATATTGTGTGCTAATACACCAGCTACTCCTACTGGACTAGCATCACCGGTAAGGACCAGCGGTAGACCAGGATCGTAAGGCGTCAGTGTATGATCACTAGCTAATTCAACTTTTAATTTTTTAAAAGCATATTCGCAAGCTGCTGTCCATTTAAATTTTGAATTTTTTCGAAGTAGTTGTCTTAGAGGATACGTTATTGAAGAATTGTTTGGTAAAAATTTTGAATAATATGTGACCATACCTAAGAATCGCCGCAATTCGTCTACATTTGAAGGTTGTGGCATATCCATGATTGCCTTGACTTTATTTGGATTTTTGGAAATTTTGTTAAATTCCACAGTATGTCCTAAATATTCTATTTTTTCTTGAAAAAAGGAGCATTTCTTTTTATTTGAATGAAGGTCATACGTTTGTAATCTTTGAAGACATTTTTCGAGGTTATCTTGACATTCCATTCTTGTAGATCCGTGAATAATTATGTCGTCGAAATAAGATAGGGTTTTCGGTAAGTCTTGAAGAATTTGATCAATAATCCGGTTGAATTCGCTTGGTGCAGTTTTAATTCCAAATGATAATCGGTTCATACGGTATGTTCCTCGATGTGTAGATATTGTTTGAATTCGGCTACTTTCTTCATCAACGGGTACGTGCAGGTATGCTTTGTAAAGATCTAATGTACAAAAGAATTTTGAGTTTCGAAGACTGCTTAGTATTTCATCGATTCGTCGAATAGGATATTTTGCATTGACAATACGATCGTTTACGCCAATTTTATAGTCGACGCATAATCTTAAATTTCCATCAGGCTTCGGTATTATTACTAATGGTGATCCCCAATCACTGGTAGGTACTTTTGTAATTATCTTCTGTGATTCCAACATATCCAATTCTTTGTTGACTTTCTCACGAAGAGCGAATGGAATATTCCTGTCTTTATAAAATACTGGATTTACGTTTTTCCGAAGAATTAACGATACTTTTAAATTTGGAATGCAACCAACTTTTTCTTCAAAGATATTTGAATACTTTTCAATTATGTTTTCGATGCTTCTTATTGTTATGATTGAGTTATTGGATGAATTATCCTGCTCAATGTCGATTTCTTGTAAATTTATTTTTAAATTTCTAATCCAAAGACGTCCTAATAACGCTTCATATTCTTCGGGCACGACATATAATTCTTCTTTGAAACATTTTCCTTGAAATTCTACATTAACGTTAACTTTTCCATCAGGTAGAAAGACATTACCGGTGTAAGATCGAAATGCGATATTTGAGTTTTGAAGTTTAACTGGAATATTTAGCTCACGAAATTTATCACGTGGAATAAAGGTGTAACCAGCACCTGAATCGACTTCGAATCTAGTTTTTTTACCTTCGATGTTTACGTATATATAATACTTTCCAAGATCCTTTCCACCTTTGTGTTTAAAAATATCGATAATCTGATTCACGCCATATGGTCTTTCATTTTCATGTCTAAAATAGTCAGGCGAGACTGCATTCGTCGAGTTTGGGTTGTTATTATTCAATAAAGTTCGAATACATACTTTTCTTATATGACCGGATTTTTTACAACCAGTACACTGAAGTTGCTTTTGATTCGTTCTGCAGTCTTTTGTGATGTGATTGTCTCGACCACATCGTAGACACATACTTTGAATTCCTAATTTTTCATAATCTATTTTCTTCGAACTGCATTGTTTCCTTTTCGATTGATTAAAATCCGGTACTTTTGATTGATTTGGTTTTGAATTATTATTGTTCCAGCTTTTAGCTTTCCAATTTTTTGATTTGAAAATTTTATTGATTTCTTCGATTTTGTCGGCTTTACTTTTTGAGAGTTCTTTACTATCGGTTTTTGAAGCTTCTAGTGCGATTGCTTTCTTTGCTATTTCGTCGAATTTCACCAGATCTGATTGAAGAATCTGTTCCCGGATTGAATTATCTCGAATTCCACGTACGAATTGGGCACGTAAACAGACTTGGCTACGATCTATAAGGCTTACATTCGTCCGAAGGTCGAATAAAGCTCGCATGTTTGGGTAGGAGCTCTCGCAACGTGCTTGAGTTTGCTCGATAATGTTCAGCGTAAGGCCTGTAGATTGATCGGAGATCAGTATATCAGTAGCCAAATTCCCTCCCTTGAACACCGCCGTTGATGTGTCCCCGCCAGTCCGTCTGTTTAATCGAAGTTGTTGAAGAAAAGGTATACGAAGTTTAACTACATTTTGTCAATTAGTTTTGGAGTTTATCTCTATAAATGTTTGATAGCTAAAAGCGTGACGTTTAGATTTATATATTGTTATGATTTTTATGATTTAACAAGGTCACATAGTAGATCGTATTACAAGTTATAAAATTCCGTCATAATACCTACCCACTTGCCCAAATTAACAGCACCGTGGTATACGCATGATGCCTCGGGTTCAATCCCAGCAAACATTCAAAAGTAGCAGGCCCTGGTTGACCCGAACTACTGCACCACTTAAAGAAAGAAGAATTACCAAAAGCTTATACCGCCATAAATAAATCTTCTATCTATCGCTCACAATATTTAAAATATTGTGACATTAAATATAAAGCCCACAAACCCTACAACTCTTTTTTGTATGCTCGACATTGTCTTTTATCGCTATTTTGATACGAATATAAACTATGCAAACAATTTGTTTACTTTAAATTATATTTTTTGCAACTAGCTTTGTTTTATATGATATATAAAAAAAAAGAATAAAGTCCTATGAAAATGAATTGTTATGTTCCTATAAAATTAATTAAACAAAAAGCAAACCAAAAAAACTAAGCATAATGTATTGTAGCATATAAATACAAAACCTAATTAAGAAAAATACTGTATAATGCTCTAAATCATTTAAAATAAAAGAAAACTATCCTATTAGTGAGTAAGAATATCTAAAAAAAAAAAAAAAATGTTCATATTTTAAAGAAGAATAAATAATAATGTATTTAAACAATTTATATAAAAAAAATCAAAAACCTATATTGTAAGAAATAAACAGTATTAAATAAACTGTAGATAAACCTATATAAAAATAAATAACAATGTAATATTTAAAAGGAACAAAATGGAATGTGCCTGCATACTAATATTTTTAGCCAAAAGAAAAAAAGAAAAAAAAACAAATACATATAAATAGAATAAAAAATATATAAAGAACTTTGTATGAGCTCAATTTTTGTAAAACTGACAGAAAAAACTAAATTTTAGTTATGGAAAAATTCAGTTAAAAAATACGTAAAATTTGTTTTTTCTTATTTTTATTTAAATCTGTTTTAAAACAATATAAGTTAATAAAAGTACTGAAATTGAAATTGATTTACAAACATTGCGGAATAGGGATAATAACAATAACTTATTTCTTTAATATTATATCAAAGAGGAACGTAGACTTAAACAAGTATAAATTTTTATTTTAATGATTCTTATAAAAGTCGAGTTCAGAATTGGGCTGCAATGGGTTACAAATAGTCAGAATAAATGTGTACACCCACCATTGAAAGTTTGTTGGTTTCTTATTTTCGAATACCAACATAGAAGACGCTTATTTATTATTTATTACAGACTAGCTCTCCCGCCCGGCTTTGCCCGTGTCTAGAAACTATAGTGTTACTTACAATACAAACAATGTCATTTTGTTCGAAGAATCAAAGACAGTGCGAACGCACCCCAAGGTTTGCAATCTATCAATATATACAATCCACAAGTGTGGATTCTAAGTATTTGTAGTTTGAATAAATGACATTTCGCAAGAAAGTGGCATTTTTTAGAGTGTTTTTATTTTTGCATTAATTTAAATAATATTGCGAATAAATTAACTTAAAAATAGGCCTGTAATAGGCACAAGATGTTAATGAATTGGAATACGAAGTTTTACTTCATTGTGTGCATTAGTTTTTGTGTTTGTCTAATCGTAAGATTGACAGGTAAGAGCGTCACACTGAGATTTATATATTAATAAGATAAGATATACAAGTGGCGTTCCAGGTAAACGAATGACATAATGTCCAGGATACGGATACACAATTTACACAAAATTAAATTACAAAATACAAACTCAAAATAACGAGTAACAAAAAAAACTATATCGATATATCGAGTCACTCACGCATGGGCATGGGTATTTGAAAAAAGTGTACGATATATAAACATTTTTTGTACTGGACCACCACTGTATTTCTAAGCCTTGATTTTTCAACCAAATCAGTAATGTTTTCTTACTATCTGCCTTGGGACTTCACAGTCACAGTGCTATTTGTAAGACTCGCTTGTCAAGCTTTGGCCCAAAACAATAACGATTGGGTCTTCTATTATAATTGTTCATTATCTCTCCCATTCCTCGTTCAGTTAAAATCTCGAATATTTAAGCCTAGCCGTGGTTTTCTTGATTTGGGTCGTCGATGTCGATTCCGCAGTTGAAAAATTGCGGCCTAATGCAGATTTTCGGGGCGTTGAGAGTGAAGCTCTCCATGTTATAGTGGCAAGTTTTGGAGAAGATTATTCCTTGTTCTCAACCTCGCACATGTCTTCTGCAGATGGTTTTTTTTTATATCTGTGGACGGTCGAATGTCTTTCGGGTGCCAACTGTTGGCGAGAGTGGAATCGTTAAATTTGAATTGTTAAGGAATATTTGGTGTGGCACCGTGGTGTTGTGTTTGATGCTATGCTATCCCAGCAAATATCCACGGTTCCACTTCTAACGAATTTCTGACAAGCATTCAAAGAGTATTATTTGTTAAGATGAGTTTTTCGGAGGCGGCCCTTTTATTCGTGTAAAACTATAACACACTTCCACACAAATGGTTGCGAGAAGCAGGCCCGAACTGTAGCGCGTAAAGAAATGAAGGGCATATCGTCTGTGAAACCAGAAAAGTGTATGGGTGAATTCGTAAACGCAAGACTTGCTAAGCAAAACATCTGCAAAGCAAATGTTGCAAAGCAGTTGCAATGTCAAAAGCATATGTTTGCCTTATATAAAAGGAAATGCAGAGTGAAATGAGCAGCATTTATTTAATAGCTGCGCAGATGCTCTTGCTTTTGCGCAAACTACTACGTTTTAGAACTTTTTGCTTTGCAGTAAATTTGGCTTATGCGTTTGCAAACCTCCTGCTTTGTATATATTGCGCAATATATGCGTTTACGAATTCGGCCTATAACTCCAATTTGAGTGAAAATTGGCTTTAAACGTCATCTATTAGCCAATTCGATATCTACCAGTGTGAATCCCCTAAAAACTCAAATTATTGTTCTATCGATGATTTAGAATATAGTTTAACTGCATATTCAGTGTATTTACATCGTGATCCTAAAAAGTGTTAATGCTCTCCTGAAAATGTCCTAATATGGAGTTACACAGTTTTCTTGTTCTTACTGACGATATTGGCTTTTAAAGTAAAAGCTGGTGTTCTATGCTTGTACTCGTTTTCGATGTTGGAAGTGTTAGGGATAGTACTTGACCGACACAGTTCCCCGAACCAAACCTAGTTTGCTGTAATGGGACTTCGGAATTCACTTTTGCCTCTATCCTTTTGTAGATGAGTCTCTCAAAGAGTGCTTGTTGCTATTAAGCAATTCCTTTACCAGCTCAAGAATACCAATTATTTTTATGCTTTTGAATTATCTTAGCAAGCTCCCCGTTTACATACATAGCCATAGTTTGGTGTGTTTGCCCGAGCTCTTCAGAAATTCTGGGCATATCCCATCAAGTCCAGCAGCTTTACCCAGTTTTTTTTTTTATCGCTGCATCTCTTCGTTGGAGAAATTTCTGATTTTGAATGAATCAGGCTTTCATGATTTTAGCCTAGTAAACGTATAACAGTCAAGCGTGAGTTATACGTTTTTCCCAAAACGCATTTTCCGAAAGTCTTTTATAGAACATTTACTACACTCGCACGCGTTCAAAAACAGTTTTGTTTATTGACAAGAACTGTCGAAATAACTAAGGATGACATACTATAACCTTGTACTCCGCTTCACAGTTAAATTAAAAGATTCCAATCTTCAGGTTGTGACGTAGAGAAGTACATATCCGTGTCATTGGAAAAAATAGGAAATTTAATATTTTGTCGCTCAACGTGAGAATCTTTAGTTCCACATTCCGAAGTTTCATTGCTAAGAATGAATTCTTTTATCTTTGACCATCAGTTAAGGTCGAAAGTAAAGACACAGTTGACGTTTTGCTTAAAAATTTAAAAGCAATGGCGCAAATTCATAGTCAGATAAAGCCGACAATAAAATAATTTATTCATCTACATAACCTAAAATATACTTTTTGCTATTCATAGTCACCTTATAGTCGACTTTAAACACATAGCCGGCTCGAAATTTAAGATGACCCAAACGCCACTTTAAATAATTATAGTCGGCTCTAAATTTCTCGTTTGGGTTTGTTCGTTCAAATCACTTTACAAAAACATACCAAAGTCGGTACTAACTAATGCACAGGCAAAAATGTGTTTATGAATAACGAAAAGTTATAGCCGGCTTTTTTATTTAGTGCCGGCTGTAACTATAGTCGGCTATAGGCACTATGAATTTGCGCGATTATGTTGGTTGGTTGTGTTTTTTAACTTCTGAAAACAACAATCCGTTGTTGCCCACATCTGACTCGCAGTTGATTGTTTGTAATCAACTTGTTGATTCTTTTCTTATCATCGGTCTTAAACATTCCATCAATTTGTCTTTGTTTAAATTGTACATAAGTGGATAAGCTTTTCAGTATTTACTCTTTTTTTTACAAAGTTATGCAAGAAATAACAAAGAATAAAATATCATTTTGATTGTCACAGTCCCCCTCCGTATATGTTTCATAATCATTTAAACATTTATAAATGTACATATAAGTATGTATTTATTATAATTTTTAAAATCAATTTCCTTTAAAAAACTATAATTATAATAAATTCTTAAAAGAACAGATCTTTTAAGAAGTTTTACGCATACACATACGTAATACAGGTTCCTATTAAACAACTACTACAAGAACAAATTACCAAATATATTACATTTATAGACATTTTTAACATTTAAGCAAAAGAAAATTAACAGAGAAAACAGAAAAGAATTCAGTGATATAATTTTAACTACTAAAAATATTAAGCTTAAAAATGTTATGTTCAAATTTTGTTAAACAAAAAAAAAAAAAACTAAACAATGTATGAAATACTGTGCATTTGTTTTTAATTTATTTTAGTTAAATTGAACCAAACAAACTTGTAAATCTTATAGTAAAACTGAGACAACAAAAAGCGTATACCAAAGAAACTATTAAAAAAAGATGGCAAATATATTTTCAAAAAATAACGAAATTGTTTATCAAGTGTTTTTTTCTTAAATAATTTTATATTCGTACGATGGTAGGGTATTCCAAATCGACAAGTTTCTAAATACATTCTTCTAGTTCCATGGTAGTCTAATCACGAAGCTGCTCACTTGCCTTCTATAGGCCATGTCAAGTATTGGCCAAAAAATTCTAGATCCCTTTGCACGGTCAGTGCAACAGACTTACATGGTTTATTTTTTCGGTTAAATAATCCCATTGTCTTGTCGACTTTGAGTATCTTACTTAGTACCGTTTTAGTAAATAAAAATTCTGTTGTAAGGGTGCATTTTTGCTAAAACTTCATCTTTCTCTTACAGTCTCTCGTCGATCACTTGAAATGCGTGTCCGTGCTACCGATCCCCGTCCATGTCCAAAATGTGGTAAAATCTATCGATCCGCCCATACATTACGCACTCATTTGGAGGACAAACACACCGTCTGCCCGGGCTATCGTTGTGTCCTGTGCGGAACTGTCGCGAAATCACGCAACTCTTTGCACTCACATATGTCGCGACAACATCGCGGCATATCGACAAAAGATCTACCAGTACTACCGATGCCAAGTGCTTTCGATCCAGACCTTGCATCACGATTGTTAGCCAAGGCGGGTGTGAAAATTTCTCCAGCCGAATTGCGTGCTCGAGCTTCCCCCACTAGTGGCGCGCAAAGGGGTGGCTCGAAATTAGACTTACGTGGAGCGGGCGATGATGAGGATGACGATCCAGAGGATCTAACAACCGGCAGTGGATATGGCAATAATAATAATGATATGAGTCGATATCATGAGAGCCTGTTGAGTAATTTTGGTCACACGAACACAACAATTACCCGCATCAGGAATGAATCGATGAATCAGAAGAACTCGAATGATTCAAAGGATATGATGATGGGCACACCGTTGCCGCCTACTAGTACGGCTGCTGGCCAATCATTATTGGATACGTATTTGCAGTTTATTACGGAAAATACCTTTGGTAAGTGGATGTTTCTGAATCTTAAGCTTCGTTCATTTAAATGCATTCTTTAAAATGTTTCGATTTATTTTAAACTTTTTTTTTAGCAGGCATGGGTATGACTCAGGAACACGCAGCGGCCGCTTTACATGCCGCCAAAATGGCACAACTTAACGCAATGGGACATGGTTTGGACAAATTACCACCGGGGCTTCTACCACCGCATTTTGATCTCTCAAAACTTGCACAAAACAACGATGTATCCCGGCTGGGGCAGAACACCATGCACAACAATAGTGGTGGTGTTAATTCGTTGAATAGCCTCGGAGGAGGCAATGATCTAACAATTGAACCTGCAATCCGTCATCACTCACCAAGTAGTTCTGTGAATCATTTAAGTATACCAACGACGAATGGGCCACTCGGCACTGATATCCGTCGTGATTCCTCCGAACCGATGGATCTAGGGTTAGATAACAATCAATCGGGTAGCAATAACGATGGTTGTAACTCAGATGCCGATGATAATTACTCTGAAGACGAGGGTGTCCATAACACGTAGACAAACATGCGAATGATGCATAATAAATTATTTTAAGAAGAGTTTTTTAATTATTATTATTATTATTTCTCGTTAAGTAAAAGTTTAGACAATTTTTGAATTAGTTTTGGTTCGATTTAAATTTTTTTTTTATTTAAAAAATATTTATTTATAAAAAAAAATATAAAAATACATACATATATAACAACATGAAAACGCGAAGCCTTACCGATGTATACCACAAATAAAAATGTTTTATGAAGAAAATATTTAAAAGAAAATTCAGTGTATACGCGCATCACTAAATACGATTTACTACAAAAAATTTGAAAGCAAAATTTTAATATATGAAATTAAATTTTTTTTTTTTTCTTAAATGTAAGCAGTATTTTATAGGCAACTCACTATGTATATACAATATGTCTAGATTTAAATATACAAAAGAAAAAACTTATTACTTAATTCATCGTAGATGGCAAACAAATTATATATATATTTAACAAAAATATATAGAAACATAATATTAATCGCAATTTATTTATATAACAAATAAAATGGATAGGTAAAGTGGATTTTTAGGACTTAAAACAGAGTTGGGTTTCTTATCTTAAAAAAATATTGAGTCCAATTCTAAAAATGTAGATATTCCTCTAATTTAATTTAATTTGTTTTACTTTTTTATTTTGTAATATCTCCTTTATTTACAGTGTACAAACAAAAATGGTAAAAAGTGCATAAATAAGTACTTTTTTTTAATTCAATTGTGCCATTAATTTAAATGAAAAAAAATGTACTTTAATTTTTTTATAAATACATGTAGAAATACCCTTTTTTTACATAGAGTGGCTAGTAATCTAGCAATAGAAAATCATTAACAACAATTTCTTCCATTAAAAACTAAGTTTTCCTTTACTCTTTGTTTGAAATTAAAAATTAAAAAATAAAAATGTATGAGCCAATTCGATTTGAGATCAGATCTCCACGACCACGATGAATGAGTTGGGATAATTGGTGCAACCGTTAATCATCTCAACCGCTATCCACATGTAATGCACGGCATTTTTAAGATACCATAAATTCTGCATATGTTTTCATTTGGAATACTAACTCATAAAGAACATAATGTACATGTAACTAAAGTAACAGTAAGAAATTGAGTGACATGTGTAATGCCTTACATGGAGTAATTAATTTGTATGCTTGAATTTTAAGATCAGAGTAACTGACATGCGCTTTTCTGCAGAATGCATTTATAACTACCAAAAAGTATGGTTTCTAAATTCGAATTAGAGTCACGCTTCAAATGTTTCTGTTTTTAGTTTGTAATCAAAATTCATCCTGCTTTTTACAAGAATGCCGACAGTGAAAAGTATGCAATCCCCATACTCATTCGCACCGTTGATTGATTGATTTAAGCATAATTACGAGTCACGTATAATGAGCTTTTTTTCTGTCGTTGATAGTATTTTTAAATTGTATCATATTTCAAATAAATTGACTCTTATTTCAATATAAAAACACTCCCAGCATTTGGTTCGAGCTCTTTACAGCTCTATTTAAATGTAAGGCATTACATGACCTTTTCTCAACAATATAAAAATCAAATTAAATAGCTCTAAATAAAGTAACAAAAATCACGTTCAACACAAACTCAGGTAATTTGACATTCCATATCATTATTTTCAAAAGGATAAACAATATTCTTATATTTAAAAAATAGTCACAATATTTAAAAGAAAACAAAAACAAACTAACCAAACTACCTCAAACATCAAACAAACAAAACAAAACACTCAATAATGTAATACAGAGAACTGCCTCATTCAACATTACGCATTTCTGTTTTAAAATTCATAATTTTAAAATACAAAACAGTCCAGGTGATAATATATTATATATTTTACAATAAACATTTAAAACAACAAAAACCAATTACCTCCTATCTTTTTAAAAAGCATTAATTGCTGAAAACAAAACTTAAACAAACAAATCTTGCCAATTTAAAAACTATATGTTACATAAAACACAATTTACTACATAGATTTTGTGTAAGAATTAAAAAAAAAATATGTATGTATATATAATTAGTTTTTATAAATAAACTTAATGAAATGTTAAATAGATAAGCTTACACACACACCTATACAACCACAATTTATGTATACATATATATTAAACAAAAAAAAAACACTAGACGACAAATGAATACCTCAGAATCCTCAGTTATGCAAAAATATAAATTTTATTTAATTATTTTTTTTTTTATTTTATTAAGAACAAATCATAAATCTTTTTTTTAAAGAGCATTTGAAGAGTAATTTTTCTTTGTAATTGAGATTAATGATGAATGAAATAATGAGTTATAAATTAATGCATACATAATTTTGTATTTTAGTTTTGCTTTTAAGTCTACCTCAGATTTAGTTAAGTTATAGATTTTAGTTTTCATTTAGTTTGTATGCTTTATTATTAATCAGAGTCGAATTATATTTTTGTTTTATTGAGCAAAAATCAAAAAATTAATAAATGAAATTTAAATAAGTTTTACATCTATTTTGTTTTATTATTTTTTACTTTGTTTTATTTACATTTTTATTAAGTTTTTTTTTTTTTAATTGGGTTTAGCTAAAATCCTTGATTTTAATTTGAAGTGAAGTGACGACCTCTAATTAAAAAAAAATCAAACGATTGCATGAAGAGTGCCTTATTGTTTTTAAAGCCAACATTCTACTACTTTCTTAAACAGGGCTGCTTATGCTTATGGTGTATTTATCTATGTATTTGGCATTATGCTACTGCAAGGAGTATGAGTACCTTGTAACGGTTAGCTGGTACGTGTTGTCCACGGTAAGACATTTGAAAAAAATATTCGATTACGGAACGCCACATGTCTTATGACTTATGAGTGAACAAAACGTCTAGACATAGCGCTAAAATAACGAAATGTTTATTCTTGTTTCATCGTGTGCAACATCTTTTATTTTTAGTTAAAAAAAAATACACACCCTTAAAAGTTTGCCAAAAATTCTTGCACCGCCCAGCTTACCAAGGTTTCACTGTAAAGAAAAAAATTCTGAGAGGAAATTAAGTTTAAATTGACAGTTACTTAAAACCTTTGACAATTCCACAGTACAAATGTCCACCCCTCTTGCCTCTCATGTCAACCCAACGATTCACCGCTTTGCGAAATCGGAACAAGAAAATTGTCCATTGTGTAGTAGGTCTGAAATTCCAGATAAAAATAATTAATACACAATTCAGTTCTTATTTCTTTATTTTATACCGAACCCGACTCGTTTAAATGTTGAAATACAACTAAACTAGTGACTACTCCTGATCGTTTTTACATTTTCGTTTTTCGTTACATTTGTTCTGTCTCTTTCTTTCTGTGTTTTCCTTTGTAGTGCTGCTAAAGTTGTGCACATTTTGCACATGTCTTGAAACCAAGCTGAAGCTGAGGTCGATTGCAGGACCACCGTGTCCAGCTCGATTTCTTCAAAATCAGGATTCGAAATGTAGTTATAACATTGACACCGCCCTATGGGCAAGCATGCAACTAGACTTGGCATCCTTTCGAGAAGTTGCAGATACGAAGCAGAGGAAGGGAGCCCAAAAAATCTCTGTTCATGCCCAGCTCGGTACCATAGTAAAACACTACACCTTGGAGTACTTCTTCAATGATCTCAGTGTTGTAGCACAAAAAGACGTTGGAGGCCTATCTCCAAATGCTTCTCATGAGTAGCTGGCATACACATCCCCAAGATCCTTGGTATCGCAATGGGCCTCTTATAGGCCTAAGTGTGCTTGTACTCGAGTTACTGGTAGTTCTACCTTTTGTTTGATGATTGTCAACCATTTGGCACGAGAGTTGAGTGATAAATTACATATTCACAATAAAAATCGTTGGCTTCTGTCTTGATGTCGCCACTGTTATAGCAACAAGTGTCTGCTACTTAACGGTAATTAATGTCGATATCGGGGGCACACGTTGTCCTACTCTTTCCTGTATGTTGCGCGATGAGTTACATATTTCATTATGTATGTTGTGAATATGAGTCTATTTGGTCAAAAAATATATAGAATTTGTTAATACCTTGACTTCAGCGCCACCTATCGATTTTTTTTTCCGTTAGAACCTCATTTAGACTATAACGAACATTCAAAAAAAAAATTAGCCAAATCGGTCTAGTCGTTCTCAAGTTATGCGGTTACCAACGATCATCACTTCATTTTTATTATATAGATTTAAATATAAAGAAAGTGTTTTAAAAGGTGTATTTATTATTATTTATTTTTTATTTATTTCCTTTTACGAACAAGATGTCAAATGACACACTAACAAGATTGTAGAAAAAGAGATCAATCTCGTTTGTTTTCCATTCAGCACGAAAAATCTGAAATCTGAAAGCAAAATCTGAAAAGCCCAATCGAAAACGACATAACATTGACTAATCATTTCAGACTGCCTTAGAATCATAAAATCTCAAAACATATTCACAGCCTAGCTGGAGATGTATCATCGGTATCAGTATACAGGCTTTATGCCGGTGGCCACTCCTATCTAACGCGGTTGCGAACGTCCAAAATTTTGCGAAATGCGCTATAACTTTATTTCATTTCATTCCTTATGTGACATCGGTCGAATAAATACTAATAAATAATATATAATAAACCATAATGTCGCGACAGAGGTGATTCCCAATGGAGAGAGCGCCCTACATACAAATGTTTATATTCTTAAAAAATAAATAGAGCCGTGAATTTCCCCGACGTTCCTCCGAAATAAGAAACAAATTAAATTTTCTTTTCGTCTTAATAGGATTTTAACTAAATGAACATCCTTCCCTCAAAACCTTCCAAATGAAAAAAATGCTTCCACCCTATCTATAAATTATTTAAAATTATTATTTAAGTTTTCATATTTTCTTTTTATAATATTTCTCACTTCCTAAATTTATCAATAAACACTAAAATGTCTTAATTGTATAAATATTATTGTAAATTTATTTAATTCTACTCACCAGTATAGTACAAATATAACTTCCTTATTAGATCGTGTATTCGAGCTTAAAAAAAATATTTTAAACAAATCCTTACCATTAAATTGTACAAAATTAAATGCCTACCAACCTACCTCCAAAATATATATTTTACCCTAGTGTTTAAGAAATATATAAAAATTAAAAAAAAATGTACTAATCTTTACAGTCGTAGAATAATTGTATGTATTACCAACAAATGTGTTTTTAGAAAATTACCCATTAAGAGATTATATAGATATCTGCAATATCGTACGAGGTAAACACAAACGTTATACGAAATACTCAAAAAGCTATATTTTGTGCCTTTTATTTAAATCAGTTTGTATAATGTAATTAAATAAATATAAAAACAAATCACAAAGTTTGTTAGTCCCTAAATCAAGAGTTTCTTTTGATTTTTGAAAGCAATTTATCAATATAAACAAAAGAAAACGATATTTATATATACATATATATGTATATATATATATATATAGTATACGAGTATATTATGAATTTTCAAGTGTATACCTATTAACTAAATTAACCCTAGTGATTTGAAAATAAATGTTAATGAAATGATAACAAAATTTAAACAAAAAAAAAATGTAATGCAATACTATTTCTAAGGAAAAAAAAACTTGTAAAAGTGGATTTTACAATTTATTATTTGTTGAGAACTGTAATAAATGAATTAAATCTGTGTCATAGATTGATTTAAAATTGCAACAACATAGATACAATGGTATAACTATAGTTACTGTATGTAGGCATTAATGTAGCGCTTTTACAAAAATAAAATTCAAAATTGCAAAATTGCCGTTTTTTTAGTTTGTTTTGGGAAGCGTATTTTTGTAGGTAAGTATTTGGGTATCTGTTGTTGCTCGTTATTAAACTTTTGTGTATACACTAATCGAGAATACTAATACTAACCCTCATTAATTAAACAACCACCAATTCAAAATCTGTAAACAAAAGTCAATATGGAATAATAAATATCCAGGCAAATAGAGATTAATCATCGGCTTCTTATGATACCGGCCAGTTGTACAATTGCAGAAAAACAGATCAATCTCGTTTGTTTTCAAACCAGCACGAAAAAGCTGAAATCTGAAAGCAAAATCGGAAAAGCCCAATCGAAAACGACATAAATTTACTGCCCTCATTAGCCTACATTACCGACGAAATATAAAACAATTCATCCATTGAACGTATTCAATTCGTGGTCTGCTCTGTTCTGTCATTTTGAAGGTGAGAAATTTCTTGTTTACAATTTTACATAAGGAAAGCGAAGCTATGAATTTCACAAGTTTTACGCGTTTTTCTCGAATTATATGTAATAATTTAAAAAATCAAACTTGGAAACAAACGCCTTTCAATAAAACCACATCATCAAAATGCTTACACCAAATTGTCATCGATGGGAGAAATTACTCTAATTCATTTCGTCCAATCACCTCCATCCCTCCAATTGGGTTTGTTTTGGGTCTTAGTTTCTTCAAGTCTCGCGAGGAAGAGGAAGAAACACCCGAAGATAAACTGATAATGACTATCAAACGTTCAATTCTTTCGATACAACGTAAAGAATACGACAAAGCTGAACAAATGCTGCATCTAGCTCTTCGAATGGCTCAGGATTTACGTCATACGGATGGAGTTACGTATGTTTATGATGTATTAGCCAATTTAGCAATGGAACGGGCTCAATTCAAGAAAGCAGAAAAATTATTTACTGACGTTATGCGACGACTCTTAAATAATGGAGAAACTGAGGAAAGCATTAAGGTAAGTCGAGTGTCCTTGACTCGGTTTCAAATGTTGCTAACATAATACTATAGTATTCCTCCCGTAGATTCTTCATATAAGTTCCAAAATTGCTCATATGGCACATTTGCAGGATCACATTGATAAAGCTGTACAAGGTTTCCAATGGACTTTGGAGAAGGTCGAGGAAAATCTAAAAAAAATGCCCGATTCTGAAGATCTAAAGGAACTTAAAGCTATCACTAGTGATTGGTAAGTTAGGCTGGTTTTTATATATAGAAATAAGGGTGTGAAGAGACTGGGTAAGAAAGGGTTAGATTAATTGTTCAGGACGTTAGTTGGGGAAATAATTCATTACCTCTTACTATGAATCTTTTTTGTAGAGCGAAAATATTTTGTTATGAAGTAAAACAAAGACATGTATGTATTTCCATGTTTGCTTAGAGAAGCAAAATATTTACTCTGAATTTCATACAAACAATAGTGGATTCAGTATTTTTAGAACGAGGAAATATACTAATACAAGTACATAATACAATTGTGTTGATGAAGTTTAACCATGATGTCCACCACCATAGCCACCGCCGCCTCCGTAGCCACCTCCGCCGATTCCAATGCCACCGCCATATCCTCCACCAAGTCCACCACCATATCCTCCGCCAATACTTCCTCCACCGATTCCACCACCGTGTCCACCAAGTCCACCACCATATCCTCCACCGATTCCACCACCATGTCCACCAAGTCCGCCGCCACCGATTCCGATACCACCTCCACCGATACCTCCGCCGAGTCCACCTCCGTAGCCACCGCCATATCCACCTCCTCCGATACCACCTCCACCGATTCCGATACCATGACCACCGCCGCCATAGCCTCCAGCGGTGACACCGGCAATCAGCAAGCAGGAAAGAATAATGAATTTCATGTTGAGTATTTGATATCTGTTGTATTAACTGATAATTCACAAACAGTCGTCATTGCTTTTATACCTAAAAAATAAAACGGTAGACTTGCATGCCCCAAAAATACAATCTAGAGCTGGTATTTCTACTGCAGCGCGTATTCTCAAACAAGTTCCTGGCAAACATTTCCTGAACCACCGAATAAAAAAAACTTCTTACACATCCACCGACAGCGGAGAGTTATTGTTTCGGTAATAAATTCAATAAAACTAATTTGAATATAGACAATGCAATACTTCATGCCTAAATTTATTCATACAAACCACTAAAGTTTAGCTCATATAATTAATTGGTCCACTAACAGTGGTAACATAAATGAATCATTATAACCCTGTTTTATGACAAAACGTTACCAGTAAATATTACTCTCAGATAGTCGCACATACATCAATTAGCTATCAACTATCAACAGATCTATAAGTAAACTGAAAGTGAATCAAATTTGAATTCTAACGAAAAAAGAATAAAACAATCTAGCTTGCAGCAAAATTTGCATAATTAAGTATCGGGCATAAATGGCCAGCTCCGAAAACCGGAATAGGTGGCCTTCTGAAAAAAAAAAAGCAAACAAAAAAAACCCCCAATAGAGTGTCACTAGCTCTCAACATCTTTTTAGCAGTTCTTAGGAAACAGCTGTGATATGAATAGTAAACCACCCAAAGGACTGACGGTAGCTGGAAAATAATCTCAATTTTTAATAAGCGCTTCGGTAAGGTGGACGGGTGCCTAATGACGAAGTCCCTGCGCACTTGGATCCAGAATTGGGCTTATCTCGAAACCCTGAGAGTTAGCCGATGATTTAAGGCCATCCGGAGAGATATATGAGTTGCAGGAAATCGATCTGCTTAGTCTTATTTAAGTCACCCAACTCCATAAAGAATTAACTAGCAAGTATTTTTGAACTTTCAGAGCCACTGCGACTGAGTTTAACCAAAGAAATGGATCTCTTCCTATCGTAGACCTGTCATAAGATTCTGGTATATATCTATGTAGGCGCATTCATCCATTATTGATATTTAACTTCGTTAAAGACCTGCATTTTTACTAGGGGTAGAGCCTAAGAGAAATGTATTCAAAGCCCACCCTTTCCTTGCAAATAAGTCTGGTCAGCATAGGGTCACCGGTCTGGCTCTTAAAATTGCATGTAGATAATGTATAACTACCGCTTGCAGTTTATTAAGAGTCTTAGTTTTACTTTGGCTGATGGGTCTTGGAAATCAGATGAGGCAATAAGATCAATCAAACATGAAGAACTTGAAGGCAGTAGAGAAAGAAAATAATCATAAAACTGTGATCCGCGTTTCCAGCAGTGGCTCTAAAGAAAAACTTTTTAGACGCAGCATACTTGTGATATCGAATAAGGTTTCCTGATTTCGATCACCTTAAAAAATCATTTAATGTCCTGGCGATCAGTGTAAGTGGATTGCATGTCATGATCGTAACTAGTGTAACGTGTCGTTGATTACAAGTTATTTCAGACCGTAAAGTACTCTCAACTAAGAAGAAAAACATGAAATTGTGGATGAGCTAGCCACTTACCAGGTTCAAAACCTTTCTGTTGCGTTAATTTAGCAGTAATCATCATACAAAGCAGTGCTTTCATAGACACGTGGATCAGATATCAAATGTTGACTGTTTCTTTTAAAGTGGTGCAGTTCTATTCCATTACCTTTTCTCTTCAAATTCACTTGAAATCCTTTCAGGTTCGGTCAAATGCTAATAGACAAGGGCAATTACACCGAGGCTAAAAAGTGTTTTCAGCAAGCCTATGACATATTTCTGGAGCGCTATGGAGAAACATATTCGGAACTTGTACCGATTCTTAACAACTTGAGTGTTGCTTCATTAGCGGTATGGCTACCAACAAATGCAAACAAAATGTGTATAACTATTAATCTTTGTGCTTCCGTTTCAGCTTGATGATTCGAAATCAGCCAAAGCGTACCTGATGCAAGCATTACAACTTTTAAAATCACTACCTGATGCAACAAATGAAGGTTTACTACAGGCCAATTTAGGTCTGATATACCTTAGAGATGGACTAACGAAACAAGCCGAGACCACGTGTGCTTACGCTTATAAGTTAGGGAGAAAAATGAAAGATGACGACTCCATCGAGCAAGCTAGCTATTGCTTGGACGAAATTAAAAAAGCTATGTAAGAAAAAGGAGAGTTGGTAGTTTCACTCATAAGATTCGCGACTGTAAATTCAACAAAATCTGTGTGTTATCTACGAATAAATATATTTACTGGTTGTTTGTGTAACCAAAGCAAAAGCAGCTTAGATTGAACTGTGCACATGTTTATCGGCTTGTCTTCATTTACTGCAGAAACTCTTTCTCTGGTCTATAAATCACTGTTGAACTCGCGAAATCTTGCTTGCAGGCAACATCTCATTGTACATTAAAAGAAAGTCTTCAACTAATGCGTGTTACAAGTGGCAACTTACGGTGCGGTATCTCTAACTCTAACGAGTCACTCTATTAACGAGCGTTAAGTATCGCTGGACAGATCAATGCTAATTATTACGGGAAGAGATCGAAAACGCAATGAATAAGAGTTCTAGACAACAACACAGGATGGGCAGGACACGTAGTTCCCACGAAAGTCAACAGATGGGCAAGTCTAAGAAGGCCCACAGCGCGGTGTAGTGACAATTATCTATCGTCTACTTTGGAAGCAGCAGGCTACCTGGTGATGTTGATAAATTTAAAATGTAGCTTCAAAGCTCCAGTGAAAATCAAGAAACTTCGGTTGCTTATAGTGCGTCGAACATAATTTATGAAGCATCGAAGACGTGTCGAAAGTCGGTACATGAATGAAAACTATAAGCAAACTCTTTTACGGGTGTCTCAAAGTAACTTTTATTTGTATAAAAAATAATTACAATCAAATAAATTTGTTTCTATAACTTTTTCTATACAATTAAACAAAACTAAATATCAATCTCTCGGTCTAATCACACGCGGCACAATAAGAACAGACAGTTAGTGTGTCAAACAGGAAACAGAAAATGCGACTTGTTCACATCTACGCTAAAGCTATCGACAACTTATTCAAAGTTCGCAATAAATACCATGAGGCCGACTCCGGCGAGTAGCGCCGAAATCTCTTTAAGTGACTGGCCAAGCTTTGTGGACTCCTCCAGCAATTCGGGCAGTACACTGACTGTCGCAATGTAAATAAAACCACCGGCAGTGAATGGGAGGACCCATGACGCGGCTGCATCGCTGCCAGCTCCTAATAGTGCCAACGCAGTACCAGCTAGGGCACCGAGTGCTGTTACCAGCTGCAGAAGCATTGCCTTACGCTTTGAGCAGCCCGATTTAATAAGAATGGCAAAGTCACCAATCTCATGAGGAACTTCGTGCAGGAGAATTGTGATCGTAGTAATAATACCAATGCTATTGCCGGCCAAGTAGGAGGCCCCAATGGCCAGACCATCGGTGAAGTTGTGCGCAAAATCCGCAGCCAGGTTGAGGTAACCAGCGATCTCGACCTCATCATGTTTTTCTTCTTTTTTGACTGCCTTCTTCGGCGCTGCGTCCTTTGTACTCTTCTTTGACTTTTCATCCGATTTGGGCTTTTCCGCTGGTGGGGATTTTTTAGCTGGTGCAGCATTACTGTGGCTGTGTCCGTGTCCTCCCTTGATTAGGCGTACAAGTTTCTCCACAGCAAGAAACGCAATGATTCCTCCAAGAACCCAAAGACCAATTGTCATATCGTGGGCGTGTGCATGTGCATGCCCTTCTTCACCTTCATGCTCATGATCATGATGATGATGATCTCCATGGTCATGCTCGGCATGCGTATGTGGATGTGAAGCATGCGGTATCAGATGCAGAAATGCATCTCCAAGAAGTCCACCGGAAGCAAACGCTAACAGGATCTTTAGTCGTGGTCTCATCGATTCACTGTTATCCAAAGGAATAATGTACAAAAGTACAAATGGAGCAGCACTGATAAGAAGAGTTGATCCGATAGAATGAAGCCAAACACTGTTCATATCTACGAAAATGGTGAAATTAGAAAAAAAAATCAAATGCTGTACAAGGTACAACTACTAACCCAATGGAGCTTTCTCTCCTTTTTCTTCATGGTGATGGTCGTGGTCATGATCACGATGATGGTGGTCGTGGTTGTGGTCATGTTCACGATGATGATGGTCGTGGTTGTGGTCATGATCACGATGATGATGATCATGGTCCTGGTCATGATTATGATGATGATGGTCGTGGTTGTGATCAAGATGATGCTCATGTTTTGTGGCATCGAAGTTCTCATTGGCCTCGCGGGAATATTTGAAACTCGGACGTTGTTGGTCATCGTGAGACTTACATATAGCCGGCAGCGATAGGAAAACAATGAGGACCATCATCGCAATTGCTATATTGCGCTTCAATTTATTGCCATTGGAAATAGCTTTCAAATCGCTATTTTTCGTTGGAGTATCCATGATGACAAGAACGAAGTTTCTGTGATGTCTGGTACAACTTATTCTATAAGAAAATTAAATACTTTTCGTACACGTCACAGGTTCCAAAACAAAATCCAGCAGATTAGAAAACGTCAAACGGTGTTGGTCCAACGCGGAGGTGCGATAATCGCGGTGATAAATGAGAGAGATGCATTTCGAGTCTGATGAAAGGAGAAAAAGAGATGCAGATTATTTGTTGTTATCAATCAACAGAGATTGATATTTTAACACCAGTTGACATTGAGAAGTCGGTAGGGTAGGGCATTCATTGCCTATAAAATGAAGGGAAGTGTTAAGTTATAAAGAAATAAATTGGTTGGAAATATACATAGTTGTTTATATTATACCATTTCCCAGTCGTAATACATATAATAACGTTCTCGAAATCTGCGGTGGTCTGAATGTGATGATCGTTCTCAGCATCAAAAGAAGAATCTATCATCATCATCCGCATAAATTGAAAAATGCAAAAATAAATCATTAAATAACTGGCCGAACACAATGGTGACGCTGTAGTGGAAGTAGAAAGTTGAAATTTCCTGAACTTTGCGCTTCACCATACAATTAATACCACAGCAACAGCTTCGCATTGTGTTCGCGCTATAGGGTTTACGTGTATTTTAACTTTGACAGCGCTGCCTACTTCCACTACAGCTTCGCCATTGTGTTCGGGCAGTAAGTCTAAAAATGCAAATAGTACTTACATGAAATGCTGCTGCTTCGTCCATTGTTTTGATTTAAAGTTGTCTCAATTTGCGAAATGTCAAACTACAAAAGCAGTTGTACCAAACTATAGAAGGTTAAATTTGAGATGATCAGGGTTGTTTTATTTTAAGCACATGATCCGACTAAAGATAATCAAAATAATAATAAAATACGGCTTATAATAGCTTTGTTCAATGAGGCTGTTCCAAACAATTCAGGGCCGAATTACCGCACTCGTTGACTTCTCACTCGATATGGAAATGTGACGATTTGGCATTACCGCTCACGTTGTCGAGTGTTATTTTATTCGAAAACAATTTTGCTGTCGAGTGCCTATGAAAATAATTATGTGTTTCACCTATTTTCTTGAACTTCACTCAAATAATATGAGTTTTATCCTTCAAACAACCGGAAAAACGTCAATTCATTTGAATTTTTCTACTACAATTTTATTTTTATTCGAAACGTTAGCTTTCGAAGAGCCGTCATCCCAATGAGGTAACTCGATCATTCGATAACGAGTCCTATTCACTCACTTGCTATAGAGTGAGGTAATTTGGTGCCAGATGAGAAAATTATCAGAATTTCATGTTCAATGAAAATAATTTCTGTCCGAGACTGATCTGTTCTATGTTCAATAACCCTGAGCTGGGCTGCTTTTCTGCACCTACTCTTAACATAGAACAGATTTATGAGAAATGTCAAAATCTGCTGTTATTGCATATTTGATTTTTCTAATTTAAGTGAAAAGTGTTTCGATGAGAATTAAGTTTACCAAATGGAAGCAATAAGAATTCAATCGGAAAAGCGCATTTAGTTATTGCAAAATACAATAAATAATTTATAAAACATTAAATACAGTAACTGATAATGAAGTTGTCATTTTTGACAACAAACATATGGCTGCAATTTTCTGTTATTAGTTGATTTAACATTCGCCCCAAAGCTGTGCTGTTCTGCCTTTTTCCTCATTGAACAAAGCTAATGTAAATGTAGCAGTGGTGTAAGCATTTTCCGAACTTCCTTACCAGCAAATGACATTTCAAATTCAGCAAAAATGTCATTCAGCCTTCCATACGCAACACATGCAACTGACTGAATTCAAAAGAAAACTCAAAAATATAAACGGACGTGATAGTGGTTTTTATTTTGTTATCTTTAATTTAAATGTGAATTCTTTTGACTGAATATAGTTTAATTTATCGGTATATAGTGCGGTAACTCAAAACGTAAACCAAATATGTCGTCGAAAAACACTCCAGCGAATGCAAGAATAAATAAAATACTACAAGGTAGTACTCCGAAAAACAATACAACCCCAAACTCCTTGCCCAAACGTGTAGCGCGACCACTATTTCCTACAAAACAGTCTGACAACATATCTAGTGACCATAATGCTGGTGTGAACACACACCTCTTGCCTATTTCAGGATCAAAAACGTCAGCATCAATCCAAAAATTTAAACCAAAAACATGCACGACTTTAAATGCATGCTATACACCTTCTTCATTGTTTAAATCAGCTAAGAGTACTCCACGAAGTGCATTTGCAACACCTCAAAGTGCTGCTAAGCACCATATAACCAGTACTCCAGATTGTTCCACAAGGAACTCCTCTCGCAGATCGGAGAAGTCGACTATAGAGGATTCGGGTGTACTCTCGAAGTCTATGAAAGATGTAGAGATGAGCAACCTTACAGTGGCCGTTCGCGTAAGACCACTCAATGCGCAAGAATGCTCAAATCCCGGAGTAACGAACATAGTCCAGGTGACAGGAAATGAAGTCACCGTTTACACAGGGACAACAGCAGACAACTCCGCTGGGGTGAGTCATTCTTTCCAATATGATCAAGCATTCTACTCGTGTAATGTAGACAGTAGTGACTATGCTAATCAGGAGGTGGTGTTCAGTGGAACAGGGATGGGACTGATAGACAAAGCCTTTGAAGGTTACAACACATGCCTCTTCGCTTACGGACAAACAGGTTCGGGGAAGAGCTACAGTATGATGGGAATCGAAGTAGATGACAGCGATGATATTGCTACCAACACAGAAGCGGGTATCATTCCTCGGTTCTGTCATGAATTATTCCGACGAATTGAAGCCTCGAAGGACAAAATCCGCTCAGAAATCGAAGTGAGTTACTTTGAGATCTACAACGAGAAGATCCACGACCTGCTTTGTGTGTCCGGACACAGTGAGTCACATAGTGGAAACAGTACTCAGAAGAACGCTCTCAAGGTGCGCGAACATCCAATTTGGGGTCCGTATGTTGTTGATTTAAGCATCCACCCAGTGGAATCATATTCTGCTCTACGCAACTGGCTGGCTGTGGGCAATAGTCAACGTGCCACCGCTGCTACGGGAATGAATGACAAGAGCTCCAGATCTCACTCCATATTTAATATTGTTTTAAATTTATCTGAAATTGATACGAGCGACGAAGATGTAGAAGGGGGAAAGGTCAAGCAGACGCGTAGAAGCAAGATTAGTTTGGTGGATCTGGCTGGAAGCGAACGCATCACACATACAGGATCAAATGGTGATAGGGTAAGGGAAGGAGTAAGTATCAACAAGAGTTTACTGACCCTGGGAAAAGTAATTTCCAAGCTGGCAGACCCAAAGAAGCAGGCCAACTTTGTGCCGTATCGGGAGAGTGTGCTGACCTGGCTGTTGAGGGTGAGTGATTTTATAGTGTTTCTTATCTGTTACATATTTTCAAATGTACTTAAGGATTGTGGTGCTGGGTAACATAAATTGATAAGTGGGAAGGGTCTTGTTGTTTGGTTAACAAAGTGAAAGCCTGTTTTTTTTTTCTTTTGACTCACTTGAGCTGAAAACTAATATAGATTTTAATGCAGCAGAAGATGTTATACAAATACAACCTTTATCTCCATTATAAAGAGAAAACACTTGGTTATCACTTGCTCAATTTAAACTTCCCAATTTATATGCATTCTAATTTGAATCTGAGCGTCAAATTAACAACCTGAAAATAAATGATGAAATTTGAGTTTTAATTAAAATCAACTCCTTGTAGCGGCTAGTAGTTTTATTGTGTTATGGACGTGGGCAAGATCAACATTCACGATTGGCAAAACAAGTTCTATGATTTTATTACAAAGGCGGTAGTAGAATGTACATATGTTGTTGTTAATTTTGATTAGACAACTAACACATTCTACTAGTATTCCAGATACCTAAGTACATAATATGTACATATATATTTGCATGTCTTCATTTAATGTTCCTGTTCCTGCCATTCTGCTCTTCTCTCTTTGAATGTAACGATCCGAAATAAAAGAAATTCGTTTTTGCTGCGGCCCATACCAAGATTCAGTAATGAAGTCCAAACTGTCTATTCTTTTGGATGTGCGTCAAATCAGTCTACATATTCGGTGTAAGCTTCGTCATTGGCTAGGATAACATTTAATAGCCGAATTGTTTTATCGTCCCAATTAAAAAAAAGATATTGTGGTAAATTCTACTGTAGAATGCATTTCTTCCTTTATCACATGCTAACAGGCAGTGCCGGTACATATCTGGTAAATGGTCATAGATACCATTGACCCATCTTATTTACCTTAGAATACGATGCGATATTCTAAGCCCGCATTAACCCAGAGATGCGGTAAATTTCTTTTGTTTATTTCGAAACTAGCTATTGCCCAAGCGTTCCTCGTGCACTTTTTTTAAAATTTGCATTTGCTTTTACAATCATTTTTATCGTAGTAGGCCGGGCACACACAAAACATCATTAGAATGCTTTTTCAGTCAAATGTGTAGAAATTCAAATGTGCCACCGCCACACACACACACTTTGATGTCACCCACTGCTGCATGGCTGTTGGCATCCGTCTTCACTGATGTTGGCGATGATTTCATGAATCGTTTTGAGCATAGCTCAGCTCCAGCAGGATGATTTATACATAAAATTAATCTTGAAAGAATTTACTAAAAACCATTTGTTTTTGGTTTTAACCTTCCGTCCTCACTGTGGGTTGTGAGACACCCCACACAAAATTGCAAACTGTCCGATTACCGTTACAAATTTTTTTCTACCATGACATGTCTACATTATCTGCAGTAGTAGTAAGTCTCGCGCAATTTGCATTAATTTTCAGTATTTAATTTTGCTTCGAAAGTTTCTATGGGGTATCATACACCCCAGTGTGCAGTTCGCGTAAGTATTTTTTACAGTTTGAACATAGGGATTTTTAAATACAGCAACTTCGTTTTTAGTAGTTTATCTAGCATTTCAATAAAAAAAAAAAATTAATAAATTGATAAAATACAATTACAAATAAATTGATCTAGCTAGTGTGAGATTTGTTTATTCATAACAAACAAGTTTTTCTAGGATTCACTAATTTTTTTTACAGGCAAAATTTGGTATATGCGTTGCATGAATTCTAGCACACTGCTAACAATAGTTTGCAACAAAAAAAGGCGTACAATTTTGCTCATGTACTCTGGAATATTATGTATTTCGAAAAAAATATGTAATTTAAATTTTTTTTGTTTCTAACTTTTGAAAAAATTTGACTTTTTCTGAACACCTACTTTTTTATGCTTTTTTTGTCCATTTCTTTTTTCCATAACTTTTTTTCATATAAATATGTTTTTTTTTTTTTGTAATGTAAGTGGAATATTAAAAACTATTTGGATGAAATGAAAAAACGAAAAACGAATAAACAATTAGAGCCCCCGCACACTACAGACTTTCTATCGGCCGATAGTTTGGTCGGGTTGGGCTGGTTAGTGCGCACACTGGGCCGATTAAATAGTCGGGTTGGTAGTGAGTGCGCACACTAGACAAACAATCGGCCGACTGTTCTCGAACGATTTGGTTTTGCTAGTCTTTAAACACATTTCGCAGAGAATAGTCGCTTAATGGTAGTTAGTAAAAAATGTTCCAGAGAGGCAATCATTGCTCTACGCCCAAATATGTCCATAAATCCATATTCAAATGCGACGAAATATCCAGAACTTAAAGAAAATTAATTTAAAATTCAGAGCAAACTGAGCTATCGAAAAAAATCGGCCGACTTTATAGTCTGTAGTGTGCGCACGTAGAAGAGCGCCGTACTGATTAAGTAGTCGGCCGATAGTTTGCCGATACTTTAGTTTGAAGACAATCGTGTAGCCTATCAAACTTATTTATCGGCCGATATCAAATCGTTGTAGTGTGCGCACTCTCATATATTTTCATACTGATTAAGAGCCCGACTTAACTGTCGGCCGACAAAAAGTCTGTAGTGTGTGGGGGCTCTTAATTTAATGAACAAACATATTTTTGTTAATATTTATGATTGGGGTATGTCACACCCCAAATGGAGGAAGGTGCAAGTAAAACATGGAGGACGGAGGGTTGAATCCAATAAGCCATTGTTGAGTTAGCGCTATGTAATGAAAGAAAATTTGGTTTTCTGATACTTCGCTCTCGAATTCTCAGCTCCTATAAGAAATACAGTTTTTTGAATATACCTATGACCGCCAGGAAATGCAGATGAAAATAGTGAAAACCGCATCCAAATCCGTTTAGTGGCTCTCGAGATTAGCGCAGTCGTACAGAAAGACACATTTTGGGACTTCCTTTTATACTATTTATAGATAGATAGTATAAGTGGTCTGAGATTTTATAAATTTTCCTTTTATGTTTGATGATTGCTATAATGTCCTTTTTCGTTTCTATTATTATTTTTAATTATCAAATTATATTTTTCCAAACGTACATCTCAGTGACGACCAGCAATTCTTTTTTATATTTTTATTTTGATTTTAACAATTATAGTTTACAATAGATACATTTGCTCTACTAATAAACTAATTAACCTATAACATTTGGTTGCACACGGTGAAATACCAACTAGATTTGCCCTCGTTTGGAATTCTTCAATATTTGATCTCTCCGCTATTGAATGACACTCGTATTGATTGATTAACATCACTTAAACTCAATCTAATCCAAGTTTATCGGCGCACTTTCAAATAAAGCAATCAAAAGATTTTGATTTGTTCGATTAAACTATGTATTTTCAAACAATTGAAGGTAAACATCAATGAAAGAAAACACCAGCAGTAGTAACACGAAAAAAAACTAATCAGTTCTTTGGCATAATTTTATTTAAAACAATAAAACTTATAATAAATCAATGAGTGAACTTAGTAGATAATGTCGGTCATTAAGTGCATTCGATCTTTCAGACGATGGACGACAGTCTTGTGTATTTTGCACTTGCATTGTTGTGGGTTGCATTTACATTTTGTTGTCGTTCGTTTTGTGGTCTTGAGTTCATCTGTAAATAGAAAAAAGAAACAATTTATTTTCGTATCTTAGGTCGGACAATCATTAACGGCTTCTAGACGTTATGTTGTTTGTTTGCATGTACATCGTCTTTTTGTCATTCACCAGGGTTATACTGCCACCAAATGCACACACACGTTGGCACTTGTTCGACAATGTAAGATCTAGCATGGCTAGCATGGCACAGTCTGTGGGTTTATGACGAAAACATAGGCACAAATTCATAGTCAGATAAAGCCAACAATAAAAGAATTTATTCACCTACATAACCTAAAATATACTTTTTGCTATTCATAGTCACCTCGTATTCGATTTTAAACTTATAGCCATCTCGAAATTTAAAATGAGCCAAACGTCGCTTTAAATAATTAGAGTCGGCTATAAATTTCTCATATAATATTTTGACGTTTAAAAAAACATACCAAAGTCGATACTAACTAATACACAGGCAAAAATGTGTTTATGAATAACGAAAAGTTATAGCCGGCGTAATTAAAGTCTGCTATAGGCACTACTCATGAATGACTATGAATTTGCGGCAATATTTTGACGTTTGGGTTTGTTCCTTTGAATCACTTTACAAAAACATACCAAAGTCGATACTAACTAATGTCGTTTTCGATTGGGCTTTTCACCTTCTAAAAATGTGACTTCTAGAAAATTAAATATGTAAGAGCTACTCGTATGTCTGGAAGAAGTAGAAACAGCGGCACATATACATACATACTATGTCAATATCACTGGGTGATTGGACAATTATGATCTTCGGACAGCAGTGTAGGAAAACCCAGATCATGGAACGAACCCCTATAAACAGATGTACTATATAAGCATTGACACGAGGAATCACAGCTAGCAAAGAACTTGGGAGAAGTGCAGAGTCTCTCTGGATACTAGGAATCGTAAAAAAGGGACAATAAGGAATCCTTCATAGTGGTCTGCAGCGGATGGAAAGAATGGCTAACACCGCGTCTCCATGAGATATTTCTGATGGCAGGATTTCATTGAAAGAGAAAAAAAGAGAAAATATAAGACATTTCAAGCTATTAAAATGGCTGGTGAATGGAGACCACTATATGCTGATGGCTGATGGAAATAGCGTGCCAACAATAGCAGGATTTTTCGCATGCCATTGATGGCTTGCTATTTTTTCACTTTTCTCTCTTTTCTCTTCCAATAAAATCCTGCCATCAGAAATGTCTCGTGGAGACGCGGTGTAAGGAAGTAATGCGAAATAAAAGAGACATATTCAAATAGTATAGGAGGACAAAACCCTAGCAGAAAAGAGCTGAGAGTGTCACGACTAAATCCACTGGAAGATACATATGTGTAGGTATAAAGTATAGAGTAAACTATAATAGGAGGTATAGAGCGAGATTACCCCGACGCTTAACAACAAATTGGAAACGAAAAAGAAATATCATCTGTCACCGGAACAGAAGAATTTACCTTACATATCTTCCTGCGACACATTATTTCAATTAAAATACATGTAAATAAAAACAAATTTGCTAAGGTGTAAGTAGATACGGCGCGCGTAGTACTAAATTTAATCACAAAATGTTGCCTCAAACTTTATTTGCGACCAGTCCTATTAAAAAAAACTAATTTAAATCTTTGTTTTTTAAGTTTGCACTTTGTTTTTAAACTAGAAGCTAATAGAATGAAAAAAATAAGTAAAATAGGTATTTTGTTTGTCGATGACTTGCGTTTTTTACGCCTGTGTTATTAATATCTATCTAATTACTTTAATTTACTTGTTTTTTATCAGATTATTTATTAGAGTACTTATTTTTTTCACTGGTCAAGTTTAATAACAAATAAAATGCAGTCCTGCTCTTCTTACCCCTTCTCTGTTCACTGCCTTTCGATTTTGTCTTTTGATTTATATTTTTCAAGAATTTTGTCAACATTTTTACGCAGTTCTATTTTGTATCCAAGTTGTTTATTGTTTACGAGATGAAGGTCGTGTAAGCTTGTTCATAAATCTAGAACGATATATACGATATTATTGTGCTTTAATGTTAATAATAACTTTGTTAAGCAATTAAATTTCACTCTTATTGACTTGGCGTTTTCTTTTCGAATGAAATATGCATTTGTTGGGAGTCATAGGGAAATTTAAACTAATCATGTCGTTTTGTGTGTGGTGACTGTGGTTGATATGAAAATATAAGAAATGTAAGCAATTAACATAGAACTACCACTTCCTTTCCACTTTCGTGGGACAAAATATCGTTATTATCATATCGTTTTTGTTTTTGTATATATTAAAATATATAGAAACCAAATACAAAGTAAAACCGAAATAGTGCAGATATCAAGCGAAATGAGTTCTTGCCTTCTAGATTAATCGACGGTATAAACATCGAATTTTTAAAATATCATTTGATGAGCTGGTTTTAAAGACAACGCAATATTTAAAGCCAAAAATAGGAAAGATTGTGTAATATCGCAGGCGCAGTTGTGTTAATCTTATACGTAGTAAGATTTTTATAAGAACAACACCTGCTAGAAATCTTAAATGTTTCTTTGACCTTGGTGCAGATAAAGATAATACATACTTCCAACCAACACAGGTATGCCTCAATGTGCAAATGATATTTCTAAGGCTCAAAGCTTGTACATACATATGTATATATAAAATATATATGGCGTCAGCAGTCCTATATAGAACTAAACCTATAGCTTCTCGCAACCATTTGTGTGTGCGTGCTATTTTTCCACGAAATGGAAGGGACCTACAGTTTTTTTTGCCGGCTCCAAACGGCGAGTTGAGAAGCTCCTCATGACAAATCATACTCTTTGTTTGGTTGTCAGACATTCGAAAGAGGTGGCACCGTGAAAAAACTCATCCTTATCGCAGCACTCCATTTAAATTATGACAAAGAACCGAGTTCAAATCGAAAAATCTTTTGCAAAAGTAAAGTCCAATTAAGTTTTTAAGATTAGTTTCGATATTTGTAGGTATACATATCTTGAGATCAGATAAAATCCCAATTGTACAGAAACGGCAGAAACTTTTGGTACCTATTAAACAATTTCGGCGGACTTTAGCACATGGAAGATCCTAATTATTTGTAAACCATTGTTGACCGCTCGATTCTTACAACAGTTGGTATTCATTTTCACAAGCTAATGCTTAGCAAATTATCATCATGCAAATATAAACTATGTAAATATATGTAGATATAAGACGATTACACCATTTTTGAAGTGAAACTTCTTATGGCTCGTTGGGCACTTATTCCAAAATCCTATGAAACGCAGCATGTAAATGTATAGTATAAATGGTTCTTGTCGTAGCTAATATTTTGGCTAATTTCTAGGAGCAACCATTGCATATTTTTACACAGAAGTGAACTTCAAAATTGAATTTTTACTTTGGTGGGGGACACTGTTCGTAACATTTTTTCAGAAATTCACATTGCTAAAAATTGGCTCGGGCTAAATTGACAATATCGAAAATTGTATGAATATCTCCCTCTTCTCACAAAGTCTTCTTCCTTTGTCCACGATTACAGCTAAAAAGGTTTACTTCTGTCCCGCGTAAATTCTAGACTTAAGTACTATTTTTTTTTCAGTTCTAGGTTAGTTAGGTTAGGTTAGGAGCAATCATTTCCACTCAGAGACCCGAAGATCCATTGTGAATCCCCTCTTAGTTCGGGAGTAAATCCTCTTTTTTGCTAATCCGATATCTTTAAATTTCTAAGCTCTGCGTTGCTTCTTTTTTTGCTGTGTATATTTCTCTACGGGAACATATCTGCTCCATTGTTTACATACAGCCATGTTATAATATAAAGGCATTAATTCCATACCAGTCGGAAGGAAAATATTCACTAAATTTCAAGATTCACACAAATACATATTTTAAAGCTAATCTTCAATTTAGACGATGATAGCCAAATCTCCTGTCATCCTGATTAAAGCGAAATGAGGATGGCAATATCCAAACTTAAGTTCAACAATGCTGCTGGACCCCATTAGCCTCCTCAACAGTGTCTAATAGATCTTATCTGCCATTGTATGAACGCCTGTAATCTTTAGTCTGCAACAATATTATCAGTGCAGTTTCGACCAGGAGCGTCCACCATAGGCAGATCTTTTGAAAAACTTAAGAGTGATGTCTAGTTTTGACATTCCGTCCATCTGTACAGGATCACGATGGGGAAAGCTCGCTGCTCCGTCCAGGTCGGTAGTGATCTTACTGAGACTGTGAATATAGAAAACAAAGTACATATGTATGAGTTCTGTTCCCGTACTTTCTGCACCAAAATTCACAGATTCTCAAATTTCAAGGAGTAGTGGTAAAAATCTCAGAATGAGCTAAAAAAAAAAAGGGAAAAGTACAGAAACGCATTGAACAACAAAAAAAGGAAAACGTATGACATTTGACAGATTTGACAGTTTGCATAAAGCTTCCCTAAGAAATTGCTTGGGCTGAAATTCGAGGCATGGGGAAATTTCTTTCTGTAAAAAAAAAAAACTACGAAAAGTATTTGTACGGGAACAGGGGCCCTACTCTGTATTTCGTTTCGAAAGTGAAATTTTCCGAAAACGAATATTTTGTACTCTCTATTTCGATAGCGGAATGAAATCTACTACTTTCGGATTTACATTTCCGAAAGTGGAAATTTGGTACTCTGTAACTCGTTTCCTAATGTCAAAAGCATTGAAAAACGGAAAATTTGTTTCTACAACTAATTCGCTAACGGAAGGATTTTAAAGTACCTGAAAATGCAAGTTTTTATGAAAATCTTTGTGATGATAACAATTATAAGCAAGCAATTAATGTGTGCACATCCCGATTTAGCCAAAGGACAATTAATTTTGAGGAATTATTAAATCTAAATGAATTTGTGTCTTTATTTTTTGTGTTTATTGATTTATTAAATTATTTGTGATTTGCTCTCGTATTCTCTTAACAATGTTGGAGTAGGCATCATTATGTTCTCCATGTTACTGTTCAATGCTGTTTGATGATGCATCATCGAGTATTTTAAATTGACAGGAACTCCAGTGGATTCCAAAGGAGAAGGAAATTCATCTCTTATGCAATTCAAAACATACAAGAAAGCATCCTTCGAAATGCGAAAGTTCTGAACAAAACTAAAATAATAAATGATAAGTAATGGTGATATGAATCATTGGTACCAACCGAGTTTTACCTTTTATCACCCTTTTCAATAATATTTGATTTGTCCCGTATAATTTTCCGCTCAATCCGTTCTTAATTTATTTCTTCGTCCATCCGAAGTGCAACGGAATACATTTTCCTTTCTTATTATATTAAATTCTTCATTTAAAAATCATAACAATATTTTCCTCCTATTCTCGGTTTATTTATTTGACATATCTCATAACAAATATATCGAGACTCGACAAAAAAAATTCTTGAGTGAAAAAAGGATCTAGTAGTATTTTTTTCATTCCGAAAGTGTTACAGAGTACCAATTCAAAAGCGAAACGAAAAGCAATTTCGAATAGGATTGACTTTCGAAACGAAATACAGAGTAGGGCCCCTGGATTTGACTGATTTTCGTAGAGAAATTGCTTGGGCTGAAATTCGCAGCATTGGGAAAATTCTTTTTCTCTTGTTAGCTCCCTCTTCTGTAAAAAAAAAAAACTACGAAAAGCAGTCACAGGATTTGACTGACGTAGATTCGTAGATTTTCGTAATTTTTCGCAGTTTTGGACAGGTACGGAAACAGACCTGCTGTCAACGAAAAGGGGCACTCAACATCGACAAATTAAACAGATCGTCACAATTGACATCTACAACTTTGAGGTAGTTAAGGACTTTCTCTACCTTGGCTCTCTCTCCATCTAGTATAGTGTTTTCAGAGGGAGAGACAAGCAAGGAGTAGTGAGATTGCTAAGAACTGCATAAAGAACACTTTGTAAATCTACATTATGTCAATGAATCCATATGCCTCTGCCTGACAGTAAAAGTCTGCGGTCCTCAAATATGTACTCGTATGTTATCAGATTAAGAGCAAAATGCTTAAATTGGATTTTGTTATTTGAGCTGTTCTGAAAACAGACCTCTGCATCTTTCTGTTTCAACTGTTTATACACAAAACCTTTATTTAATTAATACGTCCGCTTATGCGAGATGTTCTAATTGAAATCAGTAATAAAAAGTGTCCGCCTCCGTTAAAGATAGTGTCCGTTTATAAGAACGCACTTTATATGGGAAATGAGAGAAAAAAGTTGGTTCTCGAAACTGAGTCCGTTTAAGGGAATTGTCCGCTTATCAGAGCTATCCGTAAATAGAGCTATCACTGTAAACAATAAGCTAAAGAAATGCTTGAACAATCTTCTTTTGCGCCCAATTAACATTCTTTTAAGCCAAATGAATGGCAGTGGAAATTCTAAGAAAAAAATGGAAATCATTTCTTAATATTTTTTATTTAAATTTTTATTAATCGTTTATTCAGTATGCGGAAAAGATTTCTAAACAGAAATATTATACAACTGACTGTATTATATCCATATGTATGTTTGTACATAATATAAGTATGTGTGTAAACTTTTCGAAAGCACATACAACTATTTTTGTTTTTATTTTCTTATGTAAAGAAATTACATACACATATACCACTGTGTGTGTGTGTGTATATTATAATATAATATTCTAGTTTATTTTTTCTTAAATATAGTTTATTATTTTTCCAATATTGTTATAATAGAATTTTTCATGTTCTTTTTTTAAATTTTATCAAATACGGTTAAAGTTTCATTTTTAATATAAGTAGCAAATTTTTTTTTAAATTTTGCTTTACAATTTTTTTGTTTGTTTTGCAAACAATTATTTTTCAGAAAAAATAAATACAATCGATTGGTGTGTCTAATATAGACAAATGAAATAATAATGAAAAAAGGATAAATTCAACGTAAAAATTGATTTCCTTTTGTGTTGTTTTTTTTTTGTCTCCCGAACCAGCGATTAATAAACCAAATGTACTAGTCGTGATTAGTCGTTCAGTCTTAAATATAAATATATTTGTTTTTACTCCAATAATGAAATAATCAAAAAAATATGTTGTAGTAGTCGTGTTAGCAGTTAGCGACGATTTCGTTACACAAAGAGAATAATTGAAATCTATTGTTATTTCTGTTTTTTTTTTTGTTTTTTGTTTTGTTATATGAAAAGAATTATGTATTTATAAAAAGAAAGTAAATGGTAGTGTTGTTTACATTTCCCTGAACATATTTTATAGTATATTGTTCTGGATGTAAGGTCTGCTTAATACAGCTTATTGGTAAACAAAGTTATATTTGTCTGACTTGTCTTGTATTGTCCTGTCTTGTCTTGTCTTATTTCTCGTGTTCGTCACCATGGCTATGGGTATGGTTATGTTCCTCGTTATCTTCCTGTTCTTGTTCTTCTTCTTCTTCGCAAATGCTTTCGTTATGTTTGCGCATAACACGAGTCCGTAAGTATTTCGTTAATGGTCGTTTCTTGTGCTCCTTACAGAAGGGACATTCTTTCTTTGAGCCCTTGACCGCCTTTGTTAGCTGACACTTTTCTGGAAGTAGGAAAAAAAAGTAGAAATATTTCAGACGATTTTTTTTAAATTACTGGCAAAGTTTGTTATGAATAAAATAATTATTTGCGACGTAAGAACGCATGCCTGCCTGCATTGGTTTTGCATTGCAAATAGAGCAAATGACTAGTTGAGCTCGCATTAAGTTACTAGAATTGTAATTAATTCCATTCTCACCTCTCAACCGATTGTAAAAAGTTGATTTTGATTTACATATGCGGTCGCGTAAAATTTAATGTTAATACATAAATAGATATCTGGGTTTGTAAGCAGTGACTCAGAAGGAAATAACACGCTAGAACACACACGATATTTGTTTCTTAGTTCGAAGTAAAATTTAAAAAAAAAAATCAAAGGAAATATTTAATACACTAAACAGCAAACACGATGGTATTATTCAGAGCCATCATTTGTGTCCTTCTTTACCTAGTGTATAGATACATTATACATACATACATATTATGTATGTGAATTTCACACCCCGCAATATTATGACATGAAACTGAATCTTATAGTATTTACATACATATGTACATCCGTAGTAGTCAGATAAAAGTTAACACCTGCTAGAGATTTCAAAAGTAGTCAGTTTTTCTCTCCTTATTCACTTCAGAAAAAAATTAACAGTACTTTATGTTTCCATTATCATTGTGATTACTCACAAGCACGATGATTTGTCTTATTTCCTGTTCAGATTTAGCGAAATTGGGTCAAGCTAAATTGTGGGCAATATGAGTTGTCAGTTAAATAGAGAGGAAAACAGTGTAATTCATGCCTTACATAGCGAACTTTTATCTTTAAGGGCTATTGCCGAAAGAGTTGAATGTTTCCACCTCAGTGTACAAAGTGTTTCAAAGAAGACATTTCTTTGTATCAGCGTGGAGGAAATTCAGGACCGGTATGAAAAATTAGAATACAATCCAAAGAGAAGATCGTTTGCTGAGAGATTTGTGTATTAAGGAAAGAAAAAATCATCTAAAGAAATAAATCTTGAGTTTAAGAAACAAACGCAAAAAGTTCAAAAACAGAACGAAAAAGATAGTGGCTTATCAGCCGAGGAAAAAACCGTGTTTAGCAACTTAAATTAGGATTTTGAGGTTAAATTTTGCCAAAGCTCGTCGGAATAAAATGGAAAACTATTGGAAGAAAGTCATCTTCACAGAGGAGGCGAAATGTAATCTCAATCCGTCCGATGGAGCTCGATACATCCGTCCAAGATTCGGAGAAGATCTAAAAATTAGTGCACTGTTAGTAGAAATAAGTTTTCCGTTATTTTTATGCTCTGGGCTGCATAAGCTCTTTAACTTAGCCTTTGTTAACGGATCGATGAATGGAGACAGCTTTTTTAATATTATTAGAGAGCATCTCATTCCTTCGATTGTTCCCAGTCGACCCTATTTTTCAAGATGACTGCTCCATGTCATCGGGCCGGGAAGGTTCGTTTAATTATTTTGATAACATTAAACATTAAATCTATCAAAAGCAAAAGTTTGGTGTTGATCTATTAATTTGTTTTAATCAAATATATAGAGTTTCGTAAACGAACACGGGCTCAGAACGCTTGATACGCCACGAAACAGACCTGATCTTAACTCAATTTAGAATTGCTGGGTAATTCTTCAACAGAAAATTAAACACCGAACTTCGAAAAGTACGCCAGAATTTAAATTTGCAATAACGGAGTCTGGGAAAATTATATAGCCGTAGATAATTGCCTAACGTTAATAAAATCCATGCCTCGCAGAATTTAGGCCGTTATCAAGGCAAGAGGGGGAACAATCAAGAAGATATAGAGTCCATAAGGTATCTTGCTCTTCTTTACCAGCTTCGATGAGATGACTAGAATACCAATCAATTGGATTTATTAATTTATTTGTTTATATGTGCTTTTTAAAGAATTGAACGGTGGTATAAGCAACCCTTTTAACCTCATCTACTCCTTATTAGACCTTTGTCACTCGATTTGAGTGAAAACCACATTTTTCTAAAGTGAGTCAACAATCTAACAAAAGCGTAGATGACAATAGCAAACATCTCTTTCTTGAATCCTGTGAAAAACTTGCTTTTATAATTAATGGGGTGCACAGTTGAATACTGGAGAGAGAGGTGGTTAAATTCACCCCCATTCTGGAATCCGTCAGATCTGAGATTCACTTCACTAGTTGATCCACGTGAACTTGTTTTCGGTATCACTAAATCCACCAGATGCACTCTTTTTTTTATTCTTTCGAAAACAGCTGTTTTGCACTTGTTGGCAGTGAAAATCTTTCACCGCTATTCTAGAATCCGTCGGAGGGGCGGAATTAAGAGCCTTGTTCAGCACAGTTAATCATTTATGCACACAACAACCAAATCCGCACTGTAATAATTGTGGATGTCAATTGTATGGTTCGATTTGATCCGCTCGTTTTGATTTATCAAGTGAATCTCATTCATATTACCGACAAGTGAACGATTCCCTTCGAACGGATTCAATATAGAAATTTTCGAATTTCGGTGAAACATTCCCGCCGACGGATTCTAGAATAGTGGTGATTCTTTCTACATGTACCAAAATACCAAAACATCTTAATGCAGCTGACTATGTCCAACGAGCTGGTTTCGGCTAATAAATGATGATCATTGATTAGTAACATAAAGCCATAGGACATCCATCGAACTAACCAAATCTATTCTAAACAAGTTGCGGAACGTCTTGGGGCACTTTTTTATCGTAACTAGCTAATACTTGGCAGTACAAGACAATTTAGGCGTTCATTAGGACAAAGCAAAGTATTCAGGAATTCGTACAAAACTAATTTTTATTACAGAGAGGTAATGTTTTTTTTATAGCTTACACACGCTAATGGGGATATGAATATCCTTATAACGTTTACACACAGCGCAGCGCGAGCACAATTGAGTATGCACGATCATCCTATTCTCTTGACCTTCTGGCCACGACTTTTATAATTCTTTTATTGCAAGCAATTCAATGCATCCGCCTTTTCCATAGCACGACATTAAAACACATTTATTTGGGCTCCCTTTGTCATATATAAATTCATGCGGACAAACAAGCACCCCTTTTATCATTGGTATTTTAACAATAAAATTCGTTACCTAACATAAACTATACATATACATATGTGGTATGTTTGTACATACATCGAAGCACACCGTCCTAATTCTATACGCCGACTTATTTTCAATACGAGTAATTCCTGATTACTTATATGAGGTTTGAGTTATGACATCATTCTTAGCTTACTTTTAAAATAATGTTATTTCACAGACCGAACATAAAAGTCTTAACTCGATTTATTGTCTATAACAGAGGTGCTGGAAGAAAATAAAAAGGTGTACCTATTCAATCATATTTTATCAACTTTGTTTGGCTTATGATTGATCAAGTGTAATCTAACTTTTGAAAACAGTACACAGAAAACAGCACTGCCACCAACGAATTTAATATCTATTTCTATTACTCAAACCACATAATGTACACTCACTGACACGTACATGTGGTAAGTATGCATTATCTAATCATGCCATAAAAATCATGAGCTGGAAGAAAATTAATTCAATTTTATATATCATTGTGCACAAAGCGGAGATAGAGGTAAGTAATGGTTATCTGATACTTAGATTTAAACGAGCTAAAAACCTTGAAGTCTTGCAAGTTCTATGCGTTGGTACGAGTAAAATAAAAATAAGAACACCTTTTGGAGAGAATTCGCTGGTTGTATATCGACACATAATTTGTAAATAAACTTTAAACGTATGAACAGAAATTCAGGGGACTGGGTAATATAAAGCTCCGTCTTTAACTCAGTCGATATGGATGGCATTTGAAAGGCTAGTCCATACAGAATCCGTAAGTGGCGTAGTTTTTGATATAATAGTAATACAGTACCCCGCCAAAAAATTGTGAACACAGTTGAAATGGTACAATGTTAACGTTGTCTTAACTTTTATAAATTCCACAGGAAAACAATGCTTTTTTTTACATCTTTGATGCAGTTTCTTATTCTGTTTTGTAATTATTAGTTAATGTACGTAAGCTTATTATTTTGACAAATCTCCTTTGTTTTTTAAGACACTAGGTTTGTTTGATGTCGCCAGCCTTAGGACGCACTTTTCATGGTTGTCCAAAAACCCAGTGCAACCAGCATTTCATCGAACGCAAATAGCTTGCACTGACAACTGTCATGCATTGAAAACTTAACATAAATCAAATTTGGTTAATTTTCGTATATTTTTGCACTTGTTCAGTTCGTTGTTTTAAGCAACGTTTTCGAACACAAAAAACACAATCACAATGAGCAAAACCGACGTAATGGAAAAAAACCAAATGATGAATCAGCTGATTTCAGGTTTTGACAGCCCTTTTTTCATGCACTGACGAAATATTCGGAGTAAATCCAGTGAAGAGCCAGGGTCGACAACAAACGCATGGCAGCATATTCAGTGCGTTTTCAGTGTAGCACTGGCGGACATATAACGCATCAGTGCGATTGCATGCAGTGCACCCTAGTAGTATATCATATTTTTATCACATCTTTGATGCCACTGTCATTTTCCCACACATCCTCAATATTTTCTTTCGACATTAGTTATTTGTTGTTGAACTCTTTCGAGAATAAACTTTTGATTTTAGTTAAGCCCAACAATTTTCAATAGGGTTTAAGTCTGGAAAATTGCCGCCCAAGGAAGAATTTTAACATTTTTTAACTTATTATATTTAAAGCCCCTTATTCCTAGAACAAAAATCGTTGCGAGAAAAAAAATCGTTGCGAAACAAAAATCGTAGCTTGTGGTGCGAGATTTTGAGCGTAAATTCCTAGAATTTCAAATTTCGCAATGAGATTTTTGACGTACGAGTTGAGAACTTTTTTTTGTGTGTTATTTTCCTCCTCTTATCACTCATATTGAATTAAGAGTATTTTGAGCAACAAATTTAAATTTTTTAAAAGAGGAAATGACGATTGAAGGCGCGAAATTGTGTACTTAGTTTCCCTTTATGCTACTCAAAATTTATACAATTGTTTCCTCTTTCATTGAAAACAATGTGAAAAAATCGTTGCGAGAAATAAATCGTTGCGAGAAAGAACCTTCACCTTCACTGCGAGAATTTTGACGTTTTACGCTACGATTATTTTTCTCGCAACGATTTTTGTTCTAGGAATAAGGGGCTTAAAGGTTTTTTTAAGTGTGGCAAGGAGCGCCATCCTGCATAAAGATGTAATCTGTTGGAGGCTACTGTAGACAAATAAGTAAAAAAAAAACCGTAGTAAGTACTCGTACGCAAAAAAGATATAAATCCATGGCAGTGTTCAGAATTTTTTGGCGGGGTGCTGTAATGTTTTTTTTTTTTTAAAAATATGTAGTTGCCGCCGACTTGGATAGAGTTTTTATTTTGTTTAGTGTTCTGAACCCGCCAGCTGCGGATGTTACTGCGACCTAAAAGATCTTCTGTAACGTAAAGTCAGTTTAGGGAACAAGAAAAGGTTAAATTATTTTGATGAAATTGAGGATCTTACTGGTGGAGACTTTAAGAATATCCCCGGAATTTAGCATTTGTCTGTGGAAGTTTCGTTTCATAAGGACACATGTGCCATGTAGACAGAATATGTTCCGCAGTTTCGTCGTCTTCCATGCAAAGACGAAATTCAGTTTCCTGAATGAGACCTATTTTGTTCGGTTGATATCGAAGATGGCAACGCCTTGTTAAAAATCGGTGTTTTATGGATTAATTATGGAAAGGTTTAATGGCTCTTTTAGCCTAATGGAAGACACACATTTTGTTTTCCCAACTTACGACAGCAAAACAGGAATCATGGACACCCTTGGTCACGGTTTTTCTCCTAAATGCATTGAGGTGGTATTGGGAGGCTATACCTACTGCATTTAAAAAGTTATTATTAGCATAATGCATAACCATTCATACGGATGAATAGGATGCTCCTGGCAAAGCATTTGAACCCAATTTTGTCATGCACCCATACCACGCTTTGGGTGGATTCCTTTTGTGTGTTGTCACCTTTGCGCGTTTTTCACTAGCCCACCAAGATTTTTCATGATTATTTCAGAATTTCATGGGTTTTTCTCGTTTTGCCTGCTTCCAAATTAGGCGAATGTGTTCATTCCCCTTACCCTCGCGGAATGCGGGGTGTATATAGTGTATGTACGTAAATTAAATTATATTCATTTGTATAGACACAACATACCGTGAATCTATTGTTTGTCTTTTAAACTAAGCAAATTTCAAACCACGACTTTGAAAAATACACTTTAGCTACGTATTTGTCGCAGATCGATATCGTAAATGTCGTGCAATCAGGCTTTTACAGTCGATCATTACGTTTAGCTATAAATAAACACGTCAATTAATAAGGCCACCTTCTCTGTCTGGTGAATGATATGCATGGAAGAAATTGCGTCTAATATTTAGCACTTCCATAGTTCACACAAATAGCAATATTGCACACCAATTTTAAGAAATAAAAAAAGAGATAACAAAGTCTGCGCATTATTGTGAGTTATCAAGAAATCGTTTGCAATTTAATTTGCCTTTTTTTATTATTATATTGTATTATTATTTTAGGGCATTTTTTCTAGATAATGAAACTATTAATGACAACCTAGTATATCATGTCACGTGTACATCCAATATGTACCTACACATGTGAACATTGATATACTGCGGACTTTGGTGATGGGAACATAGTTTGAGGAATTAACAAAAAAACAGCAAAATATTCCAATTAGATTCTTATTCTTGTCAAAATTATTTGTCTAAATGCCTTAAAGTACCTGTACTTCCTTTCTAAATTATATTTCTTTTTAAACGAACATACTTAAAAAGCTTGTTTATTTTATTAATTTTATCTTTGCTTTTTATCTGTACTTAAAAATTAACAATAAAATGATAAAGTTAAAAGTTAAAGAGATAAAGTTCCGGTAACAAATAAAAGTCTTATAGTTATAATTTTAGTTAAACAAGCGATAATATGATAAGTGTTTGTACATATGTATGTATGTATGGTATGCATGTATGTATGTAAAGGGTTTTTCATTTAGCGTGTCTTAACTTTTAAATTGAACAAAAAGAGTTACCTACATACAGTGGCGAGCATATAGGGAAAAACAACCAAAGACAGTAATTTCTGTGTGTTTTACTAAAACTTTAAACAACTGGAAAACTATCAATTTAATTTTTTTAGCAGTATACATTTTAGGTGTAATATTATTAGGTATCTTATAACATCAGTTACAGGAAAAATTGAACTTAATAGATGAAAAAAATCCTTATTTCTTGAAGAACTTTAAAACGCCATTTATACGTTCTTTCGCAAACGGAAATGTAGCCTTGCGATTTTTTTACTTATCGGCTTTTTCTCAATCCAAATTCTGCTTAGCGACGTCATAGTGTGTGCACTCACATTCAAGTTTCCTTGTGCCGACATTTTAGCGTGAATGTCAACAGCGGTCCTGAAACGATCCTTTTCAGAAAGGCACTGCATCATCCAATCAACACGTGGTGTAGTTTTTCGTGGTCTGGGAGCGCGAGGATTATTAAAACTGCTACCATAGCGTTTCACCTGTTCCAAAGCTCGATGACAAATATTTATTGATATATTTAAATGTTTCGATATTGCAGAGAGCGTAATATCTTCACAGCTTAAACGACAAATTTCTCGCCGCTGTTCAGCCGTTATGTGTTTACCCCGTCCCATTCCTATAACATCACTAACATTACATACTGAAAATTAAACATTTTCACACAGAAGTTGAGTACGAACTAAAAACAATATAATTTCCCTATTTATGTGCTCGTACCAATTTAACACTTGGCTTGATATTTTGTATCTGTACCGTGAAACGTAGACCAAAATATGTTACGCATGTTACAGTTAGTTCTAAAAAATCTGTTTTGAGGATTAACTTTGCATTTTAGCCAAGCTATTTCCTTAAGTGCCGGTATATGGTGATTTGAACTATGTTGACTGAATTTTCCTATTTATATGCTCGCCACTGTATGTGCGAGATATTACAGACATCTTTATTGCGGGTTAAAGAACATTCAATACCATTATGCTTTGAAAATGATTTCATTCAAATGGCCTCCTCGGCGTCGTTTACGGGACTCGATGCGAGAGGCCCAATGACAGAAGCACGTTGCAGAAAACAGAAATATTATATCGTGAATACAGCCTGCGTAGTTAGGTTATACCGCGTCTTCACGTGCTATTGCAAATAGCAGGATTTCATAGCAAGCTATTAAGAAGAGAACTGTCAAATTTGTGTGTGGGCAAATTATAGCTAAATATTTAATTTTTTTTTAAATCCAACCGCTTGTACTCAGCAGTCAGCACTTCTATAATTCCACAAACATGGAAACTGCCGAAAATTGTTTATTAATTTGATTATCTCTTCTTGTGAGTTGTGACATCTTCCAGTCGGCCATAATTATTATTTCGATTTCACTCAAATGTCAAAAATTAGCAAGATATCCTTAGCTTGCTAGATATCCTGCTATGGCTTGCTATCTCAGTTATCTTGCTATTTGCCGTCTCCATTAGCTATTTTCATAGCGTGCTTATTATCTTGCTATAAATTTTAGTTCGTGGAGACGGCCTGTTATGTTGGGTGGCTAGGCTATCCACCGTACTCTGTAGAATTTACATAGTGGGCCCAATTTCCATTTTTTGTTGATATTCGTTGAGGAAATATCTTGAAGATCTATTAAGAAATATTCTCCCAGAATCTTTATTTTCTTTAGGATGAGAGTGCCGGGCAGCTGCCGGTGATAGGGGTGTTCTTCTTTCTCCTGCAACAGAAGTCATTGTCGAGGATTCCCAATCTTTGTTCTGTTTTGTTGTCGTTTTTTGTTTTGGTAAACGTTTCAAATAAATTTGCAGTACAACACTTTCAGTATCACTGTCCGCCTAAGGAAGGTTTCACTGTACTTCGTTAACCAGCAGCCACAATTTTTGCTTTTCAAATCCATTAACACATGTAATATGTATTATTAATAATTCCTTAAAAACTGATGAAATATAAGTTATTTTATAATAGAACAAAATAAGATACATACATACATCCTATCGTCAATTAAATTCATCATAGAGTTTAAAGAACTTAGAGCGAAAAGAGTGACTTTAGAATGGCTACTGCAGATGAATGTTTTTAATATAAATTGTTTAATATTTCAGTGCTTTATATGTTATACAAAAACGATAAACAATCGATACAAAGCATATGGCACATGAACTAAACTAAACTAATCTCTCATTCTAACATCATTAAATAATGGAGTTATAAAATTAATAACGCAATAAGGAAAGACAATTTGAAGATAATTATTTTTAGTTTCAATTTAACAAAAAGTTGACCCTGGCTTGACTTTAAACAAATAGAGATTTCAATGTATGCAGTTCATTCGAGTACATACATGTGTCCTTGTTATTTAACTGATTAAACGAAATTTATTTTTGTTATTTCGTTGTCAAGATAAAGTTTTATCATACTAAGAATAGTAGATATACCTACCATCTATGTGAAAAAAAATTACCTTCAAAATATGTTCGCATAGTCAACAAATAAAAGAAAACCAATAACAATAGAATCTCTTATAATACGGAAGTTCCAAGCAAGGTCTTGGTGATTCAAACGTTCAGCTGATTGGAATCCATACAAACATACGAACGATATTAGATAACCTGTTCTACTAGAAAAATACTCGATTTCAATATTTCGTAGTTCAAATGCACGTGTCTAAGGTCATGTGGACGGAGAGGTGCCTAATCATCTCCACGATATCATAGCCGAAAATCTATTTTAAGGCATTGCGATGGGAATATAGAAATTGTGCCGCATATAGCACAGATGTGTGTCAAGTTGACGCATACTCGCTCAGCAGAGTGTGTATACGTGCAAGGACGCACGTCACATTAAATGTTTTTATTATTTTCTTATGTTCGCTTTAGCGCAAACTCGTATATTGTTATTTCTCTGATGCTCTGTTTCTCCGTGTTTATGCCAACATAATTCTCTCTTTTCGTTTTATAAACATACATATATGTTATGTATGTACAAATATGTATACTCAATGAACGTGGTGTTCATATGTATGCATATGTTAGTTTGGAGTGAGTGCACAGCCACCAAAAACGCCTCTAACATAATAAGTAATTAAATTGGGTTAGGAGTTGCCATATCGTGATTTTTGTGTATACATATTGGCTTTGGTTTTTACTTTAGGATTGGATTTTTTTTAAAGTTTTTTTTTGTCGTAGCAACATTAATAATTCGAGTGGTAGAAGAAGTGGGTATAAGTCCGAAATTGCAATTTTTCAGGAGAGGGAAAAAAATTAATAAATCAACTATTTTCCATACAGTACCTACATAAGGCTAATTTGACCACTGCCTTTTTTAACCATTTGTGTGTGCAATAGACTTATACCACTTTTACGAAACATGACATAAAATTTGCAATCCAATGGTGTACTTATATCTCATTTTGACCAAATTTTGACTTTTATCTACCGAGTTTTTCGATTGCAGTATTTTATTTAAAAATTATGCAAATTTTTACTATGACATTACCGCAAAAACCAATCGAATTACTCTTGCCAATCACTGGTTCCTTGGCCCAATAAAGAAATTAAGTCAGAAATCCCTATCCCGAACGATCAAGGCCTGGGAAGGCTTAGATTTCGCCTGGACTGTAGCACCAGGTGGTTATGATGCGGTTGCTTAATTTCTTTTTATGTGGCAGGTTCACAGTTTATTCTTTTTTTTTTATTGTTTTAAACCTGTTTGTCAGGCTCTCATAACTTAAACGCAATGCATTTATTATGAGTAATGAGTATTTAGTGGTTTCCTTACTCTGGTTTTACCTTACAATCATGGTATAAGACTGGTATTCTTAACTAAGTAATGCAACGCTGTAAGTAACAGAACTCACGTGTTAATTATAGAGAACAAAGGATTGTCCAAGCTTTAATTAAAATATACGAGTATATATAATAACACGAGCGAAAATTGGCAGTGAGATAGTCAACTATCTTTATTAACGTCAACCAACAACGTAAGTGCTTATAATCTATTGCGATTCTTGTGTGACAGTTTCAGATAAGAGAACATATGTACATACATATGTTTATACTGTACACAACAATTATTTGATTACGACCAAATTTAATCAAAGGTCGTATTTGCATGCAATGTGCTTCACGTTTTAGTATTTCGGTCACATATTGATACTATTACGAACTTATAACTATTTCTAGGTTTAACCAGCGAACTCTAATTAGACTTCCATGATTTCTTTTCTAAATACTCCACCGGTAAAAGATTGAGATAACTAGAATAATCGCCTTATATTGTACCAAGAATGGTTTCTAAAAGAAATCATTTTTCTTAGACGGCTCGTTTCCGTTTGTCAATTCAAGATGACAGCAGATGGAGATTCTTTGACAAGTTCTACATACTTAAATTGAAGCTTGTTCATCATTTAATTGATGCGTTTTTAAGATTTACAAAATTTCAGTGTACAATTATTTTGAAAATATAGTTTCGTCTGGCAACACTCTCAAGATAGACGCGTAAAATAGGAAATGATTACGTTAGCTGCAAGTTAGCCTGCGGGTGCGGACTTTTAAAATGTTTCGTTTCTTCCTTGACTAAAATTCTAAATTCATTGCGAGAAAGGTCATCTACATTCTATTTAAGCTGGTTATAACCAGAGAGACTCGAACCGGTTATGCACCCCAACTACGTATGTACCTTAATGCTTAAATTAAAACATCCAGATTCAGATCAAATAAAACAGTCATTTAAAAAAATAAAAATAAAAAATTGAAATATGCGACTCGAGTATTAAAATTGGTCATGCGAGCATGTGTGGGTTAAATAAAGCTATTTTTAGTGTTTATTATCCACATTCGTGACATAAAAAGCATATCTTTGTAAGAAAATAAATATTATCGTTTGTCCATCAGCCATCATCTTTTTTAGTCACCATTTGGGAAACATTTTGCGTCGAATAAATTCTCAATGGCCACACCTCCTTTTCTTATGATAGTGTGGCAACGAAGTACTCGTATGTGTTAAACCAAAACTATTATACCACATTGCACATGTTTTCTGGGCAATCAAAATATTAAAGGTACCCGAAATGCGAGCATGCTATATCCTTTGATTGATATTATCATACACTAGAAATACTAGCTGATGGGTGGGATGTACTGTACCTTGGACTCTACTGTAGGAATCCTTAGAGACCGGACTTGAATGATTCTCCAATGTTCCATATGGGAATTGCTCGTAGTCCCGGTAATAGGTGTTCCGCATAGTGCCAAAAGACATGCTGGAATCACCCACATAAACTCCGCAAACATCCATTTTTTGTTTGTAATTAATTTTTGTTTACTATGGTTAACCCAGTTATTAAATAATCGGTTTTATATAAATCACTTGTAACTGTATATTTAGGACACCAAGTTGATTAAATTAATTTCCAACAAAAGCACAACACACGTAGGTATCGTAAAAACAGCGTTCATTGACTTCTTTTTCGTCTTTTGACTTGCACTTCAGTTATACTATATTTCTTATGCGTGTTGGTATAAAATGTTTGAAATAAAATAAATATATATAAATGCACATTCAAGTAATTGGCTTTTTCGAAAATAAGCTTGATCCGTCTTTTTATTAAAAGAATTAAAGCAAAAAAAAAATATATCTTGTTATTTTCTTCGCGTTTTCTGATTTTGTTGTTGTTTTCTTAGAGCAAGCAACTGACGTTTGTAGCTCACCATCGAAAGTCTTGAGTGAAACTGAAAGCCCCAAATCTTTTGCCACGAAATAAATTCCCGCGTTTTGTTTGTACAGAAAATATCACCTCTGTGCTCTGTGCTCTGTGTGACTATCAGAGCTCTGTGCTGGCAAGTGGTAGCGGGACGGCAGGGCTCTTGAAGAAGAACGAGAGAGACAGAGAACGGCGGACTAGAGATTTCACTTTACACACGACGCACAGTGTTCCGCGTAGTACATATTAAGTGGGCAAAATTATTTTTTTTTACTATTTCATGTTATTGTTATGAGTTATGTAAGTACACTGGTACCTCGCTTTGCGCGCCTTCTTTTTGCGCGGTTTCACCTTTGCGCGAAATGCATTTGTCTACCAAAATTCGATTTGCGCGGCGCTAACATTTCATTTTTCAGGAACGCAACCCCCTAAATTACATTAAATACATACTTCGCTTTGCGCGGTTTCGCTTTGCGCGATTTCGCATTGCGCGAGACTTTTCATTCCCCTAACCCCCGCGCAAAGCGAGGGACCAGTGTATATTGTAACAAAAAAATTATGTTTTAAATGCTTTATTTACGTTTTGTTACTTACTACTTTATAGGGTAAAAAAATAAAAAAATTAACATTTCTCTTATATATTTTTTTTTATATTGTGTATATAATATTCATCATCACTGCTGCTGTTATTGAGTGCGTCTTCAGATTCGAAGTTTTTATCTAAATCATTATTTTATTGCTGAGATAATGGTGAGACAGCAGGGCCGACTATCAGGGCCATAACTTCCGCTATTGGGATGACCTACAAAAAAGCATTACTATTTTTGCGTACGTTTGCGCATTCTGATTTTTTCCCAGCTTATAACTAAGAAGTCGAGCTTTGTACCAAAACAAAAATTGCCCCTCGGCAAGGGGGTGCTCATATTGAAAAGTCAATGTAAAAAAAAATTGCCTTAAAAAAACCTTACATCTTATGATTTCAAAAAAACATCTTTAAAAAAAATCGTTAAATTGACTTTCAAAATTTATTAGAATTATCTATTGGTTAATTGAATCCATACCAATTTGGTTTGATTTTTCACACAAAAGTATTAAAAATTAATTAAATACAAATTTATCACTAATTGTGCACTTGACCTGTCATGTAACACACTCCACTTTGACTTACTCTAAAATCATTTCCACGCTCTAAAATAAAGAGAAAATGTTGTTTACTTATCTTTCAGTTATCCGTTATAAGAATTGCGTTAGCAAGTACTCTCAATTTTGTCATGAATTTTTTTGAATTTTGTCCACTTATTGGTGTGAAATGGAACACTGTGCGACGGTGAAAAGAAACTGGAGGTGATAGCACTATAGCAGCATCAGCCGCAGCGGAGAACAAATTATGGTGATGATTTCACACTCGTATTTGCGATTGCGATTGCGACGCGACGTACTGAGTACACGGCTAGTACTTGCCTTTATTTTAAAGTACTTACATACATGCATACATACATTATAAATTTATTATGTTCATGAAGTTATTGTTTGATAATATGTACGCTGTATACGCTGCGGATTAGATTTATTTAGTTTTTTTGTCTGTACCCATTTTACTCTTTATCTTTCTCTTCTCCATATACCTAGTATCTGTTGTCATCAGTTTTTTTTCCATTGAGATTGCTTTTTAGTAAATAAGTTATATTGTTTATTTTTGTGGTGTTTACATTTTTTGTTTTTTCTCGTAGTTCGCCTTTTGATAACAAACCAGATCAGCAGGTTGTCCTTCTATCAAAAATGTGTACTAAATCGGCGGCAATAACAACTTTAAATTCTGCTTTTATAGGTAGTTAATCAATACAAAGTTTTAGATGTACATTTTTTATAGGACTTTTCATGCGCTGCCATATTCAGAAAATTAGATGTAATTTCTTACATGTGATTTTAGAACCCCCAGTATCAGAATACATTATTATATACAGTTGTGTTCAAAATAATAGTAGTGCCCCACTCGAAACATTAAAAAAGCAAGAAATCAAATTTTTTTATATGCGATATATAAATTTTTTGATGCAATTTTTAGGAAAAGCATTTAACTAACAAATGCAACTCCTATAAAAGTTGTTATCAAATGAAGGTAAGAAAATATTACCAAAAGTTTTGATTTGAATGCGAAATCAACTGTTCAAATAAATAGAAGTGCGATAGTAGTCCTTTGGTAAATTGATGCAGAATTGTAAAATTGTGTTTAAAAAGCTTACAAACATTAAGAAAATAGTATGTAAATTTGTTATTTAAAGAAATAAAAACAATAGAAACTAACTTTAACAATTTAGTGGGCTGCGTCAAGCATTGCATAATTGAAAAGCGATAACTGCGGGGGCAGGGAAAAACGTGTCGAATTTCAAAATATTTTTGGATCATAGTAGGGGCTATGATTGATAGTGTTATAAAATTAAAAAAAAAAGCCGGGAACTCGGGGTGGCAAGCAAAAAACTTACAGAATTGATAACAGGTGTATACGGCGGTATAACAAAACCGACCCTTTTGACTCGGCGAAAGTAATTGAAAAGGATCCAAAACTTACTGTAAGTAAACTAAATACTCGTAGGCATCTCAAAGAAGATCAAATACCTGTACGGAGTCATTGAAAGCGCCACTTCTGACTCAAAAACATATAAGGTAAGAAGAGAACAGTTTTGCAAAAGAACACCGGGTAAGGCATATCGAGAAATGGCATAAAATATTGTGGACGGACAGAAAAAAATCACCTTTTACAATGGTATTGGCTCTGGGTGATATGCGGCCCAATCATCCAATACCAAATTCCACCTTAAATACAATATGAAGGCAGTAAAACATGGTGGATCGAAAGTAATAGTACGGAATGGTTTTTTGTACTATGATGTGGAATCAATCCATATGATAAAGCAAGTGAAGGATCATCAAGTGTATGTTGATCTATTAGAAAATATAATGTTACATTCCGCAGAACATGAAATGCCGTTAGAATCGGCCTGTCAACAGGGTTAGGACCTGAAATACATATGTTTCTTAAATAAGAGTAGTTTCCGGTAAAAGAGATTGAGGTTATGTCATGGTCATCACGGTCATCCGACCTCAATTTTATAAGAAATATGTTGGCCGACGACATAAAAGAGGTTTCAGATGCAAAACCATCCAATTATCAGGAGCTTTGACAAGTGATTCAAGATGCGAGGAGTAATTAAACTCCTCCAAAACGGTATCATGGTCTCATGGACTCCTTGCAACGCAGGTGCACGGCAGAGTTGGACAATAATGAAACTTCGATAAAAGGTTGATGTCAACTTGAGTTTCCTGTGATAGTTTTGGTATTAACTTCGGTGTTATTGACTTAGTTTTCTGACTTTTTAACACACACTACTATTATTTTGAACAGCACATAATTGTATTATTATTATTATAATTGTTTTTTTCTTTCTAAACTATTTATGTAATCTTTTCTATTGACTTTGAAATGATGAATACAATATATGAGCACGGTGTTTTTACTATAAATATGTTTGAATAAATCTTAACTTTGTTTAAAATCCACTTCAAAGAGAAGTCAATGAAGCACTAATATTATTTTGAACACAGATGTACATATGTACATACATACGTAAATGGAGGATCTAATTCCACCCACTTGAAAGCCAACAAATCGGTGTCATGTTTGTTCAGAAAAAAATTACAGCTTTTCAATGTCAGAAAAAGGAAACAAATATTTCCTTGGCTCCAATTTCTTAAAATTTCATCTAGTACTTTTTTTTCTAATGTTGTGGCAATGAATAGGTAATCCTATTATCTGAGGATTTTGTGTGCTGAAATTCAGTGTGTTTCACCTTTTTATGTGTATAAATAATTAAATAATGTACTTTTGTTAGATTTTGTTTCTGATGATGTATTACTATAAAACTATGTGAAACATGAATTCTGTAAATAAATTATTTAGAAAAATATTTCTTGATATTAAAAAAAGGAAAAATGTGTTTAGATGATAGGTGTACGCTCAATTTTGAGAGCAACTGTAAGTTGGAAGCAGTCTTTAAATTAATGAAGCCGAATATAAGCCTACAATCTAATATCCTTTTTTTAAGTTTGAAAAACAATTAAAAATGTTTTAAAGTTCAAAGTCAATATTTTATAAAATTATCCTACTGGTCTTAATTTTTTACACAAAACTGTAGTTTAGCAAGGAAAAAATAAATTATAATATTAAAACAAATATGTGTTATTCAAAATAATAGTAGTAGTTAAACAGCAAGAAAACTTAGTAAAAAAAATCGAAAACCATTAAAAAAAAAACTATCAGCCAATTTATTATTATTATAATTGAGGGGTGAGATGCACCATGACTTTAAGATCTATCGATCTAAGTCCTAGAACCTAGACGATGGAACATCCCTTTCGTCATCATTCCTATTGCAATCGAAAGAGAATGCTTCGCTCACCCCTAGCCCAGGTGAGAATTCCATAGGTCACAGCACTGCATCCAGACCAATTTAACTGAGAAATTGCAGTAGAAGATTGGGTGCTATGAGTGGTAGATCCTCTGCTATAATTTGGTATTTACCCAAGCACTTGAATCTTTTCTAAGTTAGTGCCCCACAATCCACCAGTATGTGTTCTGGAGTTTTACTGGACTAATTGCTTAATCTGCATGAGTCTTCATCTTCTTCCTGAGATGTCCCTTGAGTTTACGATGCCTCGTAAGGAACGCAGTCAGGATGTGGAGTTTGTTTTTGTCAAAGCTGGTACAAGCTTTGAATCTCTTCAAGTTGTAACTACCCAAAAGTTTCTTCGCCAGTCTTAGACCCTGAGTTTTTGTCCAGAACAACTTAAGTTTAACACTGCCCTCTGCCGACGTTGCATGGAGTCCACTAGATCATGACACCGTTTTGGAGGAATTTTACTCCACGCATCGGGAACCACTTGCCAAAACTTCTTTTTATTGCATTGTTTGACATCTGAAACCTCTTATAATGTCGGCCAACTGATTTTATTACTTCCGCCGAACCAAAAAGGTCAGTTTTATAATACCGTCGTATACGCCTGTCATCAATTTTGTTAGTTAAATACTTTCCATTATAATTGAGCACTACTATTATTTTGAACACTCCTGTATGAAAAAGTTACATTTTTTATAGTAGGTACATAGGTTCTATCGTAGGTAGCTATTATCGATTAAAAGTTTATTCCTTGGCTCATTCAGGAAGTTGAATTAAACCGCTGCACTCACACATGTACTTTTTCTTCTTCTTTTGATCTTAGGAATTGATCGCCTCTTAAGAGGAGATACCCAGTAGGTATACTCGTATATACTGCTTAGTGCTGTACATACATAAATATAATATGATGCCGAAAGTAACGGGCGCTTATTTAGTAGCATTGAAAAACATCGGAATATCAGGAGAAAGAGTTATGAGAAATTTTGGAGCTGGAAGTTTGAAATACATATGTACACAATACACATATGAATACATATGTACACAATTTTTGACTAAAATTTCCTTCTCCATGCTGGCGATGGTTTTTAATAGACACATACGTGTGTATACGACTACATGGGTCACGATTTTTTACATTTTATTACCTGGGAGAATACTTTTAACCTTTGTTTTTTCCTTAAAACTGAAACAGGAAAGCCTTCTATTGGGCTTTGTAGGTGTGTCATTTAGTATCGCAAAAAATAGTTTTTTTTTTTTCTAATACTTCTCAAAAGTTGCATTGGGATCCTTGGTGTCAGAATTTGTGAAAAAAAATCCAAGTTTATTGTACTTTTGGCTCCCTCAAATTGGTTGAAGTAAAACGGTTTTCAGTGATATGTTCGCCCATTGGATATGATTTAGTGTTAATTTTTGCTAAACAAATTACTTTAAATTAATAAACATAAAGTTGATTTGGAAATAAAACGAAAAAACATCTATATCACATATTTTTTTATATTCAATACCCACTGTTAGGCGCAATACGTTTAACGGCGTGTAGAACAGGAGGTGGATATTTTCTTTATTTGAACCTAGTTTAACTAGTTTTTGTGTATAGTTTAAAACAAAAAAAATAACACGCCAATAGCCTATTTGTTCATTCTTCGAATCCTCAAGGTCATTGAGGGAGCCAAAAGTACTTTCCGAAATGAAAACTATAGATGTAGTAATTAATTTTAATCATCAATGCAACTTTTGAGAACTATTAGACATGAAAATTCTAAAGTTAAAAAATATGACACGCATACCATACATATGTATATACAGCCACGGGACCGGAGTTTTTTGTTCGCTTATAAGAGCTATCCCTTTATCTTTATAAGAACGGTGTCCGTTAAAGCGAGATGTCCGCTAATGTGAGATTTCACTTTATGTATTTGCAAAAGATCGTTAGATTATAAATGTAAAGCATCACCTTATCAGTGTAGCTGTGTTTTGGAATTGCCAAAATGACTCACAGATCCCATCCGCTTACGTTACGCTGTGTATAGAATCTTTCCATCCATAAATTACCTCATTAAAGCAATTGAGTCAGATTTATAAATATGTACATATGTATACTTACTTGCGATATGTATATTTGGGTCATTGCAATGTCAAATGTATTCACATGATTCACATGCCGTTTTGTCCGTTTCCACAGAAGATCCACAGATTTCCATTTAAGAGATACACATCCTAAGATTAATAAGAGAATTTTTTGTAGCTCATTTCCCTTTAAACTATGAAGTTATAAACCGTCATTTATATCGTAGTTAGTAGTGGAGTCATTCTGACTTGAATGTGACAATCAACCTGCCTCTCCCATTAAATTTTGACGCCAAACTACATGTGTAAATACTCTCAATATGTACATATGTATCCATGTGGGGTCAAGATTGTTACATACGATTATTGTATACGTATGTATAACAAACTATGTGTATACCTACTGGCAAAGTGTTATCGGAAGGTGTGACAAAGGAAGCGTTTTGAATATGAACACTTTTTCCGTCATAAAAAATAAACCGGCTGATTCTGTTCTTTCTTTGCTTTTGTCATCTTTGTAAGTTTATCTGAGGAATACGCATATGAGTAATACAATACTGCTTATTTACCAATGAAAAATAAAGTCGAAATTGTGTTTCACGGGGTAATACTCAAAACAAAGAACCCTTAACCAATTAACTTCGTTCGACGTGTACATATGTATATGCATGTAATGTAGGTTCTACATTATGTACGTACGACTTTTACCGTTTTTGGGTATTTTTAGTTATTCTTAAGTTTAACCATGGGCACTTGGTAAAAATATTTTTTGATGGTGTGTTATCACGGCGCTATCCCAGTAGTAAAGCTTACCGCTTCGATTAATTAAACTCTGACAATGCTAAACATCGATTACTTTTGCATGGGGATGGCCTAGCAATAACTTACCAGCTCACTTTTTGGTGCACTCACTATTATGGTTAGCGAATGTGTTATTCGCATGTGAAAGAACTGCTGCAATAACAAAAAACAAATTAAATGACAGGCGCGAAAATAATTCCATGATACGGGTGATTCGCAAAGGAGTTTGCTTCATATCGAACGTTCGATTCGCTAACCATAATAGGGGTATAAATTTATAACCGATTATTGAGAATCTTCCGGATATAATAATTTTTTCTTTTATTGTTGCAAAGTTCTACGTACCTGCCAAATTTTCAAGTTTCTGGAACATCCTAGATATGGATAAAAGAAAATATATGGGGGTCAAAAGTATCCTGAATTGTTTCCAGAAAATAATGCTACAGCTGTTTGCTCGTGGCGGGGGCACTGCCGTGCAACTAGCAAAACCATTTTGATCTTTTAATAATGCTGTTAGAGGTATCTAAGCCAGGTCTTCCGAGCAATTAAAGAACCGTGCGTCCTTGCTGGAAAAGCGCTATTCTTGGTGAGCTTAGCTTAAAGTTGATTTTCAAATTTTCAGTTTTGATGAGCAGCCATCAACTATCAACTTAGTTGATATCACTCCGATATTTGGCTTCTTTCGGGGGTTAATCTTTTCTGGTCGATTACGGGACATAAGGTGCGGTTTATGGCATAATCACTAATGATACGTTCTTGTGCATTGGCGGTGTTGTGACGTCGTATACATATGTATGTAATGTATGTATGTTATCAGACTTTAAGGAATGTCGTATGACAATCAGATTTGTCTGTCAGCTATTTATGAGATCGGAGTTTATTGGTTTAAATGCGATTTAAAATGTAATTTCCATTTCTGTTAGTTCCATGACTAGGACGGTTTGTCTTGTTTTTTTAATGGTGTATGCATCACCTTACAAGAGTCTGCAGTAATAGGGTGACCAGATATTTTTGAAACTAAAAGATCTGTAATTTTTAAGTAGCATTTTGTTTTTTTTAATAATATTGTGTACACAATTAATATCAGTATCTATAAGCTGATTTTTTTTTATTCCTGATAAGAGAACAGAGTAACAATTTTGAATTTTTTTCTGTTAAACTTAGCAAATATGAGCATTTTTTCTAGCTTACATTTCGGCACCCTATATAGTTGTTTCACAATGTTTTTGAGTGATAAGTAGTCTCAAATATATAGACCACCGTAATGCATAATTATGCTAAATTTCATGTTTCAAAGTAGAACCCTAAAAACGAATCTTCCCATTCGTATTATAGATGGCGCGCGCCGCTCTGCACACTATCATTTTTTAAATGACATTCCTAGGCTGTCATTTCTCAGCAATTCATTCTACGCTATACACTATCATTCCAGGAGTGACATTTCTTTGAATATTTGTGGCATACATATTATCATTAATGCATTATTCTACATCATTCCGGCAAAATCCACAAAAATTCCAATCGCCATTTTTCATTCCGAGGTAAACACTGTCATTTTTGCATCATTCTAGCAAGAACGCCATTTCAAAAATGATAAGTGTGTGCATAAATACGAGTATGTATTGGGTGATGACAATAAAAATAATAATATTCCGAAATATTTTTGATTAATATATGATTACTATTAATTTTAAGACAAAAAAAGTAAAAAAGTATATTTAGCAATAATGTAGGAAAAGAGAGAATTAGTAAATCTATGTAACGGAAAGAGTATTTTGTACATCTGGTCAGCCTATGCAGTATTCGGCCAATTGATGATTGATGTGCAGACGCTCTTACCTGTCAATCTTACGATTCGAAAAACACAAAAACTAATGCACACAATGAAGTACAACTTCGGATTCCAGTTCATTAACATCATGTGCCTGTTATAGGCCGATTTTTAAACTAATTTATTCGCAATATTATTTAAATTAATGCAAAAATAAAAACTAACAAATGCCACTTACTTGCGAAATATCACTTATTCAAACTACGAATACTTACAATCCACACATGTGGATTGTATATATTGGTAGATTGCAAACCTTGGGGTGCGTTCGCACTGTCTTTGATTCTTCTAACTAAATGACAATGTATATATTGTAAGTAACACTATATTTCTTAGAAGCCGGGCGGGACAGCTATTATGTACATATGTATATCACTAGTTTACCACTCAGAGGTTTTGGGTTCGATTCCCACCTAGGGCTTGCTTACTTAGGAGATCCTGTACGGCAATAAAATGAAACAGTATTGAGTTTGAGTACTCCGACAGATTAAATAGTACCCAAAATACATACGTACAATCAAAAAATAGACTACCTAAAGTAAACATCGAAAATAATTGTTTACAGTCTGTCTGGGAATTGTGTTATATTCCGATTAAGTTATTAAATAAATATTAATTCGATTGCATAATTAATAATTCACTTTTTATAATATCGTTGTGTATCACATGAGAAAGTTTTTGTTTGATCATTGGATTCGTAGATTTAAAATTGCTATACAGAACACATTGAAGTTATTAGGCGCAGAATCTTTTTGTATAGTGATGATGGGCCGGATAGATGATTTTGCAAAATATTGGCACAAAATAAACTAAAAAAATATCACGAGGTACTCGTAATACACATGTTTACCGTAAAAATGTATGATATGCCTCCAGACCTATTTAAACAATCTCCATATTTCTGCATTTACTTTATCAGACAAGCGTCAACTTCTCAAGTTCTAATATGAAATAACTTTAGAAACCAAAAAGTGGGTTAAAAAAATCCTTAAAAAAAATACTTTGAAAGGACATATCAATGCCATTCTTTTTAAAATTTTAATATATCAATTAATTTCATTAAACATTATTTCAGGAAAGTCTCGGCGGCAATTCCAAAACCCTGATGTTAGCGACGATCTCCCCAGCTAGTGTACATATTGATGAAACTCTTGCCACATTGCGTTATGCTTGCCAAGCTCGTTCAATAGTGAACCGCGTTAAGGTTAATGAGGATCCACATGATAAAATCATTCGTGAATTGCGAGCTGAAGTTGAACGATTACAAGCCCTACGTCAGGATTACGAACGGCAAAAGCGACTCTCGGCGACAAATAATGTTCCACCCAGAAAGATTATCATCGAAACATCTGTGGATGAGAGTGAAGTCGACGCATTGCGACAACAATTAGCTGAAACTGAAAAACAGCTCAATAGAGCCCAAAAGTCCTGGATGGAGCGATTGAAGGAAGCAGAAGATCAACGAAAGTCCGAACTACGATTACTGAAGCGAAAAGGCTTAGCTATGGAGCTATCTGCTGAGCAGAAACAAGCCTGCCTTGTGAATTTAGCTGCAGATCCGATATTGTCAGGAACATTATTTTACATTTTGCCACCAGGAGTTGTAAGAATTGGGCGAACAAGGACTTCGATATATTGCAGTCAGCCAGATATTGTGTTGGATGGACCACTCGTAGGTTATCATCATTGGTAATATGATAGTTCGTAAATTAATGAATACAGTATTTACAGTTTAATGTTTTTCTTATAGTTCAATTGAGAATACAAATGGAAAACTGTATATTACCCCAGATAATCAAGAGTTTGAGACATATTACAATGGAGAACTAGTGCATGGAAGGCAGCAAATGTTTCATGGTGATCGATTGGTTATTGGCGGATCTCATTACTTCCGAATTTCGAATCCTTTCTGTTCGAAACGGAGGAGTAAGAATGTGGTAAGTTTTTTTTTTTTTTTTTGTTATACTCAAGTCAAACAATAGATACATTTTTTGTTGGTTAAAAGACCTCCAAGATTGGTTTCCTGCACCGGACTTAGCGAAGTTCTTGATACTTAATTGGTTAAACTTAGTTGGAGTACTAAACGCTCCATTCTGTATCTGAATCTAGTCACGTTAGTGTTCTAAAAATCGATTGAAGTGATGATGGAATCATCGTTTCATGGTCTTTTTAGCATAGGTACCGTAACTACTGCTATGCCCGTTAATGAAAAAGTATTTATATATGAATGTACATTGTATACATATGTGTACATTGTTAACCACTCTTATTACTGCTGACATTAACGATTAGCCGATACCTCTATAGGAACAACCAATCTTTAACAACGTTACAATAAGAACGTCTATAAGTGACAAATCTCGAATCCATTTATTATTAATGAAATTGTTAACAATAGAAAAAGATTTAATTGAAACTTAATTTTTTGTAAATTGCTTTTCTTCAGGTAGTTGATTTTCAATTAGCACACCAAGAAATTCTACACAAACAAGAGGAACAACTACGGCGAGAACTCGATGAAGAAAAACGAGCTGCACTCTCGCAGATTGAATCAGAACGTGCCGCAAATGAACGGAATTACAAAGAACGCATGGAAATGCTGGAACTTGAGCAACTCAAATTTAAATGCAACAAAGAACTATTAGAGACCGAGAAAAAAGCTCTAGAAGAAAACGGCAAAGATAAATTCGAATATACACCGTCGTACAAGTCAACGCTACTCGATGACATCAATCGAATTATGCAGCATCCAAGTGAAGAGAGTTTACATAAGACACAACTTATGGTACGTATATGGGAATTCAGACTGCAAGTGCAATTATTGAATAAATTGGCTTCGTAGCAACTTAATAATCACGTAGTTTGCTTGCGTTTCATATGTTAACTATTCACCTATAGCTATGCTGCCCTATGCTATACAAACATCTTAAACAATGGCCTGTAAATAGATTGTTTTCTAATTATAGTTTAATTAGCTTAGTTTTATGCATTGTAAGGTCGCGAAAAGATTTATACTTCCTGTTAAAAACAAAACGAATTTGTATACAAGTTTTAATCACTAGGATTCGTTTTTAGTTATAACTTGGCACACATGGGCGAAGCTAATTTCATTGAGTTTTCAATACCGACTTGGATAAGAAAAAGTTAAAACTTTTTATCCAAGCCCATACGGTATTGAGTGAGTGAGTAAAAAAATACATACATTAGTTGAAAATTACTTTCCCGGAATGTGCATTTGCATATTTATTTGATGATAATGAACCATTTACTCAATGTTGTTTCAATGTTGTTTCCGTATTACGAGCGTGCAGTTTGGCATTATCTCTTTTTATCATTTAAACGCGCTCTGCATAGATTTGGATGTAGAACACAATAAAGTGTTATTGACCTTTTCCTATATATTCAGTGTTCATGTGTGTCTGCGAGACAAACCCTATTCACTTATTGACTACGTGTACGTAAGCACTAGAACTCTCATCTATTTCTTTGTCAACATACAATACATAGAATCCCTTAAACATATTTAGCAAACAATCATTTCAATCTAGGCTATGCCCATTGTGTACTTTTGGATACCGCACGTGTCGCAATCAATTAACAATACACGTACTTGCCAACAAAGCCTTAAGTCAATATTTTTCTTCTTTTTCTCATCAGGTCAAAGAAGCTACTCAACGGTGTCGTAATCTCGGCTTGCAACTAGATTTCAAACAATCTCAGATACTCGATGAATTCGGAATATTCCGCGCCGTAGTTCTTATCATCGATAAAAAGAATCGTCAGAAAGCAGAATGGCCCACTGCCAGATTGGATGTGTGGCTGGATATGCTTCGGGATAACGAAGCAGATCGAAACGATATCTTCAAATGCATGGAAATTGAATGGCAACCGATGGACGAGAATCTCGATGAGACAATAAGCGACTCGCTAAACTCTAGTCGCATATCACTTAACTTGAGTTTAGTAAAGGAAGTGATGCTAAAACAGCCATTCCAAAAGTTTCAGAGCATATTTTCTTCGAATGGTAGCAACAAAAAGGAAAACCTAAACAAATCTGCTATTTTAAATTGTTCCCTTCGCAACACAAAGAAAATGCTAACATATGACGAAGAAGATGGTACACCAGATGTTGAAAAAGTATCTCCATCGGCTGGTCTAAATTTTAGCACAGCGGCTAATCTTCATGTTAGGGATATGCATCGTTCGACATTAAAGTTGAAGAAACTTTGTGATCGCTTCAACTCGGATGAGAACAATGCGAAAAATATTTGTCAGGTTTCATCCGTTGCACACGTACGTAGATCAATAGAACAATTGGAAAATGTTTTGCATGAATTACGAGTGACACTCAGCGAGAGCCTCTTCAGTAAGACCTCACCCACGAAAACTCCAAAGTCTGTTCGATTTCTACTAGACTGAGCAGTATTTGTAGCAACTTTATTTTATTTTATTTTGTATGTAAGCTTACCTACGTAATAGAAATGGATCATGTACTTTTTTATTTTCTTTGACTATGAATGTTGTTTAGTATTATTTTTTACGTTTTATTTTAGTTTTGAAAAATAAATGCAATTTTATTGATATGTTAAGCGAGAGTGATATTTCAATGACTTTTCTAAAATCGAATTTGCTTGAGTCTCTTTAACCATAATTAAAATAAGTAACAAAATGAATGCTATTCCCTACATCTGTGCAATCGGCGGCGGATGAGAATTCAGAGTATGTATTTATATCTGCAATGTAATATTAACGATTTAATATTATTTGAGATTTGAAATTTGCTGTAGTCTTACTTCCAAAAGCTCTATAACAACTTAAGAATTCATTAAAAGACTCATATAAAAACAAAAAATATGTTGAAAAGCAAGTATATATTACCAAAGCCTATTATAGCAGTATCAAAATTTATATCGACAATGGACGAAGCATTTAAAAATGCATTTAACTTTTTAACTTAAAAAAAAAACAATCACAGTGAACTACTTATTTATGTGCACCAAACAGGTATCCGTCACCTTATCGTAATCAACTATTCTCGTTCTCATTCTCACAGTCCAAGCATACATTCAAGTCGATAACCCACTGACAAAATTGTCCTTCTTTTAAATTTACAAAATCCGCGATAAACACATTAACCGTTGGTTTGCCTTTATAATCAAATTCTCCTGGACGCTGAGATTTAATCCAAGTACAGAGTTTTTTATCGACTTTCTTCGCGCTACTCTTTAGCGATGAAAAGAACCTACAATACAATTTTAATTCAAGTTAATTTGCAAAGAACTTCTACAGAGGTTATCAAACCTAAATCCAATGTATCTCGGAGAGGGTGTTAAAATGCATTGCGTAACATATCCATAAATTGGTTGTCGGGTCAACAAAGCGGCATCGAGAAAATCTTGCAATTTCTTCGCACTGCATAAATTTGGCCATGGCGTGGGCCAACTCAAACTTGGCCAGAAATTTTGCGGTAAATTAACACTGCAACGTCGATAGATGACAATAACTTGCTTGCCATTGGGGTGGCAGAAGTTCAGTGTGCATTTAGACAGCGGTCCGTCGTTTCTTGTGTACAGTTTTGGGCCAAACATTTGCTTGAGATAGCTATGCAATCTACTATGATGGCGTGGTTGCATCTCGTAAAAGTGCTGAAAATCCAATACGACCAATTCCTTGGGATGCGTATCCAAAAAGCTTATTATTTCCATAAGCGGAGCAATTATTTCCATTGCATACAACCCGTGGCAATAGTAAAATTTTTCTTCGTTTTGACAAATACGTAAGTCAAAATATCTATTCGGAGGATGGATAGACAAAGATGTAAACAATACGAATGTATAAGTTAACTTGTTTTCTTTACCTTACTCCCAATTTTAGTTGTTCTACGACCTCAGCTGACTGAGTGATGGCCCATCGCCGTACCAAGCATGGAAAAGCGTAGTTTAACCGCCGCGCAGAAGGCTCTGCATCAGGAGCAATTTTTGACTTTGAGCTGATGCCATAAGTCATTGAGTTATGGGATCCTAAATATGTAAAATAAAAAAATAGCACTGTGCTCAAATAAATCCAGACCTTACCTGGTATTGCAATATTTATAATCGGCAAGTTGCGTGCAGCTTCCGATAGTGCACCCATCCAATTCTCGTTGGACATGTTATAAATTTAAACTAGATCTTGTAGACAAAAATACATTTTTAATACCTAAATAAAAATACAAGCTGTTTTATAAACAAATGTGTACATTTATGTACATATGTATGTATATACTACCGTCGATTAAATTGTAGGAATTTTATTCTAAGCCATGGCCTAACTTGATTATTTTACGTTCATAAATGCATATACTTATATATATGTACACTTATGACATTAAAGTATAGTTTACAGGTATATACCTACATAGGTACTTATCCCAGGCCAAAGGTAATCAATAGGCACTTATTAGAAAAAGTCCAGTAAAGTTATTTAAAAAAAAAGCTGTTGAGTGGATATAATAAATTTAAATTTAACAAAAAGAAAGACGACGATTTCATAACGAGTTAGCAGGGTTGGGTTTCCTGTCATACTACCAAGTGCCAACCGACCAGCGAGTATAACACTTACCACTTTCATTTAAAAGTTCAGTTAACTTTTACTTGAACAAATTATTATTTTTAAGTTATACCTATCTTATGATATAATTAAGAAGCACGATTTAATAAAAATCTTAACATAATATATGAATGAGTTGTAGTTCCATTCACTTCCATTATTCGGAAAAACATCGGTTGTACTTATTCAACAATATTTATATTTACCAATCAATATTTTATAAGTTTGATTACTTGTGATCGCATGTTTTTGAAACAAGAAAAATAAATAGGTACAACACATTAATTAATTCACGCCTATAAATAACAACACCCACCCACCTTCAGTTTTTTAACTAGTAAACTCCCATCCCAACAAAAAAGCTAACTTGATTAACGAAGTAGTTTTACGAGACTCGAGACTACTACTCGTTTTACGCATTAAAGCAGCTTAAGGTTAAAAACACTATTATCATTTAACTTTAAAATCAGTTAAGAAATAATTGTAAACAAATGAAACTTGGAATACCTACCCAAACAGAACAAACTACAACACATTCCAGTTCTCAAGTACAAATGTCAAATGACGCAATTCTCTAGTACAGTCAAGTTAAACGTCAATTGGACATTTTTGTAATAGATCCAAAGGAATTGGTAGCACTTATTTAACCTACTTTAAATTCAATTTGACAGTTTGCAATTTTCATCTGAACTGAACTGTTTGGAGTGTTTCTGGGGATTTATTTTACCTAATTAGTTATTAAATAATTTTAAAAATGAATGTATTCGATTTTAATAAGTGTCTACTTGATCGCCTTGAAGAATCAATGGATGTTTTAGGCCGAAGGGATGGTGTCATATCAGCATCTATGGTGCGTCGTGAATGGTCGTACTACATTGAGCTGCAAATTGAACCAGCAGGTCAGTAAATATAAATATATTCCTATTTGAAAATATCTGAAGTACTTTAATATCTGCTAGGCTGGCAAGGGCTATGGAAAATCCCCAGGGTCATTTGCGAGGAACTCAATCTTCGCTATCCCACCGTTGTCTTCGGTATGGTGGAACAAGTACTTTTCAACGAACTCAAAGCTATTTTTGTCATTTTGGCTGTTCAAGATGAAAATGTACACTTGCCGGAAAAACAAGAAGTTAGTTTACAAGATTTATGGCCAACAAAACTACAAGAAAATTCGGCATTGAATAGTCAACGAACAGCGGATTGTATTGATCGTTTGCGATTCTTCTATAGCCATGTATGGATGCCATGGGACAATGACAACGATGAGGATTTGAATTGGGTGGAGAAACACTTGGAATCGAGAATTAGATTTTGTTATGATCTAAAGAAAAGGAGCATAAAACGATCATTGGCTATTCATATCAAGACATTGTTGACTGAGGCAAGATACATACAGCAGCGAAGAGAGTATTTGGAAATAGGTCTCAGTGATGATGAGGAACTAGATGATACACTTGATAAGTCACAAATAACTGATTTGATGCGCTTGCATTTACGACTGACTATGATCAAAAGCGAAATTGAGATGTTAGAGAATCCGGAAATGAGAAAAATCTACGAAGACATAAAGTTTGATGATGAGAAATGTTTAAAGCAAGGTCTTGATGAAAAGAACATTGAAAGAAAACCGATTGCATATATCGTAACAGCTCCATTCACTTTTGAGAAACAAATGCAGTTCATGCGTTTGGCTGGCGAATTTGTTGGCGAAGACACGTTGATACAAATGTGCCCTTCATTGCAAGTAAGTTTAAAAGAAACTAATGTCTCATGTACAAGTCTAATGTTTTCTTTGTAATAATAGGACGTCCTGAACATAAGCAATGCATCAGATGAAATCTATCTTCCGCCTGGAAGCCACACAATCAAATTTCTTGAGTACTTAAATGATGATGGTTCAATCTTTGGTCTATCTGACTCGTCTGCGATGGCACGTACGGGCGAGACCATCGACAATGATGTTGTCATAATGTCCCCAGATGATGACAGTATATTGCTAGTATTCGATGGTAATTTTAATTTGACAAATCTCACTCTGGATTGTCGCAACATTCGCTCTGGAATTATGGTAGAGAGCGGTAAAATTATGCTAAAAAACTGCAGAATTATCGGTGATGGCAAATCATCTACACAGCAAGGAATAATGTGTTCTGGGACGTCTGAATTATTCCTACAAGACTGTACTCTGGAGAACTTTGCCAATGGCATAGTAGCTAATGATACGACATCGGTGACCCTTACAAATTGTAAAATCAGCAATTGCCGCATAGGAATCGATGTCGGAGTGCGCTCAAATATACACTTTAAAAAATGCTTATTTATGAAATCAAAAAAATGTGGTATATACCTTGAGATGAACTCCCTGAATAACAAGGCCGAGGGGAAAAAACTTCTGCTGAGCTCTCTTAATGATTTAACACAGTAAGTTTCGCTAAATGTTCTTCACGCTTGTAAAATTGAACAGTTCCGATTTAAGGTACATGTGCGGAGCAATGCCTTTCTCTGGCGAGTGTGACTTCATAGGTTGCAATTCGAACATCTTTATTTTGAATGAAAAAGAAAATGAATTCCCCAAGACACTGGAATGCATTCTCTCTGAAAACAGTGAAATTGTTTTGAAGAAATCTGACAACGATGCCAAGACACGAATGGATAACTCGGAAGTTATCGTATTGGATGACTCTGTTTTTGAGATCTCCTACGATACATACTGATATTCATTTCATTTTCATTGTATGCGCTCTTAATTATTTAAAACACAAATAAACACGTATATTTTATTTTTATATCTCTCTATGATTAGATGTGATACGGATGTTTATAAATGTACTCAGGATTGATTTGTGCAGTAATAAAAAACAAAAATAAATTGCTTTGTAGATTTATCTAAAAACGTTTGAAAAAATTATATTACATACATATGTACGTAGCAAAAATGAATAAAACTGCATGTCTGGCACTCCTGCTCCTAGGCTGATTATAATTCAGCGTGGAGTCCTGCATGCAAACAATTCTTTCAGAAAATCCGAGGTGTATAGCAGTAAATGTCAATAAACATTTTTTTACTAAACAATTTTCAGGTACGGTTTAAGCTACTTTTATACTATAAAATCACTTATGGGGAACGACTACACCACACAAACACAAAATGTTAATTGACACAGAACCTACAAACATTACAATACAATAAGCAAGGGGCAATGGATTCGCCAAGTAGATTCCATTCCGACTAAATAGTTATTTGCCTAAATTAAAACCGGGTTGCTTCGTCGATTGTAACAGTTGTCACAGGCGCCACATTCTAAATTTCGCTGTACTGAAGTTCTTTTTGTAGCTGTTCACTTTCTCGTATCCCGTTGTTATGCTGCAATATTCTTTAAATGATCTGTTATGAGTCCGCTGATCCTAAGACCACTATATTTCAGCTCAATTTGAAGCTGATTAACCCACATGTTTTCCATGCCAATCGATCTAAATACAACTACACACTTTGACTAAAATATACTGGGATCATCATAAGATGTTTTGTATACCGTTCTCAATCACAGCATTATGCTCCGAGTACTAACAATCAATTAAATTATACATATTCATATATGTACATATACTCACTCTCAAATATCAAAACCAAATGTAAATTTAACATTTCTTGTTTTGTCCCGCTATCCCACTTCTGATCTTCAACAAGTCGCCTCGTAGAATGGTTAACTAAATAAATTAAATTAAACACAAGTTTATTAAAAGGTTCTATTTATAAATGAAAGCGTGTCCACTATCAATTCAACCCAATTCGTTCCGCACATCGTATATTTCCTTAAGTCGACGTGTCTTGGTCCTTTTCGAGAGGCCAGGTGATCATTTGTTAAATAAAGAAATCATTAAATTTGTAAAAACAACAATAACTGGCACAATACTTTTATTCACCGTTTAGTTTGCAAATAATCTAAAATCGAAGCTTGCTTCTTCATAGGTGAAAAACATTCCTTTTTATACCATGAAAATGGCACTTCCGAGCACCTTGTTAAGTCCCTCCCTGTAGGAACTGTACTTATTACTTCGCTTGGTTTGAGGAACCCCACAAACCGTCTCATCTCGGCATGGCTGGAATGTTCAGAATATTCAATTCCAATGACATTCACCTCTCCTCTATACTGTGGTTTCGAATTTTTCTCCCACCCACTTGGCCTTATTGCGAAAATCATGCTATACGCGTCACTAAATTCCCTCCAATACTCGTAAATACCCTTATATCCTATTTTCATCAGAGATATCACATGCAAGTCTGCATCTCGAGGCTTTGAGACAAGCCTTTCTACGATTTCATTGTTATCTATTGCTCGCATAACTCTTCTCCTCTTGTCGTCTGTCCAAACCTTTTGGTTGAAAGCTTTAGCAATTTGCAGCCAGAATTTCTCCTTACCCACAAGATAAGCGCCACACACGAAAAGTATTCTTTTACCTTCATGCTTCTCTTTAAATTCTCGAATAAGCTGTATAGCATCGGAAATACTCTTTTCTTGTGTCTGGAAGGAATACTTGTTCGATATGTATGTTGTGTCCAAGTAGAGAATGTCAATGTTTCGCTGTATCAGATGTGGATCTAGCTCCATTTGGAGAGATGCACGAAAATCTCCAGTGTGCAAAATACGTTTGCCACATGGCAGCTGAAACAAAAGCATAACCGCGCCAGGACAATGGTTTGCATCTATGGGAGTAATCTGAACGCCATCGATTGTTATGGTAGTGCCTAGGTGAAGAATGTTAACAAGCTTCTCGTCAACGGGAATAAACTCTCGTAATAGATTCGATGTTATCATTGATGCGTAGATGGGCATTGAGAACTTCTTCGTCAGACCAATATAATGGTCCGCATGGAAATGTGTTAGGAAATACACTGTAACGCCTGCTATTCGACCATACTTGAAACCGTCTACGGCAAATGTAGTGCCATCAATAACTTTATACGAAGGACATATGGATTTTTCAGAATTGACTGTGGCAGGCCGCTTTGGTGTTACTGGCAATAATTTGATTGCTTGTTTCTCATCGCACTCGGCATCGGAATCCGAACACAGATCAATCACACCTGGTATCACAACTGGTACTGTGCTCATATCACTGCCGATCTCCTTCGGTTCGTCTTCTGCTTTTAACAGTTTTTTACGCGATGATTTCTTTCTAAGTTTGCAGCTCGGCTTACTAATAACGACAGAAGTTGCATCGTTATTTTCGGGCATAACCATTGACTTTTTTGGAGTCATCTTTACGTTTGAAGAGCCTGACTTGAAAAAGGCCTGAAGTTTCGTTTGTGTTATAGTTTCTTTCTTTGACTTGATCACAGGCGGTTTGCATTGCGCTCGTTTTGAACGGTTTTTCGTGATGGGGGTTGTGTATGTATTTGCGAGTTCAGCGGCATCAAATTCAGTGTCGATGTTTTCGAAAGATGAACTAATGCTGTTCGGCGGTAGAAGCTCGCCGATGCTTTTAACACGAAACTGACCAATGTGATGCATGGCAGTTAAAAATAGATGTGCATTATTATATCGTTTTTTCAGGCCTGCAAAAAAATAACATAGGTAACAAAAAAATCGCAGCTTAATTTAATAAAATGTAAATAAAAAGGACGGGGATATCATGATATCCGTGGTGCAGATATGACAACGGATTCTTATAGATCTCACGGATCTAAACACAAAATAAATAAATAAAAACAGTAGGTAGTCTTGTCTTGGCAGCGCTTTCAAATTTCAGCTGCCTGTGCAGGAGAACGATGGAGTAGCAAATAGTTACACATCAAGCTGACTGGTAAGATCGCGATCCAACTCGGAATCAATGTAAGGGAAAACATAGTAATCATACTTGTATGTATGTCCAAATTATCGAAAGAAAAATTCTGATTGAATATCTAGTCAGTGATTAACTACATGGTAAATATGCACCTTATTTGTAATTGCAGTCTGGTAATCTTACTTAAAATTGCTTCGTTTTAAAAGTAAACAAATCGCACAGGTTGTTTTTCCTCTTTTGTACTTTTGCGTTTGCGGATATTTGTTTTAAAAAGTGACATTTGCATTTCTCAGCTGTTTCACAGTTGCTTAACAATTTGACAACCAGAGGCCCATAGCAGCGCCCCATTGACATATTTGTGGCGGACTTGGCAACTCGCTGAGATTTGACAGCGCCACCTACATCTGAAAGGAGAAGAGAAAAGAAAGACACTTCCTAGCATTCAAAAACAAAAAGTATTTCATCATTCATTCTTCGTAAGCACGTCAGCTCAGACATAAAAATCAGTTTTAAAACCCGAACAATAAAGCGCATTAATTTAAACAATTTGGGAATAGTTTTATTTTGACAAATTAACAGTAATCCCATAACTGGTGACCCCGAGCTACAATGCCTCCTAAAAAAGAAAATGGTAATAATGTCGGAGGTGACACAGGTTCCAATCCTTCTGACCGTACAATTACGGAGGCGGTGGCACGTACAAGGATTCAGCTTCCACCATTTTGGCCGAACGATCCAGAACTCTGGTTCATACAAATCGAAGCAAGATTTCACATGCATCAACTGAAGGCTGATGCCGACCAATATTATACAGTTTGTTGCTAGCCGTTTGGTTGCATGCGGGGTCCTTGCTGGCATGCTAGTTCCCTCTTTAGCTCGTCGGAGGGCGTGGGATCTTGACCCCTTTTGGCCAACAAGCAAAAGTCATGCCAGTCTTATTTTGTGTCTTGGTGTTCTGACACAGCGAGATATCTTTCAATACCCTCCCTACCATGGTTACCTTACTCGCCTCAGTAACCCCTTACGTCGCCACCTTTCACTTCCTCCGCTTCATTGTCCTTCCTTTATCCTACCATCCTCATCCTATATTGTCCTCTTTTAATCGAAACTCATTTCACTTCTTTGTTTTCATATAATTATAATTATTTTATTCATTCTATTTTAAAGTTAATTCACAAATTTGTTTGGGCTCGATTATATGTTACTCTCTGTTGACTCTATTATTTTTGCAAAATTACTCTATTAAATTTAAAATGTATATATATGTATATATTGTTTGGCGCTTTCTATATATATAGTTATATATATATATATGTATATATATATGCTTTTCGCGGCTTTTCACTTTATAGGCACTTTTGTGTATGTATATATATTTATCTTTGAAATTGCAGTCAAATCTGACTCACCTTTATTAACCGCAACTGACGATCCAGTGGCCACTGTATCCAGGCTGCTTCTTGATGATTCTATTTCACTTTTCACTTGTTCTTTTTAATTTTAATTTTAAATATACATACATATATATGCTTGTGTGCAAATGATGCCGTCCATTAAATTATTATATACGTATATATTCTTTTACTCTATTACTACTTTAGCTTTAAGAACTATTTAATAAAAAAACACTATTCAAATTTAAAAAAAAACAATCAAAAAAGAAATTAAATAATAAAAACTAAATTTGCACTATTTCTGCTGTTACTGCTACCAGGACTCGAACTTGGGTTGGCTTTGTTCGTTACGGGTTTTTGACCACCGCTTTGCCGTTCAGGCTACCCGTTGATTTCTCCGTTGGCCGTTTAAACGGCGATTTATACGCCTACAGCTGCTGGTGGTTTTGTTGCGGGAATTATATTTTTTTTCTTGGCCTCGAATTAATTTGCCAATTAATTTACCCACTTAATTAACGGCAGGGAACTTAAATTACGACAACACTACGGTGAAGTGTTGCCGCAATCTTTGCTCGATATTTATATCGGTGCGCTATAAAAAATTTTTCTTTGTTAATTGCTACTGTTTTATTATATCAGTATATATTTACCTATTTAAAGCTTGTTAACTTGTTAATTTTCAGCTCCCACTTTGTTATTTTTAATTTTATTTATACTTTACTAGTATAATTATTTATTTTAAATTCTCTTTATTTAAATATATACTAAACTCTTGTTTAAAATTTAACGCCTCACTCTTCGCCAATGGCGTCGTGTCAGGGAGAGTTTCGCCTTCGTTGTGGCCGTCTTCTGAGTAATTTTTCCCCGGCTCAGAAGAAACCGCTCTTTCCGTTTCTTGTTGGAAGTTTACGGCCACAACTCTGGAATTTACCGATGGTAACTCTCTCCCAACCATTGTTCGAAAAAATTCGAACATGGGCTCTCCTTCCAGAATCGAACATTGCTAATTTAGCTTTGTTTGTTCTGACGACTATTTGACAGTTTCGTAACATATTGGGCTTGCGTATTGTTTACATACTCCTGTCAAACAATATTCGCAAAGGAGAACCCACGCCGGTAGATAATTTTCATAGTGAGAATAAAAGTGTTAAATTGTGCATTAAACTGTGGAAAAATAAAAACAAACGTGGGTGCCGAACCTACTACATAGCCGGGCAACATTAGTCAGATAAGTATAGTCAAGTATATTTATCTTTCAACCGATTCTTTGTGGTTTTTGTCATTTTCATTTCAGGTACTTACTACTGCCGAATGTCTTTGGCATGAAAGACACCTACTCTTTTCCCGGAAAGGTTTTCCAATTCATACATGCAGTTGCCCACGATACGACAGACACGACACTTCAGGAACTTGGGGAGCAATTTCGCGTTTTGGCCTTGAGCAAAATTGCTTTGGGCAAAATTGCGACGGAAAACTTCCTGTCCCACCTTGAAGGAAACTGGTCTGGATCGTGTGTTGTATATGTTTTTCGATCTGTTGTGGGCTTTTAGCAAATTCCTGGACAACTTTTGGCGTGCAAGGACTACACTGGCCTCATGTGGTGTGACAACCATTTCGGGATCCTGCAGTGCCCTCAATTTCCTGAGAATTTTGTATGATGAACCGTGGGTTATCATATTCTGTCCAAACATAGCCTTGTATGGCTGACATCCTATGGAGTCATGTGTGTCTGTGCGTAAAGCACACGCAATACTCGACAGATATGAATCCCAGTTGTTCTGTTCATCAGTGACAAAACTTCTCAATTTATTGAGGATACTGCGGTTAACTCTCTCCGAAACATTGGCCTGTGGTGAGTACAAAGCTGTACGAATGTGTTGCACACCATAGTTGTTCAGAAATTTTCCAAAATTCGCAGATACGAATTGCTTTCCGTTGTCTGAGTGAATGAATTCAGGTGTACCAAATGCATGAAAAACCTCAGACTCTAAAAATTTGACGATGCTGGTGGAAGTCGCTTTTGATAAGGCTTTCAGAAAAACGTACTTGGTGAAGTGGTCAACGACGATGAAAATGCAGACATTACCTCGTTTTGTTCGCGGATATGGTCCTAGCAGATCAATATACAACCTCTGCATAGGACGCTCTGAGACGATCTGCTTCGTAATTGGAGGACGAAGAATCACATTTGGTGCTTTGATGGACTTACACAATTCGCATTGACTCACGAATACTTTGATGTCATTGATCATCTTTGGCCAATAGTACTTCTCGCGAACTCGTAGATACGTTTTTGAGAAGCCACTATGGCAACACAACTTGGTGTTATGAGCCATCTCAATAACCGTTTGAGTCAATGTGTTTGGTATCCATAAACGCCACCGTGAATCTTCGTCTTCAAGAGCATCACTTCTAAATCTAACTCTTTTGTATATGAATTTGTCGGATACAACTAGATCTGGAAGTGAGTCTTGGTTTTTTGCGATTTCCTCTCTAAGATTACTGTACTCCACAGAATCGAACTCAGGTGAGGTAAGGTCTACTTCTTCACCAATATCTGTAACATTTAACTCTTCCATGTCTCCCCGCGATAGGGTATCCGGTACGACATTCAACGAACCTTTACGATGTTCAATAATGAAATCGAAACGTTGAAGTTCCAGACTCCATCTCGCAAGCCTACCGCTCAAATCCTTAAGTGACATAAGCCACTTGAGGCTGGAATGATCGGTAAGGATGCGGAAAGGTGAACCCTCTATGTAGGCACGGAATTTCCTTACGCTAAGGACTGCGGCGAGACATTCGAGCTCTGTAACCGTATAGTTTTTCTGAGCCTTATTCAACTTTTTGGACATAAAAGCGATTGGTTTCTCATTGCCATCTGCATCAAGCTGGAAAAGCACACCACCTACTCCTTCGGACGAAGCATCACACTGAATAGTGAAGTCCTTTTTGAAGTCAGGTTGTGAGAACACTGGAGCAGAGGTAAGTGCTTGCTTCAACTTTTCAAAAGCTTCTCTAGCTTCAGATGACAAATTGAAATCCTTTCTCTTTTTCAGGCAATCGGTAAGTGGAGCAGCAAGTTCCGAATAATTTTTGATGAAGCGCCTGTACCAACCAGTCATACCCATAAATCTACGCACTTGCCTGGGTGTTTTCGGAAGTGGGAAATCTAACATCGCGTCTATCTTTTCAGGATTAGTTTTTAGCGTGCCCTGACCGACGATGTATCCAAGATACTTGATCTCTCGCATGCAGAACTTGCTCTTACTGAGGTTAATGGTCAAGTTCGCCCTACGCAGACAGGCAGCCACTTCCGCCAATACTTGAACATGTGTGTCGAAATCCGCTGAACATATTAACAAGTCGTCTAAGTATACGAAGACATGTTCCCGGAGTCGTGCAGGAATTACACGATCCATGAGACGACACATCCTTTGTGCGGCGTTGCATAACCCGAACGGCATAACTTTGAATTGGTACAAAGGCCGTCCCGGTACAGCAAATGCCGTTTTCTGTTTGGACTCTTCATCAAGCGGGATCTGCCAAAATGCATCTTTTAAGTCCAGACCCGTGATAAAGAATGTATCCTGTAATCTACTTAGAAGACCGTCAATATGTGGAAGTGGATAAGCATCTTTTTTCGTGACGCTGTTCAACTTTCGACTGTCCAAGCAAAGACGTACTTTACCTGGCTTTCTGACTAACACTATAGGGGAACACCATGGTGAGTTGCTCTCCTCAATAACCCCAAGATCTAACATGCGATCAAGTTCTTTGTAGACCTCCTCCTGCCTCACCGGAGACAATGGATAGTGCCTAGACTTGATTGGCACTGCGGAACCTACATCGATTTGATGTGTCTCGAGTTGAGTTTGGCCGAGACCAAAATCCAGAAAGTTCGGAAATTGCCGCTTCACCGCATCTAATCTTACTCTCTCATCTGCAGTAAGTACCATGAAATTAATGTCAGAATGATTGTCACCACTTTTCTCCAAAAAAGTTCGCGAATCTATTTGGCTGATATGCGGGATTACGTGGAACTCCTTCCAGAAATTCATGCCAAGATAAACTTTCTGTGTCAAGTTAGGAATTACATAGAAAGTAATGGGCCTTGTGACGCTGTTAAGTGTGGTTGAGATCTCACAATATCCAACTATATCGTGAGAATTCCCGTCCGCGGTCTTAACAAAGTTTTTGTACGGGGTCATCTTAATTCCATTCCTTTCTATGAACTCAAAACATGATTCCCCTAACACAGAGATAGATGCACCGCTGTCTAACAAACCAAGCACTTGTTCGTTTTTCAACTTGACGCTGGCGTACATCCTACCATCTGTTTCTGAGGATACAATGGCCTCGACTATGAGTTTCCGAAAGAGTTTCCGCTTTTTAAACCTTTCCCTGCATTTGGAAATGCGTTTGTTGACGGGTGCATTTTCCATAATTTTAGCGCGCAGCCGATAATAGTTTTGCTTCCTTTCGTGAAGCGATTTTAGAGAGAAAGTAGTGATTGGGTGAAAATCCGGTGTTGTAACCTCGCGTTGCAAAATTTTTACGGGAGCGAAATTGGGTGCCTGCTCTACCTTATTTTTAGCAACAGCGAGTTGTCCTATTTGTCGGGGCAGTTCCTCTGGAAACGACTCTCCCCGGATCTGTCGTTCCACTGACGGTTTCCCTGATGTTTTGTACATTCGGGTGTGCTTACCTCTTTTTCGCCACAGAGGAAGCAAAAAAGTTTTCTATCCCGTGATGGACACTGATAGAAAGTGTGACCTTTTTGGTCACAATTCCAGCAAACCAGGGTAGCCGTCGGTGGACGATTGTTTGACCTATGGATAGCCGCTATCTCATCGGTCACTTCTTCCTCTTCATGCACTAAATGGAGTTCATGAACAGCTCTTCTTTCCATCCGTCTGGATAAGAAGCGTTCGGCTTCTCGCCCTTTGGATCTGAGCTGTTCTAGATCCTGGATGTTGGCAGCTAACAACACCTCTCCCAACTTGTCTTTGGCGTTATTTCGGACGATTTCTATGAGCTTCTTAGAGTCGAATGGCTCATTTAATCGGTCGTTGAGACCTACAACCGCACCATAGAAATCGTCGAATGATTCCTTGAATCCCTGTCTGCGAGTAAGAAGACGCATGTAAACATCCACATCGTTTTCTTTTCGCCCGAATTCCTTCTTCATTTCATTTTTTATGTCTCCAAGCTTCGCGTTTGGGTTTTTACGTAAAAACGACCAGAACCACGCATTGGCTTTACCACTCAAGAGGGTATGAAAATTTGCTGTGATCTGGTCGTTGCTATAAGCGGATGAAGCTTGGAGTCGGTCAACCTTGAAGAGGAAATCGACGATGTTTTCCGATCCATCGAACTTTATGTTCCACCTATCCAACCGACATCTGTCAGATGCGCTATCATTGGTGACTGTCACCGTCTCCGAAGGAGATTGCCGCTCTGAGATGTGGTTCAACCGAGGTGGAAACATAGTCGAGATCCTGGTGTTTATATTACTCGCAAACTGCGGGTTTCTCGGATCATTCAGTTCTGGGAGATGCTGCACGGGTTGAGGATTGCTCAAAGTATCCATCTTCGCCAAGACACTGTTCATGAATATCTCCATTTGTTGGAAGAATCGAACTTGGTTGGTCATCAGTGACCGATCAATCCTGTCTGCCAGGACCTCTACGCCGTTTGCGTTACTAACACCTGATGGTCCTGGATTTTCACCATCATTCTCAACATTATGAGTCGGTTGACTATTTGTGTCCATGACTAGAGAACTACCTAAGCTACTCACTACACTAACAGAATCGTTAAGATTCAATTGATTTAACGACTCTTGAAAGTTGTCGAAATCGGCCGCTGTCGTTATAATATTTGTGTGAGGAGGTTCAGGCGTCTCGCTCATACTTTAACAGCAGCAAGGAAAAATAAATAAAAAACTAAACCAACTAATCTAACAAAACTACCTAATAAAAGTTTTAATGGAAGCGAATGATTTGTTAAAAAAAACCAAATCAGAATCCAAAACAAAAATAAAGACTACCTAACTAAACCTAGTAACTGTTCTGATTAAAAAAACAAATCAGAAAATTCAAAACTAAAAATGAGAAAAAAGGTAATACTAGAACCTAACTATAATAATATAACTAAACCTAATGAATGATTTGAAAAAAGAAAATCAAATCATAAAACAAAACTAAAAAGGAAAAATGTAAGCTAACTAACTAACTAAATCTAATGACTGTTTGTTCTGATAAAGAAACCAATCAGAAAATTAAAATTAAAAAAAAATAATATTAAGGCCTAACTAACTAATCCTACTACAAACTAGCAAACTACCTAAACTAAAGAAATATTCAAAATCTAAAAAAAATGAAATGTAGTTAAAGCTAATAAAATAGAATTAAACAAAAAACAAAATGTGAAATAAAATAAATCAAATTAAAACTGATATTATTCAAAATTTTTTTGATAATCACTGGACTAAGGATGAGGACTACTGGTGGAGGAAGAACTAAAACTTTGGAAGTGAAAGATGGCGAAGTTCTGTGAGCCGAAAAAAATTTAATAAAAAAAATCAAAGGTAAACTATCTATTGCAATTACATATTTATTTGAATTTAAATTTACTAAAAAATTTACAACTTTCTGTTCTAGGACTTTTTGCAGAACATCACTGAAATGCAAATGACTCTAGAACTGGTTGTATAGATGGAAGGATTACCTGACGACTCTGTAATTGTAATCATCAGTACCTCTTCACATCTGATTAAAAAAATATTTAGGTACTGGGCGTCGATGTCGACATTAAAATCAACATCACGACTCAGTACCCAACACAACATAACATTTTAGTGGATTGTCTTCTATCATCGCAACGCGATATTCGGGTTTATACCCTATTCATCGGGACTTATGATAGAAGACAAATCCACATTAATGAATGCTAAAGATCAAAATCAAAACTTTTTAAAAAAAAATTAAAAAAATTAAAAAATTTAGTTACTGGGCGTCGATGTCGACATTAAAATCGACATCACGACTCAGTACCATCGCAACGCAATACCAGGGTATCTACCCTAGTCACTGGGACTTATGATAGAAGTCAAATCCACCTTAATGAATGTTAAATTAAAAAAACCGAAAATGAAAAAAATTACAAAAAAAAATGAAGTGGCTCTTTCATACTATTAGTAGCTATTTAAGCTACTATAAACTCCTGCCATTAAGGCAGGCCACACGTCATGGGCGCCATTTTGTTGCTAGCCGTTTGGTTGCATGCGGGGTCCTTGCTGGCATGCTAGTTCCCTCTTTAGCTCGTCGGAGGGCGTGGGATCTTGACCCCTTTTGGCCAACAAGCAAAAATCATGCCAGTCTTATTTTGTGTCTTGGTGTTCTGACACAGCGAGATATCTTTCAATACCCTCCCTACCATGGTTACCTTACTCGCCTCAGTAACCCCTTACGTCGCCACCTTTCACTTCCTCCGCTTCATTGTCCTTCCTTTATCCTACCATCCTCATCCTATATTGTCCTCTTTTAATCGAAACTCATTTCACTTCTTTGTTTTCATATAATTATAATTATTTTATTCATTCTATTTTAAAGTTAATTCACAAATTTGTTTGGGCTCGAATATATGTTACTCTCTGTTGACTCTATTATTTTTGCAAAATTACTCTATTAAATTTAAAATGTATATATATGTATATATTGTTTGGCGCTTTCTATATATATAGTTATATATATATATATGTATATATATATGCTTTTCGCGGCTTTTCACTTTATAGGCACTTTTGTGTATGTATATATATTTATCTTTGAAATTGCAGTCAAATCTGACTCACCTTTATTAACCGCAACTGACGATCCAGTGGCCACTGTATCCAGGCTGCTTCTTGATGATTCTATTTCACTTTTCACTTGTTCTTTTTAATTTTAATTTTAAATATACATACATATATATGCTTGTGTGCAAATGATGCCGTCCATTAAATTATTATATACGTATATATTCTTTTACTCTATTACTACTTTAGCTTTAAGAACTATTTAATAAAAAAACACTATTCAAATTTAAAAAAAAACAATCAAAAAAGAAATTAAATAATAAAAACTAAATTTGCACTATTTCTGCTGTTACTGCTACCAGGACTCGAACTTGGGTTGGCTTTGTTCGTTACGGGTTTTTGACCACCGCTTTGCCGTTCAGGCTACCCGTTGATTTCTCCGTTGGCCGTTTAAACGGCGATTTATACGCCTACAGCTGCTGGTGGTTTTGTTGCGGGAATTATATTTTTTTTCTTGGCCTCGAATTAATTTGCCAATTAATTTACCCACTTAATTAACGGCAGGGAACTTAAATTACGACAACACTACGGTGAAGTGTTGCCGCAATCTTTGCTCGATATTTATATCGGTGCGCTATAAAAAATTTTTCTTTGTTAATTGCTACTGTTTTATTATATCAGTATATATTTACCTATTTAAAGCTTGTTAACTTGTTAATTTTCAGCTCCCACTTTGTTATTTTTAATTTTATTTATACTTTACTAGTATAATTATTTATTTTAAATTCTCTTTATTTAAATATATACTAAACTCTTGTTTAAAATTTAACGCCTCACTCTTCGCCAATGGCGTCGTGTCAGGGAGAGTTTCGCCTTCGTTGTGGCCGTCTTCTGAGTAATTTTTCCCCGGCTCAGAAGAAACCGCTCTTTCCGTTTCTTGTTGGAAGTTTACGGCCACAACTCTGGAATTTACCGATGGTAACTCTCTCCCAACCATTGTTCGAAAAAATTCGAACATGGGCTCTCCTTCCAGAATCGAACATTGCTAATTTAGCTTTGTTTGTTCTGACGACTATTTGACAGTTTCGTAACAAGTTCTAGCAGCTTTAGAGGACCCTACAGTTCTCACACAAATTTCGGACATTTTGTGATCAAGCTGGGAAACAGAGAAGCCACAGTTTCTACAGAGCGTCTCAAACCAACATTTTTTGCCCGAGAAGAAAGCGAAGCTTCAGAGTCTAACAACATTTTTACACAACAAAATCAAAACAACCAGCCACAACAACAATCCACGCCTCCGGTTGACCAAAATTTGGACTGGCTATTTCAAGAACACTCGTACGCACGTAAACCAAAAACAGTGACATTTTCGGACACAATCATCAGGAAGGGGGTAGCTGTGGCGGACTTGGCAACTCGCTGAGATTTGACAGCGCCACCTACATCTGAAAGGAGAAGAGAAAAGAAAGACACTTCCTAGCATTCAAAAACAAAAAGTATTTCATCATTCATTCTTCGTAAGCACGTCAGCTCAGACATAAAAATCAGTTTTAAAACCCGAACAATAAAGCGCATTAATTTAAACAATTTGGGAATAGTTTTATTTTGACAAATTAACAGTAATCCCATATATTATATATGGACTGCTAGTGAAATGTCACTTTCATACAACGTCTGCGGACAATTTGGTTCCAACATAACTAGCGCCACGTGTTTCGTAGGGACAGCAATGGGAAACAATTATCCGCCATCATACTTATTTTACGTAGAAACTGAGGCCATCTATTGTATACACGAGTTACTGCGAAAATACGTTAAATTTTAAATTGTTGCCACGTTGGTACCAACAGATGCCACTACCAAAATTTCAATACACAATTTGAAAATAGCCGTTACTTTTCTTTGTTGACCCGTAAACTAGATAAATATGGTAAATTGATTTGGAATTCATGTTTTGCGTTGATTAATACTTTGTGTTCTTGCTATATCATCAGTATAACTTCTCACAATTTATTAAAAAAATACTTAAATCACAAACCAACGGCTTTCGTGAATTCAAACACAATCTTAGTTTCCACATTTCTCCGCTACGAAACAAGAGGGCTAGTGCTTATGTTGGAACCAATGCGAAGTTGGGTACTAGCAGTCCATATATAATATGTCAATGCAGCGCCCCCTATATTTGTTTCACATTTAAGATGGCGCCTGCCCTTTGATAAAAAATAAAATATGTAGGATGTAGGTAGGTAGGTGCCTACTTATCTACCGAGTAAGTTCAGTAACATCAGCCTTATTTAATATTTTATATCAACTGAACCGGATACCATTTTAGCTCAGAAAATATATTTGATGAAAGTTTATAAGTATATATTTTTTTGGAGGCTGATTTATGTACATTACTTATAGAAACAGTGAGCAAATACCAGGAATCATGAAACATTGATTTTCGCTAATGATTTAATTGTATTGATAGAAGTCAATGGATTAGAGCCAACCACTTTAAAAAGCATTTCTTACTCTAGATGTCAACGTCATCGGATCCAATTCGCTCAAGAAGGAAATAAATTCATAACAACCGTTAGGTTAGGTTAGCGGGCTGATGAGAATGGCTACATTCTCATCACACTTAGGTCCTTGTGGACCCATTGTGATACACATAATTATGAAATGCACCCGATTTAGTATCCATGCATTCAAGAATCATTTCTGCAGATTCTAAGAAATTATTTAGGTCTCCAAATGTCGTTTTTGATAATTCAAAAAGAAACTAAAGAATGAGAAAAAGGCTTAGTGTAAATCCGCGCGTTACAGTTTACAGAAGTACCTAACCTACACTCCGAATATTTTTGTCATAGCTACTAGCGCCTCCGCGATGTGGGGTGGTGTAGCTATCAGTTGGCTGTCAAAATTTTCCAATTTCTACTAACTACGAATTCGTTTAATTAAAAGAGCAGCAAATGGTTGAATAAACAAATTGTAAAATAATATTAAGTGATCATGGCTAACTCTCAAGGGGCGGATGAAAATTTCGAAAATGCAGATGTAAGTGAAATTGTAACAAAATGAGAAATACATTTAACAATGAATCTATCCAAATAATTAGTTTGATGAAGATGAATTGGGTGAGGAACAATTTGTGACCACATCAGCTGGACGAAAAAGACTGTTCAGCAAAGAATTACGATGTATGATGTACGGCTTTGGAGACGATAAAAATCCTTATACAGAAAGTGTGGATTTATTAGAAGACTTGGTTATTGAGTTCATAACTGAAACCACACACAAAGCAATGGAAATTGGTCGCACCGGCCGTGTACAGGTTGAAGATATCATCTTTTTAGTTCGGAAAGACCAACGAAAGTACGCTCGTGTAAAAGATCTTCTAACAATGAATGAAGAGCTAAAGAAGGCACGTAAAGCCTTCGATGAAATCAAATATGTTGGTATGCACATTCTGTTCTATTCTAATAATTGTAGATACTTAACTTACTTTTTCCCTTCCAGGAAATGAAGCTAAAATCAAGTAAAAAGAGTAAATACATTAGGAATGGATTTAATTTTACGTATTATATTTATATTTTCATTGGATAATAAATATTAAAACAATTTGAGGGATGCTTTTCGCTAACAATTTCTCTTTGTCGTCGACCGTATTAGTGTAAATGTCTATGCTGTAAAGCTGCAAATACACGATACAATCGTTGTACAACGGTTGTAAGCAATTTGCGGTCGTATGCAGCGGTTGTACCGTATGTTAGTAAGCCTACGACGGGTGTACCGATATCGCACGGTCAAACGCTTTGAACCGAAAACCTGTGGTTGCATGCGCTGTTGTATGGAAATCGCACTGCATAGTGTGTATGCTACATACAAAAGTTGTGCGGATATCGAAATAACTCGGTGTGTACAACGATTGTATCGTATATTTTCCACTTAATTCAACAAACTTGGAGCACCTGTTTTCATCATATCCCACAAGAGAAAAAAAAAAATGCTAGGTAGCGATCCAATATCAAGTTCCAATCTCCACCATCATTGATACCCTTCTTATGTGACAAAATTAATTTTGCAACTCTGATTTTAAAATTCGACTGTTGCTTTTATTCCATTTATTTCAAAATACAATTAAAGGTCTGTTCTGTATAGAAACTATTATATACATACTTATATGTATCTATAGTTTTATGACTAACATTTGTAAGTTAATAGAAAAGAAAATACATAATTTTAATCTGTAAGTTTTACCAACGACCTCGTCCTCCACCACCGCCTCCTCCGCGACCACGTCCTCCGCCACCACCCCTTCCAAATCCGCCACCTCCACCTCCTCTTCCAAATCCGCCACCGCCACCACCTCCTCGGCCGAATCCACCACCACCTCTTCCATATCCTCGACCACCTCCTCCTCCTCCTCTTCCAAAACCGCCACGACCACCACCTCTTCCACCACCAACGCCACCAGCTGGGCCCTTCTTTTTAGCACCTTTAGGCTGTGGCGCTCTAGGCAGGAACCTCATAATCGGCAGTAGTTTTTGTGGATCAATAAAGAGTTTTTCATTCTTTTTAAAACTGCTAGCTTTCATGTTGTCAGACAGTTTCACCGAAACTGAATAGTCTCGTACAGTGCCGAAGATTTCGTCAATTTTCCCGATTTGTTCTTTATTCTCAAGATAAATGGGGGCGTTAAAGTACGGCACATCTTCAATTTCAACTTTACACACTAAATCATCTTGGCATGGGTAACTGAAGGATCCAAGTGCAACTACACGTTCTGGTGGACCGGTATCGAAGTTTCCTCTACCACCTCCAAAGCCACCACCACCGCCTCGACCGCCACGACCACCTCGAAATCCACCGCCTCCGCCACCACCACCACCTGGAAATTAAATTCCATGAAGGATTTATAACATAAAAAAATTTACATTTTACCTCGACCACGAAAACCGCCTCCGCCACCTCCCCCACCACCGCGGCCACCACGGCCTCCGCCTCGACCACCAAATGACATAATTATTGTTTTATTCTTATGCTAAGTTTTTAAACAAGCGAAGGACGTTCCCTTTTAAATTTAACGCAGATTTTGCCGGAGAACAAAAACGGCCACGAGGTTATTTTAAAAACAAACTATAACTTTGACAAGCACGTGCATCTTCTTCTTCTTCTTCACACTGCATTATCATTTTGCTGACCGAACATCGAAGCGGTTAATTTTCGTTGTTTAAAATGGCTGCCTAGAGTTACAACTCTGGATGTGTTCGACTAGGTACTGAAGGGACAGTTTTTTGTTACACGATAGGTATAGATATATTTTATTAATCTCAAGGTGCCGATAAATTCGAGAACTCAGTTACAGAAAAATGAATGGCAAAATCTCGTCGATTTTGAGATCTCATCTTAGCTTCTAAATTTTGGCTCATACTATTAACGTGAAGAAATATTCTTGACTACTACCTTAGCATAGCTTCACCTATAGGCGTGTTCTGTTGAGGTGCGAGATTTTAGTTACAAACCACATTGACCGTCAATCGTTTAAGTTAGAAGCTCCACGTTGCCTTACTAACATAATTCTCATTAAAACACACCTAATGAATCCGTATTGTGACGTGAAATAAGGCCCAACGAAATAAGACCAAATCTGAAATATGCCAAATTGGCTTTATTTCCATTTCAAAAGCGTCATAAGGCCAAATTCAACATAAAGCCAAATAATTTCATCCGATTAATTTGCCATCAGGTCACACTCCAAAGTTTTGTGCATAAACAGTAAAATATGTATGGGGGGCAAGCTGCCCCCTTGCAACCCTCCCATACAGTTTGGGACAGTCAAACAACGAAAGCATGTTGTTTGCTTTGTGCCTGGCTACACGATCAATTCCATACCGATTCTTTTCAGTGAGACAGGTAGATTTTATGTGAGCTAAGACGAGAAGGGTTGATTTCACCAAAAGCACACCGAAAATCCGATTTGATAATAATTCTCGGTGGAAGATGCATGTTCTTTTCTCAGCGCGTTTCATTTCTCATACATTTTTTCATTTTTTTCCGACCGTCGGAAGGTACACATCACGGAAAACTCAAAAAAATAATTCTCTGTGCAGGACGGAGCACGGAGATTGTGTGTTCTGTTTTCAAAGTGTTTCCCTCAACACATTTTGTGTGTAGCCACGGGGAAATTTTAAATACCTAGTATGCCATTGACCGTGTAGCCAGGGCCTTAAGGCACAATCTCCGTGCTCCGTCCTGCACAGAGAATTATTTTTTTGAGTTTTCCGTGATGTGAACCCTCCGACGGTCGGAAAAAAATGAAAAAATGTATGAGAAATGAAACGCGCTGAGAAAAGAACATGCATCTTCCACCGAGAATTATTATCAAATCGGATTTTCGGTGTGCTTTTGGTGAAATCAACCCTTCTCGTTTCAACTCTGTAACGGAGGCTGTCAGGCGACGTGCCAAAATCGGATCAATCGCACTCTCGTTTTTTTCTCCTTTTCTTCACTGCATTTTCTTTTATCGCCAAGCTGCCCGGAAAGTACAGACGACAAGTGTACGTCCCCAGCAAAATCGACTACGCACATATTTTCTGCCACGCGCCAGCATTCTTGCGGTTTGGCATTGACAAACAATTTTTTTTTCTTATCCCTTTTTCTATGTAGCGTTAAGGCGACACCCCGTTTTGGTAATTTTCCATTGCCAGATCACGCCACCCTTTTATCTTTGTCTGCGTATGCATATAATTTCATTTCTTTTCTCCTATCCCAGTCTCAAACTCCTTTGACTTGGGATCGAGGGGGGATACATCATACGACAGAGCAAGGAGCAGGAATATGCAAACCAACGGCCTACGTGGCGTACATGATCAGGCAAAGGTTACCCTTACCACCGTGTCGATACTCTCGCTGGCACACACATAGTTGCCTGGCAAACAAGAAAAAAAAAACGAGAAAACAAACGAGAAGTAGATTCTTTTTTTTTTTCCCTCTTTGCCACAGGTATACATACAGCAGCAAATCGATTCGAAGGAACGAGAAAGCAAACGAGAAGTAGATTCTTTTTTTTTCTCTTTGCCACAGGCACACACACAGTCGCCTAGCTAAACGAGAAATAATAACGAGAAACAAGCGAGAGGTGGATTTTTTTTTGTGATCGTTGATGGTATTGGGGGAACTGCGACGCGAGACCGGATTTTACGTGTAATGAGAGAATGAAAGTTTTATTTTTGGCAGAGTTGTCTGGATCGTCGACCGAACAGGACGGCTGGTAGGCGAAGTTGTGCGCACGGTCATAACCACACAGTGGTGTGCTGGACTCTAAAGTTTTTTTTATTTGTTTGATTGCGCGGCTATCGTGGAGATAACTTACGGCGAATTATTAATAAGCCAAGGAGGAGTCGATAAATTTCGTTTTTTTTTTCATATCTGGAATGTACCGCGAGTAATTAAAAAGCTACGTGACCCGGCGATATCGAATCGTTGCCTCGTGACCCCACGCCATTGCCACCTTTTAATCTTTTCATAAATCGATCTGGTGATATGTGCTCGGGAGTGTAATTTGACCCCACGCCATTGCAACTAATTTTAATCGCTTATAATTCGATCGTATGATATGTGCTCGGGAGTGTAATTTGACCCCACGCCATTGCAACTAATTTTAATCGCTTATAATTCGATCGTATGATATGTGCTCGGGAGTGTAATTTGACCCCACGCCATTGCAACTATTTTTAATCGCTTATAATTCGATCGTGTGACATGTGCTCGAGATTGTTAATCAACCTCATGCTATCGCTAAAAACATTTTTTTTATAAAATCTCCTCCCTTCCTGACGTATCGCACCTAAAACGGTGATCCTCTTGGTGACCGAAGCCTGGACGAAGGCCAACGAATCGCGGCTGAGCTGGCGTGACACCAGAGCCCCTTTCTACGCGAGCTAATTAAGCTTTTGGGGACTAGCGATAAGGATAGGTATATCCCCCTCTGGGAAACTCGGTTATATTTTCCTTTGCCGCGGGTATTATATTTTCTTTTATATATGTGTTGATTTTCCTGCAAAATAACTTTTCTTACATTAGATGCTATATTTGCGGCACATACGGCCATTTCTTGTCTGTAAATGTAATTCTATCTGTACTTCTAGTAGCACGATGGTTCGGTATCATTAATACTTTTCATGGAACCGATACCTCCGTCTGAATTAAATCTCTACCTCTTTGACTTACTTTTTTTGTAACACCGACTTAGGTTAATAATATTAATGATTGTATTTTGAAAATCGGAATAACCGACAATACTTTTGGAATTGCGTAATTGAAGTTCAATTGTGAAATTAATTTAATGAGCCGGGACCTTTTCCGGATTTGAATTAACCTTGCTATGTATTGCAACCCTTCTGGTTGAAGTTCAGGTATAAGATCTAGTGGACGATAATAGATTCATTTTTCTTTTATCTTAACTCGTTATATCTCTTAATTAATAATTAAAACAGTACATAGTTCCTGATATCTATCTTTTGCGTTTTAAATTAAGTTTAATAGTACATCTTGTTCAGCTTGCGCTGATTTGCCTTTGTTTATTAAGAATCACTTTACTATAGCAAGAATTGTTAAGGTAAAGGGTGCGAGACTATTGCATTTTTTTTTCTTTTGAAGTTTTCGTTGAATTTAACTCCTTCGGCAGAATTATCTAGGTACCCCCTTCGGCAGGCCTGACGACGAGGGATAATTAAGGTAAGCCATTTGTTTTTTTTAATTTTGAATTCATGAGTTGGCTTCGGATACTCGTGCCCTATGCCTAATTTGTAGTTTTCGTGTGTAACTTACCGATCAGTGGACCGTATGACTCCTCTAAGTTAGACCTAAGTTAGCAAGTACTTAATTAAGAATAAAAACATGTACTTTTAATTTAACGTCTTGAGTCTTTTATTGGTTCTGATGGTCGATCCCCAGTAGGGTGATCTTCGTCTTCTTAGATTTCGTGGGTGCAAGTCTTTTTATAATTTCAGCGGGGACTGCACGAGGCAGGGAGGGTTATGACCCGCAACGAGGACGTCCAGCTTTCCTCCAAAGGCAATGGTAGCCGGTATCCTTTCGGTTTTCTTTATTTTTTTTTGTAGACAGATTTCGTATGTTTCTATATCGCGTGCAATAATTTTATTGTAGTGGTGTTGTTTGGTCCGCGGATGCAAGACCCCACCCCGATCCGTCGAGCTTAAGCCGAAGACCAACCAGGCACGCAACCCGCGTCGCAGTGGCCCAAACGAAGCTTTTCCTTTTCCCTCTTCCTTCATTCATCATCCCTTTGACTCCCTTACCCCAAAAATTTTAATCCCGTCTCTTGCAGATGATTCCTCTACCTCCTCTAATAACGACAACCACCATACCATTACATAAATGGCGCCCAACGTGGGGCCCGAAAGATTTTCTTTCGGGTTCCCAAAATTTAAAAATCTTAAAGTTTTTTTTCAAGTAATTTTTTTTTCTCTTGATTTCTTTCGTAATACCGTTTTTTTTAACTTACTCAGCAGTTGCGCAGAATTTTATTAGCTTTCAGTTCATTTTTTTTTCGCCTGTGGCAACAGATTGGGTCCTGCCCCCCTGGAATCGCATTTTAAATTGAAACCATCGGATGTATGGTGACGACCAAAGACCAACCCTTCGGAATTGCGTGTTCGGTTCAATCCTTATGAGGGTCCGAGACGACCAGGGTTATGTCTTTCGGAATTGCGTCACCAGTCAAACTCTGGGAAGGTAAGAGACGACCAAGGACATGCCCCGCGAAATTGCGTCTCCCTCTAGAGTCTAGACCCTAGACCGGGAAGAGACGACCAAGGACATGCCCTTTGGAATTGCGTTTTCTTCCAAACTCTGGGAGCGGTAGAAAATGACCCGGGTTACGTCCTGTGGAATTGCGTTTTCTACCCAAACTCTGTAAGGTTAGTAAACGACCAGGGATAAGGACTCCGTTCTTTTAGCCACATTTACCCTTTTATTTCTATAGTTTAAGGCATTGGATGTATATCTTGGAATTGCGTTAGACTGAGACTTATTTGCTCGATCTAACGACCGCGACATCCAAATACCACCCATTTTGCCAATCAATCATTAGATTCGCAATAGTTTTTTTTCGCTACCATTGCCTCACCCTCTGGGGAATCCCTTTCGACCAGAACCAGTAAATTGAGACTCGATCATTTATGAATTTTTTTTTCTCTTTGAACCTAATCGCATTTATCCCTATCAGCTCCTATATAAAGCTTACATATATAGAAGTTGCTAAGATATATATATATAATAAGATACAAGTTAAAACCATAATATCTCAACTATCTCGCTAGCTTATCCCATAATAAAGAACGTAGTTAGCATTACTGACCCTATTCTCTCGCTATTTTGGATATATCGACTTATAGATCCCCTAACTATTATTGTGAATTTATAAAATAAGGGCATAAGCACATGTTTATCCTCTTGGGCGTAATATTTCTTTTCCTTTTTACCTTGACCTTCGTCAATCGATTCGCGATGGCGGTACGACACAGTTCGGACAATTTGAACCAACTCGGGCTTGAGCCCATTAACCCCACTTGTGCTATTTGCCAGGAGCTGTTCGCTCATGGGGCTGAGACAGAGACCACCGATTGCCTGCACCTATTCCACAAAGCCTGTCTGAGCCACTGGCTGATCGCCTCGCAATCTTGTCCGGTTTGTCGCAAAGATCTTAGCTCGTCCATCCTGCTAAGCGGCCAAGTCGATCCTCCAGCTGCGCCTAATCAGCGAAGCAAGGGGGCGGTCCCAAAAGGGCGTCGCCCGGTAACTCGTTCGACCACATCGCATAATTCCGATAATTGGCGAACCCAAGACCCCAGCATTCTGGAGAGCAGACTTTCGTCCGGTCACCACTCCGAGCCCAAGCGTCCGCATTCGACGGCCTCTCACCCGGCAAATCCACCTCCCGCGAGATCTCGCGCCAACTTAAATATCCCGCTAGACCATGCTTCGTTTCAGCACGAAAATAATATACGGCAAGTGGTGAGAGAAGAGATGGAGATAGAGAGGAGCCGAAATCGAGAAGGGATCCGCGAAACAATCGAAGCCATGTTTCAACGATGTTTCAGCCTGTACGCCCCGCCCTTAAATCGTGCCCCCGTAAACACCCCTATGACAGACACCACCGGTTGGGAGCAACAGAATTATGTGCCCCCGCCTCCGCCTGTACACCCGCCTCCGCCTGTACACCCGCCTCCAGTTCGGCCAAGTGGCTATTCTGCTGCTCACATAGAGCCCCCTAGCAATAGCAAGGTCTCTGGGATCTTGATGAACTGGAACGTAAAGTTCGACGGTTCGAAAGACGGTATCCGGGCGGAAGAGTTTCTGTATAGAATTCAGGCACTCACGTTACACACCTTGAACGGTGACTTCTCGGCTCTCTGTAGCAACATTCACATCCTTTTCTCGGGCAAGGCTAAAGATTGGTACTGGCGGTACCATAAGGGGGTACCCTCAATCGAGTGGGGCGCTCTTTGTGAAGCCTTACGGTTCAAGTACTCTGACTCTCGATCCGATTTCGAAATTATCGAACTAGTTCGAAACCGAAAACAGCGCGAACGAGAATCTTTCGATGACTACCTAGATGCAATGGTCTCCATAACAGACCGGCTGATGGAACCCCTGTCAGATGGACAGTTATTGGAAATTCTAATTCGTAATCTCAAACCGGATCTGAGATACGAGTTACTTCATCTTCGAGTGAACACCATTGGTGAACTTCGAACTGCATGTCACAGACACGAAAACTTCGTGCAGGAGCTTCACAGAGGCACCGCACCTCGGCCCAACCCCACCAGACGATTCGTATCAGAAGTGTCATTTGACCTGCCACCAGAAGAAGAGATCGCCGAATTAACTCCTCCCCGCAAAGTGTTGTCCTGTTGGAATTGCGGATCGCTAGGTCACAGCTACCAGGATTGTGAAGAGCCAAGACGTCTTTTGTTACGGATGCGGGGCGCAAAACACCTACAAGCCAAAATGTCCCAAATGCTCTCCTCCGGTAAACTCGAAAGTGGATGCGGCCACCAACACCCGACCGCATCCTCAAGCGAGAAATTAGTTGACACCCAAAACCAAGAAGTTCAAACCAATGAAAGCTACAGCGCGTCCCTAACCGTATCTCAACCTATCTCAACACCTCATGGTATCGATCCGTCAAAACCATTCCATCAAAGACTCCTCGAATACAACCGTCTTCGCTCAACCCTGCCAGCCCTTAACCCGCCACTCGCGTCTCTATCTTTGCGAAAACCCAAGCGTTCCACCAATCGGATGCGCCTTTTCTGGACCAAAGTTCGAAGAAACCGTAAACATCTTCTATGTGCTGATCTCAGAGGAGATACTCTAGACATCCGCCCGTATGCAGAGGTCGAAATATTGGGGAAGTCAGTCAAGGGATTGCTGGATTCGGGAGCGACTATCAGCTGCTTTGGAGCTAACGCCGCGGTCGAAATCCTGTCGTCGGGAGCGACGCTAAACAAATATCAAGCGTTTGTCAAAACCGCTGAAGGTCGACTGCAAACGGTTACGGGTAGCATTCGGTTGGACGTTACGTTCCGCAATATCACCAAGCCACTGACCTTCTACATAGTCCCTTCGCTCAACCAAAATCTCTACCTAGGGGTAGATTTTTGGAGAAGCTTTGACCTAGCGCCAGACATAATAGCTGAAATCGACACCCCAATCTCGTCCGACGCACCGATGCATGACCTCACTCCGGATCAACAAAAACAGTTGCAAAGTACCAAGGCCCTTTTTCCATCGTTCGAGAGGCAGGGTTTGGGTAAAACCTCCCTTTTGGAGCACCTTATCGACGTAATGTCGGAAAAAGCGGTAAAGCAACACCACTACCCCGTATCACCAGCCATCGAATCACTAATGTTCGCCGAGATAGATCGGATGCTCGCAATGGGAGTGATTGAGGAATCCACCAGTTCATGGAGTTCGCCGGTTGTGCTTATTCGCAAGCCGGGAAAGGTACGTTTCTGCATAGACTTTCGCAAAGTCAATGCCCTTTCGGTAAAAGACGCTTATCCTCTGCCGCACATTGACGGCATTCTAAGTCGCTTACCCCGAGCGGAATTTATTTCTAGCATCGATTTAAAGGATGCCTTTTGGCAGATACCGTTAGAATTAAATTCCCGGGAGAAAACAGCCTTCACGGTCCCGAACCGGCCGTTATATCAATTCACAGTTATGCCTTTCGGACTGTGTAATGCTCCGCAAACGATGTGTTGGCTGATGGATAGGGTCATCCCAAGTCACCTCCGCGAAATGGTATTCGTCTATCTCGACGACTTACTGGTGATATCGAAGGATTTCGATTCGCATATTGGCGCTCTACAGGAAGTGGCGTTGCACATCCGGAAGGCGGGCCTGACGATCAACATCCCGAAGAGTAAATTTTGCCTGAAGGCGGTGAAGTATCTGGGGCATATCGTGGGCTACGGATCCATTCAAACCGATCCGGACAAGATAGCAGCCATCGTCAGTTTTCCTCCACCCAAATCTGTCCGACAGTTACGTAGGTTTCTAGGCATGGCTGGGTGGTATCGTAAATTCATCCTTAACTTCGCGTCTCTAACGACGCCTCTAACCAACCTTCTCAAGAAAAGCCGTTCATTTGACTGGACTGCGGAAGCTCAGGAGGCCTTCGAGGCGCTCAAAGTGAAACTCACGTCTGTCCCAGTATTAACCACACCTGACTTCAAGCGACCATTTGTCATCCAATGCGATGCCAGTCAGTACGGCGTTGGAAGCGTGTTGGCCCAACTGGATGAAGAAGGAATTGAGCACCCGATCGCATATATGAGTCAAAAACTGAACAAAGCCCAAAAGAACTATTCTGTGACGGAGCAGGAATGCCTAGCAGCAGTGCTCTCGGTCAAGAAATTTCGACCGTATATTGAAGGGCATGAGTTTACCGTTATTACTGACCATGCGAGTCTCCAATGGTTAATGAGGCAGAAGGACCTTTCGGGTAGATTGGCGAGGTGGGCTCTGAAGTTACAGGGTTTCGACTTTTGCATAAAACACCGCAAGGGCTCCAGCAACGTAGTACCAGACTGCTTGTCCCGAAGGGACACCGTCGACTTGAGCGCCTTGGAAGAGATAGCCCCGATTGTGGACTTAGACTCACCACACTTCGCCTCAGAAGAGTATAGCGCCTTGAAATCTGAAATATTGACTAACCAAGCCAGGCTCCCCGAAGTAAAAGTTGTGGATGGATTGTTGTACAAACGTACGATGCATTCCACCGGCTCCCCTTTGTCCGAAAATGATTCGTGGAAGCTATGGGTTCCGCAATGATTAACAACAGAGATTCTACAGAACGCACACAATCCTCCCACTTCGGCTCATTGTGGAATCGGGAAATTACTTGAAAAGTTAAGGCGATATCTCTTCTGGCCCTCTTTGGGAAGGGATGTGCGAAATTTTGTTTTGGCTTGCGAGACCTGTAAAACCACTAAAAGCTCGAATGTAGTCCTAAGACCACCTATGGGACAACCGGTCACCTCCTCTCGGCCATTCCAGAAACTCTTTATCGACCTATTGCGACCATACCCTCGATCCAAGTCAGGAAATATTGGTATCCTTATAGTCCTAGATCACCTTTCGAAGTACGTCTTTTTAAAAGCCTTGAGGAGATGTACCACCAAACCCATCATGGACTTTCTTGAGAAAGACGTTTTCCACGCCTTCGGAGTTCCCGAGACCATCATCAGCGATAACGGAGTACAGTTCAAGTCAGCAGAGTTCAAAAACTTTCTCTCCACCTATGGGGTGAACCACATGGTGACCGCTGTATACTCCCCGCAATCCAACTCTTCGGAACGTGTCAATCGATCCGTGATCGCAGCCATGCGTGCGTACATCGAAAAAGACCAAAACGAATGGGACATGCACCTAAGCAGTATAGCCTGTTCCTTGAGAACCACGTTGCACAGCTCAATCGGCTGCAGCCCATACTACGTACTCTACGGGCAAAATATGATACACCATGGATCTGACTACGCTCTGCTGAAAAACCTTCAGATGTTGAATGGAGAAGACATGCCGATACTAAGTAGCGAAACGCAACCCAGAATACGTGACCAGGTCCGTAGAAACATCCAGGCTGCCTTCCAAAGGAATGCTACCAAATACAACACCAGGTCAAAGGCTACAAGTTTCAAGGTAGGCGACGAAGTATACCGGAGGAATTTCGCCCAAAGCAGTTTTGGCAAAGGTTTCAGCGCCAAGCTCGCACCAGTTTTCGTGAAAGCCAGAATACGCGCAATACGAGGATCCTCGTATTATGTTTTGGAAGATCTGTCGGGTAAAGCCTTGGGAACATATCATGCTAAAGATATACGTCGCTAGCATCCTCTTCCAGATTAGGCTTTCACTATACCTAGTTACACCTCACCTGTTTTGTAACGGAGGCTGTCAGGCGACGTGCCAAAATCGGATCAATCGCACTCTCGTTTTTTTTCTCCTTTTCTTCACTGCATTTTCTTTTATCGCCAAGCTGCCCGGAAAGTACAGACGACAAGTGTACGTCCCCAGCAAAATCGACTACGCACATATTTTCTGCCACGCGCCAGCATTCTTGCGGTTTGGCATTGACAAACAATTTTTTTTTCTTATCCCTTTTTCTATGTAGCGTTAAGGCGACACCCCGTTTTGGTAATTTTCCATTGCCAGATCACGCCACCCTTTTATCTTTGTCTGCGTATGCATATAATTTCATTTCTTTTCTCCTATCCCAGTCTCAAACTCCTTTGACTTGGGATCGAGGGGGGATACATCATACGACAGAGCAAGGAGCAGGAATATGCAAACCAACGGCCTACGTGGCGTACGTGATCAGGCAAAGGTTACCCTTACCACCGTGTCGATACTCTCGCTGGCACACACATAGTTGCCTGGCAAACAAGAAAAAAAAAACGAGAAAACAAACGAGAAGTAGATTCTTTTTTTTTCCCCTCTTTGCCACAGGCATACATACAGCAGCAAATCGATTCGAAGGAACGAGAAAGCAAACGAGAAGTAGATTCTTTTTTTTTCTCTTTGCCACAGGCACACACACAGTCGCCTAGCTAAACGAGAAATAATAACGAGAAACAAGCGAGAGGTGGATTTTTTTTTGTGATCGTTGATGGTATTGGGGGAACTGCGACGCGAGACCGGATTTTACGTGTAATGAGAGAATGAAAGTTTTATTTTTGGCAGAGTTGTCTGGATCGTCGACCGAACAGGACGGCTGGTAGGCGAAGTTGTGCGCACGGTCATAACCACACAGTGGTGTGCTGGACTCTAAAGTTTTTTTTATTTGTTTGATTGCGCGGCTATCGTGGAGATAACTTACGGCGAATTATTAATAAGCCAAGGAGGAGTCGATAAATTTCGTTTTTTTTTTTTCATATCTGGAATGTACCGCGAGTAATTAAAAAGCTACGTGACCCGGCGATATCGAATCGTTGCCTCGTGACCCCACGCCATTGCCACCTTTTAATCTTTTCATAAATCGATCTGGTGATATGTGCTCGGGTGTGTAATTTGACCCCACGCCATTGCAACTAATTTTAATCGCTTATAATTCGATCGTATGATATGTGCTCGGGAGTGTAATTTGACCCCACGCCATTGCAACTAATTTTAATCGCTTATAATTCGATCGTATGATATGTGCTCGGGAGTGTAATTTGACCCCACGCCATTGCAACTATTTTTAATCGCTTATAATTCGATCGTGTGACATGTGCTCGAGATTGTTAATCAACCTCATGCTATCGCTAAAAACATTTTTTTTATAAAATCTCCTCCCTTCCTGACGTATCGCACCTAAAACGGTGATCCTCTTGGTGACCGAAGCCTGGACGAAGGCCAACGAATCGCGGCTGAGCTGGCGTGACACCAGAGCCCCTTTCTACGCGAGCTAATTAAGCTTTTGGGGACTAGCGATAAGGATAGGTATATCCCCCTCTGGGAAACTCGGTTATATTTTCCTTTGCCGCGGGTATTATATTTTCTTTTATATATGTGTTGATTTTCCTGCAAAATAACTTTTCTTACATTAGATGCTATATTTGCGGCACATACGGCCATTTCTTGTCTGTAAATGTAATTCTATCTGTACTTCTAGTAGCACGATGGTTCGGTATCATTAATACTTTTCATGGAACCGATACCTCCGTCTGAATTAAATCTCTACCTCTTTGACTTACTTTTTTTGTAACACCGACTTAGGTTAATAATATTAATGATTGTATTTTGAAAATCGGAATAACCGACAATACTTTTGGAATTGCGTAATTGAAGTTCAATTGTGAAATTAATTTAATGAGCCGGGACCTTTTCCGGATTTGAATTAACCTTGCTATGTATTGCAACCCTTCTGGTTGAAGTTCAGGCATAAGATCTAGTGGACGATAATAGATTCATTTTTCTTTTATCTTAACTCGTTATATCTCTTAATTAATAATTAAAACAGTACATAGTTCCTGATATCTATCTTTTGCGTTTTAAATTAAGTTTAATAGTACATCTTGTTCAGCTTGCGCTGATTTGCCTTTGTTTATTAAGAATCACTTTACTATAGCAAGAATTGTTAAGGTAAAGGGTGCGAGACTATTGCATTTTTTTTTCTTTTGAAGTTTTCGTTGAATTTAACTCCTTCGGCAGAATTATCTAGGTACCCCCTTCGGCAGGCCTGACGACGAAGGATAATTAAGGTAAGCCATTTGTTTTTTTTAATTTTGAATTCATGAGTTGGCTTCGGATACTCGTGCCCTATGCCTAATTTGTAGTTTTCGTGTGTAACTTACCGATCAGTGGACCGTATGACTCCTCTAAGTTAGACCTAAGTTAGCAAGTACTTAATTAAGAATAAAAACATGTACTTTTAATTTAACGTCTTGAGTCTTTTATTGGTTCTGATGGTCGATCCCCAGTAGGGTGATCTTCGTCTTCTTAGATTTCGTGGGTGCAAGTCTTTTTATAATTTCAGCGGGGACTGCACGAGGCAGGGAGGGTTATGACCCGCAACGAGGACGTCCAGCTTTCCTCCAAAGGCAATGGTAGCCGGTATCCTTTCGGTTTTCTTTATTTTTTTTTTGTAGACAGATTTCGTATGTTTCTATATCGCGTGCAATAATTTTATTGTAGTGGTGTTGTTTGGTCCGCGGATGCAAGACCCCACCCCGATCCGTCGAGCTTAAGCCGAAGACCAACCAGGCACGCAACCCGCGTCGCAGTGGCCCAAACGAAGCTTTTCCTTTTCCCTCTTCCTTCATTCATCATCCCTTTGACTCCCTTACCCCAAAAATTTTAATCCCGTCTCTTGCAGATGATTCCTCTACCTCCTCTAATAACGACAACCACCATACCATTACAACTCACATAAAATATACCTGTCTCACTAAAAAGAATCGGTATGGAATTGATCGTGTAGCCAGGCACTAACAACTAACACTACTATGCATTTACCCTAAAACAGCATAAACCTACCTTACCGATGCATATGACAGCTAGCCTATTTGCCCGATTGGCCAATTCTAACCTATTTTATTCATTTATGAAAAGAACGAACAAAAAAGTAGAATTACACAATGTATTTTTCACAAAAAATTTCAGACTGCATTTTCAAAATATTAGTCACAGCTCAAAGACAATCACCGACAATAAGTTATGCACGGCAATTGTCTGTGACAACATTCAATCAATGCACCGCCAGTGAAAAACCCACAGAACCACAGCAGCCAAGGGAAAACATTGAATTGTCAGCTGAAGAAGTACGGAAACAAAGCTTGGATCGTACTAAAGTAATCCCTGTAGAAACTAGCATCAAGTACTTGAAGAGTGCAGCTTATCAAGATACATACGGCAATTACTTGGTTTGGCAGCAGTACCGGTAAGAAAACATTGCTTTAGACTCGACCTCTACCTTTTGATGTGTCATTTTATATTGAAATCGTTTTTACATGCGATATCGTTAATCCAGCTATATTTACATTAAATTAGAAGTCTTCATTTCCATTTCATCATTTCTTTGTTGCTGTCGTTATTGTAATTTCATTTGTATTGCGACATTTAGCACAGAAGCACTGGGTGGGATTATTGCGACCTTAATTTTTCATTATTTTATAACCTTTAGTTGGATTAAAAATTCCGACTTCAAATTAATTAAATTTTTACTTACAGTCGCAACCACAAGGGCTTGTACCCTCCGCTTAAAACACGCAAAACTTGCATTCGGCAAGGAATAATATCCTGTGGAAATCCATGTCCGATCTGTCGTGACGAATACTTAGTGCTCGATCACAGGAACATAGATCTAATCAAACAATTCATCTCAGCACAGACTGGTGGTGTATTGAGCTATTCTAAAACAGGACTCTGCCAGAGAAGGCATTTTGAATTACTTGTGGCGGTCGAGAGGGCCATGGACTATGGTCTTCTAACATTTGATGTGCCATTCCGACAGTACGATTATTCGGAATATTATTCGCATTTAAAAGAGATAAAGAACGCTTAATTTCTTTTTGCAAAGTAACCCTAGTTAAGATGACAACCAACAGCAAACAATCAGATGCAGTAACATTTGTAGTAGTCGGTGGAGGTATTGCTGGAGTAACATGCGCCGAAACGATATCATACTTATGTCCTACAGAAAAGATTATCCTTCTTACAGAAACATCACTTATAAAAGCTGTTACAAATTTAGTACCTCTCGCAAAGCATATTCTTAAATTCGATGTCGAAGAACGCGATGCTAATACTTCCATCAAAGACAATATCACTGTTATTGTCGATCAGTTGAAGTGTATTAACTCTATGCAAAAACGCATAATAACGAACGGTGGTCGTGAGATTTCTTATAAACTTCTTTGCTTGTGCACTGGAGGCCGACCAAAACTCATCGAAAGTGAAAGCAAGCATGTTATTGGCATTCGCGATACTGACTCTGTTCTGGATTTTCAAAAGCGGCTTCAATCGTCACGACGCTTGGTGTTGGTCGGAAATGGTGGAATTGCCTCAGAAATCGCATACGAGGTGAAAAATATTGAAGTTCATTGGATTATCAAGGATGCACACATATCGTCTACTTTCGTCGACCCTGGAGCAGCACATTTCTTCGAAATAAGTCGCTCGCAATGTGGTGAAGCTACCAAATCAAGTATCGTTAAGCGGATGCGATACTCCGAGGAAGAAAGCATCAAAACTCTGTCAAGCAAACAAGGAGCAGCACTCGGCCCTGACTGGCATAGAAAAATCAATGTAGTCGGCGGCGGAACAGACCATTGTAAGTCCGTTCAAATACATCACGAAACAAAGGTAAAATCCATCAAAGAAAATCCGTCAGGAGAATATCCACTTGTCGTCACTTTAACCAACGACGAAATTATCCCCGCCGATTTTCTGGTCTCTGCTACAGGTGTCCATCCTCGTACTGACTTTGAGTGCGACACCGTATTTGTCTTTGGTCCAGAAGGAGGAATAACGATTAACGAAATGATGGAAAGTAGTATCCCTGGAATTTATGCTGCTGGTGATGTGTGCCATGCTGGTTGGGATCTAGCCCCACACTGGTTTCAAATGCGACTTTGGACACAGGCGCGACAAATGGGTGGCATGGCTGGACGAAGCATGGCTGCAAAATTTTGTGGCGATATAGTATATCAAGATTTTTGTTTTGAACTTTTCGGACATGTGACCACACTATTTGGCTACCAAATTGTTCTTCTCGGAAAATACAATGGGCAGGACTTAGATAAAGACTATGAAATGCTGCTGAGAATGACCCCGGGAAAAGAGTACATTAAGTTAATTTTACAAAAGGGGAAGTTGCAAGGAGCCATCTTAATTGGAAACACAGGCTTGGAGGAAACCTGCGAAAATTTAATATTGAATCAAATTGATTTAACGCCCTTTGGTGATGATATTCTGAATCCAGACATCGATATAGAGGATTTCTTTGATTAGTTTTGTGTACGCACTTTGATTGTTTGTTGAATAAAGTATGTTTAAACAAACGATGGTTTTGTTTAGGTGTATTTGAGCTACCAAAATTCACCTTTAATTTCATATTTCGGACTCGGAGGGCTGCACAGTGTGAAATTATCGCATTCTAGCGGACCCCAATTTCAAATCTTACTAAAGGGTGATTTTTTAAGAGGTTGAGAACTTTTTTTAAAAAAAAAAACACAAAAAATTCGAAAAAATGAATGAAATATTTATTTGAATCGATAGTTTGAACCTTGCAATTTAATGTTTAAAGATAATTTCATGCAAATGTTGACCGCGGCTGCGTCTCAGGTAGCCCATCCGCTGAGTCCAATTTTGGCATACTCTTTCACACATATCGGCCGGTATCTCACGAATGAATGCATGGATGTTGGCTTCCAGTGCGTCAATCGAAGCGGGCTTGTCCCTATAGACATTAGCCTTGACATACCCCCACAAAAAATAATCTAATGGTGTCAAATCGCACGATATAGGCGGCCAATTGACCGGCCCGAAACGTGAAATTAACTGTTCACCAAACTCGCCTCGCAATTGCGCCATTGTTTCGCGTGCTGTGTGGCATGTGGCACCGTCTTGTTGAAACCACATATCATGCAAGTCAAGAACTTCCATTTCGGGCAAAAAAAAGTTTGTTATCATCGCTCGGTAGCGTTCACCATTGACAGTAACGCTGCGATTCGCATCATCTTTGAAGAAATATGGCCCAATAATGCCGCCGGCCCATAAACCGCACCAAACAGTGGCTTTTTCGGGATGCATTGGTAGCTGTTGCAATGCTTCTGGCTGATCTTCACTCCAAATGCGGCAATTTTGCTTATTTACGTACCCATTCAACCAAAAATGAGCCTCATCGCTGAACACAATTTTTCGATAAAAAAGCGGATCCTCGGCCTTTCGAACCGAGCACGAATTTTGATAGTAAAATTCAATAATTTGCAAGCGTTGTTCATTTGTAAGACGATCCATGGTTAAATTGCAAACCAAACTGAAGCTGTTTGACAGTGACACAAGGTACTAAACACACGTCAGCTGTCAAAACCAGTGTTGCCAAAACCAAACCAGCTAAAAAATCACCCTTTATTAGCATCTCTTGTAGCCTAATTTAACCGAAAAAGCCTTTTTGTGTTATAGCAATGCAAGTTATGAATTTAACTGTACTTATAAATTTATTCTAACCAATCTAGATGTTGTTACAGGAATCTTGGGTATCTTCTATTAAGTTTATCCCATTTAACTTTTATTTCGCACATGGTTGCAAAAAGGTGCACGAGATTATCTTTTATTCTTATTTTAAAATAATCAGAGAAACAGAAAATGTAGAAATTGGCTTGTCTACACGTGTCTAAAATCTTAAAACTATCCAAAATGTAACCTTTCAGCTTTTTTTCTGAGTGGACATCGAACAAAAAAGTATAAAATTAAATTAAATTAAAAAGAAATAAAATCTACTTACAATTTTTGTTAATTTTTTTCAAAACCACTCAGGATTTAAAACTGGAATATTCAGTATATTGTTTCAAAAATTCTAAATTTTTTTGGACAGGGAAACTTGACTTTAACGACTTCCTGCATAATAAATTATGCAAATATACAGCAAGAATGGGCTTTAACAAAAGATTCGTTATATTACGAGCTGAAAGAAAAGTTTTCGTTCGTGGAAGGCCAACTTAATTTTTGAATTAAGTTCCGCTAGATCTTGATTTTTGCACACTGTGCGCTTTCTTGAACCAGAACTAGTTCATTCGTGGTTCGTGAACTACACAAAGTTAAACTGCAATTTAAACGTACTACAAGTTAGTTGCGTTGCGGCATTCCTTAACACGTTGAGTGCCACCATACAATCCGAAGAAACGCCTCCACGGTACATATTGTTTTGTGCTATAATATTCAGCCGGAATATTTTTTTTCGACCGGAATTTTAAAAGCTATTGTGAGTTTCACCCAAATTAAATGTTACTTCGTTTTGTTCAGATTCAAAAAATATCAATTTCTAATACCTATTCTTGCATTAAAATAAACAAACAAATTACATTTTCCGCCTTGTTGTTCTCTTTTTCGCCTACAAAAAAACAAGGAAAAAATTCAACTGTCAGTGTTTTATTTCGCCCGAATGAAGTTTCGGCCGAAACTCACATTAGGGGCAAAGTGGTTTTCGGGCGGTATGCTGTTCGGGTGAAACTCACAATAAGGCTGATTATCTATTGTTTTTTGTATAGCAAGTTCAAAACTCCGTATGGCGTCACATTGGCGAGTCTGTTGGATGTATCATTTACGATGGTATTAGATTCAAAATGTACGTTTTGAGTCCAATACAATGCTGCGTAGACAATTGTGTATGAACCACTTGTGAGGCCACATTGGCTTTACGCGGCACATGAGACCCAAATTCATGTGAGACCACGTTGGTCTCATATGGCACTCAACGTGTTAAAACAGAACGAGAGATTATGTAAATCATGTTTTAAGTTAGATTTTCTTTGAGTTGATATTTACAAGTTCAATAATAATGTGCCACATGTGAAACTATACAATTTAATAATTTCTGCTAAAAGGTCTTAAAATACTATAAAATAAAATTATTTACAGACATGACGGAGCCGGGTCATATTTACACCAACATTACACATATACAACATCAGTCAATCTAATGTGCTTTAATATAGTGTGCAGTCTTCATTTTTCTTTTGGTTTTTTACTATAAATGAGAGAATGTCAATAATTTATCAATGATCTTTAACAATGGCATACAAAAAATAAAAATTCTACTTCTTTGCTAAGGCAACTCCAAGTCCAACCAATCCTCCCAACACAAGAGCTGCACCACCTGCTACTGCTACTCCTTTCATCATGTCTTTATCCTGCTGTTCTTTTATATATCTCTGTTAAATATAACAAAAAAAGTTAGTACTAACCAATTTTAAAAACAAATTAGCTTACTTGTAGAGAAAGAACTTGATCATTGTTTGGCTCTATTTGCAAGAAAGCCTTACAGTACTTCATTGCCTCCATGTACTGTTTAATCCGTGTGTTACCCAAAGCTAAATAGTATATGTAGTCCCTTTTATTGGTTGCGTCATTATTTGCTAAATCCTCTAGCAGATGAATACCCTTGAAAAATATATATAATTTTAACTATTAGACATCAATGGTATGAGGTTCAAAACGTACCTTCCGGATATCATTTGTGTATGCACTGCGAACCAAACAAAATGCATATTCAAATATGGTTTCGCTGGAAGCATTTCCGGCCTCTGTTGTATATTTTTTTTCAAATTTCTGCAAATGTATTTCACAATATAACACAAGTTGCCTAGAAAATGTAATTAACAAATCTGTTTTGTATTCTGCCTACCTCCAATTCGGCTGGCGCAACGACATCATTAAGAAGTTCTTCCATGATAATTTCTTTTGTGGTAGAAAGATAAATAAATCGTTATAAATTATATCCTCTTGTCTTGTGTTTCACACAACAAATTAGAAAAAGATAATATATAGATGAGTCACAAGTTTAGATTGTTAATAGTAGATTGGAGAGCCCCTATTAAAATGATGGATTCTAGAAGTAGTGACGATTAACTTTTCACTGTTTGACATTTATCAATTTCTCATAGGGTGTGTTTAAAGAACTCAACGCGCAAAAAGCTTTTGATAAACCTAAAAATTAGGCGTGTTTTTTTTCAAACCTATATAGGCTAAACATGTTTCCGCAACATGTTTTCAATGTAAAATACAACAAAACCTTAGCCTGGATAATTGTCCAGTCTTGTTTTTGTATGGAAAGCTTTTTCGATATCTATATAGATTTTTTTTAGTAATAGTACGTTTACACCGAGCCGAAACTTCTAGATTTCGATGAACATTCACCGAAACATCAGTAACCCGTTTACACCGAGTTGAAGAGGTTTCAGCTGTCAATTTTGAAGTGGCTGGTAAATCTAGGGATGGGCGATTGAGAATTAGTTTCATAATCGAATAAAAAGACAATTCGGTGTTAGCAGAAAACAATCGAGTAACTATCACATCGTATTCTAAAATTAAATAAATTAAGTAAATTTATTTTACTAGGCGATTATACTAATGGTCGATTGTAGAAATGTATGTCTCAATTTATTCATCGTGGTATCAGTGTGACTTTTGAATTTAGATCTGAAATTTGAACGCATGCAACCATTGATATTTAAAATAAAAAGATTTTCTTCAATTTTAGTTTAATAACCTCTTTTATAATCGAACTATCGTCCAAAACAATCGGGCTAGAACAATCGACTCCTGTCAACTAACGGCGGTTAACAATTTTGTCCCGCAGCAAGCTACGTTGGCCGCGTACCGCCTGTCAAAATATTTTGTGAAACTTTTATTGGAATTGAAAATAAATCCAATTTTCTTTTATTTAACTCATTCAGAGTATAAAAATATAAGAGAAACGGATAAAATATGGAAAAATATAAAATATAAATATATATAAATATATATAATATAAGACAGAGAGCGGATAAAAAAATTGCAAAAAATTGTTTGTTGACATTCCTCAGTTGGCGACCAAAATGTTCTTTTTTTTGTATTTTTTCGTTGCCCATTGCCTGAAAAGATTAACAAATTATATAAAATAAATATTCTCTTGCAAACTTACCTGTGTCCTGTCAATTGGCCACAATTATTTTGGCATTTAATATTTTGACATCTATAAATGAACACCAAAATAAACCGAAGTTCACGCTGTAGACTTGTTCGCTTTGACAACCTCTCACGGACGGATGAACTCAAAAAGATTTCAAGAAGATTTCGCCGAAATCTCGAGATTTCAAAAGCTCGAAAATGTATGGCGAAACCCAGGAGATTTGGATGAATTTGCCGAAACCTCGGGGTTTCGTTTGATGTAAACGTAGTATAAATAAATAATCAATTTTGAGACAAAAAAAGAAAATTCTCAGCGGTAACACTGCTACCATTTATTTACTGATGGTAGGTATTTCCACTAATAATTATCTACAGCACTGAACGTGATCACTGGCAATTTTTTGTCAAATGTTTGCAGTCTTGCAGCACTGCGACCTGCGAGATATTTCAGGATATGCGAACACCGAACAGTAAAATTAAAAAGTCGCTGCAATCAAAACTATCGAGATACGATTTGTTTCTCAGGTTTTATAATTTATTAAATTTATGTATACTGTATACACAAATGAGATAAACTGTTCATAGTTTATTTAATTCATAAATCCATGTTGCTTTAGCAAAACGGCAAGAACGTACATGAATACAGTACAGATTGCAGAATTCATGTTTCACAAAAAACTATCTTGATAGAAAAGTATAATGCACGTATTTATATATTAATATTAGATAAATATTAATTCATTCAGTTCTTTCGGAAACTTTGTAAGATTGGATAAATTATCTCTAGGCATTCCATAATATCCTTCTTTGCCTTAGCGCCCGTAAACACAATTTTGCCATTAACAAATATTAACAAGACCATGCGAGGCTTCACCATTCGGTATATTAGTCCAGGAAACAATTCTGGTTCATAAGAGCTAAATTGGCCGTGCACCTGGTTCAAATTTTCCAGGCGGATGGGAAACCTTAAGTCTACTGTCGCCACAATATTTTGCAACTTGAAATCTGTAAATTTCACTGTGTATCCCAGTTTTTGTAGTATTCGTGCAAATTTCCGTGCTCCCAAATGAGCTTGCGCTTCATTGCGAGCCCCTGTGCAAATGATTTTTCCCGTTCGAAAAATTAAAGCGGTACATCGAGGCTCCCTCATTCGCATTACTACACCATGGAATCTAGAAGGATTGTATTCTGAATTTCGAGTTCTGAAGTTAATATCCTGAAGGTTTATTTCGCAGGCAACAGATACTGTAGCAACGACATTCCTAAAAACGAATATGACGATTATTAAGAATTTAAGAATTGTTTAGCACTCACTGTATTTTTACTTCGTGGAGGGCGTCTTTAGGGCCTACTGGAATAACTGGTGTCGATGGGGCAATGCTAAGATGTGGATTTGTCTGAAAATTCAACAATCAAAACTACAAAAAAAAAGTTTTTGTTTGTATATGAAGTTCACTAACTTTGTGCGGCGGTGAAAGCAAAGCTAACGATAATTTCTGAGTCGCGGATTTATTTGGAGAACTATAGGCTGATGAATTCATTTTAACATTTTGAATTACAGTCATAAACTTAGAAAATATGTATATCTCTGAATTATTTTTTCGTAGTTAATTAATACTTAATTTCCTCATAAGTAATTTTTTTATGAAATTGGTATAACATTAAACGTAATCAAAATTTAACACTACAGAAAAGACACAACACCTACAAGACACAAGCTTACTGTCAGCTGTTCTTATCATCCCTTTGGTAAAATTTTATGTGTGTCAGGCAGTGATGCCAGATATTTTGCTGAAATTCACCATTTTGGGGAATATTTTTGAAAAGTTTCCCCATTCGTCTCAGCTTTCCAATACGCCACACTGAATTTTCACTTTTTATTATTATTTGTAGTAAATATACGTTATTATAAGATGTTCTGTATATAAATTAATGTAAGGAAACATTTGTTTATGTGTTTAAAACAATAATTAATTTTTCACAAAACCTTACAAATCCGCACAAAAGTCAATGTCCTGTCCATAGTTTTTTTTTTTTAATCGCACGGAGCGCGCCAGGCACTCAACTGTTTGGTAACACCAGTTGAGGAAACAGCCATACAGGACCCGGCCACTTCTTAATGCCTTCAGTCGATGTCCTGTCCATAGTTTTTTTTTAAATCACGCGCAGCCCGCCAGGCACCCAACTGTTAACAATATTTATTAATTGCATGTATATATTTCACCATATTTTCTCATAAAATTACCACTTCCATTCATTAAAATGGTAATTTTAAGTATTTTGAGGTTAGAATTTCGAAAATTACAAAACTTTTTTGGGTTTTTTTTTGTTATTTCCTCACATTAATTTCTTTTTCTTCGTGTTTTAGGGGTCATTTAGAGCCTCTAAACATTAAATCAAAAAAAAAAACGGGAGTGTGGCGTATTGGAAAGCCGCCCCAAAAATAAAGCAAATTTCGTTAATTTTCGTGTGTTTTTGCCCTAGGGCTGATATCAAACAAACTTACTGCTTGACATCGAACGCACCAGTGCATTTCCAGTAAGCTCTAGGACTGACATCAAACTAACCTACTACAGCCATTTAAGGCCCGTATGGCAATGCACTTTTTAAGTACGTAAATGTCAGCCGCGCGTAAAAGAGACAGAAATATTTTTGCACGAAAAAGGCCAATAGAACTTGTAGCAAAAAAACACACTCCTCGAAAAAAAAAGAAGACCAAATTAAATTGAGTGATTGTTTATTTTAAATAATGAGAGGGCAACCAATTGTACACATAATATTATATATGTAACCAGTTATTGTGTTAAAGAACTTAAAAAAACTTGATTTAGAAGTTGTTTAAAAAATATAGTAAAAAACAACTTTTAATCGAACGAAGTAATGATAAAATCCAATACATAATACATACAATAAAAATATATAAAAAAAAACAAAATCGATAACTTTGGTAGTATTAATAGCTCGTAGATGATTACTTGTTTATAATAAATTACTGCAAATGCATTGAATTTATAAGGTTTTGGATCTCATTTTGATAAATTTTTTCCCTTAAATCTGGATTGCTTCTTTCAGTTGACGAGCGCTCTCGAACTTTCGACCATTTTGGAAAACCCGCTGTGATAATATACTACCAATGTTATAAATAAAAAAAGTATTATGTTTCATTAAACACATGCCTGCTAACAGAAAATCTACGAACCATTAAAATTATTTTATTTAAAGTGCAAAAAACCACGTGAGTCCATCAATATTTTGCAGTGATGCTTTTTCTTTCCATTTAACGGAAACAGTAAATAAAATAAACAAATAAACAAATACCATCACATAGTGCCAATAAAACCAAATGATGGAATAAAATTTACCACGAGCACTATCTTTACATTAAAACGCATAACCAACACAAGCGTTTTGGTCCTTTTTTTTTGTTTTGCGGAGTGTAAGCGAAATGACAATCTGTCAAAAAAAAGCGAAAACGTCAACGATACAATCGTCGCATACGACCGCAAATTGCTTACAACTGTTGTACAACGATTGTATCATGTATTTCCAGCTTAAGGCCGGTAGTTATCAAGCGCTAATTAATAAGTTGAATGATAGAATTTTTTTCGTCAAATTTAATTCAATTAAATAGTAAAATAAGGAACATATTCACGTAATTCATTATAATTTTCTTTTCCTTGTCGGATAAATTCGTATTTCTTTCTTTTCTACCCATTTTAAAATGAACAGAAATAATTTAAATTTGAAATGACAGCAGAGTTGGGTTGATAGCTACCGGCCTTCATATTTCTCCCCTTCACTTTCATGTCATATTTGACATTTCGATAAAATTTTCGATAACTATCGACGAAAAACAGTTTGGTAGCACATTTTTCTATCCAGGCTAAGTCGCAATCCACACGTTGACTCATAATCATTTTGTTTCGTTTCGCAAAAGAAGGAAACCATACGTATACCACGTATACAATCGACTCTTTCCTCTTTTGTATTAGGTTAAGTTAGATTAAGAAAATATTGTATCTACTCATGACAACAGTCATAGGTTATCGCATATATATCGCTCATGAGCAAGAGCAGTCCAACCAATCTGTTAATGACAGCCATGTGGCATTCCAAATTTTACTTTACTTTTACATTATAGCCGCAATTTTTCTTATTCTCCAAATGAAAGGTTCACTCTTTTGTAATATCTATTAAAGTCTCAATAAAGAAATTCAATTCAAATTCACCTTGACTCATGAGTCACGACTCACACGAGTACGAAAGAGAAGAACGATGAGATAGAAAACCAGCTGCCCGGTGAGTCGCGGGCAGAATTTTCCGTGACTCTTTTTGACGTTTCTCTTTTACTTGTTCGTTATTTTGCTATTTCGCTTCATTTATTTTCGTTGCACGTAGAGCGCAATGGTTTTGAAAATAACGAAAGAATTTAGTTTGACGAACAAAAATTGATGTTTTAAATAATTATGTATATACGAATTACATCCAAATTTGTATAAAGCTGGAAATACACGATACAATCGTTGTACAACCGCGGGTTGTACCAATTTTAGTACAACCGTTGTAAGTAGCACACACACTTTACAATCTGCTTGCGATTTCCATACAACGGCGCATCCAACCGCAGGTTTTCGAATCAAAGCGTACAACCATGCGATATCGGTACAACCGTCGTAAGCTAGCTAACACATGATACAATCGTCGCATACAACCGCAAATTGCATACAACCGTTGTACAACGTTTGTATCGTGTATTTGCTGCTTAACACCTAGCTAGTACATAGCCTCCGAAGCTACTATTTTAGGAAAACTAACAAATACAGAGCTGTAACCATTTTAAAAGCGAAAGAAAAAATAAAAGAGAACTGTCAAATTACGAAAACAGAAATTATAAAAGAGTCGTGACTCAAAAGTCAACATGTGGATGTAAAGCGCCTCACCGAATGACAGATGAAAACAGAAAATAGAAAAGAGTCGCGACTCATGAGTCAACGTGTGAATTCCGACTAAGCACCTAAGGCCGTGTGCCAATTGCGTTAAAATTGTATCCCCTGGCTAATTTTTGAAGTTTGTACAGAGGTGGATACAATTTTAGCCTTTTGCTGTGTCGATTGGATAAAATGGGATTTTTTTTAGTGCTTTTTTTCATTAATTTCCCACTAGAATTGAAAAATTTCCTTTGAATTTCATTCACATCAGATTTTATTATAACTAAAATTACCAAACTGTTTTCCCAGTTTAAAAAAAAAAATAAAATAAAAACCATAACTAATAATTATTTTCCGTGTTAATGCTTTTGTTTGTAAATTATATCTAATTTATGTACAATTGAACAACAAAGTTCGTCATTTGTAAATGGAAAATATAAAGACAAAAATTTCACCAATGAACATTATTCAAACTATCAATTTTACTTATTTTTACACGATATTGCTCATATGAATTACTTTTTTTTATAAAAAAAATATGTTGAACTGGTTTTTACATAATTTTTACAATGGGTAGTTTTCACATCGTATATGAACACTAGTGCACTACATTTGCCCACCGACAATCGACTTGGAAAACCGAATTTTTTTGCGCAAATTATTTTGCTATCCACTAGCATGCATGCATGCGCGTTCCTCATATGACTCACCCTTATCCCACCACAATTCGGGCAAACTTTCATAAATGTCGCTAAATTCATACCAAAACAAATGACGTAAGCAACAGAATTTGCGCAATCATTGTTATCCTGCCAAGTCACTGTTCAGCGTTTTTTTCTCATTTTCCGCTAAGCCTATATAGATTTGAAAAAAAAACACGCCTAATGTTTAAAATCACAGGCATGTTTGCGCAAACACACGGGCAAGGCTATCCACAGGCTGGCATGCGTGCGCAAACAAGAATTTGCGCATTCTTGCATGCCTGTGGATACCCACCTTTAAGACTGGATAATTATCCAGGTTTCGTAAGCCTATATAGGCTTAGTTGTTAGTGTAATTAACATGGAAAAAATTTGTTAAGCCTATATAGTTTTGAAAAAAAACACGCCTCATGTTTTAAGAGCTATTCAGAATTTAAAATTTGAATCCTTCTTGTTTGGGGAAAAATCTACTGACATGAATTATACTTTTCCTAACTGTAGGAACAGACACATCGAAGATCTAGAAGCCGAATGCAGTTTAACGTAAAAAAAACTATACACTATAAAGTTTGAATTTGGTAGATTTTATTCGTTAAAATACAAAACATAAAAGAACAGAATTCAAAGTACAAAATTATACATTTCACACAAAAATGGCCTCCTCTTGGCGACGGCGTTACTTGTAATGAATATTCAAAATATATCCGCCAAAACATAAAATCTATCTCTCTCGTTCTAATCTCTTTATCTCTTTCTCTTTAATCTAGTACAGCTTCAAAATTTTACTGTACTAGATTTCACATCTTTTAGTACTAAATTTAACATCTTATAGTTCGGCCGTTCTGACCTCTGATCGTCCCCGAGCAGATCCATGGCTTGAGATGGTTCGGTTCAGCGACCGAAACGAAAGGCTTTTGGCTGTATTGACACTCGTTGATGTCTCCTACGAGATATCTGTCATTGGGGAGAACGCGATGAATGCGAAACGGTCCTTTGAACAGAGGTTGCAATTTCTTGCTCGTTCCGGGCTCTGTACAATGTTGTCGCAAAGCAACCAAATCTCCTTCTCGATATTCATGACAGCTCCTTTTTGTTGCATTATAATAGGCTTCATTAAAATTTTGTGACATTTTGATGTTGTTACTCATGTCGCCGCGGATGCGTAATAAGTCGCGCTTCTTATTGTTAAGGTCATCCACCAAGTCCGCAACAACATCTAAGTTTTCTTCAACACCTCGTTGCTTCACACCGAACAGAGCAACCGACGGCAACTCCTTGGTGGAGGCATTCTCCGCATTATTCATCGCGTATTCGCACCTACTCAATACCTGGTCCCACTCTAAATTGACATCACTTAGTTTGGCAAGCATTGGTCGTAGTGTACGGTTGTATCTTTCAACTTGGCCATTGGCCCTTGGAGTGGCAGTAGCGTTAAGCACATGGTGGATGTTATTAATCTGAAGAAACCGACTGAATTCACCCGATGTAAATCCCGTTCCCCGGTCGGAAATGATCCTAGCTGGCCGACTATACCAACCGAAGTAGTTATTTAAATGTTTAATAACCTCGGACGATCCCGTCGATTTACATGCGAATAATCTCACTATCTTGGTAAACCCATCTACGACGACGAGTATATGTCGGTTGAAAAAGGTTCATTGTGCTTTTCGATACTTCTCAAATATCCCTCTGCCTTGCCTGATTTCGGAGAATGAACTTTACATTTTAAGCAGTTTGAGATGTGCTCATTGACCTTTGATATTAACTGCAGCACAAAGTATACACGTTTGATAGCTTTGATTGTTTTCTGTGGTCCCATGTGACCGAATTCGTCGTGATACTTGTAGAGAACTCTTTTCTCCATAGACACTGGCACATAAAACAAAAGTTGTCGACCGTTTCTCTTGTAAATCAGGTCATTGTGGATTTCGAATTCGCTAGTATCCCCGCTTATTACTTTTCTTCTCGACTTCTGGATATTTTCGTCATCTTTTTGAGCGGATATTAAAGTACGTGTAAAAGGGTCATCATCTATTAGAGCACATTCAGAACACTCAAACAATCTGCTTAAGGCGTCCACGTGACGCATTCTGTCTGAAGGTCGATGCTCCATTATGAAATCGTACGACTGTAACCATAGTACCCACCGGGAGATTCGTGCATTCACATCTTGTTTATTCATAGTGAGTGCTAGTGAATTGCAATCTGTTAGGAGTCTAAATTGGAGACCATAGACGTATGGATGAAACCGTTTCAGTGCGTTAACTACCGCAAGAATCTCCAATTCAAATGAATGATATTTTTCTTCAGCCGGTGTCGTTCGGGCACTATAGTACATAACGGGATACGTTTTCCCGTCATCATGTCGTTGAAGGAGCATCCCCCCATAGCCGTGTTTAGAGGCATCTGTGTGTACCTCAGTAGGCAAATTCACATTAAAAATTTTGAGGCAGGGCTGTTCGCATAACCGTTTTTTCAGAAGCTCAAATGAACCGATTTCATCTTTCCCAAATTCAAAAATCTGAGCTTTCCGTAAATTATAAAGCGGAATACTGATTTTTTGAAAGTCTTTCACAAACCGACGAAAGTACCCGCATAATCCGAGAAAGCGTTGTAACTCTACTATATTGCGTGGCATGGGATACTCCTTAACTGCTTTTACGTGACTGTTCTTTGGTTTAATCCCTACCTTACTTACTTCATATCCTAAATAGTCAATTTTGCTTTTCATAAATTTACATTTCGCATCATTTAATTCCAATAAATTTTTACCTAATCGTTTCAGAACTTCCCGTAAAACTGATAAATGATCGGTATAATTCTCCGTGGCTATTAATAAATCGTCCATGTAAATGGTTAAATCCCCCCGTTCGGTCAGATCCTTGAAAATTTTGTGAACGTATCGTGAAAAGACCGGTGGACCATTTTTCAAACCGAAAGGAAGCTTATTAAATTCAAATTGGCCAGCGGGACTGATAAAAGAAGTGTATTTCTTAGAATTCTCATCAAGGTTTACATGAAAGAGTCCGTCTTTCAAATCCATTAATGAATAAACCGATTTATCCCGCAACCGATCTAATAAGTCCTCGATTAAAGGAAGTGGGTAACCGTCTCGCACTGTTAACATGTTAAGTTTCATATAATCAATACACATTCTGAAGCGTCCGTCCTGCTTCCTAACCATAACGATTCTACTGGTGTACGGTGATTCGCTTTCTCGTATTATACCTCGCCTCAACCAGTCGTCAACGGTATTCATAATGTTAATTTTTTCGATATGGGAGTACTTACGTTGTGCACACGCTATTGGAGTTCTGTCATCCACCAAGATAATCGCCATCGTGTAATCCGTAATCGGCTTATCAGGTTTTGGCTGAGTACGATATTCTTGCATGACTTGGTGAAATTCCATCCTCAACTCCGAATCGATCGTTTCGTCTACATCCAAAACCGGTTTGGTATCAATTTCGAAATCAACGTTCAAAATGTCACTCCATGTATTATTCGTTGGAATTTGCTCGGCATCTTTAACGTTTCTCACACTCGTAAACATTATTGAGCCATTCCCATCAACTCCCACCTGCACTCCGGTCGCCTTCAAAAATTCTCTGCCAAGGATCAGATCAGGTCGCATGGAGTCATCGGCCACTACACAAACTACTATCCTGCAATTAATATCATCAATTATTATATCAATTTCAACATTACCGAGAATAACGAGGGGTGAATTATTGATGCCTTTGTAAGTCGTTGTGTTAGGATCGAATTTAAATGGTCCCAAAACATTGGACACTTTAATTAGATTAATACCACAACCAGTATCAATCAACGCGCGAGCATCAATTATTCCTCCTTCAAATTTACAAACACAAAGCCTAATAATTTCACTCATCATTGGGTTCTCCTTATGTGCAGCAGTTGTTCGTTCTGGCTGTTCTAATATGTTGACTCCGTTGGTGGTCATCGCTGGTGTCTTACGGTTTGGACAATTCGTTGCTATATGTCCCGTCCTCTTGCAACCGTCACATTTCTGTTTCTTTGATGGTTCGGGGCAATTGATGGATATGTGCCCTTCCTTATTGCAGTTGAAACACTTTATCGTAGTCCGGGATGATTTTGTGGACTTCTCATACACCGGCGCCGAAACTTCCGACGTGTGAGATCTCTTCGTTGTCACTTCAATGGATCTCCGACCAGGAGATCGATTATTAACGAACCGCTCAACTGCCAACTGGAAGTCCCGGAGGGAGAGGAACTCCTGCGTTGCGATACTATCCTGGAATTTGCCGTCGTCTATTCCAAACCGAATGTATTTGATGATAGACTTGTCATCCAGACTGAACTTTCGACCCAGAGCAATCATTTTGTGTACGTACTCCAGAATATTTTCTGTCCTGAGTCTTCCTCGTTGCTGCATTTCAATGTGATAATCGGCTTCCACTTTGACGTTCGGGAAATCGTGTTGCAGCTGACCAGCAAAGTCATCGAATCTTTCAAAAATGTCTGACAGTCCGTCGACCCAGATTTTCGCAATGCCTCGTAGATTCGTTTGTGCGGCTATCAGCGTAGAGATGTCGTCCCAATCGTAATTTGTTGCGAATCGTCGAATTTTCTTGACGAACAAATCGCTTGTTGGAGATGTTGGGTCATTTGGGTCGAATGTAGGAATAAGAGAGCAGATTTCTTTGATGCTAAATCGATTCCTGGAATTGTCGTTGCCATGCGTTACTTGCCTGGGAACTAATAATGGCGGTGATTGCAGCGTACTCCTGCGAGATGTGACGTTTGTCTCCAGATCGTTGTCGTGAGACTCTCGCATTGGGCTTGCTCCTGCGTTTCCCTCTTAGGTGTGGTGCTTATCTCTAAGAGTTGTTTTAGAGTTGATTGCAGAATTTCGACCGACTCCCGTAGCTGTCTCGTTTCGTTGATGGCATCAACATTCGCCCGTTGAATGGCGGTGACATCGTTAAACTTACTGCAAGCGGAGTCGTCATCATCGTTGGCTGTGCTGTTCAGCCTTGCAATTAATTCTCTCTTCGGACCAGTCGTAGGCAGCCCCAGAGCCTTGCAGCGTCGTTTCAAATCCTCCACTTTCATATTTTTTAGCGGCATTTCAAAGTTCCGTCTGTTTATTCGTTTTCGTTACTCTCTGGATTCCTACAGAATCCCACTTCTGATTTATAAAGTTTGAATTTGGTAGATTTTATTCGTTAAAATACAAAACATAAAAGAACAGAATTCAAAGTACAAAATTATACATTTCACACAAAAATGGCCTCCTCTTGGCGACGGCGTTACTTGTAATGAATATTCAAAATATATCCGCCAAAACATAAAATCTATCTCTCTCGTTCTAATCTCTTTATCTCTTTCTCTTTAATCTAGTACAGCTTCAAAATTTTACTGTACTAGATTTCACATCTTTTAGTACTAAATTTAACATCTTATAACACTAACACATTTCAGCACTTTTTTTCTGAAAACATTTAATATAAATAGACAAACGGCAACACTGCTGTCACATTTTAAAATTGAAGTTTCGGATAAATTAGTTCTGTTTGGTACATGCTAGTTTTGGAAAGTTCTACGTAATAGTACGTTTACACCGAGCCGAAACCTCTAGATTTCGATGAACATTCACCGAAACATCAGTAACCCGTTTACACCGAGTTGAAGAGGTTTCAGCTGTCAATTTTGAAGTGTCTGGCAAAACTAGGGATGGGCGATTGAGAATTAGTTTCATAATCGAATAATAAGACAATTCGGTGTTAGCAGAAAACAATCGAGTAACTATCAAATCGTATTCTAGTAAATTTATTTTACTAGGCGATTATACTAATGGTCGATTGTAGAAATGTATGTCTCAATTTATTCATCGTGGTTTGAACGCATGCAACCATTGATATTTAAAATAAAAAGATTTTCTTCAATTTTAGTTTAATAACCTCTTTTATAATCGAACTATCGTCCAAAACAATCGGGCTAGAACAATCGACTCCTGTCAACTAACGGCGGTTAACAATTTTGTCCCGCAGCAAGCTACGTTGGCCGCGTACCGCCTGTTTGTTGTTTTTTTTTTTGAGTCAAGGAAAAAAGTCTGAAGTGTAAAAGCACAAGACTCACAGATGTAAATAACAAAGAGAAATTCGAAAAAAGTCTAGACTCACTAGTCTTAAGTCTGCTTTTACACTTAAGACTTGTGAGTCTAGACTTTTTTCAAATTTCTCTTTGTTATTTACATCCGTGATCCTTGCGCTTTTACACTTCAGACTTTTTTCCTTGACTCAAATTTGACATTCGTCTTTTATTTTGCAGCTCTTGTATTATGCAGATGACTAGGTGGGAAGCAACACAATGATAAAACGAAGAAGAGAAAAGAAAAACGTAAAAAGAGTCGCCAAAAACATTACCCTCGACTCACAGGGCAAAATATTTTCCTTCTCATCTTTTCGAACTTTCTTACTCTTTTTTACCCATGTGAGTCTAGACTCACAAGTCTAAGTATAAAAGCAGACTAAGCATGTGTGCTAAAATCGACAACGACGCTGGTTTGTAAGTCTGCTTTTACACTTAAAGCGGCCCTTACACGGTCAATCAAAATGACATCAATCACTTATATGTGTTAGTGAAAGTATGATTGTATGTTTCACATCGCTTGATTGACGAAAATCAAAACATGTTTGATTTTTACACGTACACGGTGATTGATGTCATTTGATTGACCGTGTAAGGTCCGCATAAGACTTGTGAGTCTAGACTTTTTTCGAATTTCTCTTTGTTATTTACATCCGTGAGTCTTGTGCTTTTACACTTCAGACTTTTTTCCTTGACTCAAATTTGATATTCCTCTTTTATTTTGCAGTTCTTGTATTGTGCAGATGACTAGGTGGGAAGCAACACAATGATAAAACGAAGAAGAGAAAAGAAAAACGTCAAAAAGAGTCGCCAAAAACTTTACCCTCGATTCACAGGGCAAAATATTTTCCTTCTCATCATTTCGAACTTTCTTACTCTTTTGCATCCATATGAGTCTAGACTCACAAGTCTAAGTGTAAAAGCAGACTAAGTGAACGGAAAAAAAATTATATTAAGAAGGCGAGACGCGTGTAATTGGAGATGGAGATTTGATTTCAATTTTACAATAGTGTACTTGTACTACGTAGCGTAGGCAAAAAACTAAATCGTATTGCGTAGGCGTAGACTCCTTAGCTGCTCTCTTAGCTTCGGAGTTCCCCTGATATACCCAGCTTTTTGCACATTTATTTGGATGTCTTGTCATGCTGCTATTTTTTCTGCAATCATCTTAACATCGTTTTTTTTTTTATCGTCCACGTCTTTAAGATTCCTTCGGACCAATTCGCGCAGCATTTCTTTCTCTGCCTCCTACCAGTTTTGTTCCCTTACTCTTATTTTTCTTGCCACTCGTCTGTAATTTTATAATTTTTTGTTTATTTCAAAACATATGTATAATTACAATATTAGGCGTGTTTTTTTTCAAATCTATATAGGCTAAACATGTTTCCGCAACATGTTTTCAATGTAAAATACAACAAAACCTTAGCCTGGAAAATTATCCAGTCTTATTTTTGTATCGGAAGCTTTTTTCGAAATCTATAGCTTTCCATACAAAAATAAGACTGGATAAGTACCCAGGCTAAGGTTATGTTGTATTTTACATTGAAAACATGTTGCGGAAACATGTTTAGCCTATATAGATTTGAAAAAAAAACACGCCTTATATAGATTTGAAAAAAAATCGCACCAATTATTAGGCGTGTTTTTTTTCAAACCTATGTAAGCTAAACATGTTTCCGCAACATGTGTTCAATGTAAAATACAACAAAACCTTAGCCTGGATAATTATCCAGTCTTATTTTTGTATGGAAAGCTTTTTCGAAATCTATATAGATTTCAAAAAAAACTAAAAAAAAAAAAATTGAAAAATTATACCCTTTTCTTTTGTTGGTATTTTACATTAAATATGTTCATTTCAAATATTGACAAGCTTTGGAGGACAAAACTTTTAACAAAAATAAGTAAATCATAAGTAGCTTCACAAACGTTTCTCGCAACTATCCACATATCTTGCCATTATAGACCCTAACTTTGAAATATGTCGATAGTGGTTGCAGGAACCGTTTGTGTGTTAACTAGTTTGTGATAGCTATCGCTTGCCTACGTGGGTGAAAATCTAAAAACAAATATTTCACATTACCATCTCTTATTAATGTACCTGCTCTAACAATGAGAAATATTATCATGTTATTTTCGTATGTATAAAATTAATCTTACAACTTGGCATGGCATACATGTACCTGAAAGGACCGAGACAGCATACAGGTATGCAGTCGTCTCGCTTCTTCATATCTAGTTCTAGGAATTTAGTTTTAAGTATTGATGTTCGTGTTTAGTTTTAAGTATTTAGTTCTAAGTAAGTATTTTTAATAATTCTTGACAGAAAGTCAATCGTAATTGTAGTATATCGCTCCAGGAGCAAGAGCAGTCCCAATATACAAATAAACTTTAGCCACGAGGCATTTCATATAACACCGTTAATTAATCTGAGCAGGCCATACATCATAGCCGCCTTTAATACCAAAATAAAAACTGTATTATTTCTAAACAATTGTAATCTATTTGAAAAAAAAGTCTCAATAAAGTATACTATACTATACTATGAATACTAGCTATGTCTAACCTGTGTGTTAACTTCAGACCCCAGATCAGTTACACTCGGGTTTAAAATATAACTATGAATACGGGCCTTTGATTTTTGGAAGTTGATTTCAACTCAGTTGACTGTGTGTGGGGAAGTCATTTGATTTGCTGTCAAATTGAGGGGAATTTGTACTAGGCTTGTGCAATCAGTGAAAGTGTGTGTGAGCGAAACGTAAGCAGTAAGATGACTTTAAACGCACACATAAAGAAAATTCCAGATACTTGTGGCATTTTATACAAAGTCCCTCAACTCAGTTGGTGCAGTGTGTGGCCGAATATAAATGCATGTGTAAACTCAATTGACAATTGAATTGATATGTGTATGGGCTGCTTAAGAATACAGACGCATATTAACGTTGAAGAATTAGTTTAAGTGAATACGTTAAAAAGGGTAAAACGTTAACGTTTTGTTTCAACATATAATATGCGCGTTTTTTTCAAATCTATATAGATTTCGAAAAAGCTTTCCATACAAAAATAAGCCTGGATAATTATGCAGGCTAAGATTTTGTTGTATTTTACATTGAAAACATGTTGCGGAAACATGTTTAGCCTATATAGGTTTGAAAAGAAAACACGCCTAATATGTATTATATATATATATATATACAATATACATATAGAGCCTTATTTATTAGAATTCCATAAAACACCTCTAAAATGCTGTATAGTTATGCAGTGTATAAGTTAAGTATTTATGCAGCCTTTATACTGTTATGTAGGTGTGGAGTGGGAGGAGTTAGGAATTTGAAAATGGGACAGGAAAATAGGATTTGGATGGGACCTTAGGATAGGATGTGACGGGAAAGGAAAGAGGGTTGTTCACGGGGACCGCGGCTCCGCTCGCCGGAATTGGGTTGGTTCTTGCCCCCCGTAAACAACTACCCTACATAGACAAACATAAATCGTGCCATACAAACTACCAAAATCTACTCTCTACTTTGTACTTACAGCGGACGGACGGCGGGATACCACATTGAGAGGGCGCTGGTGCTGGTATTCTATAGCGATCAAATTTGATAGCTATAATTATTTTGATAAATAAGTTTAAAACGGTTATTTATAAAAATTATTCAATATTTATTAAATAATAATCCAATGGAATATAAAGTCCTTAATTAATAGTCGTTAATTATATTCTTGTCCCAGTCTTCTGTGTTCCGTTGAGACTGAACCGTCTTGTTTGAGAGTGTAAGAATAATGATTTGAAAAACGAGCCTCCACTCATTGGTCGAATGTTTTCTCGATTGGTCGTAGAACTTTCTATTTATTTCCTAACAAACAGAACTGGTCGAATTTCTCTCTTCTCTGTTTCGAAGTTTGAGTGTTCGAAAGTTTATTTGGTTTTGGGATGACAGCTGGAAATTGACGTGTATTAATTACACGCTACAAGTACTCCTCCCCGAGTGACAAGGTTACGGTAATTATGTATTTTGTTGAAAACGAACTCTTTTCGCTTGTGCATCTTTTGCAGAATATGTTTTCATCGGATTCTGTAAGCGTGCTGTCGTCAAAGAAGAAGAAGTTCCGTTCGGTTGCTGATTCGATTCAGTTACTGGACTTGATGAAGAAGTAGGAGACTCAAGAGCCTGAGTCTGAAAGTTCTCAAAAAATGCTGGCTTAAGTCTTTCGGTGGAGATTGTCGTCGGTACGCCTTTGACTTTGACTTTGAAGACGAAGTCAGACAATCTCTCCAGTATCTCGTATGGTCCATCGTAGGGTTGCTCGCATGGTTTTCGTACGGCATCTACTCGGATGAATACGTGTGTGCAGTTGAAGAGTGATTTGTGTGCAAATGGTTTCCGTCGGTTGTGATGGGCTGATGGTGTGGCTCGTAACTGTCTCATCTGTTCCCGAAAGGTTTCCAAAAATATTTGTGGCGCGGGTGATACTTCCTCATCAATGAAAAATTCTCCAGGAAGTCTAAGTGTGGTGCCATAGACTAGTTCCGCCGCAGTAGTTTTTATGTCTTCTTTAAAGCATGTTCGTAGACCGAGAAGCACTGTTGGTAATGTGTTTACCCAATCTGAATCATCTTGACACATGACGGCAGATTTAAACGATCTATGCCATCGCTCTATCATTCCGTTAGAAGCGGGATGGTAAGCAGTTGTCCTAGTTCGTGTGCAGCCGATGAGTTTTGTTAGCGCGTCAAACAAAACTGATTCGAATTGGGATCCTCTATCAGATGTTATTGTTGCTGGAGCTCCGAATCGAGAAACCCAATTGGTGTAAAACGCTTTGATGACAGAATCGGCCGTGATGTCTTTTAGTGGGACTGCTTCAGGCCAACGAGTAAATCTGTCAATCATTGTAAGGAGATATCTATATCCCTGCGAGAGTGGCATGATTACTAGGTCGATATGTACGTGCCGAAATCGATCACTTGGCATTGGGATGTGTTGTGGAGTGTTTTTCACATGACGACCAATTTTGCTACGTTGACATGGCAAGCACGTTCTGCACCACTCGAGAATATCCTTGGCCATGTGTGGCCAAACGTAACTATTGCACACGAGCTTCTTTGTCGAACGTCCACTCGGATGAGAGAAGTTATGCATGTTTTCAAACACTCGTCTTCGTAAAGATTTGGGCACATATGGACGGATGGTAGCGGTTCCAATATCGCAGTAAACGATAGCGCTTGTGCCATCAACTCGTAGACCTCGAAGTTGCATAGATGTTTCAGTTGGGCACTCGATAAGTTTCGGCAACTCTTCGTCAACATTTTGCATATCAGCCAGCTCTTGTGTACTTACAATAACCGGTACGTTGATAGTGTTGATACGCGAGAGAGCATCCGCTACAACATTTTCTTTGCCAGAAATATGAACAATTTTTGTTGTGAGTTGTCCAATTTCTTCAAGCTGTCTTGCGACACGATCACAGGCATGATCTGACTTCTTTTGGAATGCATATATCAGCGGCTTGTGGTCTGTAAGGATCACCAGATCTCTTCCATCGATGATATGCTTAAAATGTTTCACCGCTCGATATATAGCTAGCAATTCTCTATCGTAGGTCTTATATTTCGTTTCTCGCTCACTAAGCTTTTGGGAGAAAAAACCCAATGGTTGTACCTCGTCATTTAGTCGTTGATCTAAGGCTGCTCCTATTGCGATGTCAGATGCGTCACACCGAAGAACAAGTGGAAGATTGGCTCTTGGATGTGCAAGTTGCACAGCGTCCTTGAATTTTTGCTTGCACTCTTCGAAGGCTTTGTCAGCTTCTGGTGTCCAGTGCACGGGCCGTTTGTCATGTTTTTTCGCTCCTTTTGTGAGTTCTACGAGTGGAGCTTGCGTTTGGGCTGCACCAGGTAGACAGCTTCGGTAAAAATTCCAAGAGCCAAGGAATCTTCGCAGCTTGTCCATTGTGTCTGGCTTGGGGTAGTTTGTGATCGCATCGACACGTTCTTGAGGAGGCTTAATGCCGTCTTTGTTTACCGTGTAACCAAGATATTTGACTTCGGATTGTCCAAAGACACATTTCGCGGTGTTGATGACTAGGCCGAATTTCTGAAGTCGTTCCATGACGAGCTCAAGATGCTTTCGGTGTTCGACTTCGTTAGTCGATGCGATAAGCAGGTCGTCAATGAACGCGTGGACAAATTCGAGTCCTCGTAGGACAGTGTCCATGAATCTTTGCATTGTTTGTGCAGCGTTGCAAAGTCCAAAAGTCATCACCGTAAACTCAAAGAGACCAAAGGGTGTGATAACAGCCGTCTTCGGTATGTCTTCTGGTGCGAGAGGAATTTGATGATATGCCCTCTTTAGATCGAGCACAGTAAAAATCGTTTGTCCTGGTAGTTGGTGGGCAAAATCCTTGAGGAATGGCAAAGGATATTTGTCTGGGACGGTTATACTGTTAAGGCGTCGATAGTCACCACAAGGCCTCCATTCTCCTGATTTCTTAGCAACAAGGTGTAGTGGTGATGCCCATTCGCTGTCCGATGGTCTGCAGATTCCGCGTTGAATCATATCGTGGAACTCGTCTTTGGCTGCTTTTAGTTTTTCTCCAGCTAGACGGCGCGGTCGTTCTGCGACAGGGTGTCCTCGTACAATTATGTGATGTTGTACGGAATGATCTGCGACCTTGTTGGTGGATTCGTGGGTGATACTGCTATATTTCTTGAGGATATTAGAGTACGGGTTTGATAAATCCAAAGTGTGGAGTGTAGGTTGAGATGAATCGACGATATTACCTGACTTACTCAGATGAGTGATGCTGTCGAAAAGAAGTTTACGTTTTAAATTTATAACAAGGCCAAAGTTATGAATGAAGTCGGCGCCAATGATTGCCTGCGTTACATCAGCGACGATGAAACTCCAACGGAAATCTCGACGAAGTCCGAGGTCAATCGAGATTGTTTTGTTTCCATACGTCGAGATGGTGGAACCATTGGCGGCGAATAATTTAGTCAGGGCAGGTTTCTTAGTGCTGGTGTATTTTTCTGGCAGAACAGAAACGTCTGCACCAGTATCTATCAGGAAAGGGATTTGGGTTTTCTTATCGGCAACTTGTAGGCGGAATCGGTCGTTGCTGCCGTGCGCGACCGCTATTTCGCGCAACGGCAAATTTAGTTTTCCGATTTATTCCAACGTGGACACCCTTGGCGACAGTTATGTGCTTCATCGCCAAATCTGTCGTGATAGTAACAAAGCTTGTTATTACCGGAGTCAGTGCGTCGGGTTTGGCTGGTTGATCTTTTACGAGATACAGAACATTTTGAAAATTGTTGGTTACCTTTAAGAGCGTTTATATCCATGCGTAGGGATTCAATGGACTTAACGACTTCATTCAAGGTCATGGTACTGGTTTTTGAAACAGCCTGTACCTCTTCTGTTGGAGCTGGCGATGCGATTGTGCATAGACGAGAGTTGGACATATCAAAGATTTTATCGCCAACTTCAGCCAGTTTGTCAAGGTTTTCTTGACCGGTTGCTAACAATACGGTACGCAAGTTTTCAGGCAACCGATCGAAAAAAAGTGTGCGCATAATAGCTTGGTCGCATCTTCCAGAAGCTAGATGCTTCATGTGTGCCAAGATCTCTGTAGGTTTTTTTCCTTCAGTGTCTTCACCCCGCAGCAGTCGTTGTAATTGGGACTCAGGTGTTGGGGCGAAGTTACTGATTAGCCTCTCTCTCAAAGCTAGGAATTTGTTAGTGGTCGGTGGATTACTGACCAAATCCCCAACTACTCTTAACGCTTCCCCTTCGAGGCTGACTAACAAGTGGGCGTATTGTTCAGCGTCGTTTGAAACACCACCAAGTTGAAAAGCGATTTCTACTTGTGATAGCCATAGTTCCGGATACACAGCATTGAATTTTGGCAGTTGAATTCGTTGTGCCAAGACCCTCTGAGCATCTGGGGGAAACGTTAAAATAGTAGGAATGGAACTCACTAGTTGGTTGGTCATAGCTTGAGGTGTAGGACTTGGTGGAACTCTAATTGACGTGGGAATAGGTACTTCCTGTCTCAGTTGGTTGTCTTTTAGAGTCCGAATCGCTTCGTTTGCCAACGAGAGTTCCCATCGTAGCTGATTGAGGAGATCAAGGGTTGATGAATCGTTTGGTTCAGCCATCTTCGTGCTTTCGTCGCTTGAAAATTGTTCTGGGCTTGTATCGATGGGATTTGTTGCCCGAGTTCTAGGTCGCTTCATGTGTTTGAAAAGGGCTTTGCAAATTCCACTGGATCACGTCGGGGTCACCAGTTTATAGCGATCAAATTTGATAGCTATAATTATTTTGATAAATAAGTTTAAAACGGTTATTTATAAAAATTATTCAATATTTATTAAATAATAATCCAATGGAATATAAAGTCCTTAATTAATAGTCGTTAATTATATTCTTGTCCCAGTCTTCTGTGTTCCGTTGAGACTGAACCGTCTTGTTTGAGAGTGTAAGAATAATGATTTGAAAAACGAGCCTCCACTCATTGGTCGAATGTTTTCTCGATTGGTCGTAGAACTTTCTATTTATTTCCTAACAAACAGAACTGGTCGAATTTCTCTCTTCTCTGTTTCGAAGTTTGAGTGTTCGAAAGTTTATTTGGTTTTGGGATGACAGCTGGAAATTGACGTGTATTAATTACACGCTACAATTCAGCGCGGCCATTATGCCCACCCTACCTGGCGATCCGGCGGCCATTTTGGATCTCCCCAACGCACGGATGCCTCAGCAGCTCAGTCCATCAGCCGAAGATACTTGAGCGTACCCTTCACACGGCCCTCAGCGACTCATGTCGCTTTTAAACAAAAATACAAAAAAAAAAAATTCAAAAAATACCGGGTTTTCTTTTTTCATCATCTGAGGCGTGTATTATTTAGTGAAATTTTATTTAACATTAGCGTTTTACTACAAAAGGTAAAAAAAGAAAAAAAATAATAATAAAAAATAATAAAAATATAGAAAGGCAAAAAGAAATATCGGTTAAAACTTTATATTTATTGAATATTTTAAATATGAACGAAAACTTAAACTACTCGTTTTATTTTTAACGGACAAAAATTCAGTCCTTAAAATACGTGGTTTCGTCGTGCGTCTTCTCCAATGAATTATCATCTCTTTTTCTCTTCGTCTCGTTCTTTTTCGTTTTCGTCTGGAGTGTTGACTGCTAGGGGCACAGTTGACGTTCAAAATTAGTACTCCTTTTCTCAACTAGGTGGCGTCACATTATAACTCGGCCTTTTCTGACATTTGCTCATCGTCCTCGATGTCTTCTTCTCCATCATCCAATCCATCTAAGTCTGGAGCGACTGCACACCACATTTTTATTCTGTCCGCGGAGAATACAGAGTTGAAATGTCGACTTGTCCTACTCATTCCAGGAATGTCTTCAATTACGTAGCGATTGTTCCCCAAAACTTTTGTGATCATATATGGGCCTTTATATTTCGGCTCAAGCTTTCGAGACATACCGGTCGCAGCAGGCTCATTTTCCACCAGAACTAAATCGTCCACAGCATATACGGGTGGTCTAGTATGCTTCTGGTCGAACGTCTTTTTCCACTTCTCTTTTTGCTCTGATATGTTTTGCGAAGCTACTTGTCGTTTTTCAAAACTGGAACGGTCATCGTCTTCATTGCTTATTATGTCAATCAACAAATTCTCATTTTTACTTCGAATTCTGAAATCGAATACTAGTTCATTTGGGCTGAAACCGGTTGTTGCATTTTTCTGAGAGTTGACACTCCATTGCAAGTTGATGAGTTCCAGGTCCCAACCTCTATCGTCCTCAACAGATGTCCGAAGATATGATAAAATTGTGCGATTAGCCCGCTCTACTTGGCCATTCGAGCGGGGAGATCTAACAGCGTTCTGTACATGGCGTATGTTATTTTGTTGGCAATATTCGGCAAACATCTTTGAAGTGTAAGAAGTTCCTCTGTCAGTCACAATAACCAGCGGCAATCCGAAATACGAAGTCAACTCGTTCAAAACTCGTAAAACAGGAACAGTTTTTGTAGTTTTTACTGCTTTAACCACAAGGTATTTTGTAAAAGCGTCCGAAATAGCTAATACATATAAATTTCCTCTTTTACTTTTTATGAAAGGTCCCAGATGGTCCATATGAAGCGTTTTGAATGGTATGGGATCAACATTCCACAAATTAAGTTCGCCTACCTTTTTACCTCCAGCTGATTTATTATAGGCGCAAGCCAAACAGGAAGACACATATTGTTTAATATATCGTCGCATGTGCGGAAACCAGAAATCCTTTTTGATTCGGTCTACGGTTTTGTCGACTCCGAAATGACCGCAATCGTCATGGCAATATTTTGCGACACGCCATCGTATGGATTTTGGTATGACCAACTTGCATTTTCCGTCGATGCGTCGATATAGTCGCGAGTGCTTAATAACGTACTCGGCCCGAATTTGTTTCTCGGATGGTGAGACCTCTTCTCCGTTGAGAATTCGAATCATCTTCATGGATTTTTCATCAAGTATTTGCAGAGATGAGAACCAATCCGTTTCACATATGCTGATGGTGTTTATAGCACTCTTAACAATGTCGGGCTCAGCAGGTGGCAAGCATGGTGAACGGCTAAGAGCATCTACGTGCTGCATTCTATTTGCGATACGATGCTCCAACGTGAAACTGAATTCTTGGAGTTTCAGCCACCAACGTGCGATTCGGGGTAAAAGTTCTTTTTTTAATTTCGTCGTAGTAACAGCAGCACAATCCGTCACAACCTTAAATGGTCTTCCCAGTAAAAACACTTTAAACCGTTCAAGTGTTTCAACGATAGCCAACACCTCGAGCTCGTAGCTGTGGTACTTTCGCTCAGCATCGGTACACTTTCGGCTATAATAAAAAACTGGACGTGCGGTTTTACCATTCGTTGTCTGTAGTAAAATCCCGGCGACTCCTATGGAACTGGCGTCTGTGTGAACTTCATGGATGGCATTTGGGTTGTAGATTGCGAGTACTGGTTCCGTTGTCAGTGCCTGCTTAAGATCGTTAAAGGCACTTAACTCCGACGCTTGCATTTTGAAATCTGTACCCGTTCTTAAGAGTTGCGTTAACGGTCGAGCAATTATTGAATAATCCTTGACGAACTTTCTGAAGAAACCTGTTAATCCCAGGAATCTGCGGACATCGTGGACTGTTTTCGGTTGCATAAACTGAAGGATCGCTGACGTCTTTTCTTCTCCTGGTCGTATTCCGTTTTCGTTTACTCGATGTCCAAGGAAAAGAATATCGGTTTGCAAAAATTTACATTTTCCAAGTCGCAATGTTAAACCGTGTTTCCTCATTAGATTCAGGATTCCCCGAAGTCGTTCCAAACCTTGCTCCACCGTTCGACTAGGGATTATGATGTCATCTAAATATCCCATTGCTTCACCTGTTGGGACCGTCGACAAAACTTTATTGATCATATTTTGGAACACGCTCGGCGCATTTACCAAACCAAACGGCATTCGGTTGAACTCATAATGTCCATTATGAGTTATGAAGGCGGTGTATCTTTTTGAACTCTCGTGAATTTGAATCTGGTGATATCCGGATAGAAGATCAATCGTAGTAAAATACTTGTTATTTGCAAGTTGTGCAAGCATTTCGTCAATTGTTGGCATTGGAAAAATTTGTTTAACGGTGAGCGAATTGAGTTTCCGGTAGTCAATACATAAGCGGTCTTCTCCGTTCTTCTTGGAAACTAAGACTACGGGCGATGCATATGATGACTCACTTGGACGGATGATTTCGGTTTTCAGTAAATTTGAAATAATACTATCGACTTTTTCTCGTTTTGAAAATGGCAAACGGTAAGGTTTTATTTGCACTGGTTCGTTTGATGTTAACTCGATACTTAATCTAACTATTTCACATTTACCTAGTTTGTCCAACGTTTCTGCGAAGCAATCATCATAGTCATCGAGTATCAACTGCAATTTCCCATTTTGCTCTTCAGTCAGATGATTATTTGAATTTTTCTGGACCTTTTCGATGCGACACATACCTTCCTGGATTATTACGCGATTTTCTTTACGGCAAAGGATATCAGCCCCAAGTAATATCGGTTCCTGTAAGTACTGATCATCAACCACGTATAGATTCACATTAGGGTATGGCTGATCTACCAATAAGTCACATACGATTTTGTTTTTACAGCTATACTGTCCACCGCCAAAACCCGTAAGATGCATGTCGTTCGTCGGTATTAATTTAGTTATTCGTTTGGCTACCGTGTGCTGGATTAAGGAATACGCGCTACCTGGATCGACGAAGGCATCGAGTTCAGTGTTATTGATGCGAACCGTTTTTACTATTCTACTGACATTGAGTTCGCTATCCTGATTGTTAATTTGGTTGATGTTGCCTTTGTCGCTTGACGTTGGTTTGGTGCACGTTTCCGCTTTATGCCCTACTCGAAGACAGTTCCTACAGCGTTCTCGTCGTGGTTCCTTGGGACAATTTAACGAAATATGCCCCGGTTCGTTGCAATTGTAGCACACGAAGGTACGGTTGCCCTGATATTGGTAGCGATTATCTATCATTGGCGGTTTTGCTATCACTGTCTTTTCTCGTGTTGTACTTGGATACTGCTGCTGATGTGGTATTTTAGCCGTTGATTTTACTGTCGTATCTTCGTAGGACTTGATTGATCTTAGAAGCTGCAATAAATTGTCGAAATTATGTGCGGACATGGCATGTTGCATTTTTGGATCATTAAGTCCCCTTAAGATATATTTCGTTATTGCTTGGTCCGATAGCCCACCTTTACGACCGATGGCACACATCTTGTAATAGTAATGCTCCGGTGACTCGTTGAATTCGCGTATATTGTTTGTCATTTCAAAGTGTATGTCCGCTTCATTGAATGTGCAAGGAAAATCATTCAAAAATCTCTCCTTAAATTGCTGCCACGTAACAAAGATATCTGGCATGCTATCCACCCATAGTTTAGCTGCTCCTTTGAGTTTGGCTATGACAGCTAACAACAAGCATTTCTCTGGCCAGTAATAAACTTCCATTAAATTGTTGATGCGGTTGACGAATTGTTGGGAGTTAAGCGATGATGGTTCAAGAGGGTTAAATTCTGGCAAAACGTCGATGATGTCACGTACATTTGTCGAACTATTCGTACCAGCATGAAACAATATTTGATTATTGGGTAAGTTCGTTGACGTCGGCTGACCTACATTGCCATATGGATATGTCGGTGGTACAAAACCAAACTGCGATCTCCATTCCGTTGCATTTTGTTGGGAACTTATTACGGTTTGAGGTTTCGTATGAGTATGCTGATGGCAAGAGAATGAGGGGTGAACATACTGATTTGTACTTACGGTTGGGAGGAATTGTTCGTTGGATGTATTTTCATCTACGTGTGCTGGGGTGATCTTAACTTCCGACAGTTTCCCTATTGCGTCAGGTGTTAGACGTTTGTTTTCTAGTACGGTCGAAGAGTGTATTGGTGCTGTTTCCGATGTAGAAATCCAATGCTCTGGCGTGGCACTGAAATTATTTGCGTTGAGACTCAGCATGGTGCGTTCTACAAGCGATTTCAGATCATCGAATTTTTCGTTTAGGGCATCAATCCGGGTATCGTGTGAATTAATGTCGCCCATCGTGTTTGTCTGAATACGTTGTACCAAAACTGCTTTTGTTCCATCGTTGGCTAGCCCCAGTTCTACGCACTTCGCTTGTAGCTCAGCGAGTTTCATTTTGTTTAATTGCGTCGTCATTTTCGCTGTTAAGGATGTTTCAGGTTACAATCCCACTTCTGAGTTATAGAAAGGCAAAAAGAAATATCGGTTAAAACTTTATATTTATTGAATATTTTAAATATGAACGAAAACTTAAACTACTCGTTTTATTTTTAACGGACAAAAATTCAGTCCTTAAAATACGTGGTTTCGTCGTGCGTCTTCTCCAATGAATTATCATCTCTTTTTCTCTTCGTCTCGTTCTTTTTCGTTTTCGTCTGGAGTGTTGACTGCTAGGGGCACAGTTGACGTTCAAAATTAGTACTCCTTTTCTCAACTAGGTGGCGTCACATTATAAAAATAAAATAAATCACTCTTATACAAACACAACAAGAAGCAGACCACGAAGAACTTTCCCTTCCTCAACAGTGCAATTATGCACAAGTAAACTAAAACGGGGCCCTACCTAAATTGAGCTCAGTTAAGGTGGATGAACACAGCATTAACAAGAATTATTACCCGACAGAGAATCGCGGTGAAGGGAACGAAATTTTACATTTAATTTTGAACACTTAATAATAAATCGGAGGCAAACTAAAATATAACAATAGAAATACCCCCACGTCAAAAGGTATGTTACTGTTGGAGTAATGAAACATACATACATACATCATTCGACAACTAGATGTCCATGCCAATGCCACCCCTGTGTTTGCGTTGGCTAACCTGACGACACGTACTCATCCTTCGTCAGTGAACGACTCAACACACCAAATTACTTGCGCTACATTTTGTTTTCTTTTTAACTATTGTTTCTTTAATAATAAATATAAATTGTTCTTGTGTCTTTTAAACTTTATCTTTTCTTGTATGTTCTGTCCACACACGAACATAACAATTGGCGACGAGGATAAAGGACTGCGTGTAAATTAAAAAAAAAAAAAAAAGAAGATAAAACAAGATGGCGAATGAAGCGAAAATTCTCGAACTATTGGAAGTTCAATCCAAACTCCTGCAATCAATCATCGCTGGAAAGAGTTCAACAACAGAGATTTCACAACCAAGTCCGGAATTGCTTATGGATTCCTTAGCAAACAGCATATCAGAGTTTTGCTACGATCCTGCAAATGGAATTACGTTCGAAGCATGGTTTTCTCGGCACGAGGACATATTTTGTGTAGGCGGAAAAGATCTCGATGATGCATCGAAAGTGCGATTATTAATGCGCAAACTCAACCCAATTGCGCACGAGAAATATGCGTCATACATTTTACCAAAACATACACGAGATGTAGAGTTCAAGGAAACTACAGAGATGCTGTTAAATATGTTCGGTGCCAAGGAGTCGCAGTTCAGCGCACGTTACCGTTGCCTGCAGATAGCCAAAAATGCAGAAGAGGACTTCATAAGTTACGCAGCGCGTGTAAACAAATTGTGCGAGGATTTCAAGCTAAGTGTGCTAACATCAAATCAATTCAAGTATTTAGTGTTTGTCACAGGCCTGCAGTCATCGGCCGAGGCAGACATACGCACAAGATTGTTGTCGTCATTGGAGGATGATGCAACTTTGGACTTAGCACAGCTGTTGTCGGGTGTGCAAAAATATATTAGCCTTAAAACAGATACAGCGCTAATCGAAAACACGTCGACTCCAAGCACATCAGTCAATGCTGTAAAAAGAAAGAAGCACTATCCATCTCGACCGAAACCTAAGCACCAGCAACAAAGCAGTCATCCGCAAGGCAGTCAACCAAGATCCCCCTGCTGGAGTTGTGGAGAAATGCATTTTTTTCGCGATTGTCCATTTCAAGAGCACAAATGCCAAAAATGTAAAAAAATTGGTCACAGAGAGGGCTACTGCAACTGTTTTTCAAAAACAAACAGACAGAAGGAGAATAAAGTTGAACGAGGAAAACATTATCACAACTGCAAAAAGTTTTCACCAAGCAACAAGTCAATATACTTCAAGGTCAATAGCGTCAGTCATGCTAAGCGACGAAAATTTGTGTCAGTAGTTATTCGCCCTAACGATCGCACCGGTAAGCACACACTTAAGCTTCAAGTTGACACAGGATCTGACATAAGCATAGTCAACATTTCCACATGGAAAAAGTTTGGTCAACCTGGATCAAAACTAAAAGGGACTCAAGCTAAAAGTGCATCGTTGGACAACATCAAGTTGGTAGCTGAATTTCCGTGCGAAGTTCAGCTCAACGGGGAAGTTAAACAATGCAAATTTTTCGTTTCAAATATTGACACTTTGAATATTTTAGGTACTGATCTGTGCGAAATCTTTAACTTATGGGACCAGCCAATCAGCGCAATTTGCAGTCGAATCATTCAGCCAACAATCAATGATCGGCAAGCTGCAATTGATAACATCCAAAAGCGATATGCTGAGCTGTTCAGAGAAGATTCGTCAATCTGTACTAAAACCGAAGTAGAACTTCATCTTAAAGAAAATGCATCACCAGTCTTCAGGGCCAAACGTCCAGTAGCGTATTCAGTCCTACCGCTTATTGAAGAGGAACTTCAACGACTTCAAGACCGCAGTGTCATCACCTCAGTTGATTACTCAGACTGGGCAGCACCTATTGTGGTCGTCAGAAAAGCATCTGGAGGCGTTCGAATTTGTGGAGACTACTCATCGGGTCTTAATCAGTCATTAGAGTCCCATCAATATCCACTTCCTCTGCCTGAAGACATCTTTGCCAAAATTGCCAACAGTCCATACTACACACACATAGACTTGGCAGATGCGTATCTTCAAGTTGCCGTAACACAAGGGGTTGTTCACTTTCAATAGGCTAGCGCCTGGAGTCAAATCTGCGCCAGGGGCCTTTCAACAGTTGATGGACGCAATGCTTGCGGGTATAGATGGCGTTGCAGCATACCTCGACGATATAGTCGTCAGCGGAAAAGACTGGCAGGAGCACATGCGTAATCTAGATAAAGTTCTTCAACGTCTTTTGGATTACAATTTCCGAATCAAAATCGGTAAGTGTTAATTTTTTGTACCTCAAATTAAGTATCTTGGTCATATCATTGATGCGAATGGACTGCGACCAGACCCCGACAAAATTAAACGAATAAAAACAATGACAGAACCTAGAAACATTCCTGCAGACTTACCGTTCTACACCGAATCGAAATGTATTAAATTTTAAATCGCCAGCAGAAGCATTTTTGGGTCGTAGAATGAGAACAACGTTGGATCTGTTAAGACAAAAAGACAGCACTACTGGCACTTCATCGAATGAAAAACAAAACAGGCAATTTAATAGACATCACGGCGCTAAGAAAAGACATTTCCTTGCCGGTGATATTGTCTACGCCAAAATCTACCGGAACAACAAAGAGCACTGGGTACCAGGTACTATCATCGAACGTAAAGGAACAGTCAACTATAACGTCCTCATATACGATTTAAATAAGACGAAACTAATAAGATCACATGCGAATCAAATCAAAGCTCGATATTCGTCAGATATCGAAAAGGGCTCTACAAACGCATTCCTCGATCTAATAGACATGTTTCAACCAAATCAGCAGCCTAGAACAATACAAGATGTTCCAGAAATAAACCACGATATTTTAAATCCAGAAATCGCAGATGCCTCTGAGGACCCTACTAACGAATCAACTTCAGTTACTTCAGAATTTTTGGGATTTCCTTCAAGACCACATACTCCTGAACCAGTACAAGTGACTTCATCAGGACGAGCTGTACATGCACCTGCCTGGATGAAGAACTATGATCTCTCTTAAGTAAGGGACGTGTTGGAGTAATGAAACCTACATACATACATCATTCGACAACTAGATGTCCATGCCAATGCCACCCCTGTGTTTGCGTTGGCTAACCTGACGACACGTACTCATCCTTCGGCAGTGAACGAATTTTGAATTGAATTGAATTTTATTGAGTCTCTATTTTTCTCTTTCTTACATCAATGTCTTAATTCTAGTTACATTTTTGTTTTGAGTATGGAGGCTTTAATGTATGGCCGTCTCTTTCAGTTTGCTTCTTAACTTATTATATGCCACATGGCTTGCTTTTTCTTGTTTGTTTCATTTAGCTCTTGCTCACGGAGCTATTTAACTTTTACATTCGACTGTGATGTCTTCGTTTTCTTATGACTACCCTAACTATTTACAAACTACTTGGATGTTATTTACATATTGTATTTACATTTATACATACATATTACTAATATGAATATAGCTATATTTGAGAAAATATACATTCGGTTAGTGGGAACGAGAGTGCCCATTGTATGAGTTTGACATGATTGCTTTGGTAGGTTATCGAACAGGTAAAGTTATTATTTATATAAACGAGCGTTTATTTGTCTTTTGGATGCAGGTGCACGTTAGTGTACATTTTTGGTTTAGATTTAATATGATACGTTTTTGAATTTAACAGTTATTTGTGTGTTTATTTATTTTACTTTTACTTTATTTCTTATTTTTTTTTTTTTTTTTTTTTTTTTTTTAATTTTCTCTGATAAAATATTTTGTAATCCATGTGGATTTTGTGATGGATTCTACTGTGAAGTCAAGAATTTTAATAAAGTACTATTTATTCACCATTCATTCCAACTGAGGTGTTTTTTTTTTTTTTTTTTTTTTTTTCATCATTGTTTGCCGCGGGTGCCGTTGTTGCCACTGGTACCGTTGTTGTCACTGGTGTCTATGTTACTGCCGATGCCGCTATTGCTGCAGTTGCTGAAGACTGTATACTTCGATGACGATGCCACGTTTCTGTGGACTTCCATGTCGTGATTGGGACACGAAAGATCTTACATGAAAGATCTATGTTGCTGGAGTTCTGAAGCTCCTGTATTGACTATGCCACATTTCTGTGGACTTCCTTGTCATGTCATGGGACACGAACGATCTTACTTGAAGATCTATGTTGCTGGAGCTCTTGTTTTGAAGCTCCTGTGTAACCACAATTTTATGCGGGTTGTTGAGGTGTGAGAGTGCTTTCGTTTCGCGACCCGTCGATTTAATGGTCACCACGTGCAATTCGTTACGGAGACCGGAACTGTTACTGTTACTGGTGTCTGTTTTATTTATGGAATTGGCCATTGTTACGTGATACGCCGGCCTTATTCCTCCTTGTTGCTTTAAATGGATAATTAATAATTACGTTAAATGTTTTAAACTTTCTCTGCCGGCGTTGAAATTAAATTTTCTTTCAGCGTCTTGTTCACGACGAGAATTTCCACCGCGACCTGCCATTTTCAACCGATCTGGGCTGCAGTTGCCTTTGCACTCCGGCAGTGATCGACTCAACACACCAAATTACTTGCGCTACATTTTGTTTTCTTTTTAACTATTGTTTCTTTAATAATAAATATAAATTGTTCTTGTGTCTTTTAAACTTTATCTTTTCTTGTATGTTCTGTCCACACACGAACATAACAGTTACAAAAAAAATATTTACGCGAAATTATTTTTAATTTACTTAGACACTAATTTCCTTTTAGGAGATAAAGATAATAAATAGGTAATTTTAATTGGACTAAGCTAAATTTGGCACATGTATCTATATATATATATATATATATATTTATCTAACCAAGATCGAGATAGCTGTATATTGAATATCTGGTATACGCAGTATATAACAATTTCTCTTCTTCTAATATATTAATTTTTTTTTTTTTATGGTGTATGTATATATGTGTAAACCGAGGATGAAATGTGAACAGAGGACAACGAAATACAAGGATGTCTTCTACTACAGAAATCTTAAGTAGTAGAGAACTGTCAGAACAGCTCGGGCATGTGAGTTGTGTGTGGAGCGAGTTCAGTTCTATAACTACACACAGCGAACGTTGGACACATGCCTGAGTTTGTTAACTTTAGGTAGGCTTTTCTGTTACAAATAATAAGGTTTATATATCAGAAGTGGGATCACTCAGCTCCAACATTGCCAAGGAGAACGAAAAATTAAAATGACACAAGTAAACGTAAGTCGATGTTTTTTTAGTTTCATATATATATTTTCTTGTGTAACCAAACCCATGACCATCAATATGGTTTACTCTTTCTCTTCGACGCACTTGTGTATGTTACGAAGGTTCGTTCCACTATTGACACCGGCCTATCGCCCACATAATTCCATCTCTTACTGTACATACGGGTTCTGACATCCACTAACGCATACCCCCTAAATGATTATATACCAAATTGTATCAAAATAAACATATAAAAGCAGGTAATTGCAAGGAATGAGAACTAAGTAAAAGTGAGATGTCCCTCAACCACATTGTCCCTTAGGATTCAAATAATACCTGCGTTACTTCTTCAAACGTTCCATAATATAATACCATACACAAACTCTCATGTGCAAACCTAGATATATGCTGTCCACAAAGTATTCATACTTACGTCCCTTTCCTTTTTTTTGCGTCCCTGTGTTGAGCAAACAAAAACGGTAATTATAAATTATCTATCTTGTGTATGTTATAAGAAGAAACTGCATATGCACATATAAAAATACATTTTGGTCTTGCGTCGAAGCGTGGTCGTTGCGCATTCAAAAAATAAGAAAAGGAAAGCGTTTCAATTGTTATTAAAACAAATTCTAACGTAAGTTAATAAACTTTAAAAATATGTCAAACACAAGCCGAAAAAGGTCAGCAGCCGAGTCAGCCGAGATAGCTAATCTGCGTAAAGAAATAGAATCCCTAAAAGCGCAAAACGCAAACTTGGAACTCGCCATTAGCAGAAGATCGCGAAGCACAGAACGCGAGGAAACAACATCATCATCGGAGCCGTCCACCACAAATTCTATAAGGTTTGGTCCAGAGGAGATAAAACAAATAATACCACCGTTTAATCAATCGTCAAATACCGGATTAAACTCACGTCAGTGGGTCGAGACCTTTGAGAACATACGCCATTTGTATAACTGGGACAATCGCTCCACGTACATATACGCATCTCTCCGACTGGAGGAAGGAGCAAAGAAGTGGTTCATCGACCAGCAAGGTAAATTGAAAGGGTGGGAAGAATTTGAAAATTGCATGATAAAAGACTTTCCTAGTTTTGTTGATGAATCCGTTATTATAACACAGTTAATGACAAGACGAAAATAATCTATCGAAAGCTTCGAAAACTACGCTTATGACATTAAGGGTATGGCGAGCAAACTTAACTTTGGTAGTCAGATGATTATTAATTATATTATAGCAGGGCTAAGAGATCATGACTTAAGAAGCTTTTTAACTTTAGCAAACTGCAATGACATCACCGATTTACTTTCGAAAATTAAAACATATGGCAATAACGAAATGCAACAAATGGTTCGCGATAAATTCGAGCGACGTTCACACTCACAATCGCGTCCTGTTGTAAAACCATTCAATGGAACCTTTCCCAGGTCTATTAATGCCCAAGGTACTAACCGATCCAGCAACTACCATCTAAGCAAGTCCAATTATACCAGTACAAAGTGTTATAATTGCAACACGCCTGGTCATATAGCTGGGACTGCCACAGACGCCAACCCCACTTCAATAAATTTAATTCACAAAACGAACCATCCAACTTTCAAAGCCGTTCATCTACCTTCAATAAAATCAATTATCAAAACGAAAAATCAAACTTCAACCACCGTCCAATTCCTTCCAACAATTCATCTAACGAACCACTGCGAAAAATACGGCGACTGCTTAACACCGGCGACGAAAGTGGGCTTATTAAAAACATAACAGTAGACAACAAACCAATTAGGGCATTTTCAGATTTGGGTAGTGATTGTTCCACATTAAAGCTTGGGGAAGCAGTAAAAAATAATTGGGAGATACAGCCATGTACATCCAAACTGATTGGGTTTGGAATGCATTCAATCGAGGCTGCCGGAAAAATTAATAAAATCGTTTGCGCTGGAGACGTAACCATGTCCATCGAAATATTCATTGTAATTCCGCTCAGGACGTACCCATGATTCTTGGGCGAAATTTCTTGGACTCTCCAAAAGTATGTCTCATTAAGAGATATGGCAGCCTCTTGATTAAAAATGCGGAAGACACCGAGTACATTGAAAAGCCATGACTCCAGACGTTGCGTTTGGTTGAACAACATACTGCCGTTTCCCCGGATATTGACATAAGCTCTATACATATTGGCAACTTCAACTACACTGACTCAGACAAATGCACTTTAATTCAGCTTTTAAATAAATACCGCGAATGCGTAGCAGTTAGCCTAATGGAACTGGGCAAGACAAATCTAATAACAATGACGATAACGCTTAGAGAAAATAAAATAATACGTTACAAGCCTTATAGCATACAACGAAGCCACACACCTAAATGCTATCGTCGACGAGCTTCTAAAAAACGATATAATCGAGGAATCTTGCTCAGAATACGCCAGTCCCGCATTGCTAGTAAAAAAAAAGAATTCAACTTACCGAATGGTTGTCGATTACCGACAACTTAACTCTATTACGGTACGCCAAAACTTTCCATCGCCTAACATTGACGAACTCATAAATTCAATGTGTAATGCAAAAGTTTTTATTATATTGGACCTTCTTAGTGGCTATCATCAAATCCCAGTGGACAAAAAATCAAGATATTTAACCTCATTTGTAACGCCACAAGGTCAATATCAATACAAAAGGGTTCCCTTTGGATTGACGAACGCACCTGCCATTTTCGTAAGCTTAATAAGAATAAAATAGCAATATACATGGACGACATCGTTATGTTCGGAGATCGTGTGGAATCTGTCTTGCTGACCTTTGAAAACCTCTTACAGATACTAAATGAATCTAATCTTACTTTAAACCTCAATAAATGCAAGTTTTTCTCAGATACCATTACATATCTAGGTCACTAGATTAGTTCAGGAGGCGTAAGTCCCGGTGCCTGCAAAGTAGAAGCTGTGAAGTCATTTCCTATTTCTACCGAAACTAAACATGTGAAGCAGTTTCTAGGATTATCCGGCTATTTCAGGCGCTTTATTCCTAGATATGCATATATAGCGGCGCCTTTGAATGCTCTTTTAAAGAAGGAAACAACCTTTATATGGACTTCTACCGAACAGAAAGCTTTTGACGATTTAAAAAATAAATTATGCTCTTCACCAATTTTAACTATATATGACCCTATTAGAAACCATGAACTCCATACTGACGCCTGCTCAAACGGTCTCGCAGGCGTACTAATTCAAGTCGAGGAAAAGCTAGACAAAAGAGCCATTTCCTACTTCAGCCGAGCTACCACTGACTTAGAAAAAAAGTATCACAGTTACGAGCTGGAGATGGTTGGATGTTGTAGAAATAGGGTAGGCACTGATTGGCTTTAATTTGGCTAAGCCCAGTGTTGTAACTGTTACTACTCATCAATTGTGCTTATTTTACCTCCAAGTGGTAACCATCGGGTACTGGTCGCTGCCCATCCGGGCACGACTTGCTAAACTTATAAGCGCGAGTGCTGAGCAAAGGATGAATTCCATCAACGGAACCAACGGTGGCGCTAAAATTTCCAGAACGGAAACAAAACCTTATCTGAGCTACTCCGACATATTCGGAGCTCAGGTCGATAAGGATTTCCAAGTACTAGTCAGGGTCTTGGAAAAGAGTTGGTGGCGGATGAGCCCCTAGTGGGCCAATGGCAGCGCTCACACCCCCGTAGTGGGTTACTGACACCGGTGTACCCGGCCCCTTGTCCTAGGGGTATACAAGGATCTGGCCCTCCAGGTTGGGGGTTGTGCGTGAGGTTAACTACCTAACCACGTAAAAAAAAAAAGAGTTCCGAAACAACCAAAAGCCTCGGAAAAGGACGGATCTACTGTTGACAACCACGCTAAACGAAATAAGGACAACGACGTTCGGATATGTACCTGGAATGTTCGTTCAATGAACGGCGACGGTGCATCCGAACAACTGGCAGAGGCCCTAAACTGCTACAAGGCAGATATAACCGCCATCCAGTAAGTGCGTTGGAATGGGCCAGGCAGAAAAAGGATGGAAAACTGTGATATCTACTACGGTGACTGCTATACAGAAAATAAACAGCGCTTATTCGGATGCGGATTTGTCATACGCGGCAGACTTAGGCAAGAAGTCTTGAGCTTTCAGCACGTGAGTGAGCGTCTTATGACAATCCGTGTCAAGGCAAAATTCGCCAACATAAGCCTTATATGTGCTCACGCCCCCACAGAAGAAAAAGACGACGCTACCAAAGATAGTTTCTACGAGCTCCTCGACCAAACATACGAGCAATGCCCTAGACATGACGTTAAAATCGTACTGGGCGACTTTAACGCCAAGATAGGAAGAGAGGACGTCTTTGGTAGGACACAGCCTACACGACACCACGTCCGAAAACGGACTAAGGCTGATTGACTTTGCTGCGGGGCGAAGTGTCAGTATAGCAATCACACAGTTTCCACATCCCAATATCCATAAGGGGACATGGCGGTCTCCGGATCAAATAACCGTCAACCAAATCGACCATATTGCGATCGACACCAGATATGCCTCCAGTATTATGGATGTCCGAACCTTCCGGGCGGCCAACATTGGCTCGGACCACTACCTTGTTGTAGCCAAGGTACGAATGCGGATATCCACAGCGCCACAACAACGAAATACTGTGAGAAAGTACAATGTCGAAAAGCTACAATCGCAAGACACCGCGAGAGCCTACAGAGAACGCATATCCCGATCTCTTGCTACGAGTTCTCCTGCAGAAACAGCTAGTACAGAAGACCAATGGCAACACTGCCAGCAAGCCATCATAAGTGCCGCGAATGATGTGCTGGGTTTCACACGACCACCACCACGAAACCCCTGGTTTGATGAAGAGTGCAGACTAGCTAACACGGAAAAACAACAAGCGTATAAAGCGGCGCTGCAAAGAAGGACTAGATCTGCTCGCATGCTCTACGAGCAAAAGAGACGGGAAGAACATCGGCTTCTTAGAAGAAAAAAGAAAGAGCACGAGAAGCGTGCATTCGAGGATATTGAGAGATGCTACTCCAGGAACAATGTACGGAAGTTTTACCAGAGGGTAAAAAGAATGTGCCAGCAAAACAAATCCCGTACAGAAACCTGTAGAGACGCGGATGGAAACATCGTAGTAGAAACACAGTCGGTGCTGAGAATTTGGAAAGACTACTTCTGCAGACTGTACAATGGCGATGACGACCAAAATTCCGCTGTCAGGCAGAATGAACCATTCAACTTAGATGATGATAGACAAAACTCCCATCCACCTGATCAAAACGAAGTGCGGATAGCAATATCCAAGCTTAAGTCCAGCAAGGCAGCTGGACCTGACGGTTTACCCGCAGAGCTATTTAAAGCAGCTGGAGATGACTTGGTAGTGAGCATACACCAACTCATCTCTAAGATTTGGTCAGATGAAAGTATGCCAGATGAATGGAATCTCAGCATCGTTTGCCCGGTTCATAAGAAAGGAGACCCTCTCAACTGCTCCAATTACAGAGGCATCAGTCTACTGAACATCGCCTACAAGATCCTATCTGCCATATTGTGTGAACGCTTGAAGCCTTTCGTCAACAACCTGATTGGCCCCTATCAGTGCGGTTTCAGGCCAGGAAAGTCCACCATAGACCAAATTTTCACACTCAGGCAGATCCTGGAAAAAACCCAAGAAGTCCAAATCGATACCCACCACCTGTTCATCGATTTCAAGGCCGCCTATGACAGCATCTGGAGGGATGAACTGTATAGAGCCATGTCTAGTTTTGACATCCCTGCCAAACTCATCCGTCTGTGCAGGATGACGATGGAGAAAGCTCGCTGCTCCATCAAGGTCGATAATGACCTCACCGAGACCTTCGATGTCAAAAAAGGATTCAGACAAGGTGATGCGCTGTCATGCGACTTCTTCAACATCATAATTGAAAGAAGTGTTCGAAACTCACAAGCCAACACACAAGGAACGATCTTTCAAAAGTCCGTTCAACTACTTGCATACGCCGACGATATTGACATCATTGGTAGAACACAGCGAGCTGTCACCGGTGCGTTCGCGAGTATAGAAATGGAAGCGGCCAAAATGGGTTTAGCGGTAAACGAGGGCAAAACTAAGTATATGCTGTCAACAAAAAGGGACAACCAACATCGACGAATTGGACAGAACGTCACAATAGACAGCTACAACTTTGAGGTAGTAAAGGACTTTGTCTACCTCGGCTCTGCCATAAGATCAAAAAATGACATCTCGTCGGAAATCAAACGAAGGATTACTCTTGCCAACCGCTGTTTCTTTGGGCTAAGAAGGCAATTGAGCAGTAAAGTCCTTTCCCGATCGACTAAGGAGACTCTATATAAGACCCTTATCATCCCAGTCTTGCTATATGGAGCTGAAGCATGGACTTTATCGAAAGCGGATGAAGATCTCCTTGGTCGCTTTGAGAGAAAAATCCTTCGTAGGATATTCGGTCCCGTTTGCGTTGACGGGTTTTGGAGGAGAAGATTCAACGACGAACTATACGAGCTATACAGCGACATCAGCCTGGTCAAAAAACTGCACATTGGGCGTTTAAGATGGCTAGGACATGTAGAGCGCATGGACATCAGCGCTCCGGCTCGGAGAATATTCAACTCTAACCCGGAGGGTCAGCGCAGCAGAGGACGACCTCGCCTAAGGTGGCGCGACCAAGTAAAACAAGACCTCAACCAACTTGGAGTGCGCAACTGGAAGCGGTTAGCTAAGGCCCGGGCTAACTTGAAGAGGTTGTTGGTTGAGGCCTTGGTCCACCCCGGACTGTAGCGCCACCTAAGCAAGTAAGTAAGTTACGAGCTGGAAGCCCTAGCTGTAGTTGAAAGCCTTCAACGTTTCCGATACTACCTACTCGGTAAAAAGTTCGTTATATATACAGATTGTAACTCCATTAAACTAACCCAAAATAAAAAAGATTTGATTCCAAGAATAGCTAGATGGTGGCTTAAAATTCAAGACTTTGATTTTCAACTCAAGTATAAACCAGCTCTACAAATGGCACACGCTGATGCACTTAGCCGAAACCCAACTGAACAAGCTAGCGAAACAGAGGAGGTTGGTTTATCAATAAACATCATTGGCATGCAGGAGAATGATTGGGTATCGGCAATGCAGCTTCACGATATCCAAATTAAAGAAATTTTCGATACACTTAGCAACCCTAATGAGAATAACTCCAAAGGAAAGGATTTTGATTCAAACTATTTGCTGAAATCGGGACGAGTTTTCAAGAAAACACCGGATGGACCTCGTTTTGTTGTACCTAAAGGAGTACGCTGGCGGATAATAAAGTCATCACACGATGATATTGGGCACTGCGGATTGGAAAGAACCATAGCAAAAATTAGAACAATGTATTGGTTCCCAAGGATGCGAAAAACAGTACTTAAGTACCTGAACAGTTGCGTTCCTTGCCTGTACAATTAACGAGGAAAGGATAAAACGCGATATCACATTCATCCTTTAAATAAGGTTCCTACCCCGTTCTACACAATCCACTTGGATCATTTAGGCCCTATGCCGAAACGTACGAAAGGAAACGTATACGTTATAGGAATCATCGACGCGTTCACCAAGTTTATAATTCTTCGAGCAGTTAAAAACACATCGACAAGGGCGGTCATACGCACCTTACAAGACATCGCGCAATTTTTCGGAACACCAACACAGATTATTAGCGACCGCGGTACGGCTTTCACATCATCATCACGGGTGCTGGCATACGACATATTCTTAATGCTGTACGAACTCCAACGGCAAATGGGCAAATCGAAAGGTATTTCGACCATGACAGTGAGAGCAGACGGTAGGGATTGGTCAGACCATTTACCAGCAATACAATGGGGATTGAACTGTATAAAACATCGAATTACGAACTTCTTCTCAGGAACTTCTGTTCGATTTTCAACCCCGAAACGGTTTGGCAAATCACTTAAGTATTACGCTCCAAGAAGATGACTCCGATGATGATGATAACGACAAAATTCCAATTGCTGAAATTCTTGAAAATGCTTCGAAACGGATGCAGCAGATCCAAACGACTCAAGCCAACAAGTTTAATCGGATGCATCGTAGTCCAAGTTCATATGCTGTTGGAGATTTAGTGCTTATTTGTGCGGAACATCCTGCAACGGGACAATCAAAAAAACTTTTACCAACATATAAGGGACCGTACGTGATAAAGAAAGTGCTTCTTAATGATCGTTACCTTGTCAGCGATACTCCGACAACCAACGTCTCTTCTAAGCGATATGAGTCCGTTCACTCTGCGAATAATCTCAAGCCATGGGGCAACCTTATTGACTTCAGCCTTGATGAATGGGAAGAGCTTTCCGAGGAAGAGGAAACTTAAGTATTCTACTATATGTATATAATATATTCACATGATTAATAGCTACGTTAATTTCTGCTTCTTGTCCTTATTCTAATAATATTTTTATTACGTTTTGCTTACTTTACTGTTGACATACAAATTAACTGAAGTGACGTTTTGCAATAATCGCCTAATGAAAATGAATTTTGTTACGTTATAATTACCATTAAAATATAAGCTAATATCTTAAATTAATGAGAGTGTTATAATTTTCAAGAATCTTTCAAGATTGATTTAGAGGAAATCACATTAAGCTTAGATGTGTGGACTGTGGACTAGCGATTGATAGCTACAACCGTGGTTTTTTGCACGTGTACATAAAAGTGAAAAAAAAAAAAAATGGCTTTTGCGTGTTGATTACGAGACATCACGTTGGTGATTCTGTTTGAAGACAGATCGCTGTTCGCCGTTTCTCAGGTAAGCTGTATATAGAGACTACCTCTTAATTAAGAGATGAACGATCCCTTCCGTGGTGAAGATGACTTATAGGCAGGGTTACCAAAGAATTCCTTCCAAATGAAGATGAAACGATCCCTTCCGTGGTGAAGATGACTTATAGGCAGGGTTACCAAGAATTCCTTCCAAATGAAGATGAACGATCCCTTCCGTAGCGAAGATGACTTGTAGGCAGGGTTACCAAAGAATTCCTTCCAAATGAAGATGAAACGATCCCTTCCGTGGTGAAGATGACTTATAGGCAGGGTTACCAAGAATTCCTTCCAAATGAAGATGAACGATCCCTTCCGTGGTGAAGATGTCTTATAGGCAGGGTTACCAAGAATTCCTTCCAAATGAAGATGAACGATCCCTTCCGTGGTGAAGATGACTTATAGGCAGGGTTACTAAAGAATTTCTCCCAAATTTAAACGAAATGATCCCTTCCGAAGGGAAGATGAACAATAGGTAGGGGTGACTATGAATTCCTTCGGTATGAAGATGAAACGATTCCTTCCCCCGGGAAGATGAATAAGGTACAGTAACTCGATTCTCGATCTGAAGTTGAACACGAGAATACCTTCAAAATGAAGATGATGATGTGGAGCGAGTTCAGTTCTATAACTACACACAGCGAACGTTGGACACATGCCTGAGTTTGTTAACTTTAGGTAGGCTTTTCTGTTACAAATAATAAGGTTTATATATGTTTGACTAAATGTGTGGGTGAACTTAAATTTTATTTGCTATTTAAATGTGTTTGAAAGTATATATTTCTATTAAACACACAATCTAATCCACTGCTGGCGATTCGGAAGTCTCTGCTTGACGTGCATCTACCATGTTCAATTGCACCAGTGAGTCATCAATTGAGTTTGACCTTACACTCCCCTTCACTAGGGTTGATTTTATATCCACTGGGTGCGCTTTAGGTGAACTCCGGTCGCAACGCCAAATTACGTTGGATATATGTATGTTTGTATGTTTCTTTTGTCTGATTTATTTTACTAGTATGAAAGTTGCTTTCAAGTGGGATTTTAAGATGTGGCGGCCACGCTCCCACTGTGGAGTTTTTGTAACCGCCTAGTAGCACTATACAAAAAAAAAAAAAACACAGAGGAAATGTCCTATATAACTATTATAAAATAACAAAAAAAAATCACTCACCCTTATTGATGTAACTGATTTTAAATTTAAATTAATTTTTAAATACAAACTCTGCTTATTATGTATAATATGTGTATATATGAAGGCTTTCAAAAAAAAAAACTGCACTACACTGCACTGCTGATAGACAATTAGACTTTGTCTTTCCACCCACTGTAGGACGATTGAAAGTCATTGTCTTTTGATTTTCTTTCATCAACCACTAAACGGACCGTCCGCGCTCTCACCTTCGTCCAGATCATGCACAATCCTGGAAGGTTTCTCTAAATTGGCCATTCCTTTCTATCCTAGCCATCCCTGGATTACCTTTGGTTTGGACCCCAGATTGGGATGAAAAATGTCCCAATCCTAGGTACGAACCACTGAGTGGATTGTCATCCAATACAGGGAACAGACTCTGGACTGTCATGTCAAGTAGAAGAAAACCCTACAGCTGTTTGGTAAACGTCATTCTAATGAACTAGAAAAACATATGTTTGTACCTACTTATTGTTTTGTACATTTTGTTAACTTATGTAAATTATACCCTCTTACTGAGTTTTTTGCTGTATCTAACAATAAATTTTCTAATTTCTATTCATGTTCAAATACTTATATGTAGTTCTTATTTATATTAAGCTATTCTGAAAAAGTTTTATTTTATATTATTGTAGGATCTATTACATTTGCATGGATATATTTATTTGTATGTAAATCTCGTAGCTTAATTGTATGTATTAAAAATATGTTTTAAATAAATTGTATTCAAAATGTTATAGTGTAGAAATGCATATTATCTTTTACATACTTGTCAATAGGCGTGTTTTTTTGAAACGTAGCTAGCCAGTCGTTCATTAAAACGATTCCCAGCCAGCCGAACCCAGCTGACTTACCTCCAAGTTGGTGTGTGTGATTTCGGTCATATGTGTGTGATTTCGATCAGCTGTTATGTGTGAACTGTCAAAGTATTCGGCATTCAACCAAATCGATTTTTTGTTATTTGTTGTGAAAACAACTAATTTCGGTAATTTATTCAATGGATAATTTACATAAAGTGATATGAAATCATAATATAGTGGATTATTTCTGTGAAACATCATTTAGTAATTGAAATTATATAATTTTCGTACACGGCAGTCTGTCAAATGTTCTACAAATCGCTTTAAGCGCCACCTTGCCATGAGATATCGCAACATTCCTAGCCAGCTGGTTTTGGCTGCGGATAAAATCAAGAGTTGTAGCCAGCTGGTTGTTGTATTTGTTTTACGTGTGAAATTTGACTTTGCTAGCAACTACTGGCTAGCTACGTTTCAAAAAAATACGGCTAATATAAAAGTTTGTAATTGTTATATGAGTTTCAAACAAAGTTTTGTATCTTGTTTTTATTAACATTTAAAATAAATGCATATGTATATGTATGTACTTAAAATACCAGACATGTCTTTTATTCTATGCTTTTTGTATTTTTTTTGACCGAGATTCTCGTCTTAGAAGGTTGCTTTTTTCAGTTAATGTACGCACATAAAATAAGTAAGTATGATACTTGCATCATTTTGTTCAACTACAAGATTGCGGTTTATAAGTGCTCACTGGGATAGTTTTCACAGTCAAGGTTTTCTTGAAAATTAGATGTACGGAAGATATTTCTATATAGAGCACACGTACATATGTGAACCTACAAGCAGTATGCGGCAAAATAAACCACGTTATTATTTACCAATCAAATTCGCAAACAATCCCTAAAATATCGAGGAAACAATTTATGTAATAATGTAGACCAATTTGTGTAGTTGCGAAATATAAATATATCAAAACACATTACGGCATATTTTATTTTCAAAATTGTACAATAATTAAATCAAAAAATTCTCTTGGCTTCCATTATGATGGTGTATATTTTTCAAGAAAATTCACTACCGAAATACAGCACATTCTTTGAAATAATGCACTAAACTTCTATATAAACATATAAACCATTTTATTTCATTGCAAATTGAAGTATTTGTAAATCACATCTACTAACTTTTCATTGAAGAAATGTGGCATAATAAATTATAGAATTTCTCTTGTCTTCTTCAGCATATTTGTTTACATTTGCTGTAAGCCAAGAGGTGCACGTGGCATTTGACATTTTCGCAGAGCATTACGGCCTGTTTCACATCTAGGAGGCGCTGGCTATACAGGGCTTGTGTCAGATATAGTACCAAAAATGGGAAATCTAGTACATTTATCTGTCCAAACAGAAAAAAATCTCATAAATACAAAACAAACTACAAATTCGAATTTTCGGTTCGGTTGTATTGTATATGATACATATTTACTTAACAAACAAGAAATATTAACAAGTTTGTAATACAAATGACGAATTTAATAATAGGGTCTTAGTTCCGGATTTCACTCCACAATTGCTGAACATTAGGCGTGTTTTTTTTTCAAACCTATATAGGCTAAACATGAATTCGCTCATTTTGTCTACGGATAACTCATCGATTCCTGCTTCATTTTTTGTAGTATAATGAAATCTCCTTTTCATCATAATCTTTTGTTGTTTTTTTTTCAAGTGTTTATTTATTTTATTTAAACAATAGGCGTGTTTTTTTTCAAACCTATATAGGCTTAACATGTTTCTGCAACATGTTTTCAATGTAAAATACCTACAACAAAACCTTAGCCTGGATAATTATCCAGTCTTATTTTTGTATTGAGAGCTTTTTCGAGATCTATACAGATTTGAGAAAAAACGCGCCTAATATTACATTTTTTTTTAGTCTAAATAAACTTAAAAACTATATTATTATATTTTTTATTCTATTAAAGTTTATGGCCTTAGGCGCACTCAATACTTATATTTTTTTTTTGTGTATGTGGATTATTTAGAAAATTTATTATATCTACGTCATTTGTTTTTTTTTTAAATATTAATTTTTGATTTGATTTAAGGAAAATTTAATCTTTTGTTGTGCTTCGACCAAAAGTCTTGATTCTACATTCTCAACTTCAATTCGTTTCTCGCAAAATTCACATGCCAATGGAGTCTCATCTTTGGGAATACACCGGACGAAGGGGCGAAGATTTGATACCTTATCTGGTGGCCCAACTTCATGAGGTTCAGGTTTCTCCGTCAGCCCAAACATTCGAAGATTACATATTCTTACAAAATTTGTTTTCCTTCATACCAAACACTCATATTCAGATTTTGAAGAACTTTTTATTTAGATTAGACAAGAGGACAAGAGCACGTAAACGTCGGTTGCATTCAAAATGAAAAAAGTTTAAAGAAAACGTTCTGAGAATTCAAATCATTCATTCATTCATTAAAAATTGAAGAATAATGAAAAGGCATCTATTCAATTTGTTTTTAATTTTATTTAAAATAAAATGTGTCAGATTTTGGTCTGAAAGGTGATGTCAAACTGACAATTAGATACTATTCCACCCTTATTCAGGTACTAATCAATCTCCAAACGCGTTTAGCTTATGCGAGCCCTATACAATGTTGCATAATTTTTATAAATAAGGTTTTTACGGTTAGAGGCATTTTAAGGAGTGCATAACTTTATAAACTCCTTATGATACGTTTATAAATAAGGCTCTATTATATCAATATACCAAACTGAAGGTTTTTCCCTGTTGTTTTTTTCTCGGGTTTTTATTTTGTACATATACCTATTGAACACAAACGCAAACATTGACGGATGACCATTGGCCCTGGCTACACGGTCAATCCAATACCGACTCTTTTCAGTGAGACAGGTAGATTTTATGTGAGCTAAAACGAGAAGGGTTGATTTCACCAAAAGCACACCGAAAATCCGATTTGATAATAATTCCCGGTGGAAGATGCATGTTCTTGTCTCAAAGCGTTTCATTTCTCATACATTTTTTCATTTTTTTCTGACCGTCGGAGGGTTCACATCACGGAAAACTCAAAAAAATAATTCTCTGTCCAGGACGGAGCACGGAGGTTGTGTGTTCTGTTTTCAAAGTGTTTCCCTCAACACATTTTGTGTGTAGCCACGGGGAGATTTTCAATACCTAGTATGCAATTGACCGTGTAGCCAGGGCCATTGGCCTTGGCAAACCACATAAACCTGTTGACAGCTGTCATTTTTTAATTGTCAGACTAAATAAATAAACCTAACTTCTGAAACGTAAAAACAAAAATCAGTTTTCTTTTCTATTTAGTGGTAACCGATATAAAAATACACATTCGCAAATGATTTTGGGCAGTTATAATGAGGACTACAAACACTGTATTCTCAATTGCAAGAATGGTGAACATTTCTTCCGCATTCCCAACAATCCCGAAATTCGGCAATTATGGTTGGATAAACTGGGATTAAAATTAGTTACTGTAAATTCAAGGGTTTGCAATAACCATTTTTCTGGGCAGATGTTCACACAGTCGGAGAAAAGACTAACGAAAACTGCTATCCCAGACAAAAATATACCACCCACGAATGGCGATTCTGGTCAGGTCAACGTTACCAGTCAGCTGGAACGTTTACCAAACAACTTATGCAGTGATGTATCAAATATCGTACATAATCAAAAGAGCCTAGATCAAACGAATAGTACTCCATCTGGAAACCAAAATGTCCTAATTACAGCCACAGAAGGAGCTGGTTATTCCATCCCTAAATCGTGGGCGGTGAATAATAGAATATCTGGAGTAACAGATAAATCCGTACAAAAAGATGCTTCCAGTCTTATATCGCAACCTGGGCATGTGGTTCCGGAAGGAGTTACTAAAGAAATCCGGAGAGATGCTTCTAGCCCACTAATGAATTATCAGCTACGAAACCAAGGCCAACATGTATGCAAAGTGATAGAGCTACCACAGTTTGTAATGGTTTTTACCGCCTTTAAGGCGAAGGACACATTTATAATTCCCCCAAAAGATTTCGTACCAGAATATACCCAAACTAAAGAAGTGTACTCTAGAAAAAAGTTTAAAACCGAAGAAACCTTACAAGATAAAAACAAATTAGTAAACGAAACTATTCAAATTGCCAATGTTGAAAATCTGGAAAATGTCGAAACCATTAAGTACGCAAACCCGCCTCGAGAAATTAAGTACGTGCATTACAAGACACAAGCGAATGTCGTGAGACGAGAGCGGGAAACGCAATCAGACTTGTCAACTGTGACCAACACCACAGAAATTGCAGTCCAATGCGATCTAGAAGATGGACAAGAGATTGTAAAGGATGATAACTCGCAATTGGAATGGATTAACCATATTATCAAAGCTCACGTATTCAAAGTAGAGGGTGGTATGTACGAGTGTCACATTTGTGGTGAAATCGCAGCTAGCCCCACTTCCAAACTCAAACACTCAATGGTGCACAAGGAAAGTAGCTCTTTGTGCTTCCGATGTGGTCGATTATTCACCAATCATGTTAAATTAAAGAGTCATGAAAAAATGGTGCACCTAGAAAATAAACTTGAGATAAAAAAGGCCCTTCGTTGCCCTAAATTTCACTGCACGAAGGCGTTTCACTCAAAAAGACAACTCTTCGATCACATTGACCAACATACCAAAAATACTGAGCAAAGATGTGGCAAGTGTCTGCGATCGTTCACCTCGTCGATGCAATTGCACCGCCACAAGTCACGGAGAAACTGCTGGAGATAGGGTTGTTTATGTATTAATTTAAATTTGAGTTTTATAGATAAAAATAAAGTTATTTCTGAAAAATTGTAGAGGCTTGTTTATATCCGTGCAAGTTTTTTCTTGTTTTTGTTTTTAATTAGATCTAAAAGAGAATTCTTAGAATCAACAGTTAGTTACATACAACTTTGTCTCAAAATTTATTCGGAGATACTTACATCCTAAGTTTCCATACACATAATTAAATAGTCTGCAACAATACGTTATCGGTTTCTTGGAACCACAATCCATAAGTAGTAACTCCAGTTACACAGCCGAAGAGCAGGGACGTGAATCTGTTAACAAATATGTAAAACTGAGGGTGATATCGTTGCAGACTTGAAACCATCCAATACAACTTGTATTGAACGGCCCGAAAGGTAGTTTCTAATCCATTGAAGAAAATGTTCATCGAAGCCATATGCACGCATTTTCGACAAAAGAGCTTGATGCCAAACTATGTCAAATGCTTTTGAAATATCAAGTGCAACAATCCTACACTCACCAGAGTGATGAAGAGATTTGTTCCACTTTTCGGTGAGATATGCCATCAGATCACCAGTGGATCTTTTGCTACGGAAGCCGTATTGCCGGTCATTGAGAAGCTTTCGTGATTCAAGATATTTCATTATCTGACGGTTTATCAGCGTTTCCATGACCTTGGAAAGAAGGGAGCGTAAGTGCTATGGGTCGGTAACTGGAGAGAGAAGAAGATTCACCTTTTTTAGGGATGGGCTGGACAAATCCTGTTTTCTATCTACTCGGAAAGAGCTCAGAGGAGTAGGAAAGATAGAAAAGCTTACGCAATGGTTTTGCCAGCGTGGAAGAACACCGCTCCAGAACTAGGGGAGATATACCATCTGGACCGGCGGATTTGTGAATGTTAAGATCTTAAAGTACTCTTGCAACTGTATGAGTGCGAAATTGGATTTGTCCCATGGAGTATTCAACGCTCTCAAGTACAGGCGGAGGCAAAGCGCATTCTGGAAGCGTTGAGCTAGCTGCAAAATGTGCAGCAAGCAGATTGGCTTTGTCCAAAGAGCTGACAGCTGGAATGTCATTGAGCGTCGGAATTGATGACGAGCCTTAATTCTTAATAATTACGAATGACCAAAAATGTTTACTACCGTTGGGACACTGTAGTATTTTTTGCCTCAATTTGTGGTCATGGAAGAGTTTCACACGTCGAATATGAGCATTGCAGTCATTTCTGGCTTGTTTAAATTTCTTTCGGTTATCCTCAGTGGGGTTGGCTTTAAAATACCGAAAACTTAACTCCTTTATCGCGATAGCCTCTTTGCAGCTCGAGTCACACCACGCTTTTTCCTTAGGCTTGATACCCTTCATTCTGTTGGGAATAAAGGTTTTCATGCCAGAGAGAATAGTGTTTGTGATCATATCAGTGGCGGCGTCCAAGTCGCTATCGAGGAAGCATAGCGACCAGTTAAAATAAGCTGTTAAGGCTGTCCCAGTTGGCTTGCTCGTATTGCCAAACTATTCTTTTAGGTATTTGTTCTCTAACTGTGAGGCTGGAGTACAAGAAATTAGCTGATATGACACAGTGGTCTGACGAGCCTAGAGGCGATAAAACATCTGTTGCTGCTTAAATTTATACTTGTATAATTTCAATGTTTATTTTAATTTACAGAAACTCGTTATTGTAACGTCCCTGGAAGGAGGACTTGACCAACACGTTCTGATCACTCTGATCACGTCCATCAATAATAACAACTATCGTTAGCAAAGCATTCCAAGTCCTCACTCCACAGACGACCACAAAAGGAATAGGAAGTAAGTTTTTTTTTTATTATAATGGGCGCATTCCGAAAGTTAGATACTTGCAAATGCAATAATCTAATACGGTATTCACACCAGGGCAAAACAGCTAATTTCGTCGCAAATTTCCAAATTATGCTCGAGATGAGATAATTTCCCATACGAATTGACATATCGAAGTTATCTCATTTCAACATAATTTCGTTGAAATTCATTCAAAATTATGTGAAAATAAAATCGAACAAACTTAATTTGAATGCAGTTGAATGATTCTGAATGACAATGACAGAACAAATTAATAAGGGAATATTAAAGTTTTCGTTGCGCAAAGATTAAACAACGGATTCTTATTAATCTCGGTGATCTAAGCATGAAAGAGAAATTATTCAGTACTAAAAAAAAAAATTTAACGCTAATTTGGGAGAAATTTAGTGTTTAGTAGTTATTTCCGTAAATAAACTATGTGGTTGAGCAGCGCCTCCTATATGTGAAACAGGCCGTAATGCTCCGGGAAAATGTCAAATGCCACGTGCACCTCTTGGCTTACAGAAAATGTAAACAAATGTACTGCGGAAGCCAAGAGAATTTCTTGATTGAATTATGCCACATTTGTTGAATGAAAAATTAATAGAAATGACTTGCAAATACTATAATTTGCAATGAAATAAAATGGTTTTTGTGTTAATATAGAAGTTAAATGCATTATTTTAAAGAATGTGCTTTCCGGAATGAATTTTCTCGAAAAATATACACAACAATGGAAGCGAAGAGCAATTTTTGATTTAATTATTGCACAAACCTTAAATAAAATATGTCTAAATGTGTTTTGATATATTTATATTTCGCAACTACACAAATTGGCTCACATTATCCCATAAATTATTTCCTCGATATATGAAAGAACGTTGTTATATGCAGGAGTGGAGTGGGAGGAGTTAGGAATTTGAAAGTGGACCGGAAGTAGGGATATGGATGGGACCTAAGGATAGGATGTGACAGAAAAAGGAAAGAGGGTTGTCCACGGGGAGCGCGGCACGCTTGCGATGCGCGGCTCCGCTCGCCGGAAATGGGGTGGTTCTTGCCCCCGTAAACAACTAACCTACACAAACAAAACATCAATCGTGCCAAGAAATCTACTTTTACTTACTTTAGCGGACGGACGGATATACCACATTGAGGGGCGCTATCGATGGTGTTTAGCGCGGCCATATTCTCTACCCTCCCAACCTTGGAGATCCGGCGGCCATTTTGGATCTCCCCAAAAGCTCGGATGCCTCGGCAGCTCACTCCATCAGCCGAAGGTACTTGAGCGTACCTTCCACACCCCCTGAAAATTTAATACTCAGCGACTCATATCGCTTTTAAACACAAAAAAAAATTTGCCGTCTTTTTTTTTCCATGGCGTATAAAAATTATATGAACTTTATTGAATATTTTAGTTTAATAAATAAAAACAATGTTTATTAATACATAAGAAAAAAAAACAAACAAATACTAATCCGAAAAACTTTCCCTCCCAATACAGTACCTTTATGTACACGCGAGCGACTACACACGACACGACGATCCTACCTAGAACGAGCTCGGTTTAGGTGGTACACAAAAAAAACAAAATGTTGCAGAAGAAATAACGCGACCGAATAAACGCGACGGAGGAAACGAAATTTTACACTTACAATTACACCTATTAAATAAATTACTCCAATCAATTGGACCAAAGCAAAAAAAAATATATTATTGTAATACCCCACGCCTTAGGGTATGTTACCATAAAAAAAAACAATCAAATGAACAAAAATTTAAATTTTATGACCGATGGTCTATTTCTAGGCACAAATGAAATGTCAAGCAAGTTTCTTTTGTTTATATTTTAAATATTATTTTTGTATGTTAATATTATATATTAACATACAATATATGTTAATATATGTTATAATTTGTATATGTTGGCTCTATGTGATGTTGTGTCTTTCAATATTATTATGTATACTCGTATATGTAGGTGGGATTTATATGGCCGTATCGTGCCGTTACGGGTACTTTCCACCTTGGTTGACCTTATCACTTATAGGTATGTATATGCACCTGTACGCATGTATCACATATGTAAACATATATTATATTTATATATTTATTTATTTTTTTTTTTTTATTATTAATCCTTAATTAAAGATGGGGCGGCCACGATCCCAAATTGGATTTATTCGGTGGCCGCCTAGTAGCACATTTAAGCTAACTGAGTTTATTCAAAAAAATTTCAAAATAAACTGCCTATATATTAATAGGACTTTATACAAAAAAACTACACCACACCACTAGAGACATGCAGTCTCACCACCCACTGTATTGCAATTAAAATGCATTGCGTTTCTTTTGTCAAAAAAAAACTACCAACAAAAAAAAAAAAACCACTACCTACTCTCTTTTGCCCAGATCACCCGATTCTGCACAGATTTTCTCCTAAAATTGGTAATTTCATTCCTTAGCCTGGTTTCTGTCCTTGGATTGGGAACAGAAATATCCCGTATTGCAGCTACCAACCACTAGATGGATTTTCTGGAGTTTTTACCACAGGTTGAAATGACAGCTCAAATCAGCTGTAGCAATTGTTTGGATATGTTTATTTCCAAAATCCAAACTTTAATAATTTTTATTTAAATTACAGGTGGACGTAACAAAACTCCGGATTTGTTGGAGTACATCGGACAACAGGGACGGAGGAAGCGGACACTTATACAAAATGGTACGTAAGTCTGATTTGTATGCTTGGTGGAGTGCAACAGCATATCACTACTTGCACGACTAAATTATATGCTATAAAAATTTTTAATTGTTGGTTCTATGGCGAGACACGAACGTGGGGAAGAACCCACTTCCTTGGGATCGTCTTATGCTCTTGACTGAGCTAGACGGGCAAAATTAATGTTCAGCTCAAGGAGATGGACGGTAAGTAAATGTAATTTTTGGTGGTCTAGTGTTTTATCTATTCATATGTTCACAGGTGGCGGGAACATTTTCCGGCGCATCTGCAGTCTACCGGATGAAACATGTATGTGAGTACTGAATTTTATACTTAACTTAAATTTGAGCCAGAACTGTATAAACATATCTTTATTTTTATAACTACATAACTCTGCAAGCGACCTAATATACATGTAATATATATATAAATGCATACTTAAATTGATAACTAAGTCTAATCGATAGCCTACAGGACAAACTGATACCTACACAAATCAGTCTTAATAAATAGATTGATAAATAACATAACTAAATATAATAAACAAGGCATTACTTCACTGGAATATATGTATACATATACACAAATATATCACAGCTGAACTTATGAATCTATCTTACATAACTTAAATGAATAAATAAATAAATAAATTATTAGCATAAAGCTACAAATGAATATAAGTGACTGTACAAGAAATAAATAAATATCCAATAACTAAATACTTATTTTTGATTCTTAGATTCAATGGCAACACCACATAGTGGGGAAGAACCCACTTGATGGTAACATACTAGCCGGGCAAACAAAGATTGTTTACAGTTCCAGACGTTTAGATTTTGTGTTAAATTTCACATGCTGTGACCGGATCGGTAGGTTGTTTCGATTCTTGATGGCTTAGTATTTTAGTTTATCCTCTCTTTCACAGGAGACTGATGAGCATTGGTTGGTCAACTTACAGTCTCTACCATTTATGTGGCATGTAAGTCTTATCTTTCTTTCTAATATAAATACCTAACTAAATATACATAACTTATACTAACTAAACAAAGCATGCCAATTTATATCATAATAAGTTAGGACTAGCTAATACTTAAATAAATTGCAAAGTTATACCAAATTACATAAAGAATAAATAAATACATATATAGGTCAAGTTAACTGAATAAATAAATTAATAAATAACATCAAAATCACTAAAGCTCTAAACGTCACTGAGATATATACATACATATATATCACAACTGGGTTTCTAAATCTATTATACTTAAACTACATGAATCAAATAAGTAAATAAATTGATAGGTTACGATAATACATATACGAGAATAAATAAATAGAAATAAATAACATCAAATACGTAATACATAATTAAATAACAAGAAGTGTGCATGACTAGTAAATAAATAATTGAATACGAGGTAATAACTTACTCTATATTAGATGCACAACTACATATGTATATAATAAATAACAAGAAAATCATAAATAAGTGGTATGTTGATAACTAAATAAATATATAATAAATAAATCTCTATGAACTAAATACGTAAATATCAAATAAATAATATGTGGCGCAAACTACGAAACTACAATAATGCTAAATGCTTCCTGCATTTAATAAATAAATTGCGTTACTGGGATATACACACATATATGTACATGTATATCACAGATGAAATTCTAAGCCTAAGATACCTTACAACTTGACTAAAATAAATACATAATTGATAGCAATTACATAATAATAAATAACATTAAGAGTACAGGACCAATAAATAAATAAATATTCTATGTGATCAATAAATAACTTATGTGTGATAAATAACTATGAATAATGAATAAATAATATCTACTTAGGAATTAAATACATACCTAGAATTATATAAATAACATGCTACATAAACTAAGAGACTATTCATATGCGTGCATTTAAGTATGTACATAATGTGTGTACAAAAGAGACATACATATATAATTTTTTTTTTCTTTTTGTTCCCGCTATAGCTAATTCCCCATTTCTGCATTCTTATTATTCCAGAATGAATATTTGTTTCGGGATTGCCACCTGTAATAGTTGGCTGGAATGCTCTAAATGCGGGTCTGGACTGACGATGTGGGATCCGAGCATTTTGGTAAGTAATTACCTTTTTCAACTCACTATTTTGCCTAATTTTGAATTTATTCGCTTTCTCAGCAGGAATAAAAACATTTGGTTCTCGATCTGTCTGGGATTGAGAATGACCGTCTGATGTTTGGCGAGGAACCTGCGGCTGTCTTTCGACGGCATCGACACTTTTTGTTTGCTTTACCTCATCTGCCTCAGGATTTCGGTGAATGGCTATATTAATGTCTCTCAGGAAATCTAAAATGCTGTTTTTCATTTCTCTTTTCAGACTTTCGGAAATGTCTTGCCTAAGAGAGTCCGTGTAGGACGAAAAGGCGTTCAACACGGCCAGGTTGATGTAAGTCTTTAGATCGGATAGTATGTTACCCTTTTTAGTTTGTGTGTTGTCTGTCATATTACTCTGTTTTTCCATGTTTTCTAATGTCATTTTAGCATCTACACATTGAGCGGAGTTTATAAGATGACTCCCAGGTATAGGATTTTCTGGACTTGGAGGAAATTTGTAGGAGGTGTGCGGTTCCGGTTGGGTCTTTTTGGCGCTAGTGGATGGTGGACTCTGCCCAACCGAAGGCATTGCGGTGGTGTTACCTACGCTACCTATGGGGTGAGTGAAACTCCTAATACTAGCGAATCTTGTTTCCCTTCTAATCTTTTGTTTTCTCATTTCTTTTTCAGCAGGATTTATCGTATCCGACAGCTAATAAAGGAAGAAGAAAAGAACTGAAGGTGAAACTACAAATGGGTAATACTACGTACTATATTAACTATATTAAAATAAAACTTAATTAAGCCTATAGAACGAAATATTGATTCGATGGTATATGCATAATAGGTACTCTTCTAACAAAAAAAATAAATAAATGTAATAAATTAAATAAATATGAATACGAACTAAAACTAAGTAGATAAATTAACGCAAAAAAAAATATACCAATGAAATGATGTGTGAAACAAAAAAAACTATCCACTAACAAAAAAATCAAAATGTAAATAAATATGTATATGAGTACTCTAAAACTATGAAACGTAAACCGAAATGTAAATAGACACAAAAATGTAAATAAATAGATAAGTATTTAAACGAGGGAAAATACAAAAATATCTAAACGCGAAACTAACTATATATGTAAATAGTAGAACATAAATAAAAAAATAAACCTATGTAACGCAAAAACGAAATGTAACTAGTAACAGAAAAAATGTATATAAATAAGAAAATACGAAAATAATGACACGAAAATGTAACCTAGACCGAATTAACAAAGGAATGTATTGTAAAGAAACAAATGAATAAATATGTAAACAATAGAACACTAGTAGATAAATTTGTGGCCGAAAAAGTAAACCTATTAATAAAAGGGATAGCTAGATACTCAAAACAAAAACAAAATGTAAATATATAAATCCGAAAGTAAGTAAGTAGATGCAAATGTAAACGTAATAAGAAATCAGAAAGGGACGTGAATAACTATTTAATCAAAAGAACAGACTATAAATGTATACAGTATATAATTTATTTCGGAAACAAAGCTTTTTAGGCTATAAATGTAAAAAGAATTGTTTACCTGAACAAAAACTGGACTAGATAAATAAGTGATGTATACCTAAACGAAGAGCAAGAGGCAGAAAAATATGTAACAAAAACTATGACCTATGCAAATACAAAAACAAAAGAAACCGATAATGTAAATAAATAAATCTGTATACGAATATAACGGAAACAACAGATATATGGAAATAAGTGTTTTTATTTATATATTATATACACCTGCGTATATAATATGTGTTATTTGTTTTCGTTTGTTGTGACGCATATGGGGGTGTGTTCAGGTTGCTGTCTTCGGCTATTTGTTGGCGATGTTATTGGCTTGAGCTGCGTGTGGTATCCTCTAACCGGCGACGAAAATGTGGACTTCAGACGGACTTAATATTTTTTTTTTTTTTTTTTATCCCCCAATGTGGTATGTGGTGGTAACTAAACTAAACACAATACTAAAATTTACAAGGACACACACCGTTGTATTTGTCTCCGGCCCGCAATACCACTCTGTCCCATAATGGACTTATGGTGGCAGACTTGGCTCGGAGACGGTTACAACACATAAAACAAACCCCAGAAGAAACTTATACTAAACTAAACTAAACACCCACGAAACCCATATACTAAAACTAAACTAAACTAAGAACCCCACAGAACCCATACAAGCTAATACACAAGACGATGGAAAATGAAAATTGAAGATAGGAAAGAATAAAGAACATAAAGAAGAATGAGAAAATAGAGGAGACGAAGACAAAACAGGTTCCAATTGTTGTCGTTGTCACCACCAACGATACTCGTCGCAATTCGGTCTGGCAATTCAATAGACTTTCCTGACGAAGACTTACGAGTTTTCTGGTGGTGACAACAAGAACAATTGTGGACATATGACTACATAGAGGACGGAAACGGACACTGTACGTTGGGCGCCATTGTTAGGTGCAGGAGTGGAGTGGGAGGAGTTAGGAATTTGAAAGTGGACCGGAAGTAGGGATATGGATGGGACCTAAGGATAGGATGTGACAGAAAAAGGAAAGAGGGTTGTCCACGGGGAGCGCGGCACGCTTGCGATGCGCGGCTCCGCTCGCCGGAAATGGGGTGGTTCTTGCCCCCGTAAACAACTAACCTACACAAACAAAACATCAATCGTGCCAAGAAATCTACTTTTACTTACTTTAGCGGACGGACGGATATACCACATTGAGGGGCGCTATCGATGGTGTTTAGCGCGGCCATATTCTCTACCCTCCCAACCTTGGAGATCCGGCGGCCATTTTGGATCTCCCCAAAAGCTCGGATGCCTCGGCAGCTCACTCCATCAGCCGAAGGTACTTGAGCGTACCTTCCACACCCCCTGAAAATTTAATACTCAGCGACTCATATCGCTTTTAAACACAAAAAAAAATTTGCCGTCTTTTTTTTTCCATGGCGTATAAAAATTATATGAACTTTATTGAATATTTTAGTTTAATAAATAAAAACAATGTTTATTAATACCTAAGAAAAAAAAACAAACAAATACTAATCCGAAAAACTTTCCCTCCCAATACAGTACCTTTATGTACACGCGAGCGACTACACACGACACGACGATCCTACCTAGAACGAGCTCGGTTTAGGTGGTACACAAAAAAAACAAAATGTTGCAGAAGAAATAACGCGACCGAATAAACGCGACGGAGGAAACGAAATTTTACACTTACAATTACACCTATTAAATAAATTACTCCAATCAATTGGACCAAAGCAAAAAAAAATATATTATTGTAATACCCCACGCCTTAGGGTATGTTACCATAAAAAAAAACAATCAAATGAACAAAAATTTAAATTTTATGACCGATGGTCTATTTCTAGGCACAAATGAAATGTCAAGCAAGTTTCTTTTGTTTATATTTTAAATATTATTTTTGTATGTTAATATTATATATTAACATACAATATATGTTAATATATGTTATAATTTGTATATGTTGGCTCTATGTGATGTTGTGTCTTTCAATATTATTATGTATACTCGTATATGTAGGTGGGATTTATATGGCCGTATCGTGCCGTTACGGGTACTTTCCACCTTGGTTGACCTTATCACTTATAGGTATGTATATGCACCTGTACGCATGTATCACATATGTAAACATATATTATATTTATATATTTATTTATTTTTTTTTTTTTATTATTAATCCTTAATTAAAGATGGGGCGGCCACGATCCCAAATTGGATTTATTCGGTGGCCGCCTAGTAGCACATTTAAGCTAACTGAGTTTATTCAAAAAAATTTCAAAATAAACTGCCTATATATTAATAGGACTTTATACAAAAAAACTACACCACACCACTAGAGACATGCAGTCTCACCACCCACTGTATTGCAATTAAAATGCATTGCGTTTCTTTTGTCAAAAAAAAACTACCAACAAAAAAAAAAAAACCACTACCTACTCTCTTTTGCCCAGATCACCCGATTCTGCACAGATTTTCTCCTAAAATTGGTAATTTCATTCCTTAGCCTGGTTTCTGTCCTTGGATTGGGAACAGAAATATCCCGTATTGCAGCTACCAACCACTAGATGGATTTTCTGGAGTTTTTACCACAGGTTGAAATGACAGCTCAAATCAGCTGTAGCAATTGTTTGGATATGTTTATTTCCAAAATCCAAACTTTAATAATTTTTATTTAAATTACAGGTGGACGTAACAACGTTTACGAATTTGTATGGTAAATAATTTAGTGAGTGGGGTTTATTTTGCGGCATTTTGCAAGTTGGTTCACATAATATGTACACGTATGCACGGTATAGCAATATATTCCATAAATCCACTTTTCAGGAAAACTGTCCTAGTAAGCACTTATAAACCGCAATCTTGTAGGTGAAGAAAATGATGCATACTTACTTATTGTATGTGCCACTGAAAAGAAAAGCCACCTTCTAGTACGAGAATGTATTTCCAATTCAAACATTTTAGGACGACCGAGAAGAAAACACATTAAGTAGAAAATAAAAGACATGACTTGTATTTCAAATAGATACATATGTACATATGTACATAAGGATTTATTTCATTATTTTTTTATTATTAACAATTACGAGATACAAGGTATATGGACTAAAATATACATACTTAAGTTACACAGATATTTATATCTTACAAAAGATTTTTATTATTTATTTTTATATAAATGCTTATATACATATATATGTATATATATGCTTATTAAAAAATATTCTGTTTTTTTTCGATAATTGTAGGTACATATTGTATGTTAACTATAAAAAGTACATTTTTAAAGATCTAAACATTACATAATTATTTGGGTCACTTTAATTATGACAATTTGTATATAAATTACAAGAAGTGCAATGAATAAATTAAAAAGTCAAGAATTTACAAAATGAAGATATAATATTTACATTTCAATACATTATTTAAGAAATACAGACAATTCTAAAATATTTTTTATAGCGGTATACATAATAATAACTTATTATAATACATAATATTCACTTCAACGATATGCACATTAGATATGTACACTGACTTTTAAAAAAGCTAAAAAACGCGAATCAGAAAATAATACTTATAGGAATAGGCGAAATTAATATTGGAACACATATAATTCGCTCACTTTATTCAGAAAATTGAAAATATAGAGAACACAGAGGAACTATGCCATGCTGATGGCAGCCATTATAACCCCAAGCGTATATGGGGAAAACTTTATTATGAAAAAAAAAAAACATAAAACGAAAATATTTGTTTATATATTTTTAGCACTTCATGTGCGCTCAATATTTAAGAATATTTTAAAACTACTTTCACTATTTTCGCTTATTCACAACACTGTTAATTTTTACATTCTTTTTCCCGAAAGAATAGTTTTACCGATTTTTCCATACGAAATGACGTTTGGCAGCCGAAATTGTAAGCCAAGAGCTCCACGTGTAGTTTTGTAGCATTACGGCCTGTTTCACATATAGGAGGCGCTGGGTTGAGATTACAATTGTCGAAGCTACTGGCCGCGTTCAGCACAATTAAAGTGATATAAAAACGAAATAATGGAATAACATACAAAACATCAATATCTCATGAAATGGTTAAATAAATATGGGACGTTATCTGAAAAAAAAGAAATGTTAGAATGTAATTGTTAAAATGAAACAAGAAGAAAGAGAGAGAGAGAGACGGCACGATGGTTCATATAAAAGCGATTGTGAAATGATGAATAAATAAAGATACATACAGTGCCGTACACATAATTAGCAACGCTGAAAACGATCGATTTGATTTCTTTATAGCTCATGTGTTTTCACCTTTAGGAAATGGTAATTCCCATTTTTACTGTACATAAGAAATACACTTTGTGAAAAGTGCCTGAAATTGATTTAAAGTTCCGTTATTTTTTTATTTGTAGCTGAAACAGAGTGAAGAGCACAAAATAGGTCGTGCATATAATTAACAACGCATGAGTTTTTGATAAAAAAAAAGTTCATTTATTTCTTTTTCATTCACAGAAACTTAATATTTAGTAGTGTAGCCACGATTTTGAATCACTGCCTGCAATCTACGTGGCATAGATTCCCCTAAATTTTGGCAAAAACCTTGAGGAATCGTTTCCCAACCAACTTTCGTTTCCTCATGTAATCTTTCGAAATTACCAATTTTTTCGTAACTTAGCTTTCTTTTAAGCACTTGCCATAAATTCTCAATTGGATTTAGATCAGGGCTACACGACGGCTAGTCTAGTAACGTCACCATATGATCGTCAATCCATTTTTTGGTATAAGCGGCAGTGTGCCTCGGATCATTGTCCTGTTGGAAGATCCAAACAGCTGGCTGATATTCATCTGCGTATGGCACCATTGCATTTTCCAGTATACTTCAGTATTGGAGCCTGTCCATATGTCCTTCGATCTTATGAATTGGACCGACGCCGCACCAAGACATTGCACCCCAAATCATTATACTCCCACCTCCATGTTTGACCGTTGGCCAGGTATACTTTGGGTCAAATTCTTTCTATTTAGGCCGGCGTACACAGCATTTACCGTCAGTTGGAACTCTATTTATTTTAGTCTCATCGGTAAATAGTACATTTTTCCACTGTGCGACAGTCCAATGGCTATATTTATGGGCAAACTCCAAACGTTTTTTTTCTGTTTCGCTCAGTTAAAAGTAGGTCCTTCCTAGCCATCCGCCCAAAGAGTTCTGCTTCGAGCAAACGTCTTTTAATTGTATCTACAGATGGTCCGCTATCGTTTTCACCGAAAACCGCAGTACGAATTTCCCTGGCTGCAGAGTGCGGTAGTTTTTGGCTTTGGCCAACGATAAGTTTGTCTTCACGGTCTTTACTCAACCTTATCCAAAGCTTGCGGCTGACTTTTTGGGTGGTTCCGTTCTTCTTATAACATTGGATATCATCAAAAACCATCCTTTTTGATCACTTAAGAAGGTCTGCAATGTTGGCATACGATTTTCTTTCGTTAAAATGGTTCAGGGTATGGGTTGGGACTTGACATCGCAAGATCTGTTTTTCCCATTGTGTAAAACTCTAAAAAATGATTCAAAACATTACTGTGAACAAAGTAATATGAATATACTAACACACCAGTGAATTCTGCGCTTTAAATTAACAAAAAGTCTTTAATTAACAAAAAAAATTTAACCGTTGCTAATTATATGCACGACCTATTTTGTGCTCTTCACTCTGTTTCAGCGACAAATAAAAAAATAACGGAACTTTATATCAATTTCGACCACTTTTCACAAAGTGTATTTAATTTGTAATTTGTAAAAATGGAAATTAAGATTTCCTAAGGGCGAAAACACAAGAGATATGAAGAAATCAAATCGATCGTCTTCAGCGTTGCTAATTATGTGCACGGCACTGTATATTCATTTGATAATTATACATATATAATTGATTGTTTTATAGTAGATTTATTTCCATAAAGTTACTAACAGAAATTGAAGTTGTACGTCGCGTAGAGGCACTCTGATCAACTACATGTGGAGCCAAAGAGCATCGGCCATAGGATTCGTACATAAACATACATATATCTGTCCATTTATTTTATCTCCGCGCCCATTGGGGCACTTTTCTACAGTTGGCTCTATAGTCCACGTGCGTGTCTGATAATTGGTGAGATACCCGCAAAACCCACCCGAAAAGTGATATTTTCACACATTAACGAGGCAGCGCCGCATCTATCCAATGTTAGCTATATAATAGTCGACTTTATCTTCCCAACTGTTTAACAATAACATCCAACTATTATTATTACTATACGTTATACCTATACTTATGTATGCAAAAAAATAATTTAATATTAAACAATTTTATAACATGGCACCGTCATTGATTTATTTTTGGAACTGAATGCATCCATTCATGAAATTAGCAAGCGTAGGTATGAACGCTTTTTATTTGAAACTCGAAATTATCTCATTTCGACGCTAGTGTGAATCCCATATAAGTTTTGGAACGGCCCCGCGACAAAATAATTTATATGGGATTCACACTAGCATCGAAATGAGATAATTTCGAGTTTCAAATAAAAAGTGTTCATACCTACGCTTGCTAATTTCGTGAATGGATGCATTCAGTTCCGATAGTAAATCTATGACGGTGCCATGTTATACAATTTTTTAATATTAAATTACTTTCTTTTATATTATATTTTTTACTTTTGTATGTTATTCCATTATATTTTTCGTTTTTATATCACTTTACTTGTGCTGAACGCGGCCAGTAGCTTTGACAATTGTAATCTCAACCACAGACTTTATTTACGGAAATAACTACTAAACACTAAATTTCTCCCAAATAAGCGATATTTTTTTTTTTTTAGTACTGAATAATTTTTATTTTGTGTTTAGATCACCGAGATCAATAAGAATCCGTTGTTTAATCTTTGCGCAATGAAAACTTTAATATTCCCTTATTAATTTGTTCTATCATTGTCATTCAGAATCATTCAACTGCAATCAAATTAAGGTTGTTCGATTTTATTTTCACATAATTTTGAACGAATTTCAACGAAATTAAGTTGAAATGAGATAATCTCGATATGTCAATGCGTATGGGAAATTATCTCATTTCGAGCATAATTTGGAAATTCGCAACGAAATTACCTGTTTTGCCCTGGTGTGAATACCGTATTTTAGTCGACAGTTCAAATGTCAAAAACTTACATTTCATTTTCGCTCTGAAATTGTTTGGAGAATTGTGATTGCAGCACAAAAAATTAATGTTTTAAAGAAAATAAGAACAAAAACAAACATCCAAATATTAATGGACGACTTAGAGGACGAACGATTTGGAGAGTTCGTCGATTGTATACGAACTGAATAAAAAAATTAATAAAATATGTAAAAATATAAAAATAAAAAATAAAATAATACATAATTTACTTAAATTTTAATTTTTAGGCGTATTTTTTTCAAATCTATAGACTAAACATGTTTCCGCGACATGTTTTCAATGTAAAATACAACAGAACCTTAGCCTGGATAATTATCCAATCTTATTTTTACTTGGAAAGATTTTTCGAAGTCTATATAGATTTGAAAAAAAAACGCGCCTTTTGTAACAAGCAAATAACAGCCACGCAGTACATTCAAACAAATCAGTCAGCTGTTTTCGACGTTTAGTCTAGAATTTCTTGACTAAAATCCAGTCCCCGACCTCAATGAAAGCAGACTAGATGTTCTGTCAATTTTTCGGGCTCTCGACCAATCAGAGGCCGTAAACTACTTGCATTTGCAAGTATCTAAGTTTTGGAATGTGCCCATTGTCACAACTTAAGCTCATAAGAATCTTAAACAAATGAAGCGGGCTCTACTTTCTAATATGCCAACCTGAATTTCCACTTTTTATTATTATTTTTTGGTAAATATAGATTATTATAAGATGTTCTGTATATAAATTAATGTGAGGAAACATTTGTTTATGTGTTTAAAACAATAATTAATTTTTCACAAAACCTTACAAATCTGCATAAAAACCGTACAAATGTAAACATATTTGACATAAAAATGACTTGACAGGCTGTTTTTTTGCGTTCAGTGGGGCTAGTATGCATTACTTTCTGTTTTTAATGCGTTCAGCGGGTCTATTATGCACTTTTATTATTATTATTTTTGGCGTTGAGATTCTCATACTCACCCAACTGTTTAGTAAACCAGTTGAGGAAACAGCCATACAGGACCCGGCCACTTCCTAATGATTGCAGTCGATGTCCTGTCCATAGTTTTTTTTTTAATCGCGCGCAGCGCGCCAGGCACCCAACTGTTTAGTAACACCAGTTGAGGAAACAGCCATACAGGACCCGGCCACTTCTTAATGATTTCAGTCGATGTCCTGTCCATAGTTTTTTTTTTTAATCGCGCGCAGCGCGCCAGGCACCCAACTATTTAGTAACACCAGTTGAGGAAACAGCCATACAGGACCCGGCCACTTCTTAATGATTTCAGTCGATGTCCTGTCCATAGTTTTTTTTTTAATCGCGCGTAGCGCGCCAGGCATCCAACTGTTTACAATATTTATTTATTAATTGCATGTATATATTTCACCATATTTTCTCATAAAATGACCACTTTCATTCATTAAAATGGTAATTTTAAGTATTTTGAGGTTAGAATTTCGAAAAGCTAACGAAGTATAACGAAGCTAGATTAGCAGTTATATTTAATTCCAAGAAAAGTTTGGAAAGCATAGATTATCGTTTTTTTTTCTTATGTGTAAACATCTTAGCATCGGTATTAGCACATTTTTCGCGTTTTTTCGTTTATCCACCATATAAACAAACGTACATATATGTTGTTTTTTTTATTTTTCTAAAATACATATGGTATTATCAAAACTTAACCTACCTTAACATTCTAAGCTACTTAACTTAAACCAACTGTAATCAGGGTGGTGAGCACTCGTTGCATAGCGCGCTGAGTGGTCACTATCCTAATGGCGTCATTGAGCGCTTGGCCATAGCTATTAAGACGCCACCTGCCAGTCTGACACACTAACCACTTCGCCATGGCGCGGCGCCAGTTGAAGCATTCCTTAATCCTGAACAAGTCGCAAGACTTCTCACGTTTTTGACTTAACCCTTTGTCTGAATTAAATAAAAGTACATACCACGTCCTTTTTAATTTTTTATTTCGATACGATTACTTTCGTTTGCTACACTTTCTAGTTTTTGACCATCTCGATTTTACACAATTTTTGAACGTTTTCTGATGGCAGAACAGTTTGAGAGAGGAGGAAAATAAACGCAGACACTTACTACACTTGTGCACAGCTTTACTGGAATGCCCATCAATGTGATTGTTCAGTTGTTTCTTAGAATGAAATGCCTTGTTACAATGTAGTTTGGGGCAACGTAACGCTTTTTTTATTTCTAAGTCATTCTCTGAATGGACTTTTCTTTCATGTGTATTAAGTTTGAGCTTATTTGAGAATACCTTACCACAGTGGGGACATAGTGAATGAATTTTTTCATGTACAAATGCATGTCTTACTCTGGACGCATTGTTAGCCAGAATTTCACCACATTTAAGGCATTCGTGCATGTTTACCTGCGTAGCAGGTGAACTGCAATCCAATCCATCCAAATTAGATTTCAAGGTTAACATACTGCTATCGAATTCTATATCACATTGAATTGCAGATTCTTTTGAAATTTTAGGAAAATCAACTTGTACTTCACGTTCGCGTCTCGGAATCGCTTCGCCATTCATATAATATACGTAGTCTACTTCTGGTTTGAAGTCAGTGAGGGCGATTGTTCGGTTGCCCTTAATGTCTTGATTTGCGTCGATTGGAATGGTTTCTATTGATGGAGATTTTATTTTGGAAATAGTTTGTGGGAAAGCAATTGGTGAAGGTATGCTCGAAAGTGGATTCAGATTTTCCTTACTCTTGTTTTGCACAAAAACATTCTGTGGTCCCGTTTTTAATTCCTTTGCTTTGAAGGCTGTGAAAACAACAATATGTTCTGGTATCTCAATAACATCGCACATATGTCTCCCTTGAAAACGCAACTGATAGTCCATTAACAGGGTCGAAGAATCGTTCAGCCAATCCTTAACCGATGTGAAGTCCCCCTTTGGCGAATCTGTCGGAATATTCGTTTTTGACAAATATGAAGCTGGTATATTTGTGAGTGACGCATTCACGTCTGGTATACTTTTCGTTAGAGCTGCCTTCTGCATATTTGCCATCAAAATAGGGAAATCTATTTTTGGTGCAGCTATTTGTTTTCCTTTTTCTGGTGTCTTCGTAGGTATTATTTTTTTTATTAACCGATCATAAATTACTTTCCTCTTAATCAAAGTATCAGGAAGATTTATATCTGGCACAGCAAGATCTATAAGCTTTTTACCAATAGAAGTCAGCATATTTTCTGAAAAATGTCTATCGCAAACGCTGTACCTATGGTCATATTGTTCCAGGCCCAATTTATATAACCATAAGTTGCGAAATATATCTTCGGATGGGAAATCGAAGAAATCTGTTGCATCTTTGCACTTTAAGACACACTTTTTAATGTCACTGTGATTAGAAGATGCCTGTAGCATTTTTGTTTGTCCGGAAGTTTTGGGAATATCGACAATATTATTTATTTTGCTTCTAAAAAATTGTAAATAAAAAATATAAACTCAAATTAGAATCCCAATAACTTTTCTGTCAAAAAATCGAGCTAGCGCCCACGGTCAGGCGATTAATGAACTCAATTCATATTGGTTAACTATATTTCCAGAAAAAAGTTATAAAATTCAAAATTATATAATTTTTTTGATAATTTATTTAAAAGCACAACGAGAGCTTGTCTTCATTCTTTTATCAAGCCATGTTTGGAAGCTATTAGAAATTTTCTTCGATTTTGCATTATTCATAATCATCCGTCCTTCTACGATCGTGTCACGTTCTTTCAACCATAATCGACCATACTCCCAGCCCAGCAAAAGATTCATTGCAGGCGGTTGAGGCTGTGAATGTTGGTATAAACATAAACCAAGAAAAGTAAAGGTTTATAATGGACTCACATCAGTAGGGAAATGTTTAGGTTTTGATTGAGAGCCTGAAACCATAGTCCAGGCCAGAAAGTATTATGCTTCGATTATATGTATTATGATAATAATGAAGTCCTATTTCATTTTGACACGTTGAAGCCTTGTTGTTTACTTGAATAAAAAAAATATCAACTAACGATCTAACAGAAAAATCTCTCTTGACTGTATTTTTTTTTAATTATGTACAGTTATATTAAAAGCCCAGTCGAATTAGATCAAACGAGGGGCTGACACGGAAAAATTCCGCGCAGCGATTTTCATTCTGAAATCGTTGGCGGGGCTCACTGGCCGAACACAATGGTGACAGTGGAAGTAGAAAGTTGAAGTTGGCTGAACTTTGCGCTTTATCATACAATTCATAAGCATCCGCTTCGCATTGTGTTTGCGCTATAGGGTTTAAGTGTAATTTAACTTTTACAGCACTGCCTACTTCCACTACAGCTTCGCCATTATGTACAGGCAGTTATGCAATAAACAAAAATTCACCCTCACCTCTTTTCGAGTCTTAATCGAAAAATATCGACCTTAGGGGAAAATTGATAAGGACGATTTTAAAAAATGTTCAAATCCGCTGGCATGCGTGCGCAAACACAGGCTTGCGCATTCATGCCCGCCTGTAAATAGCAATGATTGCGCAAATTGTGTTGCTTACGTCATTTGTTTTGGTATGAATTTAGTGACATTTATGACAGTTTGCCCGAATTGTGGTAAGTGAAGGGTGAGTCATATTAGTCGCAATCCACACGTTGACTCATGAGTGCGACTCACACGTGTACGAAAGAGAAGAACGATGAGATAGAAAAGAAGCTGCCTGGTGAGTCGCGAGCAGAATTTAACGTGACTCTTTTTGAAGTTTCTCTTTTTCTTGTTCGTTATTTTGCTATCTCGCTTTATTTCTTTATTCTTATAAATAAGGCTTATAGTACAGAGCCCCCAAACCAAAGCTACTATTTTAGGAAAATTAAAAATATGTCAGCAATATTACTTCATAGAAACTAATAAATACAGAGCTGTTACCATTTCAAAAACGAAAGAAAAAAATAAAAGAGAACTGTCAAATTACGAAAACAGAAATTTTAAGAGAGTCGTGACTCAAAAGTCAACGTGTGGATGCAAGCGCCTCACCGAATGACAGTTGAAAACAGAAAATAGAAAAGAGTCGCGACTCATGAGTCGACGTGTGGATTGCGACTTAGGAAGGCGCATGCATTCATGCTAGTGGATAGCAAAATAAATTTGGAAACGAAAATAATGATTGTCAAAAAAAATATTTTTGGAATACAATACATCATAATCAGAATAGGGCCATAAACGTATAATCAATTTTGGCTGTTGAGTAACACAATCTAAAGTCCGGAACACACGAATAATGATGCTGATTACACAACTCTTTTTTTCGTTGGTTTCGTCTTTCGTCTTTTTGTCAGGAACGTACGGTAGTGATTATACGGTTCCTAATAATTGGATACGTGCATACGAGATTCTGACGTTTATTGAAATTCACATTACATATAGGAAGGGAATAGTAAAATTTCAGTTGGAATCGCATTAAATTTACTTATTATGGAGGATAATAATTGCGTGTTTACTAGCAAATGTAAAATGTCTCTAAGTTTAGCTCCAAAATCAACTTTAAAATTCACCATTTAAATTTCTTGCTTTGTTTTGGTTGTGAAACGAGAAATGTCAAAGATCAACCGGAAAAAATCTCAGAATTTTTATTCCTGCTTTCGTTACTTCATTCCCCTCTCTTTTCTACGCCCCTCCCCCTATCTGTCAAAAAGATGAAAGACGAAACGAACGAAAAATAGAGTCGTGTAATCAGCGTCAATGTCGTTTTCTTTTATCGGCATAGATGTGAATTTTTTGAATACCTACCTACATATTTCATCTTCATAATTTCATTTCTCAAAATAATATTTTTTTCTATTTGGTCAAAAACTGACATGTGGCATTTAGCTGCCAATGTTTGGTGCTCTTTAAGCGGGTTCTTCCTTTTTTTTGTTCACTTTTATATACGCTTGCAAAAAAAACAGCTTGTTTTTATATGGGCAAAATATCAACTAATCCGGCCACAAAATTTCTGAGCCAGTGATTTACATATTCAATCAAAACAACTTGGCATCACTGTAGAATTAACGTCTAGGATAGTCTACTATTTAATACCTGAATGCATGGCAAAGATGTTTTGAAAAAAATTTACTTCCTCTGTCATATTTTACGAAAAGTACTACAAACTGCTCTTATAAACTAAAAATGGGACGAGATCAAAATCGAAAAAGGAGCCCTAGCTCCAGTTCTGAAAGTGTTGATAGTGCCGAAGAAAGTCGTCTTCTAGATCTAAAGGAAAGGGATGAATTTGCAGAGCGCCTGAAGAAGCGCGATGAAAACAAAACGCGAAAGGTGCTAGAGTCCAGCGGCAGCCGCAAAGCATTCGAGGAAGCTGCTAAAAGGCTGAAGCTAGAACATGAGGACCGTGATAAGATTCTTCCACAGTTGAGGATCCAATCCCGGAGGAAGTATCTAGAGAAACGAAAGGAGGACAAAGTAGCTGAACTCGAGGCCGATATCATCGACGATGAGTATCTTTTCGACGAGTCTGTGTAAGCAAATATACATGAATTTCGTTTGAATGCATTTTTCCAATGATATTGTTTACAGCCTCACTAAACGTGAAAAAGAAGAACGGGATTACAAGAAGCAATTGCTAACAATCGCCAAAGAACATGAAAAGGCTCGGGAACTCGAACGCGTACAGCGCTACCACATGCCGCATGACATTAAGAAAGGCGAGAAAGGTAAATGCACATGCCAGTAAATATATAAATATAAATAAATATATAAATATATAAATATCCTCATTCTGATATCCCAGGAAACGATAAAGCTGATGCTCTGGCTAGAGCTGAATCAGCGACCCCCTTTATCGGTCCTCAACCTGTTATTGGCTGCAGTTCAGATTATGCTAAAAACAAGCTTCTTTCTGCTGCCACTACAACACTATAACCATTGGCACGAGCTTAGGTCATGCCGACAGGCCAAAATGTTAGTAGACGCGCCCAGGGCTAACAGAACTAAGTTTCTGTTACACCTTAGTAGAAATGATTTCAAAATCCTTACAGGACTGGTCTCTTGGGTTCACTCCCTTAAACGAGCACCTGAACAAAATTGGATCAGGAGCTTGGGCCTTTGAGAGATGTGCCTGGAAAAAGATGAGACAGCTGAGCACTTCATTAGCGAGTGTCCGGCCTTTGCTCGGATCAGAAAGGCCACTCTAGGCAACTACGTCCTACGGGACGTTGATCTACTGAAGCTCAATCTTGCCCTATTGCTTCGCTTTGCGAAAGCGACGGGCAGATTTAGATCGATATATAGCTCAGTAACAATCCGCTAATTCAGCGAATGTGATGGTACTTAACCAAACTACAATGGGCTTACCGGTCTACGTGCTTTTTGTCTCTACGGGATAACCCCCTTCTAAATACAATACAATACAAAATACATACATGAAACAAAAAAAAAAACAAGTACACTGTTTTTCAGAGGAGTATGTCGAAGTTGACGAACGCGAAAAACATCCAAACTCTGAACAAAAGAAATGGGAACAAGAGCAGTTGGCGTCTGCAATGTTCCAATTTGGTGCAAAAGACGCCAAGTCCAAAGAAGAATACGACCTACTTCTGGAGGATCAAATTGATTTTATTGAAGCTTTGACTATGGAAGGCTCCAAAGAAAAAAAGGACACACAGCCTGAACTAAGTGAATCTGAACGACAAAAGATGGACATTGAAGAGACACGTAAGTCGCTGCCAGTGTTTCCTTTTAAAGACGATCTAATTGCTGCCATTCGGGAGCACCAGGTAAGATAGTATCACTGATTGTTGCAACGAACAAACTATTTTTTGTTGAATAAAGATTTTGATTATTGAAGGCGAGACGGGTTCAGGAAAAACCACACAAATTCCTCAGTATTTGGTCGATGCCGGTTTCACAAAAGATAAGAAAAAAATAGGTTGTACACAACCGAGACGTGTTGCGGCAATGTCAGTGGCAGCTCGTGTGGCACAGGAAATGGATGTGAAACTGGGGAATGAGGTGGGCTACAGCATACGTTTTGAGGACTGCACATCTGAGAGAACGATCTTAAAGTACATGACTGATGGTACGCTTCACAGAGAATTTCTCTCCGAACCGGATCTAGCATCTTACAGCTGCATGATTATCGATGAAGCCCACGAGCGTACTCTTCACACAGATATTCTCTTTGGTTTGGTGAAGGATATAGCACGCTTTCGGCCAGAGCTAAAGCTGCTTATATCAAGTGCTACGTTGGATGCTGACAAATTTTCTCAATTCTTTGACGATGCACCGATATTTAGAATTCCTGGAAGACGGTTTCCGGTAAGTGGAATTATCGTGTGAATAAACACTTATACCAATATTATCCTTATATTATTAATTTTTCTATTTTTTTCCATCTTCAAATAGGTTCATATCTTCTATACCAAAGCACCAGAGGCGGATTACATTGATGCTTGCTGTGTATCCGTTCTTCAGATACACGCCACACAACCCTTAGGCGACATATTAGTCTTTCTAACAGGCCAAGATGAAATTGAAACGTGTCAAGAAGTCCTTCAAGATCGAATAAAGCGTCTTGGCTCAAAACTGCGCGAGCTTCTTGTGATTCCAGTGTATGCCAACCTGCCAAGTGATATGCAAGCTAAAATTTTCGAGCCCACACCACCGAACGCACGAAAAGTTATTCTTGCTACAAATATAGCAGAAACCTCTCTCACAATCGACAATATTATTTATGTGATTGATCCTGGCTTTGCCAAACAAAACAACTTTAATTCACGCACTGGAATGGAATCTTTGATGGTGGTGCCAATATCAAAGGCGTCGGCAAATCAGCGAGCTGGTCGGGCAGGACGAACGGCTCCAGGCAAGTGCTTTAGGTTATACACCGCGTGGGCTTACAAACACGAATTGGAGGATAATACAGTTCCAGAAATTCAACGAATAAATTTGGGCAACGCTGTGTTAATGTTAAAAGCTTTGGGTATAAATGATCTGATTCATTTTGACTTTCTGGATCCACCGCCACATGAAACCTTGGTTTTAGCGTTGGAACAACTATATGCTTTAGGTGCACTAAATCATCATGGTGAACTGACGAAACTTGGCCGGAGAATGGCTGAATTTCCTGTTGATCCTATGATGGCTAAAATGCTACTGGCTAGTGAAAAGTAAGTAAACCCAATCTTTCTATTCTTCTTGGCTAATATTGTTTTTACTGTGGCAGATATAAGTGTTCCGAAGAGATGGTCACGATTGCGGCAATGCTGTCTGTTAACAGTGCAATTTTCTATCGACCAAAGGACAAGATAATACACGCAGATACTGCGAGGAAAAATTTTAATCACATGCATGGTGATCACCTTAGTTTGCTACAGGTCTACAATCAATGGGCGGACACAGATTACAGCACACAGTGGTGCTATGAAAACTTTATTCAGTATCGTTCGATGAAACGTGCACGTGATGTACGTGAACAGCTTGTCGGTTTGATGCAGCGCGTCGAAATCGATATGGTTTCCTGCCTACCTGAGACGATGAATATCCGAAAGGCGATCACATCGGGATATTTCTATCACGTGGCTCGTTTGTCTAAAGGTGGACATTACAAAACTATTAAACACAATCAAACCGTCATGATTCATCCGAATTCCTCACTATTCGAAGAGCTTCCCAGGTGGGTGCTCTACCATGAGCTTGTATTTACGACGAAGGAATACATGCGACAAGTGATTGAAATTGAGAGCAAGTGGCTTTTGGAGGTCGCTCCTCACTATTACAAACCGAAGGAGCTGGAAGATTCCACAAACAAAAAAATGCCCAAGACATTGGGAAGAGCTTTCATGACTGACTAAGGTTCTTTAATAATTACATTAGTAATAAAAAAATTAGATAAACTTTAAAAATGTGTTTTCATTGGAGTTTCAATTTCTGCGTGCTGCGGTTGAAAATTGTTTGTCTTGAATACTGAAGAAGCTAAGCTGGTAAGAGTTTAATTTATCTTTATTAGTTTACGTTTTCGGTGGGATACCAAAATACACTTTCCAATTTTACAAATTTGGAAAAACAGAAAGAAACGAATAAACCGATTGCGCCATCTACATATATTTGTACTTAGTAAGGTGGCGCTACAGTCCGGGGTGTACCAAGGCCTCAACCAACAACCTCTTCCAGTTAGCCCGATCCTTAGCTAACCGCCTCCAGTTGCGCACTTCTTCTCCAAAACCCGTCAACGCAAACGGACCGAATATCTTACGAATAATTTCTCTCTCGAAGCGACTAATGATATCTTCATCCGCTTTCGATAAAGTTCATGCTTCAGCTCCATATAGCGAGACTATGATGATAAGGGTCTTATATAGAGTCTCCTTAGTCGATCGGGAAAGGACTTTACTACTCAATTCCCTTCTTAGCCCAAAGAAACAGCGGTTGGCAAGAGTAATCCTTCATTCGATTTCCGACGAGATGTCATTTGTCATTTTTTTATGTTATGGCAGAGCCGAGGTAGACAAAGTCCTTTACTACCTCGAAGTTGTAGCTGTCTATTGTGACGTTCTGTCCAATTCTTCGAAGTTGGGTGTCCCTTTTTGTTGACAGTATATATTTTGTTTTGCCCTCGTTTACCGCTGAAACCATTTTAGCCGCTTCCATTTCGAAACTCGTGAGCGCACCGGTTCCATGTGTGTTGGCTTGTGAGTTTCGAAGAATTCTTTCAAGGATGATGTTGAAGAAGTCGCATGTCAGCGCGTCACCTTGTCTGAATCCTTTTTTGACATCGAAGGTCTCGGTAATATCATTACCGACCTTGATGGAGCAGCAAGCTTTCTCCATCGTCATCCTGCACAGACGGATGAGTTTGGCAGGGATGTCAAAACTAGACATGGCTCTATAGTCTATACAGTTCATCCCTCCATATGCTGTCATAGGCGACTTGAAATTGATGGGTATCGATGGTATTGATGGGTATCAATGGTAATGGTGGGTATCGATTTGGACTTCTTGGGTTCTTTCCAGGATCTGCATTAGTGTGAAAATTTGGCCTATGGTCAACTTTCCTGGCCTGAAACCGCACTGATAGGGGCCAATTAGATTGTTGACGAAAGACTTCAGGTGGCCACACAATATCGCAGATAGGATCTTGTAGGCGATGTTGAGGAGACTGAAGCCTCCGTAATTGGAGCAGTTGAGGGGGTCTCCATTCTTGTTGACCGGTTAGACGATGCTGAGATTCCATTCATCTGGTCCACTAGCGTTGTTGGACTTTAGCTTGGATATTGCTATCCACACTTCGTTTTGATCAGGTGGATGGGAATTTTGGCTATCATCATCTAAATTGAATGGTTCATTCTGCCTGAAAGCGGGATGTTGGTCTTCATCGCCATTATACAGTCTGCAGAAGTAGTCCTTCCATATTATCAGCACCGACTGTGTTTCCACTACAATGTTTCCTTCCGCGTCTCTACAGGTTTCTGTACGTGACATGTTTTGCAGGCACATTCTTTTTAGCTCTGGTAGAACTTTCGTACATTGTTCCTGGAGTAGCATCTCTCAATATCCTCGCTTCTCGGGCTCTTTCTTTTCTTTCTCAGAGGCCGATGTTCTTCACGTCTCTTTTGCTCGTAGAGCATCCGAGCAGATCTAGTCCTTCTTAGCATCGCCGCTTTATACGCCTGTTGCTTTTTCGCGTTAGCTAGTCTGCACTCTTCATCAAACCAGGGGATTCGTGGTGGTGGTGGTCCAATCGCCCAATACGATTTTAACGTCATGTTTGGGGTATTGTTCGTAGGTTTTGTCGAGAAGCTCATAGAATCTATCTTTGGTAGCGTCGTCTTTTTCTTCTGTGGGGGCGTGAGCGCATATGAGGCTGATGTTGGCGAATTTTGCCTTGACACGGATTTTCATAAGACTCTCACTCACGTGCCGAAAGCTCAAGACATCTTGCCTAAGTCTGCCGCGTTTGACAAATTCGCATCCGAATAAGCGCTGTTTATTTTCTGTATAGCAGTCACCGTAATATATATCACAGTTGTTCATCCTTTTTCCGCCTGTCCCATCCCATCGCACTTCCTGGATGGCGGTTATATCTGCTTTATAGCAGTCTAGGGCCTCTGCCAGTTGTTCAGTGAACGAACATTCCGACCGTCGTTATCCTTATTTCGTTTAGCGTGGTTATCAACAGTTAATCCGTCCCTTTCCGAGGCTTTTGGTTGTTTCGGAGCTAAATGATTTTTTTACGTGGTTAGGAAGGTAACCTCACGCACAACCCACAACCTGGAGGACCAGATCCTTGTATACCCCTAGGACAACGGGCCGGGTGAACCGGTGTCAGTAACTCGCTACGGCGGTGTGAGCGCTGCCGTTGTCCCACTAGGGGCTCATCCGCCACCAACTCTTTTCCAAGACCCTGACTCGTACTTCGAAATCGTTATCGACCTAAGCTCCAAATATGTCGACCTGAGCTCCGAATAGGAGCTGCGCCACCGTTGGTTCCATCTATGGAATTCGTCCGCTGACATATATTATAGTGCTGCTATTTTCCCTTGGTCAGCACCCGTGCTTATAAGTTTAGCAAGTCGTGTCCGGGTGGGCAGCGACCAGTATCCCATGGCTACCACTTGGAGGTAAAATAACATATTTCTACAACTTCCAACCATCGATTGCGCCATCTATTAGATAATAAATTATATCTAATATTATATCACGCATGTTCATCAAATGAAATACAGATAAGTGTATTGGCTTATAGAAAAGTATTCAATGCTTTCAAAAGAAAGTGATACGGAATATAGTCAGTGCACCTCCATAGCAATTTAGGAATGGCATGCGTCGGATCAAAATTTAAAAAATGCACGAAGGAACGAATCAAGGCTTCAACACACAAATGCTGGGACAGTACAACTTTTAGACAACGCAAATAAAGTCCAAAGGGTCTAGGTATATCAGACCATAACGATTAGAAGATAATATACCTACATGTTTGTATCTGGTCATTTACCTAACATTGTTAAATCTTTCTCTAATGTAAACATATAATTCAATTATAACTTAAATCTTATCTTTGCGTGCATCACGGTATTTCAATAAAATATTGGCATTTTATACCTTAGTCTTGGTACCCATCTCCACTTAGAATGATCACGATATTCCTCACAGTGATCAAGATATCATGGATATCCGAGCCTAGCCAACAGTCTGACTAATAAAAAAAGACTCATTTATATTCATATACATCATACATTATGTAAATTCATATATATGTATTCACATCCATCCACCATGCTGGTGGTTAGAGTACAAATTAGTACTAAACAAAAGTTGTTTTCAAATGCTACAAATATAAGAATATCAAAACAAATCTATTGCATTCCATTTTCATAATTTATTGTTTCTTCCATTTACAATTTGTAAATAAATTAATATTTGTGTTGATAACTGATATCATTTGTAAATTTTATATATTTGGTTACTGACCTTGAAAAAAAATATAACAAATAAAATAAACTACTAATGAAGAGATAAACAAGAATATACAATATAGTTACTATTCTCTTCAAATTCAATTAATTCAATTGGATATCTATATACAAATCTACGTAATATTTTTTCTACAAAAAGGTTTATTTAAGGTTTGCTGTATATCAATAAATTTACGATGAATCAGTCTTAAAATACATAAAAACCGTCCCCACCTGCAATCGTGAAAAAAAAACATTTCGTATTAATAACATTTTCGTAATAATAAACTTGTCTGCATACCTACCTTTTGATGTTATTTTATTGATCGCGAAAACAATTTTCTATACAAAGCTCACTATAAATGTGTAAATGCTATCAGGTTTTCAAACAAGCTCCGATAGCTTAAAGTTCATCTTCGAGTTCCGAGTCCGAGTCATTTTCTTCCGTCTGTTGCTGAATCTGCTTCATTTGATGGTATGAATTTAGTATATGCCGTCTAGTCTTTCGCCTGATCGATTTTATAGCTGTCGTCAATGCCAGTGTCGACAGAGTCGATGTCGATTTTAACGTTCGAGTCCTGTGTTTTAGGTGCTAGATTAGATTATCAAGGAAGCAGAGGATTTTTTTGTGGTGTGTACGAAAAAGAAAAAAAAAACACAAATAACAACAAAATAAAAGCATTTAGAGAATCAGCAATTTTCTTAATTATAGCATAACAAACGGTTAATTATCTAAATGGGATTCTAGTAACCACAGAAAAACAGAAATCGCAAATACATAGAATTTTTGGAATTTAAAAATCTAAGCTAAGGAGGATTATAATGAATGATTATTAAAGAAAATATCGGACATACATATTATGTAAGTATAAAACAGGGATACAAATGTGAAAATTTGGACAAAGGATTGAATTATTCTTCATCGAAAATAAAATATCGAGTTTTATGCAAATTAATGGGTATTGGGTTTCATAACAACAAAATTTCCGAATATATTTTTCAAATCCCATAGAAAATATGTAACAGGACCACGATATGAGAAAAGTGTGGAGGCAAGATTTTAAAAAAATAATACATTTTATGACAATTAATAGTCCTGCATTGGAAGACGCAAAAGCGACAGCTAATTAAAATATTCTACGATTTTAGAGAAAAAAGACAAGCAGCTGCGGTCATCAATGAGGAAAAAATGTTTTGGCAAGGTGCTGTGCATGTACAAAACAATTAAACGCCCGAAATCAGAAATACATAGTAAGTAGCGTAACTGATTTGCACCTTTGTTCAGTCCTGAACTTTTGAACAACCTGTTAAAGACACTACATATTTAATTTTCATTTCAAAGCCGAGTGTTCTACAAGACAAGGCAACAAGGATATTGCGTTTGTTAATTTAGTCAAAGGCTCACGCTTTATTAATTTGCATGTAACGTCTAAATATAACGCAACATTTCTTTAGTTTTAGTTAGACATTGCGGCATATTGGTATATACATACATAACATACATATATACGTTCATGATAACTATAACAAACAAAAATTAAAAGTTTATTTACACTGTTTTATTTCAAAACTTCCACAGATTTCAAATAATTAATATTTTTGTAAGAAATGCACAGTCACTAGCGGAGACAAAAGGAATGCAAGATAATCATACTTAAGTGGTTCTTCCCGTTTTTGTAATAAGTAAGTCATGCTACAAAAAGAGGTGAGAACAAGTACATAAAATATTTATTTCCTCTTAACCTTAAAAAAATACAAACTAAGTTTGTCGAAAAAAAAAATCAAAATCAATTCAACTTACTTTTTTCCAACAACACACACTATCTAAAATAAAAACACATCAAATTTAGCGTGTACTCGTGTGTACAAGAATTGCAACAGTAGAGATTTGTTTAATGTTTATTTTAGTGTTCACTTAACTAACGGTCTCAATGTGATTTCATTAATAATTTCTATACTAATTGAATTGTTTTTTTTTTATTTATTTAGTTAACTACACGGATAAATTGTTTTTTTTTTCTGGACGTGAGTCAAATGGTGTGTTGAATTACAAAATACATATATAATTTCAAATAAAAAAATAGATTACATTGGAAAATGTGTGCATTCGTTTGGTGTACCAGTATGTAATTGGTTTGTATTTACAATTAACAAGTATACATATAGATTTTGATTTATTTTCGAATATTTTTTTTGATTATTATCATTTACCAACTATAAAGCTAATCAGAGACAAAATTGCTGAAACAATTATAACGTATACGGTGGCAGCGATTACGATTTTAAAATCCACCTCAAGAATTTGATGATGTAATCCTGCAAGAGGGATGCATTCGAAAATCGTTTAAAATGTGTACATTTAAATGGTTACCAAGTTTAATTAGTATGTTGATTAGTCATGGAATACATATTATGTATATAGATTCACACGAATTAAATTGTGGAAAGTAAAGAAATAAGCTTCTGTCATATAAAACAAATATTGGATTAGACGATTAGATACAACAGAGAAGACGTAAATTTATTGTCAATTTTAAATTGCCTTTTTATTTTATTGTTTAACTAGCTGACCCGGTCATGCATAGGTAATTGTTAAAGTACATAATGTGTTAATGTTGGATAAACGATTAATAAATTAGCCCTATCGTGGAATCCGCCGGAGGAAAAGATTCACTGAAACCAGCGAAGTGAATCATTCCTTTGTCGGCAATGTGAATCAGTTTCACGGCATCGTGGAAAACGTTCGAATCGGATCTCACTATACAAAATATGACATTTCTCATCCACAGCTCAAACGTTGCGGATCTCATACTGTTGATTTGTTTTACTTGCTTACTTGATAATTTAAATTTAAATAAACAGACCTTACAAAAAATGTATTTTGCAGTAGATAAAATACTGATATTTGATTAATTTAGTGCTTTAACACCCTAAATATGTTTATTTTTCAACACCATATTGGTGATTACCATTTAGCTGCACATTTTTAATAAACCTGCAAGATTAAAATGTTTTTAAACAAATTTAAAAGAACAAGCGTGTGTGAAAACACGTTTATCTGGTAGTTAAATTATGTCTCACTGTTCCTCCTACGCATGCGTGTATTTTTGTCTCTGAAGATAATTCACTTTGCTGTCATAAAATCTGCTTGGCAGTCACACTTCCTTCTCGACATTCACGTCGGTAAGGAAACTTCACCGACGGATTCTACGATACCAAGCTAAAGTGAAAGTGAATCGAACAAGTGAAGGGAATCTGCGTTCCGGCAGATTCCACGATAGGGGCGATTGTTAATAAACCTGCACGATCTAACGGTTTTTAAATAAATTTAAAAGAACAAGGGTATTTGAAAGCATCTGGTAGTTTCATTGTCTTGCTGCTCGCTCAACGCATGTGCGTATTTTTCTTTCTGAAGATAATGTTGTTCATCTGGCGAATCAAGAAATTGAGCTATGCTATCCATTTTATTGTTATTTATAATTATTTTTTATTGCAAAAACCAAAAGACAATTCCAAAACACAAATTAACTTTGCCGTCATAAATTCTGTTTGACAGACACTTCCTTTTTGACATTCACGTCGGTAAGGAAACTTCCCCGACGGATTCTACGATACCAAGCTAAAGTGCAAGTGAATCGAACAAGTGAAGGGAATCTCCGATCCGGCGGATTCCACGATAGGGGCGGTTATTCATTCCAAGCAGAAATGTATGCCATCCAAGTGTGTGCCAACGGCATCCTCGAATCAGGAATGAAATATAACTACGGATAGTCAAGCAGCTATAAAAGCTCAAACTTTATTGACTCCCAAACTGGTCCTGAACTGCTTCAATACTCTCCAAGAGCTGACCCATAGGAAAGAAAGTCCCTGGGCACAAGAGTATTGATGGAAATTGAATAGCTGATTCCTTTACCGGTCCTGAACTGTTTTGCCATATCCCAATCTCAACTATAAACTTAAAAATCAACAGATGGGAAAATAAAATATGTGTTCTCCATTGGGAAAATATCCAAGGTCTTCGCTAGGCTAGAAGAGCTATTAAATTCTTCCACAATAAATCCATAAAATACCTACTTCGCAGTAAGAATTATATAAATAGGCGAAGGCAAAATAGTTCAACCCCTTTTTAACTGCCTTAAGGGGGTATTCTAGTCTAGAATTTTGAAAAAAACGTTTTTTTTTATTTCATATTTTTAAAGATTAGACCTTCAAAAATTTATTCTCCAAACGTTTCCTGAATTATCCTACAGAAAGTCTCTTATACATATATTTTCTTTTTTCTTTCTTATCGACTTCTTTTTCTTTTTTATCGACTTTTAAAAAACACCCAAATTTCGTACCGCTAGAATAGAATACCCCACATATTCGCTTGGTTTTTTTTTTGTTGGAAAGCTTGTAAAGTTGTTGTGTCTAAGCCAGGTAATAATCAGGTAAATTAATAAATATTAATACGTGCGTTTCTCTCGCACAAGTGGACGAATTTCGACCACAGGCGATACTAGTATCAATATGCCCTTCTAACTGGGCATTTCTATTTGATAAGACATCACCTTAACAAAATAGGTCTCATTCAGGAATCTGAATATTGTTTCTGCATGGAAGAGGACGAAGCTGGGGAACACGTTCTGTCTGCCTTAAGGAAACAACATTTCCAGTTCAAAAACAACTCAGGCACATTTTGTTTATTTTATTTTATGTTGTAGGTATGTGAAGTACCCGTATTTAATGACTGAGGACGATTATTATCCTTTAGTACGATTCTTTAAATTTATGACAGATTCAATGAAATCATATTTTCATTTTGTTCGGATGTTTTAAAACACTTGGAAGTTGGAAGATACTGAAAAGCGATTTAAACTGACAGAAGAATATGTTAAGAAAAATCAAATAAAAAATAAAAAATAAAAAAAAAACTCAAACATTAGGTCTGTTCCTTTACTTGAAAATTGTTACTGATTCTTACTGATTCTTACTGGTTTAAGATAAATCGCGTTCCTTTACGCAAAAAAGTAGTAAAAGAGAGAGGCAACGAGAGAGTAAAAATTTCCTCTCACTAAAAAATCTTACTATTTCTTACTGGACAAATTTCTTCCAGTAGAAATTGAACTATCTGTCAAAGTCAGCTGTTTCACTTGTTTGAATTATTTGCATTTTTTTTATTTTAATTCAAAAAGTAAAAAAATGGAGAGAAAAGGAACATAGATGAAAGTTGAACGTTCTGAATGTTGAAATTTGCATTTCGCAATATATTGCATACCGTATTGGTTCTGGGAAATCATCAGGGGTGGTCTTTTCTGTAAAATCCAAAATCATACAACAAAACTCTGTTTACTTTTGCTTCACATATGTTTATGACATTTCGTTTGTAGCAGTTTTTGTGGTTAATCGCGTTCCTTTACTTTTTGGTGATTTTGCCTTACTCTGAGAAACTTTTACCCCCACTCCTTGAAATTCAATAATTTACTATTTTTGGAGCAGAAAGTAAAGGAACAGACCTATTATGTGTGTAGGATTTAAAAAAGCTCTGTTTGGTATCTTTTCTGTGTAAAACTTAAATCGCTGTCAAATAATAAATAATTTGGAAAGTGGGGAAAAATTAAAATGAGGTTTGACAGTTGTCCTTCAACTCGCGAAGAAATGGACTGTGTAGGGCTGTTTGGTAATCCACGAATTCGTACATATTTGTAAGATTCTTACGAATTTCGTGTTTGTTAACCCAAAATATTTGTAAAAGAGAGAGCCGAGTGACAGTTCAAAAAATTTCCCATCCAATGAGAGCCTACACAAACTTACGCAAACTTACGCGGTCTTTTTCTTCGCGTAGTTTCATCGATTCTGTCAAACCAGCCATTCTGACAATTGTGAAATGTCATAATCTTCATTGTTAGTGGAAAACAAAAACAAATTTGGAGGTTTTACGCAAACGTGTTTGTTTACTTTGCTTACGAATTTTCCACTGCTGAGAGGATTTTCCCCCACTTTTCAAATTATTTTAATGTTTGAGAGCGAGCAAAAAATTTCACAGAAAATATACCAAACAGACCTTGTAGTGAAAGATTGTGTACGCTCTGAGTTGAGGGGAAATTTTTTGAACTGTCATTTGGCTCTCTCGCGTAAGTTGATCGGGATGGACTTTGAGAACGTGTGAGTTTTTTCGTACGGAAAAAGCGTAAAAAATAAAAAAAAAAAAAAAAATATATATACAGTGCGTTCTCGATTATCGCAACTAAGTAAAACGAGGGTAGTTGCAATGACCGAGGTTGTTACAATAACCGCGTAAATTTTTTTTAAGGCTCAATTCGAGATGAAAACCAAAATTCGGAAAACCAACACTTTTACATACATATTTATTTAATGCAACAAATTTTTATTCAAATTTTTATATCAATAAAACAAAAGGAAGTAAATTAATTTAGATATATGTAGGTGCATATAAATGTGTATAGTTCTCTATGTCTATACATATGCTATTATTTTCTTTTGAAAAAATTGGACATTTTTGTTTGGATTTTTTGGTTTGTTAATTTTTTAAAATCGCCATTTCTCGCAGTTTTCACTTTTATTTCTAATTGATAGTTTCACAATTTTTTTTTGTAATACCCATTTTTCGAAACACACAAGCGTTGGATCACTGAACAAAACTCAATAAACTAACAACTAAATTTTGCATTCAATAGATACTTCATACATTCACACAACTTCATCTTACCATCAGTTAAAGGCACTCAAAAGTAGCGGTAAAATAACTGCCCAGACAAAAGGAAAACACAAACATAGCCAACAAATAAAGTAAATGAAGATATATAAAAACAAAAGTTGCAGTTATCGAGTCGAAATTATTTGAAAAGTTGCGATTACTGCGTCAACAGTGATGTAAATTCAGCTGTTGCGAAAATCGAAGAGTTGCGTGGATCGAGAGTTGCGTTAATCTAGAACGTACTGTATGTATGTTCGGCGCCAGCTGACGATTGAGGGTCAAATCTTGCTTCTAGAAACCTATTTGTGTGTGCCTGTTATATTTTTCGGACGAATGGCAAAGAACTACAATATTTTATGAACTCTGAAAGGCGAGTGCAGATGCTCCTTATGACTAATGCTATTCTTGAATGCCTGTCGGACATTCGAAATAATTGGAAAAATTATTTTTGGTGTTTGCGGGACAGCTTGTGGGTGTTTTCATAAACGTCTTACTAACAAAGAACTGCGCTAACTGCGTTCAAAAATGCAGTTTTATTGCAGAGCTGCGGCAGGCAAACTGCATTACATCGTGTTCATAAACGTCAAGATATCATCGTTGTCGTGCAGATTAGTAAGTAAAAAAAAAGTGACTGCAGAGGAAGACGAAGAGGTCGAAGTTTACTAAAGTTGAATTTTATATGCAACTAGCCGTAACCCGGTGCGCTTCGCTACACTTATCTTTTCAAAATTTGCCCGCCCGACGTTTCCTGCGCTCGTAATCATTCGGGCATGATAGAAAGGAAATAGTCGGAAACAATCATTGCTGTTGTACATATTTTTGGACTTCAATTTCCATTTTTTTTTTGGAAGTGAGTAGGTACTTCTTTAGCGACGTATTTGTTTTAAAAACGTGATACGATAAAGGGCAAATGATTCCATATGATTCTGTCTGTTATGCGCGTGGATACCAATTTGTATCGATCAGCATAACGCAAGAAAGTTCAACGCCCAACGGAAGCACGTTTTGTGGACGTTGTCAAATACGAAGAATAAGCAAAACGTAAAGTCGTGTGGTGCTGACGGACAAATTGATATCCGTGCATGTGGACTTCTCCCTCGTTCACAATCAAAATTGAAGTAAGTTCATATTAAGCTTTAGAACCAAAAATATTTGTATTCTCTTTATTTCGGCGGACCACGGCGTGTATAACATGTCTACCTATCTGCCTGCCTGTATGTCTGTCTGTCAGTCAGTCTCTGTCTACGTATCTATCAGTCTTTCTGTCTCCACCAGTTGTTGAGTAAAAGCACTGATGCAATGTTGTATTCTATATTAAGAAAAACGTACTCTGAAAATTTTACCAAGATCGTTTGGGTAGTTTCCGAGTCCATAAAAGACAAACAAACAAACAAACAGACAAACATATATACATTCACTTTTATATAATAGATGCAAGTTCAAATTCAAAAAAAAAAAAAAAATTAGTATCTTGTATCTTTTTTCTTCAGCCGAAATCAAATTAAATATCAAGGATAATATGTTTCTTTGGGTTTATGAACGATGTTTACATGAAAATTGTACTAAATCAGTTCTTCATCTTGACTGCACAATGCACATATTCTGAAAAGCAGTAGCGCTCATAAGTAAAGAAATGCGGTTGTACTTGCGCAAATTCTTGACGTTTATGAAAACACCCTGTGTTTTTTCAGCATCATACTTAGCCACTGAACCACAGTGACTCATTTTTTTTTTTAAATTCTATGAATACATAATACAAATAAATATTCTAGTTTCATTGAATCTGTTTATGAAGTGGTCCTGGAGTTGTAGATTCAAAATTTAATAAACCGCAAATTACAATTTGTTTGGACTAGTTATTGTGCTGACTATAACGCTGGGGCATGCTTTAACAGAAATGTATGTGCACAGGTTATTGTTTATTTTGATTAAAAAAAAGCTTTGTTTTTAGTTGGGTGATCTAGCCAGGCAGTCGTGTTATTAAAGCAATTATAAAACCCACCTGCATAGCGGGAAAACGTAAGACCCTCATCAACTGACTATTTAATAAACAAAAAATATTCTTACTTTTTAAAGGCATGAAATAAGTATATAATATATTGTAAACAATATTTGTTGTAATCTAAAAGTTTGTAGTTGGTATAAGGAATTTATTTTTATTGTGTTGTTTTAATACTCGTGTTTTGTTTATAATAGTTTAATAGAACAAAACCATTCTGCAAGAGAATTATCGCATACGCATATAACCAAAGGTTGTCAGATAACGAAAAAGTTCTTGTGCTTAAGCTAATAAAAGAAAAACAAATTTACAACATATTATACACGTACCTATCAGTGGTGAGTATTTTGAGGAAAACCGTCTATGTACGTTATATACATATGTATTAGGTAAACGAGTGCAAACTGAGTTGGCGTTGACTTTAATTGAAACAAGGATAGGGTAATCTCAACTGCAATCTAGTAGCTTACGAAACTTCAGTACATATTTATATACTGTATGTTCGAGTGAGGGAAATTTCCTAACTATCTTTAAAATAGACACAGACACATCTTCGGCCGTTCTATATTAATACATATGTATGTATGTTTGTTCATATTATACAGAGGGTATGCATACATTGACTCGGGCATATCACTCCAACTCAGAGTTCTCGAATTCAACCCGCACCGTTCACCGCTCTTATGGTTTAAACTTTAAAATGTTATACAGTCATATGAAAATATAAGTTTGAGGTTTAAATGAACTGCAATAGGATTTTACATGTTCTACAGCTGTGTAAGCTTAGAACTTTTCTTCATTTTATTTATCTTAAAGAAAAATAATAAAACAATACGTTGCGCTCTTGCAGAACGGTACATTACAAATTTATATCTAAGTTGCTAAATAAGCATCTTTAAACAAAACATAAATTATTAAATTACCTAATGAACGAAATGAACAAATATTTTATTTTCTAATATCAATTCATTAAATACACATTGACTAGACAAATTAAGAATAGTTTCTTAATTAATTCTCTTTTTAAAGCAAAACTTGTTAAACAAAATTACGTATTACCTACTGTTTATATTGTTACTGCAGATTATATTAATCAAATATTTCTACAATTGTTTTTTTTATGTTTATATATTTGAACGCAATTTACTAGAATCTATTTTTATTATTTTCAAAATTCAGTATGAATCTCAAAAGGAAAACAAATTAAAAATCACGCTTTTATAGGTTCATTCTATTGTGGTCACATGAACCGACTTACGACAGTGTAGCGCACGACATCGCCAGTATATTGCTTGAATTGCCCGCCAAAAACCCTCAAAATTTTCAAGATTACAAAACACAATTGATAGTGAGATTAGGATCATTTACGAATATAAACATTAACTGGGTCAACAATTTGATGTGCTTATGGGTATATATGGGAGACGAAAACAAAAATGGAAACTAGCAGTTCTCCACAAAACAAAAAAAAAAAACCAAAGAAATTATATAAAATCTTTGATACAAAATACAAAATTAGATTGCATTTTTTTTTTCATTTCTTTTCAAATATTGAAATGGGTGTAGGGGTTTGTGTTTAGAGTATGTTGAATGCTTACCTTGCGTGCTGGTGATGGCGGGACTTCCAAGTGGTACTTCTGCTCACAGTACTCGCGTAGAAGTTTAATACCATCTTGACGGTTTTTCGAATACCGATTTTCCCAGGCATCCAACAAACGATTGTAGTAACGTGGAACTTCAGTGTATTTTAAGTATTTGTGCGTATTAGAAGTGGGGAAAATACGTTCTAGTGGAGCACAGCGAGCAAGCTCATCTTCCGAAACAATCAGGCAGCGAATATCATCAGGTGTTAGGTTTTCCAGAATGGAGGTGATGTACTTAAATATAAAATTAATGAATGGAATGCTAATAGACCAAAAATGCATTTACTCACATCATCACGATCTTCTAGAGATTTTCTTGTGTATTGATTATGTTTGACCCTCTCGAGTCTGGACAGATAATTCACATATATTCGTTTATCAAAACACAATGGTCCTGAGCGAACGCCCAATTTTAAAGCAACTTCTTTCTGTTTTTCTTGCGACAACTTTGGCGGAATCTACTCAAACAAGATACATACAATCATTTTTAATGCCAATTATTTGGTTTTCGTTTTGCATATTTACATTGTATAAGGCAGTATTAAGAACACCTTGAACCAAAGGTGCCTTTACGTGAGCATCCAATGGCAGTTCAGAATGCAATGACGGAGAAATATTCACTTCCAACAGCCAAGGTACTAAATCTGCATCCAGCAGCACATCAAATCCAAACAATTCAAAGCAACTATATTTGCTTTCAACGTTGAGCTTAATCATACTGTTTATTGAGTGCTCCCCAGCTAGGATAGTTCGCAGAACTAAATTTCTTAAAGCATCCCACAAACGATCAGTACGAACTCCCCGATGTGATAGATACGCCCACAACGATTTTATTGTCCACTTGTGGCCGTGGCAAGCATTTACATCCTCGTTTTTAGAATAGTTGGACGAAAGTTTATTAATGCTATAGTTGGTTAAATGCATACAGCGTTCATTAAGGGTATCTGCTTTTGCGCTGTACTTCACTTAAATGATAAACAAAGCGAAAGTTATTGTGCTAGAATTATTAAGAAAAATATATTTATTACCTGAAGCAAACCTCGCTAAACCATTGTGATACATGTAAACTCGGAGCGGATTTATAGATGTCACTAACACATAGAGCCTAAGATCAAATTTGCTACCATTGATCAATAGAGGACGTTCGATGTATCTGGGCGTGGGCAGATTATTGATTTGAGTTTCTTATGAGTGCTACAACAAGATATACCTTTGAACAATTAGTGGTTTCCGTTTCGGTATCTGAGCCCACCGATTTACTACCCTAATGCCGGTACCTCTAGCACTTGCCGGCGGTTTAATGATCCATTTAATATTACGTTGTGCGTATTTCGGCCAAGATTTGCGAAGTAAATTTAAATCGGCCGGTATAATATAGGTTCTGTAAAGAAAATTAAATTCACATACTTTCCAAATCCATATAGGCTGAAGACGGTTTTATAGCTTTATGCGATGGGAAACTTACTTTGGCATAAAACCGAATTCCCTCTTCCCGTACTTTATCATTTGCTTCTGCAAATTTTTCCAGCACGAGTCCTTACGACCAATCTTAAATGAACCTGGCAAATGATTTATTTTCTGATGTGGACGAATTGTTTTAAAGCAAGGACTCTTCATATGTTTGCCCCAAGTTCCCATCCAGTCGTTTGTCTCTAAAATGAAAACGATAGTTCATCAATAAAAAAAAAAACACACATACACACACTTTAAATGAGTTGAGCCCAGTAATTACTTTTAAGCAAACGAACGCCAGTGTTTGACAGCACATTCCGTACTAACTTTGGCATGACATTTGTAACCTTCCACTTGAGAATCTTAAACAACTCGGGTGGTACATCAGGCCCTCTTTTAGTATTCGACGAAAACGCTAGATACGGTGGAACATTTGGAAAAAGACTTGGTACGAGAAGTGATACCGGATTAACTAAGCTCTCTTCTGAAGACTGCGCGGAGAGATTGCTAGTTGGTTTAAATGTGGAAGACAACGATGAAGTGAGTTTATCGCCACTATGGTTTGTTTTGTAAGCATGCGACCTATAGCCGTCCTCATCGGAATCCGAAGACGATGATGTAGTCGACTCAAAGCCATTATCGTGTACATCTGAATCTGAAATGAGAAATGCAACAATAAAAAAAAAAAAACATGTGTCCGCACCTCCAAACGTACCTCGATCGGAGACATCGAAGTCATCCTCAATGCTACTACAACTGCTGCGACGTTCTAGGTTCACCTTATTAGGGGACAGAAGAGTTAACTTCTTAGGAGTCAAATTCACACGATTCGTCGACATTGTTCTAATATGCGTGGGAGTTGGGGTAACGGATTTAGCTTTACGAGGATACACTTCATATTCAGTAGCGGAATCATCGCTCGTCACACGCGAAAGTGATGGAGATTTCGTTCTACTGCGCCGACTTTCATATATGCGAGTAAGTGAAGATCCGCGTCGTTGGCCCACTGGCGATGAACGCTGAGCGCTTGAATGCTGAAACACATGTCGGGGTGATCTCGGGCTCGGAGTATTATTGTAGAGTAGGATGCGTGCAGGTGAATGCCGCTTTGGGGTGGCAGGAAGCTTTATGACGCGGCGTTCGTCGACATTAGCTAATTTAGTTTCTAGATCACTATGATAATTGCCGCCGCTGCCATCTATCACAGGCAGAGTATTCTGCTTCGAACAGGCACCACCTGAAGCGAGTGCGCATATCTCATTTGGTTCTGATTCGCTTCTGGTTCGAAATTTTCGCTTCGAATTAGTTCGTTCAACAAAATTGTTAACACCCTTTTTATTGTCTATTAGCCGATAGGCAGGGGTTCGATGGGTTTTGAGCAGCTCAGGATAACGTTCAGGGTCATAGTCGTCGCATAACCATTTCTCTTCGTTATAGATGATGTCATTGTTCGGCATTTTTTCCCGTAACACTGCGGACAAATTGTTGCCGATCTCATCCTCGAATACCGCAATACCATTGGATTCTTTAGTGAGTACGGACATCTTTAACCCTGATTTTCTAGTAAGTACTGATGGTCGCCTTAGCTGTTGTTGTTGTTGCTCTTGTTGTTGTGGGTGGCGGTTATGATGAATGGAATTTGAATAATAGTAGTTAGAGTGCTGATCAAGAAGACTGTTGCTACATAAGGAGGATGAGGAAAGGTGAGTAAATCATGTAAGGGTATAAACAGTGTGTAAGACAAATATCAGAGTGTTGTGTTGACAGATTATTTGCAAATTCATAGAAAAGAGAACTCTTTCCATAACATTTGCGAACGCAAGTTTTTTTGTTTACTTTTTTGCTACGTAGTTATTATTATTGTTATTATTATTAATATACTTGTTGATATTTTGATGTGATTCACTAATCCTATTGAGGGTATTGCTTGATAGACCGTAAAGCGATGCTGTCCTAGATGGAGGAGGTGGCATGCCATGTTTTCTTATTGTTTTGATTGCAGTCAAATGATCATAATGAAGGTAGATGGGATCTTCAAAGTCAAAAATACTTGCTGAGTTATTGTTATGAAATTTCGAATTGTTCATTTTTGCGTTTGAACTGCGGAGCATACATGAAAAAAGGGCAAGGGCGTTAGTTAAATGTTTTAGTTTTATTTTTCTTATGAAAACTAACAAAAAATGTAAATTAATGGAATCAAATTCAACAAAAAGTACATAAAAGAAAAAAAAATAATATATAGGCGAAAATACGAAAATGCCAAAATCAGTACAAAAGCGTAGGCCAGAATTTATTTAATTCAAATGGAATTATGTGCATTACAGACTCTAAGAACAGGGTTTAGATATAAGAAAAGTGTTTCGGCTTTTCAAGGTATAACTACATACTAGGAACATGAAGATACTCCAAAAATGATGGATATCATAAAAAGTATCATCGAAACCATCAGACAGATCAGTAGTATCCTTTCAATATAGATATGTACTAGTAATTGAGAAGGTAATTTATGACAAGGGATCTATTTCGTTTACAGATCTCACATAAAGCATATTATCCAGTTCTATTATAATAAAATAAATTCATTGAATGTATTAGCCCGAAGAAGTGGCAACATGACAACTATCTAATAAAAAAATGTCGTATACTTTAAACGGTATAAAACCTTTTTAACATAATTTCAATGAAGCTCTTGATTTCTGCACGCTATCTCGGACTTACATATGGGGTGGGAAATAACTAAGTCGTCCTTTAATTGGTTACCCCTTTGTCATTTAATATTTATGCAACTAACCAACATTAGATAATTTGATGGGGATGAAACTTTAGGCAGTGCCAAATAAGTTAAAAATTAGCACAAACCTAAGAAGAACAAAACATAATTAGTAAACAAAGCTATCCCGCCTAAGAAAATAGATACAAATCATATATGCACATACATAATGATACCACTTAAGTGTAAGCCACTTCATACTGAAGTCCTATTAATCAATCGATAATAAGCCTCTGTGAGCATTAAATTGGTGTGAGAAAAGGACGATATAGGGGGAAAGAACATAACTGACATTCATTTTGAGCACCCAAGCCAACAACAATGTAGAACAATAAAACCAAAACAAAAGTAGAACAATAAAAATAATATCCTGTTTGTTTTGTTTGAAAGTTTCTGGTTTCTGCACATTTTAATGTGCAAGTGACAGATAAAAATGTTAAATTCCACCCAATGAAGAGCTTGAATGCTAGCAATTGTATAAATTGTGTGTTATTGTTGTTGTCAATGCTGGAAAAAACGTTTTTTTTTTTCTTCTTAATACCCCCTCTTTTATTCTAGGGTATTATGCTAACGTTAAAATAGGTTGCAAAATGCTGCAACACGATTGTCCTTGCTATTGTCCTTGAATGTAGTATTAGATCAAAAGAAGGCACTTTGGATTTGGATGAGTGTTGACTCGGTTTAAGATAGGCAAACTGAGGTGGAAGGATACCAGAAAGAAGTGATATCTTGCAGTTTAAGCCACTTTAAGTGTATAGTTACATTTTAGCTAAAGAGCGACAGTCTTTTTTGTAACGATGAAGAGATGGGCAAACATGTATGTATGTAATTTTACATTGGATTGAAATTAAGAGAATGAGTTTATTTAAAACTAATAGTTCCAATATCTCAATTTAACAGATAAAGTACTTTTAGTTTAATGGCAAAATACAATTTCAGCTAGAGAAAACCAATCATGGATTAGTCGCGTTTTGTAATTGGTAGTGTAATTGGGTATTTCTTTCTTAGATTATTTATAAATATCGACAAAATTTGCACGACATATGGTTCTGGGCAGTACTTTTTTTTATTGATTTCTAAGCAATTAACTAAATTCAGGTTACAGAGACGGTAGAAGCAAAGAGGGAAATTCATACTGAACGTGCAAACTTGTTACTGTTGAAATCTTCGATTTTTTATTTTTTTTGTAATTTAATACAGTGGACTCTCCCTAAGTCGAACTCTCTCTAAGTCGCATTTCTCTCTAACTCGAATTTGTTCGCCATATTTTATCATTCCCTTCAGTTTTCCATACAAAACCATTCTCTACGTCGAAATCCCTCGAAACTTTCTCTAACTCGAACGCATTCTCTCGATTATTGGCATCTTTTTTCAGCCCTTAAGTCGAATTTAGTTTACCACAAAACAAAATAAAAATACATTACCTCTTAGGAATTCGTATTTGAGTATATAACTTCTAACAATCAAGTACCTACACACTTCAATACCCTAAATATGTGTAGCATCATTTGTGCCATCATCGTCAGCTTGTCGTGTTTCTTCCTATTCATTTTCTTGATATGTACCTCCATAAGAAGATACAGTTTTTAAAAAGTTGCAACGCAAAAACAAAAAAAAAACATTGTTATCCTTTTCTTTGTGTTCTTGGTTGCATTCAAAATAGATTTTTCAATGGATCTATCTGCGTATGTACATTTATGTACATATATAAAAAGAACTTGTTTTAGTAAGATTTCAGCTGGAATTTCAAAATCAGTTGATTCTAGGCAGTTCAACAGAGCTGATGCAGTCTTTATGTGTATGTTTGTAGCTAGATCAATTTAACCCTGGAAGTACATGCTTATTTTTTGAACGTAAAGGATATGCTTCGTCGAATCGACGACGGCATTATTCAAAGTAGTTTTACAAATGACACATAATACAAAAATGTTGAAAACCGATTGTATTTAGTTATTTAGTTCAATGAGCATAAAGAAAAGCAAGAATGGACATTTTTTCTTATAATATTCACTTAAAAAATTAATTTTTAAATCTTCGTTATTTGGCATATTTTACAAAACGCGAAAATATGTCGTCGATTCGACGAAGCATGTACCCCAGGGTTAACAACAAATTGAGTTATGTTTTTTTGTTAACTTTTTTGTAAGTACATTAACCTTTTTTTATTATTTTTTTTTTTTATTAAACAAACGTTTTAAGAAAAAATAATTGTTTCTCTCTATTACTCGAATTTTTCTAAAACTCTCTCTAACTCGAACAAATCTTAGTATCCCGTGAAAATTCGACTTAGGGAGAGTCGACTGTAATTAGACTTCTAAGATTTCACTTTAAGTGCAAAGCATAAAACAAACATTTCGCATCGAAAAAAATGTATAAAATATCAAATCAAAAAAATAGCGTCGCAATTGTCTGAATACCGCAAATGCTTCACTTTCATTGATGTATTGGGCTGAGGTTTACAATATAGGAAATCGACTTTGGACTTCAAATTATTTTTTATGCTTAAAATGGTTTATTCTATATACTGTGTAAAAATTTTGGAAAGGCAATTTGTTTTTATATTTTTTACAAATTTTTAAAGTTTTAAAAATGCATGTTTTCCTTAGTATTGTTAGTCGTTGTCCTATCCATAGTTTTTTTTAATCGGGCGCAGCGCGCCACCCGCCCAACCGTTTAGTAAACCAGTTCAGGAAGCAGCCATACAGGACCATACACCTTTAGTAATGTCAGTCGACGTCCTATCCAGTTTTTTTTTTAATCGCGCACAGCGCGCCACCCCCTAACTGTTTAGTATACCAGTAGTAAACAAAAAAAATAAGAACCAATTTTTAGCGAATTTCCTATACTTATTGGAAACTCGACTCTTAATGGAAACAATGCATTGAAGGAACATGGAAGTAATGGTCAATAACAGAACCTAAAAGGTATAACACAACCACGTTAAGAATCCAGAGCACCCACTTGAGTAATTTTCACATGGCATTTCGATGTGCCATACCATATTATGTAGGTATGTGCTTCTCTTCCTTCTTTTAATGGGGGTAGGTATAATAGCTATAACCAACCAACTGATTGTAATCGATAAATAGTTAAGGTTCCATAAGAACGAAAAACGGTGGTAAGAAATATGGAGGACTATGAAATTGCATGTAGACACGATATGCAATCGTTTTCGGTGTCTTTCATCCCTTCCCGATGCTTTCTAAGATATATATACATATCAAACGACCCCTTGCTTTGATGTTAACCCATATAAAAGTACGATGCAAAAATACATATGTATGCATGAATGGGTTAATGGTGAAAAGGGTTTTTGCAACAAAAAAAAAATATATACCTAAATGAAAGAATAAAAAAAACATAGGTCGAAGAAACACAACTCTAAGGCGAAAGAAAAGGAAATAAGCTTAATAATAAAAAAAAATAAACTAATTCTATGGATGCATTTGGTCCTTACCTGTATTTAAATTTGGATATTATTTTCTGGTTTGCTGCTACTAGAATCGGAAGCGCGAAACTTTTTAGGTTTTTTTTTCACTCACCAAACTGCGACCTACAACGACGTGGTTTACAATCTGGATTCTACTCGTTGCACGCATATGTACATATTTTACGATTGAAAATTGATGGACAGTCGACAAATTTAGTTAGCCACTTATAATGAATTAGATATGTAAATTTGCCAGAACAGAAGAGAAAACTCAAAAATCAAAAATTAGGGAAGATAAATTAAAAAAACGTGCGTTGAGCTACGCGCACCCCCTCTACACAATCGAAACGAGGTCGTTGTTTTCAAAGTGTCACTTATGACTCTGTTCTCTGACAGCTAGCAGTCCATTTTCGTTTTGTATTTTTGACAAATTTAATAGGTACATGTGCGTTGATAACAGAACAGGGTTGTTATAGCAGTTCAACTTTTCTCATATTTTTTCCAAAGCATGTTTGTACCTACTAGGTATCTACCTAAATACAGAGATTTTATGTTGATTTCGAATAAGTGCTTTTTTTGCTCGAGATCAATTTTCGTGAATTGCGATTGCAACTAGAGTTTCACACCTAGCACTTACACTAAAACATTTTATATGAAATTTAAACGCAGCACATCGAAATTCTACCAATCAACACAAATATTATCAGAAACTTCGTACAAAATATAGAAAATATAAAGAAAGTAGTATATTTAATATTAGGCGTGTTTTTTTTCAAATCTATATAGGCTAAACATGTTTCCGCAACATGTTTTCAATGTAAAATACAACAAAACCTTAGCCTGGATAATTATCCAGTCTTATTTTTGTACGGAAAGCTTTTTCGAAATCTATATAGATTTGAATAAAAACGCGCCTATTGTGGCGTGATTACGATTACCCTGGCGCAAATGTTTGAAAATGTCATTTCGTAGATTTCGGTGAAAAAAGAAAATGCCATTTAGTAGATCTCGGTGAAATAAGCGTGAAATCTATTATATTGTAATCTTCCTGCCCAGTCGTGGGTTTTCTATCTCCTGTAGATAGAAATATAAATGATTCGTTTTGGATAAAACCTTATTCTGTATTCAATAACTAAACACAAGTCTTTTTCCAGCAATTTCACTTTTTATTCAATTATCGCTTCTTATTTGCATAAACACATTGCAATTTCCTCAATCCCTTTATCTTTTACAATCGCTTTTCACAATCTCTTTTTATCTCTTTAACAATAGGCGTGTTTTTTTGAAAAGTAGCTAGCCAGTCGTTCATTAAAACGATTCCCAGCCAGCCGAACCCAGCTGACTTACCTCCAAGTTAGTGTGTGTGATTTCGGTCATATGTGTGTGATTTCGATCAGCTGTTAAGTGTGAACTGTCAAAGTATTCGCCATTCAACCAAATCGATTTTTTGTTATTTGTTGTGAAAACAATTAATTTCGGTAATTTATTCAATGGATAATTAAGATAAAGTGATATGAAATCATAATATGGTGGATTATTTCTGTGAAACATCATTTAGTAATTGAAATTATATAATTTTCGTACACGGCAGTCTGTCAAATGTTCTACAAATCGATTTAAGCGCCACCTTGCCATGAGATATCACAACATTCCTAGCCAGCTGCTTTTGGCTGCGGATAAAATCAAGAGTTGTAGCCAGCTGGTTGTTGTATTTGTTTTACGTGTGAAATTTGACTTTGCTAGCAACTACTGGCTAGCTACGTTTCAAAAAAACACGGCTAATATCAAATACAATTACTCGTCAATCACTTTTCCTTTACTATCGCACTGTATCGCTTTTCAAATAAACTCACTCTTGAGTCTCTGCTAACTCACTGACTGACTGCGCTTCCTGTTGGGGTGTATTTATACTTCAACCAAAATACTCGAACCTTCTGTAATGTTCTAGGACGAGAACCATCTAGATTCCAAATGCTCATATCCACAATATATGTTGGTTTAGTGCTAGAAGAGAAAATTCTAAAATTTGGATCCGATAGGTGGCGCTGGAGTCAAGTTATTACTAACTTCTATGTTTATGGACCAAAAAGGCTCATATTCAAAATATATGTTGGTTCAGTGCCAAAAGAGAAAAATATTAGATCTAGACCCGATAGGTGGCACTGGAGTCAAGCTATTAAATCTATAAAAATTAATGTATGTGTGTATGCATATGTTTATCTTTTATAGACTCGGAAACTACCCTACCAATTTTGGTAAAATTTTCAGAATACGTGTTTCTTAATATAGAATACAACATAGCAATAGTGCGGCTACTCAAATACTGGTGGTTTTGGTACCTGTCATACTAAAAGTCGTAGTTTCAGGTGAAATGTGAATATGAATCATTTTGGTCAATTAAAATACACATGAGTTGCATTCTGGCAAACGCCGCGTATAGACGTGTGACTTCGTAGTGCGTGAGTGAAAAAAAAACCGTTTGTTTACACTTGAAGTGTCAAATTTCTGCCGCCCACGCGGTATTTAATTCTTTATATCAAGCGAATCAATTCAATCAAATTTAATAATCTTTCGGTGAAAAGAAACTTTTTTCGAGCCAAAATGAAAGGGGGTACGGAACCCCCTAATAAAAACCGGTTTTCAGAACTAGACCCCGAGTGCCCTCTAAACCGGATTACAAAAACTAAAAGAAAATGTACTGACTCTGATTTCCCACTCCTACCATCGGTAAAATATAATGACGACAACATTCCCCGCTATATTGTTATCTCAGGAATGGAAAAAACAGGGGAAAACTTCCGCCCACTATCCTCATACAACCCATTCCAAATAAACCGCGGCTTAGAATATATCTCAAAAGACATTCTGGACGTCAAGGGCATGCGATCAGGAGACCTGTTGGTCAAAGTCTCTAACCTTATCACAGCTGAGAAATTCTTTAAAGCGAAGTTAGTCGATTCCATCCCAGTAAAAGTAACTTCCCACATCGGGCTTAATTCAGTTCAAGGTAGGATTTTCTCCCGCCATTTGATCGACATACCCGAAGATGACCTACTGAAAGAGCTTCAAAAATCCAAAGTAACACAAGTCAAGAAAATAATGAAAAAGGAAAACAACACCCTAGTTCCGACTGGGGCTGCAATCCTAACGTTTGACTTAATTCGTCGACCCGCAGATATAAAAATAGGCTGGGTTAACTGCAAGATAGAAGAATACATTCCAAACCCGATGAGGTGTATTTCCTGCCAAAAATTGGGACACACAAAAAATCGATGTACAAACGCGGCGACCTGCAAAGAATGTTGCCTCCCTCCACCACATGAAGAATGTACACGTGTATACTGTGTAAACTGCAAAGAAGACAACCATACTTCATACGATCCTGCTTGCCCAACGTTCCTTAGATACAAGTCGGTCAACAAAATTAAAGCCGACAGACGCTGCACGGTCCGTGAGGCCTGGAAAATCTTTAACGATAACCCCGGCCTACATCAACTACCAGCTCCCAAAAAACCCAACGGACGCAACCCCACCATCGCTGACATCATAAAGAGCCGCATCTCAACCAAGAAGAATACCCCAGAGCTGGCTATACCAACGCCATCTCAACCATCACAACCCACTACACACACAGTATCCAATCCAAACACTCTATCTTCCCACAAACCAACAATTTCCAATTTCAAACCAATTTCAAACCTAACCCAAAAACTCTTACGCGATAACACATATTACAACCTACCAAACCAACCACTACCTACCACCTTCAATGAATCCAACAACGAAAATCACTATACCAACAATACAAACCTCTTCACGGAGCTCAAACAATCTGAAAACGATGAATCAACATAACCGAACAAACACCAACAACGCAAACGACCCCGCCACCCTCAGACCGTTCATCCCGGGCCCAACACTGGGCCCTCACAATCCCAATTCAGGATGGCGGGGTCGCATCAGTACCAGAAACACCACACCCAGCGGAAACCATCACCAACCCATCATACCAGCAATAAAAATAATTCAATGGAACATCAAAGGCTACCTAAACAACTATAATGAAATATTAATACTTATTAAATCGATCTCCCCTAAAATAATAGCTTTACAAGAAACACACCTTACATCCACAAATAATATTCCCATTCCAGTGAACTACCACATTATTCCCCAAAACCTATCCCTTAACCCCTATGGTGGAATTGCCTTCCTAATTTACACTTCGATACAATACAACCAGAATAGCCTTAGTAATGACTTCGAAGCCCTTAGCATCACAATAATTTCTAAAGTTAAATTTTCTATAATAAATGCCTATATCCCCCCTACACAACCCTTTAACATTGGCAATTTGAAAAACGTCCTAGACCACCAACACCTACGCAGTCTAGTACTAGGCGACTTCAACAGCTGGAATTCTAGCTGGGGCTCGCCCAAAAATAACCATCGCGGCAACACCATCTCCAAGTTTCTAACAAAATCGGACTATCAATTTCTTAATGATGGATCCCCCACACATTTCAGCACCCACTCCACCTTTACCCACATCGACCTTTCATTCTGCTCCCCGAATCTAGCTGTCGATGCCAAATGGAATGTCTTCAATGATCTTTGTGGAAGTGATCACTTCCCCATTATCATCTCCATGTTCCACACGACCCCCTTCCCCCTTAAAAGAAGACCCAAATTTAAAATCGACGAAGCCAACTGGGACACCTATCAAAATCTTCTAGACAAATATAGTACTGAGCGCCCCATTAGTGATAACCTTAACAAAGAAGCAGCTAATATCCACAAAATTACCCTTCAAAGCGCAAATCAATCCATCCCCCAAACCTCCTTCTCGACGAAAAGACAGAAAGTCCCTTGGTGGAACAAGGAACTAGACCAGTTAAAAACAGAAAAAAAAAGACTTTGGCAATCCCTAAAACGCAACATTTCCACCGACAACATAATCAATTATAAAAGAGCCAACGCCCGGCTCAAAAGACAAATAAAAATTGCGAAAGCCTACACCATCCACAAACTTACGTCCGAAATCAACCCCAATACCCCTACTGCCAAAATCTAGCATAAGTAGGTTCTGTGGCGTCAAAACTCCATAACTCCTTCAGATCACGCCAACACCAACATTACAAACACCCTCAGCCTAGCCCACCACTTTGCCGAATTCTGGTCCAAAGAATCCCACGATTCAAACTTCCCCCCAAACTTCTGCCGAAATAAACTCTCAACTATCCCTATCATCTCGTACATTCCACAACTATTCAAAAACAGTACAATCATCCCTATCCTTAAACATAGCTCCGACAAATCCCTCCCGAAATCCTACCGACCCATTTCCCTTAATCCCTGCTACGCCAAAGTACTCGACAAAATAATAGCAAACAGACTATGGTGGTTTGTTTCCCAAAACAAACTTCTCAGCAGTCACCAAACTGGTTTCAAAAAAGGCAAATCTGTAACCGATTCTCTACTATACTTAGACCATCATATCACAGACGCCCTATCAAAAAAAAGCCACCTTTCTCTCATCTCCCTTGACTTTACAAAAGCCTTCGATAAAATTGGCATACATACAATTATCGACCAACTGAAAATATGGAATGCAGGACCCAACATCATTAGATATACATATAATTTTATGTCAAATAGGAAAATTTCGGTCCGTATTGGAAACTCCTTATCGTCTCCTCTACCTCTCCACAACGGTATCCCACAAGGATCTCCCCTATCCGTCCTACTCTTCCTTATAGCCTTCAATAAACTCTCCCACACCCTATCCCTACACAAAGAAATAAAATTCTGCGCATATGCCGACGATTTTACAATCATTAAAAAACTAAACAAAAAAACCTCCAACTCCAACATCGACCTTAACTCCACCTTCCAAACTATCTCTAACAAAAAGCAAACATCTCCATATCTGCCGGAAACACAAATGCTCCTGCAATATCCTATCAAGCAATATCACGCTAGAAAAAGTCGACAGACTTAAAATCCTAGGCATTGTATTCCAAAAAAATTATAAATGGAACGGGCATATCGAACATATCCGCCCATCCCTGGAAAAAAAGCTAAATATAATAAAAGCGCTTACCTACAAAAAACTCAATTGCAACCCATACACCCTAACCTCTATCGTACAATCTATAATAGTCAGCAAAATAGAATACGGTCTCTTCCTTTACGGTTACTCCGCCAAATCCCACCTAAATAAAATCAAATCCATATATAATACTGCTCTTAGAAAAGCTCTCAACGCTTTCCGAACAACACCCATTAACCACCTCCTGTTCGAAGCAAAAATGCCAACGATTGAAACCCTATGTTACCAATCCACTCTTAAGCTGTACAAACCCACTTTATCCTGCAATGATTCCCCCCTTAATGAAATAAAAAGAAAAAAAAGAAAAAAATCATGTCCTGTATTGAACGCTCCACAAACCTCTGTAATGAGATCGACATCCCTCACAAACTCATCCAACCCCATCCCTCCTTCCCCCCACCCTGACTCTTCAATCCTTCCACCGTTATCTCATCTCTAAGAGCCCACAAAAAAACACATACCCCACCGGAGATATTTCGAGCCCACTTCCTCGAACTCAAAAATAACTTAAGCGACTTCTCCTTCATCTACACAGACGGCTCCAAAGCAGGAGACACCATAGGCTTTAGCGTCACCTCCGAAAACGAAACGATCTCCTCCTTCTTACTCCCTACGTACAGCTCCATATCCTCTGCCGAAATAATTGCTATCCTAAAAGCCCTGCAATATACAAAAAACTCCAACAAAAAATTTTCCATCTGCACTGACTCACTATCATCCATCGATGCAATCATCAACGTTAATAACCAAACCTACTACCCTTCCCTAGTCCGTAATCTCCTTCACCAACAATCTGCCAATATCAAGCTTATATGGGTCCCAGGGCATGTTCAGATCGCGGGCAATGAATTCGCGGATAAAACCGCCAAAGACACTCTTAGAACCCCATCTTTTCTCTCCCCAAACTTCAACCATCGAGACCTTAACAAACATATAAAAAAACAAGCTAACTCTAACCAACTACTACTCTGGCAAAAATCATCTGAATGGTACAGAACCATAAATTAAAATAAACTGTCCATCAAAGATTACACAGATAATATAGAACCCTCTAAAATATCCCGTATCGAAATAACTAAAATAACTAGGCTTAGACTCGGTCACACCAAACTCACACACGAACACTACATCAATAAAAACAATCCATCTCAGTGCCCCTACTGCAACCACCCACATATCAGCATCCACCATATCCTCTCCGACTGCCCGGCATTCCGCAACTATAGACTCAGACTCCTTTCCCATAACAACCCCAAGGAACTCCTTTCCAACCCCAATCCCATAAATACTAAAATTATAATAGACTTTCTCAAAATAACAAACTTGTTCAACCTCGTCTAAAATTGTAATTAACTAGCCGAAGGCCTTTGTCGCTATGGCTATCCAGCTAACTAGTGATTTCAATTACTAGCCTAGCTCTTAAATAATAATAATAATAATAATAAAATACACATACAGACAGACATACAGACAGACAGACAGATAGATTGACAGACAGACAGACAGACAGGCAGACAGACAGACAGACAGACAGACAGACAGACAGACAGACAGACAAACAAAGAGACAGACAGACAAAGAGACAGATAGACAGATAGATAGACAATCAGACAGATAGACAGACAGACAGACAGATAGACAGGCAGATAGATAGACAGACAACTAGGCAAATAGACAGACAGATAGAAAAAACAAATGGAAATTGAAGTTGAAAAATAGAACAACAGGGATTGCATCCTACTATGTACTTCCTTTCTATCATACCCGAATAACTAAGTGCGCGGGCAAATTTTGAAAAGGTAGGTGGAGCGAAGCGCACCGGGTTCAGCTGGTATAAAATAAAAAATATTGATTAATTACTTAGGCTAAAAATGCACCGGAGTAAAGAAATTTATAAAATTTTAGTTTTTGAGTAGGTACAAAAAGTCAAAGTCTTGCTTTGCAAAAATATAACTAAAAAAATAGCGTTTTATTTTTTCAAAGTCTTGATTGGTACTCAAAAACTAAAATTTTATAAAATTTTTTTGCTTAAATTGTTAAAAAGCGATTGTTTCTAGTTATACCCTCAGATGTATGCAACACTTTTGTTTGTACCGGAGCAAAAATGATTAATTTCATGCGATTTCCATAGGAAAAAATTAATTTTTAAACCTCGATATCTCCTAAACTAAGCGAGTAATCAATTTTTTTTACTTGATATTTTATGCTTATTTCACCGAGATCTACAAAATTCTCAAACCTTTGCGCTAGGGTTATCGTAAATGTGCCGAAAATTGTACTAGAGCGCTAAAAATTGCTCGAGATAAGTGTTTTTTTTTTGCCCAATCGAAATCGACACAAGTGTTTTTTTCTTATCGAAAATATAAAGCGTTGTCTACATAAAATCGTAGTTTTTCTTATGCGATATTTTCGTTATTGTGAACTAGTTTTGACAGCAATAAAACATAGAATCATTTTTATTTATGCCTGATTCCCATTAGAAACGAGTTAATAGTTTGGATTAAGTAGTTTTCACTATTAAAACCAACTTTAAATTTTGGATTGTTGTAAAGAAAACGTTATCATGAAAAAAGTAAGCCACATAGAGTTTGTATTGAAATTTATCTTTAATAATAAGTAAATTTGTAGAAGCGTGAAAGGGAACGCAATTGGACAGTGCACGAGAAAGAACAACTAAGGAATGCCATTGAACCTTTCATATCAATTATTGCATCAAAGGGCAACAGCATGGTAATGATTGAGAAAAAAAACGAAGCTTGGAAGAAAGTAGCCGCGAAATTAATATCACATGGGATAGAATTTCCAATACGAAAATTAAGACAACAGTGGTCACGTATGAAAAAACCGTCACCTCCTAAAAATATGAACACTTACAGAGAAAGGCAATTAAGTTTTGACTCTGATGGTGGTCATTTAAAAATGGAAGCTGTTGAGAATTTAAAAAATGAAAAAACTGACTCGGAAATGTCTGACGTAGAATGTGAAGGATCGACTGGCACAATACAACTTGTAAATGAGCCTATTAATTGTAAACAATTCAACTTAAAGGAGCAAGTTTTAGAAAAAAAATTAGAACAGATTAGCATTGAAATAGCTCATGAAACAGAGTTATTTGAAATTAAAAAGCAAATAGAGTTAAAAAAGTTAGAATTGATTAGCTTACAAATAAAAAGAGAACTAGAGCAATTAAGCTAAGTGTTGAATGTGAGACTGAATTACATATTGATAAGATAATTTATTCGTTATTAGAAATACGTGTGTAGGTAGTAGAATTGCAGTTATGTATATGAACACTAAACAGTGTTCACATGTCTTTATTTTAATAATAAATGAATAGATTGATAAAGTATGTACAATAATGGTTATTTTTTATTTATTTATTTAAAAGAAGAAATTAAAAAAAAAATGTTAACAGAAAAAATCGAGGAATGATTCAACTAAACATGTTTCGCTGCCAAGAGGTCTAAGACCAACAGCCGACAGCAAATTTTGGGAGTGGAGGTATAACCAAAATATATGGGTATCTAAGTAAAGGTATTATCGTCGTGATATCTAATTCAATCGTCTGGCAGCGTTTTTTTTCAGCCTTGGCAAAATATAGAGGGTTAATTTGTCCCGTGGGTATAACCACGTAAATGATATATGTTCCTATGTACCAAAAAATTAAAAAAAAAAAAAATCCCCTGATTACGAAAATCTAGGTCCCAGACGTTTTACTTTCAGCCTACCCCCTGCCAGACGCCCTGAAAGTATGCCCCCAATCAGCTTTTTACTAATCATTTCTCTCATTCTGACATAATTTTCGGTGAATAACTAGCCGAACACAATGGTGAAGCTGTAGTGGAAGTATAAAATTGAAGTTGACTCAACTTTGCGCTTCACCATACAATTCATACTACAGCATCAGCTTCGCATTGTGTTCGCGCTATAGGGTTTCCGTGTATTTTAACATTGACAGCGCTGCCTACTTCCACTACAGCTTCGCCATTGTGTTCGGGCAGTAAAGAAGTTTTCAGCTTTTCGTCAACTCTAAAATCCTTCCTCTTAAGCATCTCTATTTTTATAAAGATTTGAATATATTTTTTGTAAGGAGTGGTTATTTAATTAATAGAATCCTTCTTATCATAGACTTCGTAGTCTCGATAGCACTCTAGCTGTGATTCCTAATTTCAACACCACTCACTTTCTTAACTTCTACTCCTCTGTTGCTCCTAGATTGTTTAATGTATTGCCGCTTGAGATTAGAACAATCAGAAACTATAGATTCTATAAAAGACAAGTTAAAAATTGGCTTTTTAATTTTGATTTAATTGATATAAACCATTTAATTAGTCGCATAATATAAATCAATTGTATAGTTGATTTACTGTAACATTTTGATGAATGATAATAGTTGTTTTTCTTCACCCTCTCAACACCACTTTACTATTTTGTTTATATATATATTTTTTTTAGTCCTCGATGTATTCGATACTGGTTATTTCAAACCACAGAATGCATCTATTTATATTTCATTTAAGTATAGATTTAAACTCATTTCTTACAAACTTTCATATATAATTTTCAAACTTTCTGTTTTATGTTATAATGCATTTTTTTGTATTGTATTTTATTGTCTTTTTTTTTTTTTTTATTAATCGAATACAGATATGTCTTATATTTACATTTGTTAATTAATTAGGATGGCGGCTGTAATGTATGGCCTGCACAGTCAATTTTTTCTAAATGTAGTTTTACGCCTCATGTCTTAAGTTAGTGTAATATACTTAAACTGCTCTTGCTCCCGGAGCGATATATTTCTGTTACAATAGACTGCTGTCAGAATGAAATGTATATTTAAGATCTGATCTGATAGTATTGTATCTATGAATTGTAACTAAATTGAATTAATAAAAAATAAATTGAATAATAGAAGTAATTAAAAATAAATGTGCCAATATACAAATTTTATTTTTGATATTTGATTTTCACATACTTTCAAGGCCGCCTGGCAGTGGGTAGGCTGAAAGCAAAACGTCTGGGACCTAGATTTTCGTAATCGGGGTTTTTTCTGATTTTTTGGTATATCATTTATGTAGTTATACCCTCAGGACAAAAATCTGAAAAATTAACGTTTTTAGCCCTCTATATTTAGCCATGGCTGAAAAAAAAACGCTGCCAGACGATTGAATAGAATATCACGTCGATAATACTTTTGCAAAAATACTCATATATTTTGGTTATACCTCCACTTCCAAAATTTGCTGTCGGCTCTTAGACTATCTGATTTTGCATGCTTTCACGTCCGTGCTTATGAAAATGACCTACAGTTAAACTGCCTACGGTGATCTTATTCTTATCAGTTTTCGATACATTTTATGAATAAAAAAGGCTTTTCCCGAAATAGGATTTAATGTTTGATTTGTTCCATAATTACCTTGTTTATCTGGAAATTCATAAACAACAGAGAGCTTTGAAGCAAAAAAAAAAGAATGCATTAACAACGTTTCTTTTAATTTGAACATTATTTCTTAACGATAAGGGATAATAACTATTTAGGCTCTTGGCTGTCTGTTGGGTCCTTAGTTTCCGCTACAGCCGCATCATTATTTCCCTCCGTCTTTGTATACACATCCAAAATATTAACTAAAGCATTTTGGTGAGCCTCCAAATTTTGAACAATCTGCCCAGCAGCCATATTCAATACGGAAATAAACTGTGCTTGTGCTACCTGAATATTTGGCAGATTTGCAAAATTAACAAATTCATTTCTATTCAACAGGGTGCTCTCTAAAATGCCTCCCAAAAGCAGCATCTGCGGAACTTTTCTAGTTATCTTCAAGAGCGTGGCCACTTTCTGCTCTGGTGAAAATACAATACAATGATTTGAATCGAACAATGGTAATATAGCTTCGTATCTGGTATCCAGTACAGCCATTTGGATTATTCTCTTTCCGTAGCGTTTAAAGGTGATATTTTGCTTATGCAGCGCAACACGAACTTTGAATAAATCATCCTCGTTGATGGGATTTAAATGGAAGATGCCAACCATTTTAGAGTGTTCCAACCAATTGAAGACCTCCTTTGCAATAATTCTATTATACGGATTTTCAATTTCAGCCTGTGTTCTCTTATCGGTCTTTTTAAAGCAATCCAGTGTTGGTGGGGGTGCATTAAAGGCGGGTTGGGTAACAGCAATGACTCTAGCACGTTCATAATGAGGCAACTGAGGTCGTTGAATGTTTATTTTACCTCGAAATCGTTGGAATTGTACAAGAGGCGTACGAGATAGCAGTAGAGCTAAGAGTTGGTAATTAAACAACAATAGCGGTTGTATAACAGATAAATTGTAAGAATATCGTTTTTGTTTACCTTGTTTAATAATGTTGGACATTCTCGTTGTTTTAAATTCAAGTGTGCTCCGCAAAATAAATAATTAATTGCGCAAGTCGTCTATCTATAATTATAAATCTAGATATAAAATAATAACTTTTTATTCAAAAACAAAAGAAAGATAGCTTATTTCTCGGTTTACTCGTGGTTCTTTTACCCGACAGCTGTCAAAGCAATTCATTTCAGTTCTCAACTCGTTTCATATCAACATCATTGCCAGAGGCATGGATTTTAATTGCAAGAGGAAACAGGAATGCTTAAAGAAATTTTGCGCCTATTGTTGCACATATAAAAGAGGTTTTATAAGAACAAAGTAATTTTGTTAAAAAAAAAGAATTGACAAAATTTATTTACAGACTTGTTAAAAAATAACAACTTCGTAAAAACAATTGAAATTCTTCCAAGAGTTATAGTTTACAAGAAATTGGAAAAATGCGCAACTTACCATCAGGAATTGACAGTTCGAAATATGGGCACTGTAAGTGCACAGAATATATTCGTACATATCATGCTACATGTGGCTGAGGCATGCACATGTGGCATAGGCATGAACGATAAACACAATTTTATAAGACTCAGATAAAATTTCTTATTCCTTAGATCACACCATTTTCGGTTGGTGCCACAAATTATTTTTTGGTTTTTATTGAAATCATCTCAAATTTCGATTACTTTTTATTTACATCATAATATTTAACAACATTACCAACCTTCTAATAAGTTTGCTATATGTTCTTAAAGCTTCCTAGAAGAATTAAATGCGTTACTGAGCCAAATACGGATGTCTCATTCAAAATCAACGGAAATACAAATTTGATATCCGGAGCTTATGTTTCTATTGACATATACGTGGAACCAACAAAGAAAAAATGCATCAACCACAATCGTTTTTTTTACATCGTAGCCGAACATCCAGACATCGTGTGGGAAATCCCCATACTAGGTGATTGGTTCATATCATTTACATCTTTTGATTACTTTATTCTTAATTCAACAGTCATTGGAGAACCCCCCGCAATATTTGTACCAGAACTTGTGTGTTTACACAAAGTGCCTGCAAATACGATTTCCAACTATCAGTTCACTATATATAATCCTCTTGAAAGTCAAATCTCATTTTCGATTTGCTCGTACATAAGTTTTAGAAAATCTTAAAAGTTAACAAGGAGTTTTTTTTATTAACTTTTCTAATATTGCAGTAATTACGAAGGCATGACTACTGAACCAACCAGCAGCAACATAGTCGCGAAAGATTACTGCAATGTACTTATAAAATGTAAAGTTCCTAATGAGATACAAACTGCAAGTTTGATGGTCACCTTAAATAACGGTATACCTGGAACCCTTTTAATTAATTAATAAAGAATAATTGTTTTAGGAAATATTTATCGGATCAGTGTCGAAATGGAACTGACCGATCAAATTATTTACTTAAGTACAAAGGTAGTGGAGTTTCATGATACATACATGGGCTTAAAGGATCAGAAAAATATACACATTTGTAATAAGGGTGTGGAGAACGCCAGCTTTCAATGGACATGCAGTGAATCTATTGGAGATATGAAGTCCGAAGAAAAGGAAGATGAAGAGCTTGTAATTTCTGAGTTTTTAAAGATCAGAAATAAGGTAACACCTATTGTATCACCACCACCATTTTGTTCTCCTTAGGTGTCGCTACAGTTCGGGGTGAATCATAGCCTACTTTTAGCCACTAATTGTGTGTGCGTGTTATATTTTTGCACGACTGAAAATTACCAGAGTTTTTTGCCGACTCCGAACGGCGAGCTGAGAAGCTCATTGCCAAATGATACTCTTTGATTGGTTGTCAGACTTTCGAAAGAGGTGGCACCGTGAAAAAACGTTTGGGTGTTTGCTGGAATTGAACCCGGGCAGCTTTGCGTAGTAGTCCAACGCTCTTACCACTACACCACCGTGCTCACGCCCACAAACATTAGTGTATATTTAAATATGTTGGACTTTTATATGGCAATCACTCTTCTTGATATGAGCTTTTCTAATATTTGATTAGATGATCATGCTATTAAAATATTTAACTTAAAGCTCATAGGTAAAGTAAACTATTTTGATCTTTAAGACAAGCTGCGGAATTTGCTTCTGGAACTTGCCTCTTCGACATTGTTAAGGAGGAAATAGTTAATGAGGAAACACCCCAGTACACCCGAGATCTATTATGTGAAAGTGTATTTTATTGTATTTTTTTAGCGCGGTTGTATACCTGGGCTGAACTCAGCTCTTTCTATCGTTACGTTCTCTCCTTCCGCCGACACCGAATACAATGAAGACGAAGAGCCACCGTTCAAGCTAAACGTCACCCTATATTTGCATTGTCCAATTTTGGGGTCTCAATCATACCGACTTCAAATTAACGCAAACATTTTTGGTCCAGATATTGAAATTTCTCCTACTGAGGTTGATTTGGGCAGTATATATATGGGAGAAATACAATGTTTCACCTTTCTAGCTACAAACAAAGGTAAGTTAGTTTGAGTTATGACAAAACCCCCAGAGTATACTCAACCTTTATCTGCTTTTAAGGACCAATACATGGCAAAATATACCTAAAGGAGTACACGGATCAAAAAGAAATAAGATGCTCACTAACTCCGCAATCAATGAATCTCAAACCGAACGGTAGCGGATTATTTCAATTGACCTTCTACAGAAGAGACATTGGCAAGTTTCTTACAAAGATCATATTTAAAATTAAATGCGGAAGCTCTTTGCCAGTCTTGCTTAGGTATGAGTATACAGTATACCAGTGGTGTAATTTCAATTGGGTATTGTAATCCTCCATTTTAGAGGAATATCTCTGGCAGCCAAAGTGAAAATTTGGCCAAAAGTCTTTGAACTCGGTAACATTCCAATCTGCATTCCCCAAAAGCGTTTCGCGTGGGTAGCCAACCCACTACCAGTACCTGTTGTGGTTCAACCGATAGTGGTAGACGATGGAGTCGAAGATCCGATAATCTTATGTGTGGACTATTCCAAGTTGCCTCTACATGCTAGGTCTTCGAAAAATGACGACTTCCATCGCACCAAACAAAGTATAGGAGAGTGTGATAAAGAAGAATACCCAGCATATATTCCTTTCACTTTGGATAGAAAATCGATTCCTGTTAATGAAATTAGCAGTCAACTTAGTTGTATGTTTCAGGATAAGGTTCTAGGTATGGTTAAGGTCTGATTTTAGTTAGAACTTCGAAAATCATTTTTCCATTTAGATGGTATACCAGCAATGGCTCAAGAACTTTTGAAAAATTTTAATTATCTTCCGCAATACCAACCGGAACCGACTATGAAAATAATTGATGCTGCTTTGGACTGCATTCTTGAGAGATCTGACTATTTTGAAGACTTGAAAGAAAAGCAAAACTATCTAATAATGGACTGGGAAGTACTGCCAAGTAATGCCAAAGAGGTTGCCATGGAAGAGGAACGATTCTATCTTAAGTCCAATGAATCCAAGTCCTTTCCAGTTATATTAATACCTAATAGTGCCGGTCCCGGCACAAAGGTTATTCACTTCAAAGCCTGCCCAATGGGCATCGAAAACTCAGACCTTAAGACTGCAATAAGATCGAAACATATGGTGAGCGCGATGCATCTCGATTACAAGTGCATGATTCCGGCAATAATGTGCGAGGATACTGTAAAGTTTCCCAACCCTTTGTATGTAGACATGGAACAACATTTTCACATGAAATTCAAAAATATCGATATGGTCACTGGTTTTGTTTACTTTAAGCTCATTGTGAGTCCATTAGGATTTACATGCATACATAGTCCTTGACAGATATTTATCTATTTTGCAGCCGAATACAATAAATGGAAGGATACAAATTGATGAATCTAAACGAAAGTTCGTTATCGCTCCTGAGGAAGAAGTAATTGTTCCGGGCTCTGTGATTTTTCGACAAGTGGGAACTATCACTTTGCAAGGAAAGTAAGTACATCTTTTAATATTAATTTAAAATTGATGTCTTCTATTGGCAGATTTCAAATGACGGGGAAAACGATGGAACACCCATTTAGCGTTGAAGCTAATGTATTGCCAGCGAAAATCCAACTGAATCCAGAAAAACTATTCAACAAGCAGCAGGTCCTTGAGTTAACCAGGACTAGCATATTGATCGAAAATATTTGCCCTACCATAGCTACATTTTCTGTATCTTTGGTGAGTCATTATACCAGACAACCTGTTTTTGTTTGCTTACTACTTCTCTGCCTAACTGCCCGAACACAATGGCGAAGCTGTAGTGGAAGTAGGCAGCGCCACCAAAGTTAAAATACACGTAAACCCTACAGCGCGAACACGCTTTGCTCTGTCTTTGAAAAACGCCACACTCTGTGCGCTACGCTTTAATTGAACATATTTGATTTCATCGCTTTGCTCTTTGCTCTTGCTCCCTCTTCGCTCCACTCTGTAAGTACACTTAGAGAAGGCCGTTGTTGTCAAATCTTTCCGTTGATTATATACTAATTGTATATGTATAAATAACTGACGCGATATCATTTGACCAGACAACTCTTATGCATTCCGTTATAGAAAAAAGAAAAATATCAATGTTTGGAACCATTGGGCGGAAGTCTTGCACCGAATCAAAAAATTCTCATATCCATCTACTCTAGATATCTAGACCCAGGCATTTATAAGAATTTTGTTTATGTTCACGTGAAGCATTGTGAAAAGCTGGTAAGTGTTACTTTACTAACCCAAGTGAGTAATAACAATCAAAAATAAATCTTGCTAGAGCATACCAGTGACGTTTATAGTCGAAGGGACACCAATTATGTTTGAACCAAACCTCAAGCTTGGCTTCGACTGCGGAAACGTATTCAAAAACAATGGAAATCAAAATCACTTGATCAAGATGACGAACTTTGGAGAAAAGTCATACAGATTGCTTTTTCTCAAGCAAAAACCCAAAATTAACTCAACAATTCCAGTATTTACTATTCAACAAAATGGCATATCTTTAGCAGCAAATTCCGAAGGTACAATGGAAATTACGGTAGACACCTCGAGGGAAGTTTCAGTCGAAGAAGAATACTCCGTCGATGGCATGGGTGAAGACAACAATCGATTTAAATTCTTTACATTTACCGCCAAATGCACTGTAATTAAAACTAAGGCTGTGTGGAGTAAGAATGACATCTATTTTAACTTAGAAGATCAAGATGACTCAAATGGAAAGATGAGTGGTACGGTTATAGTCAAAGATTACAATGAAGTCAAAAGTTGATCACATTTATTACAGATATCGTTTCTCTTACAAATACCACTCCCATGGCGGTGAGTGGCAGCTTAAATGTCATTGGGCACTTTATCATTAGTGATGAACAAAGCGGTTTAATGACAAAATCCTTAAACTTCAATCTTGAGAAAAAAACAGGAAAACAATTCACTGTTAGTATTGACAGAGAAGAAATAGACGAATTTGATATTTGTCAAAGTTTTCATGGATCTGTCAATTGCAAAATCAACAACAAGAAGCAGGTAAGATCAGATTTTGGATGATATGTTGTAAGTTATCCGCCATCGTGCAAATTTTACATAGAAACTATGGCCATCTATTGCCATGTATACGAGTTACTGCGAAAATAAGTTAAATTTCAAATGGTTGCCACGTTGGTATCAACAGATGCCACTACCAATATTTAAAAAAAAATTCAAAATATCAGTTACTTTTCTTTAGTGGAATTTAATTTTAATTAATTTTTTGTGTTGATTAATATTTTGTATCGTTGCTCTATAATGAGTACAACTTATCACAATTTATTAACAAAATACTAAGATCACAAGCCGGTTTTCAATGTTTCGGTGTTGTTGTTTTCGCAATTTTTTCGAATTCATCCTTTGTAATTCCGTTCGTTCTCAATTCAGTCGGAATTGATTATTGGGGTGAATGCAAGTTTCCACATTTCACCGCTACGAAACAAGAGGACTAGTGCTTATTTTGGAACCAACGCGAAGTTAGGAACTAGCAATCCATATACCTACTCGTATAACTTGTTAATGACTGGAGCAACTGAAATATGATAAAACGTAAAAAATAAAAACATTATCATAATAGGTTTAAACATCTACTCTTTTCCTTACCATTAATTTGTAGTTAATTCCGTTTCGATAAATTACTTTTATTTTCATTCAATCAATTTGTTTATGTGCGAGTTTTAGACGCTCGTACCCGGAACGAAAATTAGTAATATATTACCTAATGTCTGATAAATAAGTTGACAAAGATTATAACCGTTGTTTAGATCAATAAAGTCAACCAACTTGAACCCAAATCAGATTTCTCTCTGCTCAATAACAACCAACAATTACTTTCTTTACTTAACGAATTCCTGATCCAGACCAGTGTAGAGTCGATTATTGAGAAACGGTAGTCTCCCATCCTTTTCGATACAAGCATTCTGGTTATTCTGCAAACCAATCACTTTGGCATCCTTACTTACTTACTTAACGGGCTCCTGACCCGTGAAGAGTCTCTGCCTGAGACATGGCAGCCTTCCACTCTCTTCGATCCCGGGCACGCTGCTTCCAGTGGTCTAGACCAGGAGCACTGGCATCCGCGGTAGCTTGGTCCTTAAAACGGAGGTTCGGTCTTCCTTGTCGTCTCGAACCTGGGGGCTGTGATTCGAAGATTTTCTTTGCTGGAGCATTGTTGTCCATTCGCTCGATGTGGCCGAGCCAGTGTAGTCGACGTATTTTGGCTTTTCGGACTACATCCACATCTTGGTACAGCTCATAGAGTTCGCGGTTGTATCTTCTCCTCCATTCGACCTCCTTGCATACGGGACCGAATATCCGACGAAGAATTTTTCTCTCGTAAGTATTCAATATCTGCTCAGCTTTCCTGCTTATCGTCCAACACTTGGCTCCATACAGCAGAACTGGCTCGATCAATGTTTTGTAGAGCATGTATTTCGTCTTCCGAGTAAGGAGTTTTGAACCCATTTGTTTTTCCAAACCGAAGTAGCAGCGGTTTCCTAGGGTAAGTCTTCGTCGAATCTCCACTAAGGTGCCATTCGGGTAGTTGATATTTACTCCGAGGTAGGTAAACTCCTTGACCACTTCGAAGTTACTGTTGCCAACAGTGACGTTTCGTCCTAGGCGGTGGATAGATGTTTCTTTGTTTGTTGACAACATGTACTTGGGTTTGTCCTCATTCACTTCAAGGCCAACTCGTTTCGCCTGTTCTTCAATTGCCGTAAAAGCCTCTAACACGGCATGCTGGGAGCGGCCGATGATGTCGATGTCGTCTGCGTATCCCAGTAGCTGGACAGATTTGTGAAAGATAGTGCCTTCCGTACCCAGCACAATATTGAAGGAAATTACACGATAGCGCATCTCCTTGCCGAAATCCGGTGCATGTTTGGAATAGTTCGGAGGAACTGTTTCTGAATTGCACGTTGCACAGCATATTTTCCAGCGTCACGCGGCATAGCTGTGATCCTGAATTCGGCCATCGTATAGCCATCGCGTGGTAGAGCTCAAGACGATGAATGCTATCATATGCAGCTTTGAAGTCGATGAAGAGATGATGAGTCTCGACTTGAAATTCGTTGGTCTTTTCCAGGATTTGCCTTAGTGTGAAAATTTGGTCGATCGTCGATCTGCCGGCCCGGAAGACACACTGGTACGTGCCGATTAGTGTGCTGTAGAAAAGTTTCAGACGTTCACACAGTACGGTTGGATAGGATCTTATATGCGACATTAAGCAGGGATATGCCTCGGTAGTTCTTACAGGACATAGGATCGCCTTTCTTGAAGATGGGGTATATAGAGCTGATAGGCCAGTCATCGGGCATGGCTTCATCCTTTGGCTTTGCCATCCGCGATAGTTTATAATTGAACGGAAGTTTATCGTCTTGAAAATGCTGGCCTCAAAGATTATCTTGGGTGGAATATTATTTTCTTTTTGCCTTATGTAATAAAGCTACTGAAGTCGACTTGTTGTGGCTTCTTATGCTGACCATACAAAATTCAACTCAACCGTCAACTTAGTCGGTTCATGGTGAAATCAACCCGTGTGTGGCGCTGTCAAGTGATCGATTTGACGGTTGACGAGTTGGTTGGGGTAAAATTAAAAGATTTTGATTTTTGGAAGTTAATTTCAACTCAGTTGAAGTGTGTGTGGGGAAGTCATTTGATTTGCTGTCAAATTGAGGGGAATTTGTACTAGGCTTGTGAAATCTGTGAAAGTGTGTGTGAGCGAAAAGTAAACAGTAAGATGACTTTAAACGCACACATAAAGAAAATTCCAGATATTTGTGGCATTTTATACAAAGTGCTTCAACTCAGTTGGTGCAGTGTGTGGCCGAATATCAATTCAGCTGTAAACTCAATTGACAATTGAATTGAATTGTGTATGGGCTGCTTTAGACCATATGTAGGGGAACCTGGGGACACCTGATCCCCCCTTTTTAATTTGTCAAATATCTTAAAAAGTAAAACATTAATTGCCTTTTTATTTTAACGATATTATAAACAATTAATTGTTCATCATATTGTTCAGTTTAATTGAGAAAGTATGTAAGATAAAATATATTTTTTGCCGTTTTTCTAAAACTATCCAGAATAACCAAGTGTCCCCCATTCAGGGAGACTTGATCCGGACTTAGGGCAGACTTAATTATGGGAGGATACAGCATACGGCCCTGCAAATTTTTATGTAGGAAGATCATAAAGGGGGAAGATAGTTCCCCATTGCGTTCAGCTATAGCACAGCATGCAGTTTCCAGTTCACCGCGCTCACGTGACGTTATTTTGTTTACTTGTTTTTTCCCCTTGGTAGCAACCACTCTTTGGTCTATGGACTGCAGTTAGCCTAGTCTCGTCAATGTTTCATATAGATTCTGCCCGCAAATTTAAACTTTTTCATCATAAGCATATATTTTCGAAAAACTGCGAAATATTGTGCTTATTGAAGCACAATATTTCGCAGTTTTGATCTGGGGTCATAATTTTCTTTTGAAAATTTTTCTTATACGTATCGATAATTTTTTTTATAACAAACCTTCGAAGACCTATCTAAATGAACCCGTTTTCGATTATTTTCAGAGATAACTCGTATTAATTATCAACAACTATGTTAAAAAAACAGTAAAAATACTTATGAAAAAACAATTGGACAACTAAAAAAGAAAAACACGTCACCACAATACTGCTATCTGCGCCCGAGTTGTAAATTAATATCTGTCGCTTCTAACCAACGGTAAATAGTGTGTTGCCAGTGAGCAGTAAAAACAAAAACATTCCCGCAGCGATATAATAGCCAGTGATCAAGTCTCCCAAGGGATCAAGTGTCCCCAGGTTCCCCTACATCTTGATACAGCATATTATAGAGTTCACATTTGTACATACGAGTATATATCTCCTCTATTCGCCCTCCTCGCATATATGGTTGCAAATATAAGACTTCATAGCTCATGCTCCAGCACTTGGTACCATATAGCAGAACTGGCAAGGTCAGTTTTTTGTACATCAAGTTTCTAACGGGACGCTGCACAGTGTGAAATAATCAAAATCTAGCGGAACTTTGAAAAAATTAAGTTGGTCTTCCATTAACGAAAACTTTTTTTTCAGCTCGTAATATAACGAACCGTTTGATAAAGCCTATTCTTGCTGTATATTTGCATAATTTATTGTGCAGGTAGTCGTTAAAGTCAACTTTTCCTGTCAAAAACATTATACAAACATATATTCCAGTTTTAAATCCTGAGTGGTTTTGAAAAATTTTATAATCTTTTTAATTTTCTTATACTTTTTTATTCGATTTCCACTCAGACTAAAGAAAAAAAAAAACAGAGGTGAAAGGTTACACCTTGGATAGAGTTTAAAAATTTTAGACACGTGTAGACAAGCCAATTTCTACATTTTCTGTTTCTCTGATTATTTTAAAACCAGAATAAAAGGTAATCTCGTGCACCTTTTTGCTACCCCCATATATATTTTTTTTCAATTATTACTACGAGATGAAGAAGGTAGGTGTTTTTGAGCTATGACAACAAACTGCGAAAGAAGAAAGACTCCGAAAGATAGTGCAACTAATAGCTTCTCAAATCGATATAGTGAGTTTAACTAGAGAATTGGAGATGTTTGTAAGTAGTCTGATTGGGAGGATAAAAGTCAAATGGGAAAAAAGTAATAGAAGGTACCCAAGTTCATGCAACAACATGAAGATTGGTTAGAAGTTAGAACCACTTAAGAAGTGTAGTACAATTCACAACTTGCTGCATTGCTGTAGTTCAAAACGGCTTTTTCAGCTAAATTAGGCTACAAGAGATGCCAATAGTAAGATTTGGAATAAAGGTCCGCTAGAATGCGATAATTTCACACTGTGCGCTGAGAGCATCTAGACAGATTTGTTGAAGAAAATGCCTTCCATGTGAACAACATAAAAGATCGCTTATTTTAAATATGTAATGATTAGGTAGGTATTTATATGCATATACATATGTATTCTGCTTAGGATTCAAACGTTAAGGCTTGAATGTTTCGATGAACATGTTTCGGTTTAGGTATCATCATAGGGGATCGGCGGATCGCGATGGGTCCATTATGGTGCCTTGTGTTTTATGATGGCTCAGCATCATAACCTCTTTCAACCTAACCTAAGACTTGAATTCTTATCCCGATTATGTCTTTTCAGAAACCTCTTCTATTGCATGCTAAGATCGTTAGTCCCGGTTTGAAAATTTGCACTTCTCAAGTGACATTCTTTTCGCCAAACGCGGAGTCCTACGCTCATATCAACATTCACAATTGCAGTTCTATTAAAGCTAAGTTCTCCTGGAGGCGAAAGACGTTCAGGCTTACTAAAAATATATTTCCCAAAAACTATGAGCAGCTTTCTTCCAATACAATATCCCAAATAATCCTTGATTCACCTGAAGAAGCTGGTTTGAAAATGCCTAGCTTCATAAAACCCCCACCGGCTGAAGTATGTGCATTCGAGGAGGAGTTTTTTGATGAAGATGTTCCGAAAAAAGGAAAGCTATCAGTCCTACAGATGTTGAGTCTAAAACACAATATCCCAAATGCTATTGAATCAAAAAAACGTCAAAGTATAATATCCGAGCCTAAGCCGTCGTGTAAACCATTTTTGTATGAAAATGTCAGAACACAGCAAATCGACATAAAGCAGATATTCCAATATTTAGGGTTTGCACCACCCAAATGTTTGGAGCCAAAAATACCAACGACTCCAGAATATGAATTGGATCGGGGTATTAGAAAATATGAAGGCAAGGATGAATTCGAGCAAAACAGTTCAGTGTCGTTTCAACAAACTAGTGGATACGTTTTACCAAAGAATATGCTGACAGCTTACATGTTTTTACCACCGATAGTTGAAGGTAATGCACATACTCGTAATGAAGCCGGGGGCAAGTATGTTAGTTAAATTATTTTCATTTAAGGCGATACTCTCGTCTCGCAGTTTCACTTGGAAGTCTTTAATGGCCGAACTGAAACTCTGGATGTAACGGTTACCAGCTTAAAGGGTCGCATTCAAATTTCTAAAACTAGTATAGATCTTGGAAGAGGGGTAAATTAGGATAAACTTTCAAAGCGGAGTGTTTTATTAAATTCATTTTCTTGTTCACTTTTCCACAGTTATGGTATAAAACTGTTCAAGACAAAATTAAACTCACCAACCTCTGTCCGTATGCGGTTAAAGTCAATCTTATTAAAAGCGAAGGTACAAGTGATGTGGAAAAACAGCTGGTCAATGGCTATATTGAGTTTGTTTCTCCCACCCTATTCCTTATGATGCCCGGTACTACAGCCAATGTTGAATGGAAAGCTTTATTGGGCTTGCAATACAATTTTATCGAAGACATTGGAGTAGAAATCAACAATGCAACAGGAATTCCAATTCATTTCCATGGAGCAGGACTTATGCCAATGATCATACCGAAAAACTTTAACCAAATGCCTCGAAAAGAACAAGATACAGTCACAAGCTACTTGGCAATTCGTAAGGCTTTCGAAAATGTTCAAGCAGACAGTCAGCAAAAAGCGAGTTCAAGCCATCATGATGAATTAGCTAGTCTTGAAAGCAAACACGTAATACCCGGAGTAGATGGAGGACCAGGAACAGAAACAGGTGTTCACCATAAAAGACGCCCCAAACGACAACCAGCGAATGAATTTATTTTGCTAAATTATGCTGAAGAAATCGATCCAACAGCTCTTGAAATCGAATGTATGATTGGAAGTTGGAAGTTTTTGGCCCAACTCAATGAATCAGAACAGCTAAGGACGAAATTCCGTAAATTTTACTGCAACTGCGTGTCTCTTCGTGCGATGGAGTTTTATTCTGTCATAAATTTGAAGCTAACTATTTGCCGTCCAATTCCATGGGAATTACCGACTTTTATTTTGAATATGGAAGAAATATGTAGTAACGAAACTAAAACATTCCATTTAGATATAGTATTTACTGGACCGGGCAAAGTGTTCCTATCAGTCAGGACCCGAACGGCGATACCAGGACTAACGGCTTGGTTTGAAGACTTTCAGACCGTGGGGTAAGTTATTCTTAAGGCAGATGACAGCTCAGAGAAAAAATACCCAACAAAATCTATCTTTGTTTCATGAAATGTCTTACTCATTTGGGTAATCGCCTTTTGAGAGTGCGAAAAAGAGCTAGTTTTAACTCATTCCATACTTGTAATAATTTATCTTTAATTTCTATCTATTGTAAGACGTCCGAGTTCGTTTGCTTTCTTTATACAATCACCGGATGAAAAGACTCTAAGGAGGTACAAAAATATGAATGAAAGGGACTCAAGTTATGATAACTTTGGTACTCAGAAACCTGTCAGATTGGCGCATTACCATTCGTACGATTTCGATAATAGAGGAACTCATAAAAGACAAAAAACGTCAGGAGAAGTAAAAATGACCAAAGAACACTACACAAAACTTAGTCAACCATTAAAAGAGACCAAAGATCCTTTGATACTCGCAGAGATCTGTCAAACTACCGATGAAAATTGGGCAAATTCAACATTTAGGCTAACTCTCCTATTTACAGCCATGCATGAGTTTTATGGCCATCAACAACTAATCGAAGATTATCTGCTAATTGATGTTAGTAAGAATGAAATTTTTGTTGTTTGTTAATTTTATTTTTGTATATTACTTTCCTTAGACTCATCTTGGGCCAACATTGCCAATTCTACTTCAAGGACAAGTGAAGAGTAGGAAAAGTGAGCAGGATGAATAAATGAATAATTTTTTTTTGTTTATTAATTTTAAAAACAATAAATAAAATGCACAATTTTTAACTCTAATCTCATTTGTTGTGATATTTTGAGTTTGGTAATATTTTCTCTCAATACCTAACAGTACTGGTTCAACTGGCGGAAGAAATAGTGAAAAATTCCCAGCACTGCAAAGGAACTCGCTAGTGCTGGGCCAGCCGATTTAATCCATCCCCATATACTGTAAAAAAAAATAGTTATATTAAATGTTTGTTTTAGTTTCCTGTAGGTTTCCATACTCATAATCATCGGGGTAGTACTGAAATGGTTCCGTTGGCATTTCGCCGCAATTCGTTATTGTCACCGGTTCTATCGGAAAATCGTCCGTATCGGTTTTAACCTAAAAAAATTTATAGGCGATCATGAATATTTTATGTGTACATAAGATTTTAAAAATAAAACCAAATACATATGACTTAATAAGAGAGATGGAGCATGTTGTAGGTTGTACATCTTACGATTACGTTTAAAGTGAAGTTGATCAAAACTGGATTCGTAGTGTTCTAGGTTTTTAGGTGGGAAGCTTGGAAGATTGGAAAGTCCTAGAACATGTTCAAACAAAAAAAGGGTCACTATTAGATAAACTCGTTCATTTAGATATTCAAAAACGACACATTTTATAAAATCACTTATTTCACATCCGGTTATGGAACTTTAAAAATTATTTCCGAATTGGGATGAAGATGGTCCTTTTTTCTTGATGCATTTTTTTCAAAGATTTTATTACCTTTAGAAATCAAAAGAAAATATTCTTACATTTTCTATTGCGTAGACTGCATCCATTCCTTCCAAAACCTTCCCAAATACAACATGTTTTCCATTAAGCCACTTGGCGGTCACTGTTGTCACATAAAATTGACATCCATTGGTATTCGGACCACGATTCGCCATTCCTAGATAGCCCGGTCGACTATGTTGAATTGTCAGATTCTCATCCTCAAAGTAGTCCCCATAGATGCTTGCCGAGCCCAGTCCATTGCCCGACACAATGTCTCCACCCTGGATAATAAATCGATCTATGATTCGATGAAATCTAGAACCGATATAGGTTGTTCCATTGATTCCCTTCAAACAGATGTGTCGAAAGTTCTCCACCGCTTTGGGGGCTTCTTCGCCAAATAGTCCGAAAACGATTCGGCCTATAGGCTTTTTGTTTACTTTTACGTCTATGTAAATTTTGGACGTTACTATAAAACTAAGACTATGAACAATTGCTAAAGTACAAAGTATGATAAAGAGTTCACGTTTCATTATCCGGTAGAAAAAATATGACGAGTTTGGAGTGTAACCGTTGACCAAATGTGAATGTTCGCGAGTCGTGCGGCTAATTTCCACACCTAGGGAAGCCCTATACATGATGACTGGGATATTGGAAAATTGATTTTTTGCTTAAGCACATTTGGGGTGTAGTTTTTAGATAACGTCAGAAGAAGAAAACTACGAATAGGCGAATGTAATACGATATACGAATGGATGTATGTAGATATGTACATGATTTATGTATGTAGTACATACACACATACCTACAGGAAAAGTTCAATGTTATTGAATTGAACAGACTGAGAAGATATGGGCCAACAGAACTGCACCATGTACGAGTAGCTATGTACCTATTATGAAACAGAGTTCATCTAGATTCTAGAATATCAGTTTCATTTAAGAAACAATTCAATCTTATACTGATATTTTTATTCGTGAAATCATAAAAATCTTGATTTTTCCTTGATTTTCTTTGTATTATAAAAAGAGAAAAACATAATATGGTATCTTATGTAAACGACAGATCGGCGGGGAGTTTTGAAAAGTTTTTAGGAAAATTAACTCCCTTATAATGTATGTTAATAATAAGTTTGAATTTGAATTTGAAAACCCAACTACAAAACTATACGAATCCAAATATGAAGATATTTTTGTTTGGAAGCCTTTTTCTGAAAATGTCAGAAAATTAAAGCAAAATGTACGCCTATATGTGAGTGAACGTACGTGTTTTTCATCTCGTCCGGTAGTACATTTTTTTCTCAATTTGTGGTTGATCATTCCTTTAAAATAGTTCGTAAGGTTAAACGAGTGTTTGGAAGTGCTATCGCTACATAAAAAAAAAAAAAAAAAAAAAAAAAAAAAAAATAATAATAATAATCTACACAAACTCGCTGTAATTATTACATAAACATAATCGAATATGATAAACAACACCAACCCCAAGCCCCTTGAAAAGAACCCAAGTGCCATTAAAACGCGCGCACAAAAACTCGCTGATTCAGCAGGTACAGTTGTAACAACACCAAAACAATACCACACTCCACCATCTAAGAGTGCACCTAGCGACACAGCAGCGGCTTTAACTGCTATACAACTGGAAGAACATCTGAAAAAACATACCGCAACAATTATGAAACGTTTTTCGAACGAAATTGACAGTCTACGCGGTGACCTGATGCATCAGATTGCAACTATCGAGCAAAACTGGTCAACGTACGTTGAAAAATTTGATCAGTCACTCAAAGACTTTCGCGTAGAGAAAATGGAAATGCACTCAAATAAATCACTCGCCTCTAGCGAAGAACTAGCTGATCTGAAGCAAAGATGTGACGTATTGGAGAGAAGGGATCTTGCAGCTGACGCCGTTCTCTTTTGAATTCCTGAGCTACCTCAAGAAAACCTAAAGGCGATCTACCACCATCTGTGTCATTCCATTGAATGTAGGCCACCAGCTCTGAAATCCGTTTTTCGATCTCGCAAGCGGGATAATACCAACGACCCGCAAATAATCTTAAAATTCAGTTCTCCGCAGGAGAGGAACTTCGTTTTGAAATCGTTATATAATCACTGCAGAAAAGAGCGGAAGCAGCTTTGTCTGCGTGACGTTGGCGTAGATCAAGATTCGGACAAAAACATATACTTGAACGAGAGTCTTACGACTAGAAACCGCTCTCTTCTGTACAAAGCCGCCTGCATGAAACGTCGAAACCAGCTGTTTTCGGTATTTACCAAACATGGCTCCGTCATGGTTAAAGAGTTTAAGAATGGGAGAAACATCAATATCAACGACGAAGAGACCCTAATTGCTATTGCCGCGAGATGTCAGACAACACCAGATGATAATAAAGACCTTGATGCTCATGATGGACGATAAGATGACTCATATACAATCAGTTAATTTAATTTTTAACATTTTTCTTTCTTATTTATATTTCTCTGTACATTTTATATTACCGCTCTCTGTTTATTATTGCTCTTCTCCTATTTTCCGTTTCTCTATCTGTTCTTATCTTTACATGACTTTAAGGTAATTCCATTGACTCTGAAATCTAACTTTTATTTGAATGCAAGGTTGTTGTTCGGTGCTGTTCTTTTGTTTGTTTTTATGTGCCTTAATGATTATTAATCCTGTTGTTGAATCGAAAGTTCTACTTAATGTTCTTTGTAAACAAAAAAATGGTATAAACATATGCCACTTAAATGCTCAAAGCATAAAAAATAAAATTGATGACTTGCGTCTAATTTTTGATGACAGCTTGGTTGATATTGTATGTCTCTCCGAATCCTGGTTAAAGCCGGAAATGTGCAGTGACTTATTCAAAATTAATAGTTTTAGGCTCGTACGTGCAGACAGGTACAACAAATTAGGTGGAGGTGTCGCAATATACGTCAGAAGCTCATATAAGTTTCATGTTGTTAAGCAATCTGGACCGAATGATGTGTTAGAATACATGTTCGTGGAAGTTAAGGATAGGTGCAATAAACTTTTAATTGGTTGCATGTACATGGCCCCCAGCGTAGCAAACCACGCCTTAGCGAGGCATGTGTTAGAGGATATAGCCTCATTGTATACCGACATTGTCATCTGCGGTGACTTAAATCTTAATTTACTTGACTACCACAACAAACATTTCATAGAAATTGCTAGCACCGTCCTTTTCTCATCATGATATGCTTTTCTTAACATTAAATGCTTTTCCTTCGAGTGTGGATGAAACCACGTTAGAATTTTTCAGCTACTCTAGTATCGATGTGGCAAACTTATTTAGTGATTGCCGTACTCTGAATTGGGCCCCCATTTACACGACAAATAACGTTACTAGACGAGTTGAATTGTTCAATGAAAATGTTTTTTATCTTTTCAATAGACATGTACCTGTTGTATCGAAAAGAATTAAGAAAACCGCTTTTCCCTGGTTTACGCATGAAATAATTGACCTAATTAAAACACGTAACCTTTTATATGCTAGGTGGAGAAGATACAAATGTACTGTCATCTTTAGGGAGTTTAAAGCTGTGCGTAACTTAGTTACTTCTCTCATTCGCAGGAACAAGAAGTCTTTCTATGAAAATAAATTTCGAACTGGTGTCTCAAGTTCCAAGTTTTGGAAAAACATTCGTCAAGTTGGACTTCGTTCCGAAAGGAACCCTGTTCCAGATAACATAGACCTAGAAGAACTTAATATAAAACTGATTCATCCTTCTTCTAATATTTCCACCATGCCGGATGTTATCATACCTAGAAACAACCTAGTAGAGAGTTTCTCGCTTTTATGTGTAGATGAAATATGCGTTGGCCAAACTATTTTAAGAATTAAGTCTAAAGCTGTGGGTGCGGATAATGTTCACCCGGATTTTATAAAAATTCTACTTCCTGTTATACTTCATCAAATTACACATATTTTTAATACGGCTATAACAACCTCTACCTTTCCAGAAAGCTGGAAAATTACCAAAGTTTTACCTCTGCCAAAACCATCAACGAGTAAAATAGAATATCGTCCAATCGCAATCCTCTCGTTCCTGAGCAAAGTTTTCGAAACGATTATTAGTAGCCAAATTAAGGAATTTTTCAGGAATAAAAACCTAATCACTCAATTTCAGTCAGGTTTTCGCGAAAAGCACAACTGCACTACAGCACTCTTAAAGGTCTGTGAGGATATACGCGAAGGATTGGATAGTGATATGCTGGGTTTAATGGTATTTTTAGATTTCTCCAAGGCATTTGATTGCGTCAATCATAGCATCTTAATTCGCAAACTTGAAAACCAATTCTCATTTGAAAGCTCCCTATGTCGACTTATGTCCTCATATCTCGCTAATCGGTCACAGTACGTGTCTCATAAAGGTCTATGTTCATCAACCTTACATGTGCCTTCAGGAGTTCCGCAAGGCTCTGTGTTGGGCCCACTTCTATTCACATGTTTTATAAACGATATTACAGAACGCCTCACCACCTGTGAGTATCACATTTTCGCCGATGATGTACAAATATATACATTATTTCCGAAACTGCATGAGAACTCGGCCATAAACAAAATGGAGAGGGAACTGAACCAAGTTTTCCTTTGGTCCGTAGAAAATAAGCTCAATCTGAATCCGACAAAAACAAAAGCTATGATCGTTAACAGAAGTAGAAACAAAGAAGTCTTTTCATCACTTCATCTCAACAATTCTCCAATAGAATATGTAGAGAACATAAAGAATTTGGGAGTTTATCTTAGTAGCGATTTTAATTGGGATATCCATATAAATAGGGTTACTTCTAAAATCTATGGTGCCCTCCGTGGCCTTAGTCCAACGGCCAAATACCTCCCGGTTAATGTTAAGCTTAAGCTTGTGAAAGCCTTTATTTTACCACTGATAATATACGGTTGCGAACTATTTTCAAACATGGATCATGAATCCAAAAGAAAACTTGAAGTAGCCTATAACAGCTGCGCAAGGTTTATCTTCGGCATTGGAAGGCATGAACATATCTCTGACCACACTAAATTAATAACCGGCTGCTCCTTAACTGCGCTTTTAAAATATCGTACTATATTATTTTTACATAAAATTATTTTAACTAAAGAACCAGCGTATCTATATAGTAAAATTAAATTCGGAAGAACACAGAGAACACTACAATTAATACCTCCCAGACGTAAATATCTTGTCACCACTCGTCATTTCTTTGTTTACGCCATTCAACTTTGGAACATTCTACCCCTCAATATTAAAAATGTGAACAGCGCCTATTCGTTCAAAAAAGAATTATTTCAATACTTCGCCGACAATCTTTAATGGAATGATCTTTATTCTGTCCGCTTAACTTATCTTCGCTTCTTTAGCTATCTCAGTCATAAACTTTTCTGTAACTTTCATCATTTTCTTCTCTCTCTTAATATTATTTTATTATTTTCATTATATTTTATACATTCTATTTAATATTAATATTCAAACTAAGCTTGTGCACATTTAAAAGATTTATCTTACATGTACAATGAATTATATAAAAATAAATACAAATACAAATATATATTTTTGAATAGCGGTGTATGTGAAAAAATAATTACAGTCGAACCTCGGTAAGTCAAACTTCGATAACTCGAATATTTAATAACTCGAATGAAATTTGTTGGCAATAGCGCCAAGACTGAAATGTACATGTATTTTTTATTTGATAACTCGAACTTCTATTACTCGAGAGTCTTGATAACTCGAAGAGATTATTTGGCGTCACATTCGATAAGACGAATTCTAAAGGGAAATTCCTAAATTGCGTGTTTTTACAAGTTCGTTTTATAATGCATCACTTTCGGGGGCACTGTATTTGTATGTTCCTATGACCTAGTATACATACAACATATAAAAAATCCTGCTTTCGTTATGTGTGAGTAAGAATTGTTAAATTTCTTGTTAGTAGGGGGATAGAACACATATTACTAGGTTGGTATATTGAGCTATATGAACTCAAAGCTTAGTTTTTATTTTTGAAAAAAGTGGTATGCGCCTAAAAAACACAAAGAGGAAAAGCGTATGTTGAAAACATTGGCGCAAATTCATAGTCAGCCCATGAATAGTGCCTATAGCCGACTATAGCTATGGCCGGCACTAAATTAAAAGCCGGCTATAACTTTTCGTTATTCATAAACACATTTTTGCCTGTGTATTAGTTAGTATCAACTTTGGTATGTTTTTGTAAAGTTATTTGAACGAACAAACCCAAACGTCAAAATATTATATGAGCAATTTATAGCCGACTCTAATTATTTAAAATGACGTTTGGGTCATTTTAAATTTCGAGCCGGCTATAAGTTGAAAGTTGAAAGACTATAAGGTGACTATGAATCGCAAAAGGTATATTTTAGGTGATGTAGGTGAATAAATTCTTTATCGTCGGCTCTATCTGACTATGAATTTGCGCCATTATCTCTTGATGAAAAATTACATATTTATACATATTTATATAAATTTTTTATTTTACTTAATAACTCGAAGTCTTGATTAACTCGAATTTTTTGTTGGCAAGTGATGGTTCGAGTTATCGAAGTTTGACTGTATAATAGTTTTCAGGCTCTCGTGAAGGGTGAAGGAATACCATCACTTAACCCTCTACTGCACAAGAAGCCATATATGGCTTTTGATTTTCAGGCGACGACTACTTAGATTGCGCAACTGCCTTTGATAAATAACTGTTAATAATCATTTAGATAAACTCTTTGTTTATGTGTATATGTGAATTTGTTTCTCATTTTCTCTGCGCAATCGCGAAAAACTGCACTTAAGTTCAATATATCGTGTTGTAAAGTCGCAATGAAAAAATATAGGAAAAAAATGTTTGCCTAGCGAATACCTCCAAGGAGATTATATTTTTTTCTAGTGAGATTCGATACTAGTTAGTAAAATTCTAGTGTTAAGTTTTCAATTATTTCTATGAGACTCAAGATGCAGCGCGTTTTTGGATACGGCCATATATATATGGCTTCTTAAGCATTCACTAAAATATTCGCCAAATCTCGGGATGTCATATATAGCTGCTTGTGCATTAATAGATTGATATTCGAGCAAATATATAGGTGGTGCCAGCCTTTTCGATTCCATGCTCGGTCTTTGTCAAATTTACATACGATTAAAAAAGTGGCATCCCGAAATTTTTTTTCACTTTTTGGATTTATGTATATGTTGCCAATGCTTGGATTTTGTGGCGGTGGAAGAGTGACGTACATACAAACATATCTATGCCTCTTTTGTATTTCAAGCTGGCAGTAGCATAATTGATTTCCAACCTTCGACACCAGTTTCCTCAAAGGATCTTACAAAAAAAAAAAAAATAGGAAGGCGTCATGAAATTCCGCTAGGACTCTACTGATCACATTCCCGAATGGCGAAAAACGAGGCAGCAATGTTAAAAAGATTGTAAATACAGATCTTTTATTTTGTGCCAAAAATGCAAAGGCAATCTGTGCCTGAACAAGGACCGAAATTGCTTTGCTTCACTCCACTCATAAAATTTGAATGAGTTTTTTCAAAAACATATAACTGCATAAGCAGCCATATTGGCAAAAGTTTATGTTTTTTAATAAAATGTAATTTTAAATATTTTTTTTGTTTTAATCTTTTAATTTTACACAAAGAAAAGCAAAAACAAAAGAAAAACATTTTTTTTTTCATTGGATCATAGATAGTGCGTGCAGTAGAGGGTTTAATATCATTCCCATTTAGTAATAGGACTTTCCGTTTCAATTCCACACATTGTTGTCGTTATGTTTTATTTATTTATTTGATTTTTTTTTACTATTTGACAATATGTACCAATTATTTTGTATACCAACAGCTTTTAAGAATCCCACAGATATAATTTGGACTCTTGATAATATTCGAGCAGTAGTTTTGGCAGTCTTTCCTGATCATTGCTGCACATACATTTTCTTTTCATAGGTATTTAAATTACGTTTCCACTATTTTTTATGGTTATGAAATAAGTTGATTTTTTTTAATGAAAAAATACTTGAAATTTAATAAAAAAAAAGAGGCATCTATTATTATGTAAAATTCAATGAAAAAAACCAAAAACAATTCTGCAATAATTTTCTGAAATGTGTTCGTTAATTATTTTCCTCAGAATTAGGAAATTGAAGTGCTGAATAATTAGTAAACTGATATACTGAATTTGAGGAACTGCCAACTGAATTGTAATTAATTAAAAATATTTACAATACCCTAGTGCTTAGTAAAATATTTCATGATATTTCTAAAAATGTAGCTTCTGCCTTAAGAACAATGGCCGATGTCGAGCTAGCCTAATTAAATGGATACAAAATGAAAAATGAAACATCAGTTGATGGAATTTCGGTGAACAATCTAAAATCAGAATTCGTCGTACTTGCGGGTGAGTTGGGCGTGTTTAGGATTTCTCTGTGGAATATTTTGCAACGCATAAAGGACATACATATACATAAACGCCATTGATAAAGAAAAAATATTGTATTAATACTTGGTAGCTATTAAGAATTTTAATTGAATAAAATATGGGACAAAATTAATTTGTGAATAACAGGAAGCCAGAACAAAAAAAAAAGAAGTTGAAAGCTGCGTGGTGACGCAAGAAAATGTGAAAGTCGCATCGTGAAAATTAAAATATAAAAAAAAAAGAATTGTGCCTTGCGGTGATTTTTGTGTTGGATAGCAAAGTTTATTTTTCAAGAAGTATATTCCGGGACAAAATTGGTAAAAGAAGATATTATTTTAATCTGCCAACGTGTGAAAAATCGATTTTTTTCTTCGGCTTGGGCGTGTCGCCATTTAATTTTTTATTTTTTATTTTTTTTAAATAATGTACTAGATTGTACTCAAACAATGTAGTAGTTGACTTAGGGTGGATACACAACATCGCTGGGTGGTTCGCAGTTTCCTTTTTTTTTTTTTTTCTTTGACGAGTAGAAGAAAATTCGGGTTTGAGCAACTATTATATCTTCAAGCGTCAACTGACATTTTTTTTTACGTTTATATTGCCCTGTATGTATAAATATGTTTTATATAAATTTGGCGAATTTTAAAAGATGTGGTTCACACATTTTTGATGTGTAACTGTCATTTAGCATCAGTTCTTGTAAGTTGTCAGCCTAAAGAATCTGTCGAATGAGTTACTGCAGTACATAACACCATTTGAATAAATAATGATTCCGAAAATTTAATTTTCTGTGTGTACTGACTGTAGTTCCTAGTCTCGGTATCAGTTTTAGCATATCGGAATAGTTTGTTTCAAAGAGATATCTGCGAAAAGTGTTGGAGAGCTGAACCTCTTCCTAAATTCCACAGGATGGATACAAATATCACAGCTTTACTTTCTAATAACTTCACCTGACGTTATGGTATCAAAACGGCGCTACACGCGCTATTTGGGTTTCCCTCCATCGAAATCACCACTTCTTCCTACCTACCTTGTCATAAATTTCCTCTATTTTTCTCTTCGGAAATTAGCAGTACCGTCTACGTCGTACTTCTGAAATTTGACTTCGGGTAAGAAATCATTTTATGGCGTTTACCATTTTGAAGTTATTTTGTTGTAATATTCGTCGGAACATAGTGTTAAAATTTGTACGAACACTGCTGTTATAATGCTGGAAGGCGAATCATAATTTTTCTAAGTTAGAAAATTTGTAAGTTTTATCAGTTTGGAAAAGTACTCATGTAATTTTCTTAATGATTGGAAACAAAATAATTAATAGTATCCACATCATAGCCTGGAACTGAGGAACAGTAGGTAATGACTGCGTAACTGCTACAGTTTTTATATTTTCTATTAAATTAGATTTGGAAAGTTCATCGAAACAATGTTTTGATAAAATCTAGGTTTGGAGGCTCATGTCAAAAGATATCTATTTGCAGTTTCCAAAATTAAAAATTCACTTTGCAAAAACGAATTCAAAATTACAGAAGTGTAAGTGAACATAGAACATGGTGATTTCATAATTGTACAAAAAAAAAAATCACAGCCATGCAGATACACGATACAATCGTGTAAGCAATTTGCGGTCGTATGCGATGGTTGTACCGATATCGCACGGGGTCGTACGCTTTGAATTTAAAACATGCGGTTGCATGCACCGTTGCATAGAAATCTTACGCAGATTGTAGTGTGTCTTACTTCCAACGGTTGTACCGATATCGGTACAACTCGCGGTTGTACAACGATTGTATCGTGAATTTGCAGCTTAAGTCCAAAAGGGGAATCCAATTGTTACGTTATATTCACGGTTGGTTTTGGGTAAGTTCATAATTGTAAAAAAAAAAATGCTGATATTGTGCTCACAAATTTAAAAAAAACTGCATTACCATTGCAAACGTTCCGGCAGCACTTGTGTTTATAAATGTCCAATTACCGCTTTTGTTGTTTACAGCTTATTTTATTTTGCTGCACGACTGCGACATGACATGCAAAAATTGCGACACAATTGGCTGAACTTTGCGCTTCACCATACAATTCATACTACAGCAGCATCTTCGCATTATGTTCGTGCTATATGGTTTACGTGTATTTTAACTTTGACAGCGATGCCTACTTCCACTACAGTTTCGCTATTGTGTTCGGGCAGTTAACAAAAACTATCATTAGGTCTATTGTACACTCTCCCAAAACAACAATTTTTTACGAAAAGTGCCAAATTTTTACGAAATGGTATTCGAGTACCAAAAAATGTAGTTTATTCGTAAGTCAGCTCAAGAAAGTAAAAATGTCCATGCTGCGATTTCAGCTTCATTTCTCTTGCTTTTTTTCGCAATTTTTCGTAACAGAATTCCATATTCATTCGAAATTCGACCACAATTTTATATTTTTCAAAATTCCACTGTCATTATTTTTTTTTGCTTGAAAGTGGTGTTTGTAGGATATTTTTTATTGTAGAAATAAAATGGATTAAAAAGCCATAATTATCTTTGGAACCACCCTGCTTCATACTCTGTTATTTTGTTTAGTACGTTTTTCTTATGTTCATGTTCCATTTTAGTTGTATTGTAGTAGTTTCAGTTTAAATGATAAATCGGAGGAGGCAACACGCATTTGGGTACTTTTATACAAAAGTATATTTGCTTGAGGAAAATGGTAATCTGCTCTGCAACAATTAATAAGCTGCACGATATTTTAGGTTTTTCCCATTAAGAAAGTTTATTCATGGTAAAAATATATGGTCTGCTAGTCATGAAGGAATATACAAATCGCATTGGCTAATGGATAAGTGAGCTAGTGTATGTATACTCGTTTATGTCCATGTGCAAGATATTCCAGAGAAAAAGTGCGAACCTTTATCGTGAAATAAAATATTAATAAACCACTATGTTTAGGTGAAATCTAAATTTGAAGAAAAGGAAAAGCAAAAAATGCTCGGGTAGCAATTACGTAATCAAAAGCAAAAAAAATATCGCGTATGAACGCACGGCAGCGTTGGTTGCTTTTGGAAGTGAAATATCGCAGACATCTATTACATTTATAAAACATTAAAAAAAAAAACGTGCAAAATGGTGAGAATTTCTTATTTAATTTTTTTTTTTTTAACACGCGAAGTGTTTGTGAAAACTTATTGATTTTATTTTTCTATAGCCGCGAATAGTACCATTGCAATTATTGAAATGTCTAAAAGTGCTGCTGGATGAAAATGGCGGCATTTTGAGTGAAAGTGAAGTTAAGCGCATTGCAGGGTGAGTCAAAAGATTTATTATTTAAATCTTTTTATTATATGGAAAAATTACAAAAAATTGTATCGATATACATAATATGTATTTACTTTGTTTTTGTGTTTTTCTTTTTTTTTGTTTTAACAGATTAATGACAAAATATTCGAAGAAGTTAGTTTCGAAATGCATTTATGTACAAATATTAAAATGTACAAAAACTGAATTATTAGGCGAATTTATGGGTGCTGGTGGGTGGAGTCTAACTCACATGTGGCTAAATGATGCTATTCGTGCCAGAAATTGGCCATTGGTGCAAGAGATCTTGGAATTACTTTTACTGTGTCCGGTCGATGTGGAGCGGCTGAAAAGTAATTCAGCACCAAAACTAGTCAAGGGACTATGCAAGGATGGAGATGATGAAGGTAAGTTTACTGGCGGAACACATGCATATGTACAAACTCGTACATACATACATCTACTCATACACGTTAATTTTCTTAAAATTTTATTCGGTAGATTTTCTGTAGAAGTGCCTATCGCAACTTACAAAATTAAAGGTAGTTAGGATCAATTGAGTTTAATAAATTGCCGTGGATTCTGATAAACATTTTGATCTTATCGAATTCTAGATGTGAATTTTTTTTGCGGAGATTAACTGAAGGGAGGTATGTAGGTGCTTTTTCGACTGTATTGCAAAGGTCAGAAACTGCACATCCCTATTTCGGGACCGGTGCTACCAGACTTATTTTGCTGCTGTTATCGATATTTTGGGGAATGTTACAACTTATAAAATCGATTTTAAGTTGGTTTTGTTAAAAATAGGACTTTTTTTTCTTTTGTATTATATATAGACTACAAACTTCGCATAAAAATGAATTTCGCGGCTTAAAGTTCTCTTAATGTATATTCGGTAGGACTGGGCATAGTGACATATGTATATAAATGACATCAGGTGTAGTACATATTCATTTTTCTTTGGTTAATTGAAAACGGGAACTTTGTCCCACACTTGTCCACACGTATTAGAGCGAATAAACTTTTATTTTGCAGAAAGGATTTTGCGCATGAGATTTCATCTTCGTGGACATTTCCACAGGACATATTACGGCAGGAATGAACCTATTGAACGTTGCATTAGGGAACTAAACTTGGTCATTGATAAACTAGACATTTTTGAACATTGCTCGAGAAATTCTTAAAAGAAAACTAATGCTAATGCTTTTTTATACTAATTAACAATTAAGATATATTTGTGTATACACACTGCATCTGTAGTTTCTATGGAGCCTGTAATTTTTTTATTTACCTTTTATCCTTTGAAGACATCCTTCCCGGATGAAATTTTTTCATAAGTGACATGTCGTCTTTTCATTTTTGACATTATCTACAAAATGTATGCGAAAGTAACTTTGAAGCACAGGGGCCAAACTACCGCATCCGTTAACTACCGAGTTACTCCTTATCGAAATGTGACGATTCGGCATTACCGCTCACGTTATCGAGTATCATTTACTCGATAATTCGATAACGAGTTTTACTCACTCACTCGTTAACGGATGTGGCAAATCGGCCCCAGGTTTTATCGCGGCTCAACTCCTAGTACTTACCCGATAGCTGTCCGGGCTAAACTAGTTTTATATAATGTAGGTTTAGTTGTTAATGTAATATTATAAATTGAAAGCCTTTTTAAATGCTACATAAGTTACAAAAAACAACCCTTATACGTTATGACATGAAATGTAAGCGAAATTTAACCTTTTAAAATGTGATACTATATGATTACTTTCAACCACAGTCGAGTAAAATCAACACTCAATCCTGTTGCCTGAACAAAATTGTCAGCAGTTCTTACAGCCGTTTTATGGGAAGAGGTTTTGGACTATTTTTTTTTTATTTCTATGACATGATGCAACATTCTGACTGCGAATCAAATTGTTAAAATATCATAATCGTCATCAATCTTCGTTTTTTTTTTTTTGTGACCATAGTAGATTTTTGAGCCTATTCCGATCCGCATTTGACAAAGACAAATTGCCCCGTAGCCAGCCTCTAGGTGGGTTAACATTGATTAAACATTTTTTCTGGATGTAACATTTAGAAACCAAAATAAAAATAACTTACAATATAGTTTAATAACGACAAACACATTGTTATTGCTCACTTTCTTAAAAGCTAACTTTTACACAGTAGCGCGCGACTTAATTTTTCTGAATTGATGGTGTTTATAATAATAGATTCGTGTGCCCGTGCGATAACTCTCGCAAGAGAAAAACCAACCCCCAAAATACTAACTTCCCATCCAACATCCAAACTTCCCATTTGATTTCCATTTCTCAACAAATATTGCCTATATGAATTCCATATAGCAAATATATCAACCAAAAGGAATTAACTCTTAAGACACAAATACTTCCCAGGAAATCATAAGGGAAATGTTTATTCTTTTGGAAGTTGATTTTGGTTAAAATATTTGTTTCGATCGGTTTTTAATTTGTTAAAATTTAGAAATTTAAAGTGCAATTTGTCAGTGCTCCAGGAAATTCTCTTTCTATTGACACCGCATTTGTTAAGATTGGTTAAGTATTACTTACTAACTTAATTACTTACTTACAGAAATAATATATGTATATGATTATTTCTTAGTTATGGGTCCAAATTTATCGCATAATGTGTTTCCTGATCTTAAAATGCATAATTAGATATTATGTTTGTTTTGGGTTATCTTAGAAAACCTATTTCGAAGCGTACATCGAAGCCGCGCATGCATACCTCCGAGAAAAAAAAAATTGCGAATCAAATTATCGTAATTTAGTTAAATATGTATCATGAAATCAACAATACTATCTAAAAAAATGAGCTATTGATCGCTTTTGGTTTCGTAATTTTTTTTGAAAACGTTTAAATACGTACGCATGAAGTTCTATCGAATGTTGCGGTTAAACATAAATTACGAAATTATTAATACTTATTCAAAAACTGAATGTGAAAAGAAACTCGCGCTCTTACTTTTGATATGATATTTATTATCTTTGGGGCGCTATTTTAATTGTGTGCTATAAAAATTTAAAAAAAATACGTACATACAACTGCATTTATATCATTGCTATACAAGTGCATAATGTACATAGTGCTGACGATAACCGTCGATGTTATAAACATATATCAGTTCTATATTTGTAGTTGTCATTAACATTTTCTAAATGCAATCACGTGAGCGTGATTGTCATACAAGCATCTGCAGGTAAACCGCACACCAAGAAATATTTCTGTTTCATAAATAGATTACGATATATTCCAATATTGCTTTCAAATTCAAGCGTCCACACACAAAGGTTTTCATGTTTTCTTGCAATTAGTCACCTTTTTCTAGTTTCTTTTTCGTACGGCCACGTCAGTGATATGCAATAAAACAGCAGTAGGTATTGAAAAAAGTTCGCTTAGGTAGGTATTTCATTTCTCCTTATCTACCAGTTTAACATCTGTACATGCATACATGCGTACATTTCTATTTTTATTATTATATGGACCTGTATATTATGACGTTTACATATGTATGTAATGTATGGCTATAGTTTCTTTTACCCATTTGTTTTGCTTTGTTCAGAACCAGCGCATGCGCTCATCGTAGACAGCACATAGTTCTGTATTCATGTCATGAGTTCATGACTCACCTCGTATTTCACACGGACACGGCCATTTGTTACGAAATAATTTAAAATTGAACGTCAGTCGTTGTGCTTTCGTTCGTGAGATTGGTACGGTTTTTCGGTTACGGATCACTTTTGTTTTTATTTAATTTAAGTTATATAATACAATCGTTTTGTTGTGTAAATAGTAATAACATTTTTTTAACTGTTTTTCGTGATTATTTCGTTCTTAGGTGTGCGAATTTTGGCATCAAAACTTGTTGAACAGTGGTTAAAAGTTGTAACTGGAGATGCATCTGCATCATCATCACCTGCACCTATGGCCCCGAAACCAAGTGAAGTAACTGCAATAGCAGCAGAACCAGTGACAGCAGGAGCTGTTTCAGTTAAATCAGATTTAGTTATAAGCTCACCAAAGCTAATGCCAAATGGAATGAAACAACAAATATCAAATCGCCAACTTGAAGAGGATCCACTGGGAGAGACTGACCAAGCCATTGCAGCCTCATTCCAACCCACTTTAGCACAAAAGAAGGCCTCCGAATCTGGCTTAGTACTAAAGTGTATAATTAAAGATGGCAAACAGGTTTGGGCTCGTGTTGAAACGTCTCAAAAGAATCAGCAGATTGAGGTTGGAAAACCAACAGAGATTGCAGAAGAGCCTGTAGAAAATTTGGATGAAGAACGGGAGGACGAAGAGGTGGTTAAATCTGTTGAAGCAGATGGTACGCATGTTCAGGAAACGCCTCATGCCGTGGCTAAAGTCAGTGAGGACACCACAGACAATAAGGAGAACGAAGCTGCTCTTGAGAAGAACGATGACAAAGAAAAGGTTACTAATGATAAAGAAAAAGAAAAAGAGAAAGAAAAGGAGAAGACCAAATCTATTAGCAGTTCAGATAAGGATAAAAAACCATCTTCATCAAGCCATAGATCATCCTCCAGTCACAAATCATCATCGTCATCTAAGATGAACAGCAGTTCATCTGGAAAGTCAAAATCATCGTCCTCATCACATCGAAGCTCAACTGATAGCAAAAGCCGTGAGAAAGATAAGGAAAAGGAAAAAGACAAAGACAAGGAACGTAACTCTAACAAAGAACGCAGTTCCGATAAAGATAAGCACAGATCATCTTCGAGCAAATCAGCTAGCATTAGCAGCTCAAGCAGAGAAAAAGATCGTCATAGGGAGAAATCAAGCTCCTCTTCAAAGAAAGAAAAAGAAAAGCTAGATCCAGCTGCACAAGCTGAAAAAGATAAAGAAACGTTAAATAAATTGGCAACCCCATCTATAAATAAACTCGGCAAGATCCCTAAAAAGCCTAAAGAAACTGAGACAGAGGAGCTGAAACCAACTTCCATAACGATTCCATCGAAAAAGGCGTCCATGTCAATAGAAATACGTCGTGATTCAGAAAAGGCAAAAACCGTCAAAACCTATAAATCTCAATTCCGTAGTCATGGGCTAACAGAAGAAGCACCTCCTCCACCATCAAGAAAGGGCTTAAAAAAACCAAACCAAGCTCCAGTGCCCGGCACTGCTATTCCAAGCACTTTGTCTTTAAAAAGAGCTTCACCGCCTCCCAGTTCTCTCTCTTCGTTACTTAAGGATGCACCCGCTGAGAAGAAGGCTAAAATTGACATGAACAATCTGCCAGTACCCGTTGAAAAGATCGGAGCTATCAAACTGATACCACCAAAGAAAAGTAAGTCCCGCTGTGCAGATTCTATTAAAGTGTTTTGTTTTCTCCTTTCAGGTTGCGAACCCGCTTATGTTTGTGTTTTGATGGTTCAACGACTGACGTTTGTTTGGGAATGGACCGAGTAAAATCAGCAGCAGTTGGGTAGAGCATGAGGAAAGAGGAGTCATCAATTTGTTGCATTTGAGTGTGTGTGTGTCTGTTAGGAATTATTTGAAAAGAAAATAGAGCACACAAATGTTTTAAGTATCTAGGTATATTTGGGGTTGTGGGCGCGGATATCGAAGACAGTGCTGATGCTAGACGATTCCTTATATCTGTGGAACTGGATCTCTGGATCAACTATGGGCTCGATAAAATGATTCGAATAATCGCCTTCCCTCAATCACTGCTACTACTTCTCATCCTATGAGCGTATAAAACACGCAATCGACCTCGATTCAAATTGTGCGTATTTATACACAAAAAAATAGATGGCTCTCTCTATCTCTCACTCTCTCGCGAAAATGAATCTCAACAGGTGGTGTATATTCTCCTATACTGTTAAGTATGTAATTTTATTTATTTATGCATTTTTAATTTAATTTTGATCTATGTGCTGCGCGTACAACCATACGTACAGCCATACGAATTATACATACATAGCATATATAAAATTTTAGTTTTAAGAATATTATTTATTTTTTTAAATGAAAAATGAAGATATAATGAAAAAATAAACGATTTTTTTCATTCAAAATAAAACTGAGATATCCTTGAGCCAATTAATCCTGAAGCTCTGTAGCATAATAACTAAACACATACACATACAGGCAAACAACCAAGCGATTGACGAATGTCGCGCATAGAATTCGTTGCACGAGTGAGCTGCAGTCAATAAATACACTGTCTAAAAAAATGGTGGAGATTATGTTGCTTTTGGCATTTATTTGGAGTTCGGGAAGGAGGGTAATGTTTTCTTTTCTCACGAAGTACGCACATAATTTGGCGATCTAGATGGGACTTATGGTTGATAGAAACTCTTGGCCTTTGTAGGACAATTATTTGAGCTGCTGTTTAGGAAGTTTAATAGAAACATGGAGACAACATTGTTTTTCTTGCAATACATTTGTGCAAATACTGAAACCCAGAACGTCGGCCATTGAACGTTTTGTACAGCGTTATTCAATAACGATTCTAAGAAAAAACTATTCGATCACGCCATGTTAACAAATGCAACAACTATCAAGTCAAGTGTGCTATGAACACATTCTGCATATTTGCTATTCTAAACTTCTATTTGATTTGAATAGAGACAACTACTAATATAAGCTTTGGCGTTAAGTCATTTCGCTACTGATATTTTAAAGTTTTTCTATAATCCAAGCATATTCAGCCTTATTGTGAGTTTCACCCGGAAAATATTTCACCCGAAATACTTTTTTTCGCCCGGAATTTTAAAAGCTATTGTGAGTTTCGCCTAAATTAAATGTTACTTCGTTTTGTTTAGATTCAAAAAATATCAATTTCTACTAGAATTTCTACTATTCTTGTATTAAAATAAACAAACAAATTACAATTTCCGCCTTGTTGTTCTCTTTTTCGCCTACTAAAAATAAGCGAAAAATTCAGCTGTCATAGTGTTTTATTTCGCCCGAATGAAATTTCGGACGAAACTCACAATAGGGGGGAAATTATTTTCGGGCGGAATGCTGTTCGGGTGAAACTCACAATAAGGCTGATTGTGGTACAAAACTGCACGTTCCAGTGCGCTCCAGTGACCATCTGCTGGATCGTCAGGCTTATTAGCAAAGACAATATCCAGCCGAATATTTGGGTTCAGTTCCGTGCTTATCTGTATGTACATACATAGTGTAGTTGGAGATGGACAGAGGGTTTAATTTTGAGGGTAATACCTTGAGCACAATGTAATTAAAAACGGATGGAATAATTTGATGATCTTTTGGACATCAGAGGAAGTACTGAATGGACTGGTAAATGGCATATAAATTACATAAAATTACCATCAGTTGGATCAACTAGAATGCTTTTTGAGCAAGTGAAACAACTTGTTCTCGCCGTAGTGACCTTCAACCGTGGGTTAAGAACAATAGAAGTCACTGATTCAAAACGTGACAGTCCTATTTATACCACCGTATTTGGCACCTATGATGAGACTTTTTTTTTTAAAGTACTTAACACGTGATCGATTGAATAGTATTAAGTTGATTTTTTTTTACATTACAGTGCCATTTAAATTAGTTCATGCATTCAAGTTCACCTTGTTGTCAACTTGAGATAATGGTGAAGATCCTCTGAGAATTAACTTGATTTTGATTAATGTTTTGTTCATCCAAACATATACGGAACTGTGGCTCGAAGAGTTCAGACATTACAATCACCCCAATTCTGAAAGTCGTATTTGTGAGTCGCAAGCGAACATACTCGTATTTTGTAATAGCAAATACATTACAAAATACGAGTATTGTCGTATGCGACTCGCAAATTCGACTTTCAGAATAGAGGTGAATTACACGTAGCTTTAAACAGTCTCGTCATAGTCACTTTTTTTTCTCAGTCATACAGTTTTTGAACAAAAAGAATTCATTAATTAAAGTGCCTCTATAAATAAGTTGACAGTATTCGCCCTTATTTTTTCTTTAATAACCGAAGAAGGACTTAGTAACTCCGCGAGTATCTCGTTTCTTGAATAAACTGACAAGTGCAAGTTTGTGACAATCATTGAGTTGCTCTCGAGTCCTTAAATCAACACTAGAATCTAATCAGACATTCTACATATAAATATAATTTTGGTACGAATATTTTTGACCTCGACTGGTGCAGAAAGAGTTGCATGTAATATTCAGTTACTAATATCTACTGCCTAAATTTTGTATCTGAACGTATGTTTACATACTCTCAGTGTATTAATAAATTTCGTTGTTTTTCGCGACACGACAAACTTTCTTCATACAAATACACAAACAATTTATATGAAAATTAACCTCTGCTACTGTACTGCATATTAAGTTCATATTTATAAATGTAAGGGATAGTTTATTACTCGTTATAATTTTATTTATAAATACGAAGGTACAGTCGAATTCTTGTTTTGTATCGAAAGCAAAAAAATCCACGAAATTCGCGGTAAATGAAATCGCATCTACGTTATGTACATACATCATTTTCTTTAACTACATATTTTAGGTTATTTTTTAATGTGAATGTACGTTAATGTATAGCCGTACTCGTTCGCTTACAATTCCAATGGTTTAATTAATGAAGTACATTTAGAAGCACAAAACAGCGTTTGAAGACATATTGCAGAGTGATTATCTTACAAGTACATATGCCACATGAAAGTATTGAAATTAGTATTATTTTTTTAAATCCGAGTCGTTTTGACAAGCTTAATATTAACTGTGAGGGCCAAATCTGGGAATCGACTTTACACCCACTTCCAGATATCCGATCCGATCATACTGTAATTTTGCACACGTATAAGTCCTGTGACAATACAATATACAGTGGTGGTCCAATATAACGAATGATATAATGTCCAGTTGCATTCGCTATATCGAAAAATTCGTAATATCGAACACATTTTCCTTGTACGGAACATAGATATATATATATATGTGTAGATATATAGATATGCATTTACTCAATTCTTGCTTAGAACATTAAATAAATATATAAATATTGTTTTTCATTCATAACATTTTAATACATATTATATTACAATGCGAACATTCTTTGATCAAGGTCTCTTTTTTGTGTCGTAGAACTGAAAGATGTTCAAACTCTGTTTCGGGGCTTAGAGTTAACATATTTTTCCAGCACTTGTCAATCACTGATATTTTTTGCCATGCCAATGCAATTAGGGAAATAGCTTCAAAAAGATTTAGCTCCTTTAGAGCATTTGTTATGCGTTTCCCTGAACTTACGATTTTGCTCAGCAAGCTATTTCTATAACATAAAAAGCGAATGCCATTTTTCTGGTCCATTGATTGGATTAAGGGTGTTACATTCGCTTGCATGTACAACGCCCACATTTCTGTGGCCACATGCGATAACTGCTTAAGTCGACTTAAGACAAAAATTAAATTCGTTTTTATAATTTTCATTGCAAAAAAGCTTATTTCAAATTTAAAATTTTTTTCATACAAATCGATTAAGGTGCATTTTGAGAATCTGCATAGGTTTTTTATTTAAATGTGTATTCGTTTTTTCAAACTGAAAATGCAATTTCAAAAAACTTATTCCGAAAATTGCGTTCCAGACTTAAGCGGTTATCGTTTATCGCCACAGATTTTTCCATGGGCCGTTTCCGAAACATATATGTACATATGTATTTCTTAAGTAAACTTGTCTTATTTGTTTTTCAAAGAATGTACACAGATATTTTAACAACATTCGTTATATCGAATATCGATTTTTTTTTTCGTTCGCTATATAGAGACACTAATGCGTTTGAAAAAAGTGTTCGTTATATCGATCATTCGTTATATCGGCATTCGCTATACTGGACCACCACTGTAGTATGTTCGATGACGTTGTAAAACTAATATGGCGAACGCCCTAAGATGGTGGATAACCATTACCATTATCTTCACAACTTTCTTAATATGGGTATCAAATGAAAGGGATTGGCAAGTAGAATTCGATTAGCTAAGTGACTTCATTCTAAATTCAATATGGTGGGCGCCCCAAGATGGCGGATATATGGGTATCAAATGAAAGGGTTTGAAGAATAGAATCTTAATACATTCTGAGTAAACTTTCTCCAAGCCCAAGCCAATATACGGTGGTGCGTACGTACCGACGGAAGCGAAAAGGGGTTTATGTACACAATATTTTCTGCCAGCAGAAATCATCCCGTGTGCGCTCGAACTATGGTATGAAAATGGTTTTCTGCTGGTAGAATTAATCTCGTGTGCGGTGGCTCATATAGATACATTTTTTTTTTATTTAAAAAAAAAAGCTTTAATGAACTAAAAAGTAAATTTTTTTTTTCGAGTCACCAATAAGTGACTATTAATTAAATCTTGGGGCGCTCAACTATAAGACAACACATGCACGATCTGCAACTAGGACGAAGAATCAACAGAACACATTATGTGTAACTGTTTAAGTCGAACACGTCATCGTCATTTAGACAAATTCTACCTCGAGGCAGAGGTTATATCTGTCGGCTTGCCCATTTCTGGTTTATATGGTATGACGACCCTACGTACATATCTATGTATGTATGTATAAATGGAGAAAATCACATTAGACCACAGTGATATGGTGACACGGATCTACAAAGATGTAAACAAAATGAGCCCCAAGCTTTAATTAATAGTCATATATTGGCGACTCTGAATTCTTTTTTAGTTTTTAGTTCGTAAAGCTTGTTTTAAAGAAAAATTGTATATATGTATGTATTTAAGCTATTAAACATAAGTACGGAAGTACACTGGTCCCTCGCTTTGCGCGACTTCTTTTTGCGCAGTTTCACATTTGCGGGAAATGCATTTGCGGGAAATGCATTTGCCTTATTGGTTTATATGGTATGACGACCCTACATACATATCTATGTATGTATGTATAAATGGAGAAAATCACATTAGACCACAGTGATATGGTGACACGGATCTACAAAGATGTAAACAAAATGAGCCCCAAGCTTTAATTAATAGTCATATATTGGCGACTCGGAATTCTTTTTTAGTTTTTAGTTCGTAAAGCTTGTTTTAAAGAAAAATTGTATATACGTATGTATTTAAGCTATTAAACATAAGTACGGAAGTACACTGGTCCCTCGCTTTGCGCGACTTCTTTTTGCGCGGTTTCACATTTGCGGGAAATGCATTTGCCTACCAAAATTCGATTTGCGCGACTTAAATGCTTACATTTGTAAAATTAAACTAGTGATGATTTTGTCGATATCTTGAAAAAATTTAAAGGATTTAAAGTAGCCGTTACAGCTCATTTATGAATGCATCAGAAAAACTCAGTTATTGAATATTTTCATTGAGCCAGGAGGAATGTACTACGTTATATTGTAAACTGAAAAAAGTTTTACAAACATTTTGAGGGTATGTCATTAACACAATTAACAAAAATTGACTCTTGAAACCGTTACTGACCGTTCTTAACATTTCACTGAGAAGTTAGTTTTGTGAAAACATCTTCACGCAGTACAAAACACACAAAACCGGCTAACGAGAAACATTCAATATGGTTTCTTGTCCTATTCTCAGTATCGAAGTGAATTTAGCTCAATTTGGAAAGTGCAAAGGGGTGATTAGGAAAATCTCAGATCTCGATCTGAAAAAGCGAATAGATCTTAAAAAGAGGAGCATCTCCTTTACTCGCATCCCTACTGGCATTCGTCATCATCATTGCTCATTCAAAGGTGATAAATATGTGAAGATCTTACCAAGATCACCGATTACTATGTACATATATATGCATATGTATGTATGCAAGTGCTTGTTCATCATGGTCTTCGACAAAGCCACAAGTCAGTAAAGCAAAATGTGACGAATGGAAATTTTACTACCATAAGTTCATGAATTGTAGAGAATCAATTAATATTATTTATTAACTACGTGTTTATGTTATGTTTGCATATGTAGATATGTATTATATTTTTATTTGAAAGCGGTAGAATAGATTTCTTATTATCATTTTTTTAGTTTATTTAATGCTAATTTATTTTGCATTTATAGGGAACTTATAAATTTTAAACTAACATAAAGCCATTCTTGTGTCACACTTTCCCGAACTCTAAGAATTAAAGGTACATACAAACATATGTACATATGTTATTAGTAGATTAAAGTTGTATTATAATTTCCACGACCATTGCCAACATTTGCCAACTTGTTTAATAATAAATTATTTACGCGTAAATGATTAATTTAATTATTAAATGGAATACTCAGCCACAGACTTATAGCGACAGATTAATTATTCTGCTACAAAGCTTGGATGAAAAAAGCGTGTTTTATTTTTTCGAAAATATGTGTACATAAAGACCTACATACATACCTACTTACCCAAGTTTTCACTTTTAAGGGATGAAAATTGCCGCGCTATAACGAAATAATATAACCACTTGCTTGATAATAAGGGTGGAAAAGAAGACGACGAAATCATCGTAGTGTATTCCAAGCAATCTGTAAAAAGAAACAAATATTCAATGAAACTAAATGGATAGACAGACGTGGTAGCAGATAGATTAGGCAATGAAGTGGTTTCTTTTGTTGTCTTTTGAGAGCTATGTTAAGGAATAACACAATCTGTATAACATAATTAACATGTAGACTATAAAGGCCACCTGGAAGTCCTCTTTTGCTTTTTTTAAATATGTAGCAACATTCGATTTTGCTTAGATCCTAATCGGTATTGTTTCTGAATAAAGAATACGGCCATTAATCCGTATGAGCGTTACTGTCGGTATTTTCTTTGTACTTAGAATGGTGATAGTGTTCCATAGCGTTAGCCTGGGAAAAAGCAGGTAGTTACCAATTTGAATAAAAACGAAATTTCTTCACTTAACCTATAAAATACGTTAACATCTAAAATTAGAAGCGGAAACTTCATGTTTGTGGCAGTGAATATAAATTCCAAGAACAATATCTTGCCGTTGAATTGTTCCGAAGTTCATTTTGGTTGATGATTCATTCAATTATGTTGAAAAAATAATGAAGCAAACGATATGAGTGCATATGCAACGCAGGCCAAGTGAATATAATTGATATAAGCCTTTTTATGTTAAAAGTTTTCAAGTCTATTCTTAAGTCAGGAGAGCTTGTGATCTAAGTGTTGACTTTAATTTCCGCATTTAAGTTGCTATTTAAGACCATGTTTATTATTTTCAACTATGTTTTTTCAAAATCGCTTAAGTGATGCAATCATGCTCAAGTTTAAGATGACTACCGTCTCAGCTTAGATGTCACTGCAATCTGAACAGTCAAGACTTCAACTTTAAAACCTATTTTATAGATTTGTGTTATTTGATCAATTGTGAAGAGAAATCAGATTAAACGAAGATCAGGGTCTTCTTTATATGACCTTAATAGAAACATGTATTAAACCTTAAACTAACCGGTCGTTCCACATGCATGTAATGGATGGGACTAAAAAAACCTACAGCTATACCGAGAAATTAGGAGAAATATTCTTGACATCTAAACGAGTAGTACTAAAAGCTTCTTTTAAGCGTATGAGTATGAAAAATTCTAGCGAATGCATAGTTTACGCTCTGTTATTGTCATTTGTTATGAACTAAGGGTAGGTCTGATCTGCGAATTTTGAGTTTATGTTGGAATTTATAACCTTGCAGTTTAAGAATTATTAACTTAGAATTAGCTAGATATAAATACACTCATCCCCCTTAAGGGTTTATCCTTAACGACAATATTCGTTTTGGACCTTGTGGCTGGTACGTTGACACCGAGCCGAAATCCAAGATCTCGGCGAAGTTCATGATGTTGGCGATAATTTGCTATACATTTTCCTGTCACCGAAGTCTCAATTTAATGGTACTTTCCTAAAACGCCTCACGGAGCAGGGGTGAATATCTAGCAAATACGTATGTTTGCATATGCGAACTAGAGTTGCATAATTGTTGTGTTATTGGATTTTTTGAAGATAGCTGCGAAACAGTTTGGGAACAACAGAGGTGGATTTAAACCAGCGATACGCACTCAACCGAAATATCACAAGATTGCACGTGTCCTCAAGTAATTCCCATATAACGAACGCTTGGACGCTCGTGTTGTCTCTCTAAAGAATGTACATTTCCTTACAATGGAAGCTGCTTTTTAGGTCATTTCTCAATACTCGTAACGCCTTTATTATTGTATGTATGTATGTATGTTCCGATCAAGAACAGCACATGAGTCTTCGGTGAACACGTACGCGGCTTCTCAAATCTCGGAACTGCATATATGTATATGTATGTTTCCTACGCACACGATCAAATTTTGCGTCATGTAGTTTTGTGAACTGCTTGCCTAAACTAAATCTGGGACTAAGAGCTCACATAAATAAAAATTACCCCAAATAACATATTTTTACTATTCCAGGAGTCAACGTAATGTCGCTGAATTATATGCAAAACGTCATCAAAACACAAACATGGGCTGCGAATTGTTTAATTTTATTCCCAATACTTATGGTTAGCACGTAATTAATTCAAAATTTCTCTTTTTTACAGTTCAAACGCTCGTGGAAACAAATATCTTCTCAGATGCCCTCTCAGCAGCAATGGTTCCGAAGAAGGACGCACGCAAGCGTAAACGTAATTCAAGAGAACCCGGAAAAGATGGTTTCACGTCACCACCAATCAGTCCCGAAGGTAGCAAGGTGGCTCCGCTCAAGTTCTACCAAGACACCTTGGACGAGAGCAAGGACGAGGAAAAGAATTCAAGTGCTAACAGTGAAGCAGGAAGTGAAACCAAAGAAGATAAAGAAGAGGAAGCAGCTACCAATACAGAGGATGATGATGATATCCCCTTGAAGAAGGTTAAGGAAGACATCGAACAACGCGTTCGTACTGAGAAAGCAAAATCTGATGGAGCTTGCGATGATGACAGTATGGAGCTACAATCAGATTGTATTGAACACTTTGATTTGACCAAAGAGAGTCCGAAGGAGGGTGAAGACTCTAACACGGGTGATGGCAGTAAAACACCTGAAGCCGAGGAGGAAGTTCCGGAAACACCGAAGAAACCCGGCCCTGGCTGTGGTCCAAATGGGCCGCCTGGTGTTTTGCTATTACATCGTCGTAAAGGACCAAAAAAGAAGTTAAAGTGGCGGCCACAAGAACAACTGGAACAGATTCGCTTTTTCGAACTCGATGAGAATGAGCGTGTGAATGTAACCAAGACTTTCATTGACATGAAAAATATGGAGCGGTTCAGTGAGCGTGACGCCTTGAGCATGGTGCGTCGTGGTTTCAACTCTGAAGACAACATGGCACCACAGACTGAATGGGTGCCATTGATTTTAGTCGAAGATGTTCCAAATCACCCCGATGGCAGCCAAAGTCGAGAGAGAAAAATCCAAGCCGATAGAGAACAAACAACGCTGCGAGCTTTATACTTCTCGCATGCTATGATACCGGACACACCAACGGAACCAGATATTGAACCAGTTTCGCATACAGATTTCACAGTGATTCCATTGGATGATATTACAGGAAATCCAGACGCAGTAAATGACTTCACCAGTATGCCTTGGCCCGATCCAAAGGGCTCGCCACCACATGGCACTGGCATCGGTTTTAACAACGGTCCCAATGCCAGCGAAATGTATACTAATCGGAATCAATTTAATCCGTTTATACCGTTTGCAGCACAACAAACTGTTGGGTGGCAAATGGGTGGTCCAAATGGCCCACCGATTAATATGCCGGGACCACAACAGGGAATGATGTGTGGACCGGGTGGAATGCCTGGAAATAAATTCAACAACACCATGAACATGGGTAGCCCCAACATGATGTCGGGGTGTGGACTATCGCCGAACAGTCCTTCAGACGATCTGTCGCCGATAATGGGTGGCAGTGGAATGAATCTCAACATGAATATGGGAATGGGAGGTCAATATATGGGACCGCCAATGGACCCCAATTCCCCACAATTTGGCCCTGGGTCAAACTTCGGTCCTGGGCCCGGAAATTTTGGACCAAATATAAATATGAACGGACCGTGCGGTCCAATGAACGGAATGATGGGCGGTCCCATGTCTGGTGGCCCAATGAACTGTTCAATGGGCGGAGGGCCAATGAATGGGCCCGGCCCAATGAACGGTCCTGGTCCAATGAATGGACCTGGTCCAATGAACGGCCCTGGATTAATGAATGGACCTGGACCAATGAACGGACCCGGTGCAATGAACGGGCCTGGTCCAATGAATGGACCTGGACCAATGAATGGACCCGGGCCAATGCACGGGCCTGGTCACATGAACGGACCCGGTCCAGATAATCGGCGAGGAAACGATCGCAGCAATAACCGTGGAGGAGGAGGAGGCAACTGGCGATCGGGAGGTGGAAAAAATTTCAACTCCGAAGGTAATTGGCGGCCAGCTGGATCTGGGGATGGGGGTTCAGACCGAGGAAATAGTAACTACAATCGCAGTAGCAAAGAGTGGACATCGGGCAGCAGCAACAGCAGTCGTGTGTGCAAACAATTTATGCGAGGCCATTGTCGACTTGGCAGCAAATGCAATTTCCTACATCCGAGGAAAAAACAATTTTAGGACAGGGAGTGGGGCAAAGACCCCAACGACAGCCCACCTTCGCCATCAACATCGCCGCCAGGGCTCTTCTAATCTGTGATAGTACGAGTTGAAGTCGACCGTTGGTTATTTTCGTATTCCTGAGATGTATCAACTAGCAAATTTTTTCGTTCCGAAAGGTTTCTTCTGCCGCTGTACCACCATGTGTAAATAACAAAAGAAAAGCTGCATTATGTAAAGAAATATTCTGTAGTGATAAATTTTTTAATGAAATTAATTTTAGTTTAAAACGCGCGCTGCAACACTATGATTTCGTTTTCATTATGTTGTTACTTTAGGCGAGTTCTTCTCCTAGAAATAGTTATGTATATAAATATGTATAGCAGATAAACCAGAAATTGTGGATTTATGTTAATGTAGATTTTTAACAAACTAAACTTAAGATATTTTTAATTCCTGTAAGACTTTTTTTTACGTTACAAATATAAGAAAATGTTGAATTATTTAATTCGTTTAGATTTTCATTCGTGTTTAAACCTTTCAACATGGTTTTCTTTACGCCATTTCCATTGAGCACTTCCTTTAAGCTGGATGCCTTTTGTGTTTTTGTCTTCTTTTTAGCACAGCATAAAATGTTTCTATCAGAAATAACGACATCAACAATTTGGATAATTTCTTCCGCCACTTTTGTGGAATTAATTGTCTCTTTAGGCCGCTAAGATATACGAAAGGAAAGGTCGGTGAATAACATCAAACCTTTCAAACTACATATACTTTATTACAACGACGACATTAAGGAGCTGATAAAGAAATTACTAATCTCCATGGATGCTTTTTTGATTACAGCAAGAAGCTGTAGCACGGATAAGGAGAATACCATTTGATTTTCCTTATTTTCATCTGATTCCGGATAAATATTTTTTATATCACAGCTGTTGGTTCATGACTAAGCCAAAGTATTGTACAAATGTCATATGTATATGCAAACCCTCAAACAGAATCTTAGAGGTCCACAGGTCGGAAAACTGTTAAGTTAGTAGAAAACGCTTTGAATAAAAGATCCAACTAGTTAAGCTAGTTCAATAAAAGACGTCTATTTCTTGTATCTATGCATTTTTATATAAATACATACTAGCCGTAACCCGGTGCGCTTCGTTCCACCTATCTTTTCAAAATTTGCCCGCGCATATACATAGTTATTCGGGTATGACAGAAAGGAAGTACATAATAAGAAGCAATTACTGCTATTCTATTTTTCAACTTCAATTTCTATTTTCCATCTGTCTGTCTGTCTATCTATCTATCTATCTATCTGTCTGCCTGTCTGTCTATCGGTCTGTCTGTCTATCAGTCTGTCTGTCTGTCTATCTATCTATCTGTCTGCCTGTGTGTCTATCTATCTATCTATCTATCTATATGTCTGTCTGTCTGTCTGTCTATCTGTCTATCTATCTGTCTGTCTGCCTGTCTATATCTATAGGTCCGTTCGCGTACGCTCCCAAAACTACGAAAATCTACGAAAAATAACGAAGAGCAACGAAAACCCGTTCGCGTACGCAAAAATTTCGTAGTTTTTCGTACAAGAGAGTGCTTACGAGAGAGTAAGAAATTTCCCCATGCTACGAATTTTACCACAAGAAATTTCTTTGTTGTAATATATGAAAACTGTCAAATCTGTCAAATCACATACATTTTTCATTTTTAATGCTTAATGCGTTCGTTTACTTTTTCGTAATTTTTCTGCCTTAGAGAGAATTTCACCCCCACTCTTCGAAAATTGACAGATAACATATATTTAGTGCAAGAAGGACGCGAACTGGTTCCCAACTCAGTGAGGCCCGCGGCCCACTCAGCTGATTTCTAAAATGACCACGGCCCCCTCCCCCCAAATGTTCCCTAGTTAAAAAAAAGTTTTTATTGATTTTTCTTTCAAATTATATTTTTTACTAGTTGGCCCGGGCGCAGACGTTGTCCTGCCCTTTCCTGTTTGTTGCGCGATGAGTTACATATGTATGACAGTATGTTGTGAATAGGTCTGTTTAGTGTGCTTTTCGTGATCCAAATGGGACATCTGTCAAATAGTTAATAATTTGAAAAATGGGGGAAAATCCTCTCAGAAACTTCTAATTACACAAACAAAAATGAAGATTGACATTTCACGAATTGTCAGATGGCTGTTTGATAGATGTCCCGGAACTACTACATGGATGTGGTCTAGCACGATTTCGTAGAAGGGGACATTTTTTGACACTCTCATTTGGCTCTCTATTCTCTTGATTTTTGACAGGTTCAGTAAATTTACGTAAATTTACTGCACACCAAACAGACCTAATATAAGTCATTTTGGTCCATTAATATAGAAGTTGTTAATAACTTGACTCTAGCGTCACCTAGCGGGATGAAATATACTCTACGACCTATTCTCATACCTACAAAATATATACAAAAAAATTTCATAATAATCGGTTGAGCCGTTTAGGGGAAGTGTGACCACAAACATCGTGCCACGAGATTTTTATACATATATTAGATATGTATGCACTTGTAAATAACTTTGAACATCTATCAAATGGCTCAACGTTTGAACGCTTAGCTTAGCGCTGGTCGAGATATGTAGATAAGTATCCGTAGTAAATTAACATTACCCGGAAGTCGCAACCAGAATCCTTTAAGATTGCACAAGGTTTTAGCTTTCTTAATTCAAGTAGATTGATTATTATCTTTATTGATTATAGTTTACAAATATGTACATATGTACATATTTCTGTTTTCATATTTTAAATTTTTTCTCCAATGACTGCCAACATTCATAGTATGCAGCATCCAACTTGTGGCAGGTTTCTTCGCCCCACTTTGTGACAGCCATACTAAGGGATGACTCAAACATAAATGCCTTAAAAGAATCACTTGTTATTCCTTTTAGTTTCATATAAAGATTTATATGCCCACCTGAGTGCCATCAGCAATCCTTTCTGGTCTGAGAACGGCATTAGAAGCTCCTTCGAAACAGTTCTTGTCTGGACCATGTGGTGTCATTATTGAGTGCAATGAAGCTCCACCGGCCATAAATCCATCTTCTTTGGCTTCATATTTCCCCAAAATCAGTCCCATAAACTCACTCATACAATTTCCTATACAAAAATTAGTCATTGCAAAAGTCATCCTGACAAGTGACCTACATATATACTTACTATGGTAGTATGGAGGCCTAAATGTGTTCTCCTGTACGGACCACCTTGGTGGAAATATAACAAAGTCGGCTATAGCCGTTCCTACCCTTGAACTGGGACAAGTCAGAACAGTAAAGATGGAGGGATCGCAGTGATCATAGCTAACTGAATTGATAACCATGAACTTCGATAAGTCATACTTGAACGGCACATAATTTCCATGCCATGCGACCACATCAAAAGGTGAATGCTTTTGCTTGGCTACGAACAATGATCCTTGAAATTTCGAAACGATCTTGTACTCTAAAGAAACAGTTATTAAGTGATCCTGAGAATAATTTGATTGTACAAATTCACTTACCGCTGGCTTCGAGCTCTTCAAACCATGCTACTGGTGTTTGAAAATCTCGAGGATTCGCCAATCCGTTTGCGCCGATTGGCCCCAAGTCCGGAAGACGGAAATGATTATCATACACTTCTAAGACATAGCCCCTTGTTGGTCCTCTAACATCTATGGAAAATCTCATTCCTTGTTGGATTACACAAATCTCATTTGGGTGTACCTTCATTTTGCCAAACTCAGTAGTGATATCCAACGATCCTTGCTGAGGAACTGACGACAGACAAACAATAATCTCTCATGAATGCTCGTATGTACCTTAACTCACCAATAAGGAAATCTCCATCACTATTATAGAACGCTGTGTTCTTCATGGAGGCGTTGCACAAATAAACATGGATCGCAATGCCATGACGACTGCGGGTGTCACCAGCACCGCAGATAGTGTGCAATCCTTCCACAAAATTAATGTTGCCTGCCGATGGAATGTCAAAAGGACGCCATCTCATTTGGTTGGGATTCGGATACTGTTTTTCCCAATCTGATGAGAGAAACTTCACAGCATTGTACTTTTCGAACGGTTCATGCACAACACTTGGCCGGATTCGGTACAACCATGTCCTTGTGTTCTCTGAACGCGGTGCTGTAAATGCCGATCCTGACAATTGTTCGGCATACAAGCCGTAAGAACATTTTTGTGGTGCGTTCTGGCCTATGGGTAGTGCATTAGGGCAACGAGGATCTTCCGATGAAAAGTGTGATCCGAAACCGGCGAGGTACTAGAAATAGAAAGACAAATTAGAGCTATAAATAGTATACAGTGTTACTGGTGTGTCATCCCTCGCGGGGTCCGTCGGTCGGAAAACCACCAACTCTAAGCCGACAAGTTCCCAAGTAGTCTCTTATATTCGATTGTGAAATTTTTTGTAGTAATTCCTGCATCATTGTTAAAGCTAAAGCCAGGTATCAAAATAAATGAATATGAAATGGTTGCGAGAAGCAGGCACAGGCTCACCTCGAGCTGTAGCGCCAACTAAGTAAGTAAGTAAATTATAAGGTTTATGCTTCAATGGCTCTGTAGGTATCCTCTTATCCAGGTTTCAAACCGCTCCACTTTTTATTGGCGGAAGATTGGACGAATTTCACCCATCGAAAATGTTTTGTGGTTAGAGTTGGAGAATATAGTCTGCCATGGAAATCGTGGGTGTCGCTCAAATGGAGACTTCAACAAAATGCTGCTTGTATGCTGACCACTCCCTCACCTACGCTAGCTCTCTATATCCAGTCATAGCGGCACGGAGAATTTAATCTCACATAAGAAAAGGTTTGCTTATTACCAAAAAATGGAGCATATGGGTTAACTCTAGCGAAACGGAACTGGTCTGTTTTGGAAGAACAGCCAACTCAAGCTGCAGATCAGCAGTCAAATGCCGCGGTGTCGCCATACCAACAACCACCAAAAACGTACAGTACTTGGGAATGCAATACAATGAGAGGCTGGGCTTCAATCCACACTCGATAGCCGTACTTAGAAAATCCAACTTCGCCTTCTAGCGGATATATCCACTGATGCGCACACGGAATGGACTCAGAATAAATATCAAGCTGCTTCTATACAAACAACTAATAAGGCCCATAAGGACGAACTGTTTTCCTATTTGGTACACTATCTCGAAAACCTACATTAACGAACTAGCCATCTATGAAAGAAAGTTACTCAGAATCTGCATCGGTATAGGCTACGACCGGCAAAGGCAACGAAACGTCAAGAACACAATACTGTACAGTACATCATTCCAATTGAGAACTCTATCATTCTGCTGTCCAAAGAGATGATCTAGAACATCGCCAGTCACTCAAACAACCTAATCAGAAGCATAGTAGATCAGCAACAAACTCCCGATCATCGATTCCTAACAACAATGACACTACTTAACGATGAAATGTTCCCAGCCTTCTACAACATCGCTGACACCACTTACCATCGCGGGTAATACGGTATTACTAATACCCCGAACAACCACAACACCAAGCAACAAAACATTAACACCCAGAATTGAACAGCCCGAGGTGCAGAGAGTCATCGTATTTTAGGAATTTATTATTTCACCAATTACATATGTTATTTATATGTATTAATTAAATATTTTTAACAAAACCAGAGTCAAAATGTAAAACGTTGGGCCCCTATTGTTGAGCCAACATATTAAAGTAACAAAACAATTTTGTAAACTAATTTTAAGTCATTGTTCAATAAAAAAAAATCTTGTGGGCTAAAGTGACAGCCCAATGACCACACCGTTAAGTGAACTGACTTTTGACTTGAGTGAACTTAATTTTAATATTTTACTAAATTAATTGTTTGTTTTATTTCTTTAAAGTTGTATGAACTATATTTTGTAACCCAACTTATGGCAAGGCAAGGTAAGACTCACACATAGGGAAAAGTGGGTATTAATGGCACACTTTTCAGGAAAAGCACATTTACTCACAACTTATAAATCATATCTGAACAAATTTTATCCTGAAAATTCGATGACATATTGCCTTGCGATCAAAATAACAACATTTACCAAACCCTTACCAGAATACGAGATATACCTCACACTTTCCCATTCCTCCTGGAAGCAGGTGGTGGAATGGGACACATATATATCCTACATAGTCAGGAAACGGTTCTTAAATTGAAAAAATCCGCTATTCTTTAAAAAAAAACCAACGCAACAGAAGTAAATTACACTTTAGTTTATTAAAACAAGAAACACATAGTTACAAATTAAATGCATAGGTATGTTTATATCGAAAGAATTGGACCATAAGTTCACCAAGAAAATGGTCATGCCTGGTGGCTCATCGGTTATGACCTGGAGATACTTCACCTCATCGGGCGTTTGTCCGATTGTCCAAATAAATGAAAAAACGATTGGTGAGATGTATAAAGACATCATAAATAATCATTTAAATAGAGACTTGTCAGACAATTTGCTACTTGCATGGATCTTTCAACAATATAAAGATCCAAAGCATTGCTCCAGGATCGTTTAACCTTGGTTGGAGTCCATCTGCTTCAGTGGGTAGCTCAAGGTCCCACTAAAAAACCCATATAAATTTGATGGGGAGTTATAAAAAGGGTAGTTGCTACAAAAAAAAAACCTGCAAACAAGGCCTCTGTGGCAAGTTATTCAACAAGAACAGAACAAGTTCACACCCACACAATGTGCAGCCCTGTATTGTATTGTATTGTATTTGGAAGGGGGTTATCTCATAGAGACAACAAGCACGTAGACCTGTAAGCCCATTATACTTTGGTGAAGTACCACCCCATTCGCTGAGTTAGCGATTTGTTGCTGAGCTATACATCGATCTAAATCTGCCCGTCGCTTTCGCAATGCGAAGCAATAGGGCAAGATTGAGCTCCAGTAGATCAACGTCCCGTAGTACGTAGAATGTGCAGCCCTTGTCAAGACTATGGGCGATAGATTCACCGAAGTTATGAGACAAAGAGGTTTGAAAATAAAGTACTGACTCTAAAAGAGAAAGAATATGTATTAATATCTATAATTATTAATGTATATTTAATTTTAAACATTTTTTTCAGAAATGACTTAATTATATGTCACCGAGCTCAAAGCGATTTAAACAATTAATCTGCAAAATTTATATTTTAATGATTTGCTAAACAAAAAAATTAAGAAGAATTGAATTTTAAAAATACTTATAAACATTCTATTATAACCAATTAATCTGAATTTGTGACTAAACTTGGTTCTTCCGAAGATAGTGTGATCGTGTTTTTATGACTTAATTATATGAGCACGACTGTAGGTATTTGCAATAAGCCTCGTAATTTTCAAAACATAAATTATTGACTTGTTGGAAAATGGATGCAGCTCAACGTTCTATTTTGAGGTTAACAAAACAAACAACAAAAACAGAAAAAGAGAAAAAGCTGTTGTCTCATTCCTCCAGTGTCCCATTCCTACCCGCTCTCCCCTACGAATGGTTGTAGAAGGTTAGCTTTAGGCCTTCAATGATCTGGTTAAAGCCCAGCATTTATTTATTATTTTTTTAATTTAAAGGAGTACTAACAATTCGTAGATACATGAAGCTTATTGCTCAGTGCACCAATTATGATAGTGCGAGGAATCATTTAAAATTGAGTCTAGAAGTTATTGAAGCCAATCGACTTATGTATGAAATAAAATAATTATTTGCGCTGTTTTTGTATAGCATGCGCACATACGTTATGTACCCTGTAGATTTGAAATACATTTACAATTAATGCAAATTGGGATTACTAATCTAGTTTAAAAGCTGTTTGGACCAGGCCCCTTTTTTTATGGAATACATACAGATGTAGCTTTAAATAGTTGTTTACTTCAAAACACGATCAACATGCATATGGAATAACCAACCGACCGACTGATCATTAGAATAGCAACAAATAAACTGTTTGTATAAATTTAAATTTGCCTTCATTTCACAAATACTGGTTTTATAACAAAATTTTATTCAAATTGAAATCGGAACTGATCTATCAGTTTCGAGAATCCGGAAAAAAGTCGCGATTCAAAATTTTCAAAAACTAATTAAACCGTAATGCATACTTTTAAAACTTTAAAAGTTCCACATATCCCTTCCACAAATCATTCAATCTTATTTAACTTGTATCAGTACATCACAGAGTCACAATCACAGAAATCCATCGATCGAATAACATACGAAATACTTGTACCTTATAATCACTCATGTTAATCTGTGAAATGTATTAGATAAGCTTTTCCAAACCGTTCTTAATAAATATCACCAACTGACTGCGATTCAAGAATTGATATCGCTATTTATATAATCACTCAGAGAGGACACGATCTTTAGGTAAACAAATTTTGTTGCTTCGTTCTATAATAACAAAATGAAAACCTGTCTGCAAGTGGAAAACAAGAATATCATGGATTTTAATTAATTCATTGATTTTATTTATTATTTATACATTTTTTTGTTATTTGTTTATATGTAATTGAAATATGTATACAAGTTAGTTTTTGCGTTTATTCATTACACGGGGAAAATTGCATGTATTGTCGTCTCCAAGCCGAAATAAGGTTTAATATTTTTAACTTTAAGCTTAAAAAAACATTCAGCTTTATGAGACACACCCCCCCATTTGAGTATTTTATATAGAAGCATATTCGCGGCTTACAGTAGTGGGTGTATAAAACGAATAGAATTAGTTTTTTTTATTTATTCGGGCATGCAAATTTGGCTTAACATATAGAGTTGGTTAGGTTAGGTTAGGTTGAGATGGGTTGAGAGGCTGAGCCGTTCCGAAACACTAGGCACCAGAATGGGCGATCTCCTAAGAATCCATCCATCAAGGATGCCACCTAAACCGCCAAAATCTCCTTAAAGCATTTTATTACCGTGCAAAATTTTAGAACTTTATGGTCGATTCGGCCTACCTCCTCCAGGTTATTAATGATGTAGGAGCCTAAAATGTTCCTGCGACTGCGTGCTACGCCTGACATTCACACAGAACATGTGCGATATCCTCTGCTACACCTAGATCATTACAGTATCTGCATCTGTCCGAGTTCCTTTTAGCGTGTTTGTCCAGAAGGCATCGCCCGGATAATATTCCTATAGCTTTACTCATTGGTGCCCAGCTAAGTCTGAAGATTTCACTGGTGCTTTTACGGTCCAGCACTGGCCAAAGTGTCCTACATTGTTAGACCATCTATGGCCATCTCTTCTCGTAATCATATCCTTTAGCTTTGATTTAATGCAGCAAAGTGGTGGAGCTACTTCCACCACTTCGGGTAGTAGCAGCTGTCTGCCTGGCTGTCGATGTAAATATCAATATCCTTACTAGTAGAGTCTATTTTTATAGGTTTCACAGTGACAAATTGCTAAGTTTACTGCCACCTGATCTAAGTAGTACGTTAAGTTAGTTTTTGGTATGGCCCACCAGACCGCACAAGTGTCTGTGTCTGAGTGCTCAGGATGGTAATCCGCTCCACAACAACAACAGAAGTTGCCCGCAGTCCTTTCTGCTTTAACATAACGAGAACTTCGTTGATTTGTTACACTGCTCTACCCCAAAAAAGACATTTCAAGAACATTTCCAGAATCTTTGTTCATCGCAAAGGACGCGATTTTTCATTGAAATGTTTTTGGAATTTTTAATTCGCGACGGAAAAATATTTTATCGTCTGAAATCAAACGAAGGATTACTCTTGTCAATCGCTGTTTCTTTGGTCTAAGAAGGCGATTGAGTAGGAAAGCCCTTTCCCGATCGACTAAGGAGACTCTATATAAGACCCTTATCATACCAGTTTGCTATGTGGAGCATGGACTTTATCGAAAGTGGATGAAGACATCCTTGGTCGCTTCGAGAGAAAAATCCTTCGTAAGATATTCCCATTTCCGTTGACGGGTTTTGGACGGGTTTGGTTGACCTGGTAAAAAAACTGCGAATTTTGACTTTAAGAATGGACATTAACGGTCCGGCCCGCAGAATATTCGAATTCAAGCCGGATGGCCAGCGCAGCAGAGGACGACCTCGCCTAAGGTGGTGCGCACAAGTGGAAACGGATCTCAACCAACTTGGAGTGCGCAACTAGTGGCACACCAAGCACGAATGCATCTCAAGCACAGTTTCTCGCTTGAGATTTATTTTTTTTTTTTTTATAACTCACGCGCGCTAAAGGGGTTATGAATACCCTTAAAATGTCTTGCACAGCGCGGGCTAAGGGAAATTTAGGGAGGATGAAAGAGGATGTCGATGCGCATTGGTCTTAAATGCTTGTAGATCGTAACGGGAGGGAAAAATCGTGTTTGGTAAAGCATTCCACAGTCGTGTTGAGCGGTTAAAGAAAGTGGCGCAAATTCATAGTCAGATAGAGCCGACGATAAAAGAATTTATTCACCTACATAACCTAAAATATACCTTTTGCTATTCATAGTCACTTATAGCCGGCTCGAAATTTAAAACTACCCAAACGTCATTTTAAATAATTAGAGCCGGCTATAAATTTCTCATATAATATTTTGACGTCTGGGTTTGTTCGTTCAAATCACTTTACAAAAACATATGAAAGTCGATACTAACTAATCCACAGGCAAAAATGTGTTTATGAATAACGAAAAGTTATAGCCGGCTGTAACTATAGTCGGCTATAGGCACTGACTATGAATTTGCGCCAGTACCTCTATATTTTACTGTACGTCCGAAGTTGGGCTTAAGGGTAAACTGATGGGCATTGCTTGCGAGACGTGTGTTGCGGAAAAATTGTTGAAGGGGAGGAATGCAGCTGGCTATTTCGCTGGAGCACTGTTTATGGAAAAAGCGATAAAACAGGGAAAGACAGGAAACATTATATAACAAACAGACCAAACAAACACCAATTTCCAAAATATATTTGCTTTTATGCAGCTCTTTATTTATACAAGTCCTCACAGTTTGCTTGCTAATATGCGAATGCTTACTATAGGGAAAACTATCGTTAACGTCGCAGCATCCGTCTCTTTTACATCGGTAGTTTCTCGTTCTTTCTTGCTACAGTTTCGGCCAACCTGACCTCCTCGGCGTCCTCGTCGAGCTCAGCATCTAATTGGATCCACTGCTTCATCCTGTCCGCAGCATGTACGGACGAATATGGCTTTTGCACCCGTTGCGCGTGTGGTATATTTGATATTTGATATCGATCGTGGGGCAGTACTGCGGATACTATGTACGGCCCTTTATATTTCGGCTCAAGTTTCCGGGAAGTTCCTGTAGCAGCAACACTGTCGTTTAGTAACATCACGAGAGCACCTACTGTATATTTTTTGGCTCCTTTGTGTGTAGAATCATGTCTCTCCTTTTGCTTTGCTTGAGATTTTGCGATGGTTTTCGATCCCTGATGTCGTATCAATTCAATATTTCGCGGTTGCTGGTTAAGTTCCACCCCCTGGGATAGAACATCAGTCCATGGATTTCTTGGGATATACCCCATGAGCATTTGTTGAGACGTCGTTTTGGTTGCTTCGTTATAAGTATTATTTATTCCCCACTGTACGAGTTTCACCTTTTGGTCCCACCGCTCTTCCTCCTCTACGGTAGCAAGGAGCGCTTGCAGTATTGTTCGATTATAGCGCTCTACCTGCCCATTTGCCCTAGGAGTTCTCGTTGCGTTAAGTACATGTTGGATTCCATGATCTGTGGTATATTCTTGAAACAGTTTCGATGTAAACGCTGTACCTCTGTCTGTAATAACGCGGCGTGGACTACCGTAGATGAAGGATATCTCTTGCAGAAAGTTAAGTACAGGCTTCGTTTGAGTACTAGGCAAAGCTTTCATCAACAGGAACTTCGTAAATGCATCTACCAGCACTATAATATGAATATTTCCCTTTGTAGATTTAATAAAGGGCCCCAGATGATCCATATGTATTGTGTCGAATGGAATACTTTTCTTTTCGTGGTATACAGTTCCCCTCTTGGCTGTATTTTATTTTTATTATAGGCACATTCCACGCAATTCTTGATGTATTTCTTTACAAACTGAGTCATCCTTGGGAACCAATACCTATCCCTGAGATGTTTCATCGTTTTATTTTCGGAGAAATGTCCCACTTGATCATGACTTCCTTGTACGACTCGCTGCCTAACTCCTTTGGGTATGTAAAGCCTGTACTCCTTATCCACTCGTCTATACAAACGTCCATTCTGCAGTTTGTAGTCATTATGTGTTTGTTTCTCCTTCTCATTGATTGGTGACCTGATGAGTATTTCAATTATTTCGATTACCTCATTGGAGCTTGTATAGCCAGTCGTCTTCGGTTATATTGATTTTTAGTACGTCCATATTTACGACATCCGCTTCCTTTGCTTCTTCATATGGTTGCCGAGAGAGAGCATCCACGTGCGCCATTAATTTACCTGGACGGTGTTTGATTTCGAAGTCGTATTCTTACATCCTGAGCCACCAACGTGCAATCCTAGGCACTAGTTCCTTTTTCTTCATCACAGTCTTAAGGGCTTGACAATCGGTGACGACTAAGAAATGCTTACCCAGGAGATATTGACGAAACCTATGAGTGGCTTCTACGACCGCCAGCGCCTCCAACTCGTGACTGTGATACATGAGTTCTTCCTTTGTTGTTTTTCTACTGAAGTAAGAAACGGGTCGTAATGGCTTATCATCTCGTTGCATTAGTACACCTGCGATACCGTGAGAGCTAGCATCCGAATGTAATTCATGTTCTGCCGATGGATTGTATAATGCAAGCACTGGCCTATTTGTAAGACATCTTTTCAACTCTTGGAAAGCAGTTTCTTCTTTTGAATTCCATTCAAATTTGCGGTCTTTTCATGTTAGATTTGTCAGTGGTAATGCAATTAGAGAATAGTTTTCAATGATCTTTCTGAAGTAGCTAGTCAAACCAATAAACTGACGGACTTCATGCTCACTACTTGGTCTTACGAAATTTTCTACGGCCATAGTTTTTGCTTTGCCTAGCTGCACAGTCCCATCTTTAATTTGGTGTCCAAGAAATTCTATTTCGGTTTTAAAAAATTCACATTTCTTAATATTTAATGTCAAGTTGGCGTCGCTTAGTATGTTTAAGAATGTTTCGAGCTTATTCATACCGTCATCAATCGATGTAGCTGGGATCACTACGTCATCTATGTAACAGACAATCGCATGAGGGTGCATCTTCTTAACTATACCATTCATAAGCTTCTGGAATAGAGATGGTGCGTTTACTAACCCAAACGGAACAACCATGAACTCATATAACCCATCCGGGGTGATAAACGCTGTGTAATGCCGGTGTTCCTCTGTAATGGGCATCTGGTAGTAGCCTGATGCTAGGTCTAGTGCAATGAAATACTTATATCCAACCAGATCATTTAGTTGTTCGTAGATCAGAGGCATCGGGAATTTGACTTTCTTTGTTATTGAGTTTAGTCTTCTATAATCGTCACACATCCTTTCTTCGCCATTTTTCTTTTTCACAAGAATTACTGGAGAAGCATAGTCAGATTGAGATTCTTTTATTATGCCGCTATCCAAGAGTTCGGAGACCATTGATGTCAGATGTTGCCTTTTAGCGTAGAGAACTTTGTATGGATGGTGGACTACGGGCTCTTGTTGGACTAAATTGATCTCCATTTCTACTAGCCTTGTGCGTCCCAACTCCTTCTTGGTCATTGCGATACACTTTCGATATTTGTTTAGCAGTTTAACCAGAGCGGCTGGATCGATTTGCTGACTTACTCGAATGTCTGTTGCTATTATTTGCCTTGCACATACATCAGTAGTGATAGCTTGTACATCATAATTTTGACCAGATGCTTGTTCTTTTCGCTCGACAGTCAAAATTTGCCCAAATTTATTAACACCACAGTCTGGATTATTGAGCACGTCCTTACCAATTAAAACCGATTCTGATAAAGACTCATCCTTCACGACCAAAGCGCAAATTGGAAAGATAGCATTATCAATCTGGATGTCACAGGAGATACTTCCAATAGTTCGGCAACTACCACCCCCGAAACCATGCAATGTGACGTCACACTTGTAAATTCGAGCTTCAATCTCTTTTGATACTGTATCTGTGACTATTGACCGCTCGCTTCCTGAATCGAGTAGTGCCAGATACGGTTTCCCTTGGATTAATACTGGTTTACGAAAGCAGTCATTATTAATAGCATTAATCTTGAATTTCTTGTCTGGTACTTTTTCCTCTTTTAACTGTGGACGATTGTCATTGCTGCGGTTAGCTATCCATGTTCTCTTCCTTGAATGCGTACATTGCCCCGCATAATGCCCTACTTGGTGACAATAATAGCACGTTATCTTATTTATACTTCGATGGACTACACTCCTTGGTTGCCAATTTGAGTGTCCTATCGCATTCGTTGTAGGACCATGTCGATTGCTATTAATAGGTCTAGAAGCACTAGCTAAGCCTTGGCGTAAATTACCCCGTATGCTGTCAAACCATTTTATCTTTTCGATTAACTCAGCTATATTCCGAAAAGACCCAGCTGCTAAGCTTGAACTCATCAAAGAGTCATTTAATCTTGTCAATATATATTGGATTATAGTTTTGTCAGAGAGCGCTATCTTTTTTCCCAGCATATTCATTTGAAAGCAATAACTTTCTATGGTTTCGGTTGGTTTTCGTACCTTTTTGCCAATTGTTGATGAATTTCGACCTCGCTATGTTGATGGGGAAAATTCAATCTCAATCCATTTGCAAGCTCACCCCAGGTAGTGAATGCCCCTTCGGTGGTGTCCCACCAGTAACGTGCCGGACCGTGCATTTTTGACGCTGCAGCCATTAATAGCGCTCTTTCGTCCCAATCGTAAATTTTCATTAAGGTCTCAACTTTATTCAACCAGCAATCTGTTGACATTGACGCAATATCACCTGGCAGAAACATCGGCAAGGCGTCTGCAATTTCTCTGATGCTGCAATTTACTTTTTGCCTGTGTGCAGCATTATTCACAGGTACCCTGCTTTGTTCAAGTAGTTTCAATTTTTCTCCTAACTCAACTTTTCTTTTCTTCTGATTATGTCCCATTCTCGTGTCCGAGCTTCCTCATCGTCCATTACTGTAACGATGGATGAATTCGAAGTGGCACTATGTACTACTTGAGTATCACTTTCATCCGTATTTCGTGGTAAGTTAATATTATCCAGTGGTCCACTAGGTTGAGAATCCGAATGAAGTGTCAGAACTGGATCAAGTTGATTTTTGTCGAATTGTTTAATTCTGTTCAACAGTATTCTTTTTGTTCCACTCGTTCCAACTGCAGCTGCTTAGTGGTCATATTCTCCATTGTTTCTAAGGAATAAAATAATTGAGCGTGGATTAACAGAGAAAACTAACTCCTTAAAAGTACCAGTAATTTTGATTGTATTTGCATTCAGCACAGTAATAACTGAAACTTTTCCCAATCGAAATGACTGACTGCGCATAATCTCTTACGCATCTTACTCTAAATAAATAAAACGTATGTATATGTACTTAATGTAACTCAACCAAGGAACTCAGATCATATGTATCTCTTTATACATAATGTTTATATTCGTCGATTATTGGAAATCTACAAATTTATGCGTACATACGCTTATTTTAGCATAACCTTAGCATAATCTAACTGCATTTACAGTTAATAATCCTTATTACAGATTACCATATTTTCCATGGCATCCAATTTCGATAGATCGACCAACTACCTCTTTTTCGTATACCGAAAATTAGGTGTCATCTCTTTCAGACAATACAGCCATTGAAACTTATATGAAATTCAAGCATCACTTTAACAGATACTTGCAACGTGAGACCACAATTTCGCTTTATGCATATCTAAATCATCACTCTCACTCTGTCTCTATCACATTTGTACATTTTATATGTACTCCAGTCGCCCCGTTTGACGACCGACATTTATGCCACCACTACTGCACTCAAACTAGAGAGAGAAAGCATTACCATGCCAATGTTCTTTTTGCTGGCCATTTCTAACGGTTTTTGTTTTCCATATATATTTTATATTTTAACCCAAAATCCACTGACATTCGCCGAATTAAAATAACTAGATTAAAGACACTATTTCGTGAGTCTGAAATCGCATCCAATCGAGACAATTAAATGGCGAACGCCGATTTTTCCAGAACTTGGATAATACACTATTCCGTAAAACCGAAATCGCATCCAATGAAGTCAAGCGGACAACTTATTCGCCGCTTTATTTTCAAACTTCACATATTTTATATTTACCACAAAATTCCATGTTCTGAGTTCCTATAGTAACAATTTTAGTCATTAATAACTTACTACACCTGGGTATATAGGTTCATATATCCCACTTCAGAATTATAACGAACACACCAAACAAACACCAAATTCCAAAATATATTTGCTTTTACGCAGCTCTTTATTTATACAAGTCCTCACAGTTTGCTTGCTAATATGCGAATGCTTACTATATGGAAAACTATCGTTAACATCGCAGCATCCGTCTCTTTTACATCGGTACTTTCTCGTTCTTTCTTGCTACAATTACGACGGTGTTCAAGAGAGTCAATTGAGTCAATGATGTTTCTATGCCCTATTAGTTTTATCACGCGCTTTTGTATTCTATCGATCACGTGCAGTGATGTTTTTGGAGCACCCGACCAGATATGAGCATTGTACTCGAGCTTGGGCCGAATATACGCCTTATAAATTGTAGCTAGATCAGAAGGGGTGAAGAATTTCTGACATCGTTGGAGGAAACCTAGGCATTTCGCGGTGTTTTTGGCGACTTCGAATATGTGGCCATTTCAACGTAGGTTGGCATTAACACATATACCGAGAATGGAAAGCTTTTCGGTTTCAACGATGCAAGAGCCATTCATGGATAATGGCTGATGGGTAAGATTACGCCTTAACGACAGAAGACAGCATTGGGTTTTTGAAGCATTAAATTCCACTCTATTATTTATACCCCATTTTGTTATGCTGTCAAGGTCGGAATTTAATGAGCTTAACATACGCAACCGTTCCAGTTCCACAGCCGAAGAGCAGGGACGTGAATCTATAAACGAATATGTAAAGCTGAGGGTGCTATCGTCAGCGAAGGAATGTATTGGATTAGATGTGGCAGACAAGAGATCATTTATGAAAATAAGAAAGAGTGTCGGATACAAAACTGAGCCCTGGGGGACACCAGCATTTATAGGGTGAATTGCAGACTTGAAACCGTCCAAAACAACTTGTATTGAACGGCCCGAAAGGTAGTTTCTAATCCATTGAAGAAAATGTTCATCGAAGCCTAATGCACGCGTTTTCGACAAAAGAGCTTGATGCCAAACTCTGTCAAATGCTTTTGAAATATCAAGTGCAACAATCTTACACTCACCAGAGTGATAAAGGGATTTGTTTCACTTTTCGGTGAGATATGCCATCAGATCACCAGTGGATCTTTTGCTACGAAAGCCGTACTGTCGGTCATTGAGAAGCTTTCGTGATTCAATATATTTCATTAGCTGGCGGTTTATCAGCGTTTCCATGACCTTGGAAAGGAGGGACGTAAATGCTATGGGTCGGTAACTGGAGAGAGAAGATTCGCCTTTTTTAGGGACGGGCTGGACAAATGCTGTTTTCCATCTACTCGGAAAGAGCCCAGAGGAGGAGGAAAGATAGAAAAGCTTACGCAATGGTATTGCCAGCGTGGAAGAACACCGCTTCAGAACTATGGAGGATATACCGTCTGGACCGGCGGATTTGTGAATGTTAAGATCTTTAAGTACTCTTGCAACTGTACGAGTGCGAAAGTGGATTTGACCCATGGAGTATTCAACACTCTCAAGTACAGGCGGAGGGAAAGCGCAATCTGGAAGCGTTGAGCTAGCTGCAAAATGTGCAGCAAGCAGATTGGCTTTGTTCAAAAGAGATTGTGGGTATGTCGAGGCAGATTTTTTTTAGTTTTTATTCGCCTGTTCCGTGATTAATTTTACCCACGTCACGTAATGGAACGTCCATGACAAGATATATGTACTCCTTGGGATATGTCACAGCCATGGAATATTTAACCCATTAACTACGAAACGGCAGAGCAATGGTATAATTTCGAGTAAGTTGCTGAACATTGAGGCTTCGCTTCAAAGTGGTTATGTCCCAGAAAAAAAATCGTTGAGTGTGCATTATAGATGTTACCTTTCATTGTTTGCATCGAACTGAGAAATAGTATTGTGGTTCCAAGTCATTTTGCTGTAAAAAATTTATGTTGAAACACATAAAATAACCACTTTGTTCTTAAATATTAATAATTTATTTTCTTTGTTACACTTGATGGGATAACACAAATACATGCACAAAATATATCCATGTGTATAATAATTATAGAGTATGATTGATATCTACGATTGTTAACTCGTAAAATAGAGATGTAATGCAAATCAGAAAATACTGATACCGATCCTTATATGATTAGACGATGACGAAGAAGAGAAAGTGGGCGAACGAATGAGAGCTAGTGGCAATGTGGAAAGTATTCACTCATTCGAGGAAAGATTAAGTATATCATCTCTGTCCTGGCTGGTTTTGGGAATTTTCGGTGGCGGTGCTGCTAGATCAGCTATGGATGAGAACTCCATGCGTTTCTTGGTCGGCGGTACAAGTTCCGAGTATAGCCGACTAAGGTCCACCGGCGGAGTATTCGACGGTCGTCTTCCGCTTCCATCGGATGGGGCTGGCGATGGAGTATTACTGGACACACTGGAAATGGCCAAATCTACAGCACTAAAATTGTATTTCATACCGGACTGCGAGCCAGCACCTGAACTGTCACGACCACTTTTTGTTGGCGTTAGCCGCTCCTGGGCCGGAGAAGCCGACGATTCACGGGCTCTGGCGGAAGATGCCGATGAAGAGGTTGACTTCGGTGGTTTCATCATCATGGCATTCAAGGACTCCTGCTGAAGCTTCAGGAGTGCAGATGGCGACATGAATAAATTGTTAGCGGCTAGGGTGGATTTCGAGAGCGGATCTGGGATTCCATATTTGCCATGGTGCTGCTGGAAGAATGCGGCATAGTCTTGCATTTTCTCCTGAGCCAGTTGATTGTAGTAAGCTGCTGGATCCGTGGCTGCATTTTTCGAAGAGGAAGATGCGCCGCTCGATGAAGGTGCGGCAAATAGAGCATTTAAGTCAGCAGCTGCTTTATTTTGATGGTACAGCAGAGCGTTGAGATCCGATTGGTTCTTTTCCGATTGAAGTAGCTGGTTAAGCATGTCATTTTGTTGCTGGGCTTCTTGCTTCTTCTTGCTGCTACTTGAGGAAGAACTGGAACCACCGCCTACACCACTCATACCACCCACACCGGCTGCTAGCAGAGCTGAGAGTTCATGATGAGCACTAGTTGGTTTACCAGAACCGTACTGGTTGCTGGTGTCGAAGAGTTTTGAATATGTTTGAAGGAGTGTTGTGTAATCTGGATGGGGTGCTTGTTGTTGGGCCTGCTGTGCTTGTTGTTGCTGCTTCTTAGATGACGACGATGAAGATGATGAAGTGGCAGCCGAAACACCCGCCATTTGCTGCTGCAGGAATGCATTCAAGTCGTTGCTCGTCTTTGCCTGCTGCATGTAAGAGTCATAGCCCAGCAACTTTGAAGCCTGCAACAAGTTATTATAATCAGCTGTTAGCGGAGTATTCTGCTGCTTTTTGGAACTAACACTGCTACTGGCACCGGTTAAGTAGGAAAAATCCGCACCAAATCCCAATGTCCCTAATGTAGTGGCCCCCAATGCTTCGGCCTGCTGAAGCAAGAGCGCCGCATACTCCGGCGATCGCATAAGTTCACTCATTTTCAACGGATCGTTCTTTAGATCATCCAGCTCTTTCATCAGCTTCGTTTTATACGAGTTACTCGCAGACGATTTCGACGAACGCGATTCGGTGCGCTCCTGCTTCGACATAGACTTCGAGGAAGCGGTCGAAGAGCACGAAGAAGACGATTGCTCAATTGCAAGACGTGATGGACCTGGTATGTTAAACCCACCAACAGTGGTGTAGACACTTGTATCGAGCTGAGTGGGAGTAGAATGGTCTACATTGGATTTATTGCCAACTTTTGCAGCTGCAGCTGCCAGTTGATTTAGAGACGAGCTGCCATAGTCTTTTGAGTGTTGTCCTCTGAATAGAGCTGCAATGTCTGTTTGTAGGAAGTTCGGCGGCAATTGCCCAGCCAGAGAAGCTAAGCTGGCAGCCATCAAATCGTTAGCCGAAGCACTGGATGTGGCTAATGGAGATGGTTGCGGTTCATACTTATTCGGAGTAATACTTGGACTGTTGCGTGAAATGTCGCTAACGCTGAACTTGCCGGGACTCGGTGCTGGCGAGTTACGAGTACGACTGGACGAGGTATCCGATTTGGCCGGAGAAGGACTTGCACGAACTGGAATTTCAAACTTAGCGGGGCTCGCAGAATTTGATGGAATCGTGATTGGGCTGTCGCGCGGTGATGAAACAGTAGTTGGCGTAGTACTGGTAGTCGAAGACACTAGTCCTGGTAACAGCGGTGGAATTGGAGTCGTGCTGGGAATCGGAATAGCTGGTGGATTTGGGGTAGCCAGCGGAGAACATAGCCTCGTCGGATTCATGTTCAGCCCAGAGGGTAGGCATAGCTGCTCCTGCAAGGACATAACCTTTAACTCGCCTGCGGAGTTCTTGTCCGATTTGATTTCTGCTTCTTCTTTAATGCTTTCAATTTTAACCTGAATCGGCTCTGGCTTCACTTCCTCTTTAACATCTGTTACTCCAGCAGTAGCTGGGATTATAAACTCATCCTCTTCATCACAACTCAACGCAGTTCGCATGTAATTCCAAAATGCTTTCTCATTTGTCTCCCGAGGAAACTTCGGGTATAGAGAGTTCTTAAGCTTATCAATGTAAGTAATATCGTCCTTGAAAATAGCACCAAACTTGACCAATTCATTGCGGAATCTCTGATAATAGTCGACACAAGCGTGAATTTCACTACGCACTTCTTCGGGAAACTCTTTGTCTGGCAGAACAGAGTACTGCATAAGCATTGGACGACCATATTCCATAGTTTGTCGATTCTCCGGTGGTGGAACGACCCAAATGGATTTCGCAACTGATTCTAGAGTGGGATTTTCATCAAAATAGGGAGCTGGGAAAAGTGTGCAGATATTAAGTTAAGAGTGGGAAATAGTTAAATACAACATTTCACTCACAAACAATAAGTCCAACACACGGAGTATAGGTCACTTCAGACGGTCCACGCATTTTTATTTGATAGTCTAATTGTGAGTCACAGTCTCGAAGAGTGGGTTCGGCTTGAAATTTTGGATGAGAGTGATACCACCCGACAAGAATAAGCTGATCTTTCATGATGCATTTTTGAATTTCATGCTCAACATCGGCTGCTTTGGGCCTATCGAAGCGGCTATTTCTGCAGGGGTAGGCTTTTGTGATTCCCAAAGCTAGAAAAGGAAGATTTAATGCTAAATAAAAACTATCAAAATTGCATATATTTTGAAAAACACGCATCTACGGAGTCCACATCTCTGCCTTCATTACATCGGCTACAAACCACTTACTGTGTGAATTGACATCCCAGGTGCCACCAAAGTATCCACACACCTCATGCATCGTCAGGTGGCAATGGAAATCGGCCAAGAACAGCGCCGACGAATTGATCGTAAGCAGGAAGGGTTGTAATTTGTTTAGAGCGGAGAATGGCACAGCTTCTATCAATGCATTAGCGTCACTGAAAATTAAAATAAAACATTTACATCCATTTCAACAAGATCACCACGAGCTTAACAAAAATCAATCGTTTTACTCACTGCATCACGTTCCGATTGCTGATGGCATTGTGCTGAAACACGCTACGCTTAATGACGGGCTGTGGAGATTCTGGTTTCTTATCAACGTCAGCATCAATATCTGAAAGCACTTAAAAATCCTAATGGTATGATAAAATATTGAATTCAAACGCACATACCGTCATCGGGTGTAGAGTCCTTTTGCAGAGCACACTTGCGCAACCAAGTCGCCTTGTACGAGTCCAGCTTCTTGCCCTTGTACTTGACTGAGGCCCAGCCACAGCCAGACTTCTTTTCTGGATTAATTATACGCTTGCAGTGCATGGCCCATGCACTAGGCGTCAGGAATATTGTTTCGGTCTCTTGAGATTTTATTTTCCCATCAGCCAGCAGGTCGCCGACGAATTTCTGACCCAAGTACTCAATAGTCATTGCGGATTTGCCCGGCTGTAGGACATTTGCTGCCATCAGCATTTGTAGAGTTACGGTGCGCCCGGTCCCATTGAATCCTTCGAAGCTTTCACTTTTCGTCTAATCAAAGGTGGCGTTATTGGCGCGAATTTATGTTAATTCTGGCAATTTACTCACCTCGTCGTCGTTGTCTTCGTCCACCCCGTCGCTCTCAGGATCCTTTTCGCAGGGTTCATCTGGTTTTGGTGGTGTTTCGGCAGGTTGTTCGGGTGCTGCTATTTGATCTTCCAATTCTTGCATTGAGATTATTTGGGCAATTAACAATTTTTATTTAGTATAATTAGAATTTTCTTCGAATGTTTTGCACTTTTTGTTTGAAAGCGTTAGCAATTGGTTTTCGCTTTGTGGCTGTCAAATTAGATTCACAACAAAAAAAGGACAGCGAACGAAGACGTATGGCGTTCTCTATCGCAAAGTTGTGATGCCAAGTCTCTAGAATTTATTAATTTCGAAAATCAAAACGATACCTGTCTAACCCATTTATTCGTTTAGACGGCAATACACGGCGCGTGAGTTTGACGCGCATCTTTTGGTTTTTTTCTTTTTTTATTTTTTGTTTCATTATCTATATCTTTTGCACTTGTTTGAGACTCAAATCACGCGCCGTGTACTAGCCGTTTACTCAGTAATCTTCGATCATACTTCCGGCCTTCGTTTGGTAGGTAGGTACGAACATTTGCACATGAGAAGATTTTATATCACCGAAGATTTCAATTCTTTAATAAATCTTTGAATCTCCAAAAGGTGTTTACAAAGATTTCATTTCGCTTTAACTATTTGCAGTTTGCAAGTGCAATATATTATTTCAATCAAAAATATACCTACTTGAAAATTAAATAAAAATTATCATAAAAACAATAGCAAATAATTTTTTGATAGATTTTCTTCTTGTCAGTCAGCATTTAAGAACATCAAAACACATGCTGAATTCGTGAAAAGGTGTGTTCCGTGTGGCGAACTGTCAAGTGTCAACTGCAATGGAAGTTTCTGATTCGATTTCATCGAAGTCTCGATCTCCATATACGGTGACAAGATGGCGAAATTTCAAGTTTTCGGTTGAAATCTTGAATTCCGGATCCGGATCGTTGTAAACGTACTTTTCACTATTACCGAAGCTGAATTAGGCCAGCTCCATTCTCAGTTATCTTACTTCCTTCGGGTATTTATAGGTTCCTATTAGAATAATTGTAATGTATGGGGTAGCTGGTCATAGAGTATTTATTGCAGCAATGTGCAAAATAATGTGCATTCGCGAATTTCTCAGCAGAGGAGAAATCTGTCAAAATTAGTATACTTCAATAATTTCGTTTTTAGGATTCATTTACTTGAATTCAATATGCATAAAATAAAAACATGAAAACATGACAATTTTTTCACTTCACAGCATATACAGTAAAACCTCTCTAATTGGGACACCGACGCGACGGGACCAATTTTTTTGTCCTAATTCGGAGGTGTCCCATTTAGAGTGTTGTGCTGAAAATGTTTACAGCGAAAATTTAATAACAAAGTTTGTAAGAAATACGAAGATTCTTTCCCTTTAATTTCCCTTTGATGCATCTGCGAACATTACATCCGAAACTTACTTGTTACTCACAAGTCACAACTGTACCGAGAAGTCACAATTATTTTGCTTTTGAGTCTAGTGTGCCAATTGAGAGGTTCAACTCGGATTGTCCCGATTAGAGAAGTCACATTTGCGACTTTTTTTAATAAAATGTTTTAATTCGGAGGTTTGGTTCAATTATGGGGGTTCTACGGAAGTAAAATTGACTGTCCCAATTTCAGTGTCCAGATTATGGAGGGCATTTTGTATGCAAACTCTCAGGGTTGGCAAATAGATTGTCCCGATCACAGAGTGTTCCAATTAGGCGGTTCTACATATGTATATGTATTACACTATGGATTCCTTTCACAAAATGTCTAAAATAACCATATGTTCGGTTTCAGCAGTAAGGAAACAAATCCAAAAAATAGTCAGCAGATGCTCCATTTCGTCAGTTGAGGTATTGCAATTCCACTTATGGATCGCTTGGAGATATTCGTAAGTTGAACTCAACTAGAGTTGTGTAACTCATGAAGGAGCCGTTCAAAAGATCGGCTCACCTCGCTGAACTAAATGAACTAGTTTTGAGTCTTCGTTTGCTAGTCAAGCCGCGCACATCGTTCTACTTGCTCGAGATAATTCTCTCTTGTGTTACTTGTAACTGCTCTTGAATATTTTGCTAAATCGCAAACGATTACGGGACTCATCATCTTTTGATGAGAATTCCCCAACCGTAAAAATGAGCCGACGTAAAAAATTGAAAATAAATCCGGGAAGCTCCCAACATAATTTATCTTCGTTTAATCGCTTTAGTGATCTTTCCGATCTTTCTGATAATGAAGAATCAATGACGGAGCAGCCGGTACGTGAAGTACCCACAAAAATTGAATTACCTCCTATTCACTTGATAGGAAAAAATAGTGTATTTGTGACTCAATGCATGAAAGATAACGGCATAGCCAAATTTGATTGCAAAAACACATCAATTGGTTGCCGTTTTAATCTCTACACGGAAACTGATTTAAATAAAATTAAAACTGCCCTTCGCGAAAAAGAACTCCAAATTTTCACGCATAATGTTAAAAACCTGAAACCATTTAAAGTAGTGTTATATGGTCTACATAAGATGAATACTGATGACCTTAAATCTGAATTGTGTACAAATCTTAAATTAGAAGTTCTTCAAATTTCTGTAATGAACATTAAAAATCCTAAATACAAGGAACAGTGTAATTACCTAGTTTACCTTAACAATAAAAGCATTAAAATGAATGAACTAAGAAAACAAGCTAAGTTTGTTGACCACGTTTCGGTATATTGGGACTTTTATCGAAAGAATCCACACTTCGTGCCACAATGTCACCAATGTTTAATGTTTGGGCATGGATCTTCTTTTTGTAATGTCAAAAAAGCATGCTCCTACTGCTCATAATTCACAAGAATGCACTAACAAAGAAAAACTACCTAAATGCGTTAACTGTGGTGAGCATCACACAGCCACCGACGCCTCATGTAAAAAGAAGTTAGAATTCATCGAAATACAAAACCGACTTAAAGCCAGAAATCGGAGAAGACGAATAGGATCGGAACATGTCATACATGACCCACTTCCAATCAAACATACCAGCTTTAACCTCAACACCTCTGACTTTCCTGGCTTAGTTCAGAGAAAACAACAACATTCCAACAACATTCGCCCTGTGTCTGCACCGCGAAATCTTCCAGTAACACCCACCAGTAGCAGCTTACAGATGACAACAGCTCCACGACCGCCAAACCAAAGCAACAATTTATTTAGTTTTGATGAACTTATTTCTCTAAAAAATGAAATGTTAAGTAAATTATCTTTATGTAAAAGTAGACAAGACCAATTTAATGTCATAGCTGACCTTAGCATTAAATATCTTTATACTAACAATGACCAATAAATTAACAATGCTTTTGTGGAATGCTAAAAGTTTAAAAAACAAAGAAACAGAATACTTTAATTTCTTAAGTGAAAACAAAATTGATATCGCAGTGATAACTGAGACCTGGCTTAAGCCAAATATAAGTATACATAACAGAAATTTCAACTGTTACAGATTGGACAGATTATCTGAGAAGGGTGGAGGTGTATGCATTTTCGTAAACAAGTCGGTGAAACATAAATTAGTTCCAATTACTAAAACTTATTTGATATAAACATTATCAATTGAAGTTGAATGTAGTCCCACAAAAGTATTCAAAATTATGGCTGCCTATTTTCCTGGCGGTAGTAGAATAACTCATGAAAAAAAACAAAAATTCAAGTCTGACATTTTGAAGTTTATAAGAACAAATGAGAATTTTCTCTTATGCGGTGACTTTAACTGTCGTCATTCCTCATGGGGTTGTATTCGCGCAAACGCCTGGGGAACAATTTTGTCAGACCTCAAGGTCTTCGAAGATTTCGACATTGCTTTTCCATCCGAGCCAACATATTATCCTTCCAATGGTAGAGGACACCCCTCAACTTTAGATCTGGTTCTTTCAAATACAATTGACAATATTTCTCGCCCAATTGTTATAAATGATCTTTCATCTGACCACAAACCTGTTGTTTTCTATCTTAATGAATCATTCACCACTGTAGCCCCAGCTGAAAATTATAATTTCAATCGGGCTAATTGGAAAAAATGTAAACGCTGCGTAAACGATTCACTTTCAGACTTTTCTCAACCCTCTACCTTTACGTTAGAGGAAATTGATGATAAAGTTAATATATTTGAATATTCTATTAATGAAGGAGTCAAGTCGTCTGTCCCTTTGCTCTCTGCCTCCCATAAAAAAAATAGCGAAATTTCATTGCTAACAAATGACGTTCGAAGGACGATAACATTTAGAAATACAATTCGTAGACGTTATCAAAGATCAAGGGACTTATTTCTGTAATTTCAACTGAATTTGCTTAACAAATTAGTTATGAAAAAAATGCAGGAAATACGTAATAAAGACTGGAATCGAATGTTATCCCAAATTGAAAAACATGACAAAAAAATATGGAAACTTTCGAAGATTTTTAAAAAAAAAAAATAATAGAATCCCATATCTCGAATGTAATGGCCAAATTCTTCATACAAATGAAGAGAAGGCCACTGAATTCGGTAAATATTTTCTTTCTAGTCACTCAATAACAGATGGCTTTAGTGACACTCAAACCAAACAATTAGTACAAAACAGCATTAACTGTATTAATCTATCTTCAATAGAAATAAATAATATCCATATACCAATTTCTCTTGTTAAAGACACCATTTCTTCTATTCGCATAAAAAAAGCAGCCGGTAATGATAGAATTTCAAATAGGGTCATTAAAAATATACCAAAAAATGCTGTTCAGTACATAACATCCCTATTTGAAAGTTGTCTGCGACACGGATATTTTCCAAGAAGATGGAAAATTGCTGAGATCATTCCCATAGCTAAACCTACTCAACCATTGACGCAGGCGTCTAGTAATCGCCCAATAAGCTTACTCAGCTGTTTAGGCAAATTTTTTGAAAAAATTATCTACTTTAAGATGAACGACTTTGTAGAATCAGTCTTGTTCCAATCGAACAATTTGGTTTTAGGAAGGAACACTCGACGACTCACCAATTGAAGAGAATCACAAATATGGTAAGAGAATCACTTACAAGCAAAAAATCCTTAGGTATGGTTTCGTTTGACATTCAAAAGGCATTCGATAGTGTTTGGCACGACGGCCTACTTCACAAACTATTTACTCAAAATTTTCCCACTTACATTCTTAGAATTATTCAAAGCTTTTTAAAAGACAGGCTTTTTTATGTCAAAATTTTTTCTGATTCATCTCCTCTGTTCCCCATAAAAGCGGGCGTTCCACAAGGTTCGACCTTATCGCCGCTCCTATATAACTTGTATATTGCCGATTTTCCAAAAGATTTACACTGTGAAAAAGCCTTCTTTGCTGATGATACAGCTATATTCTGTAGTTCTAACGATTGTCAAAGCATATTAACGAATTTACAAAATGCTTTATTTAATATCGAAAAGTTTTTCCACAGGTGGAAAATTAAAATAAACCCATCGAAATCACAAGCAATATTTTTTTCAAGAAAGAGAAAAGCCTCAAATCTACCTCAACAAAATTTGTCGATCTTCAACACCCCAATTGAATGGACAACAACAATAAAATACCTTGGTATCAATCTCGATAAGACGCTAACATTTTCAAATCATATTACTGTTTCTATCAAAAAAGTTTTAATAAAAATTCTATATCCGCTTTTAAATAAAAATTCTCATCTAAGCAAAGATAATAAGCTCCTCCTTTATAAAGTCGTCATACTACCTACATTAGTATATGCTTCTCCTTGCTGGTACAAATGTGCTGAATGTCACCTGAAAAAACTTCAAATTTGTCAAAACAAAACTTTAAAAATGATTATGAATCTTCCCTGGCATTTTTCCACACTAGCACTACATGATATCACTAAAATCTCAACAATCAAGTCTAAAATTACAACACTTTCAAATAAATTTGAGAATAAATGTTCGAGTCACGAAAATGTATTAATAAATTCCCTTGTTTAAGCATACCAATTTAGTTTAAGCTAGTATTAAGTTAGATTTTAAGATTGTCTTATTCATAGTTTAAGTTTTTCCTTTTTTTTGCATCCATTGAGTTTTTTTTTCGTAATTTTTCTCATAATAATCTCCACTTTCATATGAACCCTCTATTATAAAATCTTTAGTTGCTAAGAATCATTGTATTCTAATCTCTATATGTAAAAAAAATATTCTACCATGTGTAACACGATTTCACTGAAGAAGAAATAAATTTGAATTTGAATTTGAAAAATGAACTAGTTCAGATATCTTTAGTTCAGTAGTTCAACGGCTCACCTCTCATCTGGATCTGTATCTGAACCAGGGATGGAAAAGTTGATACAATTGTATCGAATTCGATACAAATGAGTTTGTTAGAGTATAAAAGTACAATTTGCCTAAATTCGATACAATCTATCAATCAATGAATATAGAGCATTCTTGCCGACTGCAAAACAACGAAGCAACACAAAAATTAGTCAATTTCAGATTGTTGGACTGAAATAAATTTAATGAAGAAAGAGTGCTATGAGTTGATGGTTGCAAATATTTATACAATTGCTCAAGGCGTCCTCTCTATTCCACATTCATCAGCAAATGTTGAAAGAGTTTTTCCTATTAGACAATTATACTGTCAAAATGTCAAAACCGACTTTAAGTCGAAACTTGCTCTGCTTTAATCGAAACAAAAACTTAATTAGGAACTCATCCTGTTATGAATTTAAAGTAAGCGGCAATATTTTGAACATAAATGTTTAAAAAGAGAGCATTCAGAGAGCTCATAGACTAAATTGTGAACTGAAGATTTGTAGAAACTAAAGTATTTTTTTTTTGTAAGGTTTTGTTATAAAGTAAATAATGTTTATTAATGTTAATTTATTGTTAATTTATTTTTGTTTGTTTATGTATTTGAAAATAAAATATTTTGAGTTTATCTTATATTATTATTTATTCATGCGAAAAATAGTTTTCAATACAATTGGATCCATTTCAGTACAATTTTAAAACAGTTTTAAGTACATCTCAAAAATGTAGTTTTCCATCCCTGATCTGAACTAGTGAGTTGTGAAACACAAACACAATACAGATGACGGTGACGGCTCAGTAGTTCACTACGTCTACGGCTCACCACTTCAGAACCAGAAGAATGGTAAGTATGCCCATACAAAACCAGATTTATTCTACACGAATTCTTTGGGAACGTATCCTTTGTAGTTGTAGTAGTCCAGTAGTAGGTATACCATTCACTACCATATGAGAGAGAGATAAAACCACAGATAGATACATAGATATCGCACGCAGCTCGCAAGCGCAACCCGAAGGGGTGTTGCATCGATCCAATTCAAATCACTTTAAGTTCCATGGTCGAGCAAGTCAACCGTCCTCCAGTGTGTTGTGACTTCGGTATACACACATTTTTTTCATATCCCAACCTTAATTTCGTACTTCCTCTCAATCGAACTTGTAAACGAACATATACGAACGTTTGACTGGTCTATTTCTGGATATAAACTATACCTTATGGATGAGTATGAGAGATGAGATGAATGTATATTGCGTGACAGACACAACTCACTCATAAGTTCAGCTCGTGGTAAGTCAGAGGTGAATGGTGAAGCTGATTCTGAACTAAAAGAACTAGTGAGCTAAAAGAACTACTGAGCTAAATGAGTTACTGAACTATATTGGTGAACTAGTTCTTTTTAGTGAACGAGAGCTACTGAACTACTTCAGTGAAGTGAACTAGTTTGCCCAACTCTAAACTCAACTAACCATCTGGTATTCGTCATCTAACGGATGATTTATGATGTAGAAGAGGTGGAATTGTTTGAGTCTCTGACCTACTTGGTGAATATGAATTTCAAATCTTTCTTATTGAAATCAAATGAAATACATGTATAAAGCATGAATTTTTCCTTGTACCGGTAATTTATGACTAAACTAGTTGTACCTACCAAAAGTACATATTGCATAGTTATGGTAATAATATATACAAAAATAAAAAAACAACTTCTATTCACGTATAAATTGGTTTTTTTTAATTTTGTTTTCTTATTTTTACTACTTTTGCATAAATTCCATTTGAGGATCTTACATTTTGATTGAATTTACTGTTGAAATTGTTTAATTTATTTTAGTACTGCCGACAATAAATAGTACTACCTCGGGGGATTAGTTAAAAGAAACTTTTTATTTGCTTTATAAATAAAAAATACGTTTGCTAAAAGTTAAGTTAATATTGGTAAAAACTTGATGCGAAAGTATACATTGAATTTGTATAATAAGTTCGTGTTTTATTTTTAATCCTGCAAGTAATTTATCAGAACATTGTGCTACTGCTGACTTTGTCGTCAGTATTATACTTTCGCTCTCGCATAATACAATTAGTAAAAAAAATTTGTTTATATATATTCTTTTTTATATTTTTAGTGTTACGATTTTAATTTAATGATATCTAAAAGTTCTCAACGATTGGCTGGTGGTGGCTGTTGTTGATTTGGTTTTTTTTTTGGTTGGGCACTGTACGTTTAATGCTTTTAACCGAGGCTGTCGACACAGACGGTTTGGAGAGTGTTGCCCCGAATCGTAGTTCGAAATTGTTCAGGAAGAGCTTGCTCCAACTGTAAAGAATCGAAATAGTCTATTTATTTACTACATATTAAACCAATTTAGGAAACTTACGAAATCTCCATTAGCCATTGGAATAGAAACATTCATTTCGGATGATTTGGAGCTAATAATCGCAACGCCTAGGGAATCCTTAGATAAATACATCTGACAGCCATCGGTTTTATCGATTGAAACAGTTGGAACGTTTCCAAGAACCTTAAATAGAAAATGACATAAAATTTACTCGCTCTGCCTATGAGAACCAAATAGCTCAACAACTTACTTGCATTTGAACACTTTGGCAATTGACAAACTCAATCGAGGAGACAACCGAGTCAAAGAGCAAGCAGCATTTTTTGCAAGAATCCATCACGACGTTGTTCACCTTACCCTTTACGGTCAGAGTAGAGTTCTCGCACTTAAATACGTAAACGACATTGTTCATCTCGGCGTTCTCCACCACTAAATTGGGATTTGATCTTTGGTGCTCCTTTAAATACAACGCTTTTAGTTCTCTCAATCAGACTACTAACTAATGTAAGACTTACAATAATCCATTTCTTGCCATCCCGAGTAAATACAGGCTCCTTCGCAACAGCAACACCTTTTGGAGGAACAGCTGGTTTGCCGCCAACTTGTTGCGGTGCTTTGAAGGGAGCCGGTCCTGTGCGCAGAGTTGGATTCTTATGGGTTTGCATTTCAGAGGTTACTTTTTTCAGATCTACAGAGAGATTACGGTTAGAAATGTATATGTAGTTGGCATAGCGATGTTAAATTTACTTTTAGTAATATCCGCTCCTTTGTTGATTTCGGCAAACAGCGCACTACGTTCATCAGCGGATCCCTCGTTTAATGACATCGAAGCCAAATCGAATGCGGGTGGTGGTGGCGGTGGTGGACACCCAGCCATTGATGGAGGTGGAGGTGGGTTACCGGCAGGTGTTCCTTTACCTGACCACACTAGTCCGGTGGTGTGGTACTGTTTTATGTATTGTTGCAATTCGGTGAGTGTTTGAATCCATGCTCGGGCCCACTCAACATGAGTGGAATTCTTCTCTTTCCAATCTTTCAAAACACGGTTAGTGTAGAATTGACCGGCATCATTCATTTCTTTTACATGCGGTCCAGGCGTTGGTGACTAACACAAAAATATTTAGAGAATTATAGGAAGAGATCCTAGCCGAATGTCAAATTAAAGATGAATACTTACAACACAAACCCAACCTAGTGCTGGAATACTTTCACTTATTGCCGACAAGTGATTGAAAAACGGCGAAGCACGATTTTTCTCTCTGAAACTCTGGATTGCAGAAATTTGGTCTGATGTTGGTTTCAGCAATTGCATTTGCCTATCCTGCGAAGGTTTTGCACTTTCTGATGCTAAAATCACATACTGAGTTTGTGCACTGAAAAAGCAAAGATAGATAATTTGTTACAACTTTATCGTATACGATTTATTCTCACTCACCCAAAAGCAGCTTTTACCAGTTTCGCATGTGTGGCCACATCTCCACCAATTTTCTGCGATAGAACCAAATATTGGTTCAATGGTCCGTTGACAATGTCTTGATATCCTAACACACTCATACTTTCAACTATTGGCGGCGGTGGCGGTGGCAAAGGTGACTGTGGATCCTCGTCTGGCAGATACTCTTCGAGAACTGTTGTTGGGATATTTTCTAAACTACCGTCAACGTCGTTATCGTTCTCTTTGCTGTAGCTATCGTTTAATTTACTCAGCGAATTCTCAATGCGCTCTATGCGTTCGTTAAGATTTTGTGACTTACGTTGTTGCTGACTATCTGACTGTTCGTTGGCTTCAGAGTCGGGGTTCGGAATTGGTGGCAGTTCCGTTGATTCTAAATCGAAACTACTGCGTTTCTTTTCCAGTACGGAATCAAAGGTTTTATTGGCGATTTCAAGCTCACGTGCCGACACTGAACGTTCGAGTCGTTCAACAAGATGCTCCAAGCGATTGAGTAAATTTTCTAGATCTGCTGCGACCGATGGTCTAAAATCTGGGTCACACTCTGAAAAAAAGAGCTCAAATTAAAAAAAAAAAAAAAAACACAATATTTTAATGTGAAAACGAAGAAAACGTGCAAACATAGCCATTGGATAATTTTATATTCGTTTTTCATATGTTGAACAGGATACAAGAACAAAACGCAAGAATAAATAAATGGCAAACGTATGTAAGTGCTCTATAGCAATATACCCTCGTCAATATTAAAATATATACATACATAAATATATACTTAAAACACTGAAATAAAAACAGATGTGGGTATACTCGTACGTAAATTCATATATAAAATAAATAAAAGAGTAAGTAATAAATCACATGGAGTGGGCTTGCACATGATCGCAGAAGTCATTTGAAAAACGTAAAAACCCAACATAAATAAAATAAAAGTTGTAAGTTGAGAGAAATATTATGAACAAGTTTATTTTACATTTTTAAAGTACATATCTACTCGAAACATAATGCTTACTCTCTCATAGGATTATGGACCTTCATGAAACGATTTCAAGTGTGGATATGCACGATGGCGTGGTGTGACTAAAGATTAGTCCAAAATATGCCAAAGCAATGCAATCAACTTAAATTTGCTATAGATGGCTATTCCCATATTTGGTAGGCTTCACTTAGACCAAAGTAGATCCATTGTGTTGCCACATGAGCCGATTATTATCGGTACTCTTGGAACCATTTTGAGAGTTGGATACATTTCCATATTTTATTCATTACCGTTGAGGAAATATCTTGAAGGTTTATAAAGAAGTATTTTCCCAGAACCCTTTTTTCTTAAGGAGGAGAGTGCTGTGCAACTGCATATTAGGTTATAGGGGGATTCCTCCTCCTCCTCCTCATTCATGCAGCTGTGACAGAAGTCATTGGCGAGGATTCCCAGCATGCTGGCATGTCAGCATATTGCGCAATGACCTGTCAATACGCCAACTAGTATGCCGATATTTGCTCTGCTAATTTTTAGCAGGTTGCAAGTTTTACGTCGATTTAGCTGTGGCCAAGTCTGTCTGGCGTAGCTACACGTATCAAGATTACGCCATCTTTCATAAGCCTGTTGCAATGCTTGTGTAGAGATTTTGTGTTTTATTGTTTCTATTGGTACATGAGGTTCACTTTTTGTGGTAAAATTCCAGTTTTGTACCTTTGCTGGCTAGCTCGTCTGCCTCACAGTTACCTGGTATATCACTGTGACCAGGAGCCAAGCACAGCGTGAGCATACATCTGCTCGATGTATCGTTTAGAGAGCACGCCAGTACCTAACCAATTTTGATCTTATAATTGGTGATTCGAGTGCTTTTAAAGATGCTTGGCTATCGGTGTAAATGAAAATGTCCCGATTGTAAAATCGATTTCATCGACAGCCGCACAGCGGCTCCACGAATAGCCATCACCACCGCCTGGAAGACACTATAGTGATCTGGAAGTCTTAGTGCCAAGTTCAGGCTGAGCTGGCCTGAAAATATACCCACTCCTATACCATCACCTGTCTTGGATCCATCCATGTAGATCTCCAATGCGGATTTGTCATTTAGACAGATATTTTCTAACCATTCCTGTCGGCTGCGAATATTAGTCCTATATTTTATATTGAAATCTAGGAGCGGTGTCAATAGTTCGTGCTTCCTGTATTTATTTTGTCCACTACTATCAGTAAAAACGTTCGTTAATAGGTGACTACGGAATATCTTAAGGAATTGCCGACCCAATCGTATCTCCACAATGATTTTTTTTTGCAGAGATCCGTAGATACCACCATCCAACGACGAAAGTGACAGTAGATGGGTCATTGTAATACGTTTCGAAAAGGAGACGCAATGCAACGAAATCCTGTGTTGGGGACAGCTGAAATACATAACCGGAAGCTTTATTCGATGGCGTAGGCGTAGAACACCCACCCTGGTAAATATGAAAACTTGATATGTATAACATCTTAAAGTCATAGTCAAATAATCTTACAAATTGATATTATAATCAAGTCTTTGGCAAAGTATTTTAACTAGTGCTCTATCGCTTTCGACTGACCAAAGGTACTTCACCTTAAATAAACACTATAGTGTGATATTCTATGCCTTTAAAGGGGAACTCTAGTCCAATAAATGTCTTTATTAGTTTATAAAGAATGAAGAAATAAGCGGGTATAACACTAAGTGAAATGTAAACAAACAAAAGGCAACGATCATTGGTAGAATGGATGACTGGAAATAGGTCATCCAGAAGACAATTAATAACTGAATTCATTCGAAAAGAAAAGTGACAACATGAACAATAATCATTTCAGAGAAAAGACACAATTACATCCTCTCAAGTCATAAAGATTAACTAATCGTTATGAAGATGAACATGAACACACGTGTAAGAAATATTATCGCGTCCATTTTAATTGAACATAAAATCCGTTAGAAAAAATCTCGACATAAACCCAATTCTTCTTTTAGGTGGCGCTACAGTTCGGTGTGAATCAGGGCCTAATTCTCGCAAACATTTGTGTGTGCATTTTATATTTTCGCACGAATGGAAGCGACCTACAGTTTTTTTTGGCGATTCCGAACGGCGAGTTGAGAAGCTCCTTATGACAGATGATACTCTTTGAATGCTTGTCAAACATTCGAAAGAGGTGGCACCGTGAAAAAGCTTTTAGGTGTTTGCTGTGATTGAACCCGGGGAGCATTGCGTAGCAGCCCAACGCAATTACCACTACACCACGGTGCCCACCCATGAACCCAATTAACTTACAAAAATCGTTGTTTTAAGAAAAGTTTACAAAGTCTACATAGGGACATTTAACATATGTACATATGTAAATAACATGCGACTGTAAGTTTGGGTATACCTACATACATACATACATAAATATGTAATACAATGAAATAAATAAAAAAAAAATATTTTTTAGCTACAGTAAAACATTTAAATTGATGACCCCTGTTTTTTTAAGTCATTAATTCCATTTTACGAGTTTTTAAATGATGACACTTCTCGAGTAGAAAGGTGGTTGTGTTTTAAATATTTTGGGTGAGATTCTTCAATGTAAGTTAGGTTATGTAACACTTTTTTATTCATTCAACTGTGGATTAAAAAGTTCGTCGCCTATCTTTTATTTTATTCTGGTTCGTTCCTCCTATATCGAAGTGTGTCTCTTCATTTAAATTTTAAAGTTTCAGTCATGTGTTGCATTTAGTTCGGCTCAAAAACACGTGTTTAAAGGGGAATCTGGCTCATCGTACACAACAGTTAAAAAGTGGGTAGCTGAAGAGGTGGACGAGGTGCAGTTGAAGATGGCTCACGGGGTGCAAGACCATCAACCTTAATTACAAAGGAAAGCACAGACAAATATTGTGTCCCATCATGGAAGACTGCGAAATGCAGTTAAGGCAGGTGGCTCAGATCATCGGTGTTTCGTTTAAACGAAGTTGGTCCGAATCTGATTTCAGTTTGGTAAAAACACACTCGACTGGCGACGTCTTGCGAGTGTTTTTATGTTTTTTTTTTAATCAGATTTGTAACGATAGATACAAACTGGGTCTTACATTTTATTTCTGAGATCAAACACCAGTCAAAGAGTGGAGAAGATCTGGATCATGAACACGTTATACCATTGTCGGATAAAGTTATCATATCGGATTTTATGGAGCCCAAGGCGAATCAAAGTTCATTGATCGACTCTCTTGCTAATGGTTAAACAATTGACTCTGATTAATAAAAAAAAGCGTCCGGCGTGTTAAACCATAGCTGTGGGTTTGAAAATTACTGCCACATCCTCGCTATTCGCCTGATCTGGTTCCATGTGACTTTCATCTACTCCCAATTTTAGATATCATTTGAGACAAAAGATTTTGAATGAATGAAGTGCTCGAGAGCTTGCAGTAAGTGTTTTATTTGAAAGCATTGAAATATTATTTTAAAAAATGGTGTAATGCTTGATGAGGTCAGATGAAGTGGAAGGAGTGTAAATAGAACTAATGTTTAAACTCTAAGTTTGAGTACTTTCAGCAGTGTAATATACACTATTAGCTATAAAACCAAAAAACAAGTGATAGCTTTTTATCGATCAAAGTAAACAAACGAGTGAGTGTTCTCATAAGACATGTTGAGTCAAGCGAAACAAAAGGCAGAGCATGGGTTTTAAATGTAAATATGTATTTTGCTTTTGTATTTTGTATTATAAAAAAAACGTTATTGTTGTACAGATATTAACCATATACTCGTATAAACAATAATTTTAGCTTACTGAGTCACAGTTCACCAGGTAAGGTTACTCCTCTAATTTATCGCCCTTTTCGATTTATTTATCTGCGATATGATATCGCATTGAGATTGGGAACTACCCAAACATAATTTACTTTAATTTATTCTTGGAAAACCCAATATTAAATATTTAGGGCTAATCGTAGATATTCTTGTCTATTATTTGGAACTGTACCAGTGTACGATGATAAAATCCATGCATCAAAATATAAGAAAATTAGCATATTCATCTCTACATAGTACTTTGTATTAGAATCCTATTTATTCTGATCATAATACTGTTTATTGAGTTCATTTCGTATTTATGATATAAGAAACATAAACCAAGAGGATTTGGTTAAATGTTGGTATTCCCATTAAGGAAGAGCTTATGTTTAATATAATTTGCCTGAGTTCATGTTAGCACCAGCTGTTTAACCACACAGAAACGCAGCAGCTGAAAGAAAAGTCCCAGAGATAAGTTTGATAAAAAAAAAAAAACAAATTTAGAGATCGTTTAAACGTAAAGACTGTCGGAAATTACAGCCCTATTTTGAGATTCGTTCGATTTTCGAATGATTTTTTTCGTATTTTGACACTCGAAGGTATAAAATTCATTAACGAAAGATAACATGAAATAAACTTAAATTCAAAATTGCAATCGTATGAATAATGACAGTTATTTCAAAGGAATAGAATCACAAAATAGAACTAATGGAGGCCGGATGATTTCACGATCACTCATAAAAAATAATGCGAACATTTATGAACCACTGTTGATTTTTTTTTTTTTGTATTCACAAATCTACTCCGCAAATTTTGGTTTTGCTCCGCTTTTTTTCTTCATCTACTCCGAAATTTCATTTCTGTGGTCCGAACCCTGTACAGTAGCCTCTTGATAAAAATTTAAAATTCTCTTTTCATTGAGAGAGAGTTGACGTAAAAACCTTGAAAATGGTTTAGATTTTTGACGGGAGTATTGCAAATTAGTTGAAACGAGAAATTGGTTTCCCCAACTCTCAATTTCTTATCGGTTCCTCACTTAATCAGTAACGGTAACTTCACCATACACATTCATACTTAACCAACAATTTGCAATTTTGTTTTCAATTGAAACAACTTGTTTTTATTTAAATTAACCGACAGTATATTTGATGAACATCTCTTCAATGAAACATTTTTGCGAGATCATATCAGTTCACTGATTCAAATATTGTTACTACGGTACATAGGAGATGTCTCCCAAGCATTTATATCTCACGAAATAAAAATAAGTTGATCAGTTTTAGAAGTTAGTATCAAAAACTACTGCGAAGGTATAACACTGGCAGTAGGATGGAGGTATGTCTGAAGAAATCGATTCTAAAATAAGAAACATCTGAAAAAATTTCTGTGAATCATAAGCAAGGACAAAAAACTTTCAATAATACACAAGTCTCCAGTTATCCTGGACACCACCCATAAAGTTAGTTGAAACCTTACATCTGAGTTTCCTATCACTTTGCCGATCTGTCTGTCTCTCGTTATTGTCCTTCATGTGCTCGCGCTGTGTGTAACATTATAAGAGTATTCATATCCCCTTTAGCGTGTGTAAGTTACAAAAAAAAAAAAAATAAGAAAAAAAGATTCACAGCTTCAAAACCATTTTTAGTTAAGCGTATCTCGGAGAATACGTAGTATATTTTTAGGCTTCAGTTAATCCGATCAGCCAAGTTAGCTTGAATAATACTCTGCTAAAGGAGGTTCTTCTTTATGTACTCATGTTATGTTTACATGTATGTATATACAGTCCACTCTCGATAAATGAAACTCTTGATAAAATGAATCTCTCGTTAAATTGAAGTTTTCCTTGGTTCCTTGAAAATCTCTCGGTAAATTGAACAAACCCTATGTATTTATCTACACTCGTTAATTTAAAGCGATTGTGCTGGCTGCTCGCCACACAACACGCTATAAATTAAAGTAGACAAGGCGACTTTTTGATAATTTGAACTAACGAATGTACGTAAACAAAACACCGGAGGAATAAGTTTCTTGTTCGAATCTGTATACTTTTGTTGATATATGATAATTTTTTTTCTCTACGTAATTCAGTTTGCATTTGACCGTGATCCATGGCGTATGTAGCTGAGCTCTACGTTGCATTGGTCAAAAGTCGTGGAAAAAAAATTAGTCAACATATACGACAGGGTAATCCCAGAAGTGCCCGACCTGACGATAGATAACGGTTGTTGTTTAAAAAGAATGACTGTTCTAGGAAGTATCAATCTTATAAAGCTCATATTTGAATTTTGACGACGCTGCGTTGTTTAGTATTTGTTCGGCAGCCATCAATAGTGAACGCTCTCAATGAACTTTTAAAATTGGTCATCGTTCTTTCATCCGAAAGGCCTCAATCCAACCAACATCAAAACGGAGCTGGATTCTGATCTGGCGGAGTCTGCTCCTTCGTTTACAACAGTAAAATATTGGGTGGCAGAGTTTAAGCGAGGCCGTACGAGCTGCCAAGACGAACATCGCACAGTTGCCAAGACGTAAATATGAAATGATTTTTGAAAAAATGCGTGTGCTCTCGATAATTTGAAATATTTTTTATTTCTTCTCAATAATTACAACTTTCGTTAAATAAAACTCTCAATAAGTTGAACTTTTTGCCAGGTCCCCACAGATTCAATTTATCGAGAGGCGACTGTATATCTTTCTTTATTACCTGCCGATCTGCAGTAGTTCAAAGAGAAAAAAACAAACTGTTCAAAATCGAAAATACATAAACGTCATTTATGATTTAAAAATAAAGGAGATATGTATGTATGTACTTGTAACGAATGATGATATGCGGTGTAAAATGGAGAATCGGGATCCAAATAAGATATTAAGAGTAAGCTTAGATGATTTCAGGCACGGAAGCTAAACCGAAATTAGATGGCGGCACTGCAGCGAAATTGCAAATACGAGATATGGAGTGTCATTTGTGAACAAATTAATCACAAAAAAAGACAAGCAATGTTACTTAGACCAAACATGTGGGTCCTTCGTACCTGCAAAGACACCGCAGATTTAGAACCACCCAGGTAGAAATATGAATCACAGGAGTTTTTTTTTGCTAACCAGTCCTCTGTCCTCTGGCTCCTCAAAGGAGTAATTACTAAGAGTCCTCATTCTTTTGTCAGCAATGGCGGGGAAACCAATGTCAACTTCCATTTCCACTTTGAAAATTGGTTTTTAAAGTGCCTTTAAACGTTCGCCAGTTCAGAGAGAAGTACATTGCCAATTTGTTCTGAAACTGAGGGCGCCCATTCCATTTCGTGTGAGGTATTATTGTTTTTAAAATGTACGAGTCACATCAATAAATCAGCATCCCAGCGGTAACACATGAAATACTCGTATGCATGACTTTTTATCACTTATGTACATCAAAACCCTCACCCCGAAATCTAGGTGTGAATGTCACAAGAATATTACATTCTTTCGGCACTGGAGGTACGCCGAAGTAGATATCGGTTGTCAAAGTAATTGGGAACAAAATAAAACACACCCTCATCTGTCAAATCAATTAACAATAAATTCCATTTCTCTCGATCACAAATAACATAAATACACAAATGTACTAAAAAAGCATCTAATATTAAATAGCGATATGTATATGAATTATGTATCAACTTTGAACTTTTTAGCACCGCCCACGAAAATGTTTATTTTCGAATTTGCAATCTTTGGCTGCACTTTTTGTCAACTTAAATTGTGTACACTTGCTAAGATTATTATAATTGAAAAAAGATTCAATTATTTTTCACACATACAGAATTATTATTCCACGATTATTTGATAGTGTTGTGGGGAATTTTCTATTTTTAGTATTTTTTTTTTTTTTGGTTTTTGTTGTTTATTTATTTTCAATGCCAATGATTTATCTTATTTTGTTGCAAAACACAAACACACCCAGAACGGAGAGCAGGGAGAGCTGGCTAATTATTTTTGACCCTCTTCTGACATAATTCATTCATTAATTTCTACGACACGTCGCGTCATCGTTGGCGGCCGTTGAAGGATTCAATTTGGTTTGGGATTTGGGGAATATCACGGCCACGTTTACCTGGATTGTAACAGGTTTTCGTCTCATTAATTATTAGGGTACGCCCACAGCACATGCCCAAAGTTTGACCCATTAAATGCACGAACGGTTTTTTCACGGAGCGCGTTCTTGATTCTTACTTTTTACATAATTCTTTCTAATTAGGGTGTTGCGACATTTTCGGTTTCAGTGATTTTCATCCGCGCGAATTAACTCTCAAAATCAAAATACGCGTAATATACACAACGACTACAGACGCAATATGCGCTGTGGCAGCTATTCTCTACTCTAGGTGCGCTAGCTACTCTAGGTAACGTGCAAATACTAAATGAAATATAAAAAAAAAAAAAATAGTAATATTAAAAATATTCAAAGCTTATGTACGGAACGAAGCTAATGTCGTCAGGCTGGTGTACTCGACTCGTAGTAGTTGTGTTGTGTTTGTTGTTATTGCGGCGGACATCCGTGAGAATTTCGATAGTGGTTATCGCAACGAGCTACGAGTAAGTGTGTTTACCTTCGATTAATCATCACCAAAACACTGTAAGGTGTATGAATATGGTGTGTGCTGTAGTACTCGTTACTTAGCTGCAAGCTACAAGATAAGATAACCAATTGTTTAAAATCATTCGCGGTATTATTCGGAAAGATACATTTGAAGGTGGAAGAGGTTTCCTTAACACCTACTAACATAATAATTTACATTTTTTTTTTTTCTTAATTAATGTGTGAGTGTAATAAAATTGAACAAAAAAATATTTATGTTAGGCGTACGCAGGTTAGTAGTAAAAACACTATACGCACATTTTATGCGATATTCACATTCGATCTGAACGTACTTCGGTTTTTGAAAATCTATTTTAAGACGAAATCGCGGAATTCGCGCGAGCAATGATGAGTCTTTTCGTGGGAAATTTTCAATTTACACTGAATTTTGAGAAAATTGTCAGCGCGAAATACCGATGCCGAATGACTTGGAAATGAATTTGTGCGCAGAAAACAAACTGGATACTCCTCTCTTCTATATGTACAGAATGAGTAATTTGCCATAGATTATTTAAATCGATCATACACAAAGATATATTCAAACGAATCTAAAATAAAACTTTGTTAGATTAGATACGAGTATTAGCTGTGTGCACACACAATTGAAAATAATATAACATGATTTGCCGTTGATAAATAATTCTATAATCTAGCGGTAAGTGGGCAAAAAGCTGCAACTTGCTGAGATAAGAATAAGTGATGGTAGATGTGTTGGGCTGGACACAGTCTACAGGAGACTATTAGATAGAGAAAACCATTTTAATTTATTTTAGAAAGTCGAGTGTCAAGTAAGCCCTTCGGTGGTATGGGGCTTAGCTTATCACATCAGTACCGGAAACTAACCTCCTGATCCAAGAGAAGCAGTTACGTTGTCTTCTCCATAGTAGTCGCTGACGGTGGTCTCACTTTAACTTAAGAACGCTAGTAAAGTGTATTCCATATATTTCACCCCTTCGGGTAGGGGATAGAATATACCCGAGGAAGGCATGCCTGTCGTAAGAGGCGACTAAAATCCAATCTCCGTATACCGAGTGTATAGTGTATACAAAAATGCAATGGACAAAACAAAAAGATTAATTACCCCAGGTGGCAGTCCAGCTTTACTGGAAAATCCACCCTCTTCGGAGGTCGGCTCTACGGATTCTGGGGAGAGCCATTTATTGCAATCCAATGACCCTTTCACAAGAAGTGCAAGGGTATCTCGATCTCCTCCATCAAGATCGAATAACTCTGGGAAAAAAAGTCCGCCGGGAGCGCCGCAGCGCGAAAATCAGGACTTAGCGAAATATAAAAGCTTTGAGGAAGAAAATAAAGTACTCCGAATAAAGCTTAACGAAATGGATCTACTCTATCAAGATCTTAAGAAAGAGATAGATCTATTAAAAGAAGAGAATAAGGTTCTAAAGAACACACACTCACAGAAAGAGCGCGAATGTGCTCCAGCACTATTAGATAGTCGGGAGTACCACACCGATGAAGAAGAGCTAGCACGCGAAACGAATCGGGTCCCTAAGAAAAGACCTACTAAAAAACGGAGAGCCGGTTCTTCGCCCGAAGTCGTGCCCTTAAACGAAGAAAAGCGTAAAGAACTGCAAGAAAATCAACGTAAAACGCAATTTCGTTTACCGCCACCAATAAACATCGTCGGGATAACGGAATATAATAAGTTGCATAGCCTCCTTAAAGGAACGATAACATCGAAATTTAAGGTCACATCTTTGAGGAATAATGCGTGGAAGATTAACGTCGATGACCATGACGACTATCGCGCACTGTCCCAGAAACTTAATATCGATAAGATTCAGTGGTATACTTTCGAAATCAAGTCAGAAAGGCCACATCGTGTTGTAGCAAGGGGACTTCACCCCTCGTGCACAAAAGAAGAGATTATGAGCGACCTTCAAGACAAGGGCTTTAAAATTCTTGATGCCGTTAATATCATCAAGAAGGAGAAGCAACAATCCGAAATAGATAAGGACATCTTGGTAAGGCGTGGAATTCCGCTTTTTATGCTAACATTCGATAAAGCTGATAGTATCGACGATATTTATCGAATAAAAACCATATTGAATATCGTGGTCAAAATCGAGCCCATGCGTAGAAATTTAAAAATAATTCCGCAGTGCAAACGTTGCCAAGGATTCAATCATACGCAAACGTATTGCAAAAAAGAACCACGGTGTGTGAAATGCGCCGGAAATCGCCTCTCCCAAGACTGTCGAGTAAACAAGCAAGCCTCTGCAATCTGTGCTAATTGTAAGGGAAAGCACCCGGCAAATTATAGAGGCTGTGAAGTAGCCAAGGAGTTGCAAAAACGAAGAGATACACTCCATAAGCCTCAAAATAAAATAATAAAACCGCTAACTAAGGCAAATGGTAAGATCGGTCAGGAGAACGTAAACAAACAAAAACCACCGGGTTCAGAGCGGAAGAAGGTGGTGATAACAGATAAGCCCTCGACTTCTGGTCTTAAAATAAACGGTAATAAAAAGCCATTAGAAAAGACATCGGGTAATAGCCCTCGGACAGCAGGAGTGCAGACCTACGCCCAGGCTGCAGCATCCGAAAAATCAAAAAACCTCGAAATCCCAACGGACCCTGCTTCTCAAGTTTTCTCAATTATTCTCGCGAAACTTGAAGAGCAAAGTAAAATAAATAACATGATTCTCGATAGGTTGGTTAAGCTCGAGAGTTATTCACGGAAAACGCGTACTTCACCTAGAATATGAATGAAAAAATAATGTTAAAAATATGTACTTGGAATGCAAACGGACTTTTGCAAAAACTTGACGAATTGGAAATATTCATGCGAGAAAAAGATATTGACATTTGCTTGATTTCTGAAACTCACGTGAAAAAGGAATCGCATTTAAAAATAAAAGGCTATACTGATTACCACGCTTGTCACCCTTCGGGCAAAGCGAGAGGCGGATCTTCCTTGTTTATTAAAGACTGCATTGAACAATGCGAAGACCTAAATATAGAGCTTGAAACTCTGCAACTGTGCACAATTCGAGTTAAAAATAGTCAGCGTATTATTAAAATCTCATCTATCTACTGTCCACCGCGTTCCGCGCTTGAAAAAAGTGATTTTACTAACTTATTTAAATCGCTGAAACCTAATTTCATTATTGGCGGCGATTTTAACGCGAAACATACGTTCTGGGGCTCTAGATACATCTCGCAAAAAGGTAGAATGCTCTATGGGGCAGGTATGGAGTACAGTTGTGATTTTCATTCGACGGGCAAACCGACCTACTGGCCAGCTGATACTTTGAAAATACCTGACCTGATCGATTTCTTCGTGGTGAAAGGAATATCTAACAACCACATAAAAGTTGAAGAGAGCTTTGATCTGTCGTCTGATCATTCCCCAGTTATTTTGACATTGAGCGAAAAACTAGTATATAACCGAGAGCCAGCGAAATTAACCCGTAGAACAACTAACTGGGAAGGCTTTAGGAACGAGATCGAAGTAAATGTTGAACTGAGCGTACCGCTTACGACACCCTATGAACTTGAGGTTGAAGTCGATCGCTTCGTTCAGATAGTACAGCTCGCCTCTTGGAATAATACGCCCAATCCAAGAAAAACGCCGGACAAATACGGTCTACGATATCCTTCTGAAATAAAAGAATTAATCAGGGAAAAAAGAAAAGCGCGTAAAAGATGGCAACAGAGTCGTGCTCCACAGCATAAAGCATATCTGAATCGTCTCTGCAATTTGTTAAAGAATAGCATTAAGGATTTTAAAAATCGTGCGATAGGCTCTTACCTTGAGAGTTTAACAGCGAAAAAAGATTCCAATTATTCCCTTTGGAAAGCCGTAAAAGGCACCAAAAGGCCCAAAATCCCTGCGCCGCCACTTAAAATAAATCAAAATGAATGGGCAAGGGAAGATAAAGAAAAAGCGGATATTTTTGCCGCCCATTTGGAAGAAACCTTTAAACCGAACGTTGGTCAAGTGGTTCATGACAACATCAACATCACAAGGATGGTAGTTCCACCATCTGACGATTTAACGCGCAGATCTGCGGCGCTTAGAGAACTCGAACGTGAGATCGCGAAACTAAAACCTAAGAAAGCTCCTGGTTATGATTTGATTACCGGAGAAATTCTCAAAGCCTTACCTAGAAAAGCATTAATTAAGCTTCTCCATATTATAAATGCCGCACTCAGATTAAAACACGTACCGAGCCAATGGAAAGTTGCGGAAGTCATAATGGTTTTAAAACCAGGAAAACCGTCATATGAAGTAAAATCATACAGACCAATATCGCTTCTTCCAGTCATATCCAAAATTTTCGAGAGGATATTACTAAGGCGTCTCCAACCGGTTATAGAAGCAAATAATCTAATACCTGACCACCAGTTTGGGTTCAGAAGTAAGCATTCGACGATCGACCAGGTGCATAGAATTACTAACGTAATCGAAAAAGCACTAAAAGAAAAAAAGATATGCTCAACCGTATTTCTTGACGTCTCGCAAGCCTTTGATAAGGTGTGGCACGATGGCTTGAAATGCAAACTACGACAAGTACTTCCCGCAAACCTATACGAGATTTTGAATTCATATCTCGGGAATAGACTCTTCCATGTTAGAAATGGAAATGAATACTCCGAGCTCAAAGAAATTTTGGCCGGCGTACCGCAAGGAAGCGTTCTGGGGCCGCTTCTCTATCTGTTATATACTCGTGATATACCGAAAGAAGATGGCACTATCCTTGCTACGTTTGCCGACGACACCGCTATCCTAGCGGTAGGTAAAACAATCGAGGAAACGACTGCCAAACTGCAAAACGCATTAAATAAAGTAAATGAATGGACGAAGGACTGGCGGATCGCCCTTAACGGAACTAAATCTGTTCACGTGAATTTCACTTATAGGAAAATTAATGACTTGCCCATTTTTATAAATTTGGCCCGAATACCCTTTGCAAATGAAGCCAAATACCTGGGAATGACACTCGACGCAAGGTTGAAGTGGAATTCGCACGTGAAAATGAAACGTAAAGAACTAGATATCAAATATAGAGAAATGTACTGGTTGATCGGAAAACATTCCCACCTCAGTACCGAGAACAAACTGCTTTTATACAAGCAAGTGCTAAAGCCGGTGTGGACCTACGGTATACAACTTTGGGGTTGTACCAAGAAAACAAATGCCAATATTTTACAAACCTTTCAAAATAAAGTGCTAAGAGAAATTGTCCAAGCACCGTGGTATGCTAGAAACGACGATATCCACAGGGATCTCGGAATTCCGACAATCGAAGCTGAAAGTAGAAGCTTCGCGCGAAAACATAGAAACCGACTAATCGGACATGTTAATAATACAGTCCTACTTATTTTGGATGAGAGCAATTTATTGCGCCGACTACAAAGAACAAAACCTTTCGACTTGGCGAGATAAGGATTAACCGCGTCTAAATTGTGGAACATGCAGGATCTTTCATTGGAAAGTAACCTGCCAAACGTTTATATTTCGTGATAGAAAAATTGCTTGATAAGTAGTATAACTTAGTTGCAGTATCTAACAAATTTATATCGAAGGGTGGTGTTTTTGGTCAGTAAGAATCTGACACTACTATGAGCACGCGCTTGCTATTCTCATAGTGTCTATGGAAGATTTTCACCTACCCTCGGCAAAAAAAAAAAAAAATAAAAAAATGTGTATTCGGTCTTTTCTGAGAAGAGAGAGAAAGACTATCGCAAATTTCTTAGATGGCGAGCCCGATTCTTTCTGCCATACCAACTTCGTTTGTGTTCACTTGAAACAGTTGAATCCCTGGTCAAGAACGTTGGTTGGAAGTGCTAAGACACCCTCTTCCAAACCTTGTCTAGCAAGCTCATCAAAGATCTTAACTTTTGTAATTCCATTGGGTCCTAGAACCCATACCAGATTCAATTATTAGCTTAGCCATGCGATCGAATCCAAGGAGGTGTTGTATTGTACAACTATTTTAGAAGTGGTTAGGGGGCAGTTGTACATAGATATGTATATTTGTCCAATGAGTACTGGAAGTCGAGTGTTGTCACATTCCAGGAAAATACCATCGCCAGACCCCTGTTCAGTTTGGGATCCATCTGTGAACAAAAAATACGACTGCATTCCTATCAAGGCTTAGATACTGGTAAGCGTACGGACCATTCTGAATCTAGGGAAAGTGGTAATTGAATTTCCGTAGCAGGTGCAATTTCGGTGTCATTTCATCGGAGTGCATATCCACAAAAGACTTACTTAAAAGCCTCGTACATATGTATATGTATGTTCATACATGTATAATAAAAGCCACCATAGACGGACACTCGTGGTCCCCTAAATTTTGTCCGGTTATGAAAGCAGTCTGGTTAAGGGGGGCAATCCCTTTAGAAATTTAAAAAAAATCGTTTTTTTTTTCTTGCACATTTCGAAAATATATTGTATTGAGAGTATTTTGACCCGAGGAAAAATTAAAATATTAAATATATAAATATTCTCTTAATAGAGTGTTGCTTCCCGAAAATGTGTCTGTTTTAGGGAATTTTCCACAGTTGCATGGATGAGGAGGAGGAATCCCCCTATCACCTACCATGCAGTTACCCAGTACTTCCTTAAGAAAAAATATTCTGGGTGATATTTCTTCAACGCATATCAATAAAATATGGATATTTATCCAACTCTCAAAACTGGTTCCAAGAGTACCGATAAGAATCGGCTCATGTGGCAATACAATGGACCTACTTTGGTCTAAGTGAATCCTACCAAATATGGGGATAACCACCTTACCTAGGGGATTGTCCGCTTATCGGAGCTGTCCGCAGGTAGAGCTACTGTGCATGAAAATATGTGAATAATATACTATTCGTTCGGAAACCAATGTACGAGTATCGTTAAAAAAATCCGACAAAATCCTTTAATTTTCTGAGATATTTTGTGTTTTATTTTATAGAGACTATGAACAGTTATCACTCGCCGTTGTAGACAAGGATCATCGCTTTCAATAAAAAAAAGTCAGACGATACTATGCACATGGGTCATCATCCTCATCCAACAAGAGGTGTCATTTTAAATCAATAGAAAAGGGAGGGCGTTGTGCGTGGTCTGCTGGCGTCAACAAGGCCTTTTAAGCATATAGACCAAGATGCTTTATGCTAAGTGGTTGCGGAAAGGTCCGATTGCTGTGATCTTCCCGGAATGGACACACCTGTGTTTGCAGTCAAGTTCTCAGCTATGGCGTCGATATTTTCAGCTGACCTTGCCGGACGAACACTAGTTCGAGTCCTCACATCACAAACCTGCTCGAGACGTGCAAATTTATCGATAAAATTCACTATAGCTGTGCGACAAGGCACTTGATGACCAAAATCAGTACGAACTTTACGAAACGTTTTAGCGATATTTTCACCATTTGGATATTTCATATTTCAACACGTTGCGTTGTGTGTATCGATCCACCACATCATCGCAATGTTAGTTGAATATTGGCAGCTCAATAATGCCGGATGAGCCGTTAGTAGTCCCCAGGATACTAAACAATTCAGTCAACTTTATACCACCGTCATTCTAGAAACTACAAATAGATCTTTTAAACGAAAACAATTTAATTAAATCGCCCACTCTGCTTTGACGTTTATTACTCGTAGTCCAACAGTTTCCGGACCCTATTTCCGCTGTTTTATTTGATTTTACAGTTAAACGAGAATGGGTGGATGGATGGGTCTCATTTTCTGACCATAATATTGCTTTATCTGTTTATCAAAGCAAAAAAAGCTAATTTTGTCGATTGTACCCAGACAAAAAAAAAAAAAAAATAACATTAACGTCGTCGGTCGGCGGCATCGAATTCCAACAAATCACTGATTATGAGAGGAAACCTCAATTTGTAGGTCCTTCCAGTTCAATACAAGCAAAATATTCTTTTGACGATTAGGGTCGGATGTACATACATAGGTATGTATATGTGGAATTCAATAACATATTCCCAGTGGGTAATCACTCACAAATGACACAAACCGAAATGAGATATTCTGTTAAGCCCATTACCAACCGCTGCTATTCGCAAAATAAGTTTTTTTTCTTATTTTAGGAATCGTAATTGTCACTTTTGGTTGACAAACAATGTGACTACATTTTTATGACTATTTCCGCTGGGCATATTTACGATTGAATATTCTATTTGTGCACTACATGCAGCCTAAGTTAAGATAGAATTCTGGATATTATTAGGGTAATGGAGGAGTATAAATTGAATCGATGTATTTATATAAATACTAGATACAAAATTGGTTCCGAATAACCACGAGTAGTGGAACAGAAGCAAATAGAAAGGAAATTGAAAATAGTCATAAACAAAAAACTCATCACAAAACAAAAAACATATGTACAGTGAAAACTCCCATTACGGGCAGCTCCCTTAGACGGACCGATCCTTTAGACGCAACAATTTTATTGACCAAGCTTTTATGTTTCAGATTGCATATGTTTTACGTTCTCTTAACCGAACACTCCCTTGATCGGACGCGGGCACGCATATCTGTCAGAAATTATTTAATTCCATTAGACGGTAAGAAAAACAAAAATATCCTCCGTGGCTTCACACCGAGTTTTTGTTTTATTTTGATTTGAATTTGAAAGCAAGTGGAATTGGTGACACTCGCAACAGATATAATATACAAACGAAAAAACCAAATGCAACAGAAATAACGCATACATTTAGTACAGTGTGGTACATTCTGTCTCTAGGCAGGTGGCGCGGTGGTAAATATGATGTGTATAGCAAAAGTACTCCCTGTATATGTATGAGTGAATTCATACCGATGTACTTACATACATTATATGACGTATTTTCTACAGCTCTATTTTTTTTGTAGATACCCAAACTCTTCGTCACACTAAGTTTGGGTAAGCGAACAAAAACAACTACCAAATACAGAAACACGTTGCAGAAAACAGAAACATTATATAGTGAATACAGCCTGCGTAGTTAGGTTAGGTTAGGTTAGGTTAGGTTGAGAGGCTGAGCCATCCCAAAACACTAGGCACCAGAGTGGGCCCATCGCGATCCCCTAAGAATCCATCCAAGGATGGCACCTAGACCGACATAATTTCCTCAAAGCATTTTATTCGGTCTACCTCCTCCAGGTTAGTTGCGTGGTTAGATTAGGTGGCTATCCACCGTACTCGTTGCCACGTGCGCTTGGAATCATTTTAAAAGTTGGATGAATTTCCATATTTTATTGATATTCGTTGAGGAAATATCTTGAAGGTCTATTAAGAAATATTATCCCAGAATCTTTTCTTCTTTAGGAGGAGAGTGCCGGACAGCACACAGGAGGTGATAGGATTCTTCTTCCTCCTCATCCATGCAGCTGCGACAGAAGTCATTTGTGAGGATTCCCAATATTTGTTCTGTTTTTTGTTTGTTTTGTTAATTGTTTCAAATAAGTTACAGTGTTTTTTTTTTATGTTTTGATGAAGTAAAATTTATTTAAAAAAAAAATGTATTTATCCCTTCAAAGGACAAAAATGTTGTCACCGTCGCTGCTCAGTTTAGGATACATCTGTAAACAAAAAAATATGACCGAATTTCTTTCCAGGGTTAGATACTGGTAAGCGTAAGAACCCATTAAGAGCTTAGGGAAAGTTAAAATTGAATTTACACAGCAGGTGCAATTTTGGTATAATTTCATCGGACGACATATCCACAAAAGACTTACTTATGCATTACTTACGCATGGTAGATACACATTTACAGTAAAAGCTCATAGTCCCCTAACTTTTGTCCGGTTAAGAGAGTGTCCGTTTGTAAGAACGCACAACATGGGGATTCACATGTCGTAAGCATGTATGTATGTCTAAAACCCGTCAAGCATAGAGTCATTTCAAACAAACCATTATCCTTTGGATTCTACCGCAACAACTCTGCGGTTGAATGAAAAACTTCAGTTCCCTTAACGATCCATACTTTCACCAGTTCTATTCCTAATCGATATAAATGAGTTGCTGTGAGTCAACCAGTAACAGCATTTTTAGTTTTGACGATGACATCACACTTATAGTGCCCAAATTAAAATACATATCTGACAGTGGGTGAAATAGCTTTTCACCCTTAGTGGATTTTATTGCAAACAAAAAAAAAACTCAATTTACCACGTTTTCTAGAAAGAACCCGTCTACTTTACCATAGCATAGATGCTTGCCTACATTAAAAACTACGTTCAACTAACTTTACAGTTTTTTCTTTAAATAAATCATTATAAAAAATGTTGATCAACTTTGCAATAATTTGCAACTGGTAGCACTGACTGATTTACGCCAGAAACTCGTATTGTGTACTACCTTTGGAAATTCACAATCTGTCCATGATGGATTACATTTCTCTTCAGAACTGAGAGTCGTTATATAACTCACTTGCTCCTGTATGAATAGCCGAATACATATTTATGAAATTTTAATGCGAAGCAAGCAACTGAACTGTCAAATAAAGCAACGAAACAACGAAACCCCCCATCGACATACTCAAGCGGGAGTTTTTTTGTGAGTTCATTAAAATTTCAAAACAAATATCCAGATTCACCGCAGGATACTGTTACGAGCATTTGAGGTTTTTCTTTTTTGTTAGTAAAAAAAACAAATTATTTGAAACACCAAAGAGCTACTGAAAGATGCAAAGGATTCGCAGGTAACAGCAAGCATTTTAGTGGTATTAGCGGAAAAAACAAACGAAAGTCATGCACAACGAAACTTGGAATTTATAAGAAAAAGAATTCCATCCAAAAAGAGAGAAATAATAAACATGAAGGTAAACAAACAAACGGAGGAAGAATTGAACACAAAATTAATTCACCTTCGGCTGGTACATCGGGACCAATCGGATTAAACCGCATCCGACTGTCCACGGCCGCTTTTGCTGCTGCTATCAAATCCGAATATAAACGATGACGCCGCAGCTCTAATTCATCCCTGCCGACAGGCGTAACAGGTGGATCCATGAAGTTACTTATAAGATAAACATAATATTGTTTTTTTTTTTTTAAACTAAAATTAATCATATTACATATTCAGAGAAACACTCGTACAAGCGGTGTTGGTTATTAATGTTGGGAACTGAGGGGGAAATTTCTAAATTTCAAGGGTAGATTTGAATAAATTTTGAGTAAAGGAGTTTTGTATTCCAAATCAAAGCATTTGGGGGATGGATTGGTAGTAGTAAGCATGCAATTTTCAGAGGTTCACTGAGTGTATGAGTAAAACCTTAGCAAACAGAAAACATGAAAAAAGAGAGCAATTGTTCTATTTACCTTTAAACGGTTCAGTGGTGGTAACGAAGGGTTGAATGTGTGTCTATTAGAGGGGGACATTATTTTATTCTACTGATGAAGTTCAATTGTGTACTGTACAGGAATTGAATTCTTTGCAAAGAATATAGTAACACGTATTCGCATATTGGTTTTTTTTTGTAGGTTAGTGGCGGACGAACATGGTTTTATTATCCCAGATGATGTGCATACAGCGTTTAAAAACATCAAAAGAATTGAGTTTCACCTGACTAAAGTACCGTGAAATATATTCAATCGGTGATGTAGAGGGGTGCCAATTGAGCAGAAATACAAAAATTAAGTACACTTACGTTAGAGAGGTCAATCGCACTTTCTAAAGATATTCTGCCGCAAACCTTTCCGATTTTATACTCGTAGCAAGAGCATGAGGTCTCTGCGAACTCAAAGGTAAACTGTTTCTATTGATTGCACTTTGTCAAACTCAACCAAGAACAAAGGAAAGAGGACCTAGGTGGTTTTACCCGGTTATCTAACAGGACACTTGGTTCTCAGATATGAAGAAATGAGACAAATAAGACTATTTATATACGGGCTATCTTACCTTCTGCCTCTAGAGCCCTACATGCAGGAGGCCGCAGCAAAGAGCGCTGTCAGAATGGACACACCAAGATACTTAGCAATTAGGTATCCTAGCGGTGATGTCATTTCAGACTACACTGTCATGTACTTGGATTTCGGAAGACCCTTTTCGTGGGCCTTCTCAAGCACAGAACAGTGGGAGAGAAACGAAGTATCTAACGACTTCAAGTCCATTTAAGCCGATGGGTCAAAAAATAGCATAGGAGCGGGTAGCTTCACGGAGGAACTAAGAATAAACAGCTCCATACGACTGGGGGCACCGTAGCGCAAGTGGTTAGTGCGTCGGACTACTGAGCCAGCGGTCTTGGGTTCGAACCCGCCGTAAACACCTAAAAAGTTTTTTCACAGTGCCCACCTCTTCCGAATGCCGAATAGCGAGAGGACATCAGAATTTAAATTGACAGCCAAGCGGCCATAAAACCTATAGCTGATGCTACGCAGATAACATCTAAACTTGTAAAGTGTTGCCGCGAAGAACTAAAGGTCCTTGGAACGCAGAACAGTGAAAAACGCTACTGGGTCGCTGGTCATAGTGGGGTACCAGACAATGAAGCAGACAGAAAGGGCTCAGCCCTAGTATGTTATGGTCAAACTTCCACTCTGTAACCTTAAGGCCAAAATTGAAAAAAATATTACTAACTGAAGTAAATAACAGGTGGAAATCACTAACCACCTGTGAACTATCGGGAAGGCTGTGGTAAGAATACGACAAAACAAGAACAAGAAATCGCTGCCAATGTTGCTACGAGTGCTAACTGGCCACAACATATTAAGATACCACATGAAAAAACTACACTTGAACGATGATGACATGTGTATGCAGGGACGAAGAAGCTCATAGGACATGGCCTATTTCCTCTGTCACTACCCAAACCTCTGGCAAATAAGAAATGGAACCCTGGGCAAATTCTTTTTCGAACTCATCGACGATCTATCGGATGGATCACCATCGGACTTACTTGAATTTGCTATGGCGACCGGATGGTTAGAGCCTAGACATTAATACTACGGGTGGGAACATGATGTAGGTATCCCGATGTGTCCACATGGACCTAAGTGTAATGAGGATGTAACCATTCTCAATTAACCTAACTAAATATGGACTACTAAGTTCTACTAGGAGCATCAGCGCACTGCTAGTCGCGGTACACAATGGGCCTAGACACAATCGGCACACCTAGTGCCAGTGATTAAGTAACTAACTAAGATAAGGACCTAAGGACAAATTATGTACAACCAACAGTGTTGCAAGTTGCAAGATAGAATATTATCATTCTCGAAATTCAAATACCAATCAAAAATTGTTATTTAACATTTTGTAAAACTACCAAAATGAGTCAATGCTAGCGTTAATCAGTAAGGTCATGGGATTTATCTCTTACTTTCACGTCAAAATTTTATGATTTATCATGTGAATTACACTTGCACAGGCTGGCACGACTGACTGTCCCCCTTTTTGTAGGGAGCTTGAATATCACAATTGATGGGATGTGGCCAACCCAACCGGATTTTGTGAGATACTAGACCGCCCAAATTTTTAAGGATTTATATCTTATTTCGAGATTTACCCGTTTTGAAAGGGACATGGATTTCGATCTAGGAAGTTTGTCCATTGAAACTTACGTACATATGTACTTACAAATACCAGCTGTGTACGTAAACAATACACATGGCCCCCGTACTGGGATTGACTATAATGTTTCTTTGAAACTAGTCGATTGCATCGAGTTCTGTTTGATAATAATAGAAACTGAAAAAGAAATACCATCATGTGCCCTTTCTGTTGGAATAAATTGTAAAAAATATCAAAAACAAAAAGTTTGTAAGTACCGTTCTGGCAACCACAGACTATGTCCCACCTTTTCTAGCAGATATTCGAAGCAATGCCTTATCTTTTGACCGCGCTGTGACGCTTACCCTAATCTTGTGTTTGAAAGCTAAACAGCTAAACCAGCCATCTTAAAACTAAAGGCCATGCACAAGGACGATTAAGCACAGCGATTTGCTAACTAACAACTCGAACAGATGAACCAGATAAATAGAACAATTGCTGGCGACATAGCAAACAAAAACAATAACACAAAAAAAAAAACATGTAAGCAAACATATGTGCATTAAAATTGTATGTACATATCATTGAATCGCTCCTCATTGAACCACTCTGGCAAGCCAAAGCGTCCTTGCATGCCGTCACCACCATTCTCAACATATGGTGCGCACATATTCTCACGCTTCTGTGGCGGTATGGAATCGGAGAACACCTCATCATCATCAATCGATGGCAAGTCAGGTGTCGCGATAATCTCGGTGCTATTGTTAATGTTGACCCGTTTCTTGGTCGATGATCTTGTTGAGTTGTGACGCGACAAACAGCTTTTCGGTCGCACCTCATTAACTGTGGTTGCTGTGGTAGCCGTTGTCGATGTTGAAGTTGTTGTCGGGAGTGGGGATCGTCCCAGCGATGGTGGCAGCACTGCTGATGGTGGTGACGATTCATTACTTATCGATTGATTGTCTCCGGTGACAGTACTATTAGAAGTAGTAGTTGTGAATTTTTCATGATTATCCTGTGGGTTATCTGTGTCAATTATATAGAGAATACATACATACAGACATATATGGTGCTAGTGCATGGGTGTTAAAAGTTAGTTAGATTCATGGGTCAATAGGAAAATGCATTTTAAATACCAGTGCATCCATCCTCTTTCTCCTTGTGGTCCTTGCATGTGTCTATCGTTGATATGGAGTCAGCTGTTGCAGTTGTACTTGGAATATTGTTGTCTTTAATCGATTCGCTGGTCTGTCCGTTACTATGTAATTCCTCGCTATTATCGTCGTCCGCTTTTGTGACATCGTTGGGCGGTTGTTCGCCTATGTTCGTTGTCGTTCCATCTTCGGGTGGTTTATTGATTTCTGCTTCTTTATTATTCTCCGAAGTGGCAGCAGCAGTTGCAGCTTTTTGTTTATCTTTTTTAGATGTTTTGTCATCTTTCTCAGGATTATTAGCACACCGACAGCACGAAAACATGTTTAAATCGACCTGTCTGTTTACTATACGAGTACACACTCTCGATGGGATTACTTAGGACACACGCACACAATACGCACACATTTATCTAATGAAATTGTTATAAAGAATAATTTAATTACTACGAGTACCGAGTTGGGGTATGCGTATGAAGCTTTTTCGGAACACAATCTTAGCACATATGTAAATATCGTTTTGACCTAGATAAGGATTTTTCGTTGTTGTTAAATGTGTTCCTGGTTATCGTTGCGGGTTGATACTCTAAGTTACATCGCACATTGACATGTTGAATGCTTGGTATTGGGTCATGAAAACCATGACATTCAGAGTCAAATGTTATTGGAGAAAGTCAGTTAGTTGGCATGGAAAAGTTCGCTGTTTCGCACTGAAGGACAGATGAATGGCGATAAAAATGGTTCAATATTCGAAGTGGACTAACTGCGTGTAATGGATTTCAAATTTTGTTTCCCTATTACGTACGAATCGGAGGGTGGAATTGTACCTTTTTTTATTTTAACTTAACGACAAGCTGTGAAAGAAACCACCGCATCAATTCCAGTTAACGAGCCATCTGTCACTGAAAAATATCGGTTTGGTACTAGATTCAATTGATATGTAGCTGTCATAGAAATGAATAACTTTTTTTTTAGAATCATTCAATCATATTAGGTCTGTGCCTCAAACTTTGTCAAACGTCAATTATCAATAAGTTATATACACCTTTTTCAGAGAGAAACACAAATATGACTAAAGTACTGGATCGCGATGTACAAAAAAAAACCCAAGAGTGCGTTGATCACGTACACGTTAGGTTTCCATACATTCATATCTACCTAGACGTAACTACACATATTTATGCTATATAATTTATGTACACTGCCGTCCTTAAGTTTTCGGATAAACCATTTTCCCCACGATTACAATGTCTGTTTAGGACTTTAATGAACAAAATTCATTCACATCCGGTTAGTATCCATATTAGACATGAATTCATCTCAAAGCAATTAAAAAGTTTAAGGTTGCGTATTCTTCCACCATCAGTTAGTCCTGAAACTTCAATATTTATAGTTAACCGATAAAGAGCATAAAAAAAAACCCTCAAATGAGAAGAAACAACGAAAAAGTGCAGTTAAACGTTGTTGCATAATAACCTAAACCTTGCATGGAGATGGGCATAAAGTGCGTGCTATTGCAGATACGCTTAAAATATCGAAGTTGACAGTGCACGATACCAAACGTCGCTTTACGACCTCAAAATAAGGTCAAGCGGCTGCATTGAGGAAAAGAGCAAGTCTTATGGACCGACAAATTGAAATTTGGATTTTTTTTTGACAAAAAATGGGAGTTTACGTTCTGCGGTAGGCTGAGGAAAAGATGCTCCCTAGATATGTATGTGGTCGCAACAGTCAAGCATGGAGGTGGTTCAGTAAAGGTTTGGGGATGTTTCCCTTCCGCTGGCGTTGGAGACCTCATCCGTATCGACGATGGACTCAGGAATAGGGAGAAGTACACACCTTACTATCGGGTCTGCGATTAATAGGCCCTGGATTAACATTAATGATCCGAAACATTTTTCCAACTATTTCCGAGGATACGTGGATCAAGAGGAATAAGAAGGAACACTGAAAAATATGAAATGACCTGCCCAATCACCCGCCCTCAACCCAATAGAGCTGCTTTGGGACGAACTTTACAGAGAGGTTCGACTGAAGAGTTGAAATTATAAGATCTCAATGGATTTTTGATGCATTCAGGAAGACCTAAACAACAACACTCGAAAGGTACACAAAAACAGATCACCAAACCACGTTTATCTCAATAGATATACAGATGAGAGAAGGTTAGGTTAGGTTGAGAGGTTTTGAGAGGCTGAGTCATCCCAAAACACTAGGCACTAAAGTGGGCCCATCGCGATCCCCTAAGCATCAATGCAAGGATGGCACCTAAACCGCCACAATTTCCTCGAAGCATTTTATTAGATACTCTGCAAAAATTTTTTTTTTTATGAGTCCGAGCCTATTGGCGTAATTGCCCACAAAGCAATGCCTGGATAGTATTTCTATAACTGGAAGTAACATACAGACGTTGGAATCAAACGCTAACTGACCTTGATATGACTACTGGAGTTGCCAGTTTCCATTTAACACAACCAAAAGATTGCCAACCCTTCAGACAATTTCCTTAATGTGAATGGCAAAAGTTAGTTCTAATGTTATAGAATCATTGCCATTGGTAAACTTTTTACAATCTGTCCAACTACTTAAAGTTATGCTTCGTTCAATGAGCAAGAAGAAAACTACAGTCATGTGTAAAAAATTAAGACCAGTAGGATAATTATTCACTATTGTTCTTATTTCTTTTCAGATCAAGGTTTTGTACTTCAGTTGAAAACAGTCTATTAATCAATGCAGCCGAATATAAGCCTACACTCTAGTTATTTTTTAAGTTTGAAAAAGTATTAAAATAAATGAAAGTTGAAAGACAATATTTTATAAAATTATCCTACTGGTCTTAATTTTTTACCCAGAACTGTAGTTTTGCGTTAGTTTTTATTGTTGATAGGTATGTACATACTTAGAATTGTAGTCTCCTATAAAATCCTTAAGTATAAGATTTCAAATCATCAAAAGAATTCAAAAAGATAAAAGAACACTTCTAAGAAAATACCCTCTTAGGGGGAATCCTTTTCATCTGACCTACATTAACTGTGGGAGACAATCGCTGAATGAATTTCAAAAGTATGTATCTTCCACTTGAATCTTTCATGAAGCGTGAAACGAACTTAAAAACAAAAACGACTAGACGCATCTATAACTCGCACGATAACGGCAACAAAGCAGAACAATGTTTACATAAGGCAAACATATGTACGCATAGTACGGATGTTTACGTTAGTTGTTAGTATACCAAACCTTTTTAGACCCACCCACCACAACTCAAATCTGCCTACAAGGCCATTCGTGTGAATTGTGAGTATATCAATTCCCTGTTGAGCCACTTTTACAATTAATTAGGTCAATTGGAGGGTTTCATTCACATCTACGCCAAACCAAAAGAAACCTTCAAAGCAGTTCGAATAAAAAACATGAAGAGGCAAATTTTTCTTCCTTTTTTTTTGGTAAGGTAGGTATGTCCTTTTTTGTAAACTCTTCAGTTATTCGGCATTTACTAAGGGAATGTGACCTTTAAGTGGAATATTTTAGCCTGCGTTAGGCTTCCCTATGGTTGAGCTATAAAAGAGAGTATGTAATACTGTAGGAGCGTGGTTCGTTTAAATATGTATTTCATTTTTCGAGAGGGAGGAACACAATTTAATATTCTCTCGTGTGTGGGTGGTAATGCATGGAGTAATCGAGTTTTTACTGAATCCAGGACCTTCTTCCCTTGCTATTGTGGAAGAACACTCGAACAGGGAGGGCAAACGAAATGAGTTCTCAGTCTTACACATTCGCAACGACTCGGGTCAACAGAAACTAATGAATAACAAATGAAGTATGCGTGATGTATACGAGTAAATGTATTCAAACAAAGAAGAAGGATGTGATGTCGATGCTTCCAGTGATTATAATGATGAAATGCATACACATTTGTGTACACTAAACAGTGGTATCCTTTTACGTTGGTCGCCTTCAAGACTCGTCGGTGCCCATGCAAACATTGCATTAAATGCACTTGACGAGACACCATACAGGCGCAGGTTTTGAGGCAAAGGACTTTGAACTGCTAGTGTTGTATACAAGTTTTGATATTGCTCCCGGAAGTATGTATGTTAAATTACTCCAACATGATGATTTGTGGTCAAAGGACAAGCTTTAAACTCATTTGAGGTTGCCATGATTTTGTTCGCCCGAAGTTAATTCATTTAGAAAATGCTTTTGAAGAAAGTCATGGTGACGAGGTCAATGAAAGCTCTGGGATCTGTTTTTGGCCATTCTGAATACAGTGGACTCGATATAACCGAGATTTATTGACCCGAAGCATTCAATGACATGGACTTTTATGGTCGTTGAAAGTAAGCAAACTCGAAATCGTCCTCACGATACGGTATAAAGCAGGCCCTACTACCATATTAGAAATGAACAGGATCAGAAATGCGAAGATTAGAGAATCAAACTTCCTCCAAAACAGAATTTTTGAATAGGTACATACTTGACCTTGAGCACGTTTAGAGCGCACCATAAAATTATAGCGCAACAGTTATCTCCTATGGAACTGGGAGTTTTCTTTAAAACACTACTTTGGGATTTGAGTCCGGAGTAAGCCAAAATTCAGCTGCCACAGGTTCAAGTCCACCAACACGTATCCATGTCTACTACTGTCGATTTCACCAAAGGACAATAAGGTTGCGACACCAGCCAGTTGACGTACTTTGGGCGTTTTAAAAATGCTTGCCAAGCTGCTTGCAAAAAACGCCCTCATTAATTAAAATCTGTAAAGATCGTCCTTTAATTGCATCCACCGAATATGTTGAACCACCATTCCAAAGACAAAACAAAACCAACTTTCTGAAATCAGCACAAGAACATGAACATCACCAACACATTTGCCAAATCGATTTAACCATCGGCATCGGTGGCACTGGCAAACTAAAAAGTGACGATGATTAGTACCCACTCTTGTTGTGTGAATGACCTAAAGATGTGTTCCAATGACACACACAAATACGAATAAAAGCAGCGAAAGAAAGATGAAAAATTGGAGATTGTGCCAATCCCGTGCAAAAATAAAGCAAAATTTAGGTCAACTGTAACCGGGAACACAACAAAAACGCACCCCAAAACGTGTATACCAAACAATTTTTTTTAATGATTTTTTTGCTTTTGCAACACAAAAACTGGACTCTTCGAGAGTCGACAGAACTCCAAGAATCACTGTCACTGCACGGCACACACCACACGTATAAAATTCGTTTGTTTTTAATAAATCGACGACAATCGGAAAGAATATTTATTCACTTTTAATTTTGTAAAACTAAATAAAGTGTTTTTTTAGGTTTTGTTGCCATCATAGAAGAACTACCGTGACGACGCGTACCACAAAAACCACTGCAGTGCAAGAAACGTACAGCTTCCACGGAGGAAGCTTATTCACGAACTAAAAGAGAGTTACTCCTCGAAGTCACAAGTCGCACATAGCTATGAGCAGCACACACACATTGCAGATGGAGTTCAAGTTTCTTTTTAACCATGGAACGGAAGCCGACGATGATGAGAGCAAGAGAAGAAATGGTGACACAGTGACATGACAATAATGACCATCATAGCCGCCACCGCCATAGCCGCAGAGTAGAAATTCGTGGAATTTTATCAAAGAAACTCAGGGGAAAAGCCTGTTCGCTCTCTCTTTCGTGCTCTCTATGTGGAGCTACATAATCTACCATCCGGTTTTAAACAACACATGCGTGGTGTGGCACTATTATTCAACCCTCCTCCATGTGGGTGGTAGTTGTGTGTCCTTATCACCTCACCAGATATCGCAAAATTTCTCTTCATCAATGAATATGCGTAGAGAGTGGATACAAAAAAAGCCACTGATGCTTCTCATTTGTATCTGGATACTATTAGTTCCGCGTTTTTGTTCGGCTATGTACAACATATATTTATTTTTTATTTAAAGGCAGCACGTGTCGACCGGTTTTATGAAAACTTTCATCGGTATACGGATTTGGGATTAAAATTAAAAAAAAAAAAAATTTATCCTCGCACCAGGAGGAAGGCTAGGTAGCGCAATCGCGAAGAACCACACCTAAAATTCAACTGAACTTGCAGTGTTTTTTTTTAACATTTCTTTTTGTTGTTAATTTTTTGTTTCCGTTTTACAAATACGAGTTGTGGAATCAGTTGTTGTTTATTTTGTTTTTGAAGTCGAACGAATCTTTTTTTCCACCCTCACCAAACGATTGTATATATTTTCCGTACGTGGGGGGAATATTATATTAAAAATTAAGAGAAGTGTAGAGTTTTTTTTTATTTTATTTATTGCTTCTCTCAATATTTGGTGGCGCGTCTGTTTTAATTTTTCATGTTACATAAACTAAGGCCGCCATTCGGCCAGTCAGTCAGTCGGTATCGGTTATTAGAAGTCAAGGCGACGTCATTTTATTTATAACAAAACAGTTTGATTTAAATTTAGCGGTGAGTGAAGAAAAAAAATACTGAATGCCTATTTTTATATTTAAATAAAATATTTTGATATTCTCCTTAGGGTAACCTTGAGATTTGCCGAAAATGTTTTTATAAACGATTACCTTCAACTCAATATGGAATGGCGACCATCCAGAGTATTGTATTATTAAATACCGGATCGACCTTGGGACCTGTTGAAGGAATATTTAGATCCTTTATAAGCTGCTGCCTAATTACATTTTATTGGTTGGACACTGGCATTCCAGTTTAAAGCGTGGACAGTTGTTTTTATTATTTGTTTTTAAAGACATGAAAATAAAAAATGCAATAACGTAAGGAGGAGTAATTTGAGGATCATGGCGTCCATATCTACCAGATGACTAGATATCGTAGAAAAGTAATTGCTGCCGTCGAAGAAAAACTAAAGCTCAAGCGTACCTGTCGCGAAGAGCTCTTCAAGTTCGTGGTATACAATATACAAAGATGTGCTGCTGGTCATAAATATGTTATAGGGAAGGTTCATCACTTGACTCCAATGAGGCTGAACCATCAATAGAAATCACAGAAATCATAAGTTTTAAAGTCACTTCACGAGAGTCAAAAGCAGAATTGATAGAATTTAGCTTGGTAGGAATAATTATTGGACAAAAAATGTTGCACTATCATACTAAAAATAAACATGACCTGTGTAGAGGTTGCGGTGTCTAAGCTGTACATAACCCACTACCACCATCTTTCACTGCAAAGGACTCTACCTGCATTCGATTAAATTTCCGGAAAGAAACTTCTTTCAGAATGTGAAAGAAATCTCCGATAAAACGGTGAATGACATCTGCAGCTTACGTCAAAACTTTTGACTGGTTAAAGAATCTCAGATGTGCCCAACTCAATCTTGATAAGTGCTACAACAGACGCGACATAGCAATAATATCAGCTATCAAGGAAATAGTGGCTCAGATCATCAAATTTAGAATTGTCTGTGAATGCCTAGATAACCTAAATGACTGGGCGAAAGAAACAACGTCTCCATCTACTGGGTACCAGGACACCTGGGGATAAAAGGAAATGAAGAGGCGGACAAACTTGTCAGAAAAGGAGCCGCTACACCCTCCGCGGGTCCTGAGCCCTTCTGTGGCATAGGGAAACACCACCAGACAAGTCTATTATAAATGATTGTTACTTATAAAATAAATAAATATGAAATACTAAAAAAAAAAAAAAAAAAACAATAAAGGATGAGCTCCGATCACTGGAGCTGGCAAACAGGACCAAGTCCTGGACAGAAACTCAGGGCCTAAGACAGGCGAAAAAACGTTTGGGTAGTTACAACTTGAAGAGATTCAGCCTTGAAAAAAACAAACTCCACATCCTGACTGCGTTCCTTACGGGGCATTGTAAACTCAAAGGACATCTCAGGAAGCTAGGTCTATTCGATGAAGAGTCACGTAGATTTTGCAATGAGTCCAGTGAAACTCCCTGAGTGGTTTTATCAGGGAAATCGGTCTGGATGAGGTGCTGTTACCTATGGAATTCTCACCTGGGCTAGGTGTGAGCGACGCTCTCTCTAACCAATTCCAATAGGAATAATGCCAAGACGGATGTTTCTTCATCTAGGACTTGTAGAGGGCAAATCTGATCATATGGTCGCGGTTTATCTCAACCTTCAAAATAATAATAATAATAAGAATCCCATAAGTGTGGCTTCTGAGGAAACCGTTCTGCTTCGTCTCATAAACATTAACTAACCTAAGAGCCGTCTTAGGGAAGAGAATGGATTATTCTATGTACGTTAAAAGGATCATTAGTACGCACGATCCTTTTATTTATAAGTTTTTAAGACAACCAAATTATTATTTTTGGTTACACAATAAAAACACAAATGTGTACAACTTTACTGAATCATGTTGGTCTTTCATATCGGCATGTCATTATGCGACTCGACTCAAAGCGGCGCAAATCACTCGATCTTTAAAATGCATCAGATGGCTTACAGATAGACAGAAATCGGAATCGGAGATAGGCGGAATCATGCCAGACAATCTGGTCACGATAATAATGAGTACGAATAAAGAAAACTGGAACTGAGTGCGCTGCTTCATCGAAGAAGTGCTGAAGATGACGAAGAGAGAAGAACATAATTACGGCCATATAAGATGAGACCCCTATAGAGGCTACAATAAGTGACACCACTCTGAAGTAATACCAGCAACAGTTCTAGAGTCGGATTGCCTAATATGGATAGGGTTAAGTAGGTTAAAGTCTGACACATTGAGGGAATACATTCGCGTACGCGCACGGTATTTTCAATACCCAAACAAATCGCCACCTTAAAAACCGAAATTGTAAATATGAAAATAAATCCACTCATTTAGAACGCATCGATTAGTAAAATCCTACCGCAAAAACAGCGAAATAAAGAATCTTACCAGTTCAGTATAAATATTTGCGATAAAAAGTCACAAAATGCACGATCAAATATAAAAAAGGAACCACTAGTTCGCCGACGGTAAAAAGAGACTAATGATAACAATAAAAACATTCATAAAAACTTGCACTTAGTCATCAATTGTCTTAAAGAGTCGCATAGTTAAACATCTCAATAGACCGACAAACTAGCGGTTATTAAAAAACACTTTCTTAAGATCAAACGGGTTAAAATTAAACACAACACGATTATTATTCAAACACTTCACGAGTTATGAATAAGATAAAAGTTATAGGTATACTCTGAAATTATTTTCCTTCTTCTTCTTATCTTTAGTCATGAACTAAATAAAACCGATTCCAATGTCTTTAGTTTATACACTCCTCAACATTGTTTACTCACCATCGCGTACTACGAATTCGGATTAAACTACAACAAAGCAATAATGACTCAGTACCTCGATTCTGTTTAGTGTGCAACTCTTCAAAACAAGATCTTCAGGTGACGACGACGATGATGTTATGAATTCGGCAGCAGTAAGGTTACCAGACACAAAGTGTAAGATGAATAATTTATTATGAATCATTGAAAACAAGAATTATTCAAACGGTACACTTACACCTTGAAAATAAAGGGATAAACTTAGGGAAAATTCGAAAAGGGTCAACGCCCGAACAACCAATCGTTCTAGAACTGACAGACAGCTTTCCTGACGTTGTAATTGTGCAATTGCACACACGGTAGCGCTTGGGATGCATTCAACCTAAATCAGTGTTAATGTATACATATATAAATGTGCGGAGTAATAGATCCACTAGAACTAGGTTTCTACTGCTAGTGCTGAGTTTATGTTAGGTCAGGGTTACCATATATCTTGGTATTTTTTTTAATCTTTCACTGAAATTGGAAATTGAAAATTGAATTCGAGATGCGTGAAGTGTTTAAATATATTACTCTAAGATATACATATGTATATGTAAATGGTTCTGCATTCAAGTCTTAAGGACTGTCTGTAAGGTTTTCTGTATCAAAGCGAGCTGCTTAAAACTTCACCAAGGAGTGTTTTATTCCCATTTCTCGACTTCTCGTTTATCTTTCGCACTAAGATGGTTTGGCTCCAACTTATGGTTGTGCTTATTGCTCTTTCCCGTCATTCCTTCCCTGTGTACTTACCCTATTATTCGGTTTTGACCACAAGCTCAGAGAAATAGCGAAATAATTTTATGAACAGGGACTTCCCACATCATTGTACAAGTAATCGTCTTGTTCTCTTTAAAACCAGATTGAGTAAATTTTCCAGCATATGTTCTCTACATCGATATAAGCCAAGGTTCAATGACCTTTGAAAGAATTCCTATTATTCCCGTTGTTGTTTAATCTACCTCCCTCTAGAAGACATTATGAAACATAAAAACACTTCCCAAAAGTTATAGCCCTGTTAGATAGGTCACTTAACTGACTAATTTTCTATAAAAAAAACCTCGCAACATTGCACATTGCGTGCGTGTCTGCAGCACAACCTTGATATTGCCCGACTATCGGATAAGAATTTTCTCGGCTCTATAAATATTCCACACCATCACCAACCATTACAGTAGAGAAATCAATGAACAGGAGCATGTATTAAGTAATATTCCACTTGTGAGGTTTTTATAACCCACTTGGGATTTTTTTCAATTTTTTTGCAAACGTTATTTTAGTTAATAATTTTTTATATTGGTTCTCGGAAAACATATTTTAAATTGATTGTTCAAGACAGCTGAAAAATATATTTATTTTTTTTTAAACAAGAGAATGATATGCCATATGCGATTTGCCGCAAATTATCTATAAATAAAATAAAAAAAAAATCAGTCAACATTCACTCGCTTATCGAGTGTGTTTTTATATCGGTTCGTGACTCACAGGCAATGGGTAAAATTAATATGAAAAGCAATTGAAAATGAAAAACCATGTTCATTTCATATCATTGATAAAGACAGTTTCTTTTTTTGGAAAAGAACTATCTACATACTAAATTACACGTATTCAGACGGACAGACTTCCATGTCCCATACAATTGCCGGCATTTTATTTTTTCTAGGGATGGGCTATGGTCAATGAATGAAAACCTTTTTTTTTGATATTTATAAACAAAAAAAGAATTGCCATGGTTACGGGGATGGTTTTTAATGCACAAGTTTGTGCAATTTTCTATTGAATTTGATTTTTCTTTGTGCTTACCTTTTTGAAGGAAATACTTTTGCTGGCCTCGCGATGAATTAAAACAAAAACGGACACAGGTTTTGTTGGATTTATATCACTGTTGAAATAAATTAATTACACATCACAATAATATAATTAATAAAGTTTGTTGAAAGACCTAAAAAAAAACAAATTCCTTTCGCACTGATTCACAAGAAGACGGGAAAAACAGTGATGAAGAAAAGTGGTTGTTGGTTTCGGGAGGGTGTGTAGAAAGCAAAACGACAAATTGTTTGACGTTTCGCTTTGATAGAGTAATGGGCGCTGCCAGTATTGCCATGCATTAAATTTGTACGTTTGATTTTGTTGGAAGCAGATAAACACAGCAGCATCATCAAATGTGACAGCAGCAAGGACTTCAAAGTTTTAGATTTAGCAAACACAGCAACAGTAAACGAGAAATTTCTTTCAATATCTAAACAAAATTATTGTTCGCTACGATTACACCTACAATGTATATGCAAAAAATATGTTAATTAATAAATAAAGGCATTTTCGTTATATTGTATGTAAAACGAGAAGGGTTGATTTCACCAAAAGCACACCGAAAATCCATTTTAACCCCCCTGTTCTGCATTTCGAGTGAAAGTGGATTGAAACCGAAATTGAAATTCACTCGGAATAGAATTCAGTGTTCTGCATTCCGAGTGATTTCGAATTTTTGAAATCCACTTCGAATTCATTTGTTTGAAATGTCAAACACAGCTGTCAAATCATTTCAAAATCATTGGAGATTTTGAGTTCCTGGTTTTTGTTTTGTGCAAGTGAATTAAACATTTAAGAAAAAGCTATATTTTATTAAAAAAAAACGGATTCAATTTTGTTGAAAACCGCGATGAAAACCGAATGGGGAGACTTCGCAGGAAGATTTTGCGAGATAAATTTAACATTCTGCATCTTCCCCTGTAAGCAGAAGTCAGACAACTGAAGAAAAATAATTTATTTAATGATTTTTGCATTTTTAAAAACAGTTCAAATGTGAGTAAGGAAATATTTGTTGATATCCTGCGAGAAGTGGAGTCAGAGATGGTACCAACTTCAATTCCTCTCACACTCAAACTCGGAGCAATACTCCGATTTTTTGGCTGAAGGATGTTATCAAAAGTCAGTGGGAAAGCAAAGTTGTCGGCGAGATGTAAAACATTTTGCAACACAAGTTGTAGTCGAAGTGGATAGAACTGGAAAGTACGCAGCTGAAAGAAAAAAAATATGTATAAAATAATGAGTGATTCCGGGGATTATAGATTGCTTGGATGGTATTATACAAGCATTTACCTTCTCCCATTAAAAAAAATATAATGTTTTATTTTGTTAATAAAAATTGTTAACTACAATTTCTTATTGTTTTCCATTCGTTCACAGGATTTTCGGAATGCAGAACACTAATTTACAGCTGTCATCTTGAGTGGAATGCAGAACACCAAAATATTCACTTTGTCTGCTTTTACACTTAGACTGGTAAGTCTAGACTCACATGGGTGCAAAAGAGTAAGAGAGTTCGAAAAGGTGAGAAGGAAAATATTTTGCCCTGTGAGTCGAGGGTAAAGTTTTTGGCGACTCTTTTTGACGTTTTCCTTTTCTCTTCTTCGTTTTATCATTGTGTTGCTTCCCACCTAGTCATCTGCACAATACAAGAACTGCGAAATAAAAGAGGAATGTCAAATTTGAGTCAAGGAAAAAAGTCTTAAGTGTAAAAGCGCAAGACTCACGGATGTAAATAACAAAGAGAAATTCGAAAAAAGTCTAGACTCACAAGTCTTAAGTGTAAAAGCAGACTTTCGAACATACAATCCACAGACCACAATTCATAATTTCGTTCGGAATGCAGAACACCCAATTCCACTTTCGGTGATTGAATTCACTAAAAGTGGAATGCAGAACAGGGGGTGAATAATAGGTCTGTTCATTGAGGCAAAACCAGATCAGAACAGCACAGATTCGAGCAAAATGTCAAATCAAAGTTAGAACAGAAAAGTACAGCCCATATGTTAGTTGTCAGAAATTTTGACATTTGGCATTTGTCATTTTTATTTCAAGTGAAAAAGATTGATTTTATTTAATTATTGAAATGGCTTCAAATGTAATTGAACAAATATTAAAAGAATTAGAAGACAGTGATAGTAGCAGTGACAGCAGTTTATCGAGCAATACGACGACAGATTCCATAGATATGCAGACTTTATTGAGCACTATTCCTTTTTCGGTCGGAAAAGATTCAAGAAACTGTATCGCTCGTTTCTTGGAAGAAGTAATTCCTTGTAGGCGAAATTCTTCATCTAAAAAAATTAGATCAAATCTATGTAAAAAGTGTTAAAACCATTACATTTGCACTTACTGTTTTCCAAATTTTCTCTTGTTTTTGGGGAACAATTAACAACTAGAGATTTTCCGCAATTATCTTTAATTTCAATTTGTTCCATTTTTTCTTTTAACAAAACGCGCCAAATACCTAATTAGAATTACATACACAAAAGAAATCAAAATAACAGCCAGAGCTGATTTTGACATCTGTACACTAGTCTGTTCTACCTCAAGAGGAGGTGCAGGATTTCCTGTACTTTTCTGTTCTGACAACCTCACTGAACACAAACGAGATCAGTTTCGGACAGAAATTTTTCTCACTGAACAGAAAAACTTGTACTTTTCTGTTCTTTTCTGCCCTGAACAGCCTCAATGAACAGACCTAATAATTCTCGGTGGAAGATGCATGTTCTTTTCTCAAAGCGTTTCATTTCTCATACATTTTTTTCATTTTTTTCGACCGTGTCGGAGAGTTCACATAACGGAAAACTAAAAAAATTAATTCGCTGTGCAGGATGGAGCACGGAGGTTGTGTGTTCACATTTTGTGTGTAGACACGGGGAACATTTCAATGTCTATTATGCCATTGACAGTGTAACCACCGTCTTTAGCAACAGCGAATTTAGGTCTAACGTTGATGTTGGAGTTGATGCGTATGTGAATTCCATTGGTTTTAAAACGCGCGGCGTGGCTGCCAAAGTTGATGATGTGGTGTTTCTACCATTACAATCGCAATTCCTCATATGACTTAAATGTCAATAAATTCATACCAAAACAAAGCACATAAACGACACAATGCGCACTCCTTGCTATCCACAGGCGAGCATGAAACGCTTAAAAACTTTGAAATCACGCATGCATGCGTGCGCGCTCTCACAGGCAAAGCTATCCAGGCAGTTTTGCGTGCGCATTCAAGAATTTGCGCTACCCACCTTTAAAGACTTTTTTTTTGTCTTATTAGGTAGGTATACCTAAAAAGGGGGTACACAGCATCGAACAAGAGTGTCTGTTTTGAAGGATAACACTCAAAACTAATAATGTGTACGCTAGAAATTTGGGGTGACACCCAAAAATGATGCTCACGAACATTTTTGCTACTGAGTGACACTCAGCGGCCATCTTTGTTTTTAGTTGATTGTGTGTATTGTATACAAATTTCGTCTTCCAAAAAGCAAACACAGGTAGAGAGGTTCGAAAAACAACAATAACAACTATGATTTGAGTGTCATACAAAACTTATAGTGTGTACTCTCGCTTCATAGCGCAAAAATGGAAAAAGTTTTGGGTGACACTCTTGTTCGATGTTGTGTACTAGAGATGTAACGGATAGTAACTTGGCCGGATACCGGATACCGGATATTCGGCATGTAATGAAGCCGAATAGCCGGATATCTGGCCGAACGGTATGCGTACTGAGAGTGTGACGCATACATTCATGTTTTATCCCGCAAAAAAGAGCAAACTGAACGAATTAACTTACACAAACAGAACTCGGCCATCCAGGAGATTCTCCACTTAGCAGAAAAATAAAATGAGTGAAGGTGATACCCATGATACTTTTTGGGACTGTTTTCGAGGTGGCGGAAGACAATAGTAAAAATGAAGTTTAACAGAAAAGTGGCACAGCCAACGAGCTTGATCGGAATAGTGATCCCTGGGCTGGTGATCAGTTAATACCCAACAATTCCAAATTTTGTTTAAATTTGCCAAGATTTATCTTTTAACTCCGTGAGACTATTTTCGGAAGCAGGCTGACCGTTTACGAAAAGAAGCGTTATCGTTTATTACCTTGCAATATAAAAAAAAATAGTTTTAAGCTACCATAATTTGCCTTTACTAAACTTTTAGTACTAAATGGCTTAATCTACTTTTATAATTAAACTACTTGCTCAACTTTTAAACTATATTTTTGGATGTTTTTTTTTCTTAACTTTTTTACTTTGTATCGATCAGCCGGATATTATGAGACTATTCGGCCATATGCCGGATATCAAAAAAATGGCCGGATACCGGATACTAACCGGATACCCGTTACATCTCTAGTGTGTAGCCCCTCGTATACCTATTAAAGCTTTTTAAGTTTTTAATGAACATGCAAATAGAACCTCAAACTTTCGTTACCTAGATATGAAAAATATTTAACTCCACGAGTTTAAAATATCAGGTAATTGTTGACGAATACAACGATTACCTGAAAAATCGCGACCTAGCCAAGACAGAGGCCACGAAGCGCAACCGGTCACAGGACGAGACCGCTCGATCAAGCAAGAGGAGCAAAGTTGCCCAAACCAGGTCTAAGACAACAGCGGATGAACAAACGGCTAAAGCTACCCAACGTACCGTTAGCGAGGTCATAAGGGATGACCTCCAAGTCGCACTGGTGGATGAGCTATCGACAGGCGGCAAGGCGGTGATGAAGATTTGGAATAGCATTGAGGCCAAACTATCACAGATGGTGATAGATCATCTGCTTATCAAAAAAGACGGTCCTCTGCCCCGTTTCGACTCAGCCGAAGTCGTTAGAGGGTATAGAGTGATCAAATGTTCCGATCGGTACTCTAAAGAGTTCCTCAGCCATCAGCCAGTGTGTTGCCAAGATCAGCAATGCATGGGATGGCTTGAAACTCAAGCTTATCCAGGCAACAGACATACCAAAGAGACCAAAGGCCCGCATCTGGCTACCCGTTATGCCTTTAGACAATGGAACGCTCCTCCAGTGTCTTAAGATCCATAATCCGGAGATCCCGATGGACGACTGGGGAGTCATCAAGGCAGAAGAGCCCCAGAAAAACAGCATGTCCTTCCTTCTCCTCATAAATGAGGAGTGCCTAGGGGCACTAGAAAGGGCAGACCACAAGCTTAGGTTTGGTATCAGGCACGCCAAACTTAAGATATTCAGATCCTCAAACCCGGGCGACGACTTAGACGAAGTCGACGACGCCAACAAACTGTTGGAAGGTATGAGCATCGAAAACGACCCCACTAATAATCAATAATGCTGAAAGTCTTGCAGATTAATCTGAAGCACTCGAAATGTGCATCAGATAACCTCCTTGTTTATCTCAGGGAGGAAAACATTGACGTCAGCATTATCCAAGAACCATGGATCAAAGATACGAATATCAAAGGTCTCAAAGACAATCTATACAATCTCTACTAAGACACAAAAAATAACAACGGTAAGCCCAGAACTTGTATTCTAGCTAGGAAACATATTAAAGCCTTTCTATGTCCCAATCTTAGCTCACCAGACTTAACAGTTGTTAAATTGGATACAGGAAGGGAATGCATGTACTTGGCCTCAGCCTACATGGCTCACAACCGACAAGCACCGCCGGAAGAGGTCTTAGCACTAACATCCTTCGTAAACAACAAAAAAGCCAATCTACTTTTGGGCTGCGATGCAAACGCCAGACACACGCTTTGGGGCAGCTCAGAGGATAACGAAAGAGGTGAGTCCATCTTTGATTTCATTATTACAAACAATCTCTCTATATGTAACACAGGTAACACTCCAACTTTTGTGTTTCCGAGTACGGATAGTTTCATTGGGTGGGAAGAAGTTATTGACATTACCCTTACCACCAACAATAACAACATAAAGGTAGAAAAATGGAGAGTATCCAACTTAAAATCTTTTTCAGACCATAATTGGATACTCTTTAATGTGAACTTCACAGTAGCGATTCCAGAACCCTTTATAAACCCCAAAAGAACAGACTGGACCAAATTTGGCCAAGTCCTGAGATCAAAACTTGGCAATGCTCCAATAGAATTCATAGTATCACCCTCAGAATTGGATGCAAAGATTAAGACTTTCGAGAAGGCAATGAACACCGCCTACAAAGTCTCGTGTCCAGTCAGATATAGTAAAAAGTCGCTCCCACCGTGGTGGAGTGAAGACCTCTCAAACCTCAGGCGGATGACCAGAGCGATTTTCAACATTTGCTATAACCACAATTTCTGGCAGCCCTACAAAGACTGTCTTAGACTTTACAAAAAATCCATCAGGAAGGCCAAGAAGCAATCCTTGATGGACTACTGTCAATCCATTGACACCATTAAGGAGTCTGCTCGACTGAGTAAGATCCTGTCTAAAGAACACTCCTCCCCGTCTCTTCTCAAAAAGGCGGATGGTGGATGGATAGACTCAACTGCGGAATCCCTAGAGATGTTAATGAACACTCACTTTCCTGGTTGCAAAGATTACAGTACGGCAGCCCTCCGTGACTGCAGTTCTTCCGCACCATGGAACACTATCAAGAGCATAGTCACCGAGGAAATAACCTTTTGGGCTATTAACAGCTTCTCCCCATATAAATCCCCTGGACTTGATGGCATTATACCCATTATGCTACAGAAGGTGCACGACCTAGCAATTCCGTGGCTAGTCCCTATTTTTAGAGGATGTTTTTTCCTCAACTATGTCCCACAGTCGTGGAGGCGTATCCGTGTGGTTTTCATCCCAAAAGTCGGCAGACGAGGCCATGAATCTGCGAAGGATTTTAGACCTATCAGCCTCAAGTCTTTCGTGCTAAAAACCCTGGAACGAATCCTCGATACCCATATACGGAAGGTTCTACAAGAATCTCCTCTATCCAAATCTCAGCATGCATACCTCAAAGGTAGATCCACAGAGACAGCTCTCCACGAGGTAGTGCGTACAATAGAACACACCATCCACTATAAGGATTACACTCTAGCTACCGTCTTAGACATAGAAGGAGCCTTTAACAACGTACACACTGAATCAATTCAACAATCTCTAGCTGAACTAGGCGTAGAGGGGTTCATTGGCCAATGGATAGTATCCATGCTAAAAACCAGAATTATTCAGTCATCCCTAGGAAACAGCAATCTAACCAAATTTGTAAGCAGAGGAACGCCTCAGGGTGGTGTTATCTCGCCTCTACTATGGTTAATGGTCATGAACAAGATCTTAGTGCGTCTAGACAACGATGGGGTCAAGGCGGTAGCGTACGCGGATGATGTAGTAATTTTGGTATCAGGAAAGTTCCCCTCTGTGATAAGCGAAGTCATGGAGAATGCTTTGGAGAAAGCTAGCTCCTGGGCGGCGAGCTGCGGCCTTGGGGTTAATCCAAGCAAAACTGAAATGATACTTTTTACCACAAAAACCAAAGTACAAACTTTTGATCTTCCCAAACTAAACGGTCAGACACTCTCACTATCCTCCAGTGCTAAGTATTTGGGCATTGTCCTTGACTCTAAACTTAGCTGGAAGAAGAATATTGAGCTACGGGTCAGGAAAGCATGCATAGCCTTCTACGCCTGCAACAAAACATTCGGAAAAAACTGGGGATTGGAGCCTAAGATGACATTATGGATGTATACAGCCGTTGTACGTCCAATTCTCACATACGGTTCTTTAGTGTGGTGGCCCGCCCTAAGCAAAAAGTACAATATCAACCGAATCAGAAGAGTCCAAAGAACGGCAAGCTTAGGCATCACAGGTGCAATTAGATCATGCCCAACTGATGCTCTCTCTGTGCTTTTGCACCTTCTGCCACTCGATCTTCATACGAAAAGCACTGCACTATGCAGTGCAGTCAGACTCAAAGAATCCAAGTGCTGGACTGCTAAGACGTATGGTCACAGTAAAATCCTGGATACACTACCAAATGGCCTGGTTGTGTCTCCTACAGATTATATTATCCCCAATCTTAACTTCAAGAAACCCTTCGCCGCAACCTTCCCAAGTAGAGAAGAATGGAAGCGAGGGAGAGTGGTGACAGACTTTGATACAACGGTATTCACCGATGGGTCAAAGATGGACTGCGGTGTGGGTGCGGGAATTTTCTCGGAAAAACTCGGCATATCTAAGTCCTACCGTCTTCCAAATTTCGCTAGCGTCTTCCAAGCGGAAGTACTGGCGATCCTCGAAGCCTGTCGCAACCTAATAAATGACCCAACACCCAAACATAATATCGCTATTATTACGGATAGCCAAGCCGCAATTAAAGCCATAATTTCGACAACCACCTCTTCGAAATTAGTAGATCGCTGCCAGGAACAGCTCAGCCGCCTGTGCAACCAGGCTAGAGTCACGCTTCTCTGGGTTCCAGGACATAGCGCCATTGAGGGTAACGAGAGAGCCGACGAACTTGCCAGGCGAGGATCAGCCCTTAACAGCTCACTAGCGGAAAACGTTCATATTCCTATAGGTGCTGTTAAGGGCAATATACTCTCACACTTCTTAAAATTAGCCGGTCTCAGGTGGACCAGTCTGACAAACTGTGTCATATCCAGAAAGTTATGGCCAAATTACAACAGGTCTAAAACAAACGAACTGCTACTAAGAACACGCGTAGACATCGCTAGAGTAGTGGCAGTCAGTACAGGACACTGGCCAATAGGAGACCATGCAGCCAAACTAGCGATTCCTCACAACAGTTTCTGTCGTAGCTGCAAAAATGAAAATGAAAAAGAATCTCTAATTCACTTTCTGTGCAAATGTCCGGCTCTGGCGAGAGCCAGGCAACGCACACTAGGCAAGCTATTCTTCGATGACCTCAAAGATATATCTGGGAAAAGTATTGGAGAGCTGATCCTCTTCCTAAATTCCACAGGATGGATATAAATATCACAACTCTACTTTCAAATAAACGGGTCACCTGAGGTTGTGGTATCAAAACGGCGCCCCACGCGCTATTTCCCTCCATCGAAACCACCACCTACCTACCTACTTCTACCTACCTACCTACCTACCTTAAAATATCGTTGCAATTTTATACGATACACAGCGCCGGTAGTGGGGAAATCCAAGGTCAATGAAACAGGCAAATGAAGTAAATGATACATTTTTGTAGGTTATTAAAGCCCGAGTTAAGGTTATTTTCCCGACGAGTAAATCAATACTCAATACTATTTGAAATTAAATTAACACCCATGGCCAGTGGAAAGTGCATGTACATATCATGTGGATAAGAGTACAGATGGTGGGTATCTGCACTTTCTAACTTTAAAGTACTTTAATATTGAAAAACAATCTGTAAATAAAATATTGTACAGTTAACATTTTTTACTTTACATACAGTGTAAACTTTATTTACCACAATCACTTATTGCATATTTTGTGCTACATGAACTTTTGCACAAATTACACTTTTATTTTTTAAATATTTGTTAGCACTTAACAATCTATTTTATACATATTTTCTTAAACTTATAAAAACGAAAATATTAAATAACTACATGAACATATTCAACGTGAAAACAATTTAACAAAGTTAGGCAGACGCTTTTGAAGTAAAGAAAAATCTATATATGTACAATGTAATATAGGTACTTACACAGTAAAAAAAAAATTGTATAAAAGGCAACCAAAAACTTTCCGAAATCAAGTGCCTGATTATATGTATGTAGTTACTACATATTTAATTTATAATGAAAAGTTATGCACAATGCTGAATTTATTTTATATATTTGGGATCACAATAGCTTCAAAGCTTTGTTTTATATAAATCAAAGAGTAAAGAGACTTTTGAAAGCAAACACATGAACTGGCAGATATGCAATGTTAGGAATCTAAATTCATCGAGATTATGAACGAAATCAGAACATAAGTTTTGTTGATTTATGCAGACTTGTAATTTATCAAAACTTGTTACTTATAAAATAAAAAAAAAATTAGAACGGATCTTTACAATTCTAGGAATAATGCTGTATGTGCATAAGCTGTATGCACCAATTTATCACTCAAAGAAAGGTACAGAATGAACGGAATTTATGAATCCAGACTATCGATGTCGCATATGAGAGCATAATTGTCTAGTGTATGAAAACTTTGTACCAAGTTGTAGGTGTGTCAAAAAACAAGTATTCTCCTCCAAGTTTAGAGCGACCCAAAACGACTACATCAACAATCTATAACAGTTTTTTTTTAATAATTGCTTTTATTTCGGCGGTAGAAAAACCATTCCTACATCTTTCTAGTTTTTTTTCTTTGAACACTTTTGCTGCTGCTTGTTTCTTGAAATGTTATAATTTGAGTCGAAAGAAGACCACCAGAATTTAATTTTCTTGAAATTACAACCTTTGCCGTTCAATTTAGATTTCTCTTCTTGTAGATTTTGCGACAGTTTTCCCATTTCATTTGTTCTTAGTACAACATGACAACATAGTTGTCTAAATCTGTAAATAATGTTATGTAATAAGTGATGACTTTGCTAGCTTATCACCCCTATTACGGTTAGCGAGTCGAACGAAAAAATTGGCGAATGTGACTTTCGTCTATTTCGGTTAGCGACTCGCTGAGATTTCATTCGCCTCAAACATGAAGTTTCGGCGAATTGTGACTTTTTACTTGAATGAAAACGTTCGCCAACCGTAATACCTCGACAGCAGTAATTCACTTGGGAGTTCGGGTCGAGTCGAACGTTCGATTAGCTAACCGTAATAGGGGTGTGTGACTTGCAAGAAAATCGATACATCTTTGAAATATCAGTGTTGGACTACATGGAGATCAGATATTTCGATTTTCTTACAATTCTTTTTAAATTATATTTAATTGCTTTATATCCTCTATTCACTGTGGTTTGATTAAGCCAAATTTGATCTAACGGTTTCGAAAATTGCTTTCAACAAAAATATAGAAATAAGCGTTCCCAAGTCAATCTTGTCAATCTTGATATGTGTTTTCATTTCGACTGTAATAAGTATTTGTTTGTATTTTCTGTTGTAATGCAGTATGTATACAAATTTGCTGTGTTTTACTACGAGTATACACTCAACATCGTTGTTTTAAGTGGAATCATCATAGGTCTCATTCAATTTCTTTTGTTTTCAATAAAAAAAAAAACTTGCGCTGTTGCATAATGAATAGAATTTAAAAATTCTATAATTAAGGCACCTTACATCCATGAAAAATGTGTTCGCTGTGTTTTGCTTGTTATTTCGTTTTTATTGTTTACTGTTTTGTTATTAAATTTGTTTAGGTGACGGTTTTGATAAACATGATATCATTGTGCATTTACTTTTCGTATTTTTTTAAATTTCTATCTTAACAGATTGTTTTCTTAATCTTAATCTAGTGAATGGAAAAAATATATTTTATATGTAATATAAGTATAAAGTTAAGCTTTAGATGATAGTGTTAAGTAATAGCGCATTCTTTCAGTTAACAAAACAATCGCGACTTCTTTAGTATATGAGTGAACCAAGGAGAGATTATACGCACAAAAATTGATAGTCCTGCTACGAAGGCACAACACATATTTATAAAAAGTCACGATTATTTTGCCTTGCATTACATATTCTCTGAGCATGTTACGTCCAGATGGACAAAGTCCTCTTTTCTACAACCGACTCGCACATATATTCTAATTTGTTCTGTTGTATTTAGCCATTCGGTTTAGTTCCCCTTCGCTTATTTAATTCCTGCCGCTAATTACAATTAAAAATTAAAAAATTTTTCTTTTGAGCCTAAATTAAGAAATTAATTTTTTTAGACCGCCTAAAAAAATCTACATTCTGTAAGCTGTGCAAACATGGCCACAGCTTATATAGATCATGACAGCTCACCAATGGGAGCGTTCTGTAACCACAAATCGTGTATGAAATTGTATAGATCATCACTGACAGCGACCTGTAGATAAAAGTGATAAAGTGAATAGTATTTTAAATGGAGTGTGTTACTTTGAGATGACTTACCTTGTAAGGTGTTGGATTTAGAGTTCGCTTATGATCGGTGCGAAGAGTTTTTAATGATTTTTGAACTTTCTCGCGGACTTTTTCCAAAGTTGGGAGTGGTTGCGTTATTTTCCCATTCTTCCAGTAGGTTTTGTACAGAGAGTATACCTTAGATGGAATAACGTAAGCCCGCTTTGACTCTTGGAATGGATGACGGCAAAGAACTTTTTGTCCAACTACTGGTGCTGGCTCGGTGACTTTCTGTAGTAGATCAATCAGTGCATGTCCATCGGCACTGAATAGTCTGTATTGAGAGAATAAATTCAGCATTTAATTAAATAGCAACTGGTAGTATATCAGCATATACCTGTAAGCACTCTTATTGCCCGGCATTGTAACCTTCTCCACATCTTGGCTCAACTTAATGCGTGCTTGACCGTTTATCTCAACCAATTTGTAGACACACCCCAGTGCAGGTTGTCTTTGACAGGTCACTAAAATAGTTCATAACCAATTCAAAAATACATTAAACGACGGTTTTTTTTTTATAAAGTTTTAACAAACCCAAGTGTGTTCCAATTCCAAAGCAATCAATCTTGTGTCCTTGCTCGTTAAGTGACAAAATCGTCTCCTCATTAATATCATTCGATGCAACAATTTGAAGTGTATTAAACCACGGAATTTTGAAACGATCCGCCACCTTGGCAAATGTTTGCCGTGAGAAACATGACAAATAGGCCAAATCACCAGAATCGATACGAATACCAATTGCCCTGTAGCCAAGATCATTGAGTGCTAGTGCCACGGCGCAAAAATTAAGTAATCCACTCCTAAAAAAATGTATTTAAATTTTGTTTTACTTTAATTTGCTACAAAATTATAACATACGTTCATTGCATTTAAGGTGTACGAAACTGATAATAATTAGTCTTTTTCTTTCTTTTTTATTTTCCAAAATTATCCACAGGCTATAAAGGACAGTAGAAGTGACGTAGTATTTGGCAGCACTGCTTAATTTATTTTGATTTCAATTTAGTTAATATAAACAATAAAAGTTACTTTATTGAAGTAAAGTTGCCAGAAGCCCGTCAACTTCGAACACAAGATACGCAAAGGAAATGTTGCATTTTTGCCCCAATTACTTTAGAACTGCTATTTTAATATGCATGTTATGGACTACAGAAAAAGTGCGCATAAAAAACGATTATCGCGGCTAAGGTTCCCTTAATGTACACCTATCACTACTGGGCATAGTAACACTTCAGTTGTAGTATTTATTTTTCTTTGGATAATTAGAAAAAATTATATTAGTATTCAGACATTTTTCAATTCAGCTTTTATTTTTGATTATTCCCTTTTTTCCTTTGAAGACATCATTCTCTGCCAATTTTTATTCATAAATGACATGACGTACATATATTTGCCATTTTGTATAACACGTTTCGATAAAAGGAATTTGGTAGCACAGGTTTTATCGCGGCTTTGCTCACAATACCCTATTACTATTCAGGCTTGTTATTGTATTTTACATTGAAAGCTTTTTTTAAGCCTATATAGGCTACACAAAAAAAAACCGCATAATATGTAACTAAGAAATGAGTTCTGAAGCTCAATGCAGGCCAGCAAAGATTGTAATAAGACCCACAACTTTTACAAAACAGTACAGATATTGATATCAGGGAAACGATATTTCTGGAAGCCCATCGGTGGCGACCATAAGCAATTTTATCATAACAAATAGAAGAGAGCATCATTTGTCATGAGACAACGTACTGCCCGTTTGGACACACCAAACGTTCGGACCTTATCCTATGTAAGTGTCAACATTTGTTTACTTTAAAAAAAAAATTAATTAGCCATGTATTATTTAATATGTAGCAGTAGCAGGACACTTGGGGATAGAAGGTAATGAAGAGGCGGACAAACTTGACAGGAAAGAAGTTGTCACAGCTATTGTAGATAGGATTTAAACCCTTCTGCGGTATAGGGGACCATACCATAAAAGAGGAGTTCCGATCACTGGAGAAGACAAGCATGGAAGTCCTGGACAAAAAGTCAGGGTCTAAGACAGACAGAGAAGCTCTTCGGTAATTGGGTAATTATAACTTAAAGAGAATCTAAGCTTGCATTGGCCTTAAGAAACATAAACTTCGCACCCTGACTGCGCTACTTACGGCACATTGTAAACTTAAGGGACATCTCAGGAAGCCAGGTCTCTCAGATTAGGACCGTGAAAGTCCAGAGATCACATTCTGGTGGAATGTGGGGCATTAACCCATAAAAGTTTCAAGTGCTGGGCAAATACCAAATTGCACCAGAGGATCTACCACTCATAACACCCAATGTCCTACTGCAATTTCTTAGGGAAATTGGTCTGGACGAGACGCTATGGCTATGACCCTTGAGAAAAAAACCTCGTAGCGAAACAAACAAAGGTGGGCACCGTAGCGCAAGTGGTTAGTGCGTCGGACTACTGAGCCAGCGGTCTTGGGTTCGAATCCGCCGCAAACACCTAAAAGTTTTTCACAGTGCCCACCTCTTTCGAATGTCTGACAAGCATCAAAGAGTATCATTTGTCACGATTGAGCTTCTCAACTCGCCGTTCGGAGTCGGCAAAAAACTGTAGGTTCCTGCCATTCGTGCAAAAATATAACACGCACATACAAATGGTTGCGAGAAGCAGGCCCAGGTTCACCTCGAGCTGTAGCGCCAACTAAGTAAGTAAGCGAAACAAACTAAAATGGAATTGTAAGGGAAAGAGTAGTACTAAAGGATGGTAGGTAGGTAGCAGTGGCTGCCAGTAGCAAGTACCAGCACACTCAGCCCTATGGAGGCCCATTGTGATACCAAGGATCCTGGGGATATTTACCCCGATACTCAAGAGAATCATTTGGAGCTTTGTACAAAGCGAAGAAGGCTTCTTACGTCTTTTTGTGTTAGATCGCTTAGATTCTCGAAGAAGTATTCTCCTAGGTGTAGTTTTCTACTACGAGAAAGAGCTGGGCATGAGAAGAGGAGATGTATTGGACTTTCGTGCTCCTCTTCGCCCCTGCAGCTTCTGCAGAAGTCATTTGAGATGACGCCGAGTCTAGTTGCGTGTTTGTCTATAAGGCAGTGTCCTGTAATGACACCGATAATCGTACTAATATGTAGTATTTTTAGTGACAACAGGTATCTAGAGCGGTTTAGATCTAATCCTGGCCAGATTTGCTTCGTAGCAAGGCAGGTAGTTCCAGCTTCCCATTTAGCGTTGGTTTTATTAACTGTGTCAAGTTTGTGTGCTAGCTTATAAGTAGCGAGTGGCATACCTATATTTTTCTTATCGGGTAGAATAGGTATTGTTATTCCTATTTTAGCGAGCTCGTCAGCTTTGCAATTCCCTGGAATGTCACTGTACCCCGGCACCCAGCAAAGGTGAACGTTAAAGTGCTTAGCCATCTCTATAAGAGATGAACTGCAGTTGGAGGTGAGTACTAAAGGATAATTTAGTTAGAAATGACTGTAAAAATTTGCTGTTCTCAAAAAATTATTTCAAATATCCCCAAAAACCGTGTTTTTAGCACTTTGAGATTGGTATATCTCAAAATTCTGACGTCCTAGAGCAATTTTGTTGCTACATTTAGATTCAGCATGTTAAACTCTTTATACTGATCATGTTTTTATTGAAATAATGAATTCGTTGTAAACCAGTGTAATAATTACTTAATCGATGTGAGCAGAGTTAGATTTGATACCGCTATATTCGGTGAGTTCATAATTGTAATAAAACCGCAGGAATGCAGATATTGCGTTCACAAATGTAGAAAAACTGCATTACCATTGCAAACGCTCCGGAATTACTTGAGTTCATAAATATCAAATTACCGCTTTTGTTGTGCAAATTTGAAGCTTATTTTATTTTGCTGCATGGCTGCGACATGGCTGCTGCAAAAGTTGCGTTCATAAATTAATACAGATTTTACTGTAAAATCATTTTTTTAAAAATGATGCAAAAATGTTTGCTACTACGTGACACTTAGCGAGCATCTTAGTTTTTGTTCGTTTGTGTGTATAAATTTTGTCATCGAATCAGCAAACTCTTGTTCGATGGTGTGTACCCGCTTTAAGTTCTTTACTGACTCTATGCCATAGTATTGATGATTTGTGGTATAATCTTGAACAATCAACACGACAAGTTGTTAAGTAAATGTCTCTTCAAAGGAATCACATCGAATTGATGTTACTAAAACTTCATCTGCTCGGCAAGTTTCTGAAACCAAACCCAGACAGGTTTATACCAGTACACTGCTTGTACATGTAAAGGGTTACATTTTTTTTTGTAGTGTCTAACGTAAAATAAACTAACGTTAGCTGGAGTTGTTAAGAATTGCTTCGGTTTTGAAGAAACATCTATGGAAACTGTTTCCTTCTTCTAGTGGCGATTGGTAGATTTAAGATTCATATGGCTATGTCGACCGTAAACAAGTCTTGCCTGCCACTCCGTTGTAATTCAAAATTTAAATATCAAACACTTAAGATGCTAACATATGCCATTTAGGGACTAATTTATATAGCCTGGTTCTTATCGTAGTTCTCAGAGGCTGCGATATGCTAATTCCATAAGGTACAGCTGCATGTTAAGCGCCAATTGCCATCGCAAGTGAATGTCATAAAGACCAAGCACGCTTCACACCTGGTTGGTTTATAATAGCCGCTTTTTATTATCAGTTATCACCCATGATCCAGATTGGATCATTGGTGTGTATGCATTACAATAACAATACGAGATCTCGCTTTTCATTTGGATCTATTTTCGTGATCCAAAAATTAGATCGGCTTAATTTGCTTGTCTGTGTCTGTGCTAAAAGCGGTGTAATAAAACGCCAATTTCGCGCTAAATGTCAGTGTCTGCACTAAAAATGTGTGTAATATAATCCAGTTCGTTTTATTATGCCCGTGATCTGATCCGGATCAGATCAGCATAATAAAACACGGCTAATATAATAACCCAAGTATCGTTACTTTTCGTACCCCTAAGTAAAAACTGGAACCATTTTCATGAACACCAATGCTATGCTTCAGTACGGATTACGAGTTCGTTTGTACGTAAAATTCATATTCAATCACCCCAATTCTCAATGTCGTATTTGTGAGTCGTATACGAGCATAACTGTATTTTTGAAATGTATTTGCTATTACAAAATGCGACTATAGTCGTAAACGTCTCACAAATATGACATTGAGAATTGGGGTGAGTGTTCTCTACGTACTTATCAACTTATTAAGTTTTAAGCACGTTTTAAGTTTTAAGTCCGTTTCCGAGTTACGGTCACTATTACTGTCCTCTGCAGCCCCTGTGGTTTAAACCATTTGTTATCATTATTTTGTTTGTTTTTGTTGGCGTGGATGTGTAAAGCTTATATTTTGTATTAAGATTCAAAAATTGGATTTACTAAACAGAAATATTGGAATATCATATTTGTATTTAGTTTTTATAGTAAATTATTTTATTTTTGTTCATCTACGTGCTTTAAATATCTAAATGTTATGGGTTTTAAATAGGTCCTCTCTAAGGACCAAGTAAGCCATGCAGTGTGCTCTCTCGGACAAAGATTTGACAAATAAGTAGTTAAATAGGTAATGAGATTGATGAGTCAAGAAAATATGGACATGAGCAGCCACAGTCATTTTTTTTTTCATTAATATTTCAACGGAACAAAATTTAAAAAAAAAAAAACAAACAAATATAATGAGAGTCTTAAATATGTGAGGTCTAAATACGTATTTATATAGAAATACCAAATACGAACATATGTGACAAGATTAGGACGATGACAAGTAAGCAATTTGAACTTTCAAACAATTACAATTTAAAAATATATATATATATATATGTTTATAAAAAAAGGATATTTTGTTTTATTTTGTAAATTTTAAACAAATGTATTTTTATTTTAATTACATACCTCTGCCAAAATTGTGCCGGGAAGTCATTTTTGTGTTTGTTAAATAGGATTTTGTTTTAATAAATAAAAAGAAAATACCTTAAAAATTAACAAAAACCATCACAGGACCAATAAATTAAATATATAATTAAAAAAAATTCAAACAATTTAAAACATAATAGATTTTTTTAACTGCACACAAACAAAATAAATAATTACCACAACAATAATGCACCAAATTAAATGAGTGACAATCATGATAAGGATTAGGGGAACAAAAATAAAAAATAAAACTGACACAAACAGGATGTCTCATAAGTTATTGAACTGTCGAATTGTATTTTTTTAAACTGTCTCCACATCAACCGCCGTATTAAGGATTTCTTTACCGGAGCCTCAATCAATGAATGCAGAATCAATGAATTTAGCACAATGAGTGCTAAAATTCTATAAAAAAAAAGGACGAAAAGCATTCCGCAGGTAAATTGGTAAAGTAAACAATTTACTAGATATCTCTTGTATTCTGGAATCCGTCGGCGGGAATCTTCCACCGAAATTCGAAATTTCCTATCATTGAATCCGTTCGAAGAGAATCGTTCACTTGTCGGTAATATGAATGAGATTCACTTTATTATTCAAAACGACCGGACCGAAGCTCCCCATACATTTGACATCCGCAACTACTTCAGTGCGGATCTGGTTGTTGTGTGGTATACATAAATGATTAAACTGTGCTGAACAAGGCTCTTAATTTGGATTTTTTTTTATTGCAAAATGTTTTAAAACCAATGAAGTGTTTTTTTTTATTTATCAATGTGTACATTTTTTTATAAAATAAAAAACAAATGAGTTGGACTACAAAGTTCTCATGATTTATTCTCGTATTTGTTGTTCTAATTTGTGTTTGTTTGGCCCCAAATTCAGTTCATCCTCAGTGCTTGCTCTTAAATTCATACGAGTTCTTCTGCTTGCAGAAATTTTCACATTTTGATCAAAAAATAGAGCCACAGTATCAATTTTGGTTAATTTAACATATTATTTTACAAATAAAAAAAATTAATTCCTCTCAACAATGCAAGACAGCTGTGTTCGAAAGAATCAACCGACGTGTCAGTAAGACAGTTCACCCGACGGATTCAGTGATACAGTGGACACGTTCACGTGGATCTAACTAGTGAAGTGAATCTCAGATCCGACGGATTCCAGAATAGGGGTGAACACAATAATTGAGTATTCCAACGAAATAAAATATCTAAATATGGTTCTGATAAAAAAAACTCACACGTTAAAAACAAAATTACCAAAGCAACAAGAGCCGTATGGGCCTGTCGTCGAATGCACGGTAAGACCTGGTGAATAACCCCAAAGGTCACACATTGGATATATACAATGATGATACAATCTATTATTACATACTCATCCACCATCTCGAAGCTTTAAAAGCTACAAAGACTGTCATAAAAAAGATGGCAATTAGGAGCACTGTCAGACTACTGCAAACAAATTCAATAGATCACACAGACCAAGTAAATCTTCTCTCCGAAATCCCAAAGCTTGACATGATCCTAAACTTTATACTTCGGCAGGAGGTTAGATACAGTGATGCCAAGCCGTGAAGCATGGAACTATAAAAATCCTACCTCTGACCTAAAAGGTAACAAGTGGTATACGGATGGATCGAAGATGTACATCGGGGTGGGCGCTAGTATATTTGGACCAAACACTAGAATATCAATACCAATGGGACAAAGTCCCAGTGTATTTCAAGCTGAAATTGGTTCCATTTGCCAAGTGTGCGCCAACGTCAGTCGCGAATCGGGAATAAAAGGTATCCTCATCTAAGCTAATCATCTAATCCACACTAAGCTCAAACCTGATTGACTCCAAATCAGTCCTGAACTGCTTCAATACTTTCCAAGACAGAAACAAAGTCACACTTTGGTGGGCGCCCGGACATGAGGGTATTGATGGAAACGAAAAAGCTGACGAACAGGCTAGGAAACCTTTATCGGCTCTGCGCCGTTTTGTAACATTCAAAATTCAGTTATAAACTTGAAAATCAAAGTTGGGAAAAAACGTGTGTCTCCTATTGGGAAAATACCCAGCGTCTTCGTCAGGCTAAAAGACCATTAAACCCTTCCACAATAAATTCATAAAACACTTATTCCTCAGTAGAAATGATATCAAGAGATAGCGGTATTTCCAACAGGCCTTTGCCATCTACGATATCACCTAAAAAAAATAGGTCTCATTCAGGAAACTGAATGTCGTCATGGACCTTTCGTCACAATAGGTCTTTTAGGTCGCGGTACCCTCCGCAACTGGCGGGTCAGAACCTTTGAAAAAAACATTTAATTTGAACCGATTCCAAAAACTCTGATAGACTCAACCGTTAGTAATAGTGTAGTTCAATAAGACAGCTGTAGCTAAAAATATGGCTGCCGAATGAGAAGACAGTTCAATTAGTCTATTCAACAGATGGCAGTACTAAAAGATAACTGTTATCAAATTGATGATTTGAAGTTTGAACAAAGGAAAATAGAAAAGAGTGATCGAAGTCAAATTGAATCCTGTTTGTGGTGACCAAGCACATTGGATAGCAATGAAAAGTTGAATGTAAACGTTGCGTCGCGTCGTTTGAATGTTTGTATGAGCGGCGCAGCACTATCCTGAGTGGGGGGGGGGGGGGGGGGGGGGGGAAATAGAAGAGTAGAATGAAAGTACTGACTGTTTTCCTGGTTTACAAGGCTTCCTGCAAGATAAATCTGTTCAAGATCTGAGTTTAAGTTTGCAATTGATATAATTTCATCACTTATCGACATTAATTACCCATTTTGATAAATTTTTTCCAGAGAATATTGATCAATACGACTGGATTAGAGATCCATTCCAATCGACTCCACCCCCATCTGCATCTTCAACAGTCGAGAAAGAACAACTGCTAGAACTACCTTGTGATACGAGCCTTAAACTACGTTTCGGCAAAGACAAACTTTTACAATTTTGGAGCAATGTATCCCAAGAATATCCTGCTCTCAGTACTACAGCTTTGAAGATCCTTTTACCGTTTGCTACGTCATACTTGTGTGAAACTCGTTTTTTTGCAGTTGCAGTAATTAATTCGAAATATAGCCTACAAATCAATTTAGAAAAAGAAATGAGAGTAGCCATTTCAAAACTTCAGCCCCGATTGAAGAAGTTATGCTTAGAAAAGCAAACTCATCTTTCTCATTGATTGCACTATTATATTTTCTAATAAATAACAATAATTAAGATTCTATATTCTTTGGAGTTTTCTTTAATTAAATAATAAATAAAGTAATCTTAATATCTGCGAGAGCTACACGCAGGTATCGTCTTTTAGCAGGGCGGCGTCGGAAAAAAATGACGGCCTGTAAACGGAGTCGCAGTACAAAACAGATTGGGAACCACTTGTAGGTGATAAACAGAGTTTTCAGAAAATTAAAAACGGAATGAATTTACGGCAGCTATTAGCTTATTTTTTTGTAATTATTTCGCCTTAAATAAATTTCTGCGTTCGCTATTTCGCTTTATTTTATTTGGTAAAATATTAATTTGTATTTTTAATTCGTTTGGCTTTCATTTTATCACATGTAAAAAATTTCGCGCAAAATTGTTGAAATGAAAGCCAAACAAAAATTAAAAATACAAATTAATATTTTGCCAGATAAAATAAGGCGAAATAGTGAACGCAGAAATTTATTTAAGGCGAAATAATTACAAACAAATAAAATTATAACTGCATTTAAAATTTAGTGTTTATTTGGCATTCGGTTGATTTAAGTTGAAACACATTAGGGTATAAACAGAACAAATGAAAAATAACAGTAGAACTCGCATGTAATTTGATTTCGTAAGAAAATGACAAGCGACAGGCACACGAAGTGTCTGTTACCGCAGGTACTTTGCTTTTTAATTTCAGAGCAGAATATATATCAACTCAGATAAATAGCGTTTGCTCTGATGTAGTATATAGTCTGCTTTGCACTTGAATAAGCATACTATAATCTATTGCAGAGCGACCGATGTCTGTGCTGCTATAGAGTATGGCAATACTCTGCCATGACAGTCTGAACTTGTGCATTTTTCATCACAACGCACTATTTCAAAAATCAGAAATTGCATAAACCGAAACCACAATATTCCCCAGATTCAGCTCATTGCGGCAATCTCCCATTTCCGAACATAGAACTAGCTGAAGTTGCAATATCGCTGGACTAAATGTATCTGCTGCTTATTTTTCACCATCATTGTATTTTCCCAGACCAATGTGTACATAAGGGGACTCTGTAGGTTGCTGATCCAATATCAAACCGATATTCAGTATTTATTTAGACGCATTTGTATCTAATCACAATTACTCGCTGTTATGTTATTGTTACAGAAAGAAAATTAAAAAATCTGCGCAGCTATTCGCAAACACCTACGACATTGACATACATATATAATTGAAAGATCATAGCGAGTTGTTAGTAATACAATCTTTTTCAGTAAATGGGCAGAAAGACGAAGAAAGGCGTTTATTTGTATGGAAAAAAAAACTGGAAATGTTCAATAACTTATGAAACTGATAATGATATTCATATGATACTTAAAAATAGCAACTTAAAAGGGTAATTTATAAAAATATAATCGTAGATTGTACAGAATGTATAAATCTCCCATTCGAAGGGAACGTATTTTCCAATTGCGATGGAATTTTGGAAGTTTTAATTTAAATTTAGAAAACATGTACACATGGTATGAAACTTGAATACAATATTAACAAATATCCGAGATAGATATATGTATGTATTTCTTACTTTAGGTGGCGCTACAGTTCGAGATGAACGAAGACCTGCTTCTCGCAACCATTTGTGTGTCACCGATAAGAAGGGTTGACTTTTCGATCGACAATGCTTAAGTTTATTTTAGTTTCTTCTTCTCGTTGCAAGATGTTAAAATTTGCACGATTTTTACATTCTGTAGATTCTTACACAAAAAATAAGTTTGATTAAAAAATTAAAAATAAAAATAAAAACATAAGCTTAAATGTAATTAAAAAAAGAGTATTATCACCTCGTTTTGTGAAAGCATTGTCCCTTAGTTTTTGTTTTGTCAAAGTTCGATTTGCCGCTTGCCAATTTGTGTATGATACAACACCTTACAATAATTTTTTTTAATTTATCAAAACCAATTAGTAGAATACACAAAACCACATGAAAATATGCAGAAAAATCAAAATTGTTGTTTTTTGAAGACAGTCAAACAGCGAGTAATCAAAATGAATTGTTTTTTAATTTTTTTTTAACAAAAACCCAGTCATGCAGATGTTTTTTTTAGAACAAAAACAGAAATAAAAGAATTTATAGAGATGTACTTATACATATGTCTAGATGCTAATCGGAAGCGCTTGCCTAAAATTACCTGAATGACTTCTCGGCATATTTTGGCAGATATGCATTATTTTCGACGACAGTCGATGTGGACGGATTTCTCAATCCGTTCTTTACATTGTTCGATATTGATTCTTTTGACTCTGGAATAGGTCCACTTCGATAGACCTTTGAATTATTATTCGGAGAGTTAAATGGATCATTGTTGGAAGTAGAAGAAGAACTCTGTCCATGGGAAGTGGAATGTCCATTAGTGGTATTTCCATTGGATAATTTATTTGGCGTGTTGCTGGTTATTGCTGTTCCATTTTTGGGCTGACCTAGTACAATGTTCTTCACAGGGATTTTATCTGAGCTACTAATAATGTGGTTTCTAAAATAGACATAGATAGTGTTAGTTGTTTGCTTATTTCATTTAATCTCGGTTATGAAGAAAAGAAAAGAAAAATGGTTAATTTTTGAATATGATCACTGCAAGTTGATGCACAATGTTTAGATTCATTATATAAGATCAGCTGCTATGTTGTTATGTCCTTACTAGCTCAATAGGAGTAGAAGTTAAGAGGATTCGTTTTCATTATCCAAGTGGAATAATCGAAGAAATACAGGGTATGATACATGACAAGGCATCCAGATTTATTCAAACGATACTTGAAACCCCCGGAGGCTAGACGGAAATCCACACAGCAAATACATAAAAGCGGACATTTTTTACTAAACTTAAATGAAATCATTTCATTACAAATACTTTTAAATGCATTCTAAACAAACCTCCATTATATTGGATTTCTCCCGAACTCGTCTTCGCTCAATTTGATCATTGCGAACATGATTTTTTCGATAAAATAACCAAATTGCGACACTGTCCATATTAATATAATATGTAGTATCTGTGTTTTCTTATTTCTTTGTTTCACTCGTCCAAAATTCGGAAATTTTGTGGGAAAAAGTTTGCATTACTAACGTTCGATTCTAATATTAAACATATAGTTCGGTTTGAAAGTATAATCGGAATCAATTTTCGTATAGAATTGAAAGTGGAATCGAGATACATAATCGGGCTAATCATGCAATCGATTTAATTCAATATGAGGTCCAGATATGTGTGAAGACGAATGAGTTTACCAAGTAATGGAGCTGTGAGGCTTGCGATTATAAAATGATTATACAATGCGAACTTAATAAAGACTTCCTGTAAAATATTCGTGTCATTTTCGACTTAGTGAAGGTAGAGGGTAAGGTACGGGAAATTGGTAAGCCAAATGATTTTTATTTGATTATTCGACTTAAGGCTTAGCTTCTTTAACATGAAGCTTCTGTCAATAGATCGTATGAGTACATACATATTAGGGATGATTTCATTGGAATGTAATATTCCTTAATAAAGTAAATAGTGTAACTCCAAGTCGGAGTTAATATATGGCTAGACATAAAACAAAGGCTGAGTGTTATTCGCTCGAAGTTTTCGGTGCTTGAGATAAGATCTGAAAAGGGTCTAAAAGAATTAATTACAAAAAAATTGTCTGCTCGATTCTGGTCAGAATTTGCAATAAGCAACATAGAAGAACTACTTTAATATTGTCCCTATCTACTCATGAACCTTACTCGTTTACGAAGATATCGGCAACAAGTTATTTACTGGAACGTTAGAATTAAGCAAAAGGCATCAACAGACACAGTATCTAGTCAAGTAAAATTCTCATGTAAAAAATCAAAAACATATAAACAAAAAATAAAAACTGTAAAATAGAGAACCATAAAATAAAAAAAACTAACTTAAAACTGGTACTGGCTAAACACAGCAAACAGGAAAATAGTACAAGTTATAGTACATAATAATTTCGTTATTATTTGCACTCCTACTTGGAACTTTACCATTTCGCAGTTTCTTTTTTGTTTGTTTGTTACTCTTTTTACTCCAAAGTGCAATTAGAATATTTTTGTGTGGATTGTGGCTATGAATTGTGATAGATGGTATCCGAGAGATTTTGCCTAAAAGCGAAATACCTCTTAACATCATACGTGTCGACTAAGGCCATAAATCCATCTGGGAATGCAATCGCATATGACACCATTGCAGCCAGTTCTCCCTCGCTGGACTCCTCTGGAGAGATATCAAGTACCTGAGATAGAGACTGTCTATGCTCTACAGCATGCTCTAATAGATCACCCGTTATACCTTAAATAGAGAAAAAGGCAGGATAAGTTAAGGAAGAAATCACTTTGTTATTGGTTTTTTTTTTTGTTTAGTACGTACCATCTGTTTTATGCCTCAGATGTCGTGTCTTAAGTTCGTCTATTCCGGTAAATGACGTGATATATGCATGGGCATGGGTTCCCTTTACCGGTATATTGAATAATTTCCCAGCTAGGACATTTGATGTGCCGTCAAATCCACCTGTGAGGGAGAAAGAGAAAACAAAACAAAAAAAAATGTATTTACAGTTGGTTTCTTCAAAGGGGTGGTTGTGTGTCGTTTTGGGTGGTTGGTATTGATTTAGCGATACAATTAAATTGAATTTTAACATGAAATCCTGCCAGTGAAATAATTACGACCCAAGGTGTAGGTGTTAGCTACAATAGTAGATATATGCATACATACGTAGGTATGTTTGTATTTGAATTTCGAATACTTTGTTGAGCAACTGATTACATACCACTGCGAATTTGGACTTGATTTACATACTTTCGGCATATCTAATCTAACCTTGAAGTGTGAATGTTCGGTGCTATTAATATCAATGCAATTTGCCGCCAATAGAGTTATTATTTATGTGAGAAAAGCACGAACTATGCAGTAAAGAAGATCAAGGTTACCAGAGTCAACATATGCCAACAGATGCGGGGAGAATTGTTGTTCTAGGTCTTTGATAGTGCCACTCTGGGTGTCGCGAGTCACCTTGAATATTAACTATTTGCCTATTTTAGGTACTCGTACATCGAGAAGAAAATTGATTGATAGTCATGTAATCATTGACATGCGAGTTCGATATTCTGATTTTTGTTTACCAGATCAGCATACCAAGAAAGGGAAAAAAAATCAATTGATTATGCATGATTTGGAGGTGATAGATACATCGCAGCACACATCAGCGATAGTAAAATATGCACATATTTGTTATTTATCGAGTAATAGCTTCAAACACTGATAAACACCAATATGATAGACACACGAAAGCGAGAAGAAAAGGAGCACAAAAAAAACTTGCCTCTACGCACGAGCTAATAGATTATAAATTAAGAGCTGAAGTGTGAATTTAAAACAGGTTAATAGAAGCACTCAAATGGAAGTCTACTCAAAAAACGAAGTTCGGTCTGCGTAATGTTTCATAAGTTGCAGTATTCGCTGTATCAGACAGAAATAAAAAAAACTTGTTTCGAGTAAGAGACATTATCAAGTTAGGCTGGACGTATTGGAGTGCACACTTTGGGTATGGTTCCCTGACCACACATGGATAATCGGCAATAAAAAAGCTAATGCTTAGTTAAAACAGGATTAGCGATCGACTTTATAATAAGCATGAAATACAAGAACTGCTACCAGTACAACATTTCAACTATAAGCAAGGGCTTCGCTAATGTCCAAAGTCAAAAATGTTAGTAGAAGCAAGAAAAGTAAACAGAATCTTGTTTCTATTACACCCTAAAATAAGTTATCCATACTGGGACTTATCACAGGATTCACTAATCTGATGGATGCTAGCTACTTATGTTGGGCTTGTAACCATGCCGAAAGAAGGCGCTCATCAACGGTCGCGTGTGTTTCCTAGTTCCCTAGTACTTCGATTGTATGAATGCCTTATCTCGTTTTGTTTGCTACTGAGCAAACCTCGCAAGTGACTAGGTGTTATTCTCTAAAAAGGAATCATATATTCATATGTGTATTTGCGCACTTCTTTGCTGCAATTCAAGTGATAACATTTTTTGCTATAATTGAACGTTAATAGCTTTTTGGACTTTCTCTCCAAGGGTATTACTTTCAAACCCGAATGACGGGCTCTTTTTCGTTATCACCAAGAACTGAATTTAAAATTGCTACCTATTTAATCCACTTTTCAACAACTTCCCATATTATTTTTTATTTAAAGCTGTTAATGAGTTCGTTGCATGATAAGCAATCGCCGATGAATTTAATTGAATTGAAAGGCAAGCAATAGGTCAGTAACCAAGAAGACGCCAATTAATTGATAACATAACAATCGTTTTTATTTTATGGGATAGTAACAAATGCATAGTTTCCTCAATTGCGTTTTGTAAACATTTATCGATTTGATAATTTCTAACGACTAACTGCCTGTCAGTTGTTTACACCTACTGGTATAATGCGCACATCTGTAAAAGGGCTAAAAGAAATTAAGTAAGGGAGTGTGTAGGTGTAAAAAAACCAGCCCATTCGGAAACTCGATCGAAAAACAAAGTTGTTGTGGTGTAGAAAATAGCACAGGTACAGAATGGTACAAGCGTACACTAAGCACACACTAGGGATAACCTTCGGTTGGGGAAACCCGCAAAATGGTGTTTGGCAAAGAGTAGGCAAGTTGGAGAGTCCTGCAGTAGTGCTAAGAAGCACAAAATGCTTTTTCATGCCTCTGAAGTAAAACTCATTGAAAAGTTTGCAACAATAGCAGAAGAAAAAAAGTGAACTACAAGTTGTTGCTGTATGAAGTTTCTCTGTACAGATTAACAACCATTGCTTTGCGAACGCGCAGATGGCGTCTTATGGTGTCAACGTCTCGCAACATCGCATGTTAGCACTTCATGTGGAAAGTTTTTCATTTTATTTTTCCTTAAGGAAATTCCATAATCGTTACGATTAGTCAGAAATGATTTCCAGATTAATTACCTGCAGCAACAATGAAATTATATGTTGTTGGTAACCTTGAACGACTGAGCCAGACATAGCTAAGGATAATGAATAATGTCTATTAACGAATTTGCTAATGGGTTGCAAATGGTGTTTCGCAAACGATTCTAATTAAAGTTTTTGTTTTTTTAAATTTTTATTGAAAGGTATGATGGACGCGGTAATAGCAAAACAAGAAAAAGAAAATAAATAAAACTCACTTTTTTGGTCGCGACATTTCAATTCTTCAGTGTTCCACTGTATTGTTCATATGAGAACGTCTATCAATTGAAGGACGTTGAAAAAAGGATTCGCTTCAAAGGTACGAATATGATACTAACATAATCAGTATCTACTTTTGCTACTAGCTTTCGAAGTTGTTAGTTTTATAGACTATCGCGGCATGTTAAGTATGTAGTTGGGTTGCTTTATGGTTATATTGAATGATTCGCTGAAGTAAGTGATTTGTTTTGCTAGGACTTATTCAACAGTATGTCTCTTTTTTGCATCAAAAATCGCATTTAAACGTAACAATCAACCAAAAATGTTTCCTTACCTATATATGAATACTTTGAAGCTGATAGCCCACCATCGGGTCCTTGTGCTCTCCTCAAACCAAATTCCAAAAGTTTAACGTTCTTACCAGCTACCATCCGATACCGGGCTGCATTTGTTGCCATTAAACTGAAAAAAAAAAAAAAAAAACAAAAGAAAAAACACAATAAAACATCCAACTCGAAATACACTGACAAACTGCGAGTTTACCTTGCATAATTCACTAATGTTAAAATTGTCGTCTCCAACAATTGAACTATGATGAGAGGTCCTTCTACTTTTATGATAGGCACTCTATAAAATATACAATACTTTCAATTTAATATCGCATATCAAATAAAAGATGTTGCGTTAGGTTTTTGCCTACCGAGGAAACGCTACTGAACCTTCATCGATTGCATATAGTGTCACTTCTTTGGCTGTGAGATTTCCCAAATATTCAAAGAATTCATTCTCGATTCCTTCGGGCAGAGTTTGCTTCAGGTAATCAATATCTTTAAGAAAAGAAAAACAATATTATTCTCTAAAATAACCATAAAACTGTTTCATTAAAGCTTACCACTTTCTGAATAGTGAAAGTTGTCCAGGAACTTTAAACATTCATCTAGACCAGCAAAAATCGTGAATTCTCCATGGAAAGGATTATTGCGAAAGAATAAGTCAAAAACACTTTGGTCTCCTATTTTACCAGACTTCCAGTAAGCATATGCCATTGTTATTTGATATAAATCTGCAAATAAACATCATTATTTTAATTATTTTTATTTTACAATCTGACATAGGTATATAATACAATTAAAATTATATTGCAGATATTTTGGCTGTATCATCCAAGGCCTTCAGCTTACATAAATATGTGTAGGTGGTAAGTATATGAATGTTGAAAATGTTTACATAAATATACATACATGTATGTAACATATTCATGTATTCACAAATCTTTCTTTTTTTATAGTAAATGATATAAAACGCGAATTAAGCCATATTTGTTCCTGTTTAGTTTTGTGTTGCTGGTGTATGTGCTTTTTGATGTCCTTATGGTTAAGATTAGGTGTACAGAACAGTAATGAATTTGAAGAGTCATTAGCAGCTTTATATGCAATGTCATTTCCTTGTATTTGTATATGTCCTGGGGTCTGTAACACAACGCGACAAGTCGACAAGTCTATGCTTGTCCGACAAGTACAAATTAATTCTGTAACAGAACTGAAACCGTTGCAATCGTGAAAAGAATTAATTTACCTTGACTTGCCGGTATTCGCCGACAAGTGTTTAGCAGTTGAAAATTGCAAAAAAAATCCTATTTTAATTAGTGGACTTTTTTTTATTGTTGTCTGGTAGCAAGATTAAGCAATTTTTTTCAATATCAAAATTACTTTTTGGCTTCAAGACTTTTAACCTGTGACGAGGTTATCACTATCAAACTCAGACTCAAAAAGTACATTTTCAATTAAATATTATTTTATTTCTATATTTGTATTTCGGCTTTTTAAAGATATTGCATAAACAATGCACTTGTCAGTTTTTGACAATATTCCAATCACCTGTCCTAATTGAACCACAATTCTACAAGTATTTATTGGTGAAGCTGCAGTTGAAGTGTGCAGCGCTGTCAAAGTTAAAATACACGTAAACCCTATAGCAGCCGAACACAATGCGAAGTTACAGCTGTAGTATGCAAAGTTGAGTCAACTTCAACACTTGTCGTGTTCTGTTACAGAAAGAGGGACATTATAGGTCTGTTCCCGTACTGTTGAAAACAGCCGCAAACTACGCAAAACTACACTCTCTTCTGTCAAAACCTATGAAAAATCTTCGTACGGGAACAGGATTCGACTGTTTTCGGCTGTTTTAGACAAGTACGGGAACAGACCTTATATAATTTCCCACTTGTCATCTTTTCTCGCAACAGTTGTCGAAGAGCTCACGGACTTGTCGTTTTGTGTTACACAATTTTTTACAAGTTGTCGAGATTGACTTGTCCTACAAGTCTATGAAAGTTGTGATCTTTGGTGACAAATAAATAAATAAATAAATAAATAAGTACTTGTCGCGTTCTGTTACAGGCCCCTGGGGTCCATATTAGTTTAATTTTTCGGGCGCAGTCGGTTAAAATGTCTATTATTAAACTAGAGTAGTAGTCACTATTGTTAATGTTTAGGCTGGTAGCTATCGACCGCTCATAAATCGCTTTTAAAGTTAAGAGGCTCTTAAGTTTAAATTTTTGGTTGGTATTCACCATGGCCGTGGTGGTTAGTGCGTTTGACTACCACGCAATGCTGCCCGGGTTCAACTCCTGGCCGGGTCTAACACCTAAAAGAGTTTTTTCACGGTACCACCTCTTTCGAATGCCTGACAAGCATCAAATAGTATCATTTGTCACGATTGAGCTTCTCAACTCGCCGTTCGGAGTCGGCAAAAAACTGTAGGTCCCTTCCATTCGTGCAAAAATATAACACGCACACACAAATGGTTGCGAGAAGCAGGCCCAGGTTCACCTCGAGCTGTAGCGCCAACTAAGTAAGTAAGTAAGTATTCACCGACCACTAAGTCTGCTTTTACACTTAAGACTTGTGAGTCTAGACTTTTTTCAAATTTCTCTTTGTTATTTACATCCGAGAGTCTTGCGCTTTTACACTTCAGACTTTTTTCCTTGACTCAAATTTGACATTCCTCTTTCATTTTGCAGTTCTTGTATTGTAGAGATGACTAGGTGGGAAGCAACACAATGATAAAACGAAGAAGAGAAAAGAAAAACGTCAAAAAGAGTCGCCAAAAACTTTACCCTCGACTCACAGGCAGTGTTGCCGCTGAGAAAATGTGAAAAAACAGGAGATCTTCTGTTGGACTTACCAAAGTAACAGGAGACTTAAAATTTCGTCGAAAAACCTATAAAATATGATATTTTTAAGTAAAATGTCTATTGCATTAAGGAAAAGGTTCTTTCGCACTACATAATTTGCTGTTGCGCTGACTTAATGTTATTGATATGTCGTTTCCCTTCAGCATGTCGCATAATAGTCCACTTTTGTTCATAGAAAAAATGTTTGTTGCGTTGTAAACAACGCATTTGCATTCCATAAAATTGTCTGGATTTTCACTGAGCCAATTTTTAAAAAGGAACCTCTTTAACCTTCTGTTCATATAATACTTTGCCTTTTCCCTGAATTTAACTTGAAAAGGAATTAGATACAAAGTACGTAAACAATAAATACATAATACATATTATGCTTTTGTTGAGCTTACATAGCCAAGAAAAACTAGAATCACGAAAATTAGCAACGTCGATCTGTCTGTTTCCCGTTCCAGTCCTTCATGTACTCGCGCTGTGTGTAATCATTCTAAGGGTATTCATATCCCCTTTAGCGTGTGCCACTTTAGGTCTGTTCCTTTACTTTCTGCTCCAAAAATAGTAAGTTATTCAATTTCATGGAGTGGGGGTAAAATTCTCTCAGGCAGATGCAAAATTACGAAAAAGTAAAGAAACGCGTTTAACCACAAAAGTTACAACAAACGAATTGTCATGAATATAATTGAAGCAAGCGTTAACAGAGAGGTGTTGTACGATTTTTGATTCTACAGAAAAGTCCACTCTTGATGATATCCTAGAACCAATGCGGTATGCAATATATTGCGAAATGCAAATTTCAACATTAAGAACATTCAACTTTCATCTATGTTCCTTTTCTTTCCAATATTTTACTTTTTGCCATAAAATAAGAAAATGCAAATAATTCAAAACAAACGGAACAGCTGACTTTGCAAGATAGTTCACTTTTTACCCGCAAAAATTTGTTGAGTAAAAATTCGTAAGATTTTTTTAGTGAGGGAAGATTTTTATTCGCTCTTTCCCTACTTTTTTGTGTAGAGGAACGCGGTTGGTCTAGAATTCGTACAAATGCGAACCTACGAATCAGTAACAATTTGCTATTAAAGGAACAGACCTTTTATTTTATTCAAATTGTGAAATAAATGTCAATGTCAATGTTAATGTCACTTCCGTCCGTTCGGGTACTTTTGCATCAGATGTGTTTTATGTCAAATATCGAAGAGTGGAGGTGAAATTCTCTCAAAGATAGGAAATTTACGAAAAAGGAAACGAACGCGTTGAGCAACAAAAAATGCAAACTGTATGTGATTTGACAGTTTTCATGCAATCTGCCCAAAGAAATTTCTTGTGTCAAAATTCGCAGCATGGTGAGAGTTATTACTCTTTCGTGGGTACTCTCTTTTACGAAAAACTGCGACATTTTTGCGTAAGCGAACGGGTTTTCGTAACTTTTCATACATAGATTTTCACAGTTTTGGGAGCGTACGCAAATGGACCTACTCACATGTAGTGCTAATCACAAACCAGGAATGTTATTGCTATGGGTCTACCGTAGATTATTTGTTGCTTTTTTTTCATATAAGCCTTCCATTTGAATTTTGTTTTCATTAAAAAAAAATAAACTAACAGGAGAAACGGTCTTAAAATTGTCTGGGAACAGGAAACAGTAGATTTCACTTTTTCGGAGCTAAATAACAGTAGACTCCTGTTATAACAGGAGAAACGGCAACAGTACTCACAGGCAAAATATTTTCCTTCTCATCTTTTCGAACTTTCTTACTCTTTTGTACCCATGTGAGTCTAGACTCACAAGTCTAAGTGTAAAAGCAGACTTATATGTTTTTGTCTATGCTACTTCGACTATGAGAAATCTCAATTTTCAGATTTCCGAATGCACTCTTTATCGAACATTCGGAGTCAATGGCGCTCTTTTTCGAACATGTCAGTGACAAATGCCAATGTTAATATGGGGATGATGCAACACAGCTGTAGATGGTGAAATTGATGATGGTGGATACAATTATTTTGGCAAATTTATCAGGAATTAAATAATGAACTAAAGAACATGTTCACTAAATTCATTATAATTTTCTTTTCCTTGTCGAATAAATTCGGATTTCTTTCTTTTCTACCCACATTAAAAATCAACAGAAATAATTTAAATATGAAATGATAGCTGATTTCGAATTATCACGAAGTTAGGTAATGTGCAAATGCCAAATTTTTTTTTTGATGTTTTTATATGATTTAGGGCGGACTGTATCGCGATTATTTCGGCTGAGATCCATCAGTAGGTGCGTTTTTTTTTTAAATCTATATAGACTTCGAAAAAGCACTCCATACAAAAATAAGACTGGATAGTTATCCAGGCTAAGGTTTAGTTGTATTTTACATTGAAAACATGTTGCGGAAACATGTTTAGCCTATATAGATTTGAAAAAAAAACACGACTAATATAGATAAATGTATGCTCTTTTAATTTGTCTTTCATCTCTGAGCAATTTGTACGGAATAGTTTTGGAGGGGTTGAGAGCTTAGTGTGTTTTTGAAGTGATGTTATAATAGGTTTGTTTGATGTCGCCAGCGTTAGGGTGCACTGACTAGTGTCAATTATTTTCATGGTCCTACCAGAGTCTATTGGCAATGATCTTGTCTCATACTTTTGCACAGCAGCGATTGAGAGATATAGGTCTATATGATTTGATGAGACTAACCATATTCGCTAATCATAATAGAGCTGTACATCCATGTTTATTTATATATTGTGTACATTTATTTAAATATTCTATTCTGGTCAAAACGAAATGAAGACTAGACGATCGAATAAAACTAACTTTATTGCAGAGATAAATATATCCTTAGCCCTGTCTTAAAACCCCGAAGATCCCCAACTCGCCTTATATTGCGTGGCAGGTAGTTCCATAACCGACAGGCATTGACGAAAAACTGACGTTCAGAGGTTAAGCACGAGAATCGAAATTGTATAAGCTGTTGTGATCTAATTGCTGAGGCAATCTGCAGCCTAGTGAAGAGATAACAAGGTTGATGAGTATGCATTATCGTCAACAGCAAGAGTAACGCTCTGTATCGCAGAATGTTATCGAAGGTATGGTTATATATAGCTTTTGAGACAGACGTTAATTCTTTCTCGATAAGTAAAGGAGAGGCAGTTGGGGTGTAGGAAGTTAAGGGTGTTATACTGTTTTTTTTAATGACAAAATTGACCCGGGAAACAGCTATCTTTGGATTTTTCAGACCAGAAGTGTGTAAACTCTTCGGCTATTAATTGGGGTTCTGTAATTTTTGAATTTGGAGTGTGATATTGTTCTATGCACTGAATGTTAGTATGCGCTTTAAGCCCACACAATCTTTTTATGTTTGACCATATTTTTGCTGTGGTAGTTGAAGGGTTTATCTTTGCAGTGTATTCTTCAAGAGATTTTCTGATATTTTTGTTTGTGTGTTGAAAAGTGTATTGTCCCTTTTGTATTTAATAATGTTTTCCGAGTAGACATTTCTTTTCAAGATATTCCATAGCTTTTTCTTTTCCGATCTAAGTAGTTTTGTAGCTCATTGTTCCATCACGGGACATTATTTTTATAATTAAGTGGATGAGATTGGGGTATAGACATGTTGGCGCTTTGGAGAATGATTCTGCGCGATTAATGTTGAATCTGGGTCTGATATTCGAGGGGTGTGTTTGCATTTTGAACAGAGAGGTAATGATAGGGTAGTGATCGCTTTAATGAAGATCTTCGAAAACTTCCGCTACTGCGGGTGAACAGAAAGTGAGGTCGATGTGTGTAAAGGTGTGATAGGTACTGAAGTGAGTAGGTGTTCCGTCGTTAAGTAATTGGTATTTAGATTGGTTTATAAATTTAGCAATTATATTACTCCTGCGATTATTTTTTTGAAGATATTTTCCAGGTTCTTACCATTAAAATCATTATTAGGATAAATGGAAGCAGTTACTTATGTGAATTTTATTTTATATTGCATTGATACAGCTGTTACTTCTAAATCGTTATGCAAGTGTATTGGCGAATGATGTATGGAATTGTGTATGAATAACGCTGCTCCGCCGAATTAATTTTGTGATGATTTTTGATAGTAGAGTTTATAAGTTTCTGGGAATGTGGGAAAATGTGTGTCTCTTGCAGAGCAATAATTTTAGGAGTGTTGTTTGATTAGAATTTGCAATTCGTTGTAATTATTTATATAACCTTTGATATTGCATTGTAATATTTTAAGAGTAAATATATTATAGTGAGGAGAGTAAGAGGTGTAAGATTGTGTGTTTGGAGTGAGTCGACTCCGTCATACAGCGGTGGACCCCATCGGGTTCAGTGGTGTCCCCCTTGGCCCAACCGCACGCCGGGTGAAGGAGTCGGATTAAGATTAGCTTATTGTGTTCTAGTTGAACTCATCATCTTCAGATTCCGAGGGATTCACATATACATATGTAATATTCATTTTTTTAATAATTTTTGTAAAATTTGATATGAAGGTGCATTTGTTTGTTTGTTGTCATTAATTTTTGTTTGAATAGGTTAAGTTTTCGGTTGAGGTTCGTTTGTGTTCGATTGGCTGTTTACATTTCGATTTGATTGAATGTCTGCGATATCATTGGTGTGTTTTTGGTGAGCAACCAACGTTGCTGTGCTAGAATTTCTGTGGCTGAGTTATTTTAAAGTAAACATCATATTTAACTTGTTTATTTAGGTTAAGTGATTGCGATTAAAATTTTAAAACCATAATTAAGCGTAATGCTTATCTACATACAATACAACACTTAAATACTGGCAATGAAAATGTGCTACATATAATATATAACAGTACAGATAAAATCGTAACATCGCCTGTTTTCAGCAGGAAAACTTATTGCGGTGTCATCATTGACATATTATTATCATTATTATTAATTTACAAAATAATTTATAATTACAATGCTAATATTCAATTAACTCACGGCTCTAATGATATATGTATATATATATTATACAAGGTTATATAAGTATACTAGCGAATTTTATAAAATAAAAATCACGTGTCACTGTGTTCGTACACGCTAATCTCCGAAATCGCCCAACCGATTTCAATGAAATTTTGTGAATATGTATGGTTGGTTCCAGCTTGAAATATAGGATAGTTCTGGTCCCCATAGGTGGCGCTGGAGTCAAGTTATTAACAAATTCTATTTTTATTCACCAAAATGACTCATATTCCCAATATCTGTTGGTTTAGTGCCAAAGGAGAAAATAACAAACTTCGGACCCGATAGGTGGCGCTGGAGTCAGTTAACGAGACTCAAATTTTTAAAGACAAGCTGATGGCGAACTCTAGACAAATGCCTTGGTCAACGCCAGGTGTCAAAGAATCATTAAATCGATTTTTTCCTTCCAGTACACAAAAGCTCACATCTTAGCAAATAGTAAAAGAATGACAGAAAAAGAATATGGCATTTTATTATTCCTTCTTCGATATCAAGACTTTATAACCATTTTATGTATAGGTACATACTATGCATATCAAAATCTTAGCAGATAACTTTCCAGACAAATCTACCTTTAGGCAATAAAGATAACAATCATATTCATATGACTTGAACATACATACATGCGTAGGTGTACTATTTACTACCTTTATTATATCTTTCGTTAAAACGACGCATTTCCCAGCCAGCGGAAATGGAAGACTTCACCTGAGCAAATGCAATACACGCGCCAGTACATTTGAGATTAGCATGCAGAAACATGATCGTCTCCAATCTTGTCTGCGATACATCGATGTATCCGATAGTCAAGAATGCTGACTCCGGAACTACCCTACTCAACTGATGGAATAAGTAAAGAATTTAATTGTTTAGTTTTTCCAAAGTAAACATAACCTTTACTTCTTACCTCTTTACATAGTAAGATACAACGGCGCAAAATTTTAGTCAGTAAAGTGCACTTTCAAATTATTATTATTACTTAATAAAGTCAAAATATGTATTTTGATAATCATGGTCGTCATAAGACTCACATTATCGTTATCAGCTCCTACTAAAGTTAAATTCAACCGAAATCTCATTTTAAATATTTACCGCTGAGTTTGGATTATTTCTCATCTGTCAAACATACCTACACTTTAAGGTGTGTCAGAGAAATACTCTACGGAAATACCATTGAATGAAAATCTACCTACCCAACGTAGAGTGAAGATGCTGGTTGGGTAGGTAGATTTTCATTCAATGGTATTTCCGTAGAGTATTTTACTGCTTTTCAAGCGAGAATCGCGCGTTGTTTCTTTCTCGACGTCAGCTTGTAGATTGAAATGTTTTGGCATGATTTGCCCAGCAAAGGAAAACAAGAAAAAAATCTGTTTCTAGTCAAGATGTAGTTTTGGCAGAAATATGTCTCGTGGCGCTACAGCTCGGGGTGAACCTGGGCCTGCTTCTCTCAATCATTTGTGTGTGCGTGTTATATTTTTGCACGAATGGAAGGGACCTACAGTTTTTTGTCGACTCCGAACGGCGAGTTGAGAAGCTCATTGACAAATGATACTCTTTGATTGCTTGTCAGAAATTTGAAAGAGGTGACACCGTGAAAAACCCGGGCAGCATTACGTGGTAGTCGAACGCACTTACCACTACACCACGGTGTCCCTTAAAAGTATATATAAAAGTACGATTGTTGGTATTATTACAGGGCACTGCCTTAGGCAAGCATACAACGAGGCAGACATCGTTTCGAATTAAAATGTTCTTTTGCTAAGTTTTTTCAAAAAAAAAAAATTTCTTAGCTTTTAAATTGTAAGTTTAATTAAAATTCAACACTTTAAGTTAGGTTACGTCGAAAGACATAGTATAAGTATTAAGTTTAGCTTAGAGTGCCAGTATGGGGCCAGTAAGTTAGAGTACGATAGTTAAGTTAGTTAAGCTAGTTTTAAGCTCTTTTGTCTAGCATGTAAGGAATACTTGAATTAACAAATAAAAATGCATTAAAAATGAAAAAAAAAAACATCGTTTCGAATGACTTCTGTTAGAAGTTGCAGAGACAAAGAAGAGGACATCTCCGCTGCTCATGCCCAGATCTTCGCTGTAGTAGAAAACTACACAGGAGGATACTCAGTGACCTAGCACAAAGAGACGTTGGAAGCCTATCGAGTCTATCGACTTAAAAGTAGACAAAATTATGGAATTGGCTTGCTCACAAAAACAAAAAAACAAAAGTGCTTTTCAATATCAAATACTCAAATAGCATAATTTATCCCTCAAATGACCGTTCTTGAATACTCTAAAAATACAACCTCTTTTGATCAAATTTTTCATGTTTAAGTTAACTTCTTGAATGATGTTTTAAAGTTCTTCTGCAGTTTTTCTTTGTTGCCTTTTGCATGACAGTAAGATGATCAAAGAATATTTAACAATGCAGAAGTGCTATCTGGTAGATCTGGGTTAACAGAATCCGCACATGTGGCTGATTTTTTATGAAAAGAAGGAAATCATTTAATAATTTTATTTTAAACACGCTTTTCTGCGCGATATCTACATATCTACTGAATAAAACATAAATTCATAATATAAAGCAATACTATGTATATATTCAGGTATACAGAATACGTGAAACATATTTGCAAAATACACCAAACACGCAAAACTATGAACTCAACAATAATTTATCAATCGTTTCGCTGAATAGAATACCAAAGTTCACTAACGAAATTAGAACGATCGACGACGAACATAAATTTATTTATTTTTCTTTCTAGCAACCAATCTAATCTAAGAGCATTCTTCAAATTTAAGTCACCAATTCAAAGTCTCGAAAGAGAAGAATGTATGGAAATAGTGTATGTAAATAAACAAATATTTTTAACACGTGTGTTCTAGCCCGATTATGTGTGCGTTGATGACCGATTGACTGATATAAATCAATCTATTGATAGCAGCTGTCTGATACACTGATACCCGGACATCGACTGCTACATATCATATTCACGACATACACTGAACTTTATTACGATAAATGCACCTGTATTTCGGATGGAAATTGACGCTATCTAAATGATTATGTACATACATATGTACATACGTACACTCGTGGACAACAAAACCCTTGCAATCAAAATAATTTATATTTCCTTCTTTGTAACGGGAGCCAATTTATGTGTGGTGATATTAATTATAAGCATATATATTTTTAGTTATTGTCAATATTTTTACTATCTGAATATCCTTTCAGATTACTGCTAAGTGCTTGATATTTTATTAATTTGGTAAAGATTTGAAATTGTGTTGACTGTTGAAGAAAAAGCGTATATTGTTGCTTTGCGTAAAAAAAAGTCTCAAATTGCGATATTGCTCGTCGACTAGGGTCTAATGAATGGAGTGTGCAGGATATTTCCAAAAATGTTGAACTATATTTCTGCATTGCTCGGAAAGCGGGAAGAGGAAGACCCAAAAAGACATCTCCTATATGCCTCTGATACAGCCGGTTTGCAGATGCTGAGGATATTAACTAGTCATTCCAGAAGCAAACTGGGAACAAATAAGTGATCGGACAATATCGAGATTGCCTAATGGAATGGAAATAACACTGCGAATGAGAAAACAAAGGCTTGAATGGGCAAACAACTTATACAAATTGGACTCAGGCCGAAAGGGCACCAGGGATATTTTCGCATAAGTCCAAATTCAATTTATTTGGCCCAGACGGTAACGCGGTGGTTTGCCGAAGAAAAGGTGAACGATATTCAGATAATTGCATTTTACCCACCCATTAAGCATTCCTCTAATATTATGGTATAGGGACAATAACCAGATTTGGTGGTGAATAAATCCTAATGCTTAGGGACTCATTAAAATCCCAGAATAGCAAAAAAAATATAGAAAACGATGTTGGCAAATTTGCCAACATTGCGCGACAGTATGATTATTCAAGACGATTCAGGTCTGGTCCATAGAGCGAAATCGGTAAGTTTTTATTTTGCGTATGAACTGTAAACTGGCCTGGTAATAGCCCGGATCTCAACCCCAGAGACAATTTTTGGCATTACAGGGGTAAAAAATTAGAGAGTGAAGGCCAAAATCTGTTAGTGCCATGGAAAGTACATATAGCAAAATACATCGGTATCAAGATTTAGTAATCTCCTATATAGAAAAATAGTTTGATTCGATGCCAAACAGGATTGATGACGTCATTAAGAAAAAAAAGTGGAATAACCACATACATATTAGGTTAATTGTACATTCTATGAATTCTGATTTTATGCTATTTTATTATTTTGAAGTTATATTCAATGTTTACTTGAGATTTTTTTATAGTTACACCTGTACCTAATAAAATCTTGATAAAATTCCGTTTTCATACAAATGCAAAAATGTGTGAATTGTGTGGTCAAATTTCGTCCATTACTTATTAGTGTTAATCTGAACTAACAAGATTTTTAATACATATTTAAGCAAAATGAAAATTGAAAAAGACTACTGGTGCGAGGGTTTTTTTTTTGTCCACAATTGTAAGTGGAAAGTGGTAATCAAAGCAAATAAGATACATATCTGATAGACTTGCTAGTACTGTGCCCCGCAGCAATTTAAACGAGTGCTTCTCAACGGCTGTATAGAATTCGCTGCATTCTGAGTTTCTTTCAGAAAAGACTATTAGTGCAATGGAACATTGTGGTGTCCCTCAGTGCTTCAGTATAGTTGCGTCGAAAAAAGGCAACACTGACAAATGCAATGTAATATAAGCGAGCGGCAAGAACTAAACATGTCAATATTGCGTAAAGCGTTGTTCAATACCAGCGACAATAGGAACAATATATTCCAAATGAAACTTCTGCGATTGGAAGGCAATGTTTGATGTAAGAATACATTGAACACTGAAGCCCAGCTCTACTCACAATCGAGTACAATGTGTATATTTTCGAAATGCTCACAAGGTTTTGCTTTTCGATCACATCAAAATAATTACTGATCACAACCCAAGAATTGGTCTGGAAAACCAATAAACCGTCATCTGAAATATGCCAATCTACGAAATCATTGCAATGGAATATTTTAATTCAACAAAATACAAGTCAAAAGATTTATGGGCACACTTATAATATAATATAACATATTTGTTTGCAAATTCAAAAAAAAGCTGTTTGCGTCGCAAATTCTATTTGAGCAAATTTAATAAAAACAAATTTATGTATTGCAATTTAAATTAATTTAAATTTATTGAGTCAGCAGGTTTTTGCTGCTCGAATATTCCTTGGTGCAGCCAGAATAAATATATATTTTCATTTGCTTTAGAATTATGGATATTAATTAAAATTAGAAGAACATATTTCGTATTCCGATTTCGATAAGGAAAACAAAATAAAAAACTTGACGCTACCGCTTGGAGTGGACTCGGAGCTGCCCAATTTAATACGTGTTGTGCGTGTTTTATACCAACAAGAATGAAATTATCAAAAGAAGTAAACTATTACACGAACTTTTAATAGAAGATGATTATTTCCAAAGCTGACGCAACGAGAACATGATAAAATACTACTCATCCATCCACCCTTGAGAGGTGGCGGCGAACCTATGAACATAATATTGTTGTAGGAACGGAAATAAAACGCAAGGTATAATAGTTTAGTTTTTTTCAAGGACAACAGAATTTTAACGAAAACGAGTTACCAACTAGAACATGTAAAACAAAACACATTAACTAGTTATTATTGCATTACCAATCTAACTATTTAATGGAATTAGATCGGGATTTGGACTACGTTAAAATATTCCACGAATTAAATAGAACAATATGGATCCAACCGTTTGTGGGGGTGGATTCCTTATTTAAACAAACGCATCTGAAAATACTTCATACAATAAATAATTGACATTCACATAGAATGACGCAGTCTGAAAGGCAAATGTTTAATATTTTTTTCATTTCTACAGCCACTGAACAGTGAATAACTTTGTAGTGACTGATTTCATTCATGTATGTAAAGGAACAGTACTCGACCGGCACCGTACAATAACCCCATTAGACCAAAAGGCTAGCGTTCGAAACCAAAACAAACCCATAAACTTGGCTGTAGTACGAGGAATAGGTATGTACACAGCAAATTCACTCAGAAACTTTGCCAAAAAATCCACAGAACAATCAACAAAACGAGCAACAAAAAACATTGCAACAACCGGCTTAAATCACTCGAATGAGGTCAGCGTATATGCTGGGAATGGATGAATGGACAATATGACTGCTATTCAAAACCCACCTGTTAGTAATGGCTGCACAACTCCATTCTGATTGAGCCGACTTCGGTCATTTCCCATGCCTTCGGCCGGTTTGTAGTTCAAAAGCCGTTCACACATTTTTTCCAAATAAAGACACCAATTTTATAACTCAAGTCTCTGCAAATTAAATGAAATCAACGGCACTGATCTCGAACAAGCGTGTATGCTAACTGAATGAGTTTCCGAGCGCAGAATCACTCTCTCACAGGATTTGGCAATTACGTGCGCGAATAAGAATCTCGTTCTATAGAATATACTTTATCTGCTATCAATTTGCGTCGAAGAGTCTATCACTATCAGTGTGGCTGATTCCTGTTTTCGCTTGTAGGAATACTAATCGCTTGGAATACGAATGGATGACTGTCGTTTGTTTCTGCCGCCGTCGAGTATCAACTACTGATTGAGAGTTCTAGCGGCAACGCGTTGGAGTTTTATTCGGGTTTTGATTATTTTCGTGGGTAATAAACGAGCGCTTGGTTACTTTGGTAGCAAGAACTCTCTATTGATTACACACACGAGTTGAAGGTTGCATGAAGGTCGGGAGTATTGCAGTGGCACAAGGGGGAAGAATTTAGTAGATTCGAATCGTTTTTCATTTGATGTAAATCACAACCTGAAGTCACTGGCTCCCGTTATTTATGTTAAGTGATCTAATTAGTCGCGGGTTAGTTATAATATTTTATATTTTTTTAAATGCTATTTAGAGAATTTTTTCTTCTTTTAAAACCGAAAGTTGATTACAAATAAATCATCCCACCAAAAAATTTTCCCAAAAACTGACGTTTGCGGTGACATTTGTATGACATAAAAAGGTGATAAGAAAAGTAGGGGTAACATAAGAATAAAATATTTCTAAACAGCTGTTGGGTTCATGTCGATAGGGTAGGTCGAATATTAGGATTATTTTAAACGCTAGTAAGTTATTTTTCAAACAATAAATAATAATAAAAAAATAAGAGACTACAAATTTACAGTTAAATAGAGTTACATATATAAAAACCAAAGACGAACAGAAATGTAACGGATAAGCAGTAAACATTTTGTGGAGATTTTTCACACTACCTTACTAGCTGATGCGAAAATTGGTTTCATTTCGATGTTTAAATTTTATACGAGTTTAATTTTTTATCGAGTGGTCACCGGGCGGAGCCGGAAGTGTAGTATGTAGTATGTTATTAGGTTCTGGAAATTGTAAAAAGGTTTTAAGATGTAAGATTCAAAATGAATTAGAGTTAGCTAGCATAAACCATATTTTATTGCAAACAAGTGCTGTTTCTAATATTAGTACGAGTATGTGCATGTATGTACTTAATTTAGGACCTTATCGTAAGCACGGTGTTCCAGTGATATGATATTGCAGATGAGTTATTTTATTGAGATATACCAGATTTTTTCTAGCCTTCGATCCTTCTGTCATTCGGGTTGTTACTCAATACAGTGATACTGGCATAAAATAACAAAAAATTAAATCCATTTCTATGCAACAACCAATTAAACTGCCCGAATTGTTCGTTTCCTTGGTTCATTGGTCTTTTAAAACACCCATCAACTTCTGTACTGTTGTATATGACATCCTCCTTTTGTGCATATACAACAAACTTTGAATGAAAAGTAGTGACACGACGGACTAGTCCTTAGTCATTTAAAGAATTAAACATTGTTAAGTTCTCTGAATGAGAAGAGTGAACGTAACTGATAAGACAAAGATCATAGCTCATGCTCAACTTACTTAAACTACAAATTGATCTTTTTGACACACTTTGGCATTTGTTAATTTATTTAGTAAAATATACCTATACAAACTATCAATATACAATCGTGACACTTACTTTCTAAACAGACTTCCTCACTGGCTAGTGGTCTGTAAAATGTAATTTTAAGGAAATAGGTTAGTCAGTCTTCAGACTGACCTGCAGTCTATGCCTTGAACATCACCATTTTATGGGCCAGATTAAAACACTTTCACCATATTATCTGACGTCTTATCGTTCTCAGCATATAAAATTATAAGTTTCCTTCGCCGACTTGACTTTATAGCTAACCAGTAAACCATTAAAATGGTAACGCTGATCGGGGCTGATCAAACCCTAGGAAAAGTAAATAAAACGTACTTCAGTATCATTTTCATTTCTTTATTATTACAATATATATATGTATATATATATATGTAGTTGTATGTATATTGAAACATTTAGTTTTTTTTTCTCACAATAAAAATAATGATTATCGACATAATAGAATATTTTTTTTAGATGTATCTATTTTTTAAAATTACATGTAGTTGGATTTTTAGAATCTGTTTCGTTAAATAATAAAAGAAATAAAAGTTGTTGTTCTTTCTACAAAAATAAAAATAAAAAAATGTATTTCCTCTTTTAAAATTTTTAAATCTCATAACAAATTCCCTTTGTTGTTTAAAGTTTAAATTTTTTATTACTTGAGATACAAAGATTATTCGAAAACAAAATTAAGATGTTTAGGACAGTGTTGAAATTAAGAGAATAAATTGTACCATCACCTCTAGATAAGTGTTACTATTTTTTTTATTACCTACGGTTAATTAATTTATCTAAAGTTAAATGTTTTAATATATATATATATATTTCTTAATTTTAAAATACTCAATACTCTTATTAATCGTTTGTTTTAAATATGCAAAAAGCCTGTAAAAAAGTATACAAAGGATATTTCTGAGGTTTTTTTCTTTTTAATTTATTTTAGTTAGTTTGTTGTGTTTTACATTTTTAGCTTTATAAATAGTCTATGTATATTTCAAAGGGAAACTACAAAAAGAAAACAAACAAAAAACAAAGCATTCACACGTGGAAACGATGGTAAACGGAAAGGAAAATGTTAACATTAAATAAATTCTTATATTGTTAATGTACATAATACATAATGATAATGTTTACTTTACTATTACCTAAAATATTGTGAGCGACACTATCAAAATTTCTTAGTTATTAATTTTTTTTAGTAAAACACTCTTATGTACATACACTTTACGTTTGATCCTTCATCTAATAATCGAATTTTTTTTTGTCTTCGAGAGGAGTTTTGTTCTAAATGTTCTTACGTAAGTTTTGTGCAAGACACCATCAAATTGACTGATGGTGCCGTTCCTCCACTAAATGATATTTACACAATTATCTAGTATTTTAAAATTACAATATTTTGAATTTTTTTTTTAAGTAATTCTCTTCTTCTTAATGTAAGGGTAAATAGAAAAAGTAACAGTCATTGACCCTTGGACACTCAGGTTATGATATTTTTTTGTTGTGTCGTGGATTGATTTTCTTGATTTGCTCTTACAGACTAACGATGATTATGTATATTGGAAAAGGGGAGAGCCAATTTAGCGATTTGTTACTGCATAAATCACAATTGTGCAGTCAGTCAAAGGCAACTTAAGTTGAACATGTGGATATAGGACCGCTTAATATTGCTTTGAATAGAAAAGATTTGTTTAACAAGTTGTTTAGACATCTGCACACTTGTGATATATGTTTTGCTGGTGATATTTAGTTCTTAAGTTGTTTTAAAACACGCTTTAAAATGAGGCAGGTAGATTGAATTTGAAAACATCTTTTGAAAAGGAATAAATAACATGGGTTTAGTTCAATATCTAAATATACATACGCAGATGCAAGTTTAATGAAAGGTGTCCTAATATATCAATCCACAAGCGTTAATGACATACCTATCGTTATACCGATTTGTGAAGAGTCTCTGATTAAAACAGGACACTCTATATTTGTGAAATCACTTAAACGTATAAAAAGACTCGCCCATTGAATAAGAATACAGTAGCTGGCGTCTTTAGTTTCGTTACATTACGGGTTGACAGATGATAGACACCATTGAAAAGCTGATAAGAAAGCTATGTATTTAACGCTTAACAGGTAGTAACACTGCTCTGCCCCATTTTTTTGAAGACTTCATTTAAGATAGTAGACCGCTATGGCTGTGGCAGCACTAACGTGATTGCTTTATTAATTTTGTCTTTCAGCATGCTATTTACGTGATGAGCTCGAGATGTATGCACAGTGAAATATCAACACTGTGTAAGTAGGTTAGAGCTCAGGTGCCTGAGTTGCTATTGATGGTATAGCGTTTCTTTAACTCACCACATACTAAGGAACCAATTTCGATCGAACATAAATTTTGCGCAACCATTTTCACCACACAGTTCATCACTACTGAAACTCCTTTCAAAATTCTAAGTTTTCATGCTTATTTTAAGCGTAAGCTTTTGGCGACTAAATACGGAATATGTTTATATTTAAAAATCCACATTTTCTTGTTTTTCGTATATGATATTAAATATTTATTTACACTATCCGCCTTCTTTTAAATATTCACGTAGATTGCACCAAAATAAAAATTATATTTCTACTTTTACTTATGATATGCGATTTATACTATGTATATATATATATATATTTTTATTATTATTATTGTTTAAGGTAAATTGGCATTGAGAACGAAAAATAATATGGATTCAATTTGTTACAAAAAAAAAAAACTAGCAAATTGATTCAAACATGTCATTTAAATTTGTATCGTTTCCGAGTTCCTTGATACCGAGGATTTTGTGCCCTAATTAGGAACTCCGATACATAATCTGAATCTCTATCATCTTGCTGATTGCCTCTACTGTATTTTAAAACTGATCGTTCCCTTTTTTTAATCTATTATTATTATTATAATATTTTTTTTACCTTCTAACTGATATCGTGAGTTTCTTTTTTCTTAAAACACATTCCCCGATAATAGAGGACTGTTTGTTTCTATACAATACAACCGTTTTTATAAACCTTCGAATAAGGATGTGAAGGTAGAAAATACTACATACTTCGGAAAATGTAAAAATCTATTATGACGTCGAAATAAAATGCAAATTGATTTATGACACTTGAAAAATAGACAAAAAAAACAAAATAAATCTATTTATAAATAACGGAGTGTGATATAAAATCATCCGAAGTTATAATGCTGATACAAAATGGAAATGTTTTAGGAAGACTTAAGTGCAATTCTCATTCGACTGATGATGAGTTTATGGTTTCTTTGTTTTGTTTATACTTTCTGTGAGGCATAGATTTATAATGAATCCTTTGGAATTTGCTTATGCATTAGTGTATTTACTAATTTGTAGAAACAAAAAAAAAAAAAAACTAATTCAACAAAAAAAGTAATAATTTTGAAAAAGCTAAAATGATCCTTAGCCCCTTCTAGTGGGCTTGCCATTTGAATTTTGACTCCATGAGCCATTGCTGCCCCTTTGAGTAGTCACACGGTCGAAGCAGTGGCATACTAGCATCATTACGTGATGCCCGCTGCAGGCAATTACCGGTATTCGTGTGACGAATTGTTTTGTCCTTAAATAAAGTTTAGATTATTAAAATTGGGTTAACTTTTTTGTGTGCGAATTCAATTTACCTCTTCATCGTAAACCCATTCTTGGTTGCCACCCATATTGTGGCATCGTACCATATTAACTGGTCCATTAGCGCTTGCTGCATCCAGACAAAGATCGTCTGACATGATTTGGTGCCGCTTTGTGTAGGCAAACACTTGATTGCCACCCAAGCCGTGGCAGTAACTAATACCAATTTTCTCGTTGTATTTACGACCCATTGTATCAAGGCAGGTTTCTGTATCAGAGTTACGGATCTAGGAGAAATAAAAATAAAAATAATATATAGACATAAGTTTATTGTTCATCGCGGAATAGCATCAAAAGCGACAATCGAACTGACAAGAAAAGGGGAAACCTAGGTTACGTTGGATTGACACTATTTGACACTATTTGGTAGGATTCAGATAGGTCTGCTGCGGCAACAATTACCGGCGAGAAGATTTCTATTTTGTTGGCGTGTCTACGTATTGCATAATGGCCTGCCACTATCCCGAGTAAGGTGCCCTGCTGATTGATTTTCAATCAAGGTTTTATCAAGGTAACACTATCTCTTATTGGCGTGAAGATTTTGTTCCAATTGGCAGATTGGGTGGTTCACTTTTGAAGTTTTGAGTTCCCCAGATTGGAACATTTTCTAGTTAAATCGTCTCTTCACAGCTTATTGGGATATTTCTATCGGTGTGCATCTGTCATACGACAGTGCCTCATAAATTTTGATCTACATGATTATTGGGGATTCTTTCTTTAGCTGGCGCTACAATTCGGCGTGAACCAGGGCCTACTTCTCGCAACCATTTGTTGGTGCGTGTTATATTTCTTGCACGAATGGATCGGACCTACAGTTTTTTGCCGACTCCGAACGGCGAGTGTGAGAGCGAGAGTGAAAAAACTTTTACGTGTTTGCTGGGATTGAGCCCGGCCAGCATTGCGTAGTAGTCCAACGCACTTACAACTACACCACGCTGCTCACTTATTGAGGATTCAAGTGATGTGAAGAACTGTCTGGCTGCCCGGTTTAGATAGAAGCGCCAGTCAAAATAATTCCAAACGGAAAATAGTATTTTGCGATAGCTTATTTTAAATTGTAAATTCATTGGGTCGCAACCAGCCCTGTCATCAATCACAATTTGCAAAAAATAAAAAAGTAGAAAAATATAATAATAGAAAAAAGCTTACCTCTCCTAAATAGAAATAATCCAGTGGCATCAAACTCTCTGGATAGACATGCTCCAAGTACCACTTGAAACTATTACACTTCAGGCGTTCTCGCAGCGCCTTCCTTTCGCTTACATCACCAGCTGAAGCTTTTCTTGCACCTGCGTTGGTTAGTTGGGAAGGAAAATACAAATAAAACAACATTAACATTTGATCGTATAAGTTTGGCTAAGAACATTAACTTTTTTACAACATGCACAAACCATGTGAATGGACGTGTGTGTACTTTTGTGTGTGAATGATGTGTGATATTTTTAATTTATTTAAATGTGATGTAAGAATTTAACAAAAGACTAATAAAAATAAGACAGTAAATAATGTATAACATTTGTTTTTTGTGCTCATGGTGAGGGGGGTTAATCTTTTTTTTAATAACAAAACATAAACAAAACTAAAACAACAAAAAATAAAAATATTAAATAATTCCAAAACCAGAAATAAAAGAAAAGGCTTTCAAATGAAGAAACAAAAAATGAAGGTCTGTACATTTACCGGTATTGTCAGCTGTAATTACCAAGTAATATTGCTATGAATGTTTTGATAATAACGGCTGAAAAACGGTAATAATGTAGTAGTTTAGACCTTAATAAAATAAACAGAAAAAAAACCCGATAGGTTGGTTCTAATGTTGGGACAATACAAGGACAGGTTTGTAATGCTGCGCATGCATTTTCACTACAGAAAACTCTACATTCACCATAAAAGAAATATATACACTACCGAGCAAAAACAAAAACGTGAACTCTTTGTTTCCCATTTTATTTTATACAACCTCCATATGAACTTTTTTCAAACTAGATAGCAAAAGTTATTTTTTTGTTCACATTTGTTCTGTCGCAATAAATAAATTACTGTGAAACTTATGGCTTTGAGCCGCATGAGCCACCATGTCCTCCCGATGTGAGAGCTTCGTTTTGACCTAGCAAAGCTCATTAGTGGCTCACTGGAATTATAATGTAGAATATTCGTCATTCGAACGTTGGAGACTATGTCTAGTAATAAAAGTGTTCACTATCTAAAGATTCTAGAAAGATCTAACTGAGACAATACTTGTTTGGCGCTACAGCTCGAGGTGAACCTGGGCCTGCTTCTCGCAACCATTTGTGTGTGCGTGTTATATTTTTGCACGAATGGAAGGGACCTACAGTTTTTTGCCGACTCCGAACGGCGAGTTGAAAAGCTCAATCGTGACAAATGATACTCTTTGATGCTTGTCAGACATTCGAAAGAGGTGGGCACTGTGAAAAACTTTTAGGTGTTTGCGGCGGGATTCGAACTCAAGACCGCTGGCTCAGTAGTCCGACGCACTAACCACTTGCGCTACGGTGCCCACTGAGACAATAGGGTTGGTCTAAAATCTAAATCTAAAATGCACTGAGTTGATATTAAGGCGACTTTCATGTTTGGGCTATTTGAATTATCTGCTGCCAAGTTTAAAATACTTTAAGTTTTAATTAGGCCTATTTAAACGCCGCACTAGGCCAATTCTATGATTTTATGACTTTAAAAGACTCTCATATGTAAAACTGTGACTAATTTTTACCTGTTTACAATCTTTAAAGTGCTCAAGCTAAATTACTGATTCTTGGTCTTAAAGCTTTTGAAAATGCTGTTAAGTTTATTTCTGTTGTGAACAATATAGCAACTTCAGAATGATTTTAGCGAAACAGGTCGTATTCTCGCTCTTTCTGCTAAAAATGTGTCAAATAGACTGAATAAGTTGTGGGATGGCAGTAAAATACAGTAGTCGTTTTTGATTAAATTTAGGAACGGAAGAGCAAGTAAAACTAGCACAAGATCAAGCTGTGAACTATATATATGAATATATTTATAAATAGTTGGCCCGGGGCAGACGTTGTCCTGCGCTTTCCTGTATAATGCGCGATGAGTTACATATGTATGACTATGAGTAATTTTGGTCAATAAATATAGAATTTGCTAATAACTTGACTACAGCGCCACCTATCGGGTCCAAATTTTGTGGTTTTCTCTCTTAGCACCAAACCAACATATGTTCTTGATATGAGTCCGTTTGGTCAATAAATATAGAATTTGTTAATAACTTGAATTCAGCGCCACCTATCGATTTTTTCTTTCTGTAAGAACTATAACAAACATTTGAATGAAAAAATGAGCCAAATCGATCTAGCCGTTCTCCAGTTACCAACGATCATCATTTCATTTTTATTATATAGATAATTTCTCATGCAATGCTGATGTTCGAAAATTGGATGCGAGCTGGAATTCTTGTACTGTTTAATAACAGTGTGTAGATATACTTTGATATCTGATCCAATTCCGTATGACAAACTGAAATTTATACAAGTTCGCTTGTAGATTACTTATGTTTAAGAAAACTTTATAAATCTGATTATAATTTTTTTCCACTACACCTTTTTTCCCTTGCCAAGAATGCATCTTCTCCTACATTTTGTTTCCATCAGAACTTTATACAAAAATCATTTCAACGCTTCAAAGCTGCTAGTATTTCTTGTTTCGACTAAATGGGTTAGTATTTTTTTTACTTTTTTCAATGTTTAACTACATATCGATTAATGTAGAATAAAGCTTCCTAACTTTCCCTTTAAGATGTTAAAAATGTATTTTTTTTTTCTCTTATGTACATGTAAATAGATGTTCACGATTTTTTGCTCGGTAGTGAATTATTCCCTTTTGTTTTTTTTTGTTGTTGTTAAATTGTTAACCTGGATAGAAACTGTAGTAAAACTCTTTCCAATCGTCCAGCCACACTTCAACCAAACGAGCATTATTATGATTAACAATTTCCGTTGTACCACCCGGAAAGGTGTACGGCGTTGATTTTCTAAATACATGACCAACTCTTGAGCATGGTATTATTTCTAGATAGCCGCCACACATCCAAATCTATCACACATTATATTATATGTAGTTATGTTGCAGTAAAAATTGTTTTTAACATTTTTTTGTTTTTAAAAGAGAGTGTTAGCAATATTATTAGATTTTTAATGGAAAGTTCAAGTCGTCCCAGTGTGAATGCATAAAAAAAGGAAATAAAAATAAATAGAAACACATTTGTTTTTTGTTAAAAACTAGATTTTCACTGAATTCTGTTGAAAGAAAATGCGATAATCATGCTGTTAGAAAAGGAAAAGGATAAAGACAGGATTGCTGTAATTCTGACCTTTGCATTGATTTTGTAAGACATTTTTTAAGAAATCTTTAATAAAGTACTCTTTTTTCTTGTTTCCCGCTACTTTTATGCAACTTCAATGTGGCCTTTTGATAGCGTAATCCAGAGTGCACTACACGGGAAACAATATCTTAAGAGTACTTTCTGTTCTGCATACTGCTCTGGCACGAGGAAAGTAGCACAATATACTGAAATCACATCTCAATCATCGATAACGATAAAAAAAAAAAAAAATAGCTTCAATGCAAAAGACATTCACATCACAAGGAACATTGGATTAGAAAAAATATAAAAATATTAAAACCAACATAAAAAAAATTAAGTGAAGCAACCTTACTCTCAGCATTAGGTGAATATTTATTTTTTGTTTTTAGTAGATATGGCATATTTTTATTTTAAGCAACTTTAAAACTCAGTGGTAGAGGTGATTGCGCGCACATACTGTTTTGTTCAACTTAATTAAGTTATCCCAAAAAATAAGAAAAAATGTTTTTTTTAGTATAATTAACCAAAACTAAAAGTCAACTAGTAATGTTAAACAAAAAAGCTAACTGCAAATCAAATAAAAATCTTAAACAAGAGAAAAGTCAATTTTTTTTTAGCTTGTTAATCACAACAAAAAGAATAAAAATCAATCAACGCAATAACTCTTCAATGGATGAGCACAAAATTCAATGTTAAGAGAGAAAACTTTGTTCTAAAAATTGGTTGTGTATTAGGTACTTTTGTTTTTTTTTTGTATTTTTTTGTTTTTTATGTTAGCGAACCTGTGCTCATTGCATAGTAAAAATCTCTCCATTCGTCCAACCATACTTCAGCCACTCGTGCGGCATTGTGCAAAACGATTTTTGCAACACCGCCTGGGAATGTGTACGGCGATTTATCACGGAATACATGTCCCACATGTGAACATGGAATTATTTCTAAAATTCCACCACATTGCCATATCTAGATTTGGTTGGTAAACAAAATGAAACGTTTCAGCGGAAGGATTTTAACGGAAAAAACATAGAAGAACAAAAAATTATTAAAATATAGAAAAACAATATTTATGAACTTTCTAATAAAAGGAGCTTTGATTGATGGAAATTTGATTGAAAAGGAAACTATAGTTATATTGCTCCCCTCTCTTTTTCTCACTCTTTTTCGTTTTGTTAATCGCCATACTCACTCTGAAGGACATTTCAAGATTTTCACCGCCCCAAATATCCATACCCTCATCGTATGAACCAATTTCATAGAAATACTGTTTATCGATTGAGAAAAGACCACCGGCCATTGTGGGCGTTCTCAGTGGAGCTGTACGATCGTTATTGCGTCGCTCCATTTCGCGTTGAGGAACTCGATACCTAGCGAGTGAGAATAAAACAATTTGTTTGTGCTCTAAAGGCAAGTATCATACCATCTAAAATTCAGTTTCCAATTGAAACCTCCCCACGTCTGATCGGATGCTGTAACATATTCAAATGATTCGTCAGATATCACATCGATTATGGGACAAACGACAGTCCGTCTGTTTTGTACAATACGCGCTAGAAGAGGTTCAAGCCAGCCCTCTGTGCACTCACAATGCGCATCTAAAAATGTGATAACCTCACCCTGAAAACAAGTAAAAACAAAAAACATTCTTACTCCAGACAAGGTCATCTGATTAAACGCGGCAACTGCGTGTATCATACCGTAACATGTTTCGCACCCAACAGTCGTGCTCTAATTAAACCGGAACGCTTTTCTGTGCGAAGAACAAATGTTCGTACTGGCAATGTCGCCACGTAGTCTTCTAGCTTTTTTCCCAAGTAATCTAATATTAAAAAGAGATTCACTTTTACACACAGATCGGATTTCAAATATAAATAATTACCCACCCCGTTCACTGGCATCATCCACCAAGATAACCTCTTTGAGAAGTGACCTAGGCGAACGATTAATGACACTCCAAACGGTGCGCAGAAGCGTGGTCCATGCTTCATTATGGAATACGATCACAATGGAAGTGGTTGGTAGTTTTGGTGGATATGATTTCTTTTTACAACTAGAAAGGGAAAAGAATGAATATGTGGTTTTTGAATAGAACGGCAGTTGAGTGGAACTCTCACTTTTCATGTCGAACGTCAGTCAGCGAACGATTTAATGACATCATATCGCTGGCCAGCAGGTTAAATTGATTCTCTTTGAATTTCTCTTTCATTAAACCTTTCATTTCGGCTGGAATTTTTACAGGTTTTCCTAAAATGAGAGTCGTAAATAGGGTATTCTATGGATGGATGTGATTTTTGTGCTCTGACTTACCTAATTCTCCAGGCTGTCCAACTTGTTCTTGTACTGTAGGCGCCGCTCGCCATTTTCGTAGAATTGAGTTGCGGTATGTGACTGACACTGATACACCTCCGTCAAGGTTTTTCGCTGTGTCTATTTCAGCTTCGTCCACAATGGAATCTTCGTCCACAAGGCGCTGACTGTCAGCGGGTAACTAAAATTATATAAAAAAAACAAAAAGATTTGAACGTGTTTATTTTTATTAGCAGCGACAGAAATTGGGCGTTTATGGATTCAAAAAGATTATGACGAAACAAATAAGTTGCGCGTAAATTTCTTTGCAAACCTCTAACTCGTCTATAGACTTACTTTCAAAGATTCAACCTCGCATTAGCCTACGCTTTGCTGAACTATTGTGCCAATATTTAGCCTTCTGCTGTTCATAAAAACTTAATTTCCGAAGAAAATAATTGTAAGAAATCAAGAGACGAGGCTATTTGCACTGTTTGTAGAAAAAACAATGAAACACGGAAAGACACGAAACATTACGACTGTGTTCAATGGGGTTTCTATCCCTTATAAGTTTTATCGCGCGTTTTTGTATCATATCAATCAGGTGCAGTGATGTTTTTGAAGCACCTGACCAGATATGAGATACTAAAGCTTAGAGCGAATGTACGCATTATAAATGGTAGCAAGATCAGAGAGAGTAACGAATTTTTTACACCGTTCAAGGAAACCTAGGTAATTCGCGGCGTTTTTGGCGTTAACACGCATACCGAGAATGAAAAGCTTTTCAGTTTCAACAATAAACGACAGAAGACAGCATTGGGTTTTTGAAGCATTTAATTCCAATCTATTGTTTATACCCCGTTCCAGTTCCATAGCCGAAGGGCAGGGACAGGGACATAAATCTGAAAACGAATGCGTTAAGCTGACGGTGCTGTCGTCAGCAAAGGAATGTATTGAATTAGAGTTGGCAGACAAGAGATCATTTATGAAAATAAGAAATAGAGTTGGAGACAAGACTAGCTGTGCCGCCCGGCTACGCCCGATTACCAAAATAGTCGTGTTACTTATACGGCAAAACGCTATTCTAGTAATGTGGTTCTGGCTAGAAATAAGAGCCGCCAAATCCAACAAACCTTGTTGAATCACACCAAATGTTGAAAAAAATAAATAAATATACGGCGTCAGCAGTCCTACACAGAACCAAGCCTAGCTTCTCGCAACCATTTGTGTGTGCGTGTTACTTTCACGAATGGAAGGGACCTACAATTTTTTGACGACTCCGAACGGCAAGTTGAGAAGCTTCTCATGACAAATGATACTCTTTGATTGCTTGTCAGACATTCGAAAGAGGTGGCAACCGTGAAAAACTTTCTTAGGTGTTAGACCCGGGTTGGAATTGAACCCGAGCAGCATGCGCAGTAGTCCAACGCACTAACCACTACGGCCACGGCCGCCACCACCAAATGTTTTGCCACCAAATGTTTAAAGTGTGAATAAACAACAGCATAATTTTTCTATTATTATTATTATACATTTAAAAGCCAATAATACTTTGTTATATATTTATCTTTAATGACGTTGGCACCTACAACGCTCCTCCGGCGTCAAACGTCAAGCATTCATTTTTTTAAGAATTTCTGAATTTTATGGCCTTCTGCTTGAAATCAGCAGATTATCTGGTGGCTAAATGACTTCAGACTGACTGAAACATCAGCACAGTACCGTGGATGGGGAAGAATTTCCAATCCCAAATATAAGAGTTTTTGTACTGTCACACGTGAGGTATGGGGTTTAGCATTCCCATGTAATAATATCGTACCATGCTATTGCATGCACTACTTACATATGTCGATTTCCGCAGAAAATTGTATGCGTTTATGGTTGCTCGTGGCTAATGAAATGATAAGTCCATCAGACTGTCACCATAAACTCTTCTAGGTGAAGAGTGGAATTGGGGATGTGTTTTAGTTTTGCATATATTATGTACATCCAACCACTGCCTGGGTCCATACATACTCCACTTTTCACCACAGGTGATAATACGGTGCAAATTTTTTTTAATTAGATCCTACATTTTCCGTCTTGCAGTTAAGAATTTGATAAAATTCTTTACCATTCAATATGAAAGAAACATGTCCGTTAGATCCAGATTTATTTTGTTTGTGTACTTCCCTTTATAGAGAATTCGTTAATAACTTGACTCCAGCGCCACCTATCGGGCAGTTTTGCCTATGTCCTTCTTCGGGTCCCAGACTATCTCTTTGCCAAATTACATTATAATTGGCTCAGCAGTTTAGTCGTGAAAAGTTAACAGACAGACAGACAGACAGAGTTACTTTCGCATTTATAATATAAGAGTGATAATTTAATGGAGACAAAAAAACAAAATAATATAAAATCCTTTTTGTCGATTATTTATTTTTTTGTTGACATTTTTTTTCGATTTCAGGATTGAAATACATATGTAAATATTTTGACTAAAAGGCTTTCATGAGACACATTACCGTCGTATTGTGGATACAAAAATGTTGACTGTCACGAATATGTACGTAAAACGAGGGTAGGGTATAATACACGCCGTTACACACGGATTGTAGCATTTCTGTAGTGATTTTTTTCTTACCATTATCTATTCATTACCAAGAGCATAATACAATTTATTCTCTACAGACAATAGATTGATTCAATGACAGTGTTCTATTTTTACAGATGATAGTTAAGTTATTATGTCGCTTTGCATGCAAATATTTAAGTGTGTCTATAAAAAAGAAGATGTAGTCTCAGATAGAAAACAAATAAACTGGGTATATGGTTTTTTAAGCAGATGTTTTCAATTGAACACTTATCAATGCGAGATGTGTGTTTTTTTTATAGACATATACATAATAATTGTGCAACTGATAACTATTGAGGGATCTTTGCAAACACAACAATAGCTCTCAAGGACACATATGGAATGACTTTCAATTTGTCTATATTGGTTTAGATACTGTCACGGTTTAACGTCTAAAATTTCTATACTATTGATTAATGTTTTTTTTTTTATTTGTATGCTTGAGTGTGATTAACTCAAAACCGATAACATTAAGTCGTATGCTTTGATACTTAAAGACTTAGGGTGTGGTTTTACCTGTTGAGGCAAAGTATGGTTCCTTACACTATAATGTTTCATATCGTTCACCTTATTTTGGCAGCTGCATTTTTTTATAACTTAATTGATCAACAACCTGAATATTTAGTATGTACTAATTTTCAAGTGCAGTTATGCAACAATTCCTTAAGCATTTACATAGCTTAATTATACACCAAATGGCCTCATAAGTTAGATAGCAGTAGCTGACGGTGTTTCGAGTACATAGGCATATAGAGGCCCCCCTACTCATGAGAACGATTTAGAGCTTTGCAGAAAGCGAGACAGGCGTCGAACATCTTTTTGTGCTAGGTCACTGAGATCTTTGAAGAAGTATTTTCCTAGGTGGAGTTTTCTACTGCGGGAAAGAGCTGGGAATGAACAGAGGAGATGTCTGGGACTTTCTTCCTCTTCCTCGTTTCTACAACTTCTGCAGAAGTCATTTGAAAGGAGGCTACGTCTAGTTGCATGCTTGCCTATAAGGCAGTGTCCTTTGATGACACCAATGATCGTGTTTATGTGTAGTCTTTTTAGGGACAGAAGATGGTTAGAGCTGTTAAGATCCAGCATAGGCCAGATCTGTCTGGTGGCTAGGCAGGTAGTTCCACCTTTTCATCTAGCATTGGTTTTATTGTCAAGTTTGAGTGTTGGTTAGGTATAGGTATCATTGTTCCTAGTTAAGAGAGCCAGTTGCCACTACAGGTGAATAGCCATCTCTATAAGTGATGGACGAAAGTTGGAGGTGGTTTTTGGAATAGATGAGACTAATTTCAAATATTCCAATGCCGACTGACTATCCGAAAAAATGCTAATATCATAAGAAGATATTACATTCCTCTTGATCTAGTACAGTGCTTCTGAAATCGCCAAAATTTCCGCTTGAAATACGCTACAGTGATCAGGGAGGCAGAAGGGGAGATTGAGATTTAATCTGCATGAGAAAACACCTTCTCCTACACCATCGTTAGTTTAAGAACCATCGGTGTAGAAATATACAGACTAATCTGTTTGAGCTCTTAGATAATCCCAAAACGACCTATCGGGAATAGTGACTTTAAAGTTTTTGTTGAAATTGGGCTTAAGTGCGATCTAATAAGTATTGTGGAGTGGCCGATGTAGTTACTTGACCACTGTGAGATGGTTTTGAGTCTTATGGCTGCACTGGCCGCTGGTTGCCGGTTATGCTTGCACAGCGTAATTTGACAAAGAATGTTTGTTTTGTTTTTTCTTTATTTATGGAAAATAATATTCATAAGATGGGCGCCTCTGGACCTTTTGCAGCAGTCGATCCTCCCGAGGTAATTTTCGGTGACTTTTTCGTTTATTTCGAGCGGTATCTCGGCTATAACTCAACAGATGTTGATTTTTAGTTGCTGCAATGTTTCGGATTTGTTGGCGTAGAAACGTAACCCCAGAAAAAAAAATCCAACGGCGTTAGATCGCTTAATATTGGCGGCCAGTGGACGCCACTAGAACGCGAAATAATGCGAACGGGAAAGCATCTTACGTTACACGATGTTGCCGATGCCTACCAAGCTCCACATCCATACATATATTTGATATCGTGCCAGAAATACTCGACGCATGCGCATATAACACTGACCATTGACTGTTACAGTCCGACCAGTCAGTAAGGCCGAATGACGGCCCCCGACCACAATGCGCGCGAAACAGTTTGGGCAAGTAATGATTGCATGAGGATTTCCATTACTACATTTGCTTTGGCATACGCAGAGAGGTGGAAATGTACCTCATAAAAGAAGAAGATCTAAATCAGCATCAACTTCCTGCTGTTTTAATACCTAACCTGGGTAAATGCTTCGGTGTTCATAGTCTATGGACTTCAGTTCTCGTGTTAACAGAATTTTATACGGGCGCACACTGAGTCAAAATGCACCGAGGGGAGGTATAAGACAAGCCCAAGCAGTCTTAGCCCGCACTTTCATATACAGCAGTCATATTTTGGAGTGAACGGACGCCACGATGATACACAGGCTTTACTCTTTCTGCAATTTGTTCAGTATCGCGAATTGCTCACGCAGTAGAACAATTAAATTGACCAAAATCTTTCCATAAATTTCGATATGCAGTTCGTACAGAAGGCAGAATGTGTGTAGTTGATCAACAATAGCCGTATTTTACTATCACCGATGATCCATATAGATCATTGGTTTGTATGCATATTGGATTGTATAACAACAATACGAGATTTCACTATTTATCAAGATTTTTGTGATCCAAAAAATAGTTCGGCTATTTTGTCGCTAGGATTGCATCCTTCGCTAGGAGTGTATTTTTCGCTCGTAAATGTTGCTATAATTATCCATAATTGTCAAGGGTTCATGTTGCCAGATTAGAATAAGAAAAATGATTGGCAATCCAAGTACAGCGGACACTCAGAAATTAGAACCAGTTTGTTCCTGGGGTAATTCTAATTTCCTAAATGTTCTAATTTCTGGACGGGTTTTTAATTCACTTAAAAAGTAAAAAAAAAGAGTGAAACTACCTCCAAAATTTATTATTTTGACACAAATCTCTTTTATTAATTTATTAATTAATCTTTTTGTAGCATAAAATCAGCGATGTTTGTTGGTTTTTTTGGTTTAATTGAACTTGATACAACGATATCGTTACGCAGGGCCAAAAGATTGGTCACGTGCGTAGTGGAAAACAACTGACTCTTTTTGCACCATTTGATTAAATTATTGACGTTTTCAATGGCTCTAGAATGAGAAATAACTGCCAGGACATCGACAACATCGCAATCGTTGTTATCTGAAGGTACTGAGTTCATCTTCAGATGCGCCTTCAAAAACATCTTGATTCTATTCTTCGATATCTTCTATACAGACGGAATTGTTGGGATCAATTTCTGCTAAAATATTTTGATTTATTCGAAGAACCTCATTGCAGTGCTGATTTTTTTGCACGAATTGTGCTAGTGTTAAATCATTGTCGCTTTAATAAAATACATTCACTTTTTGATCGAGACTGAGCCAAATATGTACATGTGAATCAAATATTCACAGGCGTATAACCACATATGTACCTGAGTATAACAAAAAAAAAAAAAAAAAAACCCGAAGGGAATTACCACATATGTACGTAATTTGGCAATTCCCCTTTTTATTTCTGCCTTGTTGAAGCAAAATAAATACAAAAATGACCTTATATGTACAAAGCTAAGAAAAAAAAATCGCTCAGAAATGAGAACCTCAAGTTATAATTTTAGAGCATTCAATGCATAAAAAACTCAGGTTCGAATTTCTGGAAGATTCGAATTTCCGAAATTTCTAATATGTGAGCGTCCGCTTTATAATTAAATATTATTTATGTTCGAATAAATTAATTTTCTGCTCATAATGATATGTTAGGGATGTGATAGTAAAATTATAGCTACAAAATATTATTCTCGTTTGGTTTCTGTTAATCAAAATTAACATTATCGTCCATAAAAAATAAAACAAGCGCATTAAACATTTATTTTAAAAAAAATATTCATTCGTCCCTTTAACTCGAATTTTGTTTTGAAAGCATTGAAAGCATGACAGTAAAACTTGTGAACAATGGAATGATTCGGTGCACTTTTTTTTCTACTATTCGTAACATTTTTACTATTCGCAAGTTTTCCACAATTGGCAACATAAGTTCTTGTGTTGTTTTTCGATCAATTTTGATATCGGAGTTCAGAATGTGTACTTGTTCAATATAGCCGTAGCAGAATGAGACACACACGAAAAGAAACAATTGAAATGTCAAAATTCTCGGAAAAGGAAACGAGGCTGACAAAATGTTAATGACTTTTGGCACATCCATTTCTCGATTCTGCTATTGAAGAGTGAATTGCCATGGGGAAAAAAACAAAATACATTGAAAAATGTTCCATTATTCAGATTTCGAAAGTTTCCACTATGTAAGAGTGAGTTTGTATGAAGAAAATCAAAATTGGCAACTAAAAATGTCCACTATCAAGGTTTTGCAAGATTCTTTTATTAGCAGATTCCACTATGCACAAATTTTACTGTACATGCAAAATATGTTCTCTAAATCGAAAGATTTCTTTACTCAAAGAAAGTTTTGTGATTGTTGATTGTATTTTTAAGCAATAATGTACATATTATGTAATATGTATGTAATTAAATAAATAAATCAAATCAAAAGCAGGCTCCCGTCCATTTTATATCATTTTCCGAAAAAACAATGCGTATACTGGTACATACTCGTATGAATGTGTGTACGTTGTGTCATAGACTACACGCTTAGGAGTGTTTTTCGAAAAAGTTTAAGAAGAATTACTTTTTTTTAATTTCATCATAAGTGGACACATTTATGAAATTTCAAAATAAATATGTACATATGTATATGTAACTGTACGAAATGCGAAATTGAATTGAGTACACATGGCATATGTTAGTAAGTAGTACGAGTACATAGAAAAAAGGGTAACAACATAGTCTGATGTCTGACTCTCTTGCATATTGTGGCTACCTTCAGACAGTTTTTTTTTTAAGTAAAAATGCCAATGGCGGCCAGAGACCTATCAGCTGGGGTAAAAATCTTAACATATTTTAAAGAGAGTTATTTTCTAAATAATGGCAAACATTTAAAATTTAACTCACCTCAACGTCATATTCTCCGGCTCGCTTACACCGCCATCCATCTCTGCCTATGCAATCCGAGTAATTTGTGATTATTACTAAATCTATTATCACCCATACGAGTGACGTGAGCAATACTATCCGGCAGGTATTCGATCGCAGTCGTCCACGTAACATTCTCGATACGTTGAGGTTTGTCATACTTAAACGTTTTAATTATGTTTTTCTTTCCTACCTATGTACACTTCTATCGATAAACATAAAACTAAATTGCAATTTTGCAAAAATTTACAACGAACGCAACTCAAACGAACCGAACCGCGCAAATGTACGAGTAAATGCAAAACAAAAAAAAAAAAAAAACAAGGTAAAATAAAATAAATAAATAAAGAAGAAAACACAACAAAATTGAAAATCGCGTAAACTTAGTTTCTTGGCTGGACAGGTAACAAACAACCAAAGAAACGTCGATCAGTCACAAAATTCGATACTCATTGTTAGAGGTGATGCTGCAGTCGACATTTTCGCGAAAGGCGCGCTCATTAAAAAACTCCAACTTTGTTATGCCGAAGCTGGTCATTGAGTTTCTCCACGGTTGCTGCTATTATTGTTGTGCTGTCAAGATGTTGGTGCTATTGGTTTACGGCCCGGCCAGTCTATTTACACTTTTGAGTTTTGTAAAAATGTTTGTTGACTATTTCTGAATCACAGTTGGTGTGGGTTTATACCGACGTCAAAATATCTTTATTTTCATCGCCTTCTGTTCTCTCTCTTTTGCGGCGACGAGGCCTGTGTTGGGATAAATCAGGTCAATGTGCTATCATTCGCTTATGCAAATTGCCAAATATTATCTTCGACATCAGTGGAGTAGGTAAGTGGCGGGCCCAAGTCTAAGTCTTCAAAGAGTTTTACTTTCAGTAAGAGGCTTCAGGTCTGAAAAGAGTATGAACGAAAAAAAAGAAAGCGAAAGTTAGTTTTGGAATTTTTCTGTTTTTTTTTTATCGATGGATTACTGGATAAGTGAAAGGAACACAAGATGGTATGATAATGATAAGAGTACAGGTCAATTGAATTTCATACATGAGATAGTTAATTTGTGATAAAAAAAAAACGAATTAAATGGTTAATGGCTGGCAATGACATGAGAGCATTGGCATTTACCAGTTAGTGTTAAAGATTGCATACTAATAGATGCCCGTTGCTCCCAAGGCAGATATATGTGTTAAGTGTCACACGACTAGACTGATCAAAAGTAAAATAAAATTCATGTGACAGTCATCCGGATATTTACAAAATGTGGCAAATTGTCAAGACTCGTAGTAAAATCCATAATGCTCTATCCGAAAAAGGCAGATGAGGATAAATGGTAGAGCTATTTTCATGCTGAGCACGTGGTGTAGTGGTAAGTGCGTTGGCCTACTACGCACTGCTGCCCGGGTTCAATCTCAGCCCGGGTCCAACACATTAAAGTTTTTTCACGATGCCACCTCTTTCGAATGTCTGACAAGCAATCAAATAGTATTATTTGTCAATGAGCTTCTCAACTCGCCGTTCGGAGTCGGCAAAAAACGGTAGGTCCTTCCCATTCGTGCAAAAATATAAAACCCACACACAAATGGCTGCTAGAAGCAGGCCCAGGCTCACCCCGAGCTGTATCGCTACCTAAAGTAAGTATTTTCATGCTGAGACATAGAATGCATTTAATCCACAAAAAAAAAAAAAAACATCTTAGAAAGGGCAATTTTAACTCAATTAACTATCAAATGGCTAACAACAGGAAATAAGCATACAGATGCAGTGTGGGCAATTGAGATGAGATATAAATAAATAAATATTCGGCCTCAGCAGTCCTATGATGAACCAAGCCTAGCTTCACACAACCATGGTTTGTCAGTGGTTTGTCCAACGCACAAACTACTGAGTCACGGCGCCTACATTGGATAATTACGATTATCAAAAACGAGATGTGTAATCAACGGATAAATTTGTAAGCATTTAATTTTCCAGATGACCCAAAGATGCTGGTAGACATTTATCTAATTATTACAGAATTAAAAATATATACATAATACTTTTATCTTCTCATATTGTTGCTAGACAACAGGAAATACTTATAAAGGGTGATTTTTTAGCTGGTTTGGTTTTGGCAACACTGGTTTTGACAGCTGACGTGTGTTTAGTACCTTGTGTCACTGTCAAACAGCTTCAGTTTGGTTTGCAATTTAACCATGGATCGTCTTACAAATGAACAACGCTTGCAAATTATTGAATTTTACTATCAAAATTCGTGCTCGGTTCGAAATGTTCATCGCGCGCTGCTTCCATTTTATGATCGGCATTCTCGACCTTCTGAGCAGTCTATTCGGAAGATTGTGACCAAATTTCGCACCAAATTTACTTTGTTGGACATTAAACCACCAACACGTTTACGTACTGTGCGTAGTGAAGAAAATATTGCGGCCGTATCAGCTAGTGTGACAGAAGACCGCGAAATGTCGAAATGACGCTACCGAGCGATGATAACAAACTTTTTTTTGCCCGAAATGGAAGTTCTTGACTTGCATGATATGTGGTTTCAACAAGACGGTGCCACATGCCACACAGCACGCGAAACAATGGCGCAATTGCGAGGCGAGTTTGGTGAACAGTTAATTTCACGTTTCGGGCCGGTCAATTGGCCGCCTAGATCGTGCGATTTGACACCATTAGATTATTTTTTGTGGGGGTATGTCAAGGCTAATGTCTATAGGGACAAGCCCGCTTCGATTGACGCACTGGAAGCCAACATCCATGCATTCATTCGTGAGATACCGGCCGATATGTGTGAAAGAGTATGCCAAAATTGGACTCAGCGGATGGGCTACCTGAGACGCAGCCGCGGTCAACATTTGCATGAAATTATCTTCAATCATTAAATTGCAAGGTTCAAACTATCGATTCAAATAAATATTTCATTCATTTTTTCGAATTTTTTGTGTTTTTTTTTTTAAAAAAGTTCTCAACCTCTTAAAAAATCACCCTTTATAATATAGGCAGATAAATGCATAAGACCGGTAATGGGTCTCTCAAGTTGTATGGGTTAGGTAGTAAGATGGGCAAGTTCCTCAGATGACTGTTGGAGTTCATATCCGATTAAAGTTTATATGTCATCTAACTCATCAAGAAACCTGACATTAATTTTTATTGAATTAATTAATTTTTACACCTTGATTACACCCACCGACCCAAGATGGACGCAAACCTAACCTGAAAACGACTACAATCTGTTTTTGACACATTATTTCAAAAGTATACATATATGGATATTGGATAGTATTAAATCGTGTTATACCCTCAAACCAACAACATCTCACAGAACCAAAGCAAGCTAAGTAAACAAGTTATTGTTTCTCTGTAAGCCACCTAAGGGGTGTTCTCATAAACGTCAAAAGTACAACCGTTAGCGTTTTTGAACGCTACTGCTTTTCAGAATATGTGCAGTCAAGATGAAGAACTGATTAAGTTTACAATTTTCATGTAAACATCATTCATAAGCGTCAAAGAAACATATAACATTATCCTTGATATTTAATTTAATTTCGGCTGAAGAAAAAATTAATATATACAAGATACTAATTTTGTTTTAATTTGAACTTACATTGCATATAAAATTCAACTTTAATCAACTTCAACCTTTACGTCGTCCCCTGCAGTCACTTTTTTTTACCAACTAATCTGCACGACAACGATGATATCTTGACGTTTATGAACACGATGTAATGCAGTTCGCCTGCGGCAGTTCTGCAATAAAACTGCATTTTTGAACGCAGTTCTTTGTATGACGTTTATGAAAACCCTTCTTTCCGTATGTGGTTTTTATTTTATTTTTTTGAATTTTATATTTGAACATTGTGCTCTCCTTCAATCCTATTACAGTGAAAACTTGGTAAGTTGGCCACCTGTGGTGCAAGAATTTTTGGCCAGCCTATACAGGTGGCCAGCTTACAAGGGTGGGTATTTTTGTACTAAAAAAAACACTTTACCTAATCCTTGAAGTTAATCACAAACCGAAGAAAAAGAAAGTCATCCATATATTGCACACGATAAAACAAGAACGAATATTTCGTTATTTTGCCACTAAATCTAGACGTTGTGTTCAATGGTTAACCGAAACTATGGAACAAAATGCATCACATATTACCCTTGGCCAACTTTCGCAGGTTATTCAATATGAGAAATGAGCTAAATTACGTAAATTTGTGGCCAAGTTCCAAGATAGGCAGGTGGACATATAAAGGTATTTTAAGGAAGATTTGTATGAAATTTTTTTGGTGCAGTTAAATATTGGCCAACTTCGACAGGTGGCTTACGAGGGTGGCCAACTAGACAGGTTTCACGGTAAATTGAATAGAGTACATAGAATTTTCTCATTCCAAATACCTAAATACAGTGGTGGCCCAGTATAGTGAATGCCGATATAACGAATGATCGATATAACGTACACTTTTTTCAAAAGCATTAGTGTCTCTATATAGCGAGCGAAAAAAAAATTCGAAAAATATGTTAACTCTAAGCTCCGAAAGAGAGTTTGAACATCTTTCAGTTCTAAGACGCAAAAAAGTTATGTTCGTATGGTTACGAAAACAATGACTCTTGTTCAAAGAATGTTCCCAATGAAATATAATATGTATTAAAATGTTAGGAATTAGAAACAATATTTATACATTTATTTAATGTACTAAGCGAGAATTGAATAAATGCATATCTATCTATCTATCTATCTTTTCATTTAGAGTATAATAAACCTCTATGCCCGCGAATAAGAACCTTCGTTCCCCCGTCCATAAAAGTCGTTAAATATTAACAAATAAAATATTTTAATTATCTCCAAATTGTTTCTGTTATGTTTACGCATGCAATCTTTCAAGCATTCGACGAGGCAATTAAATGGAAATCGTATTATGTAGCGCATCTTACTCGTACACAAACACAGAATTCGAATAAAAATCCCTACTGGGTCAACGTTGTGTTCCAGTTTTGTTTACTCTCTTAGCGGTAACAGATGCATAATGTGTATATCTATGTACAATGCGAGTGTTCACAATTGTTTTAGTTTCATTTGGCAAATTGATTTTTTGTTCTTTATTTTATCAATTTAACTGTCACGCAACGTACACCACCCTACCCATCGTCTTCCTCTACACTTGACTTCCACTAAATGTTATCAAATGCAAGATTCTGTCATCAGTACAAGGGTTCTTAATCCAACTGCTAATTGTTGGCTCTGGAAAAAAACAAGAAACGTACAAAACAGTTAAGTGATAGAGGCAACGCGTACCACGTAAGATCAAGTTCAAAATCCCGTATTCAAACAAATCAAGATTTCAATATGAAATTAATCTCAATTGATTCCCCGCAGTCTGCTCGCATGTGGCTGTGTGTATGTGCGGATTAATTGAACAACACAATGGGCTAATTCTAGATACTCCTCAGCGTTGAGTGTATATAGTATCTCTGGTCATTGTTCCACAATTACCCGACCGATTGTGTGCTGTTTTGAGTTCTGATCCGTCAACACACACACACACACACTAACACATAATGCACGAAGAAGATGCGAGAGGACGTCATGAGGACGTGGTCAGTCGGTGGGGTGAAACGTGTTTACTTGGGCCATTTACGGTCAAGCAGCATCTTACTGACTTCAATTGCTGTGATGGAAAATATACTCGCCTATTAAAAAGCCATGAACAGTGATCGATAAACGAGTTTCTGCGCAATGTTGCTTTATAGCCGGTATTTTGTTGTTACGGCTTTTGAAGGCAGACTTTAGAATAGTATTTCTGATATCTGCTGTTTAGTTTGCGATTGATGTTAGTCGATCAAATCGATGAAGTACGAGTATTATCGTTGCAATTAAGTGTGGTATATGTTTGCAAACGATTGGAATTCCTTTAAGAAAACATGCTGACCTTCTTTATAACTTATTGACTTGTTTTTCTTTCACATGCACATATACATTGCGTACTACGATACAAGCATAGCATATGTATGCAATTAATATCTGGACTAGAGCTTGGAGGACGACACTGAAAGATGTTAACATATGTGAAATCGATAGTGCATTTAGACTTTTTTTTTTTAGCAACGAACGAGTTCATTTCCAAGGCACAAATGACAGTACTTTAAATATATCAATCGCTTTTTTTGATGAATTAAATAAATAAATAATCTCAACTAACTAAACATTAATGGCATTTGGGACTTGCCATTCTCGAAATCTTTTCCTTCGATTAAGGCACACAGAAAATAGCTGAGTCGGACAAACAAAAAACTCACTCAGCATGTTTTTATCACAGCTCAACAGCTCAAGGTACACACTCTTAATGAGGGCTAACTCTTTCTTAATAATCGTACAAGTTAACTAAAGAAGTCGACATTACCGATACAATGAATAACGAAGATCGATAACTTTTCTATATATCGATGACTTCCGATATGACAACAATCATTAACGAAATTACGCACTAACTTTCTGTACCACAAAGCTATAAGTTAATCGGATAATAATTATTTTGGCTTCACTTAACAGGTAGGAAAGTTGTCGATATTTTCAATTCAATTTAAACTTTAAATCTTAAGTGGGAGACTCTAATTTACAGTCGAACATGGTTAAGTGGAATCTCTTGGGCCATTTATTTTGGTCCCACTTATTGAAGTATTCCAATAAGTCAGTTTCTTGGGTAATAACTTTAATTTAACACTAATTGATGAACAATTCAACGTACACTTCGACTTTTTGAACAATGCACAACTTAACACACTAATAAACGAATTGAACTGAGCGATAAAATATACGCATATCCTGAGATACATGGAACCAAAAAACATAATTCTGTTTGCACACCTGGAGGAAAACAACTTTATGCACTTCGGTCTCGGAACTTAGCAAAAAAAGAAAAAAAACAATTGAGTCACTTACAGAGGTTATTTTTGTAAATATAAGCTTACAGAAGTTAGACAATTTCACTTAAAGAGGTTTTTTTTATGTAAAATTTCACTTATCCAGGTTTGACTGTATTTTTCTATAACAAACTCGGCCAATGCAATTGAAAACAGAAACTAAAGAGAATTTATTTTATAAACTTTTTAGACTCTAACTTGACAAGTGTTAATCTTTAGTCCAGAAAGGACGTCATAACCCGGAATCAAAGTTTATCACACTTCACTGCAATTCTCAAATATCCGTTGGTGTTTTTCCGTTATAACGTATTTCCTCAATACAAATTTTTACTTTAAGTGCCAAAATAAGATTTTCTGCGGCTTGAAGCTTTTTAATATTTGGAGGTAAAAACCTGGACGAGTTAAAGAGCTATCTTCGAGACAATATATACAGGTTCGAATAGGTGCTAAGTACCTTAGAACCAAGGTTATGATGACGGAAAAATGTGCTGATGTGTAAAAACAGTACTATCTAGCTAATTCGAACACTAGGTAATTCGAACGCTCTAATAATTCGATCAACTATTTTCTTACATCTTGTAATTCGGACACTTGCCAAAATTCTTTCTCTGTAATTTTTTCCGTCGTTTCTTTGCTGAGTGGTTTTACAATAACAGAGTTCATTTAGCATTGGCATTTTTGTGTCAACTGGCTTCGTGAATGGTTTGTTATTTAAATAAATAACGCTTTTAAGTCACATTACATGCATTTTTTCACACAAACATGAACCGTCCTAAAAAGCACCACAAGTTTTTGTACTTAAAACCGTTTTACAGTGCTTTTTCATCTGAAATACTGACTACGAAAAAATTATCCAGTAATTCGAAAACCTCCGTGGTTTGAATTACCGAGGTAGTACTGTACTATATTATTAAATAAGAGCCTTTATATACGTACACATGTAGCTTGACTAGAAAGACCATCGGTTGGTGTGCTGGCCATAATTATATCTCGTATATGCCCAATTCGAGTTTATCAACACAGACACGGTCTAATATTTTATGATGAAAAACATCAACACGAAAATTCTCAAACGCTTGGCTTTTGACTAACACTTTTGGCTTTCCCTCCTGCACTCATGTCCCATCACAACGTTAAGCTGGAATGAAATCATACTTTACAAGCTCTGGGAAATTTTTGTTGAGGACAAACTTAACTTGCTAACAAGGTCATTATTTTTATTTACATTAATTCATAAATGGTTAAAAGGAGCGGTGTCTCTTCTAATTTGGCAGCACTTAAGCAGAATGCGCTAGCTAAAAATTGTATAATCGTTGTCAACCATTATGATCAATTTCCATTATCACATTTCCAGTCATTTTTCCAGACGGATACTTTTACATATAACATGATATGTCACATAAATTGATTTATTAGAAATAATTACCGATAAATTGCGTATTCGACACCGAACGAGAACCAATTCATGCCATTGCCAATTTTTCTACTTTTTTCAATAAAAATAACCCGCTGGAGGTATTTTCAATTGAACAATGCCATCATCACTAGAAAATAGATTATTAATCAGAATAACCTAATTGTTTTTTTTTTTTTAAACATCTAAGCAGATGTGTTTCACGTTTCATCACGTGAATTCCTTCAGATAAACGAGTATAACACTAGCTCGGGTCCCCTTAATAATGCAAAACACACGTTGCGGAGCACAAAATGTTAATGCAAATGTTAGTCGCGTTAATTTTAAATTCGCGCTTAATAATGCATCAAAATTTTGCTTGATTGAAACTGACACAGACTATGAGAGAGAGAGAGGGAGAGAGAGATAGAGAGAGCAACACACATAACATGATACGAATACACTTGATGACTAAAATTGAATATGATTATTTTACACGTCACAGTTCATTGGCCTCGCTTGAGTTTAATATGCAAGCGGTGTTGCCCGAATCTCAATTTATTTAATTGCGAAAAGTATAAAAATACGCACAAGATGGAAGTTTTTCCAAGCAGGTGGCGCACAGCACAGTAGTCACAATCTATTCAAAAAAGTATAAATTAATTTTAATTAGTTACCTGACCCCAAAGGACAACCACACCACATCTTCTATTCATTGCAATAAGAACGTGTAAATCTCACCTAAGATCGCGCATGAAAGGCAGAGGTGGGTAAAGGTACAATGAGGGTGCAAGTAAAGTCGTGAATAATTTAAGCCAAGGCGACCAGTCAGATAGATGGTGGTGGTGGTGGTGTGGGGCTCGCAGCGGGTTGTCCATTGGCATTCACATTTTTTGATATTTAATTCGTGTCACCCACACCCCGCTTGGAGTGTGCGCCAACATGACAATGTTTTTGGTATCACTGAAAAGGTAATTATTACTGCAAGCTACACTAAGCGACGATGAGACGAATACACTTAGTCCATATTTGAGCTTGTTAAAACATTTCACGGTTTTTATACTCGCAATAAATATGACAAATGTTTTTAACGTGACCAGAGTTCAAAAAAAACTATTTAACTTTAAAGCAATGCAACTAAAATTTCATCACTACTTTTATAAAATTAAGTCTAAAAAAAAGTATGTATGTACATATGTATGTGCCGCAAAAACAGAAAAACTACTGAACGTATTTGATTGCCGGTTTTTGCAAACGATTCTGGTTGGATTAAATTTATAAAATGGATCAAAAAAATCAATACATTTCACAAAAAAACTTCTCAATGAGAAAAAGAAAAGTTTATATGTATTTTACTTTTGAGCAAATAACGTATTAAAATAAAAGTGACATATTTGTTTAGATTATTTCACAACAGAGATTTTGATATACATATCCTCTTTGTACATTTTCTGTGAGAAAAGTAATATCATAAAGAAATATTGTTTGTATGATTTCGCGACAACGATCAGTGGAGACCATTGCCACCGTCAATGTACCAGCGGGTGTGCGTGTATGCGGTACATGCGGGTAGTATATATACGTAATTGGGATTGCTTCGAGCTAACATATATGTATGTATTGTAATTGTTCGATCATCTCTAATTCAATAATTGGATAAAGAATGCAATTTTTTTTATGATAATGCAGGGCTTGGAACAGGTACAGATATGTCTGTATTATGTATTGTATGGTAAGAACGAGCTGTAATATTTAGATTGGAAGAAATTGCTAACCCACCTGCGTCACTTTTTACTTTAAAAGTCTATCGAAAATCCTTTATCCAAGCATTTCATTCAGTCTATCTCTATACGATCCTATAATAATTATAATTTTGATTACTTCCCAGTCACGGTTTTGCAAGGCCTTAGCTCTGGAACTACTTCTAGAAGTAGTGGACATAGAATTAGGTCGCATTGCGAGCGATGAAATGGTTTAATTATAAAGCAAGTCCTTCCATAATGCAATACTGTTCATCGAACCTAAAACTAATGAAATGGAAGGCATTACCAAGCTAGTGAAGAGTAACGCATGATGGAATTGGTTTATGCTTAAGAAAAGTTGAGGGCATTACCGTACGAATGCGAGGTAATGCGGCAAGGAAGGACTCAACAAGAACAAGTATACTTTTCTGTAAAATGATCTCACCGCGTTGTTAACGACTGTCGCCTGCTTGTCGCATTTAGAATTGCGTTTGTTTGTTTAATAATGCCAATCGCAAACATTTGATTGAAGATTTTAAGTGCGGATACGCTATGTTCTCTGTTCAAACTCAAAGTATTTGAAACGTTCTAGATATGTACATATATTGTATAGGTATGCTATGTAAAATGATTTTTTATAATTTTTTAGATTTTACAGATTTTCAACTGAGTTGAAAAAAAATAACCCCAAAAATAGAATTTTTTGAAAATTGTGAAAATAACTGGGAAGTGCAGAAAAAGGCAGGAATGCACAACTTCTTTGTAATGTGTTCGAGAAGTATTTTTACGATGATTTTTTCGAAGGCATGAATGCACTACTTCTTTGTAATGTGTTTGAGAAGTACTTCTGGGACAGATTCTGGGTATTGCAGAGTGGAAGCGACCGCGTCCGTCCTATGACATGCAATGCTAAATATAATGCCTGTTCCGCCTAGTTCCGACTCCCCAGAAGTACTTTTAGAATTAGTTCTGGAATGCATGCCATCCGCGACTGGGTTACCATCTATCACAAAACTACTACACTTACGCTCAGAATTTACCAATTTTTAAACTTATTTGGTTCGACAGCGATGGCTTCGGTGGCAATTATACGTTTTCAACGGTGCAGGGAAATAACTTCACGGGCAATAACTTCACGGGCAATAACTTCACATGGGAAATAACTCCACCTCTAGTGGGAAATAAATGCACATTTTTTATGTAGTTATTTCTCACTGAAGGTGGGTAATAACTTCACATTTAATAATTACTTAAAAATACGCGCGACATTTTTACTATTACTCTATCTTATGCTCAAAAACTAAAGATTCCATTTAAAAATTAGATAGCTATTTAAATTTAAAATTTGTCTTGGCCATACAAACTAAAAAAATAAAATATCTTATTTTGAAATGGAATCTCTAGTTTCTGAGCATAAATTAGAGTATAATAGTAAAAAATTCTCGCGAATTTTATAAGTAGATAAAGCCAAAGGCCAAATTTTTCTTCGATGCGATTTGACTTGGCTTTTTTCGCCGAAATTTTACAATTTGAGTTTCGCTGAAATTAGGCATTTTGGGTCCTTGGAAACGAAGAAATATTAAAAAAAAAATGTTCAACACTCTTATTATATTTTTTAAAGCCAAATATTGTACTACAGTGGAATCTTGGTAACTTGAACACGTACGAAACCACGGTCGTTCAAGTATTTTTTTGTAGATATGTATACTTAGTTTATTGCTTTTTTATTAATAATAATAAAATAATAAATAATTCCCCTCTATGAAATCCGTTAAAATTTGTATTGTAAAATAAATCAAAAATCGTGCTGCTGTTCTACTTAACCCAGCAATTGTGCTCTTTTCATAGTGAATACAAAACCAACTTTAATTATGACTGTTATGAATTATTGACCCAAAAGTGACAAATGCTTTTGTTGATTGGATTCAAACATAAAGAATGATTTTAGCGCTAATTGTGATCGAAAATAAATAATCGGTACTTTAATACACTCTCGAAATAATATAACATCGGTGGCTTCAATTTCTTTGTCGCCGACTGTATCATTATTCGTTGGGAGGCAATCATCATCACGAAATAGGTGACAAAAAGCTGCACCTCGTTCACCCGTACGATGACTGATCAACCCATTGAGGTGGCAAAGAAAAGGTCGTTCGTCGTTCCTTAGCTATACATCTTTTGTGTCTCCATAAATCTGCGAACAATAAGTGAATGGATTCGTGGATGCTTAGGTTTGTTATAAAGTGGCTTAAATATGCCTTCATTGTAGTATAACTGTGTACACAGCGGTTTCATAGCAATGAGGCAGATGTTACCCATCAATTTTCAAAGAAAAGAAAAGTACGTTGACATTTTCAAGACAAAAAAAAAAGATGAGACACGTTGGCGGCAAATTCCACTGAAATATAAAAACCAAAAAAAAAAAAAAAACACCATCAACAAGAAAATGCTAGGAAAAGTCACAGATATGAAAATGATGATGATGGCGATACCGACAATGATGCCCGCACTCTCATCTCCTCTTATATGTAATGTATGATGGTAAAATCTAATTACATGGAATGCTATTCAGTTGAATCAAATGCCAAATGAAATAACATTTGGTATTGTTGTTGTATTACGTACACACACACACACGCACACTTAGACTTATTGACCAACAAAAGCCAACGAGAAATGTGGGTCCGCAATGATAAAACGATGATGAGGCGCGATTACGATGCTGATGGTGGCCACAATTGGGAACGTTTAGAAAGCTAAATTGTCGTTTCATTGCGGTTCAAATACAAAGGCATAGTGTATCACTTATGGCAGATCACGAATTATCCAAGAATAGGGAAAGGTTCGGTGAAAATTTATTAGATGCTGGTTTTTGGCTTCTGGAAGTTAAACTGCAAAGTATGTAGCCCATTGTCGCTGTTAACCTTTTTTTTTCGTAGGAGCTGATGATGAACCGGTTTTGTTTGTTCATTAAAAATCTATCTTTTTTTTACAGCAAAGCCTCGTAGTATTGTGATGGTTTCAAGGTCGCGATCTGAAATGTATTCTTGATTTGCCGGCATTTTCTTTTTTTTTTTCATCACAAGTCTATTCTTATAAAAAAAAAAGATGTAGAGGTGAACGCATTCTTCTTTTTATTATTTTCTTGCGTTTTATTTTCCTTTTTTTAATTACATTGCCTTTGTGTGCGGACTTGTACATACTCGTACATAAATTAAATAGGTCGTCAGCGCTACAACCCGCTAAAGCAATTACAATTTTTATGGATTTTAATGGAAGGTTTTCTGTTAAAAAATATTGGTACATAATTTGCATTTTTAATTATTGACTAAATAATTATTATTTATTTTATTCAAGGATCCAACCAGAAGAATGGAGAATTAAAGACTGTATGACATTTGACAGCCATATTTAACAATGGTGACGTTTATACTAGGAATATTGACATTATATGGACTGCTAGTACCCAACTTCAAGTTGGTTCCAACATAAGCACTCTTGTTTCGTAGCGGAAAAGTGTGGAAACTTACCTTGTGTTGGAATTCGCGTAAGCCGTTGGTTTGTGATTTAAGTATTTTTTCAATAAAATGTGATAAGCTGTACTGCAAGCAACAAAACAAAATATTAATCAACACTGAAGAAAAGCAACGGCTATTTTCAATTTTTTTTTTTTTTGAAAATTTGGTAGTGGCATCTGTTGGTACCAACGCGACAACCATTTGAATTTTAACGTTTTTTCGCAGTAACTCGTATATAGGGCAATAGATGGCCACAGTTTCTATGTAAAATTTGCATGATGGCGGATAATTGTTTGACTTTGCTGTCCGTACGAAACACGTAGCGCTTGTTATGTTGGTACCAAATTGTCCGCAGACATTGAATGAAAGTGACATTTGCCTATTTGACTTCCTGCTACTTGTAGATAACCGTTATTTTTATAGAAGCGGAAACTATGCTTGCAGCGAAAGAACTCTGCTTGCAACGAACTGATGAATTTTTGTGACCTTAATAACACTGCGTGATAAAGAAAAAACAAATACATATGTTTCTAACATTGATGAGAATAACTGCTTTTTTTTTACTAAATTCGACCTGCTGCTCACGAAAATGGATGTTGAAATGTTTCTAACACGTACCGTTTTGATGTTATAAATAGGTCCAATAAATCGTGCTTCCAAATTACTTCCGGCAAAATTTATCAAAAAGTGTTATAGAAAATGTCAAAAATGACAAGAGCCATGTCAATTCTGAAACAATTTGGGCGGAGAAGGAAGGAAGGTTTGAGTTTTATTACTGAATTAATTTGTACTTCTCAGACAAGCATAGTTCGTTCGACAAGTGAATTTAGACTTTTCGACTTGTCATGTTCTGTCACAGGCCGTTTTTTTTAACTGTGTATGTATGTAGGTTACAAAAAAAAAAAGCTCACACTCACCTAATAAGAAATTATTTTGACAAAACAAAACGCTACGATTATAGCTACAAATGCTGTTAATTGGATAAGCAAGATCCAAGTGATTCGTAAACAAATAGAAATGAGGGTACTAGGAAAGACATTTTACGTCATAACTAAAAAACGTGACGTCTTAGAACACCGTTATCTTTGGAGAATTTACTAGCTTTGGTTTGTACAATTCAAAACAAGTGATATAGCTAATGTAAGAAAAAGCGTGTTACGCAGTGTAAGAAAACATTATGCTTTAACGTAATGGAGTCGAAGTGGACAACGGTTTTTAGGAAGGAAATAAATGAAAAGGGTATAGCACCCAGATCTACTTTTACTTTTTTTTATTCTTTTGAACGGATCGATCTCATTATTTAAAACATAGTTTCAAAAGCTGAATACAACATTTGGCAAACAGAAAATCAAATATCTTTTAATTTATTGCTTGACTTTCGTTATAATGAAATAATTTAATCGGGAACATCAGATTTTTACCACAAATTCTTCGTGTCGAGCTCACATTTCTAATAACGCCGCTTGTATTCGATAAGTGATAGATAACTATCAGATAAGTTCTCTTGCAAAACATGCCAAACAAGTTTTCACTCGAAATGACTAAAAATGTCGAATCAGATCGAAATATGACAAGCGATTCAAGGTGGCAATTTAGTAATGAAATGAGTTGTTTAGTTCAACTGATAGAAATGCAATTATGTTTTCACATTTAAGAGCAACCAGTTTTTTTTTTTAATAACTAGGCTATGCAAGAAGATGGTTCGTTCAACTTTCAGAAAAACAACTACGATTTATAGGTATACTCGTAAAATCGATGACAAATTGTTCATAATTTATTATTTTTCTTGCTATTGCTGCTGTTGATGAACTTTGTATGAGTATAAATAAATTAGCACGTGATTTCTTATATTTTGTTAGTGGGATGGTGTAGACGCTTTTTGTATACTTAATTTATTCACACGAAAACAATTTTTGTTACTACATACACTGTCGTCCATAAGTTTCCGGACACACAATTTTTTCCAGAATCATACGTTTATTGATCTGTGCTAGGACTTAAATTAACAAAATTCTTTCGCATCCGGTGTAGGTCGAATTAGACAATAGTACGTCTCAAAGCAATTAAAGAGTTTTAAGAACAAGTAGCTGAATCAAGGCATAAACCGATAAAGAGAGTAATAAAACAAAATTGCAGACGTTCCTATTTTACTATAGAATGTACAAAATGATCCCAAAAACTTCAATTTGGTGTTTTATTTTGGGTGAAATAGGACTTTTTCTAACTTTAAAAGTTGGTTGCATATTATTCCGCCGTTAGTCCTGAAACTTGAATGGCCTGCGATCTATTGCAGATAAACTTAAAATATCGAAGTCGACAGTGCACGATACCATGCGTCGCTTTAAAGAATCATCGACTCTAAGGACAGGAAGACCAGACTATAAAATAAATAAGCAGGAGGGATTGACGGCGTACAGCTCCAGAAATCTGTTCAGAGTTCAACCGTTTGCACTCAAAGCAGACATCAGTTTAGCTACCGCATGTCTTCACGGTCAAATAGCACAGTACGAAAACCTTTGTTACAACCTCAAAACAAAGTAAATCGGTTACATTGCGGAAAAGAGTATCGGGATCGGACATCAATCGACTGGTCGAAAGTCTTATGGACGGACGAGTCGAAATTGGAAATGTTTGGACAAAAAAGAACAGTTTACTCAAGGCGGTTTGTTAAAGAAAAGATGCACCATAGCTGTGTGTTCCCAACGGTCTGGGGATGTTTTTCTTCAGCTGGCGTTGGAGACCTCATCGGTGTCGATGGACTCAAAAGTAAGGAGAAGTACACACCTAACCATCGGGTTTGCGATTTTTACGTCCTGGATTCACATTAATGCAAGATAATGATCTGAAACATTCTTCCAAGTTTACCCGAGGATACGTGGATGGAAATGATCAGTCCAATCACACAATCTCAATCCAATGGACTTGCTTTGCGATGAACTTGACAGAGAGGTTCGAAAACAGTGTCCAACATCGAAAGGTATACTTTGGCAGATCCTTAAAGTAGCCTGGAGATCAATAACATTGGAAACAATCAAGAAGTTGATCGATAGAATGCCTAGATTGACAGCGAAAGTTGTGCAAGTACGAGGTGGATTTTTCGACGAAAAAGAGGTCTAACTCTATTATATAACCCAAGTCGTTTATAAGGTTCACTACATTATATTGATAAAGCTATTTACAATAAATATTAATTAATAAAATCAAAAAGACAAAGAGTTTAGTACATATAAATTTCTGGACTGGAACTCTCACATTGATGAAACCAAAGATAAAGTTAAGGTCTCACAATAGACTAGAAATAGTCTTTTTAGTAAATACTAAGGTCTTACATACAACATACTACATAGTAGCCCCAAAAAGACACTGTGGAAGTTAGATAGTCTATTGGACATCTGGCATCTCCACCACATAAAAAAAAACAGCTATGATCCACTCAAACCGCAACTTGTTCAAAAAGTTCCTGTTCCTGGAATAGCGCCAACGTATGGCGCTCTCGTTCGACCGATTTAATTTCGTTTTTATTGTTATGTTGGTACAACCTTCGTTGAATTTTAGCGTCATAGCATGGAATTTGTGAAAGGTTTTTTTTTCTTATCGCATTAAATTGTGCGTTAAAAATGAAATTAACGGCACAAAACTATTGGAAAAGGTGTTTTAGCAACGATGCTCTGAAGGCAAAAGTAGTTTATGATTATGCACAAGAGCACCATACCCATACGTTGGATATTCCGGGAACTAGGTGGTAGTTCACCTGGACCTCGTGTATGTACATACATTGGGTGCTGGAAAATGATGATCCGCTTGGAATCATTTTTAAACATTTATTACACATTACATTTTTTTAACTACTAAGCAGAACTGACGGGGGTCCAAAAAATCGTCTAATGGCCATGGGAGGACTAGCATAGGACAACACATGTCCAATGTGCTACAAAGATCAAAAATGGCAGAACACATCCTGTATGCCTGTATGCTACGAGTATATCTTGAGCAGGGACGTGCCGTGATGTTCTAAGCACGGTGTTCTATTGTACAATTTTTTTTTTGGTTAGACAGTAACGTATATTCTCAGTTTTCTCCAGGACCATGACGAGGACGTTAGGTAAACAAGGCCAACAAAGTAATTTATTAAGAACGGGGCAACCACACAACCAAAATTTTCTTTCATAGTTAGAAATCTAAAAATGTCTACTAAAAGATTTACTTTTAGTTACCACCTTACAAATCAAATCCGGAAGAGACGGTATTGGCCTTCTAGAACTAATTATTTCCAGTCTTTCTTTCGAATTTAATTGAGAAAATGGTTTCTTTAATAAATTTTCAATAGCGCATCGACAGGTCATATTTTACTCTTATACGATTTGACTAAAAAGAACGACATGCATATCTAACTACTGCCAAAATGCGAATGATCAATGATTATTAGCCGTGTTTTATTTGTAGCCTGTAAGAATAAACATGTTTCCGCAACATTATTTCAATATACAAATTTGAAAAAAGACACGCCTTTTGTTGTGTTGCTTTTTGCTTTCGCTTCAGTCGATATGGAGTTCTACAAATATAGAGCACATCGAAATCGAACAATAACTATACCATCAAGAGAAGAGAATCGAACGAAATTCAACCAAACAAACGTTCACATGCGAAATAAAACAGAATATGAGAACTGAGAAGCAACATAATACCCACAGCTAACATCTTCCTCGCTAAAGAAAAGGGTAGAAAATATGTTGTATCGAGGCTGGGTGCGCAGTTTGCTGGAGAACCCAAATTCACGTTTTTGTACAGACGATTGTTGGGACTTTGAATGTGGTAGAACTTTTTTTTATATGGATATTTCCTTTGGGTTGGTGCGCTAGTCAGTGGAGAACAACCGGACGAGTCGACGTCAAACTGAATTTAATAAAAAGTTGGTTTGGATAGGTTCCTGGATAGAGGTTTGAAAGTATGTATGTATGACGGCGCGCACCGTTCAATTTACTTACGAAAAGAGAAGATAGGAGAACATTTTGTTCCACGTCAATTTGTGTTGAATGGTTTATATACATTTTGGTATTGCGATTTTAACTGCGGTGTTTGGTTTGGTTGATTTGGCTATGACGACGGTGCGGTACAACAGAGTGAACAAAAGTGCATGTTAAAGCAGTATTTTTAATTGAGTATTTTTGAATTGCAACTCAATTAGATATTGTTAGCGCATGTATATAAACAAATAAATTTTCCATAAAGATGGATTTCGTTAGGGTGTGCGGAGAACACCTGCGCACCTTAGAATAAACGTCACTGATCTTGAGGCAGAAGACATAACCAGGCAGTTCACGCAAATACAGGATATTAGAGTAGACTCACCGGATTGAGCCCACCTCATCATCTTATCTAGACTATCAACTATCATCTGTGCGAGGATGAAATTGAGAAGGTATTAGGCTGCCCCCAAAACTGACGTGATTCATTCGCAGCGACCGTGATGCAAATATTTGCAGTGATGGCGATGAGGCAATTTCGCTGTTTCTCGTTGAAAAGAGTGTGTACATCAAGCCATAACTCTTAAGAATCAACAGACAGACAGAAAATAAATTACTGCGATTTTTTCGCGCCAGTCGGTATGGGGACAGCAGCTTCTTGCTGTATAACTTCAATCGGTGACAATTTGTAGATCACAGGGCGTTAGCAGTCATGTCGCTACGAATGAATTCTGTACGTTTCCGGGAGCCTTTAAACAGATATGTATGTATACGTTCGAAGCCTAAAAACACAGAAGGCTTGAGTTAAAAAATTTCCGACTAGAAGGGTACATGGAGATACATACACTTACGTTGCCAATATAATTAGCAAGAACCGCAGAATAATCTAGCTTTATGTCATGTTGAAAATTGCCAATAAGTTCCATTGCAACCAGTCGGGTGATTCGACTAACAAGTTCTTTAGGGCTAAGGGTTTCCTCTAGAAATCACAGTCATTAAATAGAGTTATTCGCCTAGAGAAGGCCTTTTCATTCCTGACCACACGTCGAACAACAACAGCACTCGTTTATATGTAACACTTATAGCAGATAGACGGACGAGCAGTGTTGCAGTTCTGCTTAAAGTCTCTGAAAATTAACCTGTATATAAACTTTAAGGTTTTAAGTTATCAATGAAGTTGAATTCAAAAAAAAAAAAAAATGCTGCGGAAGAAACCCACTTTGCTGCAAAATTGCGAAATTAATTTTAAGTTTAAGTGGCAAATTCTCTGTCTAGCTCAGCGATTTTATGTAAGAGAGAACCATCGGATTACTAAGTAATCCGGTCGACACGAAATGTTAACACACGTCATAAACATACGAGTAGTTGTTGACAGACACATTTGAGTGCATTATTTTAATGCCAACGTCCATTCTATTCTTTTTTTTTCAACCAATCAACGAGTGTTGGACTTGTTCTCTTTCAAACTGGAAACCTTATTTTGCACTTTTATGATAAATTCACGTTTCAGTTGTTGAAAGTGAAACCTGACATTTGCTAAACAATTTTTTTTTTGTTTGTTTTGCCTTCGTACCACCAATGTGGATATTTTTAATGGTTTTACAGCATCATTCTGGTTGTAAGACATCGAAACGAAATGACCCATTTTTGACCAGAGCGTGGGTATTTATATCCACCCTCTGGAGTTTAAGAAGAGGATCAGTTCTCCAATTATTTTTTCGGATATCTCTTTAAGGCCGTCAAAGAAAGGTTTGCCCAGTAAGTATGCGTGACAAGCCTCGAGAATCGCTAGTACCTGTCTGGAAGACGTTAGCGGAGTTCGGTGGACGATAGGATCTCGTTATGTCGAGTTTTTCCGAGAAAATGCCCGCGTTTACTCCGCAGTCCATTTTCTTACAATCCGTGAATACTGTTGTATTGAAATCTATCACCACTCTCCATCTCTTCCATTTGATACCACACGCATTAATGTATGCTCTGGGCCCAAAAATGGGTCATCTCAATTATTCTTCCTTAAAACAGTTGGAGGATTTATTGCAAAAAAAAAAACATTTAAAAAAAAACGACTTAGATCCTGTCCCAGGGCTAGTAAAATAAATAAATATTAGGAGTCACAGTCTTATGTCGTACTGAGCCTAGCTTCTCGCAACTATCTGTGTGTTTATATTTGTTGCACGAATGGAAGGAACCTAATTTTTTTTTACTGGCTTCGAAAGACGAGTTGAGAAGCTCCTGACGACAAATGATACTCTTGAAAGGTTTATCAGACATTCGGAAGATGGAACCATGAAAAAAAAACTTTTTGGTGTTTGCTTGGAACAAAATACATAGTTTGTTATTTTTGCCCATTTATCCCTACTTTTGTTATTTTGTCTATTTGAATTGATTTTTTTTTCTTATAATTAATATAGGTACATTGGTGGGAGTGGGATTATTAGTTAGGTTAGATAGAACGACGATCGATTTAACGAATTTTTCAATTCAACGAAAGGCTGTGCATTATATAATTCGTTATACTGGACGTCCACTGTACCCTGAATACGCTAATCTAAATAATAAATTCCCAAGAAAAGTTTGGAAACTTGGGTTCCATGTCCATTTTTATTTATTCTTATGCACTTACTACTAGCAATGGTTATTAGTTCACGAGAGGTTCACTGAGAAGTTCTTTATGCAGTGTTCACCGTGTGACCCTGAAAAGTGCCGCCTTGAACTTTTTAAAGCAAAGTCGGACCTGCGTCTCCATAGACAGGCCCAATTTGTTAAGGTGGTATCGAAGAAGGCCAACACGAGCACCAGAGGTCACTTCCGATCCATTTGTGTACTATACCAAACTACCATTGGACTGGACAGACAATGCGGTACGTTCTAAGATGTGAACTTCGAATTTTTTGCCAAAGCAGTATTCACTTGTCATATTTTCAGAGACAGTGCAGAAAACATACAGTTGTTGTCAATATTGTCTTATTGATCGGGTCATTTGTAAACCTCTTAACTTTTGGTTCAAATAAATCATAACCTAAAAGATGAAAGGCTACCATCAACAGCCTTCCAAATGAATCATCGTGGTACTATCATCTTTGTTTTGGATCTTTGAATTGAAATGGGTTTTTAATTTTTCATAATTTGCTCAAAAGATTGATCCTTGATTTTCTGTTATAACTCACAAGATTAATGGAAGAAAACAATATTTAAACACTCTGCCGAATGCGAAATAAATTGTGAAACTTGTGTTAGTAATTTTAACTATTTTGGTATTGGTCAACATTGTGTACTAATCTCTTTTTTGCAGAAAGAGGTTCCTACATTTTTACCATGAGTTGTATTCAACAGGAAGAGTAACAGCAACGGTGTAAAAATGTGAAAAAATGTTACCCACCGTGACCTTTGCTATGCACTTAACCTGTCCATCATCGTGAACAAAAAAAACAAGAACTAAACAGTCTCTTACTTTTGGAAAATATGCTAATTAAAATAAATATGCGCGTTGCTGAGTCATTCTTTAGAATAACATATTAAGGGAGACAACCTGTGTTGGTTTTTTTTCTGAGGTTTTTAACATCAGAAAGTCTACCAACCTTAAAAGATGAGTTTACATTATGGTAGATTTGGGTGATTCATCTTTATATCAATTTTCAAGGAACCTTTCTTGTTAAGGATACTAATGCCATTCGATGCTGTGCATTTAAGCCTAACTTAGAATTCTTCCCTTTTCTATCTTTGGAGAAGGCTTTAATATTAGACCACATGACTTGATGTTGCTTTTTTGCAAATCATTTTTAAAACATTTTTAATCGGTTGAGAATGAGAATGAGAATGATTTTACAATTCATTTTTTTGTGAATAATACTTGTTGTTGTTGCGTACTTTTATATTGCAATCATAAAAGAACGTCGATATGTCTTTCTCTCGTTCTCGTCCTTCATGTGCTCGCGCTGTGTGTAAACATTAAAAGGGTATTCATATCCCCTTTAGCGTGTGTAGATTATGAAAAAAAAAATAAAAGAACAAATTCTTTCGTTTTAATTGCGGTTTTTATTTGTAGTTCTAGAAAGTTTATAATGCGCGCCGAGCTGATTTAAAAAAACTTTCTGCCGATAGTGTCGTTGAATGACAGTTTTCGAAAGTTACTCTTACGTAACGTTATGCAATGTGCTGAAGTTTCGAATGCGTTGAAGCAATTTGCAGGTAAATTGGTGTTTTTTTCTCTGTACATTTGTTTTAAAATATTAAGATCATGCAATACAAAGAAGATCGCGCAAATTTGTTGACGGATGGATATGCTCGCCTGGTGGAGTGGCTTATGAGAAAAAAAGACGCAAAAACACCCAAAGCGACAGCAAAAAACTTTAATAAAGATGTTAGTGAGTGGACTGCTAGAAGAGCACTTCGTAGGATTGAGTTGGCATCTGCATTTAAGCAGAAAAAGCCAGCTTTATCCGAAAAAAAATATGTCAAGGCTAGGCTGAAGAAGAACTGGACTGTTGAAGACTGGGAACATGTCATTTGTTCTGACGAAATTAAAATCAATCGATTCCAGTCTGATGAAAGGGGATTACCTTAACCTATTCCAGACCAAGTTCGTTGAAGAATGTGAATATCCAACCGACGAAATAGTTTTTCAACAAGATGTTAGTTTTCCAAAAAAATAAAATATACGGCGTCAGCAGTCCTATACAGAACCAAGCCTAACTTCTCGCAACCATTTGTGTGTGTGTGTGTGTTAATTTTTCCACGCAATGGAAGGGTTTTTTGCCGACTCCGAACGGCGAGTTGGGAAGCTTCTCATGACAAATGATACTCTTTGATTGCTTGTCAGACATCCGAAAGAGGTGGCACCGTGAAAAAACTTTTTAGGTGTTTTTGCTGGAATTGAATGCGTAGTAGTCCAACGCACTAACCACCACGGCCACGGCGATCACACCGCCAAAAACGGTGAAAAACCAGCTCGAAATAAATTCAAAGATTTCAGACCATAAAATAGCCAGCAGAAAGAAAGCCCTGATTTAAACCCAATTGAAAACTTATGGGCTTTTGTTAAATGAAACCTGGCCAATTTTGAAAGAGCCCCGAAGAACTTGGGGGAGTTGTGGGTATGAGTACAAGCTGAATGGGCAAAAATTCTTCATGAAATCAAAGAAAAGTTGGTGGAAAGTATGCCAGACACATAAATAAAGGTTTATTTTAAAATTACGTTTCCACTTTTGCTCGCCACTATATGTCATTATGCGTTAGGTGGCAAGATAGGTGGAGTATATGTACATAGTATTATGTACGTACAGTATGTATGCATATATGTTACGTTCTTTTAATTTATTACTAATTTTACATTAACAGAATCACCCCTTTTTATTTTATCGAAGATAAGATAGTATTTATTACAGTCGAACCTGGTAAAATGTAATCTCTTGGGCCATTTATTTTAGTCCCACTTATAGAGGTATTTAAGTTACCCAGTTGCCTCGTTGTAGTTTAATAACTTTTATTTAACACATATTACTAAACAGTTCAGCTGTTTGCACAATCACAACAACAAACGAATTGCACTTAGCCATAAAATATGCACATATCCTGAGATACATACATACATGGAGCCAAGATAGGGATCGAAAAAACTTCATGCACCTTGGTCTCGGGTTTGAGCAAAAAAGAGAATATGCAAACATTTTTGGAGACAAAATATTAAAATTTTCCACCAGTCTGACTGACTTACAGGGGTTCTAATCGTACTTAAAGAGGTTATTTTTGTAGATATGAGTTCAGCTTGCAGAGGTCAGACAGTTTTTTGTAAAACTGACGGTGCAGCAGCATTTAGCCCACAAAAAGAGGAACTCTACGTATCCAGGTTCGACTATATTAAATTATCCAGGTTCCACTAACCCAGGTTCGACTGTTTTAAATGCATGGATGTATACTGAGGCCTCAGCTCAGTAAAGAGCACTCTGACCTCTTAGGCGCGTTTGGTGGGGAAGTCCTTAAAAGAATATTTATTTCGGAGATGAATTCAACAAGCCCCTCCAATTGGCTTGGCGATTAGCTCGCATGAGCGAATAGTAACCTGCCCCATGTTACTTTGGTTTTGTTTGTTTGTTTTGTTTTTCTACCAAACGCGACTTTGATGTTGTGCTGCCGTGCTTACATCTAACAGCAGTCGCGCGATCAATACAAGTTCAAAGCAAGATATGAATCTGGATATTTTTAGGGAAGCTGGAAATGATCAATTTACATTCAAACAATCAGCACAGTCTTTTCTACTCGTCTCAATTAATTCTCCCTCTTCCCCACCCCCAGGTATTCTAAAAAAAAATTACAACAACAGATATTTAAAGATTTCGGATTTTTTTCCACCATTTTTCTAATTACTTAAAATTATTCTTTACAAAATATACACATCGAGCATTCCCATTATACTCGTAGCTCATTTGTTATCTACCAGTAAAAAAAAAAACCAACTGATAAGAGCGACTGTACCAGATATCCCCGAGGGTAGCACGTTTCTGCGACATGAAGAAATGATAAAAAAAAAAAAAAACGAAACTTGATTGTCACATGTCACTCTAACTCATTGACATCGTAAACTTTTCACTTGAACTTACGATCTACTCCCCCAGAAATCAGGTTCATTTAAAGGCGAACTCACATTTCTGCCATAACACTTCATTCTGCCTGAGAAATGTGTAAAATATGCAAACTGCTAAACGCAAATTCTCCAGAAACTCATTCTGAAGAGAGCGGGTTGTGGCGATGGGGCGGGTGACGGAAAATGATTGAGAATATACAATTTTGCTCATCTTCTCATCTGCCACAGGAATAGATTCGCTGGCATTCCCGTGTCCCGCCATCATCATCACAACTACAAACACAATGTGATGCGGTAAAAAAAATATTTCTGCTCATCTCTACGAGTATGCTGTATGCATGAACTTGAATAATTCAACACGTAGCAGCTCGTCGGGATTGCGAGATTAAACGAACAAATTGAATTTAAAGAAAAGAGGAAAGCGAGTGGTACATCTATAGACTGCCGACCACCATAAGATTTTTTAACAAGCACCGTATGATAATGGCTACCCTAAAGACCATCTCTTTAATTAATAATGTGAAGTTAAGCAACACAAGTAGTATATCATAATAATTCAAAAACAAAACCCACTCAGGCTCGGTCACTCCTTTGCTTATCCATCAACCTGAAACTTGCAATTTTAGATGAGATAGGATGGGATACGGAAGTCCACCTCTAGGCGATGGCAAAAGTACAAAATTAATTTTCACAGAATAAATAAACACACGTGTAAAACTTATTTCTTTAGAATAGTTGAACTATGAGTAATTTGAATAAGACTTGTTTGAATGTATTTACTTCAAGTGTACTAAACAACAAAGGTGTTATAAATCATATTTTCATAGAGATAGATAGCACCAGCGCCACCCACTGCAGTCATGGCGCCAAACCCAAAATAATGTTAAGGGAAAAAGGGCTATTTGAAAATAAATTCCATACCGTATCCCAAATCGTAAACAAGGCACAGAGGCTTTTGCTATACGCTCCTTCGTATCGACAAATTATGATTTACGATTTTTGTTCACAAAGTTTTTGGAAATTACAAAGATTTTCAAGAAACGTTTTGTCGTAGGTTTACCAACACGAGAAGACTGGAAGCAATGGAGAGTGCTAAACGATTTCGCCATACACACCACCACCTCGTTGGCGTGGGCATTTTTTTGGAAAAACTCAACATAACATACATATCAATATTATATCGCCTCATTCTAGGGGCTTGCCACGGACTAAAAAATGATCCAATAACTAAACACAATATGGCTATTTTTATAGAAAGCCAAGCCAACACCGGCGCTTTCACTTGTAGATCAGTGCTCGAAAGAACAAAATAGCTTATGCGACCAGACTTCTCTGGACCACGGGGCATAGTGCCATAAAAGGGAACGAGTGAGCTGACGAACTAGCAATGAAAGGTTCCACCCTCAAAAATTCACTCATGGAAAAAGTTCACCCTATAGGTGCTGTTAGGGGCAATATACAGTGAAATCTCTCATTAGCGGACATCTTGTTTAGCGTTCTTATTAGCGGACACCTTTTTGGGGAGCTAGTTTCTAGTTTCCCATACAAAATGCGTTATTATAAACGGACAGCTCTACCTATTTTCAAATATTCAGTTGTACGTTGCAAAAAAAGAGGTGTTATTAAAAACTTGATTATTCGTGGTTTATACTTATGTACTCACTTAGTTGGCGCTACAGCTCGAGGTGAACCTGGGCCTGCTTCTCGCATCCATTTGTGTGTGCGTGTTATATTTTTGCACGAATGGAAGGGACCTACAGTTTTTTGCCGACTCCGAACGGCGAGTTGAGAACCTCAATCGTGACAAATGATACTCTTTGATGCTTGTCAGACATTCGAAAGAGGTGGGCACTGTGAAAAACTTTTAGGTGTTTGCGGCGGGATTCGAACCCAAGACCGCTGGCTCAGTAGTCCGACGCACTAACCACTTGCGCTACGGTGCCCACGTGGTTTATCGTCCAGAAAAAAATTGCTTGATCATAGCCTTTTCTCTTAAGTTTCTCCAGCTTTAATTGCAAAAACGTCGATTTCAAATTGCCTGCAAATTACAGGCAAATGTGGATTGTATGTACTGGTATGTGACATCGACCACTGCTGTGTTTTCCACTCAATTGCTCTCTGAAGATGCAAGGTCAGCCTCAACATCTTAAGGTAGGAAGACAACATCTTCATTTCACTCCCCTCTATCATCAGACGTGCATTGAACGACATCTTAACATTGGGCGGGATTTGAATAAGTTGAAATTAAAAGAAAAAATATTACTCGCACTTTAACTGGTGTCGAACCCGCTTAAAAGAAATGAGAAAAAGTCTTGGTTTTTATTTCAATTAAGCGGACTTCGAATAACTGAAATAAAATTTCATTTAAACATGAAAACAGAAAAATGTGCTGTCAATACTGATATCTGTCACTATGTCTATGAGAGGTAAACTTCAGTGACGAAGGTAAACACACAAAATGGGTTTTTGTGATACATTTTAATTTTTTCATTTAAGCGGACCCTTTTCTATTAAAAGTTATAAATGTTTAAGGATTTTTTTTCAGTTACCCGAGTTTTTCACTTAAGGGGGTATTCTATCCTATATGTATTTAAAAAAAAAACTTTTTTTTTTCATATTTTTAAATATTAGACCATCAAAAATATATCCTCCAAACATCCCAATGTATGGAGCAGGAATCGCCGATTAACGAAATGTAAGTACAGACTGCCCGCAACTTTGCTTAAATCTTTAAACGCGTTTTTCTCGAAACTACTTTTTCCAACACGTCTGACCGAATTTCTCAAGTTCTAATGAACCGATTAACTTGAAATTTGGCGTGGAACTTCTTATATATCTCTCTATCGATGAAACTATAATTATGTAAAAATATTGTTGTTTTACTATTTTTAAAAAATTCAAAACTTTGGAAAAAAAAGGGCAAAATATCACCGCCGCCATTTTGTGATTTTTTTTTTTTGTATTTCCGTAGTTCAGACGATAGCGACATTTTTACGGATTAAGAATCTTTTTTTTTCAAATAAGCAGAAGGCTTGGCATCATCAAGAAGGACGAACCCTTATTTTCCACCGCCCCACTTTACCAGCCTGTAATTTTTTCAATTTTCAAAATTTTTTTTAATTTTTTTTTTATTGTTAAAATTAATAAATATCTAACAAAAAAAATGGCTGTTAAAAATATTCTTGGTTTTTTTTTTTGTTAAAACACTCAAAGTTTGTACCCCTAGACTAGAAGCGGGCTTCAATAAAGCGGAGTAGTTTGTGGCGGGGACAGAATGAATGAATTTTTCAAATAAGGTTTTTCAATTAACCGGGTTTCAAAAAAGCGGGTTCGACTGCAGCATATTTCACTTCTTACGGAGATACAAACAAATGGGCGAACAACTAAATGGAAAAAAAGCAGGAGAGGACCGTTTTATAACTGAATAACGGTCATAGAATAAAAAAAAAATAAGTTACGAGAAAAGCGTTGATCCTTCCGAGTATCCCAAATTCAACCAGTTCATCATTTGGAACACTGTAATGGTGAAAATATTGCGTTCATTTTTCGGGGTAGTTCATCTTATAGAAGATTTCATCTTTCGGAGATACTACTGTATATAAAGTCGTATTTTATTATCCGCGTAATCTGATCCGGATCAGATCAAATCATTAGTTTGTGTCCATTACAACACAATCCGAGATCTTGCTATTAGCCGTGTTTTATTATCCCCGTGATCTGATCCGGATCAGATCAACTCATAAGTTTGTGTGCATTACAACAACAATACGAGATCTTGCTTTTTTATCAGGATTAATTTTCGTGATCCAAAAATTAGTTCGACTATTTCTCACTATGATATACTTTCGTTTGTGAATGTTGCTGTATTATCGACAATTGCCAAGGGTAGATGTTGCCAGATTAGAATATAAAAATATTAATGGCAATTCAAATATCATTAATGTTATTTTGTTTGAATAAATTAATTTTTGTGCTCATAATGATATCTAAGCGATGTGAAACTGAAATTATAGCTGCAAAATATTATTCTCATTCGGTTCTGTTAATCAAAATTAACAATTTCCTCCTAAAAAATAAAACAAGCGCATTCAATTTTCATTTAAAAGAAAATATTCATTCGCATGGCAACTTCGCACTAAATGTGAAAATTAACTTAGCTCGTACAATCACCACAACACAGAACTTTGATCTGGTTTATTTTATTATTCTGATCTGATCCGGATCAGATCACGGGGATAATAAAACACGGCTATTAGTTTGTGTCCATTACAACACAATCCGAGATCTTGCTATTATCAGAATCTATTTTCGTGATCCAAAAATTAGTTTTGCTATTTCTCACTAGGATACACATTCGTATGTGAAAGTTGCTATAATTATAGACGATTATCAAGGGTGCGTGTTGCCAGATTAAAATAAAAAATATTATTAGCAATCCAAATAATTTTAAATATTATTGTGTTCGAATAAATTGCAAAGTTTGAAAGTTGGCCTCGAAATTTTCTTAATTCTGTGCTACTAGAAGAAACCAAATATGTCTACCTACATTCGAGGATAGATCCTTACAATCGAACACACAGAGCAACTGGTAACAGTTATTTTTAAGGCCGTTTTTTATTTGAAAACTCAAGGTGATTTCTTAAATTATTGCTCCAGCGTTTGGACACGCTTTAAGCTGAGAACTATGCAAGTCCTTAATTCGTGCAGCGTATGATAAATTCATCAGAAGACTTAAAGACTTTAAATTTAAGCTGGTAACGAGAATTTCCAATAAACAAATACTAAAAATGTCTGAAAGTGTGCTTCCTAATTAAGATGATCAACACGTTAACCTGTCTATACCAATTAATCTCATTCTATCTTTAATTCATGATCGATTTACAATACTCTAATCGTACTTAGTAAATGCCTTCGTGTGTAGAAACTATTTGAAGTTATAGATGTAATTATAAGTGTGTTGTAGAGGGTGCGTGTAATCACAGGCAAGTATCGCCCTTGAAATCGTCGTGAATGATACCAACCCTAACGGCTCCAAATAATTAATGACTACAATTGTCTAGAGTTTAAATAATTGTTTAACATTTATACATGTACACGTATCAGTCGTGAAATGAAAGGTCATGTGAAAGCACCGCACTTATATGCACAAAGTTGCATATTAAATACTTTCTTTTTAATCAACTTTTCACATAGTATGACAGCGACTTGTGATAGTGCAGCACGTTGGTGATTGAAACCTAATCTATTGCAGGATCATACCATGTACTTTGCCAAATGTCTAATTCTTTATTTTATGTTGATAAGCGATAAGGAGCTTTAGACTGATAAAAATAAGAAGATAATTCCCATTATACGTCATGCGACGTATGTTTATTCTTGGTATTTGCGGCAAAGATAACTTCAAGTTGCATATAATGACTCAGTAATGTAAATTTAAGACTAAGGTTTACTCGTTTATATTATAAAATAAACATGTTCTTCGGCTGTACTTTGTCGCAGTAATAAAGTATAGGCGAATGTATTTTCTATCAATAAATTATTAGAATTAAGATTAGAAAGTACAGTTTACACAATCAGTCAGAATATAAAACCAACACACACCACAAACACTTGAATTCAATTAAATTCATAAGGACTGTGTTTGTATTTGGACGATTAAGCTTATGAAAATGAGCTAACAAATAAAGCGAACGGAGCTAAACTATTTGATGGTTTCAATGGGAATATGGGCAACGTGGACATGCCAATCGCGTGTATATTCATAGATTAACTTTCGGTTATATTCGTGGGTTGACTGATGTAAAGGAAAGTGTTCACAGAATATTTAGTAAAAATGTACACTATTGCATTGTCTCAAAATTCTTAAAGCAAATAAAAGCTTGGATGAAACTGCAGATGATTTTTGCCGGTTGTCATGTTGTCATGAATGTTTCTCTACCCTCTCTACTTGTAAATCAAGCGTCGAAGATTCCTGAGCAGTGATAGACGAAGTCGATCTGCATTCTTTATATCCCACATCCTCGTACCGTAAAATGTTTTTTTTTTTATTCAAAAAGGTTGAGATTTTGAGAACGCATGCGCAGCTTGATTTGACTTTAACCGTAAGCTTTTCCTAGCATCATTATAGGTCTCCTGTTTACCTCGTACAGCAAAAACCTGCCATCGAAATGCTATTCATGCAGTCTCATTGCTGTCTAGATGTCAATAAAAAATAAACTATCGTTATGCGGTATCGCTTTCATTATGGGTCCTGTTTCATTAAGATAGTTCTGCTGTTACCCTATAACTATATTGGAGCCATCACTCTAGATGTAGATGGATTTCTCAGTAATTACTCGGCTGGTTTCTTATTAGTATCTGCTTTAATAACCAGAATATGCATACATACATGTGTGTATGTATGTATGTATGTATGGATATGTACTCACTAAGTCCAACTAGAGACAGACATCACTGACTTAATAAAGGATGACTCGCGGAGGCAGTTGGCTTGGAACGTACTCTCCAACGCATTACGGCCCTTCTTGTGGAATAATGTAATGGCATTTTAAACAGGCAATGCAACATTGACTTGCACACTCATATGCAACTTTTCAACAATGTATAGAACAGCAATGATTGCACAACAGATGACTTGATTTATTTGCTTTATGCTATATGAACGAGATGAGTACTAAGCAATGAACAAAATAAAGATTTTAGAGTGGGAAAACTATTGTTTTCTTTTATCATAATCGATCAGAACGCTTAACTCGTGAAACAAAAATTTCAAAACTCACAAAACACCCCGCTGATACACACGCTTGCTGAAAATATATTCCCAACATACAAATGCAAGTGCAGGCGAAAAACTGACCATTGACCGTTTAATTTAGCTTACCTTGCGAGGCCTACATATGTATAACCCACATAGTTTAGTACGAAAACAGACAAAGATGTGAAAGTTTGAGTTTAAAAAAATGGGTTTCCGCTTAAAAAAAATTAAAATGAATCAGCCACACTGTTGGCGTTGGAACCGACACACTTGTAATTAGAACCAGGTTGTTAGTTGGCTGTCCTCTTCTTCCTGTTAAACTGCATATTCTTTGTACAGCGGTACGATGGTTACTACCTATGTTCATGCATAGCTTGCAACTTGTTTATCCGGTCAAAATAATAACCATCCAAAGTAGATCAATTAAAATCCTATCAATAGTTGCGCGTCGCCTTCACTCCAGTACTATCAACAACCACGACCAACAGCATTATCGCTATCGCTCAAGTGTGATGTGCGTTGGCAAAAAAATAAATAAGAAAAGCAATAAGTAGCGTCATATGGGCCGCGCACAGTAATTGAAAACGCAAAAATAAGAACACACAGCGTACTCGGATTTCTAATTTAACTTTATTTGATATTGCTTCTCGTCGTTCCATCGCCCTCGGCGGACAACGCAAGAGTTAGGTAGAACTAGAACCAAAGAATGCAGGTGGAGCTGTATTGCTAAAATAACATTGGGATTCTGGTGGCCCCCACTATACGACGACAGAGTGTGTGTGGGGTCAAATCAGGCGCACAGGAATCAAATCTTGCGGAACCGGTTTCCTTGACTTTGGTTCTAGCTGTAGCTACCCCGGATGCTTGGCAAATTGAACAGCATTTATAGAAAAATAAAATAACTTCAACATTTTACCAGTTACTGCCCTCGATTTTTATTTTACCTGTAGTTGTTCCCTAATACTCGCACTTTCTTTTTTCATTGCATTAAGCGGTGGTGGATGTGCCAAATGGTATCAGCTTAGAGCACAGTCCGACCTTGAATTCAATGGTTTTTTTTTTAGATAGCATTCGAACTTACATTTACAAATGTTTATCTCGTAAAAGGAACTAAAAACTCCACACCACACTCCACTAAGCGGCCGCTGCCGTGCTGATGCTGCTGTTTAGTGGCCAACTCTCGCTCCCAACTTCCTATTTGGTGCACATACACAAATTTTCACTCAGAAAGGAATTTCAATTTATTTTTTTTTTAAATATTTCTTTGACACAAAAGCACTTCGATATTGTGGTTTATTTTCTTATCAATCACATCCGGTAACAATGCGGTTTCATTTGCAATTGAATTTAATTAGTTTTTAGCTCGATTTGATTGGAAATTAATGAAAAATCTCGGACGAAAAAAATTTCGCGACCTGCTTCAACACATGAAATTGACAACACATCGGAATGAGCAGGGCAGCCAATGTTCTGAAAATAAAATTGTTTCTGATATGTGAAGATAAATAAAAAAAAAACTTATTGGTTTTCTGACAGATGTCAATGCGCTGCGATGGTGACATCTGTTGAGTAGTCTCTGAAGAGTGCAAAGGTACAGTATAAAAGAAAAGTACTTATTTTATGAAATTTCAATACGAGCAACGAAGCCATTGTGCTTTTAAGTTGTTTTGTTTAAATGGTTTATTATGTAACATACAAAGCGATTACACCGTTAAATCTATTTTTCATTTATAAAGTCACCTACTTGTCTATGGTATTTGTGGTTCGTGTTATATTTTTGCAGGAAGGGCTTGTCCATAACAGAAAATCTTCTTTTTAAAATAGTTTAAATCACAAAAGCAAATACACATTTATGTAAATGGTACGATCGGTATTCTTGAAAAAATATTCTTTTTACAGGAGAAGTAAAATCTTGTCTAATTGGTGCTAGTGTTACAAACAGATCCTTTAGATCTTCCAAATGCAGGTACACTACTGAATTAATTCCAGGTGTTGGGTTCAGGTGGATGAGCCACCTTGACTAAATGATCCAACACCGACCTTGAAGCCAGCGTTCCCATTGCTGGTGATTGAGAGAATAAACCAATTCCCGCTGTGCTAGCATATCTAAACACTGTTAGGGCTGTTAGGTTAGGTTCGGAAGGGTGTGTGTGATTGTTCGAGCAATCATTTCCACTCGGAGATTCGAATGTCGATCGTGAATTCTCTCCTGGTTTGGGAGTAAATCCTCTTCTTACTAACTCGTAAACGAGTTTGTGCGCTTGGTGAATCCTAGAAGATCCGATATCTTTGAATTTCCCAGCCATGGCACAGTGTCCTGTAATTATTCCGGTGATTTATCCAGATGAAACATCGTGTTGGTCCTATCAAGATCAAGTTTCGGCCATTAAGAACGAGAGGTGACGCAGTTGGTTCTTACGAGCCAAAAAGGCATTGGTCTCTTTTCCGGTTATGTGGTCGATTATGTTCAATAGTGTTTTAATCGGTGGCTGTATCACTGTTGGTCATCTGCTATCTCATTCCCTTCGATATTGCAATGCCCGGGTACCCACCACAGTCTAACCTTGCAGCGCCTTATGGCGTTTAGTGCAATGCGACATTTTTGGACTGCCCCTGATTTCATTGTGTTGGATTCTAATGATTTTGGAGCTGGCTGACAATTCACTAGAATGTCTGTCTCCGGCTGAGGGAGTTCGCTTCTTTTTATGAATATTGCAGCCTTTTAAATGACCAGTAGTTCCGCTCGGAAGAAACTATTTATTTACTGCGTCTGAGTAGAGCCCTGAACCCTGATACAGTGCCTGAGTCCATTTTTGAGCCTTCAGTGAAGAGTCTTGGTCTCTGATCACCTCGTTTGATCGTCAATCTTCCCTACTGGGGAATAGGATTGGTACATTAATGTTGAAGTCGTACTGAGGAGTAATATGGTCTGAAGTCTCAAGTCTGGGTTAGAATTTCAGGATTGCGTCTCCCTAATTTCTACATTTCTCCTAGTATAGATGATAGATGATGATGGGTCTGATGATTGCAGTGCACATCCAGTAGATGATGTAGGGTTGCAATCCCCATCTTTTCCCGAAAGTCATTTTATACGCGTAAAACGCAATTAATCCTTTCTTCATTCACATTTCAATTTTGTCTCCAAGATAGTTTGGAGTCTAGTTGGGGCTATGAGTGGAAAAGTTATGAGTCGATGGCTTTGGAAGTGTTCAAATATCGCATCATCGAAAACGGATAATGAACTAGATATTAGAAGAACCATAGCCTGTTGATGTTAGCTCCCGATCAATCCGATTTGCCCGCAGCGGATTGTTCCAGGACGGAACTGCCAGAGTTGATAAAAGACTAATTAGCTTATTAAACAACAACGGTGTAACGACTGTTAATAGAGAAAAGGAGCCAGGGGTTCCGATGTAAAGGTAATTGGACCTTATTTCTCCTTTTGAATGACCGGTGGCTACAGTTTATACAACTTTTGTAAAAGTGACGAATTACGTATTTAACTTTTCTGTTTACGTTCAATAATCACCGAATAGGGTAATTCTCGGTATGTGTTTGTGCTATTTACTCTGTGTGTCAAATAACCCCAACAAGTTAATATAATAATACACATCTGTTATTAAATTTCAATTTATTTTCAGTTATAACAATCTTAACATCCTTCTCTGACTTAAATCGTCTCCCACATTCAACTGCGTCTAAATTAAATGTCTTTTTAGTAACATAGATTTATTTCTTTATGGAGCATGCGTTAACTTTTCATTAAAGGTACGTCTTGTATATTTTGTTTTTGTATTTGATTTCCACTACATATTAAAGCATTCAGCATCTCGCAGTGTGTCCAAATTATTCCATCATAATTCTGCTTGAGTTCAGGCACTATAAGTTGAACATAGAATACATAGAATTACATTTTGTCACATAAACATAATTGATGAAATCAATAATTTTGATTTTGACGTTATCTCCCACTTTGACATATACACTACCTATTAAATTTATTTGTTTTAGCAAATTTGCCTATAACTATGTATGTATATTAGTTAAGCATTGCTAAAATATATAATATCAAGCATACATTTTTACCGTAATCACATGTGTCGTGTCTTTGGACGTTTATTATCTGCCGTATAAGTAGTACATACAACTTTGAATATTAATAGATAATAAATAATAATGGTATACAAAATTATAGCTCTAAAAATTTGGCAATAAAACTAATAGAAAATAAAACAAATAATAAATAGAACAACAACTGTAATAGAATTAGTAAAATAAAAAGACAAAAATTATTTTATAAATAAATAAAATAATAATGTATAAATATTTTCATCCTTTTGTTTTTGCTTAGTTTTACATAAGAGGCTACTTCTTTAAGAACTAATTTTAATTTAATTAATTTTTTTTTAAATTTATTTATTTAAACATTTTTTTTGAAGAATTCTTATTTGGATACTCTAGCTTTGCTGATATTCTGCTTCTCGACTTCGGTGAATTCCAAAATACTTTCGATCGCGTTCAGGTGACCCTGAGAGTTTTCCTTGTCAGTCAGAAAGTAGTAGACAGCACTCTTGAGGAACTGAAGGGTAACTTCGGGGTCAACATGCATTTTGTTCTTCTGAGCATCCAAAAGGCGACGATAGATTGTCTGTATAGGATTAATATTTAATAATTTTGTTGTAAATGTTTTTAGCTGAATACTAAATACTAAAGAATTTAAATTGTAGTGGGTTTGTTCAGAATTGGAAGTTTTTTCATGAAAATGGAAGATGTATGGGTATATATTTCTATACATATAGGTATGTATGCATGTCAGTGAAAGGAAGTAAAAATATTTTGATTTAGAAATTAAAAAAAAAAATCAATATAAGGGGCGTTCCTTAGTAAACGTAATTTTTTAACAGCACTGTAGGTACTATGTCCTTTAAAAATTAAGGCTTCCAAAGTGCCATATTTTAGCAAACCGAAGAAAACCTAATAGCTCTGCCATAAAAGTGGCGAACTGTCACTAAAGTTGTCCAACAGCAACGACTGCACTGAGTTGGATGTGTGCACTGGTGCGGCACTTTACCCACCCTAGTTTATTCAGAAGAAAATGTGTATGTGCTGTCACATACTATGTGCAAATATGATTCGGAATTTGCTTATAAATTTGAAAATCTTTATTTATTCTTCCAAATCAATTTGATCGTAAGTAATCCTCCTCTGATACAATACACCTATGCCAACGGTTTCTTTTTTCAATCTTCGAAACAGTTATTTAAATCTATTTCCAGAATGGAATCTATCTCCTCAATCGTTTCGAAACGGTGTCCTCGGAACGGTCTTTTGAGTAAAGGGAGTAGCCAGAAGTCACATGGTGCTAAATCAGGCGAATAGAGTGGTTGTGGAACGATATTGGTCGAATTTTTAACAAAATAGTCTCGAAGAACCAATGTATGTAGTTTTTAAAAAATAACGTGTTTTCGGTACCAATTCAGATTGGACTCTTTTCAGGCACAAAACATCTTTTAAAATTGGATTTACTGATAGATCTGAAATGCCAATACTAGGAGCAACGTCTCTACTTCTCAATTGATGATATGTGAGCACCAAATCTTGATACTGTTATTCTTGGTCATCGACACTCTTTGAACATTTTATGCTAATAATATGCTTGTGTTTTCGACATAGTCTGGTCACCGAAGGCCTTCTGCAATATTCTCCACATTTCTGCAGCAGACATTTCATTCCGCAAAATTGAATGCAACTTTTTTGCTCAATAAAATAAGACATTGTTTAAATCGCCAAATTCACTTTTAGTTGTCCACAATATAACAACTTAGCAAAGATAAGGTTAGGCTAGGTTAGGTAGCAGTGACTGCTGGTGATTGGATTACCAGCACACTTATGCCTATAAAAACACATTGTGATACCAAGAATCTTGAGGATGTGTATACCCGCTACGTATGGCAACTATTTGGAGCTAGGTCACGGAGATCGTTGAAGAAGTATTCTCCTAGGATGCCAAGCCTAGTTGCATGGTTGCCCATAAGTCAGTGTCCTGTGGTGACACCAATGATCGAATGAAATAGAATAAAATAGCAAAAGCAAACACTAATTATCAAAATTCAGAACGTGTATGTATGTATGTATTAATTTCAGTGGTCAGGGTAGGACAAATGCACTTCAAAGGTTCTGTTGGGGACATTAAACTAGCAAGTCCGTTAACTTGAAGAAATCGAAGACCATGATGTTCAGAGATGGAGGTGGCAGATATTCAAGAAGCGAAAAGTGGATGTATCGCGATGAGGCTATTGAAAATGTGTGCAAACACAAATATTTAGGAGTTCTAATATCAGGCGATTTAATTTTGAATAAACACTTAGAGGCGAGACTAACTGATGCTAAGCGCGCAATCTCTTCGATCTGGGGAAATTGCATTAATAATAACTTTGTAACCCGTAGTTCAAAACAAACAAACTCCAACTCTACGGATAAAATAAACACTATATTTAAACTGAGAGGAGAACTGGTATACCTGAATTTCATACCGCACCGCCCAGATCTACCAATTTTGTGCAATATGTGCAATTTGAATGAAAGAGAAGACGTGTTCCATTTTCTTGACATTTGCCCGATTTTAAAAGAACTGCGCCTAAGATTCTTTGGATAAGCCATCTGAAGAGGAAACAATTTGCATTTTAAATGGCCAGCAAGGATGTGATTTATCATATACGCATCCTATGCCCTGCGCTATAGAAAAAATGTAATAGAGGAGAACTTTTAAGTTGTACGTTTATATATGCCGAAATACAATTCTATTTTATACAATATCAAATAATCGTCAATCTGGTAGACGGCCATCAGCCAAACCAAACGACTTTGAATTTTTATAGCTTTTGTAACTACTTAAAAATGAAAATAAAAGTAAGTTAGAACTAACTAAACTTACTAGCTATTTTGAATAACACAAAAGACCATGCGTATTGTGAAGAACAAGCTGCAAAAATAGGATTAACTAGAAACGAGAATGTGAGCACCATGGTTTGGTGGTAAGTGCGTTGGACTACTACGCAATACTGCCCGGGTTCAGTCCCAGTCCAGGTCCAACACCTAAAAGTTTATTTACGGTGCTACCTCTTTCGAATGTCTGACAAGCAATCAAAGAGTATCATTTGTCAATGAGCTTCTTAACTCGCCATTCGGAGTCGGCAAAAAAACTGTAGGTCCCTTCCATTCGTGCAAAAATTATATCACGCACACACGAATGGTTGCGAGAACCAGGCCCAGGTTCACTCCGAGCTGTAGCGCCACCTAAAGTGAAGATAAACGAGAATACAACTGAATACCCGCCGCTAAGAAGAAAAGACACTCAAAGCCGACGAAAACCCAGAACGTCGGCTTTTCATTTCTATACTATATTTAGTCGAAAAAAATCTACAGTTACTGGGCCATATCAAGCAGGGATGGAAAATTAAATTTTGGAGATGTACTGAAAACTGTTTTAAGATTGTACTGAAATGGTTCCAATTGTATTGAAAACTATTTTTCGCATGAAAAATTAATATACCTAAAGTAAACTCAAAATATTTTATTTTCAAAAACATAAACAAACAAAAATAAATTAACAAATACATTAACATAAATAAACATTAATAACTTTATAACAAAACCTTACAAACGAAAATACTTTAGTTTATTTATACACATGCTCAGTTCATGGTTGAGTCTATGAGCTCTTCGGGCCTTAAAGAACACAAAATGTGGAAAATATGTTCTTTCTCTATCCAATACACTAAATATTCTTTCTTAGCACTTTGTCACAGGTTTCCAAGAGTAGAACAATTCAAAGCTAAAAGTCTTGCTTTTACGTTTCAAAAATGTTCAAATACTCATACACTCTCAAAACATTATCTACTAACACAAACCGCACATTGCAAAGTTCTAAGTGCAACTATTTGATTTTTGCACTCTCGCACTCAAAATCTTCCTGTGTGTATCTGCTTTTATGTAATTGTGTAGTGTTGTTTATATTGAAGGTTTGAAAAATAGCTTTAGGGACAACTCTACGCATCAGAGGGCATCTGCGCATGCGTGTACTTATATTTAAATGTGATGGACGCATTTTGCGCATTTGTGTTCAAAATATTGCCACTTATACGTACGTTAATATTAATTCATAACAGATAGATTTATTACTAAGTTTTTTGTTTCGATTAAAGCTGAGCAAGTTTCGAAATTTGCTGTTAAATGTGGTATAGAACGAACGCCTTTAGCATTTTTTTAAATATTTCCAAACATCAACATCAATACATTCTTTATGTATTTCAGTCCAAAAATCTGAACTTGAGTCATTTTTGAATTGCTGAATTCTTTGTAGTCGGCAAGAGTGCTCTAGTGGTAGTAGTAGTAATTAGACTTTATATTTATACATTTCTATTTTACATTGCATAACATAATTTCAGTCTATAGTGACCTGGGGCCTGTACCACAAAACAACAAGCATTGTACAAATGACGTATTTTAACAACAAGAGGTTTATCGTACAGAAACTCTGGTTACTTGTTAAAATTCGTCTTTTGTACAATGCTTGTTGTTTTATGGTACAGGCCCCAGGTCTAAAAAATGTCGCGTCGGTCAGAAGGCAAGAGTGCTCTACATATATATTTATTGATTGATAAATTGTATCGAATTAAGGCAAATTGTGCTTTTGTACTCGAACAAACTCATTTGTATCGAATTCGATACAATTGTAACGACTTTTCCATCCCTGATATCAAGTATATTGACTCAACCAAGGGGATCTTCGGATCAAAGTCTCCGGGTTCGGATGTCAAGGAAGATCCAACCGGATCAAGATGCCAAATGCTTGGGCTGCAGCACTATCGAGGATCGAAGAGGGGTCTGTGTCTCAAGCAGAGTGCCGTTTCCTTCCGATTGGGAGTCTGATTCTTGATGTTTAAAACAACAGCACCTTTGGGAGTATGTTTACAACGCCAAGGCTTACAATGACAAAGGTTCAGGTGGTCAGATGTAATATTGAAATAATTTAGCCCAATTCAAACGTAATGTCAAATTTTCATCAAAAGACTGACGAATAAAAAGGCAATTAATAAAATATACACATTTGTTTAAGCCTGCCAGTAAAAAATAACTCAACTAAGGAATTTTAAAATTAAACCAAGACCAACAAGGGTACTAATTTGCTTATCAAATTAATAAAAACGGTTTGTTGAAGGAATTGGAACCCCAGCATAACTTCTTACAGTCTAATAGAGTCTATTTGGTCCTTTCATATTTGTTTTAAATAAATCTGCATGTCCATTTAAAATAAAAATTAAAAAAAAACTTCCGACCAAACCCATAAGTCAAAACTAAAAATAAAAATATTCCCATTAGTACATAAGACGAAACATTGAATATGAATTATGTAAATGTAAGTGAGAGTGTAAAAAATAAGAAAAAACAAATTAATGATTTAATTAAGCTCATTCCACCACCAACGTAATGAATGTATTGAGATACTTTTTTTTTGTTTTAAAAGAAAAGCATATTGACGCGAGGTTCTTACACCAAACATCTATAAATATATGCACATACACCATACACCGACATATATCAAAAAATAAATATGTTTATACATATAATAATAAATAAATAAATAAAAAAAAAATTAAAATTCATCTAGCAAAACAAACAAATGTTATCTAGTGAATCATTTCCATCGATTTTACAAACCTTCCTCGCGCCAAGTACCCACAAAGAAATAGCCTCTTTTGCGGTAAGGAGAGCATGATTACTGCCGCATTCTGTTCTACATTCTGCTGCCTATAAAATACACATACATAGATATTTTTTTCCATTGGAATTCATTTAAATTATTTGTTTGCTTTCGCTTTTATTTTATTTTTACAGAAAACGAGAAGAAATATTTAAAGAAAACAATAATAATAATTAGTCTACCGAAATATAAAAGGGAAATGTTACCAAATTTTTGAATAAAAATAATTATATTGTTCATGCAATTATTATTTAATAATTAAAAACAAAAAAAAACTCATGCAAAACTTAAATAAAAAATAAATTAACTTCAGCCGAACTGTAAATCACGTTTGTATTTTTAACCATGCCCTCCTAATTTTTAACTTTATTTTGTTTTACTTTTTTTGCGTTAATTATTTGCGAGTGCAGCTAAAGCGTTTAATTTAAAATGGAAATTTAAAAATGTATATAGCTAGTGTCCTTTTATTAAGAAAACAATGAAACAAATTTATGAGTTTTGCTGTATTTTTTAATTTAATAGTTTTTTAAACTTAACACAAAATATTTATGAATATATGTATGAATATTAATAAAAGCCTATGTATATAAATTAAATAAAATGACAAACACATGTGTTATAAATGACGAAGTAATGAATATTAAAAAAAAATGTTCGCAAATTATTTGATAAATATTTAAAAATAAATTTAAACGTTTACACCTAAATGCGTCACGCGTTATAATGCCAAATGCAAGATGCAAAACAAAATGGAGAATAGAAAAAAAAAGATTTTGAAAAATCTTACGCGAATGTTTTCCAATTCGTCCTGTGTACTTTGGAGTTGATGCAACAGTTCCGTAATGGAAACTTTGTTTGGAGCTCTGTGTGCCAATTCTAGTGCCTAAAAGTAGAAACATTTGGAAAGTTAAAATAGTATTCTTGTTAATAAATTACATATATGTATGTTACTGTAGGCTAAGGTTTGTTTGTTCCATAGGTAGGTGCAGAAAACGTTTGGGCTGTTGGTATTTTAAAATGTTCCTTTGGACAAAATACCTCTTTTACTCGTAAAATGTAAATTCTTTTAAAATGTATCGCATATAAGAGGTAAAGAGCATGTTCCTGAACATGCCAGATCTACCAAAGACTGGAGCAACGAATTTAAAATCTATATGCTGAGTCCTTACATCATTCAATGGTACACGGATGGTTCAAGAACTGAGAAAGGAACGGGGCAGGAGTGTTTGGGCTCGGAACTACACTATTCGAACTCATGGGCAGCAAAATCAGCATCTTTTAAGTTGAAATCTGCACTACTAACAGATGTGTCCAACATAATCTCGATAAACGCTACAAGCAAAAATATACTCACGTATCCGACAGCCAAGCAGCTATCGAGGCAATCGGGGCTCAGATCATAAAATCCAGAATTGTTTGGGAATGCCTAGATAAACTAAACGGACTAGGCGAACGAAACAGCGTCACACTCTACTTCGTTCCAGGACACATGGGGATAGAAGGAAATGAAGAGGCGGACAAACTTGCCAGGAAAGGGGCCGCCACACCCTTCGCGGGTCCTAAGCCCTTCTGCGGCACAGGAGAACACACGATAAAGGGGGAGCTCCGATCACTGGAGAAGACAAACAGGAATAAGTTGAGCGCAAGAACTCAGGGTCTAATTACAACATGAATGGAATTGTAAACACCAGGGAGATCTCAGGAAGTTGGGTCTGTCAAATGAAAACTCATGCAGATTTTGCGGTGAGTCCAGTGATACCCCAGAACACATACTCGTGGAATGTGGGGCATTAACCCAGAAAATGAACGCTTGCGGAATTGAGCCTCTGGGATAGGTGTGAGCGAAGCTCTTTCTAACCAGTTCCAATAGGACAAATGAAAAAAGGGATGTTCCTTCGTCTAGGACTTGTAGGGGGCACAATAGATCTTAATGTCGCGGTGCATCGCACCCTTCAATAATAATAATAACTAGTGGATCAGTACGAGAAGTCTGGCATGTAGAAACCCTATAACCGCTTACGGTTTACCAATTAAAGAAATGAGAACGTAGGTATAGGTAATAATGTTTTTTCGTAGTAACTTTACTCATATGCACTTTTCAAAATGTTTTAAACTGATGAACAAAGTTGATAAGCTTTCGATCAACGTTAGAATCATTGAAATCGGTGCAGAAATAAACTCTCAGGAGGAATCACAAGCTCTCGCGCTAGCGATTTAATTATAAAGAAGATTAGCAAAATCGATATAGCGAACTGTGGACGCAGTATCGTCATAGAATAGGCGAATCGCATTGGCTTTGAGGCAAATGAGGAGCAAACCATTAAAATATAAGAACAACCGGACTAAGATCTGCCCACTACCTGGAGCAGCTGACAGCGGTAACTTCAAATTGTTCATGGAGTTCACCTACCTTAATGTTAATGTTCCCTACATTAACATCACGAATTACGAATGACACCGTAACGCGCGCCGAAGATTGGACCAAGACTTGTCCTAGGAATCCGGTGTTAATTCGATTTCCTTGCTGGGAAGACAAAACACTGATTCTTACAGTCCAGCTTGAAGATAAGCAGTAGCACATTCTGCGTTGAATATTTGGAGAAGAACATACAATTGCGAATTCTTAAAAAGGAAAAATACGCTGGCCAGGATGATCGAATTAAGGACTAAACTATTGCGGAAGCCAGAGAGCTTGGTTGGGGAGCTGGAAAAGGCGTGGAAAAGGCAATTGACCCTCCTCCTCCCTCCTCGTCGGTGAAGTTAATATGAATGGACATAGTAAGCTGACTTTCTATAGCTGAGCCACCAACGAAACCTATGCCATTGATTTTTTCGAGATATTTATATATCTACCTATAGCAGATATTAAAATTTCTTGGTTGCAGCTCGATTTAGAACTCGACTGTTCTGGGGAAAGAAACGAAAAGCTGATAAATAACTAAACTTAACAGCATTGAAAGACAAATTTTTAATAAAATCCATTCATATCTTGTGACAGCTTATTGCTCTGACGTTTCAAGTGTCAACGTTGCCATTCTTCGACTTGGACAAAACTTATTCACCCAAGAAAGTTTTTGAAAAGATTTCGGAAAGAAGTACATTTTAAAGCCTCAGCATTCCAAGTCTTAATAACATTGGTCTATCACGAAAAGTTACCACGATCGACGAGTAAAAACACGTTAATCCACTGAAAAACCGTTACAAATCGATTGTAGGATAGATAGTGGGAGTAGGATTTCCACCATCTCAACTATCATACTTAAGAACCACATAATTAATGTATAAATAAAAAAGGCACTCACATGATCAGCTCGAGCTATTCGCTCTGCCTCCTGTCCCTTCGTGTACATGTGTAAGTACATCTTATTTTGTTTCTCTTCCTGTTCGGCGAGTCTACGTTGTAAGTCTTCCAGTTGCTTTTCCAGTTCTCGAATGCGTTCCTTTGCGTGTTCATAGTCGGGCACAATATCCGCATAGCGTGTATTACACTCAGCCAATTTCTGCAAGAGTGCTTCCACTCTATCGTTGTGGGTTCTCTTCAGATCACTTGTACCCGAATCCTGTGTTTTGATAAGCTCCTCTATTCGCTCTTCGTATAATTTAATTAGCTCCCGTCGTTGTTCCTCATAACTACTCGGCTCATCACTGCCACATGCGATGTCCTGGGTGAGAGCATATGAAGAATCTTTCGAGTGAACCGACGACGTTGTCAAATCTTCAAAGTGTCCCGAGTCAGCATAGGAACTCTGCATCTCCGAATGACAAATGTGATGATGCTGATGATGAACACCATGTTGGTTGTGTGGAATGTGCCTGGGGCTAGACTTGACGGCAGCCCCTTCGTCTACCATATCGACAATGGGTGAGACATCTTGCGAGGTCTTTAAATCTGCCTCACGGACAGTGACCGCATCGCTGGAATTCGAACGATCTTCGGGTGAACTAAGTGAGGCCTTAAAGAGCCGCAATTCGACTACTTCTCTGGTGAGACGAAGAATTTCGGTATCTTTCTGTTCGAGATCGTGACGTGCGGCGCACAGAAGTTCCTTAAGACGACGAATCTGTCGCTGGGCGCGCTGTGTTGGTGTCAGGTAGTCTTCGCCAACTTGTCCGGCATAATTTGAACAATGGACGACGTACTTCATCTTTCGTCCACTAAAAGTGGTACCATTTCTGAAAAGAGTCAGGAATATTGAAAAAGAGCCAGAGAGAGAGAGAGTTAGGAAAACTTACCTTGCTACATAAGGATGCTCACAGGACATTGTTGAACGGCCGGATGTCGTTGTTGCGAAACTATACAAAGAATCTAGATCATCGTCCAGATATGTGCTCGGCGAATCTGGGGTCACAGGCGGTGTCTTCGGTGTAAGCTTCGATTCGGGCACCGTCGACAATGGTGTCCGCGATAATACGGGCGGTGTCTTCGGGGTTCTTCCAGTTGGAGTTCCAGTCTTCGATGAGGATGCCGACTTGTTTGCATTCGTTGACGGTCCGTTAAGGTTTAAAGACTGCAAGAAAAACAAATGAGAGTGTGGCAATCAGAGAAAGGCTCACGCGCACAAAACTGAGCAGGAGGAGGGGAAATTTATGTTTCTTTTGTGTTTTTTTTTTTGCCTAACATTCGCGAGATTGTAGAAAAGAAAACCAAACAATGAATTTCATGGCTGAATTGCTTGGATTTCATTGAATTGGATGGCACTCATCCGTGGATGTTACTCGTTGTTGCATGTGCACTGACTGGATGAAGTAAGCTATTACAAGGTGCAATCTTGCGCTAAAAAGGTGATGGTTTCTGCTCTATGATTAGTTGTAATCTATTTTTCGCAGTGTATTTGCGGGGTATGGTTGTGGTATATTGAATGCTGATGAGTTCGGAACTTGTCGACTGAAGAGAAATGCAAAAGAGTGTGAAATGGAGGCAAGAAGAACGTTTTGGTATTAACTTTTAATTGCTTTATCTAACCTCGTTTGGGTAGGTTAATGAGTTTACCTTCCGAATTAGCATTCATTCGCTTCTTCTCAGACGTCTGCGCTGCGAATAACTAAATTTTAACGACTGACGGAATAAAAATGAATATAAACAGAGAAGAGACAATAGACGAAACTATGCCGGATGCGCATAGATTTTTGTAGTAAGCTAGCACATGATATTTTTTTTATTTTATTTTTTCTGCATAAGCCTATGAACTAACTTTACGTAACTGTCTAATTGCCCTGACCCCAAATGAGATTGTTATGGCAAACATAGTTTAAGACTGTATGCTTTAACTTTGCAAATACATTTTATTTTTTATTTTATAATTCACACACGCTAAAGGAGTTATTAATACCCTTACATTGTTTACACACGGCCGTCAGAACAAGAACGAGAGACAGGCAGATTGGTGTAGTGATAGGAAACTCAGATGTTAGGTTTCAACTAGCTCTATTGGTGGTTGGTGTTCAGGATAACAGGAGAGTTGTGTATTATCGAATCGACATTTTATTTTATCGTTGCTCATGATTCACAGAAGTTTTTTCCAGATGTTTTTTTTATTGTTTGTGTGATCAATTTCTTTAGCCATACCTCACCATCCTACTGCAAGTGTTATGCCTTCGAATTATTTTTATTTCGTGAGAAATACATTTTTCTGCGACATCTGGATTTGTACCGTGAACGTTCCGCGTGACAAGCGATAACAACTACCTACAACTACGCCACAGCCAACCCTTACCATATGCTAATGTTTAGGTCTTGCAATGTCATCGGTGCCTTCTTTCTCAAGAATAAGTTGGGACGGTTGGGCTAACCGTCAATTAATAAAGGTACCACGTAAAGAGTCAGTGATTTTTATTGATTTAATTTCGTTCATATGGAAAATGTTCTTCCAACAAAAAGTCAATTCATGTGCCACGTGCGCCATTTAAAGCCTTACTACGATACGCTACAATGTCGTTTTGTGCTACGCGTTGTGCCCTATACCAGCTAAGAGATTTTGCCTTAAAAAGATTATAAAAGTCTATCTAAAGGTGGGTGTCCATTTGAGAGTAAAAATGCTGCGAGCAGCTCTCGATAGCAAACTCGCAAGTGGATACAGTCTTGAGAGTAGCTCGCGGAGAGTTGACTTTTTACTCTCGACATTCGATCTTTAAGAGTCACTACTCACTCGCAGTAGACGGATGGATTAGCTCGCAGAATTCCAACACAGTTCGTATTTTGCAAGTATGTAGCTGTCAGGAGTCAACATGGCAAAACAGTGGAGATGTGAGGAAATAAATCAACTCATACAAAAATATGAGACTTTGTGAAAAACGACTGATAAATCTTTGTATTATCTTGTGAAACACGCTCTGTTAACTTAAAATAACCACCGAAGAACAATATTTGCTCCTGAATAACCTACCTCGGTACTGCGCCCGCTTATGGTTGCTTCCACGATCGAACTAACATTCAAACGACTTCCTCTCACAGTATCGAGCTGCGTTAAGCAAAAATCCCCTTAATCAAAGATCTTCGTATGAGACGGGATTTCTCTCATAACACTCACTTTTCGAGTTACCGTTAAAGTTTCTCTTGAACTATAGTGTGGTTCACAAATAAAATATATTTTTGTAAGCTAACTTTACACTTGTATTCGTTTTACTAGTTGTCAAACGGCAAAAGCAAAAATCCCTGAATTGATGAGGATCTTCCTTCAATTTGCAGCTCTTTTGTAAGAGTAGACCCCACACCGAATTGGCGACCCATGGTTCCACCCAACATTTTTGTTCACTTTGTTTTAATTTTTCAGAACATTGTCAGTAATTTAAGCAGCTACAGACTTTTGCTTTTAAGAATACACCCGACTTTCACTACCTACTTCCAAGTTCTAACTTATAACTAGCAGAATAAATATATCAAGGTTATGAGAGTACTCTCGGGAAATAAACTCTCAGAATTCTACCAGAGAACTCGCAATTTACTTTATGTGGCGCTGCAGCTCGGGCTGAACCTGGGCCTGCTTCTTGCAACCATTTGCGTGTTATATTTTTGCACGAATGGAAGGGACCTACATTTTTTAGCCGACTCCGAACGGTGAGTTGAGAAGATCATTGACAAATGATACTCTTTGATTGCTTGTCAGTCATTCGAAAGAGACGGCACCGTGAAAAAACTTTTAGGTGTTGCACCCGGTCTGGGATTGAACCCGGGCAGCATTGCTCACTCCCAGTTTGCGATTTTCAAATCTCGAATGTATTACTCCCAAATAGACAGCCACCTGAGAGCTGAGAGTGACTTCCAAAAGTTTAGTAGCGAAAGTACTTTCAAATGGATAGGCACCTTAAAAGCGGGTACATACACACCATCCAACAAAAGTGTCACCCAAAATATCATTTTTGCATGATGAAGCCACACAATAGGATTGGAAGACCGATCCTCTTCTTAAACTCCACAGGGTGGATATAAATATCTCAAACAACATCCAAATAAACGGGTCACCTGAGGTTGTGGTATCGAAATGGCGCCGGCCGCTTTGCGCTATTACCTACATACATATCTAAGGTTTTCATTGACAATTGGACGTTTCGCATGCATGCAACTTTATGAGGGACCATTTTGCTGATATCAATTCAAAAACTTGATTTTTGACACATATATTTTTAAGTAGTACGTATTGCTGAGAAATGTCAAATGTCGCCCAGAATGATAATAAAAACACACCAAGCGAAAAAAGTAGTTAAAAAAAAGAGATTGAAACAGATGAATATCATCAAACTAATTTATTATTATCTCGCCCAGATTCAATCAACGTCAGTTACTAGACTCATTTAGGCATAGTTCCAAGTTATAATAGTTGGTAACGTTCACGGAATTGAAATGAAAAGCAGGTATTTATATACATACCTACATATGTACATTTATTTTATTGTGCAACACAAAGTGACTGGGAAAATTAAAATATTCCTTTTCAGGGAGATTACTCAGATTTTGTCGTCAGCATAGGTATCCTATACGAGTACTAAAAAATCTTGACACCTTGCCAACTGCACCACTCCACTAGTATTGTTAACTCGAAAATAAAATATAGGTCACTCAAATAAATTGTCACGTGTGCGGACTACATTCTCACGAATAGAAATATGTACAGATACTAACACAACCTATACGGTGTGAATATGACTATAAAGAATAAAAATAATATAATTATTATTAAGTTTAAATATGGCAGCACTGCGAACAAGGCAAACTTTGAACCTAATGGCACCCTTATTATTTTGTTTTTGTTCTGTTCTTTTTTGGTTTCCATACAAAACAACAAACTGAACTAAATTAAAGAATAAATATGCAAACAACAAAAATCAAAAGCAGAACAAATATTAATTAAAGAAGAAAAAACTATTTTATTCTCAGTTACGGTGTTTTTTTTTTTTTTTTTTAGAAATTCTTGCAAATTTCTATTCAGATGAAACACAATCGCATCAGGTATTTGTGTCAAACTGTCAACGCATAGTTGAAAGTGCTTTTTCTGTTTGCTTTCATACTTTCTTATGTATATGCTGATTTAATTAACAGAATAAAATTAATTAAAAGGCTGTGTCACAACAGAAGGACCTTCAAAGCATGACACATCATACTGTGGAGCAGTAATAAGAACCTCTTAACTTGTTTGAAGGTGCTTTGAGTGTTGTATTCCCATGTCTAGTAGCTTTTCAGGCGAGTGGTTGATTACAAATCCATTACTTAATAGCTTCTGACATGGGACAAAGGGGACGAGTTATGGGCGGATTCACGTACAGAATACCACCTGGGATCTGCACTTCTTAATCTCGCAAAGATGAAAAGTTTATTGTGCAAACGAAAAAAAAGTGGAAATGATAAAAAAAGAAAATAGTCAATTTTCCAAAGCTCTTTAAAATCCATAGGGTACAATAGGATAGGATACAATTTGCAGGGGTCATAAAGATATTCCATTTTTAGATTATTTGTTTTTATCAAAAATCGGCACTGAATTGTTAAATAATATTAAATATTTATTGCACAACCATTTTGAATTTTAATTTTAATTCTTCACATATCGCCAGTGGAGACTTATCTTAAAATTGATCGCTTAAAAATTTTATACAGCAACTTGGATGAGTGCTTTGATGCGTTTTATGGCAATAGCAGCTCCAGCTTTAGACAAATCAGTACTAGTATTCAATAGTTGCATTGGTATATTCAGACAAATATTCGGTTTCGTGTTCTTCTTCAGCGAACACATAAAGTATTTGCTGGTCTTGTCATCGTTTTCGAGTACTTTAACAAAACATCAGCGTTGCCCGTTGCCGTAGGTTTTGTTGGCTGCGGAGAATGTGATTTGTATTTCGTCAGAATATCCACAGGGTTTGAGCATTTGGAAAGCATCGCACCCGGAGGCCAAGATACTAGCATTGTTTACGAGAGATATTATTCCATTTAATTATAAAATAACACAGCACAAAAAACAAAAAAAATTACGTATTTAATTACGTAGCTAGACTTAAGATAGGTTAAGTAGTTGTAAGTTTTATTTAAGGTAGTTTTAAGCAAAAAACATGTCCTGTTGCTAAGTTTTTTTTTTCAAACTTTTCTTAGCTCTAAAATTGTAACTTTAATTAAAATTCTATATTATAAGTTAGGTTACGTCGAAAGACATAGTATAAGTATTAAGTTTAGCTTAGAGTGCCCGTGTGGGGCCAGTAAGTTAGAGTAAGGTAGTTAGGTTAGTTAAGCTAGTTTTAATCACTTTTGTCTAGCATTTAAGATCTAATTGAATTGATAAATAAAAATGAATTAAAAAAAAAAAAAAAAAAAAAAATATTATTCCATTTAATTGTTTTGTTTGTAACTGGATAAATTCTATTTAAAAATGAAAAGCAGAAAAGCCTGCGCTACTTTTGACATTTTTTGTGTGCATATTCATCCATACAACTTCTACAGAAGTCATTTGTAAGGATGCCATATCTTCTAGCCATGTTTACTATTTCTATTATACAGTGTCCGGTTAAAACAGATCTAAGTTTGACCTGATTTCAGTATCTAGAAAAATTGTATTTTCACAAACCGCCTGTGCAAATACAGTTCAAAAACGCAAAAAAAATAATATCAAAAGGGAATAATATCAAAACTTTGTAGACGCCATTTGAAATTTGGGAAAAGACAATTTATAGCTGCCTTTAAAGATAGTCTAACGTTAGTAACAGGTATAACGGTATATCAATCGTATTATCTCATCAAATAAAGGACATTTGGCTTGTCATATATTTAACACAACAAAAATAAAAATTTGGGTCACTACGTTAATAATTTATCGTCGAGCGTGGGAAAAAAAACGTCCAGTCTCTTCAAAACTATAGGCTTAGACTCGGTCGGCTGCTATTGCCAAACGTTCACATTATGCAAGTTCTAAAAATAGATCACACCCCAAAAATATCTCCAAATTTACTACCAAGAAACTCAAATTACCATTTAAGTTATACAACCAAGATGTCTATGGTCTATTAAATTCAATTCACTTATATAAATTTATAGTTCATTATAAGCCACCATATATAAGAACGTTGAACTTTAACCCATACTATAGCTCGGGAATCCTTAACAAAATGTCTCGTTCACATGACAACGGTACACACCCTCAAAATTTAACTACTTTCTTTACAACACTCTTGGTAATAAATTCTCAACAAAAATACTTCCAAAGAAATTGTATAATTTTACAGTGCAGTGTACGAGTGTAGGTACTATGACACAACTGGTCACTCACTCGCGTATGTACAGTATGTACATTGTACATATGTACATAGGTAATATTCTTCCAGGTGATGAGTTTTTACACACGTAGTAGAGTAGGTCAAAGTGAAACTAATCGCAGGAAACCACGAATAAGCATATTCCCACGAACGGCTAAATTGATTGTTATATTCCACAACACCACAACACAAAAACCATCACCGTTGATTAGATAAAATACAGCAGCACCATCGTGTTCTTAGCTCATCTGTGAATGTACACTTTTGGTTCGGTTGCAATAAGGTAGATATAAGTTTTCGCGAAAGAATCACATTTCCTTTACCGAACTTCCTCACGTATTTCACCCGAGACGTCGTCGACACATTGCGGAAAACTGAAAATGTGAGAATTCTTCAACTCTTTGGGGGCACACAAGTACGAGTATTTACAACGAACATAATAATCACTCCCAATCTTTTATGTAAGAGGAGGAGAAACCACCCAAGAAGCGCAACGAAAATGTTTCAAAAACCAATATATTCCCTTAGCTCCATCATTACTATCTGGGGTAGTGGATGAACAGTTGTGTTGATATTTCTCTTAATCCAAAATAGGAAGGTTGGCTTTAATATGCTATCTTCACGTAATTGACACACACGCTTGAATAGTGTTTTTTTTTTAACAGTAACAGTCGAAATTGACATGCAAAACGAAAACACAATTCTCATATATTGCCAGCAACAAGTTTATGTCTATCTATTGGTCTATTGGTTATTTTTGGGTTGCCCATACAGCAACTTAGTAAACTTTTCACATTTCATTTAATTAAGAATAATTTCAAAATGGCGAAAATGGGGAAAAAGAAAATTTAAACTTCCCTTAATAAATATTATTTGTTTTACAAAGAATTTAAACAAATATCATACGACTACCTTGTGGTGGAAAATTTTTAATCCCCAGTGTAAACATACTCAAGTATGCACTGTGACAAAAAAAAAAATCAATAGAATGGCTACATCCGTGGGGGATGGTGGTATATTGGTATAATCATAGTTGCACCTTTGCCAACTTGGCAAGGACGACAACAAAGCCACTTTGCTTAACTTATGCACAAAAAGGTTAATAAATAGACTTAGAGCACTCACCATTTTGTTTGAATCTGGTTTCTTAATCCCTGCTGCTGGTTTCTCGTCTGGATCTCCTGCTGTTGGCGAACCATTTCCTGCTTTCCCATCACCGTTTGGCACCATTTCTACGCCAGTTTTGTTATTAAGTTTTCTATTGCAATTAACTTCTTCCTTTTGCACACACCCCAATGAGGGAGCGTTGTCCACTTTTGAACTAGGATTCAATTGAAAATATTTTCCCTGGTCTACTGCGGTCGATTGCGAACGCGTTGAACGTACTTTCCTACGGAAACTGAAACCGGTGTGGGTGATGCCAGTGTTATTACCACCATCTGCTAGTACTGTTCCATTATACAGTCGTCCACAGCCCTCCACAATTGGGGTGGTGATATGTTCCATTATTCCACAGCGGGGAACGTGTAACGTACTCTTTGTACCGCGCAGACGCAATGATGCACTCCTTTGAAACAGCTTTGGTTGTCCTGTGAGCATTGACAGTGGATACGGAATCTTTGAATGTGACTGTGATGGCGATGATGGTGGTGATGGTCGTGACGTTGTAGGAGGTGACGTCACTGGTGGTTTGATTTCCTCCTCTTTTGAGTGGGGTCGCTGGTAGTCGGTTTTTATTTTGTCGGTCAGTGGGTCACTGTTTACTTCTGGCCCGATTGGTGGTGGTGATGTCGACGTCATCATCTCGTTGCACGCACTTTTTATAAATTACTACCTTACGTCATAGATTTCGTTTGTAGATAGATAGTGTATTTGGTGCAGCAGCTGCTGCTTTATGGAAGCGTGTTCGTAATCCAGTTGTAAGTTGTTGATTATCTGCTCAGGTAGCAGCGCAAGTTAAACATCATAGAAAGTGGACCAAAAATAGAAGAAGAAAATAAAAGAGAAAATTAGTAATTAAATGGGGAAAAGTCTTTTTGTATACAGCATCTTGTCTTTGTTTTGCTACAAGTTCTTTATTTAATTTCTTTGACACTTAAAGGTCACAATTTGTGACAACATCATGTAGAGAGATCTGTTTGCCCTGATATTTCTAGTACCTAATATTTTTTTCATGGAATTGTAAGTACTTGGAGTTGGAGTATACTTCTGACATAAGAGGATTTAATTTTGTTTTTATTTTTTATATCCAGGATGGGATCCGATAAATGCATAGATAAACTTTCACGTTTTTTTGCTGGGTTTTTCCACACTCAAGTGCTCTCGTGTTCGTTTTGCAAAGTTGAGTGATTTTTAAATTAATGACTGATTGTACATTAAACTCTTTGAATGGAAAGTTTAATATGAAACCATAAACAAAAGAGTGAGCTTAGGTTATCTATCCATGATATGCAAAAAGTAATTCATTCATACATACTTTATATCAATAGAAAATGAATTGTACGCAGCGATGTGGATACAGAGTAATTCGATGAAGAAATATGCAAATCAGACAGGCATCCAATGTACCTGCTAAGAAATATTTGCAACTATGTACATAGATATATAAATTGAAAGTAATTGTTGTAATTAACATACCATAAGTAAGAGATGATTAGACAGGGTTATCCGCAACTGGTGCGGTGCGCACGGGTTTGTTTTTAATCCATATGAAAGTGCCTTCCTTAAAACATGGAATAAAACATCATTCAAATGCCCACCATGGGCTCGCTTACAATTCACAAAGGGCTCTATCTCGGCCATAAATTGTAGAATGCTGTTCCTAAGTGCGTCAAGAGTTTGCAAATGGTTGGCATAGACACGTGCATTTGCATAGTGTAGTGTAGCGGTGTCAAAAAGCACGATCTTGTTTGAAAAGAAGTACGGTCTGAACACGCCACCATCCGTCCGAGATCCACACCACACAGTCACTTAAGATACATGTGAAGATGCCTCATGAGTTACTTGTGGTTTCTCACTTCCTTAAATGCGGCAAATTTTTATATGTGCAATCGAAAACGATCCAACGTTTGCCTATTTAAATCGTTGCACAATACAGTGAAACTTGTCTAGTTGGCCACCTGGCTAAGTTGGCCAATATTTTACTGTACGAAGAAAATTCCACCATGGTGTAGTGGTTAATTAGTGCGTTGGACTACTATGCAATGCTGCCCGGGTTCAATCCCGGCCCAGGTCCAACACCTAAAAAGTTTTTCACGGTGCCACCTCTTTCGAATGTCTGATAAGCAATCAAATAGTATCATTTGTCACGATTGAGCTTCTCAACTCGCCGTTCGAAGTCGGCAAAAAGCTGTAGGTCTCTTCCATTCGTGCAAAAATATAACACGCACACACAAATAGTTGCGAGAAGCCGGCCCAGGTTCACCCCGAGCTGTAGCGTCACCTAAGTAAGTAAGTAAGAAAATTCCATACAAAAGTCCCTCAAAATACCTTTATATATTGTCCACCTGACTATATTGGAATTTGGCCACAAATTTTCATATTTTTTTTCATCTCTCATATTAAATAACCTGCGAGAAGATTGGTCAAGGGTAATATGTGATGGACTTTGTTCCATATTTTCGGTTAACCACTGAATAAAACGACTATATATTTGTTCTTGTTTCATCGTGTGCAATATCGATCTTTTTTTTTTATTTAAAAAAATACATACCCTTATAAGTTGGCCACCTCTATAAGTTGGCCAAAAATTCTTGCACCGCAGCTGGCCAACCTACCAAGGTTTCACTGTAGTTGGATGACCCTATACCTACGTATATATCTTCTTTAAGTGCGACCAAGGAACTAATCATGGAGTGGGTACTAATAAGGTTAATACTTCAACAATAGTACAGCCTTTAACCCACAAAATATAAATTAAGCTGAAATGCCGAAGTGTCGTCTTACTTTTCCTGTAATTTTAACGTATTTACGTTATGTAACGTACCTTAAATCCGATGTCAATAATATGTAAATAACATTCGCCAGTAAATGTCACTTAACTAATGCTAGGTTTTCACTTGTCGACTTGAAATTGATAAATGACGTATTTGTACGTCAATTAGAAGATTGGCAAATAGAATTAATGAAAAATTGCTTATTTATCATAATTTCCGATTATAGAATCCGGCGGATCAACTACTTTATCGGTCCGCAAACTACATTATCAATTGCGAAACTAAGCTATCATCCGTTGTCAAAATTTCAAATTTTCAAATGTCAATTTATACAAATCAGTATACCTAGCATACAAAATAAAAAAAATAAAAAAATATAATAATGGACTCAATTTATTTATTATAAAAATAAGCACAAAACAGCATCCTTGGTACTAAGACAGAGGGAGTTAAAGTTAAATTGGTCTTCAAGAGTCCTGTTAACTTTCGTTAACTGAAATTGAAGGATATCTCTTTAATTTATTTTTTTCTACTGCGAGTTGTTCCATGCGTTCATTGTGCCTTTTCATATCTTCAAGCTGTGACTGATGGATTGCAATTGTTGTGATATAGTATTGCAAGTGTTTTGATAATTTTCTAAGCCTATGGACGGACTGCTTTTGTCTTTAGATGTTTCCGTTAGCAAATTTATTTCACTTTCAATAACCATATCTAAATCTTGTGGCATAGTAGAGATAGAGGCAATGGTTTTTATTGATATACCATAAACTCTTTCTCCCAGACAAACCCTCCACGCAGTCATTCAAGTGCAGGAGTTTAACTACATCGTCCTCCAAAGGAGTGAAATAAATTTCGTTGTTTTCCCCACCACCAGTAGCTCTCAACTCACGTTTATTATGGGCCAATTTCTTCCGTAAGGATGATTTGTAGTCCGACCAAACCTAAATACAGATAGGTACGTTTCTTGTAAAAACTCGAAAAAAAGCTATCGAAATTACCTTTATCCGCTCCACTATTTAATTCCTTTGTTAAGTTTTCCCAAAACCTTTGAAAAATTTCGGGACTTTTTTGTAAGATTTTTTGTGATGTCAGGATTTTTTCGTGCATTCCACCATCGCTTCTAATTGTGGCCGATTTGTTTGTGTTCTGTAAGAATTTGTATCAATTCAATTAATTTCTTTCTTCTTCTGTATATTACCAACCGTTATTGCTGTAATCCGCAGCTAGTTTGATGCGTACTGAAAACGTTAGACCTTGTATGGAGTGCGAATCGGTTGCGGTTTCAATAATGCTTATTTTTGTCACTTCCTTACCGATATACGTTCACTTTCTCACCGGCGTTTTCAATAATATGAAAAACTTAAAATTGAAGATAATTTCCGTCGGATCTGACCGGCCGTTCCATAATCGACATGATTATTTCCAATTGCCAATTTTCTAATTGACCCAAAAATACGTCGTTTATCAATTTCAAATCGGCAAGTGGAAACCTAGCATAACACATTAATCATAAGCTCAATCACCAATAAGCTATTACTTCGCTGAGGACTTTATAACCGAATCACAATGTGGCATTCGTGTGGTCGCGCGTTGACAGATTGAGTAGAAGCAATGGCCTCTTATGGTGAAATGTGACCTCAGGCGTTCGGTTCGCGTTTGATCGTAAAAATCATACAATGGGTCGTATAAATAAAAACAAGCAATTACTTCGAGTCTCTGAGCAAAGTAAAGGCATTTAGCATTCGCTCGAAATTGGTACGAATAAAACCAATACCCCTATTACGGTTACCGAATCGAACATTCGCCTCGAGTCGAGCTCCCAGGCGAATTACTGCTATCGAGGTTTTACGGTTAGCGAACGTTTTCATTCGTGTAGACCGTAGAGATTCAAGCCTGTCTGAGAAAAAAAAAAATTTCAAATATCAGCTGTGAAGTGTCAGAAAGCAGAATTGTTTTTTAAGTTTGGGAAATAAACTGCAATTTAATATGAGTTAAAAGTTTAAATTGATTTCGGTGGTTAAAGTTAAAGAAGATAAATGAAATGATGATTTGCAGCATTTAGCCTCACTATAACGTTAAGTTACTTTCGCAGTTTCATAGTTCACACACTGGCCGACACATCACCGGACTGTGTTAGGTAGGGCAAAGCAAGAGCAAGTAGAAAAAGTTATTATCCAAGCCTAAAATTGTACAATGATGCCTTATCATAAGAAGCACTTGGATTTCCTAAAAGATCTTAAGCTGTTCGATCAAGAGAAACCAGTTAGAGTTAGACCATCACAAATATTGTACTAAATGTTAATAAGTGTTTAATATAAAAGAAATACATTTATAGAATACATATGTATGTCCATTTGTATTCAATGATTTCAGAAGGAAAGGAATTCTAGAATAAAGTTCTCCAATGGCTGCGAATTTTTGCTCAGGTTATCGTTTTCTGGTTTTTGTGACATGTCCTGGTTAGCCTACATTAACTCGACCAGGCACATCTAAACACAAACACATCATTTTAGTACTGATAATAACATTGGCGCAAATTCATAGTCAGATAGAGCCGACGATAAAATAATTTATTCACCTAGATAACCTTAAATATACTTTTTGCTATTCATAGTCACCTTATAGTCGACTTTCAACTTATAGCCGGCTAGAAATTTAAAATAAGCCAAACGTCACTTTAAATAGTTATAGTCGGCTCTAAATTTCTCATATAATATTTTGACGCTTGGGTTTGTTCGTTCAAATCACTTTACAAAAACATACCAAAGTCGATACTAACTAATACACAGGCAAAAATGTGTTTATGAATAACGAAAAGTTATAGCGGGCTTTTTATTTACTGTCGGCTATAATTACAGTCGGCTATAGGCACTATTCATGGGCTGACTATGAGTTTGCGCCATTATATTTAAGCTCTTCCAAGTTGTTTCCAGAAAGCAGAACTTCAAATGGTTTAGTTGTAAATAATTGATTACGAATTCATACAATAAATCCACATGATCAATCTAAAACTTTAACAAAGCAAACGGGGCGTTATGGGTCCAATAAACCAGTCTGACAATAATGGTATTTTCCTTAGTCGTTCACCATTGCAACCATATACAGGGTTTTTTTTTTCACTAAACTCGGGCACAACATGTTTTCACTTTCAAGGTTAGTTTTTGCAAAAGTGCATTTCACTGTTGTTTTTTTTTTGCAATAAATGTTCGTATAGTTCTTCTGCTGATTTTAGAAGCCATTTAAAAAATCCAGTTCCCCTATAGTCATTGACTACAATGGCAAACCCATACCTGCAACTTGATGGGAGTACCTTCTTTAGCAAGATGCGTGAAGTACAAGTGCGCTGTGCTTCTGCATCATCCACAATGCAATCAATTTGCGAATTCAAAAACTGGAAGTGCAACTTTTTGTTCCATCTTCATTTAGTGTATTCTTTAAGATATTGTACTTTAAGACTATCTATTTTCATACCAGGTGACATCTCATTTTCATCCAATCTAAATCTAAGTTGAATCTACCCGAGCGTTTCAAATTAAACTTGCCCATTAAGATTGATTACGAGTAAAAGTTTTCGCTTTTAAGCTCCAACACAGTGGACTCATTATTTGGGCGGTTATATAATCTCGTCAAATGTAATTCAACCGAATTCATCAAATCTGTAATTAATTCTATCATTAAAAACTCACATTGCCCAAGTGAATATCATATAACTACGATGAAATTATACAGAAATGTATCTCAGACTTTGCAAAAACACCGAATACCCCCAAAAACAATACCCAATTAATTATTCACAAAAACAAAACAAAAAACAGTACGCTTGAGGAAGTGCTCTATGCTATCTCATAGCGTGCCACAAACTGAATCCGAGAGATACTCATATGGTACACCACATTGTTTGTGGGTACCTCAGCCTCAGCTCAGCTAACGACTCGAGTTTTGAAATATAATTCCATGCAATTGCATTGCGTATTATGTGTTTAGGGTTTAATGTTCGCTTTTAATGCTACCATTGTGAAGGGGTTATCGTGGGGATTCCATAGGTATCTTTACGATAGTATCTCACTGCATATAGAGATGCTGTGGCACGTAGTCGATGCGGTAGTTATTCTTACACAATTCACACGGGTTGGTTGGCATTTTGTACCTTAAGCCACTGTAGCTTCAGGTCGATGATTTGTGAACGCCTGACAAGGTCGATTGCTTTTATCCGGCTCAAATGGTACACTGAAAGCGTCTCTGTGTATACCGATACATGACAACTTGATTTATCGAACATCGTTTCATATTAAATTTCCCAAAGGTGGATGAACATGTGTGCATGGAGTTTTGGGAGAACTAATACCTCCAGAACCAGTACATTGCATCTGAAGATCAGGCTTGCATCTGTATGTGGATAGTTGATCTTCTTGCAATCAGAGAAAATAAAATTGATTACTTCTTGGTGTTTTCGATAGTATGATGTGTAAGCGTGGATGATGTTGAATTGAAGCGGAAAAATGCCGCAATGATTGATCACTTTTTATGATGGATGAATGTTGTAATAGATTCACCTAACCGAGACGATGCTGGAAAAAGTTAGTTCAAAGCTGTTTTATCCGTTATCAGTAGCTGAGTTTAGCTTTGAATCCATTGCATTCATAGGAATGCAAGTGTAAGAGGGACACATACATACGTCAGTTGAACATTTCAAATTAAAAAATCCAACTGTATAACCAATTTTAAGGTGACGTTTCTTGTCATAAGTAACGCAACGTAAGCCGTAGTTTAAGCACAATTTCATTAACGCTCTAACAGATATTATGTCACATTCATTTGATTCGATTGTATTTGTGGAATGAAGATGTTTTTATTGGAAATTAAATACAAAGATGAAGACTTTTTGCCAACAAGATGGGTACGGTTCTGCAATTGATATGGTTTCGGCCACCAGCGCTCTATTGCCAACTCAGCTGTCCGTGGATGACTTCTTCTCTATGCAATTCCCAACTGCACTAGTAATCGAGTTCCAATGGTTCTTATCCATATTGTGTCGTACATGCACGTTATTAGTAGTTGCGTTGCGAGCAAACATCCTTCCATTGTTGCGAGTTGCGAGTTGCGTTGCGAGCAAACATCCATCCATTTTGTTTTCACAATCAATTCACAATGTTCATAGGATTTGCTTCGAATCTGTATTAATGAAGAATATCCGAGAGCTATGGGAAACATTTTGTGACTTAGTTATTTAAAACGTGGGCTGTTACAATTCATTAACTTTATAGATCTGTTGGCTTACTCTATATTTATGTATGTATATTATGTACTAGTTTAGTTCATTAAGGACTGTCAAAAGGACTAAGAGTACCTCAGTTTAACTAATTTATTTTGGATACCATTTCGGTTTATTTTTTGCCGAGTTGAAAGATTTCCTCGCATACTTTGCAGTTCGACATTTTACAAATCCAAATGCACAATTATGTATGTATTTGTTGGTTACCCCTTCATTTAACGCATGGTGTTGGAAAAAGAGTTTGTACATATAAGTACCGAAAAAACTGGGTGGAACTGACACGCATCACTAGAAACGAAACACACGACTGGCGCGTGGGTGTGATTTTATACTCATAGATTAGGTAGGACACACATACATGTGCACATAGTTTTCCATTTACTTAAAACATATGGTACGTCTAGGTATATATATATTAGGACTTGGTTTTTATAATAATTAAAATGTGCAGTTGAATTCAAACAAATCTAGGGGCAAAGTCATATAGTCTGTACTTCCTGTATTTAGATTATTCATTCAGAGTATTCGGGCGTGACTTAAGTTAGAAGAATCACACTGTGAGGTTTCTTTAAGTAGTTTCTTTGGATTTTATTAAGTATATTTACATACCTAACTTTGTCTAGTGCTGTCCACCAGACAACTACTTGGTGGTGACTTAGAAATTATAATTTTATGCATACATATACAGTTCCTGAAATCCATACACTTAAGCAATGAGCAGCCCAGAAACCTTCTAGAGTACACTGAAATTCTGTCAAATCTATGAAGTGTGCATTATTAAAAGCAACTTGAAGCTTATGTGTAAAGCTAGCTAGAGTCCGATTTGCTAAGACAAACCACGTATGAACATGCGGCGATACTAGGAGAAATACAGAAATAAAGGAGATACAACCCTGAAATTCTAACCCAGACTTCAGACTACATAACTCCTCAGTACGACTTCAACTTGAATTTAGCAATCCTATTTCCCAGTAGGGAAGACTGATTGTCAAACAAGGTGAACAGGGACCAGGAGAAAGCTCAAAAATGTACTGGAGCAGGGTTCTTCTCAGACACACTGAATAAACAGTGTCTTTCAAGCGGACCTACTGGCCATTGAAAAGGCTGCAATATTCATAAAAGGAAGCGTCCTCCCTTTGTCGGAGATAGGATAGTCAGTCATCTCTAAAATCAATAGAATCAAACACAATAAAATCAAGGACAGTTCAAAAATGTCGGACATAGCAATATCGAAGGGTAAGAGATTGCAGACGAACTAGCTAGAGTTGGATCGGCTATGAGCTATGCTGACACCTCCATACTGCCACCGATTAAAAAACTATTTAACATAATCGATCACATAACTGGACCAACGCCTTGTTTCTCACAAGAATCAACTGCGTTACATCTCGTTCTTTATGGCCGGAACTTGATCTTAATAAGACAAAGACGATGTTACATCTGGACAAATCCTCCACACGCTTAATCAATCATAGGTCATATGACAAGCAAATGACTTCCTGAGTCCAACGATATCTGTAGAAGCTGTGGAGACGAAGAAGAAAGTGATTCGATCCTACTGCGCTACTGCTCCGCCATTCAAGAACGACGCCTCCGCACATAGGGTTACCATACGTCCCCCTTTAGGGGAGACATTCCCCTTTTTTAATACCAAAATACTGTTTGTCCCTCCTATACAAACCTCTGTCCCCCTTATTAAGTAAAATTTAAAAAGAGAAAAACATTCAATTTAAAACTGTTAAAATATTTTCATTAAATATTTTTAAAAAGATTCTCTGTAAACACATCTATTTGAAGTTCAAAATCATTTCAAAGCTGAACGCATCTACTCAATGACCTTCATATCACTTCACATGCAAAAGTGTTCCTTCATCTGTCAGTTTATGATTTGTGCTGCTATCTGTCCTTTTTCAGTTTTTGTTTACAAACTATTCACAAATTATTTTCGTTTGCGTTTAATAGCACCTAAAATGTCTGAAAAAGCGAATAAAAAAAAGTGTGCATATAATCAGTGCTGGGAAAAGTGTTTCGAGTGATTGACAAAAAGCAAAGAAGGTCCTGAATATGCGACATGTTTGATTTGCTTTAACTTTTTTACTTCACTCTTCTTTACGCTGTTGTTATATTTTTCAAGAACATATTTTGTCTCGCGATGTCCCCCTTTTCGTCATTTTGAATCTGGTAACCCTATCCGCACATTAGACCATAGATTCTTGGCTTGAAAATTCAAAGATATTGGATCTTCTAAGACTCACCAAGAGCACAAACCGGTTTACGAGTTTAGAGGATTTATTCCCAAACTATAATGGGATTCACAATGCACCGAGTGGAAATGATTGCTCGAACAATTACACACCCTTTCTAATGTAATCTAACCTAAAGCTAGCCGAAGCCGACATCCAAAGTTTGTGTAAGCAACCATATATCCAACCTACTATGATAACGATTATATGATTTTAGCAAAGCAAGACAAGTTTCGATTTATAACATACCCAAGGCTAGTAACAGACTCTACCAGTTTCACTTTAGTATCATTTCACCATATATCAGGGACAACATTAAGTTGAAATGACCTATGAGAGATCGAAATTGCTTGTCATTTTGTGGGATTAAGCAATTGCCCATTATTTGACGCCCATTTATTTATCGCATCTAAATCCTCGTTAAGGTCTACTGAGCGTGTTGTAGCTGTGATAAATAAAGTTGAACATCATCCGCGTAAAGGTGAGCAAGAATTGTATATGTGTTCTTTAACTTAATTTATAACGTGGTTCGCACTATCTACCATTGATTTTTGTAGAGCATCCATTTTGACTAATGTGCCACTAGTCTCGAACCGAATAATAAAAAAAAATATAATACCATATTTATTTTCTGATAGCTGCATGACTTTTATCCACGTCAACATGACGACTTTCTAAAGTTCTTCTAGAGTCTACATAAAATGCCGTACACAATCCCCGCTGTTACACTTTAACACTTTAATACCAAATAATACACACGTCGTTATACATTTAAAAAATTACTAAGCCTTCAGCAATCTATAGACATTTATGATTATTAATTGACTTTTATAACTTGCCTCTTTATGGCATTGATTGAAGCCTAATTCACACAGAAAGCACTCCAACAAAAAACAATGGGGAAACAAAATACTTAAGCTAAGCAAATTGGAAAACATTCTGTTAATTGTTCACTTTTTTTTTAATTCCAAAAATAAATTTATATGCGTGCAAAGTCATGAATTACCTGCAACGTGTAACAAAACGCAATGTGTCCATAGAACTAGAACAAAAACACGACTACGCGAAATGATGACATAAAATAAATTATTATTATTCAAACTGTTACTGTTGAACACTTGTAGCTAGAGCTACATACCTGAACTCATACTCAAATGTATCTTTATTTGAAAGTAACCAGAACAAAGTCAATATTTTAACTGATTCGCTTCACAGACAATACTTCGACAGATACTCTCGCTCTCACGTTTAAACAAATTCACATTATCACTTTATTTTTTATATTTTTTTTTTTTTTGTTGATAAGCTATCAACAAATTGAGTTCTCTCATAAAAGAGGGGGATAGACGAGTATTAACTCAATTTGAAGTTATTTTTGTTGTTACTTATAGACAGGTCTTAATATTGGCCAATACTTCGTGATTGTAGTCGAAAATCATTACTCAAGAATGCAGCTCTATCTGACACTGTCTCACGGTATTTTCCTTGTTTTACTCTACTTAAGCTCGTAATTATGGAAAGATGGTTGTAACTTTTGCAATTTCTGATTTTCCACAGAACGTTGTCGATCGATGATGGATATCGATAGTTATAGATACTTTTGTTTTGTTATTATTGCATATTTTCATACTGCAAGTACCTATTCGTAGTTATTTTTGGGAATTTCTCCATAGCTGTGGTAGAGAAAGAGAAGGTGATTGTATAAGGCGCGGTATTGCATAAAGTGGGTAGTTACAAAGCTTTTTGTAAATATAATGAAATGTTACGCAGATAAAATAATGTTTTCGTTTAATTTGGGTTTCTATGGGAAGGTTTTTAATTTTCCAATTGCAGGAAGTGTACTGCATTAAAAGGTGTATAAAGTTTACTATATCCACATGAGTGTAGTGAAAAGCTAATAGGGCACAGATTATGGTTGATTCATTAAGATTTTATCTATTATAATGGGCTTCCGGATAATCTTTGCACGAGTGGAGAAATTTTAATTTAGTTGTCGACATTAGCTAACACGCTACATGAAAAGATACTGCTACCGCAGTCCAGAGTGGACTTGGACCCTAACTTCCCACAGTAATTCGTGTTATGCGCGATACATACAATGTACATATGTTCTCAAGAAGAAAAGGAACCTACCTAAATCATGGCCGAATACGAAAGATGTCGCAGATTAAGAAGCTTTTCACGACCAACTATTATCTCAAGGCTTATCAGACATTCACAACAGGTGATGCCCTGATGCGATATATTAAAATTTAAATATACCGATAAACCTAGATTTTCGCTTAGTTGAACAAGCTTAGTCAGCTGTATAGAAAGCAGCTCATATAGTGACAGTCACGGCCAACACACTGTAGACCTGTTCGTAACTTCTCTTCCAGATGAATGAATAATCAAGTGCAGATTAAGTTTATGTACATCTGGATCTACGGATCGGTGTTTGGTGTCAGTGTCAGCGAAATACACACTTTAAACTGAGAGAACAATTTCACAATGACACGGATGCCTATTGGAATTCAATCGAGTTTCTCCAGGACGAATGGTCCTCATTATCGGTAAGAGATTCTTGATGTTCTTGCTTTCTCTTAGCGGAAAAGACAACAGACAGATTACTGATATTTTTACGAGTCACTCATCTCTAGCCAAACACTTTTAATTGATGCCACTATCTGCGACGACACTGTAAACTTTTCCCAATTTGTTTGGGGAAGGTGTCAGATTCTCGGTACTGCTGAGAAACTAGGGTTCTCTACTTGGATGTACAATGAACCAGTGTCTGAGTAGGATATGGCTGCCCTGCCAAAAAAAAAGTTCGGAAGGCTTTTAGTTATGTATATGTATTCATGCTTTCACCAATAGACATTCTTTCTTTAGGTGGCGCTACAGTTCGGGGTGAACCGGGGCAACCATTTGTGTGTGCGTGCCATACTTTTGCATAAATGGAAGGAACCTACAATTTTTTGCCAACTCCGAACGGCCGCGGCGGGTTGAGAAGCTTCTTGACAAATGAATGATACTCTTTGATTACTTGTCAGACATTCGAAAAAACCGTGGAAAAACTTTTAGGTGTTTGCTGGGATTGAACCCGGGCAGCATTGCATAGTAGTCCAACACACTTACTACTACACCACGGTGCTCACTCAATTAATATTAAAACAGTTAATTAAAAATTGTCACCTGTAGCCTTACAGTGACTAAATTGAATCCAACGGGTGAATATTTTTTCATCGTATTACATTGTTACCTATAGTAGCTGTAACCCAGTCACCGGTAGTGAACGATTTTCTTCGATTAGGGACACTGACTTGAGAAAGCTCTGCGAGGACAAATATTTAGAAAACCAAAGAAAAAACGGACTCCGACATAATGTACGCCTCTACATAGAAGAACCTTCCATTAATAATGTCCAGCTTAATACATATGTTACATAGGTTAGCTAGCCGATTGAATTTTTTGCAAACTGACAACAGGTTCGTATTGCGTATTCTAAACAGCGTTGCCAGTAGTTATTCAAAATGTTCTCTGTTGAAAATTACACTAAATACCCAAAACAGACCCGAATTAAGAAATTACATATTTAGGGTGAATTTTATAAATTTCAATCCAAGGTTGGTCCGAAAGACTTGTTTAGAAAGTTCCAGCACATTTGAGCAAAATGTAGTTTCATAATATATGTATTTACATGTTTGATCTTCGAAAAACACGGTTTAATTTCTTTCTGCACAATTTATTGCAGCCAGTTTTGTGGGCAAGTGCCTAGGCAGCTTTCTAGGTCTTCCGGAAGTGCAAATCAAAAAAAAAAAAAACACATGAACACAGAAGAAGACTTATATCGCTTTTTTAGAGATTATATCATTTTTTATTAGATTATAAGTGAGCTTAAATAATGCAAACGCAACCTACCTTCACTTGATGGAATTTAAATTCGTATTCGATTGTGCATCTATTATCCGTTACAACCACTTAACACTGAATTTAAATTTAAATTGATTTCAATTATCGAATTGAATAACCAACGAAATTCACTTATTTAAATGTGTCCTTATAAATAGTAAATTTTTAATTTTAATAACAAATAACCGTTTATAACAATTTAATCTATCTTACGGAATTTATTTTATTAATTTTTTTGTTTTCTACTTTGACGTGTGGTAGATACAATGTTTCACCAACGATGTTCATCATCATACTGAATGCACCGAAGCGAATTCTTGGCGATTGAACCTGAAGCACGGAATCACGGCGAAGTCTTCAGTCTGGGCTGGGAAGGTAATTAGCTTTTGTTCATTGCATTTGCTGGCTTTCATGGGGTTTCGATGGTGAGTGAGCTGAAGTTGAGACCGAATGAATGGCGATAGTACCTTACCTATAGCTTTGGAAATTACTTAACATGGATTTTTAGATATCAGTTTGATTCGTTCGTTTTTATTTTGCATTGTTACTGGGAATGAGGTTGATAAAATTTAATTTTTGGGAGATCGTATTTGTATTTTATTGAAATGAATATCAAAGGTATGGGAACATTGGGCTTGAGTCTGTCCGGAGAAGGAGAACAATTTTAAAGGGTCGTTAGAAATCTAATGAAGCCAAGAACATTACGATTTACAATGTTCCGGTTAATTAAAGTTATATAATGGTGCAATCGGTTATATACGGTTCCTTTCTTTCTATGTACATTTAATTCAATATAGACTTAAATTAGGACCCTATTCTGTTAAAAGCTAGCGAGCTCAATTTATATTATTGTAGGTATTTTCATGTAAACAGTGTTGGCCAAAACTAAAGCAACTTTAATACAAACATAAAACTCTATGGTAAAACTAATTAAATTGAAATATATTTTATTATGTAATTTTTCATAAAAAAGGTAAATATATTCCAGAACCAAAAACTGAAAACAAAAATATTATTTTATAAGCAAAACAAAATAAACAAAAAATTAAATACTGTAACCATGTCGATTTTTAGATGGTCAAAACTAAAGCAACTTCATGATCAATTGACATTGTAATAGAAACATCACGTCTTAGCCTCAATATATGGTAGCGAAACCTTTGTTTGAGATTAGGTACTGCTCTACACCTTCTTGACATACTCTCAAGAAGATTGGAAATGATCGAACTTGGGACTTTTTTTCAGGCCTCATTGACTTGAATGAAAAACTCTTCTCCGGTTTTGCACTTTTCCCGAACTATTCGCGGATCTACAATCTTCCATAGATTTTTTTATGTGGTTGAGATCTGAGGACTACGATGGCCATAACATCGATTTTTTTATCTTGAAACCACATTATCCTGCTGAAATACCAATCTAAGACGTAATTCCTCCTCAGCATGTGGCAGAATGGTGTTTTCTAGGATGTCTTTGTAAATAAACCGGTCCATAATTCCGTTTATTTTATATATAGGGCATGCCCAGAAAAGCAGCCCCAAACCATGACGTTGCCTCCTCCGTGGTCCATAGTGCCCTTTGACTATCTAAGGTTCAGTGCTTCATTGAACACGGCAAAATCCATTCGATTCCTTGAGACGGAACTTCGATTCGACAGAGAATATTACTGTTTTCCATTTCGATGCTGTCCAATTAATGTGGTTGGTCACTTGCAAATCTTCATCTTGCCTTTCTGTTGGTCAAAATAAATGGCTACTTTACAGGTCTGAATGATAAAAGACCACCATCAAAAGCTCTCTGACGAAGCGTATTGCTTTTGTATTAAACTTATTTTTGAATTCCCTTGATAACATAAATGGATTACTTTTAATCATACCTTACCTATTATATTTGAATCCTCCCTGTACGTGGTAGCTCTTGGGCTGGAACCTCGGTGAATCGTTTTGACGGAGTTTTTTTAAGTTATGAAATTTAATTAAACGGCACATCACCAATTCAGGGATTGATTTTTAGACAATTCGGTTTAAGAAATTCCAACTATACATGTTCACTTATTATTTTTTATTTTACCTCATGGGAGTATGTAGGTACTTATTTCTGGCCATTTTAGATGAAATTTAAGAAACACTTTCTAATAACTTGCTGCAGAAGGCTGATACATGCGAATGGGCCAGTTCTCTTTTGTTTGCATTTTGACACATCATATTGGAGTAGTACCTAAAGTTGAAAGTAACAGTTTTCCTAATGTAAATAACTGCTCATAAATTTCATAAATCAATCAACAATATTCATAGCTATTGAAAAAAAAATTCTAAACGTTGGACCTAATTAATATGAAATAAATTGTAAAACCCCTACAAGGGATTTAAGTTGTTTTAGTTTTGACCAACACTGTACATACATTTAGTTTCTTTATTACTATCAAGCGATCTATCGTGGTAGTACTCTGAAAAAATCTCGGAAAAACTTTATGGAATCATTACTGATAAAATGCATAGCCGTTTATTCAAAACTGTTTCCGGTCACTAGTCTTAGATATAGATAATATGTTACTGAATTATCACTGAATAAACGACTTGCCGTTTTATTCACTAGACCCTTCAATTAGAACGTTATATCTTTCCTAAAGCAAACTAGAAATATTCTTCTCACAACCTTTCACTTTAGTGGTTATGCTTAAATGCCCTCAATCAAGACGCCCGCCGCGCCGCCATGTCAGTCAGTGACTTCTTTGTTTTCTTTTATTGTGGGAATAAAATATCTACCACCTTTCCAATCAGTTGCAAAGAAAATAAAAATAAAATTCCCCATCACCACCCACGAAATAAAAGATTAATGTGCAATTGTTTTTAAATGGAACAATTGCACCGATTGCAAGAAAGTAGGCGCTCGTATCTGGTATGACAGCTTCATTGCTTCTACATAGTAACTACTTCATTACACTTTTGGGATTGCTTAACCGTAGTTTATTATCATGATTATTCTGATCTGTGGTTAAAATATGCAGACTCAGGTTTAAGCCCGATGGTAAAGAAGACAGACAGCCATATGTATGTAGGTATATAAGTATGCACATAAATACATTTCCATTGTCTTGTTGGCCGCTGCCGGTGCCGGTGGCGATGGCAATGGCGCATGTGATTTGTTGCGGAACGAAAAGTACTTCGTTTTACTTGTCGACTTCTATTTTGGGTAGAACGACAGTGTACGAAGTAATTAAGCCGATGAAAAAGTCTCATCCCCGAGAAACGATGGTACCGGGCCTTAAGTAGATCATGTCGACTTGACCAAAAAAAAAAACAACAGACCTCGAAACCCAAAAGTATTATAAACTTGCTCTAAGTACCTGATGAGCTTCTGTCTTGTATTTTGGAAGAAAAAAATATAACCAGAATTATGATGATTTTCTGAGAACTTTTTAAGTAACTTGTTTGTTGGTTTTCTGTTAAACCTTGTGCGGTGGGGTTGAGCGATTTTTTTCTTCTAAGTACAGAATAGATAATAACCTACAGGTCATTGCACTCTATAGTTAGTGCAACTATAAATATGACAATTCATGGTCTAGTGCGTCTCACTACCGTTGCTTTCCTACTGAACTGGTGATGATAGTAACGGCGTAAAGCTCTTGGCAGTTGTTGCCAATGCCGCACCGTTCCGATGCAATAATATTAATTTCCATTTTATAAGCTAATGTAATTGCAAAGTGCTCTAAAAATGGGTCATGACATGACAAGCACTCAGTGCTTTCCCAACTTGAGTTGGAGTCTCTGCCGCTGGAGTCGAAATGATGTTTACAATATGAGGGACGGATAGAAATGTAAATTTGAAATACACTAGAGCCAACAATTGTTTATTTCTTCTTTATTTGGCACATTCGTTAGTCCTATTTTGAATATGAAGTTGTTCGACGTGATGGACGTATAGAGTGATGTCCAGAATTCGCAAGTAATCAAATTTAATTTTTGTTAACATGGCTCAAGTGAGCATGAAAGTTTAACGTCATACAGTGGCCGCAATGCACCAGCAATTACTGTAAACGACTATAGTGCATGTTGTCTCATGTTTGTAGTACGTATGAGTGTAGGTACATAAGTCAACAATAGCTTCTGCTCTGTTAGACTATGCGTTGCCATATTGATGATTGAGTAATATAGACTATCATTTTTGAAATGACATTCCAAGACCGTAATTTTCATCATTTCATTCTAGGCTACACACTATCATTCCAGTAATGACATTTTTGCCTACACATTGGCTTAAACATTTATCATTAATGCGTCATTCTTCATCATTCCAACAAAATCCACGAAAAATTGCAACTCTCATCATTCTCGCCATCATTCAAATCGTAATGTTTCTTTCCACTGTTTGCTGGATTTGGTAGCTGTTTGAAAAACTGTGAAAAACTGCACTAATTCGAAAACTCAATCTTATTATTACATAATCTTAGGTTATTTATATGTCGCATATGCAACCCTTTTTCATTGGTGTACAGTCGACTCCGCTTAACTGAAACGGCAATTTGCCACCAATTTTATTCCACTTAAGAGGTTTTTTTTAGTATAATTCTTTAATTTCGGATGTAATAATTTTTTCTGCTAACCGGGTTTTTTCGTGGTGGTTCGAGTGGTCGCCGTGGCTGTGGTGCTTAGTGCGTTGGACTACTACGCAATGCTGCCCGAGTTCAATCCCAGTCTGGGTCTAACACGTAAAGAGTTTCTCCACGGTGCCACCTCTTTCGAGTGTCTGACAAGCATCAAAAAGTATCATTTGTCAATAAGCTTCTAAACTCGCCGTTCGGAGTCGGCAAAAAACTGTTCCATTCGTGCAAAAATATAACACGCACACATAAATGGTTGCGATAAGCAGGCCCAGGTTCACCTCGAGCAGTAGCGCCAACTCAGAAACCGGGTTTTTTTCAGTTAAGCGTAGTTTAGATAAGCGGAGTCGACTGACAAGGAAATGATATAGCAATATTTTAACGAAATTTAGCATTTTTTTTTTTAATTTAATCGTGTAATATCAAAAGATAAAACATTATATTATGTATGTACCTTAATACGTCTTACCCTCTCTTTTTATCAAACAAACATTTTTTAAATTCAACTATTTTAAGACGGGTGTCTTAAAAAACTAATTTGTGTTCAAGAAGTTAATTGTCGGTTAATATTTGACCCTCTGACAATGGTTAATTTATTTGCTTTTTGTAGCAGCTGCTTTTAATTTGCATTTTCATATAAGTTACACTAACCGATAAACAGCACAAGACAGGACAGAGTGGAAACTATTAACCCTTTATTGCATGGTATATCATATATGATATGCTCTAGTAAATTAGCATTTTCCACCCGTTCAAAAAGAAAATTTCCAACTGTCGGAGCGTAATAACCTAAGTATGATATTACACTTTGGATTTAACCGCCATCAGCAGATTTCTTTTGATTAAAAATACGGTTATTTTTCAAAAATTTGGTTGCGGGGGCAACGTGTGTGCGTGTGTGTGCATTTTTGCTATTTTAAATATTTTATTTTGTGATTATTTTTAATAAATTACAGAATGTCAGCACAAAACTTTTATTGCTATTCTGTGAAAATATTGTTATATTTTCAATTTGTTTAAATTTTAAGTTTAAAAAAGAGACAGTTGAAAAGATAATGGCCTTTTAAATTTTACAAAATCTATAGATATAGCTCAATATCTCGAAAACGCTTCAATATTTTTTAAAAATTTGGCCATTTTTGAAATCACTGCAACGAAATACATCTAAAAGAATGTGTTTCAAACAATTAAAAAAAAATCATGCATTAAAGGGTTAAAGAGGCCTACGTCTGACGTTGGACAAGACAGACATGGGGTCTGTTCCCGTACCTGTCCAAAACAGCCGAAATCAGTCAAATCCTGTTCCCGTACGAAGACTTTTCATATGTTTTGACAGAAGAGAATGTAGTTTTCGGCTGTTTTCGGCTGTTTGCAACAGTACGGGAACAGACCTATGATGAACCGATAAAATAAAAAAATATAAAACTTAAGGAAATAAATTAAAACCAGACATTAAAATTAAAACAACCCTGGATTGAATAAATTTTTCAGTAAAATTTAACTGAATTCATCCATTCACATCGACTGAACGCACAATTCCGCTGTGAATGCATCCACTTTGTTAACTTGCACATTTGCTAAAGCCATTCATCTGTCAAATTTGTGCTGTGTTGTTTCGTCAAGAATATTCGCCGGAATTTTACTCACATTTTTTTTTTTATACAGAAACAAAGAAATACTTTTGGTAGAATTAAAATATTCCTTTTAAGTTTTCCTCCAACTTATCCCACAAATATTTTTTTCAGAATAATGGATCGCCTACTGCGTTTAGGAGGCGCTATGCCCCAGGCCCCACCACCAACAGATGCCCCAGTTGTGGATACCGCTGAACAGGTCTACATTTCATCACTAGCCTTGTTAAAAATGCTTAAACATGGGCGTGCTGGAGTCCCCATGGAGGTCATGGGTTTGATGTTAGGTGAATTTGTCGATGATTACACCGTACAGGTAATTGATGTATTTGCCATGCCCCAAACGGGTACCGGAGTCTCAGTCGAGGCTGTCGATCCAGTTTTCCAAGCGAAAATGTTAGACATGCTGAAACAAACTGGTCGCCCCGAGATGGTCGTCGGTTGGTACCATTCGCATCCTGGTTTCGGATGCTGGTTATCCGGAGTAGATATAAATACTCAACAATCGTTCGAGGCTCTCAGTGAGCGCGCCGTGGCTGTGGTTGTTGACCCCATCCAGTCGGTAAAGGGGAAAGTAGTGATTGATGCATTCCGTCTTATTAACCCGAATATGTTGGTACTGGGCCAAGAGCCACGACAAACAACTTCGAATCTGGGGCATTTGCAAAAACCTTCGGTGCAAGCTTTAATCCATGGTCTGAATCGGCATTACTACTCGATAAGCATTAATTACAGGAAGCACGAGCTCGAACAGAAAATGCTGCTCAATTTGCACAAAAAATCATGGATGGATGGTTTGACTCTGGCCGATTACAATGAGCATTCATCCATCAATGAGAGTACAGTGCAAGAAATGTTGGAATTGGCAAAGAATTACAATAAGGTAAGTCTTTGATTGGTACTTGTAAGTAAGATTTTATTGTGAATATCTGTTATAGGCCCTGGAAGATGAGGAGAAAATGACACCCGAACAGTTGGCCATCAAGAACGTTGGCAAACAAGATCCTAAACGTCATCTCGAAGAGAAGGTCGACAAGGTTATGCAGAACAATATAGTCCAATGTTTAGGAGCTATGCTCGATACCATAGTGTTTAAATAATTCGTGTCCTTTTTTCCACTTAAGATTCAATTTATATTTATAAATACTTTTCTAACATGAAATTCACTTACCGATCCTGCATTCAAGTAAAATTAAATCAGAGCTAATATGAAGGATTTGTTGTTTTAAAAATAATTTGGTTAACGCAAATATATACACAAAGAACTGCTATGTTGGAGAAATATTTTCGTTGTTTTATTCTGTGAGTCATGCGTGTAGCGTGTCGTAAGGAGAACAAGTCTTAGTAAACAATTTAAACGTGGTGTTTAATTCACGTCTATCACAGAATCCGTCGTACTCGGGATTTTGCTACGAAAACCGAAAGAACTATCACAGAATCCGTCGTAGTGGAATCCGAATGTGCATTGCCGCACTTAACGTACGAAACGTTCTACGAAATTCGAAAATCGTAGCAAAAATTTCCACTACGACGGATTTTGTGATAGTTCTTTCGGGGTTCGTAGCAAAATTCCGAGTCCGACGGATTCTGTTATAGACGTGATTGTTTATGTTTAATGTTACAATTTTTCTATTTGTAGAGTATTATCACGAGAACCTTAGAACAAAACAGTATCCAAGAACCAATCCAAACAAACATAATTTACTCGCGCTGTACTAAGATCGTCATTCCCCATCTGGTATCGTAATGTTTCCGTGATTAATGTGCAGCTACTTTGCAAAGGCCATTTGTTAGTAATTCATTTCCACTAAAACACCATCAGAATACGTACGATAAGTAACGAAAACTAATTAAATTAATTCGTATCTCAATTCTTAATGTATTTCCGGTAGTTGAAGTGTTTGAACCTTATCTGGAACTTTACTTATCGCGTTTCATTTCCGATCGACCCTATCTACAATACTTTAGTCTGGCATCACCTAAAAATTATCTCCATGCCAACTGTCAAAACGGAAACTCAAAACAGCTGAGGCAAACAATTTTAATTCCCTCATTTAATTAATAGAATTTGTTTAGAGTACCTAAGATAAGGGGCAGTTGTTGAAAATTATTAAATAAAAGCGTTCTTTTTACATGCTGCTCGGATCTCGCGCTTCACGCAACGCTTCAAGTGGTCAACAAATAGCCATATAGTAAAAATGACTTCAGAAAGTCTTATCGCTTTGCTGAGAAAATAAACTTTTTTTATGTACATATTACATTGCTAGTTGCCCTAATTTTTGTAAAAATCTATAAAAAAAATAATTTTAAAAAATGGGCGGAATAGTATGGCGGGAGCTATTCCCAACGAAGCTAACATGTGTGATTTTTATATTTTACATGTCATTATTTATTAGCCAAGGTAAGTACTAATGCAAGTGGAAAGCAGCAAACCTTGACACACATCTATACTGTCTTTCAGGTATCTTGGTGACCGCATCACAAGAATCAAACAATTCATATAGTTATAATACCGTGACCGTTGTACTCTTAACAGAGGTGTTAAAATTAATTGTTTCCACCGCACTCTATTGCAGGCAGTAAGTTTGAAATTATTTCTGCCACTTAAATTGATAATCTTAGCTAATTGGCATTTTATTTTGCAGAAATACAATTCAATCATTGGTGCAAGATGTTAAGAAACATTCCAATGTGATGATGTTATACTTTGTGCCGGCATTTCTTTATTGCCTGTACAATAATTTAGCATTTGTTAATCTGTCTACATTCGATCCCACAACCTATTATCTACTTTTACAGCTTAGAGTAGTTATTACTGGTGTATTATTTCAGGTAGGTACATGCTTATTTTCTATAAACAAATGTAGATACATATCTAGTGAAGTAATAATTGATGTTTTCAAAGTTATCAAATTTATCTTATCGTTCATGATTGACATATGTTTTGCTTTAAAAATCAATTAAACAGTTGATGGCATATTGACTCACTTTCTAACTACAAAATCCAGTTATCAGAGCATTTTGAAGGCTGGATTGTGTAAAACACATCTACTAAGTGTTGCGAATCTTTTGTTAAAAAAAACAACTGAATCAAATTATTGAAAGAATAGAAACGTATGCTGTCCGGGTCCAACACCAACGAACACCTACAGTGCCTCACAAGCATTTAAGAGTATCATTTGTTGTGAGGAGCTTCTCAAATATCAACTCGCCGTTCGGAGGCCGCAAAACACTGTAGGTCCCTTTCATTCGTGCAAAAATATCACATAACATACACACACATGGTTGCAAGATATGCTCGGTACTCCATAGGATTGCTGATGCCTAATATTGATTTATTTATTTATACAAACATTTCGGTAGTTGCAACTTTGGGGCTTATACAAATCAGCACCTGTAAAGATTTGACATGAGTCCAATATTCGCCGTGGGTAAAGAACGTAAAAAGTGAGAATATACCATGAGTCACTCGCCACCATTATGGACCGTTGATGAAATAGTTATTTGCATGAGCTAGAATAGAGACCCTTAAAGAAGGTCAGAAGAAATTGGCCCGCCTCTTTGCTATCCGAAGTAATCTTTAACGCTGCTCTTTCAAAAATGCCATAAATTCATAAGTTCATAAAACAGTGCGATGATACGCAGACAGGCTCACATACCTGTACAAATTAGGTAATTGCCGCGCATCTCTAAACGAGATATCGAGCAGATGCTTGCTCAGGCTGTGCTGGGTTCCTGGTCATAGCGATATACCAGGTAACTGTGAAGCAGACGAGCTAGCCAGAAAAGGTACAAAACGTTTTTATTACGGAAAGTGAACCCCATGTACCAATAAAACACAAAATCTCCACACAAGCTCTACAACAGGCTTATGAAAGATGGCGTAATCTTGACATGTGTATCTGCGCCAGACAGACTTGGCCACCAACGTAACCAACGTAAGACTTGCAGCCTGCTAAAAATCAGCAGAGCACATATCGGCGTAATAGTTGGCGTATTGACAGGTCATTGCGCAATAGGCAGACATGCCAACAGGTTAGGAACCCTCGCCAATGACTCCTGCCACAGCAGCATGGGTGAGGAGGAGGAATCCCCCTATCACCTACTATGCATTCGATATTCTGGGAGAATACTTCTTTATAGACCTTCAAGATATTTCCTCAACGGATGTCAATAAAATATGGTAATTCATTTTACTCTCAAAATGGTTCATGGAGTTTTGATAAAAGTCGGCTCACGTGGCAACACATTGGACCTACTTTGGTCTAAGTGAATCCGACCGATTACGGTGGATATGGAAAGCCACTCAACCTAACCTAGGTGATTGATTAAATCCTCGTTATTTGTGCAGAGTAACGGCGACACCAAACTAAACTGATAAAAAATGCTCACGATAAACAATTTCAAGTGTAGGAATCTTATGCATAGGCTAACGGTCTAATGTAGCCTCGACTAATACCAATATACATACAACAATGCCCCATTTGTTACCTAGAACGGTACTATGAAACAACAGATCATCAATCTCAACTTCAAAATACAGTTTCTTTGCTTATAAACAAAAACAAAATATCTCTTTCACTTATCAAAGAAAACATTGTATCTTCCTTTCAGATAATATTTAAAAAATACCTAACACAACGGCAATGGCTGTCTCTCATTCTGCTGACTTTCGGATGCATGCTGAAGCAGTTCAATTTTAATACAGAAGATTCATCTCAACCCACAGGCTTTCAAAACAGTACAATCATTGCAAATCCAAATACTGGAGCAACATCGAAAATAACCGGGAAAAATATCACCGGCTTTGACTTTAGCATAAGTGCCGTTTGGATTCTAACACAGACAGTGTGCTCCTGTTTAGCAGGCGTCTACAATGAATACCTTCTAAAGGACAAGGGAGCCGATGTGAACATCTTCGTACAGAATGTATTTATGTACTTCGATTCAATTGCTTGTAACGCCGGTATTCTAATCTTACGCGGAGAGCTCTTCGATGCCTTCACCATGGCGAATCTGCAATCGGTGTTCCGGTTCAATGTGCTTGTGATAATCGTCAATAACGCAGCCATAGGGATTGTGACGAGTTTCTTTTTGAAATATATGAATTCAATACTAAAAACCTTTGCCAGCGCTTTAGAGCTATTATTCACCGCCGTGCTATGCTATTTCCTCTTTGCAATACCAATCTATATCAACACCGCTCTAGCAATTGCCGTGGTTTCCTTCGCCATTTATTTATATTCACAAAGTCCTGTCGTAAACTTGGGTAAACTGCGGACGCAAAGTGTGTCGACGGCAAGTCGGAAACTTCTAGACCCAGATACGGATCTAGAGATGGAAGAAGTTTAGCTTAAGATATTTTATATATTTATTATGCCGTCACCTAGAAATATTACGAATAAAAAACAATTTTTTTTAGAAAAAAAAAAGTTTTATTACGGATAGCACTAAAATAAATGTTGCACTGTGTAGTAGGGCATAGTAGTTTCTGAAGATTTATCAAGCAGTTTCTTTCCGGAAGGATTTCTCGTAATCACAGTTATGATAAAGGTGACGTTCCCTACAGGTCTCGAGGTGTTTCTGCATAGTGCCAACCGGAACTAGGTGACACGCATTATAAATGCATATTTCTAAAGGAGGTCCACGGTAATTCTTTTGGCACTTGAGAATGTGACCAGGCATCCTGAAGTTTATGATTCTATGTTCACTATTAAAGGGACATACAGACATATCTTTGTTCATCTGGAAAAACGAAGAGTTTTAGGTATCTGTATCAATGTGACACAAATAAACTCTGATTACCTTGTGCCTTAATTTAACTTGTAAATTGAACTTAACAATAAACGTGTATGTAAACAAATTTATTTACCAAATGAGAACTATCAACTATGCGAATAACCGCTTGGTAACCAAAATTCCAAATCGTTGTTTAGTTTTAGCTGTCAGCCAAGACAAATATCGGTTTGTTCGATTAAGATATTCATGGAAATGGAACGTAAGCTTTGTTCGATGTCCTCAGCCATAGAGCGCACTAGCAAGTATATTTTTCCTCTTCGAAGATTGCCTACCTTGTCGTGGTGAAGAGGCTTATGTAGTAAGTTGATTCCTTAAAGCTATGATGGCATGTGCGACGCTCTCCTACAGTTGAGTGTCCCGAGCTGTTGTAGTGTAGGAAGAGACGACTACAACTAAGAGGTAATCACTAGAGGAAAAACTAGTTTAAAAATCACAAAAAACATGGATAAAGGCGGAAAACAAAAGACGGAAAAACGGGTGGGGATATACACCCAAAAGTCGGTAGAAGCCACGGCTACCGGCGATAGCTTGGCATTGGAAAGTGTCAAGTCGCCAGTGGATCCTATTAAAGAAGCGGTAGTCGCTGAAAACCCCATGATTCCTGACTCTGTGCTTGAACCGTTGGATGTAGCTGAGGTCTCAGTTAAACTGGGAACTCCCTCGGCTTGTTCTAGCGGGGAAAGCGAAGTCCAAAAGGTGGGGACTCCTGAAAGGAAGGGTTCGGGTACGGTCAACGTATCCTTGAGCTCTTCCAAACTGAAAGTTCCACCGGGGGATCATGGGAAAAGAGGAACGACGGAGAAGAGGGCGAATAAAAAAGCCCGAAAGTCGGTAGTTACCACGGCTACCGGTGTTGGCTTGGCATTGGATAATGCCAGGTCGCCAGTGGAGCTCAATAAGGCAGCGGTAGTCGCTGCTGTGAGTTTTAAATCGAAGCTCGAACCACTAGAGGCTGGACGCTCATCACTGAGATGTTCCTTGGCCTATTCTAGTGGGGACAGCAAAAAAACACAGGTTCTGTCATCGAACATGGAGGGTTCGGCTACCAAATCGGCAGCATTGAGCTCATCAGACCCGGTGACTGAACTTGTAACTGCCGCCACGCCTAGCAGTGGAAATGGAAGTGATGGTCACATGCTGAAGCGACCACGGGCTACCCTGTCTAGCACGCAGAGTGACTCATCCATCCAGACACCCACCATAGGTCAAAGCGGCGTTAGGAGGCAACTCAAAAAGTTGTCGCTTAACGAAGCTCGGGTACTACCACCTTCCTCTTCTTCAGACTCAGAGGCTTCCGAGTCCGATACACATTGTGCAGAAGGAAACGTTGAGGTCAAAGGGGCAAAAGAGAAGAGAAAACGGAAGAAGGGGGCATGGCGCAAAAAGAAGCGAGCGAGAGACCGTCTTGGTAACAAGGAGGCCAAAGAAGCGGAGCTAACGCTCGGCACAGAGGCTACCAAGTTGGCGGACTCGGTCCCTAAGAGCTCAAGTCTTGCAGCTCCTAAAGAACCTTCGGCTTCTACTGGATCAGTCTCGGCTGAGAAGGAAGTTGCTGCGGGAAGGGGTGGTAAGCCATCGGAGACTACATCTCATGTAGTAAAAGGTGGCAAGAGAACCGGAACCAGTCAAACTGGCGAAAGAACTCACCCCCCGAAAAAACGATTCGTCGACTCGGCATTGCTAGGACTGCGGTTGTCAGTGGTTTTTGCGAATGACCACATGCGAAAATTCACTGCAGAACACATCAGCAGTCTTGACAAGGCCTTGAATGACGCAATCTTAAGTCGGGTAAAGGAAGGCGGATGTCCTATATTTGAGCGCATCGTCAAAAGTGGTGGAGGATTTATTCTCTGCTGCGCTGATGAAGCCACAAATCAATGGATCAAAGCTGAATTTGCTCGCATCTTCCCGAAATTAGAGGAGCAGGACCTCAAAGTCTTGCACCCATCTGAGATTAGGGGCTACATTAAGATGAAGGTCTTCGTCCCGGATGCAAGTCTGGATCAAGGAACCTTCATCGCGCTCCTTAAGGGCCAAAACCCGGGTCTGCTTACCGAAAGGTGGAAAGTTTACCATTCTAGTGCAAACAAAGATGGTAAGCTCTACACCATTGGTATAGATGAGGACTCAGTGGAGGCTCTTGAGAGGCGTAACCTCCAGCCGTACTTCTTGGCCAACAGGCTTACTTGTAAGCTTGAAAAAAGCGCTAGGAAAAAAGCTGGGACCTCTAATGATGTTTAGCACCATGGCTAACACATCTCTAGAGGTCATTCAGATTAACTTGCAGCACTCCAAGGCGGCTTCACATCTATTGTGTAGGCGTCTTGGTAAAATGCAGACAGGCGTATGCCTCATACAAGAACCTTATGTGTACAAGGGGACGGTAAGGGGCATCGCTGAAGCACCAGGTGCGACTTTCGTCAAACTAGGAACACTGAAACCTCGTACGTGCGTCTTTGTTGCTAAAGGCTATGATGCAAGTCTACTGCCTGAATACAGTTCCCAAGACTGTACTGCGATCAAGATTAGCTATAAAAGAGGTGGCAACAGCACAGAAGTCCTTATGGCTTCGGTGTACTTGCCCTACGACTCCATCTCGCCACCCCCCTCGGCAGAGATGATGGGGCTTGTTGAATATGCTCGGCAAGCTAACAAACGGTTGATAATCGGTATGGATGCAAATGCACATAACTGCGTTTGGGGAAGTACTGATACAAACGTGAGAGGAATAACTCTCTTAAACTACTTCGCAGCCTCCCATCTTGAGATACTTAATCTAGGGACCGATCCTACCTTCGTCACTCGACAAAGAAGGCAAGTTATCGATCTTACCGTTGCCTCGGCAAATGCGGTGGACATGGTTACTCGACGGAGAGTTCTCAAAGAAGAATCGGCTTCTGATCATAGATACGTGGCCTTCAATTTGGCTGCGGATCAACCGGTCAAAGCCACCACCAGAAATGTGCGCCGCACGAACTGGGACGCCTATGCCTCAGCGCTGCAGGATCAATTGGGGCAGACTCCAATGCGAATCCACGACAGCGTTGCACTTGACATAGCGGTTGATACCCTACAGAGCGGTATTATAACAGCATTCCACGAATCCTGTCCTGAAAAAGAGGTCGGCGGTGCAAAACCAACTCGTTGGTGGAACACAAAGCTAGCCACGATCAGGAAGAAAGTGCGGAAGCTGTTTAATCGAGCCATGAAAACTGGCAGCACGGTTGATTGGAACTCTCATGCCGACGCGCAGAGAGAATACAAACGACAAGTCAAAAGGGCCAAGCTCACATCTTGGCGAAATTTCTGTGGGGAGCTAAAGGATGTAAGTGCCATTTCGCGACTGCAAAGAGTTCTCTTTGCGGACCCAAATGCCAAACTTGACACCTTGCGCTATCCCGATGGTCGTTTCACTACCTCAAAAGAGGAAACCCTACAATTGTTAATGGGGACTCACTTTCCTGGATGCAGCGATGCTGACGAGGAGAGTCATAATCCATACAAAAGCAGGCCCACTAGTGATCAATGGAGGTCAGCGGTGAGCACTGTAACGAGAGAAAAGGTAAGAACCATCATTCTATCCTTCTCACCTTACAAATCGCCCGGACCAGATGGTATTTATCCAATACTCCTTCAAAGGGGAATCGATACAATACTACTGTTTCTCACTAGGATCTACCGAGCAAGTATTGCTCTAGGCTATGTCCCTCTATCTTGGAGGAGGGCCAAGGCTGTCTTCATCCCCAAGCCGGGTAAGCCAGCCTATGATCTTCCAAAAAGTTTCAGGACTATCAGCCTTTCTTCCTTCCTTCTGAAGGGCCTTGAAAAATTGATTGACGTGCAGCTTAAGATAGGAACGCTAAGTGTAGCGCCAATCCATGATAGCCAGCATGCCTATCAAAGAGGCAAGTCGACGGAGACAGCGCTGGTGGAGCTGACAGGAAGGGTGCAACGCGCTCTCGACCGGAAGCACTATAGCCTCGCTGTATTCCTCGATATTGAGGGAGCTTTCGATAATCCCACCTTTGAAATGATTGAATCTGCACTAAGATCAAAAGGAATTGACCCGACACTCATCGGTTGGATCCTAGCGATGCTTAAGAGCAGATCAACAACAGCTTCATTAGGTAGTTACTCCAAGACAGTGCAAGCTGTAAAAGGCTTTGCGCAAGGTGGAGTCCTGTCGACCACATTGTGGAACCTCTTAGTTGACTCCTTACTGAGAAGACTTAACGAGGGAGGATATCCAACAATTGGATTCGCTGATGATGAATGCATCATCGTCAGTGGTAGCAACTTACCAGCACTCTGTGAGCGGATGCAATCCGCTCTTAGCATTGTTGGAGCATGGTGCCGTGAGCAGTCACTATCGGTCAATCCCACCAAGACCGAGATGATGCTGTTCACAAACAAAAGGAAGTTGCCTCCTATAAGATGGCCTACGTTCCTGGGCACCCAGCTTAAACCTTCTAGTACGGTGAAATACTTGGGTATCCTGTTGGACCCAAAACTAACCTTCCTAGACCACTTGGTTGCAAGAACAACTAAGGCCACCAACATACTCTGGCAATGCCGTAGAATGTTCAATAGATCATGGGGGCTTAGCCCAAAAATGGTCTACTGGATTTATACGAGTATAGTCAGGCCATATGTCGTATATGGCTCGATAGCTTGGTGGTACAAAGCGAAGCCTCTCAAACGTTGCCTTGAAAAACTTCAGCACCTAGCGTGCATTAGTATTACCGGGGCCATGAGAGGGACACCCACCGCCACCATTGAGATCCTTCTTGCCTTGCCTCCACTGCATATCTTCATTGAAAACGAAGCTAGAAAAGCAGTATACCGCATAGGTGTGCTTCTTGGAAGGCGAGTTACCTTCAGTGAAGGTAGTAGAGGTAGCAGGGTGGGGGAGCTTCTCGATTTAGTACCAGGAGCCTTGGGGGGAGCTCTGGACACCATAAGCTCCAAATACAATTTCGGGCGAAGGTTCCAATGTCTCCTTCCAGATCGCTCTGAATGGAACAGCGGAGGTTGGTCTGGTTTCCCATCAGGTAGTATAGTCTTCTATACGGACGGGTCCTTAATGGATGAGCTCTCCGGAGCAGGTGTCTACTCAGAAGAATGCCACGTTGAGCAATCTATTCCACTGGGTAGATTTACAACTGTCTTTCAGGCAGAGGTGTATGCTATCGCTACTACAGCGCACATTGCACTTAACAAGAGGTGGAAATCCAAGTCCATCTACATCTGCTCTGATAGTCAAGCAGCTATCAAAGCCTGTTCAGCAGCGTTGATCAACTCAAAAATTGTTGAGGAAGCTGTCAACAAACTGAATCAGCTTGGGCGATGTAATAAGATCACACTGGTCTGGGTCCCGGGACATTCTGACATCCCGGGAAACGATAAAGCTGATGCTCTGGCTAGAGCTGGATCAGCGACCCCTTTTATCGGTCCTCAGCCTGTTATTGGCTGCAGTTCAGCTTATGCTAAAAACGAGCTTCTTGAACTGCTGCGACTACAGCATTACAACCATTGGCATGAACTTAGGTCATGCAGACAGGCCAAAATGTTAGTAGACGCGCCCAGGGCAAACAGAACTAAGTTTCTGTTACACATTCGTAGAAATGACCTCAAAATCCTCACAGGACTGGTCACTGGGTTCACTCCCTTAAACGAGCATCTGAACAAAATTGGAATCAGAAGCTCGGGCCTCTGCGAGATGTGCCTGGAAGAAGATGAGACAGCTGAGCACTTCATTGGCGAGTGTCCGGCCTTTGCTCGAATCAGAAAGGCCACTCTAGGCAACTACGTCCTACGGGACGTTGATCTACTGGAGCTCAATCTTGCCCTATTGCTTCGCTTTGCGAAAGCGACGGGCAGATTTAGATCGACATATAGCTCAGCAACAAATCGCTAATTCAGCGAATGGGGTGGTACTTCACCAAAGTACAATGGGCCTACAGGTCTACGTGCTTGTTGTCTCTAAGGAGACAACCCCCTTCCAAATACAATACAATACAAGTATATTTTCGTGGTTTTTAAAAAAAGGCACATACATCGATGTATGTTTATGATGGTTGATGGCACTTAAACCGCCAGTTTCCTCAAAGCATTTTATTACCCTGTAAAATTTAAGAACGAGTCTATGGTTGCTAAAGAAGTAGGAGCTGAAAAAGTAGTAAAACTATAAGAAATAATGAGTTATTATTACACGCTTTATTAAGAACGCATCTGCTCAATGTGCAGTTAACAATTTATATATAGTTTTTAATTTTACAATGTTTTACTTGAAGTTGGTTCCGGTTCATAACCGACCCGCCGATGTCTGAAGGGAAAACTGCATTACCTACTTAAGTTGGGTGTGCAATGAATAATTTTTATTTTTAAACGTTTACAGAGCCTAAAATGTTCTTGGGACTACGTGTTATATCCTGACACTCACACAGAATATGTGTGATATCCTCTGCTACACCGAGATCATTACAAAAGGTCGGTTCGCGTACTTTTTGCACTAAAATTCTCTCAAACCCAGAAAAATCACGAAAAAGTAATCGAACGCATTAAGCACCAACAAATGAAGAACAGGTCCGTTCGCGTACCCTCCCAAAACAACGAAAAATAAATAAAATTTTTGCGTACGTGAACGCATTTTCGTTGTTTTTCGTAGAAGAGAGTGCTCACGAGAGAATAAGAAATTTCCCCATGCTACGAATTTTAGTCCAAGAAATTTCTTTCGGGTATATTATGAAAACAGTCTTTTGTGGATAAAGAGTGCGTTAAAGGCTATCCTAATTCTTTCCTGTATGTTCCAGTTCCGGTTTAGTTTCCTATCCAGAATAATGCCAAGATATTTCGCATGCTCTGCGAGCGTTGGCTCAACCCTGTTAATTTTCGGGAGCTTGACAGGCGAAGAAAACTAGTTCCCTTTGTGGAGGACTGATTTTCAGTCCACACCTTTTAGCCCATTTACCAGTGGTGGCTAATGCCGCCTCCATCATTTCGCTCAGTGTATTAAGGAATTTGCCGTTAACTATAATAAAAACATCATCCACATAAGCAGTGGCGTTGATACCCGGTTGTAGTGGTACCTCCTCGTCTCTTGAAGAATTGGGCATTCTCGTAGAAAGTGATATGTATCTGTATCACGCCATGTATCACGCCAGTTAGAGGTAACTTATCCTAAATTATCCTCGAGTCTTGAAGATAAGCCTTTTTTGGTTTATTCTGATAGATTCGTGAAAGTAGTTCAACTACACCACAATGGCTTAATTGCTTGTAAATTAAGCTACTCGTTGAACACGCTGCTCTCTCCATAAATCCTTGTTTAACCTTCTCACTCAGCTTACGCGAAATGTCATCTAGGGCCACAATCCAGCTGGATCTATCTTCCCATCTTAAGGACAACTCAACTCCTAGTTCCTCGCTCGTTTGCTGCCACTTCCGGAAAAAGTTCGCTTTCCTGGTGATAAGGTATCGGAGGACCACTTTTGGAAGTCGATGATCAGTAAGCTTGGTGATTCTTAAAAAATACTTGAAATGGAGCCTAACCGTGAATAGTCGTAGGAGAGGTAGGCCGGTCTCGACGTGGAGCATGTATGTTTGTGTGTTTATTGGAAGCCTAAAGCTTGAGGAAGAATCTTTGCAGCTCTTCAACTTGTTCGTACTCTTCGTGTCCCTATATCTTACACATTAGGGATCATACAGTTGATTCGAATAGCTTGTAATTTTAATTGACTGGTACATCTTTCCGACTGAGAACATTTGTAAATGCTGTCAAAGTGCAATGAGCAGTTAAAATACATCTGCATCAACATAACAATAAATTACGGGCTCTCATTTCTGACGAATTCTAAAACCAACTACATATTGTCTTCCATTACCAGTTTGTTTGTATCAGGACTATCAGGAGATCCTTAACTTAATCACAAGATCTAAATTCTAAACGATTAGGAATGGCAGGAGACATTGCAGTTAAACAAAAGTCAGGGCATGTCCTAATGGAAAAAAAAACTTCAATTTATTTAACAAATTTACTACGAAAATAATAGTAAAAACTATAGAACTTTATGCTTATCGTACACCATCATCCCATATCTGTGAGATGCTGTCAATCACTGTTTGTGGTGTCGACAGCTTATGACGCATAAAATGCCCTTGTATCTGTGCTGGACTTACTGGTTTGTTTACGGCTAACACTTTTGTTGCAAACTCAGATGATGCTTTTGATTCGTGTACCGCAGGATCACCTTTGTAGAACCGATTAAACATTTCTTCTAACTGATGTGCTCCACAATAGCCAACGTATTCCTTTAGATCGACACGGCCAGGGCGAATCAGAGCCGGATCCAGTCTATCCAGGTAGTTTGTTGTCATAAAAACGATTCTCGCTTCAGTAGATGCTACACCATCGAGACAGTTTAAAAGACCGCTAAAAGTCACTCGGTTTAGTCCTTCAAAGGCAGACTTTTGCTGCGAAGATTCCTCTCGTGAAATGAACGCAGCATCAATGTCCTCCAGAAGAATGATTGACTGCTCTGGAGCAACGTTCAAAAGATGATTCAATCGATCGTCTGTGAGACCCCGCTCGGACAAATTCAACAAACAGATTCCATACTCCAGCTCTCCAGCTAAGGCAGTTATAAAACTTGATTTTCCACATCCAGGTGGACCATGGAGAAGATATCCCCTTCGATATGGAATCCCGCGGTCAGTGTACCATCTTGGATTCGCAATGAATTCTCTGCAGTCCTTAACGATTTTTGCTGCAATACCATAATCAAGCACTACCGATTGCAATGGCCGACGTTTACGGGGATGACCAAAGGGTCGCCACTCAGCTCCCATAGCAGTGTACATAATGGTCTTACCTTCATTACCTTTTAAGGCCAATTGGCGAGCTTCCTCGAGTATATTAAAATAAAGATTGCGATCTCTTCCGAAAGCGGTCAGCGTAACAGTTTCAAATGGCAGTCCCATGTGTAAATCCAATGTTTGTTGCTCCCTAGTTCTTTCTACCTTTATCCAAACTCCTCGATAACGCATCAAATGCGTTCCGATACTAGGTATAAAGTCGTAGTTGGTGCATATTTGTCCAGATTCTTTTTGTGCAAATGTAGTCTCCACACTTAAGTGTTGCGTTTTTGTTGCACCTTTTAAAGTTATCCATTGCAGTACCCACTGATAGGATTTGTCACGGCATGGAACTTCCAAAGTTATCATCAAGTGTCTTCGAAATAGAATAAGTGCTCCTTGCAGACCTTTACGAAGAATGGCAGCACCAGCGCCAAGTCCAAATAATCCAAAACCAGCGCCAAAATAGGGATTTGTTGAGAGGCCATCTAGAATATCGGTGATAGGCATCGCGATTAACGATTTTAATTAATTACTTCAATGAAGAAAATATTTTGAATTCGTTTAGTAAAGGAAAAAATAATATAACGTAACTACCGCATACTAAACAGCTGACTTACTTATTTTAGTACATGTCTAGTAGGACGATGACAGTTGACATTCTTATGGACTGTTTGATTTTAGGAAAAGATGACTAGAACTGAAGGTGGAACTGCATATTGGATTTGATTTTAAGGCCGTGTGCCAATTGCGTTAAAATTGTATCCACTAGATAGTAGACACTAGTTTGGTGAATATAGACTTTAAAAAATCAGACGGCTCTGGAGCTGCATAAAAATGTACCCAGTAGCTAATATTTGACATTTGTATATACCCATGAAGGGATGAGAGAGACGACGAGAACTTTGTGTTTGTTTCGGTTTTCCCAATCGATTGTCGGTGGACAAATGTAGTGCACTAGTCTTCACATACGATGGGAGAACTACCCATCGTGAAACTTATGTTAAAACCTGTTCAGCATTTTTTTTTTATAAACAAAGTAATTCATATAAAAAGCCTAGAAAACGTGGAGATAAAGCTGAAAATACACGATAGGTACAATCATTGTACGACGGTCGTATACAATATGCGGCTGTATGTAAGTATAAATTGTGGTATAAATTTCATTTACGTTTGTGATTTTGTCGGTGAATGTGTATGGGATGTCCATAGCAAAGAGTTCAGTAACAAATGTTTACGAGAAGATGCCTTTGAAAAATTAAAGGAAAAGTGTTCATAATCACTCAACGACAGTTGAAAAATGAATGAAACAAAATTCTGGTTTTATGGAAATCGCACGCAAATTGTATAGTGTGTGTCCTACATACGAATGAAAACAATCTCCAGTAAAGAAACTGACAGCACACCCAGTTGACAGTTTTGATGTGTAAACATTTTAGCACTTGGTATGGGCAAATCTTTCGCCGTCGTCCTTCACGCATAATCAAACTTAGTATTAGTGCGTTCTCTGTATACGATGCTCCTATACGATTCTCATTGCGATTCCTATCACATAAGCGGGGTTCACATTGAACGATTTGTTTGACACACATCATTTCTGATAAGATGTTGAACTGTGAACATGGGGCGGGTATTTTATTTACTTCATTAATTGCAGCATTATCGTCTTGGAATTCCAAATCAATAGTAGATAATCCTTCCATTTCTGTTTCCTGCTCTTTTTGGAAGTTTAAATCTTTAAAATACGAACAATTTCAAATCATTTTGTCCGCGCTCGACACTATATTTTCGATGTTTACCCATTGAATACACAAAAAAATAAAAATATGACCTGAAGTTTGACAACAAGCGTTCACATTGAACGATATGTGTGTCAAGCATGGCAAAAAGTTGAAAAATTTGAAAAACCATACGATAAGTTGGACGACTTGTTTGAACGCCGTTCGAATTGAACGATTTGGTAGGTCGTCAAACAAGTGTGTCAAACAAATCGTTCCATGTGAACCCCGCTATAGACGCTGGTCACATCAGCCCGTAACGTAAGAGAACTGTCATGCAGCTGTTGTGTTCCTAAATTTTATCTCAAACAAACGCATCTTCTGCGTCAACCATGAAACAGCTGGGCTGACTTGTGTGTAGAAGTTGTGGTTCAAGATTTTGTTGTAAAACCGGGAAGTTTTTAAATTGTAGAAAAACCCCTTAAAAAGGTATCTTATCTATTAAGATATTTATTTGTCGCCTAATCATACATTGCTTTACAATTTAAAATCAAAATATTGCATAGGCTTCATGATGTTTAAAACTCTAAACTTGCTTTAGACATTTTACCGGCAAGAAGTTAGGAAGGTTCCTAAAGTGCGCCAATTTGGGCACTAAACATCGCAATCCAATTAAATGAATATAGTCCATCAAATATAAGCGACAAAATGATGAAAATAGTTGCACTCAATGAATCCGAAAGCGAAGAAGAGAATTCGGATGAAAATGTGGTCACTAATGAAGCTCAGGTTTGTTGTTGATTATCTTGTACGCATATCAAGTATCTGCTAAACAAATAACTTTCGTGTTGCACCAGGAGACTATTGCTGAGAATGAATACATTAGAGCTCTGGGATATAAGGGAGATGGGAAACCCGATCTAGCTCTTTCTTTAATGTTGGAGTTGTTGGAGACTCGTGTACTTAATGAGGTAAATTGTTGACATGTTTGTTGTAATAACATATTTAAAGAATTCATTGTATTGCAGGTATGCATGGAGAGTAATAACGAAAAACTGCTTGCTATTCGTTATAACTGTCACAAAAATATAGCTCTTATTTACGAGGAGAAAGAGGAATACCCAAAATCCCTGGACCATTTCATGCAGGTATGACATATATAGATACTCATTAGCTTGTAAAGCGAAGGTACATAGAATAAGACATTAAACAAGTGCCATCGGGTGAAAATTCAATTTGGAAAAGCGCTTAGTAATTACTTTATCATCGAAAAAACAACAATACTATCAATAAGGATTACCGGCACTCCTGCACAACAGTGAACAGTAAAACAGTGTTAGTACATCTTCAAGCAGGAAAATAAATCGTCTTTGAATAGAAAAAAAACCATATGATTCTTTATCAAATCAAATTGGATACCTACTATACCCTACTTTTTTTTATCAGTAAACTTAAGTATAACCGATGGTCGCTACTTTCTATCTTAATTAAAATGTTGTACTCGATGTTTTATAGAAATTATTTATTTAAATTTATACCTCCTCTAGGCAATTCAAATCGATGACACTGATGTCTACACCATGCATCGCTTAGGTCAACTTGCGCTTCGATTGCACGTGCTCGACATAGCAGATTTCGCTCTCGAAAAATGCCTGAAACGCAATCCAAATCATTGGTCAGCAGCTGATGGAATTCTTCAGGTACTATGCCTCAATCAAAATGTTATGGGAGCATATGGATGGGCCCTTAAATGGCATCTTAAAGATAACAAATACGAACGAGCACTAGACGTTCTTACGGAGATCACCGAAAACTTTCCCGATTTGATTCCATTCTATGAGACAATCTGGAACACACCATTCTTGAAACCAGAAGGTCGCACTTGTCAAGGCAAAAAAAGTGTGTTCCCAGAACCTAAAGACCCACCTGAAAAGGATCTTAAAATGGTGAAACCTGATCTTGAACAATTTCGTGTGAAATCGTTGGATTGGTTATCAATCGGAAAATATATTATTTCTATTTATAAGCATCTGGAGGAGACCAAGCAATGCATTTTGTTTATCCTAACTGTGGATGACTTTTTAGAACAAATCAGAGATGAAGACATTGAAAAATCATCACGAGACACTGATTTACCACAGGAGGTAGGACCTGAAAGCTGTGAGAATTCAAACGAACCGTCTAGCAATTCAAATCAATCTCCTGCTAGCAATAGTCAGCCCGATGAAAGTGTTAGCTCAGGAAATGATGCTGTAATTTTTATTGCTCCATCAACGGACAACATAGGTTCGAGAACACCACAACAAAGCAATGATTCCAACGCAGAAGATTCGGACACAAATGCAAAGCAAGAGACTGAACCAAATAAACCGAAACCGAGGCGGAGGTGCAGCGATTTAAGCTTTCTCGAGCAGTGGGGTTGGCATAAAAACCGACGACATGCGTCCAGAAAGAAGAGTCAACACGATAGGCCGGAGTTGGATACAACTTTAAATGGATTTTTTAAACGAATATTTGCTAAATTTACAGAGTTAGTTCCGCATTCATAGTCTGTAAATGGATATATGTATGTACATGTAAATACATTTATTTTTTTTTCCAGAGAAACATTTCCACATGAATGGCCATTCAAGTCGCTTGGAGATAATGAGAAGGGTCCCACTTCCGGAGTTGAAAGATCGGTCAAAAAACTTCCTTCTGACAAGCTGGCAATTTCATTTGAAGACTTTCAAGCGGAAACACAGGATGATTTCAATGATTTCCTCGGAAAGATGAAATCGAAACCTTTTGATTTAATACTCCTGATATTCAGATGGCTTAAGTACGTCTCGAAATACTGGTCACATACCCTTGGTGAAGATTTAAAGAATGTCTATCATCAAATTTTTACTTTTTACATGTAAGTTTTCCATCAACCTTGGATGAATCTAAAACTAAACACTTTCCTTTTAATAGGAATCATTATGATCTCGTCACCTGGAATCAATTGTCCAACGATAACTTCAATGCGTCATATCGTATGTGCTTGTTTTTTATGGAAATTGATCTGGAAAAGGATGTCGAAACAGAGAAGTAAGTTAAAGAGAGTTTAACTGAAACCACAATTTATAAGCGTATTTCCACTAAAACAGCGCAATAACTTCAATGTGGCAAAGACTTTTCACCCATCTGTCTTTTTATTCTGGTTGTGCGTATGTCATCTCGGATGATCTTTATGAACGCAATATAATTCGTTTGATTCACTTGGAATACTGCTGTGCAAAATATGAGAACCGTTTGAGTCAATGTGTGGAGAGTCTGCAGCACTTGGAAGAGTTAATTGGTGAGCAAAACGATGAGTTCTATTTGGAGTTGCCAAACATGAAAGAATGGAACTATCTGGATGGAGATTCCGTGCGGATTACACGAATTGAAACGCAGAGGTAAATTAACCTAGATTTAATCAGAGATGGGTTTACCAATGTGTGTATTTTTTTGTTTTTAGAAAAATTGATTTGAGTAAAGTAAAGGATCTGTATGAGGCAAAAAAATGGAAAGAGTTGATTGTTATCCTGAAGGATAGTCTGATCAACAGCAAAGAGGTGAAAGATAGTGAAGCTTGGGTAAGAGATTTACAAACACAATTTGAAGTACTGTTAGAGTCCATTTGGCAAACACGAGATTATGAAGTGAGTCGTTATTTAATTTTCGGTTGAGGATTATAACTAACTTAATTTTCATATAGGATTGTCTGATATGGTCCGAAAGATGCATGCAATACTCAATAACTAAATACATTGCTGAACCTAGGGAAACATACAGGCAAAGGCGATGGGCAGAAAGCATTAACTATACATTTACATATCTTGAAGCTCTCACATTGAACGAAGGATATCAAATACGTGAGTATTTCTACGAATCGAACTCCAAAAATTCGTTGTTCGAAAAATCTAACAAATATTGAACAAACTGAATAATACGCCCGATCATTGTTTCAGTGGACTCTCTTGAGAAGTACCTACCTCGTTTGGTCCAGAACGTTATGAAACTGCTGGCATATCAATTAGATGCTCCATTCGACAAAAATAACAATCCACAACATCCGCTTGAGCTTAAACGACCGTGGGTTGTGTTGCATCAGGTCTTGCTAAGGTATTTGTAAAGGAGAGCGCTAGGTTCTACGAACAATTTTAGACCCTTAATTTTCCAGGGAAGAAAACAACAGCCCCATCGTTATTAAAGCTCGCGCCGTTGACGTGACGTTGGATACTGAAGAGATAGAGGATCTCTTACCGCATTCCTATTTAACGCTATTCACTGCCCATGAGTTTCTAGGGAAACGTCAGTGGTGTACCCGAGACAGTGGTCAATTACTTTTGTACACCATTGAAATGATTGTACCCAATTTGAGGGCACCTCTCTACGACTTATGCCGGGATATCGTCATGGAATACATGGAACAGGTTACTTTATTTTATTAATCATTCTCCTACCTATTAACTAATGTATTTGATTTTATTAGACCTCCTACTGTCTGTTTGGTTATCCAGCGAAAAAGGCACGATCCCGTCACATTGAAGAGCACGAGGCCACTTCTGTAGAGTTGACTTGGCCAAGAGCAATTCAACTTTTTGATCTCTACCGGCCGGAAAATCTACCCGAATTCAATTCTTATAAACTCGAATCGATATCAGCTGACATGGAGCAGCTCTTGCTTAAGATTGTGCCATTAATACCAAAAGAAATGGATCCGAATTCCGTAATTTCCAACATACAAGACTTTATATCGGGCGAAAGGCAATTATTGCCAGACAATTGTGTACTACTTCCATACAGAGTGTCGTGCATTTATTATCTGCTGGCAGATTACTACTTCAAGAGCAGGGACTTTTCAAAAACTCTTAAATACTATACATTGGACTTGGCTTGTCACCCGGATCGATTTGATTCTTGGGCTGGAATGGCGCTCTCTAAAGCGAGTAAAATTGAAACCAAACTAAATGGGTTTCTCTCTATTGAGTGAGTTTTAAGATGTGTGCATGCTATTGTGGTAATTTCTAGAGAATTCTTTTGACTTTTCAGTGTCAATGGCTTCCTGTCTGAGTGTGAGGATACTATACGTTGCTTTAAGCAGTGCACTAAATTGAATCATGAACAAGTTCTGGTTTGGATTGAATATGGATCATTTGCATACACACTTCATTCGTTTTGCTCACGAGATTTGAAGCATTCAACGGATGTGCTTTCCCTAGAGCAGTAAGACATTATAAAAGCTGAAAGTCGATTTCTTGATAATGATCTCCCTCTATTAGGTTTTCCTTTGTTGAAAAACGAAAAGAAAAATACTTAAGCATCGCTTACGAGTGTTTCTCGAAGGGTGATGTTATGCTAAAAAATCAAACTGAAGAGGAAAACGATGAGGAAAATGAGTCACATGATGAAAAGTGGTTGAATCAATATATGCTAGGGAAAATTAGCGAAAAGCGCAAGGAGCAGCCATCCGCTTACATGAATCATTATCTAACAGTGAGTGGTGAAAATTTCATCTTTATGGTTGCTTTTTTTTTATCTGAATTAATTTTCAGGCGGCAAACTATCTCTACGAGAACAATGCCACATATCCGATAAAAATTAATCACAGCAATCCGACGACACTATCCGTGGAAGCTCTAGAGATTTTCTATCGAACAAATGCAGCGATAATAAAATTCTTAGAGCAAGACAAAAAGATCACTCGAGAAATAGGTGATCTCTTCAATCAGGTTCTAAAGAATTTGGCAAATAGTCCGTTTGCTTTTAATAAAGCAAAAATTGATGGTAAGTGATGCTTGGACGCGGCATAGTTCCTCTTGTCTTACACTTAATTTATTTATAGATAACAGTTTGAATGCTTTTAAACGCAAAATAGCTGATAAGGTAGAAAGTAACGCGATAAAAAGGGCGAAGCTAGATGAAGCCGCTATATCTCAAGTTTCTAATCAGCCGGCAACAGAAGTCACTGAAAGTGTTGCGGCAGTTGCTGCAGTTTCAAGTACACTTCCTCCATCTGCTCCAGTTCTGCAAGAAACGCCACGAGAAACACAGCCCTTGCCAAAAGTTATTGTTGAAGCAGCAGATTCAGCTACAGGCAACGTTACAGCGAATACCAGCAAAGCTACAAGCCCATCGCGCCGGGGATCACAGGTAATTTATATTAATAATAGGAATATGTTTTCTGGTCTCCTCTTTTTTTAATGTTGCGCAAAGTGCAGCTGTACTTTGTTTTTCGCGGTTCAAGTTGTTTCCGGGATATAAACCTATTCTATAGGCTTTTCCTTTTTCTTTCAACGAATATTTTAAACAACTTGATCCATCGAATACTTTTTAAGCTTTGAGGTTATTTATAGTTAACCTATGCTTGTTATTGAAACCAAATACTTGAAGTTATCTGTTCTCTAAAATCTCATATCTCTCTTGTGGTCCCTTTTACTTTTATTAGCAAAAGCGAATAATTGTTTATCTCCGTTACATCAGAATCCCAAAAGTAATGCTTAGGAAAGCAAAATGCCGTTGTGTCCTTAATAATACATACCCTAGTAGACTGAGAACAAGCTAAAATATCTAAAAACTAACACCTGATTGATCCAGCCCAAACCCCTTCACCCAAAAATTTGAAACCGGTCGGTAGAACATTATGTTAGTCTGTTCAATTAAACGAAATTGTGACTGCCGGACACAAGCACTGTAATGTATAAACACCATTCTCGAATTTTCAGGGGACACCAATTATACTTCATCAAGGTGAAACTTCCACTTTTCATCAACTTTGCATAACGGAAAATCATTTTCTGCAAATGCATAGCAATTTGAAATGCAGAATAACAAAATCAAATAAAAAAATGTATCCAAAACTCCAAAATGGCTCTCGCACTCCATTGGATAATTTGCTCGTAAAAATGTTGGCTTTCAAATAACGATTTGTGCGCGAATCACAAGCCGACCGTTGATGCCGTATTTGGTTGGTTTTGAGGGTATTTACTGTATGGAGCGTATGTGGCCGCGGCAGGGGAATAATTGGTCGTCAACTGTTATGTTGGTATTTAACGTATATGCTCTCGCTAAATTCGCGTTCCATATATATCCATATATCCATAAATCGCCAATTGCCGCTAATTTACGATGTTCGAGTGCATTGCCATTATCAAAGCGAATATAGCAAAGCAAAACGTTTAAGAAACATTGATCCTGTGTAAATGTCGTGATGATAAGGCGTCCATGTTCCTTGGTCGGCTGAGTGTAGAGTTTAAGAGGCCAAAAAACAATATAAAAAAAAACAATATAAAAAAAACCAATGAATTGGCTGCGAAACTTTTCGATCTGTTATTGGATGTGCTTCGTTCCAAATGCGCAGTAACTGATTTGCTTTTCGGTGTGTCTCACGGCAAATGATATCAAGCATCTCTACAGCATTATACAATTCATTTTGCCCCGCCATTTGTCACTGCACAAGGAACAGGAATGATAAACAAACCACAAATAATAAAAAATAAAGTGCTATGCACTATGCTTCAAACATACTTCAAACGAATGCATACGCATTTACTCTGGGACCAGGTCATTTTCGATATTGACACATGAAACATATTTTTTTTCTAATCAACTGGACCCGAAACGACCCGGATTTGATTTAATTTGCCTCAAGAGGTCAAGGAGTTTATGTCCGATTTTTTTGAGGAAAAAAGTTATCGACATACGTTCGAACTCAAATTGGGCCGGATTAGGCCCAGCCTGCTACCCATCTTAGGGTTAAAGTCAGATGGCTACTTTGCGTTTATTTAAACTCGTGTACCTACCTGTTATTTTATTATCCAATATCCAATGACGAACTGTTCAATTATAGTTCATGACGTATAATTATATCCATGGTCCTATTATAAACCTAAAATGAATTAATTTAAATAAAAATTATTTAAAGTACATTATTTGCTAACTTTAAATATATGTAGTTTTCAATTTTACGAGTTTTACAACCTTAGTACTAAAATTACAGTTAAGAGTATTTTTTTGTGATGTTGCACGCTCAGTTTTATAACATTTGCTTATTTTATATTTTCTCATGATATACACATATGTATGTACGTGTATGTGTGTATTTATATTTTATTTTTATTTATGGCTTGCGTATTTTTAAATTCATTTGGTTATTTTATTTTTATATTAACAGTTTAATATAAATATTTCATACAAAAATGAATGAATGAAAAAAAAAACATTTTCTTACATATTTAAGGTAGAAAACTCTTATTAGGTAACTGATATCTTAACTTAAATATAACACACTTTTAATCTAATACGCGTATCTATAAAAGTTAAAGAATTTACGCACATATGTCGATCGTTTTTGAACTATGCATTTTTCTTTTTTAATTCTAAAATCTTATGATTGCTTTTTTTTACAAATTAACGTACATATGTACGTCCTGTGTATGGAAAGACATAATGATCCAGGAAGACTGGGTGGGTGTTAAAAATTGCGTTCGGAATTCATATAGGACCAAGCCAGCTTCTCACAACCATTCGTGTATTATAAAAGTTTCTTACGACAAAGGATAGTTTTGAGCGCTTATCGGACAGTCGAATCACGTGCCACCGTGAAGAATCTTTTTGTGCTTGGTGGAATTCGAACAAGCAACAGCATGCTCAGTAGCCCAATTAACTAACCACTGAATCACGGCACTTACCTGAGGGGATGTAAATGCCGTTCTTATACGAGTAATTTTACCAGTTTTTACTAATCTAATCGTAGCTCCCTACTTTGCCCCCAAAGGATGTTCTCGCCTGTTCTGTTTCCTACGAACATCTTTCAACCACCATTTGAAGTGGTCACTCTCTGTTATAATTAATTTCTGTCTGAATCCTATTGACCTACATAATGTATGTTAATATGTCTGCATTGGGCGTGGAACATTCGCAAATAATTCACCGCTATTTGGAATGATTTGAAGTGAACTAAAATATATCCCTAAAAATCAAGCCTTCAAAATCAGAAAAGGAGACAAGGCATAAGTAAATAATTTGAAGAGCTCCTCATGTTTGTGTCAATTTTGCAAAGAAGATGTGAGGATTCTGAGACATGGTTGCTTAGTTAGGTAGTGGAAGACCTAGTAGTTACTTGAAGTTATCAGTCATAGCCAGTCCGATCATTTATTCGTATTTTTTAAAGGTTTATTTGGATTTTCTCTACATATTCAAGTCATTTATGAAACTTTCTTACTATTTTAGTTCGAAATCTATATGTACACCTGTATGCTTACTTAATGGGTTATTCTATAAACTATATTACTATTTATATAAACAAACTGTTTACAGTTCCGGTTGATAGTTTATTTGTTAGTCTTCAACTTTTTGTGGTTACGCGTTGTTTTATTTATTTCATTGTTTTGTTTTTACAAAGTTATTTATTCGCTGGAAGATTTTCGTTAGAATAAGGTATACAAATTAAAAATAATTTATAAAATATCATTTTGGATGTGTATATGGTTTTGTGTAGTAAATAACAGGGCTTAGTGAAGAAGACAATATTAATTCGTTGCTAATGTTGAGTTATTTGAATGGAAGGACTGCGTCATTTGTGATGGAATAGTAGTAATCTTCTTCTGTCCCTGATGCCAGACTTTTAAGCGATGACTGATCTCAGAAAATGAAGGCCTTCTTACTGATTGCTCATGCCAACATTCAATCATCAAAGAATAAACAGCTGTAGGGCATGCTTCGGGACATGCGAGCAACTGCCGAGAGCGAACCATGTTGATTACTTCTTGATTGCTGTGGCCATAGTAGGGCTGCAATGGGAATCAAATATTTCTATGTTTTTGTCTGACATTCATATTGTTATTCGAATATTTGTACCTGCATTCCGTAGCTATAGATCTCCCAGAGGACAACACCAAATGACCAAACATCACTTTCTGTTGTGAACTTGCCATACAAAATAGACTCGGATGGCATCCATCGAACAGGTAACAAGGACTTGGATTGGACGCTGAAAAAGAAAATATTCAATAAAGGCTGTGTTGCGCGTTTTTTCATAGCTGAATACTTGCCGATAGTAATCTGAGCTGTATATGTCTCGAGACAGCCCAAAATCTGATATTTTCACTGTTAAATCCTCTCCTACGAGACAATTTCTTGCCGCCAAATCTCGATGGACATAATGATGTCCTGATAAGTATTCCATTCCTTCACTGATCTGCAAAGCGATATGTAGAAATTCTAGTTGACTGAGACATTTGCTCTCTGTCGGTGAGTTAGCGATAAGGAACTCATGTAGATCACCATGTGACATGTATTCGAAGAGCATGCAGAAGGGTTCTTTGTTAAGAACAACACCTAAGATGCATACGATATTGTCGTGCTTGAGGTCGGAAATTAATTCAATTTCACGGCGAAAGTCCTGTTGGGTCTTAAGTGAGGCATTCTCTTTTAAGGCTTTCACGGCGACGAAGGTTTTTTCGTTATTCGTTTGGGTAAGTTGGCCTTTGTAGACTTTTCCTGTGTAAGAAAAATAAAAAGTTAACAAATCGACAGCACTGTGTATAATATTTACCGAATGCTCCTTCTCCGATCTCTTCAACAAATTCTACGTCCTGCAGAGTGAATTGTGGCACTCTTAGCAATGAACTGCGATCAAGGTTTTGGGCAAAACTAGAATTTTGATCGATGCCACTGTTTAGACGGGCCATTTCAAGCGAAGAGTTCATTTGAGAATTGCCATAAATATTTTTATCTGCATTTGGAGTATTTATCTAAAAAAAATAGCATTGAAGCTGTTTCTGTATTCAAATTAAAATGGGTTAGAGAGTGATTGGACTTACATTTTGTATATTGGTCATTCCATCGTTCTTATGCTTCTTGTAGTACACCACGCCAGCATAAAGTATTAGTATGCAAATAATCATTGCAATCGAGAGATAAATATAAAACCATAGCTCATCGGCGCACTTCCGAATGTTGCAGTGTTCAATGATCTTCTCGAATGACTTGTCATCCACGAAGCACCAAGGCTTCTCTTCGGTAACTCCAGGGTTCCTTTAAATATTCATACGCCCAATAAGCATGTACTCTGTATTACAAATATTTTTTATTATTAATTCTAACCTGCAATAGTTCTGACCAGCCAATTCTGGATAATCCGATATTTCTTTCATCAACCACGACCACCTTAAGCATGGTTTTCCCGAAGCAGAAACCGCTAATGTCCCTCGGTACTCTGAACCGTATCCCCAGTAACAATGCTCCTCTGGATTCACATCGATTGCGATGCCAAACGATGAACAGTCACTGGCATGTGGCAAACTCTGGCACTCTTCGAGTGGTAATTTCTGTCCAATTGTGGGATGTCTCTTCGCAATGGCATACTCCTTTTGGCACAGCTCATTCTCCAGCAACTCGCATTCATCACGACAAATGCGTCTTAGATTTTCCGATTCACGTGTCGGTGGATATTGGCTGGATATCTCTCCAGTAAAAATGTCATCGTACGCTATTGTGGACTTTCGCTTGAGGAAGAGTTTACGTTCCTTGGTATTTTTCTCCAAGAAACGTTTCCGTCTGCGATCGATTATATGATTTCCTGTTGAGGATTCGACGTGGGTTTGGTTTTTCTTCGATGACTTGCGCTCCTTGTGAGTGGCTCTATTAGAGAAATATAGGAGATTTGTTCTTTCCGGTGTACGGCAAACGGGCAATGTACTGTAACATAGACTTGGTAGTGCATATATCCGGCAGTTTTGATTCATGTCTCTGTTTAAGGGAAAGGGGCACTTGTTAATATTTATAACGAGAGCTAACTCCAGTATATAATTACTTTGATTCTTTAATTACACCATAAGCGGCTTTAAGGCGTTCTTCTAGTTCGTTGAGTGTCAGATTCGGTGGGATGAACACAGTTTCGTTTTTGAGGTATTTTTCACATGTTGTTCCATTGTACACTTGACAGATTCCAACGGGAATCTAAAAAATTAACGAGAATTGAGTTAAAGCTAACGGTTATGTGGTATTAATTTACTTCTTCATTTCCATTGTCTAGTTGAGCATCTTGTTCAGCGTTTAATCTAGAAATAAATAATGAAATCAAAGCAAATCATTTAAAAAATGTAATTATTAATAAATCATTAAATACTTAAAGTTGGGCAACAAATTCATCATCAAGTTTCAGCATGATAAAGTATGCAAATATCTCACCACGGACACTTTAAATTTTATTAAAAGTGTTGTAATAAAAAAATGCCCTTCTGCGTCCGCTGTTGCTGGACGAAAATGAAGAATAACTAGGTACTTCCCGTCATAAAGCGGTACATATGTATACACATGTACATACATATATCTGTTAAAATTTTTAATTTTATTGCCTGTAACAAAGCTCAATAGCCCTTCGTTCTGTGGTCCTCGTGATCGCGCTCCGCCCAAATGGAGAGGGCAGTAACTTATTTTCATTTTATGCCTCAGCCGCGCTCATTAAATTTATTGCAAAACATTTTCATTTTAAGGAAGGTTGTAACGTTTCCTCATGAAAGTGTAAATATCGAGTTTTCTTTTTTTTTCTTGCACATTCCTGTTCGTGTCATTGTTGTTCAAATAAAAATTAAAAATACATGTACTTTCGTGTGCAGTGTTAAAAAAGACATACGCAGTGAGAGGTTTTGCGGGTGTCCTTTAGCATTTCTTTTGCCGGTTTCATTGTGTGATTCATATGCTGACTGGTGTAAGAGGAAACAATCAGCGTTTAACAGAAGACACCTAAAAGGAAAGACTGTGCTGTGGTTAAAAATTAAACGTCAGCAAAGAATATGAAGAGCATGAATACAATGGGAATATGAATCTTCAATGTTTCAGTTGTGTATATGATGAGGACGACACACAACACAATAGGCGCAAATACTTGAAGAATTCTTTGAAACTTTGCTAGAAGTTCTTTTTCTTTTCTGTCATTTTCAGGCTCATAATTATCAATACGCAGAACATTTGTTTTAAGGTAATCAAAGATTCTAGTTGCAAGTCCATTCAATAACATTTGAAACCTTTAATGGAAACTAAACAATTTTTGCATAGTTTGTTAGAGTTTTTAGTTTGTCTCGTAATGTAACGGCAAACCAAACCTTCTCTAAGCATTGGCAGTAAGACTCTATTATTCGGGAAGTGTAGATGCCAGAGCAGGAGGATTTGGTAATGCAAAGAAAAACGAGGGCACTCTAAATCCAGTATCATTGGGTAATTCAATAGCTATTTTTAGATAACTAGCGTTGTTCAGGTTTCAACTCCTGATTGTGGCACGTTTTACAGTTGACAGCATTGACATCATTGGAAGTTGAAGTGGTGCAGAAGCCTTTAAAAATTCCAAACTACTGAACTCTTCAAAAATATAAACTAGGTACTACATATTTATATTTACATTTCATGCTTTTCTGAACTCGTTTTGAAGATTTTTTTTTTCTCAAAATTCGACTGTCATTTTGTAATCTAAACACGAAGTCTGTTCCCGTACCTGTCCAAAACTGCGAAATCAGTCAAATACTGGGGCCGAATTACCGCATCCGTTAACGAGCTGCTCGTCATCGAAATGTGAAACTCCCCTGCAGTTTCCCCCTGTCGAATGTACATACACCTCAACAAATCTATGATTTATTATTCAACACGATTTCCAAAGCCCATTTGTGGTCGTTCATTCAATCTGTCAATTATGTGTCAAAACAGTTTAACCATGAAAACCTATAACCGCACTATAAATAATTCTGCAAAACACATTTCAGCGGTTAAACTAAAATGCGTGTACCTACATAGCCAATGCGTGTGGGCTAGTTAAATATGTGATTATGCATGTGCATGCATGGCGAAAACGAAAACCGTTTGATCTATCCTTTTCAGATTATATTCACAGAGTACAGCACAAACACAAGTGGCAAAGGAACATCCATTCAGCCGAAAGTGGATAAATGCAAATACAGGCGGCAGAAAGTGACAGTGGGCTCCCGGAATAACTCAACCAAATGCAAATACAAACTTCTTCCTTCGCCGTTGCTTCTTTAGCATGAAAACAGTTGAAAGTGAAATAATATGATAAATAAATAATCAACAGAGAAAGTTCTCTTCAGACGGAGCAAAAAGAAGCCAAATAGGCGTTAGGGAATCTTAAACACACATACTGGAGCAAAGATCTGGAGCAATTTGATAGCCGCCTTAAAGTGATTAGCAAACAAACTTGTTCAACCCCAAAATAAATTACACAAAAAAAAAGAAACAGGAAACCACTAACGAGATTCCGCATTCCACTGCCACGACTATCATTACATTGCATCTCATTCCGTTGGGAAAAGATTGCGTCCCCAAAAATGTAAACAGAGCCTGATTCGGAGTGATGTTGTACTCGAATTTCAATGTAAAACAAACACACCCTGTTTGGGCATTTGCGATTTGGGAGTTCTTTTTCTCTCAGGAATATCGCTGATGCATATAATGCAAAAAGAGGCGCGTCTTAAGCGGGTGTGGCTGCTCAGGTACGACTACTCGTAACAACAACAACAACACAAAAAGGGAATATCGCCGTAAATCTTAAAATTGACTGATGAATGAGTTCCAACAACTGTCAGCCGACACGAGGACCGTGATATGAGTTCATAAAAACAATGAAACAACAAAGTAAATTAGAAATGAATGATTCACGCCATACAGCGGTAATGTGCGCTACTTTCCTTTCCACAAAGAGAGGGGCTAAAACACAGTACACCTCTCGTGTATTATATCTACGCACATTTGAATACACATCGCATGTCTAAGGATAATCATTCAGTGTAATTTTTATTTGCTAGTGCATTTCATGCAGAAACGTGCCTATGAATATAGAAATAAACGAACACGTTTTGGCGGCAGTAAAAATTGTTCGTAGTACTTAAGAATGCATAGGATCTGGCAGCATTGCTATGTGAGGAGTATCATGTGTGTGTGCTGAAAGTTTCCATGCCTAGAATCGGGAAATTTTTTGCTGTAATTTAATCAGAATTCCATTCAAGAGAATTAGGCTGGCGGTGAAGTTTGCTTATCAGAATTTGTGCGACTTTAATTTTTCCAACGGTTTAAATTCATTTAAAGTTGACAAAGGCGAATACAACTATTTCAGAGCATCCGAGTTACAGCGGAGTGTACTCGTAAGTCATTCAGGAAGTTCTCCGATGAAATTCGTGTCAACTACACTAGAAATGTTCCAGCCTTGTTTAAAACCACTTAACCAAAACGAATACTAATTAAGTAACTGAACATTTCCTCCCACCTACACCAATTAAAATTAAATAACAGCAAATCCAGCCCATTCATCTTTTCTCATAAACATCCAATTACTCTGATGCAACCTAACTAGTCCTGAAACCCAGCACCGGCATTCACGCTTTCCTCTGTGTGTGTTTTTATTCACCACATCAAACTAACCGCTTAACATGGTAACATTCTTTCAATGGTGCTCGGACTCGCATCAAACGTTTCATTAAGTCCTCTTATTCTCTTGTACAAAACAAAAATAATTATTTACCTACCAATGTTGGAGGTTAAACCGACATAAAGCCTCCTCCATACTTAACCCTTTCATGTACTCGTACCGATGCGTTCACAACCTAAGCGTTTATTTATTGACACAGTACTCATAAGTTGATGGCTGACATAATGACATTACTCTGCTCTGGAAATATAAACCTACTCGCATGTTACTATATTTTCGAAATTAATATCACTTTAAACACACGCACGTGCCTATGTGTGATCTAAATTTTGGAAAACACAAGCCCAACCCCATTCGCTCTGGCAGAAAAATCCCCAACAAAACTAATTGCGAGCCGAGAAGAGGTGTACTTTTGAAATTAAAATTACTAAGGTATACTTGCGGAATGGGAAGGGACACACAAGTTGAAAACTCCCCATGGAAATATGTGCAAGTGGTTTATGGAAAGTGGAACGAATCGTTTTGAAATGATGTGTGGTGTAGATTTTTCGCTCTACAAAATGTTTCGCATTCGCTTAACTGTCAAAGGCACAATTCAGTCAGATGCAGATTCATAACTAGAAATGATTCATTACCAGTCAAAGGATACAATGAAATTTGAGATAAAATGCAGTCAGCGGTTTCTATTCGTTATTTCCACCCCATTTGAAGATAATCGTCGTTTAGCGAGGAAGCTCACACCATCACATCGGCACCCGAACCATCAATCCCATCTTTCAAAATTGGGGGAATGGAGAACATGCGGCAGATGCCCTGCCCATCCATTGGAAATTATTATGGAACTGCATTGATTCGACTTTCGATATTCGTTCGATATAGTCACAGATACTCGTACAGACACGGGGGTGCCAAGAGAATAGACTCAGTGACAGTGTTTAACGAATTGATTTCACCCCAAAATTGCTAAAAGAAGACGGACGAAGAAGAGGACGTTGCCAGCCGTTTTAAAGGGACGAACTCAATATAGAAGATCACATTTTCCGCACCCTTCGTGTGGGTGTAAATGACGATGGAAGGTTTTTTCTTCTTCTTTATTCTACTTATCAACTGAGTGGCTGCATATGAATGGAATTTAAGTTGTATCTTTGTATGTATCGTGTATCTAGTTGAGTATATATTTTTGGCATCGATTATGCTTGGATATTGAACGGTATTCCCATGGATAAATGATGTTCTGAAATGTGTCAGATTGAGTGACGTTCCTAGCAAATTCAATTACACTGAGTGTCACTGTTGCTGGAATGTGTTTGTTTGCAAATAGAAAATTGGTGTTTAAACGTTGTTTACTTGCCTTCACTGACATTTGTGTAGAAGAAGATGTAAGCAAGCAAGATTTTGTTAAAGCTCGGAGGCCAATTGAGTGGCGGACAGTAACTGTGGCTTCAAAGTAAATTGTCAATAGAAAGATGTCCTTATGGCTCAGTGAGTAGGTATGTATTCAGTTTGATGAAAAGAATGTGTAAAGTTTACAATCTATAACTTTTCAGGCGAACAATAAGAATGTAGTGGAAACGGTTCATGGCACTTTAGATCTCATATGCTTCATTATTTTCAAACTATCCAAAACTATTTAATTTGAATTTTAACTGTATTTTTTCAAGGTTTTCGCACCTTTTCAGATGAACTAAGCGTTTATAGGTTTCTTGTACTTTTCCTGGTACAACTCGTTAACTCATGTGCAAAGTAACTACTCAAAAGTTTGTCATATGTGCACGTGTTCATTGAAGGTAGACCTTAAGCACGGTTATCTGATACATAGTAATATTAGGCATCCAAACGTCTGCAACCGTAGGTGCCTACTGCCCATTAAGATGAACCCTTTCACATAGTACCTGCTTAGAACTTTGTAATCGTGTTGAAGTGCCTTTTTATCGTTTTAAAGAAGACACACTCAACTATGGCGGCTCTCAAGAAAATTGTCAGAAAAAGTTAAGGTATTTGACAGCTGAAAAATCATAATCAATTCCCATTGATGTAAAATGTAAACAAATAAAATAACAAAACTCCAATCCAAAGTTCAAATTACATAACTAACCCTATTGCGGAACTCTCTAGACCCCGAAAATGATTGAAGTTACCAATCAATTTGAAAAGTTTTTTCCTCTTTTGAAGGACTTTTTTCTTTTTAATTTTGAATAAAAACTTTTTAGCATACAATAAAAAGATTTTAACCCACAAAACCCACAGCACAACCCTCTTAGTTTTTTTGTTGCTACTTGCTACTCGTACGGAACATAATTCTGTATCTCAAACCCGAGTCGATTACATACAACGTACGAATAAAGGTATGACGTCCTTTTTAGAAGCTAATTTTGTAGGGTTAACGACACTTAAATACACATATGTGTTTATGGTATACTTAATCTGCATACTCATGGGTCAAGGACCAATGAGTGAGAGCTAAGCATATACACGCTTTTGTCAAACTTTGACAGTTGCAAGCAGAGATGTATTGAAATGGGTACACATAAAAAGGAGAAACTTTTTTAATTCTTTTATAGAGGGTCGTTGAAAGCAATGGGATAACATTTCAATGGTTATTGATTTATGTATATACCTTTACCTTTTTTTAACCGGGGGAAGACTTCAATGGATCAACAGTTATGTTGTGCATAAGTCTTTGGCAAGCAAGAAATACTCTCTACAGGGACTTCAAGTTTATTGCAATTTTTTGTAACTAAAAGAAAGTTCAGTTCAATTCAGGTGCACTTTGGAATCATTCGAATATAAGTGAGTCATATTTAGTTCAACAATGGTTATAGAATTCAACGGATAGAAACTACATTATGTAATTGAATTTTATACTCGTAGCTATGTTTTCTAGTTGTTTTAATGAAATTAAATTGCACATTCTAATCAAGAAACCCACTTTTTTAATATGTTCCCTTAAGCTCAATATACTTCTTTCATCTGGTCTTCCCAGGACTAATTAACGTTAAATCCAGCTTCTACCTGTTTCTTCATTAGTCGAGTTCTACTTACGAATCCCTCCGATATCTCCGAGTGATCCGTAAGTGGAACACGCTTCCTCAACTGAGGAAATTGAGATTTGTATGCATTTGCTGAGACTATTTTTTTTTTGGGATTCGTCTCCTCACTCTCTGCTGAGGCCGAACATGTGGTTATTTTGGACATTTCATGAAAGGAATCCATAGCTGTATTATGCTGTATTATGTATTATTATTCATGCTTATTTAATTCAAGTAAATGAATCCGAAAAATTAAGTCATTGAAGAAAAATACTAATACAGATAAATTTCTCCTCCGCCGAGAATGTTGTTCCACTTAATAGAAAAATCTCTGGTGAGACAGCAGAGGAAAACCTCTAAAGGATTCGTAAGTGGAACGTACAAAAGTAAGTCTCCCAAATGTTGTTTTTAGGTTAGAGAACAGATAAAAGACACAACAAGTGAAATCAGGCGAATGGTAGGTGATTTTAAAACCATAATTATGGATTGACGTGCATTGTGTGGCGTGCATTGTCGTATAGTACAGTGAACTCTCGATAATTCGAACCCCTATGATTCCATAAACCTCTATAAATAGAAGTACTATGAGAAGTCCGATGGGAAAACTTCTGTTAATCGAAGAAAACATATGCAATTTGTCCTTTTCGTAAATTCGAATTTCCTGTTGTGCAAAATAACTTGAAAACCTTTGAATTTGGACATGATGGCGTTTTCAACTCTATAATTCGAAGTCAATTCTATTTGTTTTTCTTCAACTGTTCGTTGAAATGCGTATGTAGCGAAAGAAGGCCATGAAAACAAAATGTTAAAGTGATGCCCTAGCCCTGTGTAGAGATTCATAGATGCGTAAATAAATAATAAAAATAAAAGTAATAAAACCTACGTGCTAAGCGCAGATATATTTTTTTTTCTCTGAAACCTCTATAATTCAAAAACCTCTGTAATTCGAAGTTTTTCGTTGGTCCAGTAAAATTCGAATTATCGAGAGTTCACTGTACAACAAATTTTGTGTCCTCAGAATTTCTGGATGATTCTTTATTTTCGACGCAAAAGACCGCATTAGTAATTGGTTGATCCTTGGCAAGGAATAATTATGATTGACTTTGTGTCCCATAAAACCGATTATCTTATCCGCCAATATTTTAACATGAACTTTCTTCTTCGAACTTTTAATTGATGTTTTGTCTCAGTGGTATCTTACATCTGAACTCAATTCGCAGAATGAACTTTTCCAAAATAAAAATCTGAAAAATATTCGCAAGGATATTCCTCCTCATCCTATTACAAAAATGTTCTACAAGAATGTGTAGGTGAATAAAATCATAATTTCCAACAAATTGACTTAATGTGGAAACTTAAAGACATCCCTCTTTCGCATAAGCAGACATCATTGCCATGTACGAAGGACGAGATTTTTATGTCAGTAGCCATTCTTAAAATCACATGCAAATCTATAGCAGTTTGTGTAATTCAGCAGTCGTATCATAATGGTTTGGTTGTCGTATCGTGTCGTGTCGTGTGCATTGAAACTTCATGACACAATCTCAACTATAAAACTAACGACACTCTTCATATGGAAATGGCATTTCGTTTTTTAAGGCCAATTTGCATGCTCATTCAATTTTTATGCAAACTTTGGTTTGAATCGGTTTTTTTTGTTGTTTCTGTTTTTTTTCTATTATAGGTTTTTTCAGTTAAGTAGAGGTTCAGTAACATTGGTGGGATCATTTGAATTTAACATCTCTAATACTATTAACTCCTTCCGCATTCCTAATCCCTCTTATAATAGGCAAGTCACATTTCCTGTCATTTTTAAAGTCGCCTTTGGTGTTGCTATTCGTCGGCGGGACGTTTATTTGTTTATGTCGATTCTTCGATTCCCATTGTGCCGCCGCCAAATGAAAACAAAAGGCAAAATAAGAAATAAAGAAAAGAACTCCCTCATCGCGAAATAAATATGCAAATAGTCGTCATTTATCCTCTGTTCCATTTCATTGCTTTCATTTGCCATAGAGACAAAAATCGAGGCAGCAAGGAAAATCAAGAAAGAAAGAAAAATAAAAATAAAAACAAAACCAAGAATGTACCTCGAGGAAAGCTATTGTCTTTAACCGTTTGCTCCATGCTCCATGTGACGATGCTCTCTCGTCGTAGCGTCTCTGTGCGCTTTGTCGCGCTGTGCTCACTTCTCCGGCGAATGATATATGAATGCCAATGGATAGATAGTGAGTGACTGCACATTAAATACACCCTCGTAATAGTAACTGCTTTAATATGACGAAGGAAACCTGGAAGCGAGAAGTAGCTGGAAAGGACGATGAGGAGAATAAATGTCGAATGAATGAATTGGATTTGGCCTCCCGCCCATTGGGGATACAGTCCAACATGACTGAACTTAAGTTCTGCAATAAATGTTGGTATCAAGGATATTATTGAGATCTTTCCTTTTTTCTTCCTTTCTTTCTTCATTTTCTCCCCTTTTGAGATAAAAATAAATTCTGGATACGATTATGAAAGAGGATATTTATTTTTTTATTCTTTTACTTAATTAAATGTGAAAGGGACTGAATAGGGGCTTTAGGCAAATTTTATTTACCCGAACATATGAATACAGATAGAATGTGAAAAGGGCGAACAGATGATATCCCTGAAGTTCTCACCAGAAGGAGTCCATTTTCAATCGATTACAATTGTGACGTGCACTGTGGAATGGATGCTTTTTAGAATGTAAATGAAAGTAATAGGTTCAGCTTGTCACTAGAGACAGGTCAAACTGGAAGAAGGGTGCAGTATTTTGCGGAAACGTCAAGAGCTGATTTACTCTTTGTAAGCACACATTCCAACGATTTTTATTGAGATGGCTGTGCATGTGCCATTTGGTTACCTATATATTTTCTTAATTTGACCTTACTTGGTACCTAGGGGTAAGGGAATTTAAAGATATCAGCGTAGAGCCTGAATTACCCCAGCCTCTGTGTCAAGTTACAAGTATGTATGCAAACAATGGCGCAAATTCATTGTCAGATAAAGCCGACAATAAAATAATTTATTCACCTACATAACCTAAAATATACTTTTTGCAATTCATAGCCACCTTATAGTCGACTTTAAACATATAGCCGGCTCGAAATTTAAAATGACCCTAACGTAACTTTAAATAATTATAGTCGGCTCTAAATTTCTCATATAATATTTTGACGTTTGGGTTTGTTTGTTCAAATCACTTAACAAAAACATACCAAAGTCGATACTAACTAATACATAGACAAAAATGTGTTTACGAATAACGAAAAGTTAAGCTTTTTTATTTAGTGCCGGCTGTAACTATAGTCGGCTATAGGCACTGACTATGAATTTGCGCCATTGTTTTATAAGACTGCAGCTACGTTGTATTTTATTTCTTGTAGAACTTATAAAAGTTGCATCGGGTGACACCTCCTAATCTTTATTTTTAATCTAATCTAATCTAATCTAATTTTTATTTTTTATTTATTGTTTTTCTTCTTATTTTATCTTTTGAGAATAACTTAAGTCCTGCCGCACTTTTATTTTAAACGAATGACCCTGCCTTAAGCCTGATACGACTGATATCTATTGTATCGTAGGATAGTATTAGTCCAAGAGGCCTATCTTGTTTAGGTGGTATCTTTTCTGGCAATGACCGGATGGGAAGCTTGTAAGATAGCTAGTATCCTTCTTATTGTAGTTAAGAAGTACACTGTGATGGGTATAAGGCTTAATTAACGGTTTGGCTTGTCGGAGCAATGGAACATTTCTCCAAAAAGAGAGTGACCAACACTTAATTTTTGGTTTAAAATTCTTTACTAAAAGGAGGTTCCCAAGAGGTCTTTGTTTTTATTTATTTATTTTAAGGAATTTTTGCTTCTGTCTAATAGATTTTTGCCCACTGTTTAAAATTTAAACTTTCAGAAATATGATTGCACAAACGTAAGATGCCCGTTCTTCGGAATTTTCATTCCTGTGGGAAATTTATGTACATATGTATGTATGTTAACCTTTTGCTGTGCATACAGTAAAACTCACGATTCGTTGAACAGAAAATTTGAAAAAGCTAAATGTCGTTACGTTTCAACTTTGAAACGTTCATCGAAGAATTTTTGATTTGACTGATTCGTTTGTAAAAGACTTCAAATTTAATATTCCGCCAGTTTCTAGAAAAGCGAATATACCGGTACAGTTAGCCACCCCCGCAATGAAACTCGTTTATCTTTTGTGAAAAGGAAAAAAAAAAAAGAAATGAAAACATTTCGAAATCGAAAATAAGAAACTGACACAGGTGTCGATATTCGCATTTAAATTTCTGCCATTTCAATGAAACGAGCGACATTTGAATGAAAAGAGAAATTCACACAAACAAATCAAGAGGATCTCTTTGTGCTGTATCATGTATCAATATTCTGTACAACTGTACACCAAAGGTATTCGATTTTTATATAATTTACTGAAGTCGAAGAGACGAGAGTTTCTTATGTTTTGTGTAGTCGCATGCAGTACGAGTACCTCAACCTCCTTGAAGTATGTATGTACACACATAGACATGTAGAAGCAACATTCCCTCCACGAATAAATGAGTTTTACAGACGTGTTTATAGTCTCCATAGAGGTATGCATACAATTTTTGCTGTTAATGCCACTTTAAGGTTTAAATACGTAAACATATTTCTACATACTCGTATGAAGTTTCCTTTGAAATGTCCTTTCATTCCCAGTGAAGCAATTAGCTTAGTCCACAAAGTGAATTTTGTTTATGAACGGGATAGAGGCGAGAGTAAACAGAATATTTCTCTCACAGACATCAAACACATTTCAGAATAAATAGAGAATAGAACAATGACATAAGCCACTGGATTTGCCAAAGATTTGGTTTAAGTACAAGCATCTTACGGCAGCTGGTAACAACTCACTGTGACGTCTGAGGAGGAAGAAAATCTAACAATAAATCTTAATATTAAAATAAGATCAAATATCCTGGCTGACTTAAGGTCCCGACCCTTAAAATCCGTCGACTTCGATTCGTTGAAGGTTGGCGTTGCCGTTCACGTATTGCGGGAAAGAGCCGTCCCATGAAATCCGTCGCATACCTATTTTTACGTTAACGGCGATGACAGTTTCTTAACATCCTCTCAAAGCTTCCACCAATGAATGTGCTTACTCTCAGTTTGTAAATGCGTGAACTTCAATGCGTGAATGTGTGAACTATCAACGAATCAACTGACTAAAAAAGTAGAAAGTAAACCTACTTTATCCGTCGAAGTTCATATATCCGTTGGTTATGGTTTCACAAGATTGCATGTATTCTATCTAGCTGTCAGGAACAGATCGACGAATTCTATGGGTCGGGTCCTTAAAACAGAAATCCGCAGCCAGAAAATCAGCAGATTAGCATGATTAGTTACAGGAAAGTCAGTAGAGTTTAGCTATCATGGATTGGAAAATATTGCTCAGCTCTTGTCTGGAAATAGTAAATACATACTTATGTGCATTTCATCTTTCATTGCCAACAGGTAATTTCGTTGCTTCACTTCTTAACAACCCTAAACGTTAAAGAATATCTTTTAAACCTAACGATCCGGTTTTATTTCTGCTTTGATAGAAAAAGTTTAATTTTTCTCACTCAAACCCTTTAGTTTGATATATGTATGTATGTACATTCGAACTCGTATACTTTTAATTCTTTTAATCTGATCCTAGTTTCCTAATCCTAGTTTTCTACTTGACCGAACTCTTTTTACCTGTCTTATGAAAGCTTGTTGAGTAGTGGAGTATTGCTTATCTCAAGTTTACTGACTTGTGCCACTTTTACTCTCTCCACCACATTTGGGGTAAAAAAAAAAGAAAATATTTCATAACTCGTTAGCATTGTACGCTCGATTCATTAAAAGCATTTCTATACATTCTATACACTGACTGTCGGCAAATTAATATATTCATTGAGGTTTCAGCTTAATTAAATATACAAATTCCGTTTCAACCCTTGTACAGATAGATATACATCAACGGGGGCTTACTACTACTGTGCAAGAGGGCGGCTGTTTAACGGGGAGCATTAACACCCACTCCCTCATATAATCAGAACGAATAGAAATTATCGTCGACAAAGACGAATGCTGAACTCGAAGAATGGAGCCTTGAAATTGCATCGACGACGTCGGTAGTGGTAAAGGCGCCCTTAATACTCTTACTATGGTCGACTCAGTTCGGCTTGTTTGTCCTTGCTGCCTTTGCCGTCTTCTTTAATATGGTGAAGATTAAATTTGTTTCTTAGATTTGTCTTTCTATGTGCTGTGCTGTGCTGCTGCGGCTTTTACTACTCCTGCTGATTTTTCTTTTGAAGTGTAGATTTTCGCTTAGCTTAAAGGAATTTATTAAAGATACACAAAAACAAAATCCGATACCAACTTAATCGCATTACCCCAACTACCACTTCCCGTAATATAAGATTGAAAAAAAAAATCAAATTATATACATTACTCGTAAACCTTAAAAAAAGGACAATTGCTATTTAACGACTAACCCATTAGATTGCCCAATGGCACTTATTCCCTGCTCCTTGCCATTATCACTAAAATTATCCTTAGAACTGGATACGGATGCGGATGCGGATGCTTCGACCAGCAGTGGTTTATCTTGATATCCAGAAATGACAAACACCGCCAGTATTAGATATTGCTGCATAAACATTTTCTCTCGCCTTCTTTTCCTGCTTCAAATGGTTCTTGCTTGGTAGTTAAAGGGAAAAAGGAAAACGAAAAAATAAAACAACTTAAGATAAATCAAAATATATCAGCAACAACAGAAATAAGGACGACGAGGTTGCAGCATGATATTCGGCATTTTATTTTGATTTAATGAAAATTAGAAGAGACCACGCGCGGCGTTGGAATTTCCTTTTTTTTTTGCTTTGCTCTTCAAATAAGTTCGCCGAACAATGTACAAAGGTATAGAACGAACATTCTTTGTTGTTGTTTTATATATATTTTTGTATTTATTTTTTTGTTTAACACTTAACACTTTCAGTTTAACGTGAACAAAATAGCGACCAACAAACGGAGGAAAAACTAATTTCCATTTGACCACGCCAAAATAAATTGAAATTACATTTTACACTCTCAGGGGGGCGGTTTGGGCACGAGAACACATGTATCTAGGCTACATACACAAATTGAAAGGATTTGCTTCCTTTTTGTATTCAAATTCCTCAGAGAATATGTAGAAATTGCTTAATATACGGCAAATAGATGAAACACGAAGCTGTGCCGGATGCGCTGTGGTAAAACGCCGCAAACATTAAAGCGACAGAACCGAGACTATTGGGGCAGTGGAGTTGTGCCGCCTGAAAATGCTTTTAGGATTTAATTTTCGAGTACAGTAAAACACGATATGCCTGAACGGCTGGAGAGTACGAACTGCGAACTGTTGGTGGAAGCGAGAAATACAACGGAAATCTCGAGGGGTTGTAGAAGGTATGCTTTGAAATGATAGTGTTGCAGAGTTTACTTAATCAGAAAGTACTTAATTAGTACTTAATGAAAGGATATACAGTAAAAGCTCCCATAAGCGGATGCTCATCGTCTCCTAGTTTTAGTCCGGCTATGAGAGTTGTCGGCCGTGGCCGTGGGGTTGGACTACTACGCATGCTGCTCGGGTTCAATTCCAGCCCGGGTCTAACACAACATAACAGCAATCAAAGAGTATCATTAGTCATTTTTGCTTTGCTAAAACAAACTACGTATGGACATGCGGCGATACTCAGAGAAATACAGCAACTGAGGAGATGTAATCCTAAAATTCTAACAAAGACTTCAGACTACATTACTCCACACCATGACTTTAACTTGAACGTACCAGTCCTATTCCCCAGTAGGGAAGACTGGCTGTCCAACAACGTAATCAGAGACCGGGAAATAGCACTCTTCACAGACGGCTCAAAAATGGACTTAGGTACTGCACTGGAGCAGGGTTTTACTTAGAAACAATAAATAAACGGGAATCCTTCAGGCTACCGGATACATGCAGTGTTTTCCAAGCGGGACTACTAGCGATCGAAGAGGCCGCAATATTCATAAAACGAAGCGACCTCCCTCCGTCGGAGATAGCCATTCTGGTGGATAATCAGCCAGATCTGAAAGCAATAGGATCAAACACAATAAAATCAAAGGCAGTCCAAAAATGTCGCAATGCACTAAATGCCATAAGGCACCACAATGTTAGACTGTATTGTGTACCCGGACATAGGAATATTGAAGGGAACGAGATAGCAGCTAGAGCTGGATCAGCCATGAGCAATAGTGATGTTGACACCTCCATACTGCCACCGATTAAAATGCTGTTCAGCACAACAAAAAGAGACCAACGCTCTGTGGCTCACACGAACCGACTGCGTCAAATCTCGTTCTTTATGGCCGAAACTTGATCTTAATAGGACAAAGACGATGTTACATCTGGATAAATCCTCCATACGCTTAATCACCGGAACAATCACAGGACACTGTGCCATAGGTCACATGACAAGCAAATGGCTACCTGAGTCCAACGATATCTGTAGAAGCTGCGGAGATGAGGAAGAAAGCGAATCGATCCAACATCTGCTCTTCTACTGTCCCGCCCTCCAAGAACGCCGCCTCCGTACTTTAGGTCATATATTCCTGGAAGACATAACAGAACTCGGAAATTCTAAGATATCGGATCTTCTACGATTCACAAAGAGCACAAACTAGTTTACGAGTTCGTAAAAAGAGGATTTACTCCCAAACTATGAGGGGATTCACAATGGACCTTCGGTTCTCCGGGTAGAAATGATTGCTTGTTCAATCACACACCTCTAAACCTAACCTTACCTAACCTAACCTATCATTTGTCATGAGAAGCTTCTCAACTCGCCGTTCGAAGTCGGCAAAAAACTGTTGGTCCCTGCCATTCGTGGGAAAAAGTAACACGCACACACAAATGGTTGCGAGAAGCTAGGCTTGGTTCTGTATAGGACTGCTTACACCGAATATATTTTTTATGAGAGTTGTCTGGATAAGAGAAAATAAGAATGAAAAAAAAAGGTTTTTTTTAAACAGCCTTTTCGCTAAAGTGTGAACGGATAAGTTTTCTTTTCAAAACATTAACCACTCCCATTTTTTTTTTACAAAGATACCATTTTTTTATGACATCCTGTAGCCTGTTCTGTTGACATAACACAATGAAATGAATGCGAAAATATAAGAGCAGAAGAACGAGTACAATGCAGCAACGCAGGGTAATCCCATAATAAACTCACAACGTAACATATTTCTGTCCGGTTACCGTATATTTTCCACGGATTTGCTTATGTATTAAGAAAAATAATAACTGTACTCTGCATCTATCTGCTTCAAATGTAACCCTTTATTTAATCAATGGTTACATTTATGAGAGACTTTCTATTTGAAATAAGTAAAAAAAAGTGTCCTCATCCGTTTAAGAGAGTTTTCGTTTATAAGAATGCATTTTGTATGGAAATTAGAGAAAAAAGTTGGTTCCCAAAAAGTGTCCGTTTAAGGGAATTGTCCTCTTATCGGAGCTGTCTGCAAGGAGAGCTTTCACTGTATCATACCCCGTATTTGTTTGTTTAGTTATGTACAAACTGCGGACAGAGCCTATCTAGAGCGGTATCGTACATTCGAATAGACTATTAGGCCCACGTCGGAGCTTCAGATAGCTTATTCAGTTCGCAGCTTTGACTATTCGTCAGTCAGCCTGAATCACTGTTAAAATTTGAATTTTGAGAAAGAAGTTCTATCTAAGAAAAATGATTGTTTGAAGGACATGTTGGAAATTCGATCGCGGGTATCCATTGCCCTTCCCGCTGCATTCTTTAAAGGAACATAATCTCTCGATTATACAAAATATCGAAGGCGATTGAAATCGTCAATCAAAATAACGTGCGTCCCTTAGATTTAACCATGTTTATACGAATGTATTTTTTTACAGGACTACGTTTGAATCCTTTCAGCTACACTTCGGCAACACTTTTGCAGAAGTTAATTTCATATATTCCACCCCGATGCGCATGTGCCACAATAATTTTATTCTGCATTTAATTCCACACATCCGCACAACACAATAGGGTAGGTGCGAAGGGTGACACAAAATATCCGAATATCCTCTCGTAGATTTCTTGTTTTCCCCCTTTTTTGGTTGCTGCCTTCATTCTGTGCCATTTTCGTCCTTTTTTCCGCTCTTGCTGCCGCTGCTTGCGAAAAACAGAATTTGTTTTGATGGAATTCACTTCCGATTCCGACCCAACAACGTCATCGTCGTTCTCTTGTTATTATCATCATCGTTTTAACGTTGTCCCTTCATTTGGCTACCTTCTCGTGTTCTGTTTGCTACTCTCAAGAGGATGTCCTTTAAAGGGTGCACAACGTTGTACTATACTCCCAAAATGCTATACGCCGACCGCTTTGGTTTTCTGCTAACTTGATCGTACTTCAAACCACCGCGCCAGCACACTCATGGAAGTGCTGCAATTACACACACAGATTATAGATAAAATACGACGCTCATCCTCAGCCCATGTGTAGATGTAGAGATGTGTGGCATTTGTTCCTGCTCGGAGAATCCCTCCCCTTTGGTGTATGGTGTCTTTCTCCTGCCATAACACGCGGCTCTGTCTGCTCGTCGTATATCTGCATTGTGTCGAATGTGTTGTGTGAATGTAATAAAAACAATGGAATAAACGAAAATTCCAATTGACGAGATGATGACAATCATTATGGGAGGTGGAGGAGGGCATAATTAAGTTTTTTTTTTGATTGGGAACGAATGCCACCACCACCGCGCACCGCTTCCTATAGGTGTCGCTGACGAAGATACCAGAGAGAGCGAAACTTAAATTTAATTCCTTCAAAAATATTGACAAACATTCATAGAAGGAAACGCCTAATTATTCCCCAGTATCTGGTGAATCTCTCACTCGTGTGATTGTGATTTGATGGAACATGGGACTAATTAAGGGTGGCTGCGTTCTAACGTTGGTAGAGGGGTTGAGAACGATAATGGGTTGAACGCATGTTATGCGTTTTAGTTAATTGATTGAGTTATAAGATGTGTACAGTTCTAAAGACACAAGCGATTAATTTGAGTGAACTCTGCAATTATTTACCAGACTGCAGAGGGAAGGAAGTGAAAGGAGACAAAGGGACTTTCGATAGCTCTTGTAGATCACCTTTAAGCTGTATTCTTTCAAAACAACGAGTAGCAGAGGGTAATCTTATTTCTATCGAGCACACCTGCAGTTTGAGTTCAAGCTAAACATGCAATAATTTAAATGATTGTAAGTTATCATCTGCTCCGCGCTATTTAGCTAACGCTTTGTGCCAGTCACATGTTACCAATTTTCTGATAACATTAGCTAAGCCCATATGTACTTAAATTTTTTTTGTGCTGGTAGGTAGAAAGCTAGCCTTGGCACCAGTGGTCCGACGACCATTGGCAGTGCCGGATTCTTACCGGCTAAAACCACCCCCATAAGAGCAGACCAATCTATGTGTCCCCCACGCCTTAAGGTATTATTTCGCGGGGTTCGGGTTAGAGCCTAAGCTAACTCTATTCCATAGTGTTATTCCTACTACGTATTTGCGTTGACGTCCTAGGCGCCTAAGGTAGCTGTGCATATGTACCGCTACGTTACTTACAATGGTCCAATTATCGTCGTGTTGAAGCATGTAAGATAGGATATTGTCGGGAGTGGGCCACTCTCAAATTGTTCTCGGAAGGCGATCATCTCGGCTTCATTTCGTGGGCAGTGAAAAAACACGTGATTTGCGTTTTCCGGAACAGTTTCGCAATATGGATAGTTGGGGTTCGCGTTTGCGTTTGAACAGGTATTTTCTAAAACAGCCATGTCCCGTCAAAAACAGAGTTAAGTAAAAGTTCGTTTCATCGTTTCTACGATGCTTCGTCAAATGTCGACCAAGGTGCGTGAACCTTGACAACTATTGATACTTCTGGTGCATAAACCAGAATATCAATGACTCTGCAATCGTTCTTGTGGCGAACGATGAAGCGATAGTATTGAGGGCGAGTCCTTACCACTGGTGGGGGACCTGGAGCAGCTGTCTGGTGTTTCTTGAATTAGTCCTTACCGCTGGTGGGGGGAAATGAAATACACCGTTCGATATCTGAATTGTGAATCGACCATGAGTTTTTATTTCTATTTCCTTATATACTAACAATGTGCTTATTCTATCTTATTTTAAGTGACTTAATTTCTTAATTTGAGTGTGTGACGAAATCACATTCGGGCAGTGCACTCTCTGCGCAGTCAGCATAATTCGACAGGTGAGGTTCAATGTATACCTCATTGCTTGACCCGATTATTACTTACTTAGTTGGCGCTACAGCTCGAGGTGAACCTGGGCCTGCTTCTCGCAACCATTTGTGTGTGCGTGCTATATTTTTGCACGAATGGAAGGGACCTACAGTTTTTTGCCGACTCCGAACGGCGAGTTGAGAAGCTCAATCGTGACAAATGATACTCTTTGATGCTTGTCAGACATTCGAAAGAGGTGGGCACTGTGAAAAACTTTTAGGTGTTTGCGGCGGGATTCGAATCCAAGACCGCTGGCTCAGTAGTCCGACGCACTAACCACTTGCGCTACGGTGCCGTGACCCGATTATTGTTGTCACAAAATTACTGCTGAGTCAGCGAGACGCGGTGCCAGCGGTGAATGTACTGCTGGTCATGAATTGCCGACACAGCTACCCATACGTGTGTGTATTAATTGCTATGCGGAGAGTGCAATGCCTGACTTGCGATTATCGTGCGATTTGGTGTGATATAATAACTTAAATAACTTACACTAGGTCAGGACTGAACACCGTGTTTCCGTTCAATCCATACATCGATCACTGGTATGACACGATGCGTCCATACTACGATTCCTTTCGAGTTTTCTTGTCTACCCGGGCATTTCGGATTCGCTCGCTTTTTAGTCTTTCTATTTCTTCAGCGAAATACTTACGTATCTAATATTTCTCTCACAGGAAAGTTCGGCAACAAATTCAACAAGCACTGCTACTGGCACAACTAGCTCGACTTCTTCATCTAGCAGCTCAGATTCGTCCAGTTCAGATTCGGATAGTTCTGATTCCGAAAGTTCATCCACCGACGATGGAAAGAAGCGCGACAAAAATACTCCCTATACCGAGCATGAATTGGAGACAATCTATCGTGCATGTGTGCGAAATTTGGAGGAATGCGTTACCAGATTCCCAGAGCACTACAAATCGGTGTACCGTCTAGTTCATCACTATATGCATGCACCAGATAAGTTAAAGGATCTTGAAAAATGCCGACAACTGCTACTGGGACAGTATACTACCAATTTGGGCAATCAAATCAATGGACTCTTCTCTGATCGCAAGAATAATAATATATTCAATGGGATATGGAGAATTCCATCATCGGAAATCGATCGTCCTGGCAGTTTTTCATCACATTTAGTAAAATGCGTTGGCATTCTTATTCAAGTCTTACGAAAGTCTAACAATCATAAGCTCCTTATAGATGTCGCCCTTCAGCTGTATCGTAATCCTGATAGCGATAAGTGAGTTTATTTCTTTATTTCTTTTACTCTTTATTATAAATTTTCTATTTAGGCGCTACATCAAAGACTCCGAACGCATGGATCTGTATCAGCAAGCAATCACATTCTGTGTTCAAATTATACGAAACATTCTGAAGCGAATTATGGACACTCGTGATAATGTGGAGTCTTTGAATCTTCTAATTGATATTTACAAGGCGCATAAGAAATGCATCAAATACATGAATCAAAAGGAACCACTCTTCACGCAGTTGCTAGTGGATGTGTATAAGTTTTATATTCAGGACAAAGTTGCCAAAATGCCAGAGAATTTAAATCTGCTCGACTTGGCTATAAAATTGTGCTTACAAGAGATTGGCGCTCGGAAAAACCAAGAGAAGCAGGCAATGGCTGGATCACTAGGTGGACCACAATTAACTTTGATTCAAGCTACAGCAGAATATGCGCCGCCAGGACCAAAGCCTTCAATATCAACTTTAAATGTACCTGCAGCTGTAAGGATTTTAGAACTCTAAATCTTTGTTTATTGCAAATTAAGTTTACTTCTTAGCGCACATCTGTAGTAACAATCAATTGTTTTACTTTTTAGATTAACAAACCAATACAAATACCTGGGATAACTTCTCGTCCCCGCGGTCGACCGGTGGGTAGTAAGAACGCTCCTTCACAAATAAACCCACCAGCCTATCAACAACCATCAGTATCATCGGCCTCAGTTCAAGCTGCCAACAGCCTTCTTTCACAACAATCGTCTTTGGCTTCTATAATGTCTCTCTACGCTAATCCGGCTATGACCAATCAAATGGCAAAGGTAAGGAATACATTTGCTTACCAAATTTTATATTCATAACAGAACTTTTTTTTGCTTTCAAAAACAGGATCATGCTGGCTTTCAAAAACTAGTTGCCGAGTACTACAAAATGTTGGACGGACCCGCAGGATCTGGAACTGCACTCCTTCCAAACTTAGCAGCACCCTCAATGAATCCTATCATAAATCCTATGGCAGGTATAGCTACCGCATCACACAAATCACTATTAACTTCAAAAGTTCCCGACCTTTCCCCACCACCCGGCAGTGTTACTCCTAAGATTCCACAATTCGACATAAAGAATCTAATCGCATCGGCAGCATCGCAAGTTTCTAAAACCGCTACTTCTTCGCAATCCCATTCCACGACAATTAACATTGGTGGCGGTGAATTGACCATCACGCCAACATCGTCAAAGGCAATACACTCTAAGGACATGCTACCTAATTCCTCTAAGCTATCATCTTCGATGCCGTTAACTTCATCGTCAATTTCTGTTACAAAAGTTCCCACCAGCTCACCAACCATTTACGTGAAACCATTGTCTGACCTAACATGCAAGTCCACTGTGTCTCCCCTTCCCGAACTGCCCAAGTCACTCTCCATCACTCCGTCGACCAGTCTTTTCCCAATCGAAAAATCAAGACCACCACAGATGTCGCACTTATCTTTGATGCCCGACATTAAAATGCCGATTGCAACCGATAAGATTCAAGCGAAGGCCAGAAACACCGCGAAAAAGAAACAAATCCCGTCAACCCCTTATTCCCGTCCCTCCGCCCCGGCACTATCTCCAGCAGCAGTATTGGCCAGCTTGACTACAGCTGAACTAACGGCTCTCGCTGGCTCGAATCAGCAATTCCCTTTGATGAATAACTTCAGCATGGATAATTACAACCAGCAAGCAGCTATGCTAGCTACATATGCTGAGTTTCTCACGAACATGGGTCCAGGAGTGGGCAACTCAATGATGTCCCAAATCGCTCAGATGTCTCAATTACAGCAATTCCAGATGTTAGGTCAGAAACGTCCCTATGCCAAGCGCAACCGTAATCCAAAGCCGAAGAAACCTACTCCGGATCTGCATTCTGCTGTCGAAACTGCTCTCAAATCACTTCCATCGCAGATCACGATGATTCCAGCTTCGTCAAAGTCATCCAAGCAACCACAGACATTTTGCATGCCAACATACAGTTCACCAGCTACAATAACTTCGATCGGTCCACCACCGATGACAATGACAGGGCCACCGTCAGGAGGTAAAACAACACCGAAACCAATTCCGACGCCTCCACCCACATCAACAAACCTACAGCAGTCAAGTCCAATAAAAACCTTACAACAAAAATTAGCCGAGAGACAGAAGGCCAATCAGCTGAATGAGAATGCGAAGAAGCAGGGAGGAAGTGGCAGCTCTTCGGGAGGTAAACGTGGCAACATTGATGTTATTATCTTGGATTGATTGAATTAATTTATTGTCTCTATTTATGCAGTCTTTTACATTACGGACTTTTGAACCTTGTGTTGTATTCGCTTTCGCTATTAATCAGAATCAAATAAACTTATTACAGTACAGTCAATTTTATAAGTTTCATTTTAATTCTGGCATAATATTCGGATCTTGAATCTTTAAATCATTAGCATGTAGGCTGCATCGCACAATTGTTCGCTGTGATGGCAAACAGCTAAGCAGTGGGTCGATATATGAGAAGTTTCGCATTGGGCGCCAAGCACATGGGAACGTATTTTTTTTCATTATTGTGGGGTTCTTTGGTTCTTCTTGATAGGATCTCCACTTGGAAAGATTAGCGCCTAACCCATTACAAACATATTTGCCAGAAAATTCATTATCAGTTAAAGAAAAATCTGGGTTCAGAAGGGTGGACAACATTAAATTGTCTAAGCTAAGGTAATTGATGACGACAACTCAGTGACAGCAGTGTTTTGGATCTCAAATTGGCGTTTGAGACTTTTATGGATATTTTGGTGCGAAACCTTCAATTGTATGACATAGGGGGAAGAACCTAAAGAATTAGATTTAGTGAATGTTATCTTAGATGTGTTGGTAGCCATTCTTTGTTTATGATACATTTACGTTTTGCGGGATGATACTTCGTGTAATCCTTGTAACTATATAGTAGGATCGATTTAAGATATTCCATTCTTCCCGTGATGTCAATAGTCTGCCCGTGATGGCCGATGTTTTGCACTATATCCAAAAATTGTAGGCGATGATCTTTGATTATAAGATGAACTCATTTTGAATGGTATGGACAAGTTTTTCTGTCGTTCATCTGCTTTCACTCGTCCACATCTTGCAGAATAACTGACCACTCAGTGGCGATAGCTTTTAACAGTTCTGCGCCTTAGTGCGCTTGGGTCTACTGTTGATAAGTTTTCAATCTGGCTGAAGCTGAATTAGGTCGAGTTCATAAATGTAAACTGTTGGCAATAAGTTTACCGCAGGTTTACATGTATACTTTTGTGAACGCAAATGTGTATTGTATATCTGTATTATTGCAGCATTCAAACATCTGTATAAATTGCGTTCATAAATGTATATACTGATACTCATCTAAAAATTCGTGTAAAAACTTCTGAGTTTGCTGTGTTTCAAAATGGTGCGCAAAAAAATGTTTAGGACAATTTTAAATTTACTGAATGAAATTTAGTTAACGTCCACCAATCTGACTGTAACCTAAAGCAATAAAATACCTCTTTGTCATATACATATGTATTAAAATTACGTTTTATTTATAATCGTATAATAGCTTGATTTTTATCTCATTTAAAAATAAATAATTGGAAAGATCGGATTAAATAAGTAGTAACGCACATTGAAGTAATTGTTTAAGCCAAGAGTCATACTGGGTCTACTCGTACACGGTTAAAATTAATTTGGTATTTTCTTCTATTCCACCCACCTTAGCCCGGAATGCTTACAAATAATAAAATTCACTGGATAACATAAACTTTATTCGTTCATTTGGAGCAATGCGTTAACCGTTGCATCCTTATTGCCACGATTGACCTCAAATACGGATTTAACAACTTCCTTGTCGATGTCTGGGAACATTTCATGGACCTAAGATGTGAGAAATTTTTGTTTGTTTTTAAAAGCAATTAAAATTAACCATTTGTAGATATAAATACCTGTTTAAGATCCTCTTCACTGATTTGTGGAACTGGTGGTGGCATTTGAGGCTGTTGTGGTGCCACAAATATTGGCATTGGTCGACCTGGTGGCACCATTACCATTGGAGCTGCAGGAATGGCCTGATACATATAAGGGGTAACTGGTTGATTTCCAAAGCTAAGAACAACATCAATGGATCCCTCGAGGGCATCACCCTGCTTGCCACTTAGGGGAAACCATTCTTCATGAGTCTCACCGCGCAGCACAGCCTCGGGGATTCGTATATCGGTCCAAGCAATTAGTTCGTCCATTTTAAAGCTGCACTCATCGTAGATTTCAATTGAAATGGTATTAACTCCGACAGGAAGTTGACTTTGGATAACACGATTCCAACGGGGATTTTTACCACCATTCGGATCAGTTTGTGTCTCGTAAACGTAGTGACCCACACGAACGCGAACATATGGATCCATTCGGGTGAGACCGTAGTTGCGAACTAGACGCGCTTGGGCACATGTGATGCTAAGACGTCCAACATGGTTGGGGGCCTTAAGTGATATAAAAAATTATATGTTAAAAATTGCTTATCGGATGAATTGATATTAATGTCTGCCATGGAGTAAAGCCTTATTCACAAAAAGGAGTGCTTACAACGTAAAATTGAATCAAAATTGTTAAATAAGTAATATTAGTGATATCGCAGAGTCAAATAGGAATCCTTTATCACCAGACGGAATGTAAAAAGGTGAAGTTACCCAACTAATCCAACTAATCGACCCGGTGAACAACAAACAACAAATTTAATTTCACAAAATTGCGGTTGATTTACTATGTCCTACTTAGGTAAAATCAACTACCCATGCGTATAAAAATAGAGCTTAGTCAAGTCTTATAATTCAAAAATTAAGTACTCAATAAATCAAACAACTATTACTTGTTTTCGTACGAGTACCTATCACTAGTAGTGCTTCCGCAAAAAAAATTAATCTTTATTTTTACTTTCACTGCGACAGTTTATTTTATATTTTCCAATTAAAAGTACATACTCACCACATATTGCGGCATAGCTTGTTGCTGATACAATGCCATTGCTGCCTGGCAATCGGCGGCTTCTTGAATTTCTCTGGGTGTTGAGATTCGAAGAAAATCGGGTGGCAACGGACCAATAATTGCCTGCAAATAAACGAAATACAATGTTAGATCTCTAATAAAACTAATTCAGCGATATAAAAACACCGTAACCAGAGACCATTCATCAATAACGCGTATTTATGTATTCATACTTGATTAGCACACTTTGTGCAGTCAAGTGTAACTAATATCGGTCGACCATCGAAGCAGCGCTATGATATCAAATCACTTTGCAATCGAGTTCGCAAAGTGGCAATCTGATTGATGCGGTGACTAATGAATTGCTCGACCTTTTGTCGTTGAACTGAGAGCATAGCAAAGGGGTGCACCTTTAGTTATATAAAATGTTTATTATTCTTCGTGTTTGTACTGCAGGCAGTATGACTAAGCATTGTTTTTTATTAAATTGCTTTTATAAACATTGAAATAAAGAAAAACCTAAAAAAAAACTCGTACCTTTCTCCATCGATTTTCTCGTGTTTCCACGTTAACACCTGCCATTCTTAGAGAACTTGTTAAGGCTTCCGTTGTTAGTATAATTTACTACAATTTAGTTTAATTTAAATAGAGAATAAAATAAATTATCGAAACAGAAAAATTTGGAACTAGAAATCTGGGATGATAAATACGCCACAACTTCTATTGGGATTTTGTGGAAAACAATTTGACGTATTTTTGAAGTACAACAGCTGTCGGTAATGATTGCATTCAGCGATAAAGGTGTACAGAGAGTAAAATGCTATATAGATGAAGGTTTCGCAGAAAATGGGTACCTATTTATGATGTAATAAATTCTAAAAAAATATTTCCATAAATTAACCATGCAAAATTTTTTTTTAAACGCGTATAAACATAAATGATTTAAAGTTAAGCGAGACTACTCTTGCTCGTAAACCAATTTGGGATTTTCGCGTATTTTAGGAGAGAACAGTGTATTAATTTATTCAGATAATTTTAAGTAAAGTATAATATTTTATGTCGTTTTCGACATTTCACATCTTGTTCATAAAAGAAAATAAGTAAGAAAAAGAAAAATAATAAATACAATTTTAAAACACTTTTTTTTAATATTTTCTAAATATTCTACACAGTTTGTTTCTGATAATTATTTTTGTTGATTGATATTTATTTTGATGCACTGCGTTGACATTTCATGTAAAATGTGCTGGTTTTAGTGCAAGAAGTATAAATCTCGAGCTGAAACCGAGATTCAAAACAATTGATTTAGAGCAAAAAAAAGTGCTTTTTTGGTCGGTTGGAAAATGAAAATGGCACTACAGCGATAAAAATTGCTCAAGATAAAAAAGTGCTTTTTTTGCCCAATCGAAATCGACATTTGTCAGAAAATGTACTAAACCAAGCACTTTCATCTTTTGTATTTTGAATACTTCCATTCAGTATAGTACGAAGTGTATCTATCTTCACACGGTTAAAGAGTCAGAGTGAACGTTTTGTAAATTTGTTTTGTCATCCGCTATCATTTTCTAACATTAACATTTTTTCAGATTTCTATTAAAAATGGTAAGTTTAGTTACATTATTTTTTTTTAGATTGTGAGAAAGATGTTAATAATAAAAACAGCTAAACAAAAATGTGTATTGAGCTTTCTAATTAGTTTTTTTTTTCCATTTCACATATTGTAACCTCTTAATTCTCATTGTTCTTTTCGGCTTTTCCAGTTTCGGAATCAATACGATAGTGATGTCACAGTATGGAGTCCTCAGGGCCGTCTCCACCAGGTCGAGTACGCCATGGAAGCTGTGAAGCTGGGTTCCGCCACTGTGGGTCTCAAAAATCGTGACTATGCAGTTTTAGTTGGCCTACGGCGTTCCACTTCTGAGCTATCATCTAGCCAAAAGAAAATCATCCCAATCGACGATCATTTGGGAATTTCCATTGCCGGAATCACTGCCGATGCTCGTGTACTGAGTCGATATCTACGTACGGAATGCTTAAACTACAAGTACACTTATGACACCACGTATCCTGTGTCGCGTTTGATCATGAACTTGGGCAACAAAATGCAGGTGACCACTCAACGCTATGATCGCCGTCCATATGGTGTTGGACTTTTGGTTGCTGGTTATGATGATCAAGGCCCCTACATTTATCAAGTTGTTCCATCGGCGAACTATTTCAACTGCAAAGCGATGTCAATCGGCTCGCGTTCGCAGAGTGCTCGTACCTACCTTGAGCGCCATTTGACCGAATTTGCCGATTGTACAAAGGACGAATTGATTTGTCATGGTATCCAGTCTATTCGTGGTACACTACCCAACGATGAATTACTCTCAACAGATGAAAAATCGCCGCTTTTGGTATTTTTTTTATTTTATTGTAATTTTCTTCCATGTTTAACATGTATTTTCCGATTCTTTCAGAACATCTCTGTGGCCATTGTAGGCAAAGATCAAGTATTTAAGATCTTCGACGATAAGGAAAATGAGCGGTACTTGAATATGGCCAAGGCTAAAGATGGCTCCGCACCGGGGCCATCAAGAGGGCAAGAAGATCCCCCTACACCTGCTCCAGGGGGTGATGAGGGTACCGATCCACGGCCACCCCCAAACGATCCTCAGGTAGCAGGCCCAGCAACCATGGAACATTAAATGCTTTTCATGAAGTTGCCGAATCTGCTGATGTCTTTGAGCGCAATCTACTCTTTTAAATGGGGATCCGTTGATTTAATCTACAATTCAACGGATCCCCACTTAATTAATTCGCTTTTCAGCCTCATGTTCGCAGTTATTTGAGGCTACACTTTAAATCTGGGTTTGTTAATTTTTTAATAATAAAAGCTTCTGTAACATTAAATTGAATTCAGTTTTACTTTTAACATAGCGATTCGATTTCTGTTTTTAGTTTCAATGGATTTCGAATCGGTATTGATCGTAAATGATAATCTCTTTAGACAAATTAAATAAGAATATTATCACGGCAGCTAAATCATGAAAAAAGGCCAACGGATTTTCCTTTAGACTAGGACTTGGAAATAAAGAACGGAGTAGTTGGCGTGTTCGCAAGCTAACTAGATGCTGTGCAGTTTCTTCAGATTCGGATATATTCACGCAGCTCATAAAGTATATATACATAACATAGGTACTTACCATACCATACAGAATAACCATCAGTCATTTTTTTTTAATTATTCCTTTGATCTAAACGGGAAATAATAGATGTTCAAATTTCCGTAAAAAATAAGTTTTTTTTTTACCATAGCGGGGGGTTAAACCTCTTTTGTTTTGATTTTTGATTTGAATCATTAATCTTGGTTGAAAATTTCTGTTGAAAAAAATGGCAAAGTTTTTCCCTGTAGTGCTGCTGCTACGTTTGTGCCATCACAGACAAATGATACAACGTCACCATCTACTGTGTACTAGGGTCCAGGAAACCTGGGAAAGAGGTTGACACCTTTCGTGGGCCCTGAACCCTTCTTTGGTATAGTGGAACACACCAGGAAAGATCAACTCCGATCACTGGAGAAGACAAACAGTATCAAGTTCTGGACAAAAACCCGGGGTCTAAGACAGTCGATGAAACAGCTAGATAATTACAACCTGAAGAGATTTAAAGCTTGCATCAGCCTGGGCAAAACAAACTGCGCATCCTGACTGCGTTCCTTATATGACATTGTAAACTCAAGGGACATCTCAAGAAGCTAGGTCTATCAGATGAAGACTCACGCAGGCTTTGCAAAGAGTCCAGTGAAATACCAGAAAACGAACTGTCGGAATGTGGGGTTTTAACCCAGAAATAGAGGTGGAGAAATATCGATAGTCAGTACCATCGATAGTTCTCGATAGTTGACTTTTGACTATAATAATTATCGATTCGTTTTTCTTCTTAAAGGTTACATAAAAAAAGTTAAATGCAGCATATTAGGTAAGCTTTTCTCATCGAGAGAGGTTAGATTCTATGTACTAATACTCTTCCTATTCCTGAGTTGCCGACTCATAAAACGGGCAATCCCATTTTTAAGTTAAGAGAAAGACAAACCATAGTGCTCCTATTCCTACATTGCTGACTCATAATACGGGGAATCCCCTTTTTAAGTTAAAAATGGCTGTCGAAAACAATCGATAGTGGTCAAAAAGTATCGATTGTTTTCGATAGTGCAATCGATAGTTCTCCACCTCTACCCAGAAAAGGTTCAAGGTTCACACAATCTTCTGCTGCGATTTTTCAGTGAAATTGGGCTAGATGAGGTGAACTAGGCAATTCTTACCTGGGCTAAGCTTTCTCTAACCAGTTCCAATACGAGTAATGACGAGAGGGATATTCCTTCGTTTAGGACTTGTAGGGGGCATATGCATAATAGATCTTAAGGTTGCGGTGCATCTCACCCTTCAATATTATAATAATAAAAATGTACAATCTTAAACTTTCAGCAGCTCCATAAAAATGGAAAAAAAACATAATGGTTTAAAATCTAGTTTATTTTAAAAAGAGGACATGAGATTGCTTTATTATATCATAAGAATACTTCGACTTACTACATACATTACTCTCTAAGTGTATACTTTGAAAGTACACAAATATCTACATCCAGATACACAACTTAAATGATAATGATAAAGAATTCCTCTTGATAAATATTTTAAATGTCATTATAAAACTCTAATTTCGACAACGGCACCACTCAATCGTTATCCAATCAAACGCACACAATCCGCTCGAAAGTTAAAATATGTCATGAGTTGCTGTAGTGTGATTCAATCAACTGGCTCTTCTCGGACACACCATTCTTAGAGGGAATCGTAAATGGGGCCTTCGCATACACTGTAGTCTCGATCAGTCTATAAGACTTTGGTGCTTCCGTTGTTTGGCTTGACTCCAGGAGTGTGTGATACCAGTCGAGTGTGTTAACGCTGGGCCCTTCACCACCCAAATCCGGAGGTAGAATATCCTTGGCAATGCACTCATGTAACGTCGCCAAATTGGTTCCGTGCAATTTGAAGCGCTCTCGAGTTTTGTCCTTTAAAAACGGTTTGATAACAGCCAAAGCGATGTCCACATACCAGGGTTGAGCTATGAAGTGAATAGCCTTAAATTTAGCTGGAAAACAGTCCTGCAACAAAAAGATGGAGTCAAAATAGTTGCGATTAAGTGGTTAAGATTAAAAATAATTATTTATAAGTTAACGTAGACAATGATCTGTTCACAGAACCTTAAAGGGCCTGAATTCTTTGAGTCTTTTCTGAGGTGAAACCAAATGCCAAGGCATATAACTGTGCATTATAATTCAAGCTCGTACCTAGGTTAGGTTAGGTTAGATAGCAGTGGCTGCCGGTAACTAGTATCAGTACACTTAAGCCCATAGAGACCCATTGTGATACCAACGATCTTGGAGATATTTTAACCCCGCTACGCATGAGAACCATTTGGAGCTTTGTATAAAGCAAGAGGCTTTCCACGTCTTTGTGCTAGGTCGGTGAGATCGTCGAAGAAGTATTCTCCTAGGTGTAGTTTTCTACTTCGGGAAAGAGCTGGGCATGAACAGAGGAGATGTGTTGGGCTCTCTTCCCCATCTTCGTTTCTGCAACTTCTGCAGAAGCCATTTGAAATGATGCCAAGCCTAGTTGCATGCTTGCCTATAAGGCAGTGTCCTGTGCATAGTAAGGTTATAAAAAAGAAGAAAATTAGAATCTACTCACTTGCAATCCCTCGATCATCAGTTTCAACATCTTTGGCTGCAAGTGCGATGATTGGCGCAATGTGAAATTAGTCCAATCAACAATCACCACAAATCCGAGGGCTTGATTTTGTTTCTCCTCCAGCAATTTGTCCAAAGTTAGCAGAAATGCTCTGTAAACATCTTCGATATTGTATTTTGTGGGTTCCCAATTGGCTGTATTAAATAGAATCACTTTCCTTCCACGACGATCACGTTCTCGCAAAATACACGGATTTCCATCCCTTAACGCCAGCTGTATAGTATCATCAAATATATTCAACTTCTGTAGAAGCACCTTGTTCCTCTGCTTATACGAATGATAGTTCACAATAAGTTCGAAGGCTTCATTGCATCGAAATTTCCTGGCATACAGGAATCGATTCAAAAAGTCATCATCTGTGCAGCAGGATTTATCCTTTAAGGCAAAGTTCATACTCGCTCCAATCATATCCTTGAGTGTGATTAGCGCCTTCCGTCTGTCGCGTGCTTCGTTTTTATTGAATGCCTGCTGCTGTCTAGCCAGATACGGAAGGGCAGTGTCCAGATATCGTTTGCTCATCTGAAATTCAAAATATTCCGACATTTTCTCTGGAAATAAAAAAATTAATAAATTAATTAATTTACCTTTGGGGTATTTTGCGTTATGACAAATTCTACGTAAAAGCTATCTTTATGATTTTAGAATTGAAGAAAACGTGTTTCCCCGTTAGGGAACTACTAACAAACTACGCTTTCTGCAAACGAATGGAAAGTAAGAGCTGTTAGCCTAGCCTAGCCTGCCTGATAAAAGTAAATCCAATCGATAAGATTTGAATTACATACAATCTTAGTTAAAAGCTTATCAAGTTTCCAATATGTGTACGAGTACATACTCGTATGTGTACATAAATACGAATATGCCGGTTCATAATAAATTGATGAGGCATTGGCAGAAGTGGACACTTAAGAAGCGACAATGTTCTCGCGATATCGTAAATCGGATTCGCAAAGTATTTAAGATTGTGATCACTATCACCATCGTCGTGATTCGAATCGTTAGTGATAGCGACTGCTGTGTATTCTGATACTAGTTCGGATTCAAGTGAAAGACACTTTTTTTTCACGGCACAGATATAGGTAGGTATTCATACCATACATACATATGTACAGTCAATGCCAAAATTATTTACACAATGTAATACTTACACCATATCACTTCAATAAAGCTGTATAACTTTTCAAAAATTGAATATATCACTTATGTTGTGATTTATTATTAATCTTAAAGATCTTAAACGGTGAATAAAAAAATAAAATTAAATTTCAAGTGGTAACGGTTTAGTCTAGGAAAAAGAAAGTGGCACAACTAAACACCGGCATCACTAAACACCGGCAAAATTATTTGCACAAGTCCAAATCTACTATTCTGGATATAAAACGGTAGTTAAATTCTTCAACTTGTCACTGCAAATTATAACAAGTAGTCTCATTGTTAGTAGTTTAGCGTCATCTTTCCTTAGTGCAATTTGTTTGAAATGGCTAGAACTAGGGAATTAACCACGGATAAACGAGCACCATTGTTGCAGAATTTGAAGCCGGATCGGTAGAGGTAGGAAAAGGGTTACTTCGAAAAAGGAAGACAGCCGAATCATTCGCCTTTTAAAAGTAACCCGTGTGAAAAAGATCGGAATGAGTTACAGAATTTGAACAAGGATCGTGAGGTAAATTTTAGTGAAAGAACGTTACGATGAAGGTTGAAGGAAAATAAAATTCGAGCCTAGGTCATACAAAACAAGCCCGATATCAATCAAATAAGCAGATTCGGCTGCAATTTGCTAGGGAGTATTTACAAACCAGCGGCTTTTTGGAGAGGTATGCTTTGGACTGACGTGGCTGCTTGTTCTTTTGGTAGCTATGGTCGAAAATTGTATTACTGTGAATCAAAAACAAGAGCCAAACAACCTGTTACGCAACCCAAAAGTCATTATCATATGGGGATGCATATCATATTTTGGTGTGGGACCATTTGTCCCGTGCTTCGACCATATGACACAGTCACATTATTTGGAGATTTTAAATGATGTTGCAGTGATGGTAGGATCAACATTCATCGGGAGCCATTTGATCCTCCATCATGAGAATGCGCCCATACACATGGCTTGGAACATCAAAAAGTTTTAATCGGAAGTAGGACAAGAAGCTTTTAAATGGCTTCCGCAAAGCCCTGAATTAAATGTCATTGAAAAGGTTTGGCATCTAGCTAAATCTAAAATTCCACAAAACATTGGAAAATCTGCAGTTGAAACATAATAGCTTGGAATGCTATTACAGAACAGCAAATCAAAGATTTAATTGACTCAATGCCAAGGCGCCTCGCAGAAGTTATTGGAGCAAAGGAGGAAACACAACTTATTAGGTACTGCAATCTGACAAAAAACCATTGCGTTCAATTTAAAAATATTTCTCATTTTCAGCTATGTATGAGAAATGTAACCAGAAGTAAATTGCACTTGTGCAAATAATTGTGTCGGTGTTTAGTGATGTCACAAGTTTTGTGCCACTTTCTTTTTCATGGATTAAGCCGTTAGTGTTTGAAATTTAATTTTGGTTTTTTTATTCACTGTTTCAAGATAATCTTAAAGATTAATAATAAAAAGAACATAAGTGATATACTCAATTTCAGCTTTATACAGCTTTATTGAAGTGATAAGGTGTAAGTATTACATTGTGCAAATAAGGGCCAATTCATAAATGCAATATTGCGCAAGATGTGCTAAGCAGAGAGTTCACAAATGCATGCAAAGGCATCACTGCTAAGCAGAGAATTCATAAATGTAGTAGAACTATATTTATTGCGCAATTTTAAGCGCAATCGTTCAGCTGTCATAGTCGTATTGCATTTGCACATGCTTTGCAGTGGACTTAAACTTTCATTTGCGCAGCTTTTCCTGCTTTGCATTGCGTTTGCTTTGCAAAACTTGCATTTATGAATGGGCCCTAAGTTTGCCATGGACTGTATGTACATATCGGCCATAAATCTCTAGGTCCTTTCTGTCACAAATTCACTAGCACGTCGATTTAAATATAACAATGTAGTTATCACAAATATTTGATGGACGTATGCATTATGTATGCTTGCACTGATGTATGTTTTGTCCACGCCCATGAATGCATTCGTAGCTAGATACTTAACATCGGAACAACACACATTTCACCATATATTAAAATTGGGAATATTATTTGCACAAATTCAACATACCAATAGCTTGCAATTTAATTTAATAAATAACTTCCGAAAGGACATAGTGCCGCACAGACATTACACGACAACGAAACGGCCGCAATTGATCTAAATCCTTTACACATTTTTCACAGGTGTATGACTCCATGTCCATATCCTTTCGGAAACGCATTTCCCCTTCTTATTTTAACGATATCGTTGTTTGTATAAGTACTCGTATAGAAAAACTAATATCCCTGTCCGCTGTCCCTGCTTACTGCTATGCTATTTGGTGTTGGTGACTGTTGTCAGGGTGATACATTTTGTTGTGGTATGAGGTTAGACCTTGCAGGTGGATACATGTATGACCAAATTGCTAAATGCAAGGTAAAACACTTAACAACAAAAGTTAATCACGCCCTACCTGTCATAATTTCAAACAAAACAAATGTGTTTGTTTGTATGAATATTATGTACACGTGCCTAAATTTTTTTCCATAGTAACAGCGATGTATGAAATTATTAAAAGAATAATTAATTATACTAGCGTTAGTAGCACCTAGGAGCAAACATAGAAACTTTGGTGCAAATGCATAGCTAGCCTACGAGTATAACTCATATTATAGTCGGTACGTTGTGCTCTTGTTAAAGTATAATTTAAGATTAAAATCGTCTCTAAGAATTCATTATTTATTCACTTTACCACCTCCTGTCGCGTCAAGAGATGACTGCTTAAGTCGAGTTATAACAAAAATGAGTTATGTACTTATATGTACCATCACATCATGCTCTACAACAGTGGTTACCAACTCAGTGAGGCTCGCAGCCCACTCAGCGGATTTATAAAATGGCCACAGCCCGCTCCCCCAAATGTTTCATAACAAAAGTTTTACTGAGCTTTTTTTCCCAAATTATATCTTCTAGATAGACAGACAGACAGACAGTCAGACATAGACAGATATACAGACAGATAGACAGACAGACAGACAGACAGACATAGACAGACAGCCAGATAGCCAGACAGGCAGATAGACAGACAGATAGGTAGATAGATAGATAGATATATAGACAGACAGAATGATAGACAGACAGACAGACAGACAGACAGATAGACATTTCATTTTGATTTTTGTACATTACTGAAATTAATTCATTTTGAGTATTTATTTCACCTTAATAAAGTTCCTTAATTTAATTCAGCTTATAAGTTGAAACAACATTTATTAATTACGGTACGAAGTTCGCCGGGTCAGCTATGTTTTATAATATTTTGATTACGATTTTTGAGTAAGTACGCATTTTCGCAGTCCAAGTAGGTAATTTTGTTGTTTGTTTTTTATCAGCGACATGCCCAAAAAGCCTAGTTCACACACATACTTAGATAAGTTGTCGAAAACATTACTTGTTTTCGAAGACTGGGATATACCTTCACTTTTTTATATCAACATTTTTCGAGGCTGATTTCAGGAACTAGTTTCTAATCCAAAAAACAGTGATCCGCCAAATTAGACCGGGAGTACAGTTGTTTTAGCTGGCGATATTTTTATTTCTTCAAAAGTTTGTCGGGGATAAACTCCCAGCGACCCCGGACCATCAGTTGGGAACCACTGCTCTACAATAGGCGTGTTGAGACACTATTGAGACAGGTGTTTCAATGTCAAACAGGCCGAAATTCCTACAAATCTAAACAAAAATGTACAACATTTGAATATTTCCAAATATCGGTCCTTTAGATACTCAGATATCTAGGTGATGATGATTGGAAAAATTGGAAAAGAAAACGAAATCGTTGCCTTATCATCTTCAGGAAAGTATGCTTCTAGAGCTACCAGCTCACTTATGCACAATGGGACCAAACCAGTGTAGTCAAGGATTGACATCCACATCTTTGGAAAGCTTATAGTATTCCCAGCTATGTCTCCTTCACCATTTTATCCTACCAGGACCAAATATGAGACGTAGACTTTTCATTTCGAATGAGCATAAAACTAGCTCAACTTTCTTACTTATTGTCGAGCATTTGGATCCATAAAAGAAGACTGGCCAGATCAGTATTTTATAGAGTATGATTTAGTCCTTCGGGTGAGATGATTCTTCCCTAGCTGTTTCTAGAGACCGAAGTAGCAGGGGTTTTCAAGGTTTTTTTTTTAAAACGGACTTTATCTACACAAAGTAAATTAAATCAGCAGTCTCCTTGCCGTAATCCGGTGCATTTGTGAAACACAGGGTGCTTTTTATGTTCCAGGTCTATTTTCTTTGGTCGACATTTGATTGTCATTTGACAGTCGTAGCAGTGGTCGATAAAAATTTATTATGGAGCATTTGTGATTTGTGATTTGTCATTTGATTATTTTTCTTTGCGTTGGTTTTCTTTATTGTGCTGGTGTTTTTTGTGTTCAGATAGGTTACAATAAAAGAACGAACTAAACAAGTGCAAAAATATACGAAAATGAACCAAATTTGATTTATGTTAAATTTTCAAGGAATGCCAGTTGCCAGGGCAAGGTATTTACGTTCGATGAAACGGGGGTTGCACTGGGTTTTTTGACGACCACGAAAATAATTGACACTAGTCAGTGCACCCTAGGGCTGACGACATCAAACAAACCTAATTAGAGCCTTCTAGTTTTACATTTTAGTATAATAAGACGACCACCATTTCTGGCAGAAAATCATTATGAGCGACGAAGTACATTTTGACTTGGCTGGCTTTGTAATAAACAGAATTGCCGCTATTGGAGCACCGAAAACCCCAATAGCGTAACTGCATAGTGCGACATTTGGGCCGGCACACAGTGGTTCAGGTTGTAGGTATGGAAGCGCGGAAATAATTCAATATCTCTAGAAGTACTTGCCCGATTTTGATGATTTTTTCACAGAAGTGTTTGTATTTTTTTTACTACTATTTACTACTATTTAAAATTTTATATAATAACATTTTAAATAATAAAACTCATTCAAAATCGGCTAAAAACTAATATCTGACGAATATATATTAATGATTTTTTATAAAAATGAATTCAAATGTATTTACCTATATTCGTATTTTCATAGTTTTTTAAGGTTCCGTACCTAATGGTAACACGGAACCATTATAAGTTCGCTCTAACTCTAAAATATCTGTCACGATAAAAACATCAAGAAACTTTCTACCTATTAACTTGAAATTTAGTTCACTCATACGTCATACATCACTGAAATATATTGTGAAACAACTATACAGGGTGGGCAAAATTTGAACTTGAAAAAAATATAACATGTTGGATATCATTCGAAAAGGCTCAAAGCACAGATTTAAAATAAATTTTTTTTATATAAGAAACTTTGGGAGTTATTGCAGAAAACGTGCGAAAAACTCCATTCCCCGCGCTTATCTCCGAAACTACATACTTAAATGAACAAAATACCGGTCACAGCCTAAACTTATTTTTACTATTTCGCGATAGGTCAACTGAAAATTTTCCATAGTGAGTTAATTAGCACACGTACTAGTTCAAACAATAGCTATCAAATGAGGTAAAAATTAAATTGCTTTGGAGGGAGGTATAGTGAGATTTCAATCTCCATATAATGACAGACTGGAAACGGGCAGACTTTTCAACGGTATTATTGAACTGATAAGCGGGGGGACAAGCCTGGTGCAGCTGACTCTAAAGTATATTTTTAGAGAAGAAACCAAACGGAGGGATGTGGAGCACGTTTGTTCTGCTCTGTTGAACTTTCGCAAATACAGTCGAACTTCGATAACTCGAATATTTAATAACTCGAATGAAATTGGTTGGCAATAGCGCCAAGACTGAATTTAACATGTAATTTTTATTTGATAGCTCGAACTTCTATTTCTCGATCCAATGATAAATCGAAGAGATTATTTGGCGTCACCTTCGATAAGTCGAATTCTGAAGGGGAATTCCCATATTCTGCGTGTTTTTACAAGTTCGTTTTATAATGCATCGCTTTCGGGGAGGCACTGTGTTTGTATGTTTTTATGACTTAGTATACATATGTACGTGTAGAATATCGTGATTTCGTTACCTATGTGTCAGTGAGAATTGTCAAATTTCTTGTTAGTAGGGGTTAGAACACACATTACTATACTCTGTTCCACAAAAATTGTCAGTACAGGCCTTATTATGTCACCTACAATTTCACGGTAAAATATTTTACCTATTGCTTACAGTTTGGCCGGTATAGGGTTAATTTAATTACAAAGACCATTAAAAAACGAGCATTTTCTTGGATTAAGTGTCCATCATCAGACTGAATACAAGCTAATACTTATTTTTAAATAGTTCTTGTGACTAAATTAACTTAATTCCAGGAAAACTGTGAGCCCCAGGTAAAAAGTTTGTTACTGAACACAAATAATGCTCATTTTTTAATTGGCCTTTGTAATTAAATTAACCTTATACCGGCCAAACTGTAAGCAATAGGTAAAAACATTTTACGGTGGATTTGTAGGTGAAATTATGGCGCATCAAAATAATAATAGTAAAAAAAAAAATTATAAGCACACTTTCCCAAAATAAATGCGATTTTCAAAAAAATTGGTTGAAAAAAATAAAAAAAAAATCTGTGTTTGAATATCAATATCTCGAAAACGAAAATACGGATGGTAATAGTTTTTAACTGTTATAAACACTATTCAATTATCTATGAAGCGAGTCTACTTTGGTTGTTCTAAATTTAATACAGTAGAAATTATAATTGAATAGCTGTTGGTACCATTTTCTATGAAGGAACGTTTTTAAACACCCTGTAGCTCAGTGGGAGTTCAAGATAGACCTCCCCTCTCATACGATTTTTTTCATAGTATGCACCAATGAATCAGATCCGAAAATATCTGTAACTCAAACCGGACCACCCTGTATAGATTAAAAAAAAAACACGTCTATAGTATGATCATTAGAGAGTGATTAAATTGGACGAACACTTAACGAAACTGATCACCGTGTAGTGTATTGTGAAATCTTACATTAGCGGACAATTTGCATTAAAGGGCACCTTTCCCATACAAAATGTGTTTTATAAACGGACAGCTCTCATAACCGGGCAAAAAAGTCCGGTCCCGTGTCTGTCCGTGAGATTTAACTGTACTATTTATATGGTTGCAGCACATACATATGTATGTACGTTGTACAACTTCGTGTGTACGAGTATTCGTTGAATTAGGAACGTTCAGTTTAGCGGTAATAAGTGAGTTATAGCCTTAAAGCTTTAGCTAAGCTTTTCTAAAGCAGATTGCTTATGGTTACTGCTAGGCTCCAGTTTATTGATTTGGTGAATTGGTCGAATGTTGTCTCCTAATTTAACCATTGTCAACACTTGGCTATTAAATCACGTATGGCTATTTCAAGATGTTACACACCGCGCCAACTTAACGGATGCGCCCAACCTACCGAAAGAATTCACACATCTCTGGTCATAAAATTACTTTAAGTATGACAGCAAATATATTCGTCCACTTTTGCGTGAGATCTTTAAGTTTACCGCGCTCGGAAACGAAATCACTACAATTAAATTTTTTATTGTTGGTGTTGAGAATCACTGATATTTAAACAACTCGAGGACTTCCATGGGACATCCCTGTCGAATATTTCAACTAAACCTATGTCTTATTTCTTATACTATAGTTGTCTCTTTTTCCTCTTTCATTACTGTATATTTTTGTAACTTAATAAAACAAAACTTTATTCCGCAATAGGTTATGGGCCCAGAAAGTTCTGTCTGCGAGGATACAATAAAATTGATTAATAAATAGTGCTTTGTACAAAAGAAAAATGGCAACTACTGTACGACTTGAGTTATTATCAAAAGATAATTACGACACATGGTGTCTCCAAGTCGAAGCGCTGCTAATAAAAAATGAAACATGGGGATATATAAATGGTGAAATACCAAGACCACCGAACCCAGAAGGCGCTGAGTCCGATCAGACAAAAATGACGAAATCGCTGAAAAACTGGATTGCTGGAGATAAGAAAGCTAAAGCTGATTTGATTCTGTCCATTAGTCCACCAGAGCTGAAACAAATTCGTGGGTGTGAAACCTCGGAAGCAATTTGGAAAAAGCTAGCATCAACTTACGCATCATCTGGTCCAGCCCGGAAAGCAACGCTGCTAAAACAACTAACACTTCAAAAAATGACTGAAGGGGACGATGTACGTGACCACATCAACAAATTCTTCGACGCTGTCGATAAGCTAGAAGCAATGGATGTCAAGATCCACAAAGATCTGTTAAGCATAATGCTTCTGTACAGCCTTCCTGAGTCATTCGAGAATTTTAGATGCGCTATTGAGTCCCAGGACGTTCTCCCAGATGCCGAAAAATTAAAAATCAAAATATTTGAAGAGGCAGACGCACGTAAACAAAAAGTTAAAGAGAATGAATCCGGAGCGATGATTGCGGCAAGGAATAGAAATGTACCTCAAAGGCAAACAAATCGAGGGAATGCATCATCTGGATATAATAACAGGGATGCGAAGAAGAAAAAGTTTCCATTCAGATGTAGCAAATGCAACAAATTTGGTCACAAGGCTGCGGATTGTCGTTCAAATGGTCAAAATACACAGCGGGTGAATGACCCCAAAGATTCCTTCTATGCTATGTCGGATGGTCCTGAAGTCGCCATGAAGACGGAAAGTGTGGATCTACAACAGAGCTGGTGCCTTGACAGCGGCTGTACCTCTCACTTGTGTCGCAACAGAGAAAGCTTTAATACATGGTCGCCTACTGATCGCGGAAAGTTGAATTTGGCAAGTAACTCATCAATTGCTGTTGAAGCTAAGGGAACTGTTGAGCTCCAAACCACCGTTGGAGCCGAAACAAGGTCAGTAAACTTTGAAAACACTTTGTTCGTTCCTGATCTGCGTACAAATCTTCTTTCAGTTGCGAAGATCACCGATAAAGATTGCGAAGTAGTATTCAATCGAAACAAAGCATTCGTACGGAACAAGAACGGTGACATCAAATTGGTAGCTAACAGAGTCGGTGATCTTTACTATCTTGGTCAACAAATTGAGTCTGCACAACTTATTCAACCGACGAAAATAAAAAAGACGGATATTCAGATTTGGCACGAACGATTAGGCCATTTAAATTCCCGTGATCTGAAGGAAATGGTGAATAAAAAGACTGCGATGGGAATTAAGCTTAAAGACTGTGAGGAACTGCCTCCCTGCACTGTTTGTTTAAAAGCAAAGCTGTCTGCTCAACCGTTTACGAAAAGGACAACCAAGAGCGAAAAACCATTAATGATTGTTCATTCGGACATTTGTGGACCCATGAGGACCGAATCAAATGGTGGAGGAAAATATTTCGTCACTTTCATCGACGATTACTCGCGCTGGTGTGAAGTATACATTTTGAAAAACAAAAGCGATATCTATCAAACATTCCTCAGATATAAAAATCTTGTTGAAAACCAGACTGGACAAAAGATAAAAGCTTTACAAACTGACAATGGAAAGGAGTATTGCTCCAACACGTTTATTGAGTACCTAAGGTCAAAAGGGATTAAAAGAAGACTTTCCACACCGTATACGCCACAACAGAATGGTATAAGTGAGAGAAAGAATCGAACATTAGTTGAGATGGCTAGGTGCATGGTACTACAAGCTGGTCTTTCTATGTCATTCTGGGCAGAGGCCATATGTGCTTCGAACTACTTAAGAAATCGTTGTCCGTCAAGAAGCCTTGCTGGTAAAACCCCTTTTGAGTTGTGGATAGGTAGAATTCCTAACTTAAAACATCTACAAATATTTGGATCCAGAGCATTCGTGCTGAACAAAAAATCGAATAAAGACAAATTTGAAGCCCGGTCAACTGAGGGTGTATTTGTCGGGTATTCAGACGAAGCCAAAGCGTACCGAATCTGGATCCCAAATATGAAGAGAATCGCCATTACAAGGGACGTTAAATTTGTCGATTTACCCATAAAAATACAAGGCGGCGAAAATATTCTTTCAAGTGAAACCAAGGTTAGTACAATCGATATTCTTGACGAACAGCAGAACAGTGATGACGACAATTTTGAGTCATGTTCTTCTAATCCAATTGAAGAAGTTGAAGCAGAAGCTGATGAAAATAATATGGAAAATGACATCGTAGCATATGCATTTAACGCCGAAGTAAATTTTGAAGCAGCTCTGCAAGGAAAAGATTGTGCTGAGTGGAGAAATGCTATCTTTGATGAAGTCAGGAGTTTGATAAAAAATGATACCTGGGAAATCGTTGACCGTCCACCAGAGCAAAACATAGTGGGATGTAGATTCGTTCTTACGAATAAACGTAATCCGAATAATGTAGTAATTAAAAGAAAAGCTCGCCTAGTAGCGCAAGGTTTTACCCAACAATTGGGAATAGACTACATGAGTACTTTCGCTCCAGTTGCACGGCTTGAATCAATACGACTTATGTATGCAGCTGTTTGTACTCGACCAGACATAGCTCATGCAACGAGTGTGCTCGCGCAATTTAATAGCTGCTATACTGATCTTCACTGGGGTGCCGCTAAACGCGTGCTGCGTTATCTCCAAGGCACCAAGGATTACGGACTGCGATATTCTTCCTGTGATGAAGGTATAAAAGGATTTGTGGATGCAGATTGGGGAAGGTGTATCATAGATAGAACATCGTATACCGGATATGCCTTTACCTTCTCGAACTCTGTTATCAGTTGGAAGTCGCAAAAGCAGAGGACAGTGGCTCTTTCTTCAACGGAAGCTGAGTACATGAGTATTACCGAGGCCATGAAAGAAGCCATTCATCTTAGAAACTTCGTGAAGGAACTCAGTCTTCGGAATTTGGAGAATATTACTGTATACAACGATAACCGTGGAGCAAAACTTCTAGCTGAGAATCAAGTTTTCCATCAGAGAACTAAACACATCGATATTCGATATCATTTCATCAGAGGTGTTCTATCAAAGGGAGAAATCAACCTTGAGTATCTACCAACAGAAGAGATGCCTGCAGATGTCTTGACCAAGGCTCTTCCTGGACTAAAGCATTACTGTTGCCTATCGAAACTAGGAGTCATTAAAATTGAAGATCCTTCTCATTGAGGTGGCGTGTTGAGAATCACTGATATTTAAACAACTCGAGGACTTCCATGGGACATCCCTGTCGAATATTTCAACTAAACCTATGTCTTATTTCTTATACTATAGTTGTCTCTTTTTCCTCTTTCATTACTGTATATTTTTGTAACTTAATAAAACAAAACTTTATTCCGCAATAGTTGGGCCAATCTCAATCAGTAATTGAATTCAAATTCAAATTATTTTCATTAGTTTAATGGTTCAGCATTGATTAATTTGAAATGAATAATTCAAAATGAATGTGAGAACTGTTTATGGTTTTCCATCAATATGCTGCGGCGGCAGCTGACCGCCGCGCACAGATAAGACTTCACTCGAATTCGCTGTGTTGCGGAAATTTGATTCATTTTTTTGTGGTTTTTAATGCAAATATTATATAACAGTTTTGGTGGCACCAACAATGCAAAGGTTTTCTGGTTTCAATAATTAATTTCATATAAAGATTGTTCGAAACAGGTTTACTTAACAAAGCCATTCGGTTTGCAACCCAAGTCAGTGCATTGAACTCTTACGCTATGAGGGGTGAGCTTGGTTACATCTGCTGATTGCGTTTTGTCGTCGATGAAGCCATTGCACCTGCATGTTTACTGTTTTAACAAATGATTTCAAAACTGTATGCACCTCAAACGTAATGGTAGGTAAGGAAGACAGACACTGATAGCCAGCATTGGTTAACTGACAGTTTCTGTCACAAGAATTTAGTAAATTGTTCAAAATTCGTATTTTTTTTTGCACAAATGTAAAATTTCTTTTGTTTTGATGTTTAATAGGTACTAAAAGCAACTTATTAAAATGAACCAATGAGTGCACTTTATTTCTCCAAAATTGGCAAATTGCATATACACCCAGCCGATAAAAACTTCAAAAGATGCCGATATCGACACAAAGTGTCTCAGCTTCGTTTCTAGTTAATTTATTTTTCCAAATCGCACGCCGTTGTTATCGAAAATGCTAATGCGAACATAAGAAGATAAGCAAAGGTGTTTATGCCCGTACTTTGAACTTCATAAAAAATAGTACATTATGGACATACTGTATGTATGTAACATATTGTTGTTGTGGTGGGTCATCAATCAATTCGCCGGTTTTTTTTTTGTTTGCCTTAATGGTCGGGGTTTATAAATCATTGTTGTCATTTGTCGATAAATTTAAAATAAAATGTTTGCATTTAGACTAAATTCTTTTGTCACAACAAACACATACAGTGTTCTAGGCTTAATAGAGAAAGTCTATCCTATTTGAGCCGAATTGTAATTCTGATAGGTCGGACAGAAGTATCATAGTCCATTATTAGATTAGGAGGATACAAATTTTCAATAACGAGATAAAAAATCTATCAATAGCAGCCCTTACACGTTCAATAATAATGTCAATACATCCAAGTATTGTCATTACTTGGAATGATGGGCAGTAATGACGAGAATCCGGATTTTCTGATTTCAAAGAATCAATACTGCCACTATTGTCATTAGTATTGATCGTGTAATGTGTTTTCGTCATTGCTCATTTGACTTAGTGCAGCCAGTACAGTAACACCTATTTTAAGTATGGAAAGTGAGAACGTGGAATCGCCGCAAAGTGTTTGTGTTGAAGAAAGTGAAGTCCTGCGTATGTTCATTGAGACTTTCGAAGACCAAATATGTATGTTTTTTTACACATGGTATTAAAAAAAGAAAAAAAAAAAAAACGAACCTCTATGTCTATATATTCCTGAAGTACGTACATATTTACTTGTGGGTGGCCGTGGCGTAGTGGTAGTCGTCAGTCGTTCACAGACCATCGTGGAGAGTAGATGTGTTTCGGCTTCCAAGCGAATAACAAGTGCATTAAGTAGAACATTTGCCCAGCAAATTCCAATTAGTTCGGTAGCCTAGTGGTGGTAGTGGTGAACCGTCACCCAGTAGACCGAGGTTCAAATCCCAGTCGGGGAAAAAATTTTCTTCGGTGTTTTTTTTAATTTAATAATTAAATCAAGTGGTCGGCAACAGCCGATAGTACCGGTGATGGCTGATGGCCAAAGGTCCGCATCCCAACAAACGGGAATAGCGGACAATCAACCAACAGGCGATGTGCCAGTAGTGACGTCAGACCACCAACAACCAGTGGTCATAGAAAGCACGGGAAAGAGGAGGAGGAGGTTGCAGCCGACTCCCAACATGGGAAAGCGCCCCTCCCTGTCAGCTTCTGCAGAACAGCTGCATGTGGAAGTGGGGGAGGAGGCGCCAACAACTTCAGCAGCAGCAGCCAAACAACGTCAGCGATCAGCCGGTGGTGAGAAATTCGCCTACGTCTCCGACGGGGGTGAAGGGCACTACACCGGCAACAGCAACAGCTTTGCCTCTCTGGTGGCCACAGAGTCCGAGGACGAGGATGACGAACTAGAGCACCTAAGCCGCAGCATCAGACAGCTGCAGCAAAAGGTGCTCATAATCAAGGCCAAGCAAGTGGCCAGGCGAGTTAAGGAGCGGGAATTAGAGCTCCAGCGATCACAGCAACAACAGCCTGCAGAACAAATTCCGCAGCCCAAGCAGCAACAACAACAGCAGCAGCCAAAACAAACCAAACAGCCTAAGCTGCAAGAAAAACCGCAGCAGCAGAAACAGCTATCACAACAACAGCAGCAACAGCTGCCTCAGCCGCAACAACAACAGCAGAACCAGCAGAAACAGCAGCAGCAACAACAACAACAACAGCAGCAGAACCAGCAGCAGCAACAGCAACAACAACAGAAAACGACGAGGGAGAAGGTGCCTCCAATCAACACCTTCAAGATGGAACTGAAGGAAACTATCGAATTATGTAAGTCGGCCATAGGCAGTAACTTTTATATCAAAAGACTAAGTGTAGATAGGCATGCTATTCATTGCAGTACTGTAGAGCAATACAATCAAATTAAAAAACTGTTAGCGGACTCGACGACGGAGTTCTTCTCCTTCACCTCGAAGGGGGAAAAGCTGCAAACAATGCTGCTGAGGGGGATGGAACCGTCCACAGAACCGGAGGAGCTTCTAAGAATGCTCAAAGAAAAGACGTGCGATGGACTCGAATTCGTAGGAGTCAAGCCTTTCACCACAGCAAGGGCCAAAAGGGAGAATCGGAAATTACCGTTCTTCCTGGTTCAGCTGTCACCCAATAGCAAACTGGATGGTCTACGGAACATTAAGGTCGTAGACTACCAGGTTGTCACATGGGAAAAAGTAAAGAGGAGCGATAACATTATTCAATGTATTCGCTGCCAGAGGTTCGGGCACGCCGCGTCGAACTGCGAGATGCAGCCTCGATGCGTGAAGTGTGGAAAGAACCACAAGTCCGAAGAATGTTCTCTGGGGAAAGAGGGGGCGTCAGAGAAATCTCAGCTCTCGTGTGCGTTGTGCAGGAACTCGGGACACACCGCTAACTATCGGGGTTGCCCCAAGTTCCAAGACATTAAGAAAGTGAACCTGGTTCGACAGCAGAAAAGCGTAGTGAAAAGTCTACCACGTCCAAGCCAAAGTCAAACCGTCACACCCCAAATATCCTACGCCCAAATGGCGGCAGGAAGGGGACAGACGGTACAGCAACAACCGAAGGCTGCTTCACAGGCCCCACTGCCTAAAGCACCGGAGGCTGACTTGATGGCTATCTTGCTCTCTATTCAAGGGCAGATGGGTCAGCTACAACGTCAGGTACAAGAGCAGGCGAAGAGGGTGGACCAAATCTGCGCGCTTCTGCCGGGCCTAGCGCATCTCCAATCATAATGTGTGCGATGGCGGAGAATACCTTGAGGATCCTTGCGGTGAATGTAAATTCACTGATTAGGATCGAACGAAGAGCCGTACTATTTAAGTTGTTAGAAGATCAAAGCCCTGAAGTGCTTTTGGTTAGCGAAACTAAGCTAAACCAGAAACATAAGTTACGGCACAATAATTATAATATAATAAGAAGAGACCGACCCAACTCTATACAAGGAGGAGGTGTTGCGATCTTCATTAGTAAAAAGCTAAAATATATGGTAGTGTACAGTGGTGAAGTGCGGAGATTCCAGGAGCTAGAAGCATGTATCGTGTGCATCCCTCTCCATAGTGGAAAGAGGATGTACATGATCTCAGCTTATGCACCTGAAGCTACGCAACCAACTTATTTTATTTCAGAGCTCGAGACACTTTTCCGATGCCTTAGGCTGGAGTCGGAGGAGAATTATTTCCTTTTGGCTGGGGATCTAAACGCTAAACACAGAGATTGGGGAAATAACATTCCTAACTCTAGAGGGAACCTCCTTTTTAATTGGTGGGGTCAGCACAGTGTCGAGTATAGACTCGATTTGAAAGCAACAGATAGTCCGTCGTTTCCCAGGGGCGGATCATATCTGGATCTCCTGCTGTTCGACGTACGGTTACAACTGACTAACACGAACGGACAAACTTTAAACTGCCTTCATACATTTGTGTATGACAGTGACCATTGCGGACTCAGTGCCGAAATTACAATTCCCAACGAGATTGCGGAACTTGAAGCGTTTGTTCATGCGCATCCCTATAATTATAGTAGGGTGCGTTGGACACGCTTCTCTAGAGTTTTGACAAGAGCACTCTCCTCAAACTCGCTCAACCCACCGTCCAATAGGAATCTGTCAAATGAGGAGATTGACGGATACCTAAAACAAATGGACGAGACAATAAAACAAACGATGGACAGGACGATACCTCGACATCAACAAACTGACAACGTAGGGATATACCGCAACGCAACAATAAACGCACTACACCAACAGAAAAGTAGACTGCTGTCGAGATTAAAAACCTTGTACAGACGGTTTACTGACAGACAAAACTCAGAGATTAGGACACTGAAGGCGTTGATTAAAAACCTCCAACAGTTAATTAAAGAAAACTACCGATTAGCGGTAAATCTGCACTGGAACAAAAAAATTGGGGCTGTAAAAGCCAACAACCCCAGTATGTTCCCGCAAATAAATAAAATATTTCGGAGGAATAATCTCAACGACCTTCCATGTCTCAAAATTCCTCGAAATACGGACAACGAACGAATACTTGTGACAGCAGGTATAGATCCAGTAAACGCAGTCGATGACGACAATTTCTTTTTGATCGAAGATCCGCAGGAGAAGGTTGAGACTATAGGAGCGACTTTTCGGGAAGTGTATAAGGTGAATAGCAGTATTTGCCCGAACCATGACCTGGAGAATCGAGTCCTTGTGCACAACTTCTACCTTCGAAATGAACTACAGCAATGGCGATCAGAGAACATCGGTTTCACCGAGTTCAATGAAGACAATAGGGCAAATACTGCCATCGCCAACGAAGGGATACATCCCCCGTTCTTATCGAAGGTAGAGCTCCAAGCGATCTTCGAATCATTGAGAAAGAAGAAGTCAGTGGGAATCGATGGAATATCTAACATTGTGCTTAGACATCTCCCTCTAGAAGCGGTAGACATTTACTGCATTTTGTTTAATAATGTGCTGAATAATGCACATTATCCAGCGCATTGGAAAACAGCAGTAGTACATCCTATCCCTAAAAGGGGTAAGGACAATTCCAATCCGGCAAATCTCCGGTCAATAAGTCTCCTTCCGAACATCAGCAAGGTATTCGAAAAAGTGGTCAATAGAGCCCTGACTAAGTGGGTTGACGACAAACATATAATTCCAGATAACCAATTCGGATTTAAGGCGGGGCATGATACCATACATGCCGCGTCTAAACTCGTATCGGATATCCAATGGAACAAAAGCAAGAAACAATGCACGGGTGCCTGTCTGGTTGACTTGGAAAAAGCCTTCGACACCGTTTGGCTAGAGGGACTTTTCTACAAGTTGAGCAGGCTGAGCATAAGTAAACCACTGCTGTACATACTTTATAATATGCTCACCAGTAGGCGGTTCATTGTGAAAAATGGCAATATGACCTCTGCTGGCACGTTTGAAATTAAAAATGGTCTACAACAGGGTGCGGTTAATTCGCCGATCCTTTTCAATATTTACACAAGTGATCTCGTAGGGTCTCTTCACCATGCTATTGCGTACGCAGATGACTTGGTCGCGTACAGATCAGGGCCAAAGATCGAGGTCATTGCAATTCTCTTGCAGCGTGACTTCGATAAGATTCAGCGATATTGTGACGACTGGAAGTTGAAGATCAACCTCCAGAAGTCAGAAACCATCTTGTTTCGGACGCCGTTGTCTGGGGCCTCATGGGACACCAGAAGGAATTGGCGAAAGTTCGCAATCGTTGGGCGACACGGGAGGCCACTTGCATGTCGAAATGTAGTCAGATACCTCGGGCTCTGGCTAGACCAGTATCTGTATTTTAACAAACATATAGATGCTGCTCTGGGCAGAGCCAGAGGCGCTTTTGCCCTTACAAAGAGACTGTTTTATAGCAGCCAACTCGATGCGAGGGTAAAGGTTATCTGCTACATGGCCCTTATACGGCCAATGATAGCATATGGTTGTCCCGTGTGGTTCAACGTCGGACCAAGTTCGATGGAAAGGATTCGGGTGTTTGAGAGTGCTTGTCTTCGGACTTGCCTTCGTTTATACAGAACACCAGAGTCCGAGTACAAAAAATTCTATTCCAATGAGGTCCTATACAATAGGGCTAACTTAATAAGAGTGGATAATTTCCTGATCAAGATGACTCGAAGGCACATTGCAAGAGCAATGAGTTCGATGAATAGCCTGATCTTCGGGGCTTATTACCCCAATTTCACGTACCACGAAAGAGTGCGCCTTAACGGCTTCGTTCCACCAGAAGCGTTCCTCTATTTTGACCAACAGGGTCTGATCCAGGATAGATCAGCGGTACCGCTAATCTTCCATGTTGCTCGCAAGACTGTGGATAGGCGGCTCAACTACGACAGAGACGTCGCACAGAGCCAAACGGAGCGCCTCCGGTTTAGTAGGTCGGTTTCGGGGCGCGATGGGTACGATGTTGAGCAGCAGCATCAGAAATTCTGGTGGCTGCTGGAAAGAGATGGAATTCCCTCGTCGATTCCGTTTGATCCGGGGTAAGCCCCAAGGCAAAGTTGGCCGCTTGTGTATTAATATATGTATATATTTATGCCGTGGCCGGCTTACATAGGTTTAGGTAGTATAGGTATTATTAAGTTTTATAAAATAAAAAAAATAATAAAAAAAAAAAACAAAAAAAAAAAAAAAAAACTGCACAGCACTTTGCAAACAGAAAAAAAATATAAAAAGAAATAAAAAACCACAAAAAAATTATAAAATAACACAGCACAAAAACAAAAAAAAATTTACGTATTTAATTACGTAGCTAGAGTTAAGATAGGTTAAGTAGTTGTAAGTTTTATATAAGGTAGTTTTAAGCAAAAATAAAGTCATTTCACTAAGTTTTTTTTACAAAAACATTTTTCTTAGTAAGCATTAAAATTGTAATTATAATTAAATTTAAATAGTATAAGTTAGGTTACGTCGAAAGACATAGTATAAGTATTAAGTTTAGCTTAGAGTGCCCGCGTGGGGCCAGTAAGTTAGAGTAAGATAGTTAAGTTAGTTAAGCTAGTTTTAAGCACTTTTGTCTAGCATGTAAGTAATAATTGAATTGATAAATAAAAATGCATTAAAAATGAAAAAAAAAAAAAATGTAGTGGTAGTCGTCGTCGCTTGTCATGCGAAAGGTTCACGGTTCGAATCCAGATGTCTTCGAAGCATTTATTTCTCACGAAATAAAAATAAGTTGATCAGTTTAAGAAGTTAATATCGAAACCCTACTGCGAAGGCATAACACTGGCAGTAGGATGTTGAATATGGCTGAAGAAATTGATCGCACAAACTATAATAATAAGAAACATCTGGAAAAAACTCCTGTGAATCATAAGCAAGTACAAAAATAATACACAACTCTCCAGTTATCCTGGACACCACCCATAGAGTTAGTTGAAATTGAAACCTATTCCTACCACTACGTCGATCTGTCTGTCTCTCGTTCTCGTCCTTCATGTGCTCGCGCTGTGTGTAAACATTAAAAGGGTATTCATATCCCCTTTAGCGTGTGTAGATTATAAAAAAAAAAAAAAAACTTATTTCTTTCGGCAAAACTAAATCCGAGTACTTTTCATGATTTCGTAACTATGAATGTACCCACCGTCGCGACGCGTCGTCGATTAACACTTTTCTTAACGGAAAATGCCAAAATTATAGCAAAGCATGCTTTCTTACGTAGATCCATGACTGAAATTAATGTGAAATCACTTTTCTTTTTCGAACAATCGAGCAGTATTAAGGCAGTAATGACATTATTATTGACCGTGTAAGGTTCAAAAATATTGATGGAGTAATGATGAATAATTTTTGAATGTAATGACAATACTGGTATTGACATTATTATTGGCCGTCTAAGCTCTGCTTAACTTTTTGAAACTTGTTACTTTAACGTTTAACTCGTTCGTTTGCAGCTCCCCAAAAGTATTTCCAAGTAGCGAAGAATTCGTTGAATAAGCCCAACTGTACTACATAGGTCTCGTCCATATTTTAGTCAGTAATTAATGTTTATTGGTGTGTTTAACAGCGTTTGAGGTATTTCAATAAATCAAAGAGTTTTAAGCGGCATTCTAGTCTAGTCTTTGTAGCCTTGAAACTAGACTGCTTTGCACTCTAAAGAATGAACATTATCAATATTAAGAAGTCTCTGTAGTCGATGATTACGAAGACAATAATATCTGTTCCAATTATAAAGTAAATAAACATACTAGAAGTATACAATATTATCTAATGGGACCGAAGACTGTCAATTAAGTTAAAAATATGATACATAGTACTATAAGGTTGCTATATTTATGTATGTACTTCGAACTCGTGATCGAATATGAATGAGTTTGAAAATCACTGAAAATTAATTCAAATTCTGGAAACTGCACATACATAATTTGCGGTAACTATGTAGCTACTCGTTATCGATTGCGGGAATTCGGGCCCCTGTTTGATATTCGAACATTTTTTTTAGAGAACTGTTTTTGGTTGGATTTTAATTCTTTTTGTAATTACATTTGTATTAAGTGTAATTCATAACATACATAATATATGATAATTGCGTATGCCTTTCTACTGTAGTTACTTATTTATTGGTATTAGTATGTACATACTTGGATTTTTTTGACTTGGTACTGTCAAAACTTGTCTCTATAGCTTGTACCAAATTTAAGACAGAATGCTATCAACGTGGTGTGACTTTTAAATTGTAAGATAGAAGCTGTTACATTTATGCATACGTATGTATGTACGAGTATTACCTACATACATATTTATAATTTGTTTTAATGTTTTCGAACTGAAAATTCTAACTTTTACGGGACTTCACACAATCAGTACTAGAGTAACTTCGGGTATTGTGATATATGCGGGTAATGTGATACAGGCGGTTTTCCCGAAAACTAAGCTCACTTTGATAACTCTTTTTACATCAGCAGTTAGCGATTGCAGTAAGAGGAACATGCGTTTTTAATTTAGTTTAAAACCGGCCATGGTTTCGCTTAATTTTTCAGAATTTGTTATCGTGTGTTTTCGAGTTTCTTTTTCAATAAAACAAAAAGCGATTGTGTGCAGTTAAAAATTCTGTTTCAAGCCAGATGATCAGTTATTTGGAAAAAGCAATAATTCATTTACGTAGAATAACTCCAAGTTTTATTTTAACAACTTAATTTTGTATTTTTTTATATTTTTTTGTAAAAATATTCAATTTCGGCTAATGTGATACCCTAGCCATGGTATAGTGTATAGTATATCACATTACCCGTCTTAAAACTTTTTACTTAAAATAGATTTTTTTGTGATTTTGAAACACTATTAATTGACCAATAATGCCTAAAAAATGTTAAATTCGAAAGTGGGACCCAAACGATATGAAGTGCCGTGTATCACATTAGAAAACTAAGTATATCACATTTGACTACCCATTTATATCACATTACCCATCCTCTTTTTAAGCAGTTACTTTTCGGGTCAAGTCACTTTTATACGAATATTTTGTTTTTAAAATATGTGAATGTTAAAACATAAGCCGGATATGGTAGCTAATACTTACTTACTTAGTTGGCGCTACAGCTCGAGGTGAACCTGGGCCTGCTTCTCGCAACCATTTGTGTGTGCGTGCTATATTTTTGCACGAATGGAAGGGACCTACAGTTTTTTGCCGACTCCGAACGGCGAGTTGAGAAGCTCAATCGTGACAAATGATACTCTTTGATGCTTGTCAGACATTCGAAAGAGGTGGGCACTGTGAAAAACTTTTAGGTGTTTGCGGCGGGATTCGAACCCAAGACCGCTGGCTCAGTAGTCCGACGCACTAACCACTTGCGCTACGGTGCCCACATGGTAGCTAATACTTTATTTAATAATCACGCACATTTTCATGGAAATCAACAGCATACTTTGCTTGATACAGTGATAAAGGTTACATGTATACCCCAATACCCGAAGTTACTCTAATATCATTACTGCAGAATAATAGCATTAATTATGATCGTGTACTCGTAAACTCGTTAACTCGATATAAGTGTGATTTCTTGAAAAGATAACCAAAAATGATGAAACCCAGAATTCCTGATACCTTGATAACAGGACTGGCAATATTGGTATTGATAATAAGCGTGTATGGTATTTTTTCATCAATACTTCGTCATTATTCTACAGCCGATGAAGAAAAATTAGTACGAAACTGATAGCGCAGAATGAGTGTTTTTTTTTTAAAATCAAAGAAAAGTACGTATCTACACTGACATATTCCTATATAACATTACTAATTGCGTGATATGTTTCTACTTTGGCATAACTTATAGAAGCTGCAGATATAACAACTAAAAATGTAAGGCATTTGAAATTTTCCCCCGTGAGCTGTGTAGGTACATTGAGGTGAGTGGCAACCTCTTCTGCACAGATAGAGTTTTTAATTTTTTTTTCGCCTTTTTTCGACCATGAACACACATGAGTGTGTTAAATGTGTTTTAATTCACGCTTTCAGAAAATAAGGAAAGGTTCGTTCATGATGGCAGGACTTACCCATTTTTTAAAAGAATCCTTTGGTAGAAAAATTAATAAGTTATACTCAATACTGATACATAATAAAAAGCTGTTAGCTAGCTTAAGTTATTTATATCTACTAATAAATTAAACTGCCATTGAAAGTTGGGGTTCTCTTGGTTTTATTCGCATAGTTAAACGATGAATATCGGTGTATTTATTGAAAAGTATTTTGTTTTGTTTGAATTAGAATCAAAACAGATAAATTGTAATTAAATTCAAGAATACAAATTAATTACGTAAAATTCAAATTTTAATTCATTCTGAGTTTTTTTTAATCATTTGCATTACAATTGAATAATGTTGTTAAAATCGGTCAACCGAAGATACAAAGCGGATGGTATTCAATCGGAATTCAAGGTACATATGTACATATGTCCATGTACACACTCTTTTAGTTGTACGAATACGAATCAGAGTACAGAGTTGTACGAGTACGAATCTGTACTCATAAAATTTCAACAAATTAAAAATGTTTGCTATTAAGTAGTGAAGTCTGCAGCAAGACAATTGGAAAACACAGAATCACTAGAAAATTGACTCGAGTTTGCCTTTATATGTGTGTATGTACTAGCTGTTGCCGGCCCAGCTTTGCTCGTGCACAGAAACAGTCACGTTACTTACATTATGTACATGTTTGTACGACGCGGCGGCGACGTTGTTCTGCTCTTTCCGGTATGTTGATGTTGTGCGATGGGTTTGATTTCTTAATTACATTTCGTGTCTTAGTTAAGATTAAGAAAATATGAATTTGATCTTACACGCTTCCGATTTCACTATATAATTTTATTCAAAATATATTCATAACCAAATAAAGTCTTTTTCTCTGCAAAACATACTTTATGTCCAAGAGCTCAATCGGTCGAGTAGTTTCCGAACAAACTGTGTTGAAATTATAGAATATATAGAGTTTGTTGATAACTTGTTGTTAATAACCAACGACACCTATCGGGTCCAGATTTTGCAATTTTCTCTCTTGGCGCTAACCCAACATATGTACATATATTGTGAATATGACTCATTTTGGTCAATAAATATAGAATTTGTTAATAACTTGACTCCAGCGCCACCTACTGGGTCCACAACTATTCTATCTTTCAAGCTGGAACCATCCATGTATATTCTCAAAATTTCATCGAAATCGGTTGAGCGGTTTCGGAGATTAGCGTGTACGAACACAGTGATTTTTATATACATATAAAGTAGATGTATAACTCAAAATTCCCACAATAAACTGTCACGATAAGCAGTCTCAACTAGTCATCACACTAGTATCCAGGAAAGAATTGTTTAAAGTTGCGTGCTTTTAAACTTTTATTCCATTCGGTTAGTTAGGCACTTCACTCACATCCGGGTTTACCTTTGTTCCAATGCATCTAAGAGACTAAATTAATCAGATAAACATAACTCATGCATCAAATAATCTTAATCCTCAGCACGCATTTAAGCTCCACCGCACACACGAAACCATTTTTTGAAGTTTTAATTGACGTAACATATAATTAAACTTCACATTGGAAAAACGCATACACGAAACGCATCTTTTTTTACCTCATCCACCGCATTGTGATGATTCATCTGAATCCAGTTTTGCTATACAGATTGGCAATCAACTCACATTTCGCAACAGCTGTTGCTGGCAGCAATCGCATTATAAATTACCTAATGACTTATGACTGTGGCATCGCAAATCTGCGAACCGAAAGCGGCGATGAAAACCCGCTCCATTTGTATAATAAAAGTCAATCGATCTAACGCTTCACGATCACGATGGACCGCAAACCGAGAGGCACCCTGAGATCTCGCGCCACAACTATTATGGTTTCCGTTCAACGGGGGAAATGGGAACCTGAATCAAACGCAATAAAGTGCTGCACTTCTGCCATTGCATACGTGCGCCATGCGGAATGCATTCTGTCAACCTACTCTCCAACGAGAGTTGCATTGAAAACCCCTCGGCGGATGGCGCAAAAACTATGGCGAGATATAAAATCCGATCGGTGAGATATTTACGGCCACCAGTCAATATGTGAATTCAGTTGCAATACTTGTACGTCGCGTCGTACCATTGTATTGCCGTGCCGACTTTAGTTTTGTGTCATTTTTTCTCCACTACATGTTCCATTGAACTTGATTTGTTTTAATGGTCAGTGTGAGTCTTCGCTTATTTTTTTTGATTTTCTTGTTTCTTGTTTGTATCTTACGTCCATCGACCAAGAACAAAAAAGACGTATGTCGTATCGTAACGTATCAACCGGTTGGTTAACTGAAGGCGGCTCGGCTCGCTAAGACGTTAAAGTATATCTTTCCTGCAAAATATAATAACAAGGCACGGTGTTTGGAGTGCATTATCCATAACCAAACCACCCACTTTTACGGTTCGTAATGGGATGTGTTTTTACTCGTTTTGGTTGTTTTACCAAAGGGTATTGCCTGATAAAACAAACGGAATAAGCAATAAATATTCGAAAGCCTGTAATTCAAATGACAGAACGATTCTTACATATTTGGCTGTTTGTTGAGCGAGTATATTTCCTCCAACTCTGTATGGGGGCACGACTTGACGAGTGCAAGCAGGGTATGAAAATATAACGGTAATTAGTAAACTAGTTCTATCTAGATTCTAAATAGAGAGTAGTTTTTATAAGTTTATCTATGTTGGGGACACTTTTTAAAACTTGGGTTTGAAATGAAAAATTGTATTTGCTCATTAAAAATGGAAATCTTAATTCGAACTGTCAAAAATATCAAAGTGCAAACGTCTTGTAATTCTGCCCGTTACTTTGCACTTTAGGATGTTCTATTCTAACGCTCAAATTCGCAGAAGGTATTCTTCTATAATTGGTAGGTAAGACTCACAAAAGTTGTGGGTTTTAAAATGGAAATAGGTTTTTAAAGAGGTTTCAAAGGTTTTTAATTGCGATCTAGAGGTTTTGAAATCTTATGACCCACGTATGTATGTAAATAAGCAAAAACGTGTGACCCAATCGTGCACATTATATGTATTAACGGCATTCTTTATGCAAACTTTGGGTAATCAATTAATAATTCCGTACTTAATGTTCACACCGCGTGCTGTGATAAATAAAAAACAAACCAATTATTTTTTTACTGATAGCGAAGAAACAAAAATACATTAGGTATCTTAAAATGTTAAACACGCACCCCAGGTGAAGGGGGTAGAATGGTTGGTTTTTGAGCATTTTAAAATTTGAAAATGGGAAGTCAATATGTCATTTAAAGCATAGGTACACACACATTATGTACATAAATATTACACATTCGTGTTGCGCAGCTTGAAAAATAATCCCTATTTTTTACGATAAATGTCCGTCTGTGTATAGGCTTGACGCAAATTGAAGCATTCATGACAGGATGAGTATCGAAACGAACAGATTCGAATCAATTTTTGAATTATGGAAGTATACACATTCCGGTGAAATCAATTCAAATCCAAATAGTTGTCATTTTTATAACGTATTTCACAGTTTTGAAGTGAAACTTTTTTGCTGAGTGGGCTACAATTTTCAAGTGTTACGAAAATTCAGTACGCGTGAGGGGAATAGCTACGTATGTGATAGGGGAACAGTTACGGCCTAAGCTACTCAACCGATTTCAGCAAATAGAGCGTCGTTGGATTCGTCTTGACCCGGAGAGTATCCTAGATTATATGACATCACAGAAACATTCAATATAGAGGACGGCCCAAGATGGCGGATTACCGCTAACTTCACGACCTACTTAATATGGGTATTAAGTTAAAGGGTTTGCAAGTCAAATATAATAAGCTAAGTGACGTTATTCTAAATTCAATATGGCGGACGGACCAGGATGAAGGAATTACCGTTATTTTCATGAATTTCTTAGTATGGGTATCAAATAAAAGGGTTTGATCAGGAAAATATAATAAGCTAAATGACGTTACACTAAATTCAATATGGCGGACGCTCCAAGATATCGGATTACCGTTAGCTTCACGACCTGCTTAATATGGGTATCAAATTAAAGGACAAATAGAATACAATAAGCTAAGTGACGTTATTCTAAATTCAATATGGCGTACGCACCAAGATGAAGGATTACCATTATCTTCATGACTTTCTTAATATGGATATCAAATAAAAGGGTTTGACAAGACAAATATAATAAGTTAAGTGACGTTATTCGAAATTTAGTATAGCGAAAGCACCAACATGATGGATTACCGTTATTTACCTATGTTATTTATTTATTTATTTATTTAATTAATCAATCATTTATTTAATTAATTATTTCTTTATTTGTTTATTTATTTATTTACTTATTTTTTATTTATCTATTTATTTGATTATTTATTTATTTTCTTATCTGATCTTTATCTGTACCTTAAAAAGTAGGCACACGCAATGATATCGAAGTCTCTTATAAGGTTAGTAATATATGTATGTATGTACACACACATACACAACATATACATATATGCACATACATATATACCTATAGCGACGATGTCAGCATATGCGATCACTTTGCATCCCACACTTTACAGGAGTAGCAAAAGTTCATATACTTTCAAGGTTCCACAAAGGGGAGATAGAACACCATGTAGAACACCAGAAGGTCATCTGCTATAGCTTCCGATTTAACATTATTGAAGGCACCTTCTATATCTACAGACGACCATTCTTATATTAACAGTGTAGCGTCTTTTCAGTGGTGCGTAGGTACTAGTGAATACAGTGCAGTTTCCACTGATTTGCTTTTACAGTAAGCATGTTGGGGTTCTGATAGTAATCGTAATTCGATGCTACTACGGAGGTGGGTATCCATCAGTCTTTCTAGAGTTTTTTGAAAGAATGTTGACACAATGGGTCTAAGATCTTTTGGACTGGTGTGACAACTTTTTTAAAACTATAGCCTATACGCTTTTGAATTTAGGTGTGACACAATCATGATAGCTATCTGGGTCACACGCAACTCACTTTTTGGTGCGAAAAAAAAAATACAATCATACGGGCTTAATCGTTGCCATTATTTAAGCAAGAAATAAACTCAACAAGTGAATTGTAAACATGCTACTTTTATTGATTACACTACATAAGGTTGGCTATAATTAATATAATGAAAAGGTTAAGTTTCCTTCTGTTTTATTTACAACGCTGTTTATAAATGCGCTGTTAGTCTTAAGCTTCAAAATTGATTTCCCTCTACAAGATATTCTTAACAGATTTTAAGCAAATATGTTCCAAAGGCAAATACAATATTGTTATAATGCATTTGCAAACACTTTTATGGAAGCAATAAAATAATAACTATACCTATTCATAAAATGGTGACTTCTGAACTGTTATTGAATTAAGTTGCCAGCTTTGATTGCTCTTAGAATAATTATCTCTAGGAACTCCTATTCTAGATTGTAAAATGATAACATTACATACATATGTATGTAAGGTACCTATGTACCTACATTTAAAACACATTTATGGACTTAGATTTTCGCTTCTGTCAATAAAGACTTTTTATTTGATTGCTTTAATATGCATTAATCTTTTTGTCAACTAACGACTTACCTACATATACATATGTCACTGCAATTCAATTGTTTATTTGCATTTGTTGAGTCATTCCTCATAAATCAAACAGAGTTCCCATTATGTTGCGCATTTTTATATGCCACACTATAAGCCGGAAATCCTCTCTGGAGTTAATCCCATGCGTAATTTAACACGCTGATCACTCTTTATTTCCATGTGATTGCAGCCAAAGAGTCGAATTCGATTTTGTTAAGGTGGAAGGAAACGTGCAGCGCTTCGATTCGAAGTTCACCATTGATTAACACAATGGTTCTTTCTTAAAGCAGGAACTGATAGTCTTTGTGTGAATGCATTTAAATAAATTATTAAATACAAAAGGGAGAGGAAAATTCAGAAAGTATAATTAAATTACCAACCGGAGACAGTTTGTAGACGTTCTGAGCCAGATTCGGCATTGGGCAGGATGTATTCGTTGTCCAAAAATGGTTGTAAATTGCTTTTGTGCGTTATGACTAATGAGTAATGGATGATCGTCTGAAAAAGTCAACAAGTTATTGTTGCTGTTGGCAATTACTTTAGACAGACTTAATTAGTTTTATAACTTTTTTTTAGCGGTGGAGAACATACGTAAGATTCGTAAGTTTAGCGGAGGTCGAAGGCTAACGTGTTATGATTTTATGAGGTGAGTCTTTCTTAACATTGCACATCTTGATCGTTAAATAGTTGGTAAGCTAAGCGGTAGTTTGATGGGATAACATTATGTGCAAACGATTGGCATATTGTAAAGAGAAGCAAGAAGAAGTAAATATTGCGGCAAGCATTACAAAATAATGTAAAACAGTAAAATTTTGTAAGTGGTTATAAGAGAGCTATACAAGTCTGTACGCTTGAACGGGTACAAGAAGGAATGTAACTAAACACCTGAGATTGAGGATTGAACTTGGAGTCGCTGTTAAGTACTTTATATCTAGTATATTATGTAAGAGGCCACCGAAGCATTGGAAAACAACTACGTTCAATTTTCTACAAATCCAAGGCATTTCCGTCTTTGCTATCAAAAGTAGCAGCAGGATTCATAACATTAAGGTTTGCTCCTAAACTTCTTCCAAGTTAGAAAAGGCGGATTCAATAGAATGTTCCTCGTGAATACAGCTTTTCATTGACTGGATTATGGTTGAAATCTTTAACTCAGTTGCAGGTGACTGGTTTTTGTTTTATAAAAATATCTCCAGAACGATCAGAAAGTACAAAAAATGTCACTCGTTAGTAATGGTTTTGAAAATATGTAGGTAATGTACCTCTATAAAAGCTGCCTTAAACTTAAAAATATCCCTTGCGATATTATGCCCCAGGAAATAAGGCCCCAAAAATAGATGAAAGAAAGAAATAATAATAATGTCGATCGGTTTAATTACCATCATTTTGTGCATAAACGGTGAATGTGAAATACATATTTATGGGGGTGCATGCTGCCCCTTGCAACCCCCCTGCTTGAGATCACTGTTTGTTTGGGAGAAGGTGCGAGGTTGGGTATACGCGAAGATTCTTTGTATATCTTGTTGGCGCCATCTGCATTGACATCGTAAGAAAAAAAAACAAAAATTGACATTTTGTAATTTTGCCGCAGCCGCCGGCACGCGTCCTTTTTCTTGAAGTCATTTTGTAACTTCACTGCGTGGTCGGCTATTTTCTTCCTGAATTAAAATAATTATAACAAGAATTAAGCACTAAGGTAACTACATATTCTATTGCACCACACTGATATTATAAATATTATGTGTGTCTGTCTGTTACCTTTTCACGACTAAGCCGCCGACCCATCACAATGTAAATAAGTTTAGAGATAGCCTGGGACCTGAGCAGGGACATAAGCAAAAAAAACTCCTCTTTAGATGGCGCTGGAGTCAAATTATTAACAAATTCTATATTAATTGACCAAAAATGACTCATGTTCACAATATATGTTGGTATAGTGCCAAAGGAGAAAAATACAAAATCTGGATCCGATAGGTGGCGCTGAAGTCGAGTTATTAAAATTCTATATTTAGGGAAACACATAAACAAACAAAAATTTAACGGACATGTTTCTTTCATGTTGAATGGTAAATTTTTTTTATCATATTCTGAACTGCAAGACGGCTCCAATTAAAGAATTTTGCACAGAATAAACACATGTGGAAATAAAACACATCCCCAATCCACTTTTCGCCTAGAAAAGTTTATGGTGATAGTCTGATGGACTTTTCATTGCATTAACCACGAGAAACGATAAACGCCATACAATTTTCTGAGGAAATTGACATATGTATGTATGTATGTAAGTAGTACATGCAATGGCATGGTACGATACTATTACATGGCAATGCTTAGCCCCATACATCACGTGTTACGGTCCAAAAGCTCTTATATTTGGGATTGGAAATTCTTCCCCATCCACGGTACTGTTTCAGTCAGTCTGAAGAAATGTAGCCACCAGAAAGTCTTCTGAAACCAAAAGCCCATAAAATCCTTTGAAGATTATCATTGCGTTAAAAATTCAGAAATTCTCAAAAAAATTAATACTTGACGTTTGACGTCGGAAGAGCGTTGTAGACGCCAACGCCTTATATTTTGATTAATAGTTGATAATAATAATAAATAATTGATTAATTATTTAGAATAATAATAGTAGAAAAATTATGCTCTTGCTTATTCACACGTTGAACATTTTATGTGATTCAACAAGGTTTGTCGGATTTGGCGGCTCTTATTTCTACCCAGAACAACATTACTAGATCAGCATTTTTAATAATAAGTATCGCGACTGTTTTAGTACACGGGCGAAGCCGGGCGGGACAGCTTGTATTGTATATTGTTTTCCCTGTTTCGCACCCAAAAAGGCCCCAAAATTACAATTTCATTTTAACTTTTGGAACCTAATTTCGCCGCTCCCCTTAGGTATGAGTAGTAAAAATCACTAATTACAACTTCATCAGCTTCACAATGACGCAATGTTTGTGTGTTTGCCTGCTCGTGTTTTAATGTTAACCTGTTTAAAAATATCATATAATAATGGTTGTTTCATGCAATTAAAGTCTAATTATTGAAGTTTAAATTTGTAAGACATTAGGTAGTCTTAAATAACCTAAAGTAATTTATTAGACATAAATATGCGCAAGTGTGTACGTAAGTAGCTCAAGCAAGTACAGCGAAATATTCTTTCCTTTCCTATATCACCTTGCTTAGCAAGTATGTATAATTTTTTTTTTGTAAACAACCTTCCTACGCTCTGACCTCATTTACCAGCTTTTATACATGTACTTTCTGGATACCCGTCTCTTGTCTTCGATGTTGCGATACGGATACACATTAAAAACAATCCTACGCAAAATTTTTGATTAAAGGAAAAATTATGGGTTCAGTTGTATTTCTTCACATCCAATCTATAATCCTTGGATGCAGAAAAACAATCCTTTCTCTTAGTCTGAGTCTCAATGATATCTCGCAAGAAAGGGTAGGAGGCAGTAAGAAAAGAAGCAAAACACAAAAAACACAAACAAGCAGAAACCAATAACAAGTTTCTGGACAATTGTTACAGAAACATTTTTTAAATTACAAACAATATAACTTAACAACAGACAATGAACACACCATCGCCTTTATCTAAATTAAACATCGTTTTTCTTACTCAGAGTTTCTGCAGGCGGACAATGAAGAGGAAGCCATGGAATATCATTTTCTCCAATTACCTTTTGGTGGGTAAACTAAAACACTTTCAAAGCAAATATATAGCAACTAGTTGTAGCCTTTTGCGCAGCAGTGTAGCACATTTTGAGGTTGTATTTAATTTATATAACTATGTACTACGGGACGGGTGCATGAAGACAGTTTTTACAGTCCGCGAAAAGGAGAATAGTTCATACGGCCATTTTTATATTAAGGATAAAGAAACCCGAATGGACTTGGGAAAATAAAATATGTAAATATAAACAAAAATAAATATAAACTATGTAATAAAAGGCGGAACCAAAAGTGATATTTGCCGTAGAAAGCTTGTTCGCTGCTGTCGTGAAGAGCTCCAGGCTCTTGATACACAGCACAACGTTAGACTCTGTTGGGTTCCCGGCTTGAAAGGTGTCCCAGTAAATGAGAAGACCCATTAGTTAGCGAGAAGAGGCTTAGAACTTGACTCAAGTCAACTTTATGAAAATGGTCTCTGTAGAGGATGCTTTTTTGTTTCAGATAAGGCTTACACTTAAGATACAAAAAATTAATAGAGCTGTGCATAGCTTAATATGTAGGTCCTATCGCACAGTATTGGAACCAGCCGCTCTTGTAGTCGCAGGTGTGACTCCCTAGCAGTATAATGAAAGTACGTCCATGAGAAGAAGATGGAAATGGGAATGGAAACGGCAGCTGCAGACACGAAGGAGATTACGAAGCAGAGATGGAAAAACAGGTGGAATACCGAAACAAGAGGAAAGTGGACCCCGAGACTGATCAGCGACGCCGCGGAATGAACGGAACGGAAACATGGAGCAGTAAATTACTACATCACCCAGTTCCTTACCGGTCACGGTTACTTTAAACAGTACCTCCACAAGATGGGAAAAGCAGAGAGCGCAGCTTGCCAATACGGCGATTCCCCAGATGATGGCGCCTACCACACCTTTTCCATCTGTGACCGATGGACAACAGAGAGGAACAGACTAATGTAAGAGATAGGCAATTTTTCCCCGGAAAACGCAGCCAGGAAAATGACACATGGAACAATTTATCTTCGTTTATTGAGACAGTCCTTAAAATGAAAATAAAGAGGAAGACGCAAACAATCCGTCGTAAAAGACCAAAGAAGATGAATCAGCTCACAGGGGCAAGAAGGCTCCGTGAAATAAAGCCGCGTGAATTTAGGCCGCGATCAAAAAATTAAATTAGACCGCGCGGTCTAAATTCATCAGACGACATGAATTTAGGCCGCGATCCAAAAATGAAATTAGGCCGCGCGGGAGTATTACGGTAACCGGGGCGCCGAGGTTTGAAAATGCCATTTTGTAGATCTCGGTGAAATAAGCAGAAAATATAAAGTAAAAAATATTGATTTATCGCTTAGGCTAGGAGATATCAAGTTTGAACATTTGAGTAAAGAAATTTATAAAATTGTAGTTTTTGAGGATCAATCGCGCGATTTTTTTAGTTTTATTTTTTCAAAGTCTAATCCTCAAAAACTACCATTTCATAAATGTCTTTACTTAAATTCTTAAAAAGCAATTTCATTTTCGTATCGCGGCCTAAATTCATATCGTCTGATGAATTAAGCCCGCTCGGTCTAAATTCATTTTGAAAATGAAATATGGCCTCGGTCAAAAAATGAAATAAGACCGCGCGGGCTAATTAAATTTCACTATCGCGGCCATATTTCATTTTCGAAATGAGTTTTGACCGCCCATACAAAACCATGCGCGGCCTAATTTCACGCGGTCTAATTTCCATGCCCCGGGCAAGAAAACGGGCGACCAACCTGAAGTAATGTGAAGAGGGATCTATCTCGGGGTGGGATCTGGTATGAAGATGGAGAGGTTTTGGTCGATTAGAGTTCAACACACCAGGCGACTGTTCGGCCTCAGCCTCCTGACAATGTATGCAGCATTTCCTCTTCAACAAAAAAAATAAAAAATAAAAAATATGTACATAGGTCAGAGTAATATGCGTTAAGGAAATTTCTATTGGACCCCCAATTTGAAAAGGAAAATGAATGTCTATTACCAGCGGAAAACAGACCATGGGAATCTAAACTATACTGTATCTAATAAGTATGTTATGTATATAGTATAACCGAGTGAAAAATTAGCCTAATGAAAATGCTCTATCTTCAACTGAAAGTAAGTCCCATTTGTTCAAGCGGTTGAGTCATTCCCGAAATTAGCCCGGACAAACACAAAAGTTAAAAACAACTGTTTGGGTTTCTATATCATGTAAATAGCTTAGGTGTTAAAAGAAATTTTTTTAAAATCAGAAACAAACACGTCAATTTTAATAACATACTCGTAGATCAGTGCTCAACCAATGAGCGTAAGACGCTACAAACTGATCGAATCGGCCGTCGAGCTCTTTTTTTCATTGAATGAAAACAAAGAGGTGATGATGCCATTCTAGTGGAAGCCTATAAAAATGTGTAGACCACCCTTTCTTCAAAAGAAACAAATTGTTGATGTTGAAAAAAAAACTTGCCCCGGGTTATAAACTGATAAGTCAAAGGGGCAAAATAACGACAAAAATTCAAGTGAACCTAAAAAGTGGCACTCACTGTGTTAGCTTGACGATGAAGTGTTTGACTCATATGACTCGATTGTTCGGCATTTATTTATGCATTCATCTTCACGTATTTTTCGCGAACTCCCAACGGAGTACATATTTGCAACGAAATTTCATCAGGAATCTTAAGCGATATTGTGTTGTACTCGTAAATACTCTACCATATACCCGAGGTGATGATGATGAAACCCCACACATCGCACAACCGAACGACGCACGATGTTTTAAATTACAAACTTTACACTTCGCTGATTGTAATTATCTGATCACGAGCAAAGCAGCAGAACTACGATAGTGCATGGAAAATAGAAGGAAATGCTACCGCTTCAGCCGGCCCGATGTAGCCAAGCAGAAAGACTGGTTAGGTCTGGGATTGGGTTAGCATCAGCGTTTCAATGTTCAAATATGGAATTACAAAAATAAATAAAAAAAAAAACAGTCCGCATATGACGTGTATGACTCTCATAAGTGCGTTATGGATAATTAACTTTTTGGTTCTACACATCGCCAAAGCAACCAGATGTTTTTACCTTTGGCAGTTGATCGTGCGCGTTGACTACGAGCACTTAACTTATGCTCAACGTAGTCGATTTACCTCACCTTTTGTCAAGAAAAAAAGGGGGAACATCCAAAACGAAAAAGGGATTCATTCCGAGATGTTTTTGTTCTTCAAAAGAATTGGTCTTGTTAAGCAGCGGAAGTGGCCTCTTAAGTGGAAAGTTCTTCTATTGTGTGGGGAATGGCTTTAATATAAAATATTTTATGGTGAGGCATTATCAATATACATACATACATACATACATTATTAATTTGTTTTATTGCTATGTCAGCACGTTTAAACAGTAGACATTCACAAAGGGCAGACAATTCTGAATAACTGTTATTAGTTACCTTAATTCAAAGAATATACATATGTATACAATACAGATGTAAATATTCGTTGCTAAAATGAAATCAAAATACAGAAACGGAATACGTCATAGATCGAATTATTTGACATCTCTCTTTCGCAAGTAGATTATACATAGGTCTGTTCCAATACCGTTTCAAAATTGGGAAAAACTACGAAAATCTACGGAAATCAGTCAATTTCTGTTCCGGTACTAAGAATTTTCGCAGTTTTTCACAGAAGTTTCTGTGAACAGCTTTTTGTACACTGTCAATTCTGTGAAATGTCATACATTTTCCATTTTTTGTTGTTCAATGCGTTTCTGTGCTTTTGCACACTTTTACCTTTTTGAGAGATTTTTATCCTCGCTCCTTGAAATTTGAGAATCTGTGAATTTTGGTACTGAAAATACAAGAACAGACTCTATATATGTAGGTATTTGCAGAAAAAATAACTCACATTTGTTGATATGGGTAGATACATAACGGGTGGTTCATTTAGAGGTACAGTAGTCCCTCGATAATGTGAACTAATTAAAACAAGGCGTTTTCGGATTTTAGAGGGATTCACATTACTGGAACTTTTTTTTTAGCACTTACTAAACTGATTGAAACGATTTTCAAATCCATTAAAAACAACACAAAATGATTTTTTAAAGCACAGTTTCAATATTTTTTATTAATTTTGCACTTATCTTTAATCGATAAAAATCGATGCAATTTTCATTTAGATGCCATTAGGTACGAATTGAGCTTATTTTACACACAAAACGAAAAAAGAAACACTTACCACACAAGACACAACTAACTGAAAAAATATAATCTGATCATATAATATCCATACCTACACAAATGGCAGTTATTGTCTCTCTATAGCCGGCAGCTGCATTTACAACTTAAAGACAAATAACAGTAATTTAGTCCCTAATATCGCACCCAAAACGAAAGCAAGAGAAACAAGAGAAATATAAAAACTTTTACAAAAAAATTCACATACTAGAGGTTGAAAATTTCGGAAGTTCACATTGTAGAGATGACAATGTAAAGTTTTGCCGATTCACATTTAAGAGAAATTCACATTATCGTTAATTCACATTATCGTTAATTCACATTATCGAGGGACTACTGTACCTAATTTTTCCAGTAGGGATTTTATGACAAATAAAGCACGCATGAGTCGCGTCAAATTTTCATGGTATTTTCGTGCAGTATTGTTTGCCATTTCATAATGGAAAGACTTAGCTTGGTATAACGTGTACAAATTATTCAGCTGTATTACGAAAATCAGCGTACTACGAGGGATGTGTTTTGTACGCAGGCAACATTTTGTTTAGCGCAGAGGCCTATTCCTGGCTTAATACCTACGTCAATAAGCAAAATTGCCACATTTGGGCTGAAGAACAACCCGAAAAGGTTCAAGAGCTGCTATTACATCCAGACAAAACTACGGTTTCGTGGGGTTTATAGGCTAGTAGAATCTGGAATCATCAGTCCATATTTCTTCAAAAATAAGGCCGGCCAGAACGTAACTGTAGATGGTGCCTGCTATCGCGCCATAATACCGGACCGTGATCTCGACGACATTCGCTTCCAACAAGACTTGTCTCAAAGCCCGTGGAAGCATGGCTTTATTGCAAAAATTATTCGGATACCTGTCAAGTTCACTCTCCGGTGAATTGGCCGCCTAGATCATGTGATATCACACCTCTAGACTTTTTCCTTTCTGGCTACGTTAACTCCAAAATATAGTCGGACAATCTGGCTACGATTGAGGAATTGAAAGCCAACATTACTCACTCAAAATGCTTCAACGCGTCATCGAAAATTGGAACTTTAGAATGGACCATGTTAGCCGCAGCTACGGCCAACATTTGATAGAAACTATTATCTTTAAAAAATAAATGTAAACATTGGTTCTTTTGTATGATAACAAAGATTACCGGATAAAATGGAATTTGTTTATTTTTTTCATTTTTCAAAAAAAAGTCCAAATGAATCACCCTTCATGAGGTTTGTAGCGAAAAATTGCGTAAAACAAAGTTTACAACCAAAAAAGCCAAATTTACCCATATATAATTTTTATTGATTTGTTCGGATTATTTTATTACACTCAATAAAATGCGAGTACCCAAGTACCGCAGATACTACATGAGTTTCAGAAACCCAAAGTCAGTATATCAGTATCACTTTGACTACTACATATATGTATAGTATATTATACTAGACTATTGTATTCTTTATACAAGACTAGCTGACCCGCCCGGCTTCGTCCGTGTATGCAAGCAGACAGGTTACTCGCATGGTAGATAATTGATCTGGTAGTCTAGTATAAGATAGAAATGATAGCCGCCAAAGTAAAATAGGTAGAAACAATTATTTTTTTATGTTTCCTTAAAAAAAAAGAAAAAAATAGCCTATAGCCCTTCGGGATAACGTAGCTTTCTATTAGTGAATAGAATTTTTGAAATCGGTTCAACAGATCCAGAGATTACCCCTTATCTACAAACGTTTCCTCTTTATAATAATAGTATAGATTACTTTATTTATAACTAGCTGCTGCCCGCCCTGTATTGCCCGCGCGCAAATACAGTCGCGTTAATTATAGTATGATAGAAAGGAAGTAGTATGATAGAAAGCAATCTCTGCTGTTCTATTTCTCAATTTCCATTTGGTTAAAAAAAATAATTGTAAAAATTTCTAGAGTCACTTTTCTGCTTTTCAAGCAAGCATTGAACTCATCTGTTGGTCTTGATCGTGGTCTATCTGAATCACAAACTAATAAAATGGCCCCGCCCCCGCAATACAACAAAAATATAGAATTTGTTAATAACTTGAGTCCAGCGCCACCTATCGAATTTTCCGTTAGAACCTCATTCGGACTATAACGAACTTTTAAAAAATGAAATGAGCCAAATCGGTTTAGCCGTTCTTAAGTTCTGCGCTTACCAACGATCATCATTTCATGAAAAATGTTTTCTATAACATAAATCTGTTTGATGAGTTCATTGAAAGTTTTCTTAAATATGATAATGTACGAATACATATTATTGTATACCTACCTATCAAACCTATTATATTGCACAACTTATACAACAACTGTATTTTTCCACGTTCTGCCAGCCTAAGCTCACTTATTTTTGGTATTTTACAAGAAAAAATAACAAATTTTACTATTTTGAACAACAAATGGTAAATTGGTCACGCGTCTGTCGATTTCGAGCAATGATCGCACACTGATACTACACCGGAAAAAGCGCACAAACCAGCAATTGCATCATAAAAGTACATTGGTGCATTTTTTTTTTTAAATAAAAAAGTCGTTTCCAACCTCATAAAATGATGCAATGTGGTGGCCGTGGCCGTGGTGGTTAGTGCGTTGGACTACTACGCATGCTGCTCGGGTTCAATCCCAGCCCGGGTCCAACACCTAAAAAAGTTTTTCACGGTCGCCACCTCTTTCGAATGTCTGACAAGCAATCAAAGAGTTACATTCGTCATGAGAAGCTTCTCAACTCGCCGTTCGGAGTCGGCAAAAAACCGTAGAAAAAAATAGCACGCACACACAAATGGTTGCGAGAACCTAGGCTTGGTTCTGTATAGGACTGCTGACGCCGCGTCGTATATTATATTATTAAATTATGCTATAGTTCATCGAATTCAAACTAATTACTTCCGAGAAAGGATTTAGCAACAAATAAAAAAAGAAAGGGGTGCCTAGCCTAATGCCTTTGGCCAAGGCTGTATACTTTATCATTCGGAATATTGTTAAAACAAAAACCCCCGGCTCCATAAGTTTAAGTTTCCCTCTCCGCAAGTTCACCTACGCACCGTCACAAAAAGCAGTCTTCTACATCGAAATCTATTTGTGTGAATAGCGTCAATAAGTCTAAGCTAAAGCATTCTAGACACAGATTACGTTTTCTTTCCCTACGATAAGACTGGAAATAAATTCAAATTTAAATGAATTATCGCAAAAACTAATTCACGCGAAGAAAAAGAAAGTTCTGTTTGCTTTTTCCACTGGAACTGCTGCATTGAATATAAACTAACTAATAAATCAATTAAATTAACCACTTTACTTTAACCATAAAGCTAAGCAAAACAATCAAATTAAAATTTAATTTTTTTTCTCTAACAAATATTTGCTAAAAAAATGTCACATACATGACGGCCTAAATGCCGGCATTTTTCTGAGACCAAGATAATGGTGAGAAAACACAAGTGACTCCCCGTGCCGAGTGAATGTTAAACTTGGAAGTCTTGTGTGAAATAATTCGTTAGTAATTATTATCAAAAATTACTGAATGACTAATGTATTTATCTGTTAGAGGAATATGAGACTATATGTACGTATCAAGAAACAAGTATGTACAAAGAGCACGAATCGTTACCCAAAACTGATACACAAGTTCACCTTATAAAGCGAACAACATTACCGGCAACTAGCAAGGTTTTGGGAAAGCAACCTTCCGGATGTTACTTGTTTCAGCGAAGGCCTTGTAAAGAGGTGTTCGATTCAAGTGGAAGTGCAGTGAGTGTTTAAGTATGCGTATACAACATTTTCTTACAGTTTCAGGGTTGGATCATTTGGATTCATATCAATGGATCAGGTTTATCTAATAAAATAGTTCCTAATATTAAAAGTGTATAAAACGTTCAGGACCTTCATAGTTTAAAGTTTCTGATAATAAGTATGTACATTGTACATATGTAGATTACAGATTTTAAGATTACAGATTTTTTAAGGCTTAATTTGTTGCAGTGGCTGTCAACCGTTCAGTTATTACCTTCGTTTGGTGGTCAAAAAGATAGCTGTGTTTTTTTGGGATATATTCTTGAGATATGTATGTATGTAATAAACAGAGCTACTATTACGAGTATCTAAAAAATAATACGTGCCAAATTGACTATATTTTGTAAAGTTTGTACATATGCTGGGAGATTATTTTCATTTTATGTGCGACTTTCGATGATTGACTCATGTTTCAAGTAATAATCGGCTTTAAAAACGTACTGTAAAACATATGTGTACTGGGACACAGTATTTTATTGTATGTACATAGTACTCAAAATAATAATACTAAATTTTGTTCAATGCTGTAGAACTTAAATGGAGGAGAATATACAAACTACCAAATTTAGTTTCATAAATACATACGTATGCATGCATGAGTGAGTGTTCATATACATACTGTATGTATGTACTGTATATACATGATATCAATGCAATGGAAGTCGAACACGCACTTAATGTTTCTGTCGAATAGCTCAGATCTCGGAAAAAATTTGCTTTTTTATCTACCACAGTTCAAAAGTAAATTGAACTAGTTTCAGCTGTTGTTGAAAGAGTGTCAAAAGAACAAATGCAAGACCTCTCACGTCAATTCTACGGTTCGTATATTAATTTCGATTCATTTTAAATTCTAAAGATTTCATTCATTTTTAGAATCAAGTCTCGACTACAATGAAAAGTGGATTGAACAATTCGACCACATCATGATTTTCGCCTGGTGCTCTTTCGATCAGCCACCGGGATGGAAGTTTATCGAACGTACCGCGAAGTACATTGCAACGAACAATCATTTTGACTTGGAATCATCTGACACTGATTCATTTGACCAGTTCACTTATTTAGAAAAATACGTTACCGCAGACAAGATCCAATGGTGGGAAGAAAATAGCACTGCCACCGAGCAACGCTGGGTCGAATGTTTTCTACATTTCGAACAAAAGAAGGTACCGTACAACCACATACTGACAATCGTTTCGTACGTTCTCTCTTTGCCAGGCAATCAGATTTGGAGCGATGAAAAATCACAATTGAAAATCGAAACATTGCGAGATTTTATATGTTCGGTTCAACATTAAAATGACTTGTACAGAGTTTTTCGAATTTTTAAAAAAGCAGCCTCAAATGTTGAATGAAATTGCATCAGATGGAAAGCGTGCATTCAAGAAAACCAGCCAAGATCAATGAATTAATTACACAGCCCGACACTTTGGCAAAATTTGTTAGAATATCGACTAATAACCTGCATTAATTTTTTTTTCCAAAATTGCGTTAAAAATTTTGTACTGTATGATAATGAAAAAAATTGCGTACGTAAATGAGCTCTTGGAAAGGTGGTCACACTATACATACATATATTATACACATATTGACTTTGCTTTGTGATGTTTTGCGATTTTCAATATTCAGCCTCATTTTGAGATTCGTTTTCATTCGAAGGTGAGAAAAAGTCGAACGGTGAGTATTTTGATATTCGAAGCTATACAGAGTATAGTTTACGGAACGAAAGTAAATTCATCAGTTATGTTTTAAAATTCTATTCTTGCGAAATAACTGTCATTATTCATACGTTTGCAATTTTTAATTAAAGTTTATTTCATGATAATCCTTCGTTAATGAACTTTATTCATTCAAGCGTCAAAATACGAAAAAATCATAGAATATCATAGAATAGACACAATCGAACGAATTAGGTCTGTTTGGTGACTGGTAATTTTACATAAAATTATTTAAAACTGCCAAAAATCAAGAGAAGAGAGAGGCTAATGAGAGTGTCAAAAAATGTCCCCTCTTGTGAAATCGTGCTACATCTTTTCCATGTAGTAAGTGATGGACATCTATCAAACAGCCATCTGACAATTTGTAAAATGTCCATCTTACTTACTTAGTTGGCGCTACAGCTCGAGGTGAACCTGGGCCTGCTTCTCGCAACCATTTGTGTGTGCGTGTTATATTTTGCACGAATGGAAGGGACCTACAGTTTTTTGCCGACTCCGAACGGCGAGTTGAGAAGCTCAATCGTGACAAATGATACTCTATGATGCTTGTCAGACACTCGAAAGAAGTGGGCACTGTGAAAAACTTTTAGGTGTTTGCGGCGGGATTCGAACCCAAGACCGCTGGCTCAGTAGTCCGACGCACTAACCACTTGCGCTACGTGTCCATCACTATTTGTTAAATAAAAGAAAATTAGTTTTTCGTGAAAATATTTAGTACATACAGTGGAAGTCGCTTATAACGACGGTGAAGGGACTGAGGAGCAAATGTGGTCGTTATAACCGGCGGTCGTTATATCCGAACAAACAACATTCACAGACAAAATTAAATTATTTTATTTTTAAATTATGAAGGACATTATAAAGAGTTCATAAATTAATTAAAATTTTTTTTTTTAAGTTTTACAAAATAAATCACTCCAAATTCATGTGCTATTCGCTATTTTTTCACTCGACTCCAAATGGAGGAAAATCGCTGCCTTTTCCTCTACAGAAAAGTTCCTACGTTTTCTAGACCTCATGGCATAAGAAAATAAAATCAATAAACTCCTTACTAATATCCTACTTTTTAATGACAATGTGTTAACTGAAATAAATACACAAAACACTAGAACTAAGATCAGCTATCCTGGCGATAATAATAATATGCAACAGATACATAGCTGCACTATGTAGAACGACCATCATTGGCTGCACAAAAAAAACACTTAAAAATTGCGTCAAATCACTAGAATGAACAAAAAAAATATTCAGATTAACGTACATACATACATAACGTACATGCATATACGTGAATGGGTATGTAATTTTTTGTAAATTTTCTCTCACTTCGTCGTTGTAAGCGACGAAATCGATTCTTTCTTCTCGAAAATTGGTCGTTATATTCCCTCACTTTTCAAATTATTTACTATTTGACAGATGTCCCATTTTGATCACAAAAAAAACCACCAAACAGACCTATTGACTTTTCATTCTAATCTCAAAATAAGGCTGATTATTCATTTTATTCTTTCCCAAGTCTTTTTTTTCAAAGCTAATTTACTAAAAGCGAGTACACACCATCGAACAAGTGCATCAGCTTTGAAGGATACCATGCAAAACTGATGATGTGTACGTTCAAAATACAGGGTGACACTCCAAAATGATGCTCACAAAAATGTTTGCTATTGCCTGACACTCAGCGGTCATCTTTTTTTTTGCTGAGTGAGTATACAAATTTCGGTCGAAAAACAATGACGACAACAATAATTTGAAAGTCATACAAATCCTATGGTCTCTATACTATAGTCAATAGTGTATACACGCGCTTCATCGCACAAAAATGATATCAGTTTTGGGTGACACTCTTATCCGTTTTAACGAAATAAAAATACACTTTGCAGTTGACACGTACAAATCTTTGCTATGTAAACCGAAAATTTAGGTTTGAACGGAGATTTTACTTTTTAGTTTATGTAATAAAGCCCTCTTTAAATTTGAAATAACAATCGGATTACAGTATGAAGAAACACTTGACCTAAAAGTTTAAACGTATATTTGCCTTACATACATACATTCGGGGAGCTTTGCTTAATAGAGACCCCAAATTAGAAGTAAACGTAGCTAGATGTAGATACTTAACTTCTATGTAGAATAACAAACTTAATTTGATTTTAACGCGTGTTCATTTCAAAACAGTCAATCAAAAAAGGTATAATTGAATGGAATTACCCTTAAATCAAAGCGTAATTAACCTGTTGTTACCATTACCTTGACCGTACATCAAGACAGTGAGTGATTAAACTTAATTTTAGTTTTGTTTTCAAGTCTCACCCGAATACAAAAGCAAATGTATAATGTAATTGTTACGAGTATATTCACGCGTTTAAAGAAATGACGAAAGCATCGATTACGCAAGTAAGCAATTATTTTATTACAATTCGATACAATTATTTCTTCCATGCAGATTTGTATTTTTATTATTTTCTTCTTGTTTGCAGTTAATTATAGATTTGATATCCAATTACATATATATGTATCAGTACTTGGAACAAATTATTTATCAATGATTCAGAAATATTGTACATATGGCAATGACAACACTAAGTTACTACAGTGACAGTGAGTCGACACTTTTACTGTTTGCCTGCATTCAATATACTTATGCAATGTCTATAGACTATAGGCACCTATATATTATAATTAGATCGGAAGTTCTAAGTTTATTTACAAATCTGTTTACATAATATATTAGTACCTACATACATATGTATAGAGTAATTCCGCAAAACTGTCCAAAGAACTTTCAAAGTTTTTAGTTGTCAGAATGTACAATAGAGATGTTCCAAAAACTAATCAATCAAAATACATAATTAAAAAATTTAGATTCAATTAACACATTTATTGAAATGTCACCATGAATGTGAATCATTGAGTTAACATTCCTTTACCCGAGCATTTGTCTGTCTGGTCGACAGGTTACTTTTTTGATTTTTTTTTTCTTCAATAAAGCAGAGCTAGTGCAATTAACTTACTGCAGCTATCAGTAAGCAAATATTTTCTATAGAAAAACAAAAAAAAAATCGGCGGGTATTAAAAAAGGCCATAGAACTTTCGACCTCAGTCACCGTGCTCGGGTAAATGTGTTATTCCATTTGGCGCGGGTATATGAAGGTTAAATGAAAATTGTATAAAATAAATATAAATACAGTGGAACCCGGTTAAATGAAATGAGGAACAATCTTGGTTTGTATTGCAACTAACCGGGTTTTTCATTTAACCGGACTTCGGATAACTGAAATAAAGTTCCATACGGGCTTCGGATAGAAGCAAAATTAAACCATTTATTTATTAAAGAAACACAAATATAACTGTACATATAGAGAACACGTTTTAAGTTTAATGTACATATGTACCTTCAAAGTACATACATACATAATTGCACATAGTTTGACGAGGCGTATCAGATAAAATTGTTTGAAATTAAGAAAACAGAAAATGTGCTGTCAGTACCAATATCTTTCACTATGAGAGGTGAACTTCAGTGATGAAGGTACAGTGGACGTCCGATATAACGAGTCATATAATGTTTAAGGTCGTAGTTGAATGTTTTTTATTAAAGCCGCCTTATTGATACATTGATACATTTTAATTTTTTCATTGAAAATTTATAAATGTTTAAAGATTTTTTTTTAGCCATCCGAGTTTTTCACTTAAGCGGGTTTTCAATATAGCGGGGTAGTTTGTGAAAAGTGCACGGGAACAGAATGCATTTTTCATATAAGCGGGTATTTCAATTAACCGGGCTCGACTGTTTTTTTCTTTAGGTGGTGCTACAGTTCGGGGTGAACCAGGACTTCTCTGTGTATGCGTGTTATATTTTTGCACGAATGGAAGGGACCTACAATTTTTTGACTCCGAACGGCGAGTTGAGAAGCTCCTAGAAAAATAATACTCTTTGATTGCTTGTCAGACATTCGAAAGAGGTTGCACCGTAAAAAAAACTAACGTGTTTGCTATGATTACATTGCGTAGTAGTCCAACGCACTCACCATCACCACTGCATTACGGGGCTCACGTATATGTACTCGTATGTACCCATATTCTGCAACTACAGTCCTGTGTAAACAATTAAGACCATTAGGATAATTGCTCACTTTTGTTTTTTTCAGATGAAGGTTTTGTATTTAAGTTGAAAACGGTCTTTTAATTAATGCAGACGATTATAAGTCTTCAATCTAATTACTTTTTTAAGTTTGAAAAAGAATTAAAATCTGTTAAAGTTGCAAGTCAATTTTTATAAAATTATACTACTGGTCTTTTCTACATAGGAATATGGGTACATACGGGTACATATATGTAGGTAAGCCCCGTGCAGTTTCCGTAAGCTAAGGAAGGAGTCCTATTGGAATTTGATACAAAGGTTCTAAGAAACCTAAAAACTAAGTTATTGAGTTTATAGAAGAAATTCTGGAGACCATTGCCTTAACATGTGATAAATGAGTAATGGTAGATTAAATCATCACTGGTTCTGCATAAGTTTCACCACCGTCAGATTTGAAGTACAGTATTGTGTTTATTTAATCTTCCAAAGGCTTAAACACTAGTTTTAATAATAAGTCTGAATTTACTTATAACAAGAGCAGATACTCGTGTATGTCTGATTTGAAATCACAATAATAATATGGCTTATATTTTTTAGTAATGACAGTTAAAACTGATCATAAGCACGTTTCTTTCTATCATACAAACATTTTTTTAAGTCACAGTACCTACATCTTCCACTAAGAATGAATCGAAAGGTACATATTAAACCACACAGTATGAGTGTAAGATGCTATACGAGACCTTACCTTTTTTTTTTATTATTTGTTAGGTATGTTCTCGTAGACAGATGTTTATGTTTGTCACCAATAGCAGCACTGCACACAATTAATTGAATATCACTGAGTAATGTTTTTCTATTTATGTACTAGTACCATATGTTGGGATTATTGTACAATTTGAAAACACATTTTCACCAAGTTTTTAAGCTTACTATGACAAGAATCACCCTGGGTTGGAATATTTTTTGGTAATTAACTTGTTTTCTTATCACATTTTCTACTTTTACACGATGTTTCAACAGATTGTATCTTTTAAATTAAATTATTTTAACCGCACGAGCAAACAGCTAGCAGTCGCTACCAGAAATCGAGTCCGATGACTAATGGCGGTTTAAAATAAAAGTGCGAAACAGAACTGGGAAACCTGTTGCTTTTTGTTAGCCACAGTACAGAAGACACACAGTCAATCCCCACCCAAAATTTACCAATACATATTCACATAGAAGGTTATGTCTTATGTGTGTTCAAATTCAACGGTTGGTTTGAGGGAGAGAGAGAACGAAAGCGAAAGAGCGCCAAATGTATCCAAAAGATACACGCTGTTGGCCGGTCGGTATCGGTTCGGTAGTATAAGCCATCGCCTGTCGTCACTCGCCGTCTAACAACATTTAAGCGACTTGAAAACCTTTTGGCTTTGGGTGATTCTTTCATTTAGAGTTGCCAAATGAGGTTTTATTTTTTGATAGGCAGTTATTGAATAATTAGCTTAGTTTGTTAGACGGTTTTTTAGTCATAAGTTTTGAGATATAAATGTAAATATAACACATGCATTAGCTTCTTTAAACCTTCTAGTTGGTGAGTCAGGCAAATAAATGCTTTGCAGGAACAATATGCAGCAACAGTGAAGGCGTGGGAAAAAGTAAAGACAGGCGCCGACATACATAGTTGTACTATAATTTGTCATGTGAGTCTTTTTGTAGTAGTAGTAATTAAGTAGTCATTTAGACTTTATTTATACAATTCTATTTTACATTGGATTACAATCCAGTCTATAATGACCTGGTTTAAAAACCGTCGGTCAGATTGACATCTTTTTGCATAACAGCCCGTTCTACCAGTTTTAAAAATGTGTTTTCAACCATTGGCCTTCCAAAATATGCAATTACAATTGTTTCCAGTTCTGACTTTTGTGATAAGTGCATGTAAGTTTGATAACTGCCCTAAACTACAAGTCGACGGATAAAGGTTTTTTTCATGGTTATTACATAACTTAAAGGTTAGGTAATTGGGTTGACGCTGAGAGTGTCCATCTAGCACCGCATTTATATGAATTTCCTTACTTGCTTTGACTTGAGGCTTTAATGAAACTACCAAAATATTTAATTGGGATTCCGGAAAGATTCTCTATATTTGTTTGCATCAGTATATCCTGAAAGAAATGTCTACACAGTAGAGTCCTATGCTTCTTTCTTTCTTTCTTTAGGTGGCGCTACTGCTCGGGGTGTACCAGCGCCTACTTCTCGCAACCATTTGTGTGTGTGTTATATTTTTGCACAAATGCAATGGACCTACAGTATTTTGCCGACTCCGAACGGCGAGTTCAGAAGCTCGTCATGACAAAAGATATTCTTTGTTCAGCATGCGTAGTGGTCCAAAGCACTAGTCACTACGCCACGCAATGACAGTCTTATTCAATGACAGAAAAAGTGGGTGATGTACTCACGATTTTAATCGTAACGGTATCTTCTACACAGATCATTGTCGTTTAGTCCTAGTTTCTTGGTGAAATACAGACACTAAATTAGAAATTGAATTTTTGCTTCTTATATTTTTTACTCCATAAATAACTTTATTGTGTTATTTAAATATTTTATACATACGTATGTATGTATGAGTCTAATGTTGATCTTATCCCAGCTTATCAGATTTTTTTCGTACCACCGATGTAATGTTAAATAATTATCCCAAATTTTTAAAACATTTTAAATTTGGTATTACTTATTTGTGTATCAACTTTTATGAGAAAATGCATTTGGCCACACTGACGGTGATATTTTATTAAAATACTCTTGCACGTCTACTCATACGTATGTGTGTACATTGATATGCATGTATTCATGTGGCTTTATCTAATGGTTCGCGGGTTGGTTTATGATGTTAGCTTTATCTACATTATTACGAAGGTATGATTTGTTTATATAGAAATAGTAAATTAACCAGCTGTTTCGGTTTGTTTAGGTTTGTTTATTTATTTTGTTTTTTGCTTATCTGTTACTGCACACATCTACTACTTCACGGTTGACTGAGCCTAAGTTCTAGTCATGTCATGAGTCACGACTTGAAATAAAACTGTGTAGAGTTTTACTGTAGAGTTATACAGCTTCAGCTTGAAATTAAATGTGTGTTATGCCATTCGTAATTCAATGCACGTTTTATAAATTAACAGCGAGAATAAAAAATATTTTAACTATTTTTAGCACAAATATCGTCGGTTTATTTTCATATGCAATCAGCTACAGCTTATGAATACATTTTGCGGAATTGATTGAGACTGGGTCGTATGAGTTACTTTTTCCTGTCACACTTTTCACGCTTGCTAGGCGCCTTTATCTACTGAGTCTGTATAGTGATAAGTGATGAATATGCAGTGTAGAAATTATATAGAAAATTATATTTAATGTACGACTAGAGAACACTACCGATCTTAGTAGAAATTCATCAGTTTTCTTTGAATCGACGAAATCGAATCGAATCGAATTTCAAAGATTTTTTTTATCTTTATTTATAATTAGTTGGTATGAATGCTGTATGCGCCACGTTAATATTCGAGATTAATATTCTATGATAAGTGCATCTACTCATCTCTCACTCTCTCAGGTAGATGGGTTGAAGTGTTGGTTTGGAAAAGGAACCCAATTAGCGCTATGAGGGCGCCACACATCGTCAGATTTTCGTAGAATGAAAAATCATTAAGACTCAACCATGCATTCTAGTATAGAGCGTACTTAGATTTACTCAGATTTAAGGACAATTGAACCACAACGTGTGGTCGCCGTGGCCGTGGTGGTTTGTGCGTTGGACTACTATCCCAGCCCGGGTCCAACACATAAAAGTTTTTCAAGGTTACCACCTCTTTCAAATGTCTGACAAGCAATCAAAGAGTATCATTTGTCAATGAGCCGCTCAATTCGCCGTTCGGAGTCGGCAAAAAACTGTAGGTCCCTACCATTCGTGCAAAAATATAACATGCACAGACAAATGGTTGCTAGAAGCAGGCCCAGGTTCACCCCGAGCTGTAGCGCCACCTAAAGTAAGTGAACCACAACCTTGCCTTCCTCCCGCTTATCACATTTCAAAATTCATCATAATTAGTTTTTAAAAGATCCAATGACTATGATACTACATATGATCCCTCTTATGGTGACACACTTGCAGGGTTTTGGAATAAAGTTTTTTTTCTGTAGTGCATGTCATCCTTAGTCTTCATTTCTTGGATTTGTTTGGAGTATACCATCTTATCAAAAGAGTACCATTAACAATTATAATTCTTAAGGTTAATACAGTGAAGAGGGTTAGGTGGTTATTAACTATACTCGTCAGGATTCACTTAGACCAAAGTAGGCTCATTGCGTTGCCATGCGAGCCGATTCTTATCGGTGCATATATACTATGGGAACCATTTTGTAAGATGGTTAAATTTCCATAATTTATTGATATCCGTTGAGGAAATATTTGGTAGATCTGTAAGGGAATAGAATCCCAGAATCTTTTTTTTTTAAGGAGGAGAGTGACGAACGGTTGCTCAGGAGGTGATAGGGGGATTCATTCTTTTCCTTATCCATGCAGCTCCGACAGAATTTCCCAATCTGCTGGCGTGTCTGCCTATTTCACTTTGACCTGTCAAAACCCCAACTATGGTGTCGATATGTGCTCTGCTGATTTTAAGCAGTCTGTAAGATACGGTGAGGCCAAGTCTGTAGAGCGTACACATATCAAGGTAACACCATCTTTCATTGGCCTGTTTGAGTGCTTCGGTACATGGAGTTCCCCTTTTGTGGTAGAATTTCCCAGTTTTGTACCTTTTCTGACTAGTGCGTCAGCATCATAGTTACATGGTATGTCATTATGATATGACCTAGCACAAGATGATCATGCATCTCCTTGATATCTCGTTTAGAGATGCGCGACAGTGCCTAACAAATTCTGATCTTATAATTGGTGATTCGAATGCTTTAATAGCTGCTTGGCTAATGGTGTAAATGACAATGTCGCGATTGTACATTGACTTCATCGATAACCACTCAACGCCTTCATGAATAGTCATCACCTCCGCCTGGAAGAGATTTTGTTGAAAGCTGAAAAAAGTGTATGGGTGTGGCAGATGAGCAGACAGACGATCTCTTTGAATAGTAATATCACAAATACTAGCTCCTAAAATGCTATTTCGGTCACAGTGGTAGCCAACGTGAAACTAAGAACTTATTGCCTGAGAAGTTGGTTATTGAAAAACATTTTCAACAGCAGTTAATAACCATTTGCTAAAAAAAGGACTAGTGTACTTTTTTCTCAAAGCAAAAACGCCAAAGAGGTTTTTGCCAAAGAAAAGTATTACGTGTTTTTTTTTATTTTGTTTTGTATTTTGTTTATAGGAGTAGGTAAGCACCGTGGTGTAGTGGTAAGTGCGTTGGACTACTACGCAATGCTGCCCGGATTCAATCCCAGCAAACACCTAAAAGTTTTTTAACGGTGCCACCTCTTTTGAAGGTCCGACAAGCAATCAAAGAGTACCATTTGTCAAGATGAGCTTCTCAACTCGCCGTTCGGAGTCGGCAAAAAACTGTAGGTCCCATCCGTTCAAGCAAAGAAGAAAACACACACATACACAAATGGTTGCGAGAAGCAGACCCTGATTTACTCCGAACTGTAGCGCCGCCTAAAGAAAGATACATAGGAGTAAAATATAATTATTGATTTTATACTAAATTTAACTACGTGTGGAGTTCAAGAATTAGTTTTTTAGTATTTTTCTGACAAACATTTGCACAGAGAAGGATTCGGAGACTCTTTCTCATTTTCATCTTTGTAGCTACAGCACAAACTATTGGCTTACTGCAATATTTGTTTCCGATTTGTGGATATGATGCAATTTGTTAGCCTAGTCCCCTTAAGATCGGCCAAGTTTAAAAGATATGGGAGTACATGTATTGCTCTTGATAGTTCCTATAGGAATGTGAACTTTTTTTTGCATTAAGCTGTTTAGGATAGAAATAGAACCCTCTCTGGTTATTTTGCCAGGTCGCTTGTTCTAGAGCGCATTTACTTGGCCCTTAGACTAGAGTAGAGTAGAGTATCTCTAGCTTGATCTTGATTCAAAACGGACCTTTAGGTCTCTGAGTTGAAATTATTGCTCGTACAATCACACATCATTCATAATCTTACTTAACCTAGCCTCATCTTTATGCGTTTGAGTTGTTTCTCGCATTGATTTACATAATACGTTTTCCTTAGTTTCTATAAAGAGCACTATAAACAACTTGAAAGAAAACAAATTAAATATTTGTTTACATAGTAGGTACATAATGTAACTTGAAGTAAGATACAGGATATTGCACAACAAAGCAGAATGAGTCTGTAGATGTTTATCAAATTGTTTCCTTTAAATTCAAGCTCCTCATGTATATTTAGTTTATACCCACAATTTACCATTGTATTAAACATACATACATACATATGTACATAGATTTCGTCAATATACAATCGGGATCTAAATTCATTCACCTTTTTTCATTCGTTTTCCTTATCCTTTTTCTTTTCGTGACCGTGAAACAGGATTAGGATACAAAGGGATAAGGTATTTCAATCCTTTTGTAAAAAAGAAAGATATTCCAAACTTTGATGATGACGCAAACAGAGAGATTGATGTACGATGTACGAGTACTTCAGAGAATTTCTGTTGCTTCTCTTCCATCCTTCTTATAAATGCTTGGATAGGATTAAAAATCCCATTAGCAAGTCCTAGTTCAAATAAACAAAGCAGTTTCTCTTTTCAATCTCTAAATGTAAGATGCCTTCTGTGACCTTCTTTCTGTACACACTTTATAGTGTGTTGGGGAAGGTTAGGTTTTGGGTCAGATTCAGCATTGAAAAAAGGAGAGTAGTATTCGGCAGCTGTCAGGTTATATATAGTACACAAATGTGTGTGTATATTTCCTAGATCTAGCACACTTCCCGGAGAAAGTAAAATGTTATTGCTGTCTGGTAAACGTAAGGTTGTTACTTATTTCAATCACTAGAAGTACACCAGTTCGAAGAGTCGTACGTTTCGTTACGTTCTACATAATACCTTTTCATCGATTAGATAGATTGAAAGATAGGCAGAGCGAAAACAAACCACGAAAATTCATAACCTAGACTGCGTACACAAAACTGATAATTGCCCTATATACGGGACATATCAACTTGAACAGACATACCAACAGACTGGTACTAGTGCAACATATCACCTATCAGGGTTGCGAAGAAGAGGATGAAAGTATCAAACACTTCCTCTGCGATTGTCCGGCTTTATACTCAATAAGGCACAAATACTTGGGAAGATATAATCCTACCTGGGCTGTCATCGCTTAGATCTAGTGATTTCTCGAAAACACTGGAGTTCACACGACATACAGAGCGTCTTCATGATCTAAATAGTCCTTACTTTTTCATTCCACCTTACAAACACTTCACTCATACGACTCACACAGCACAGTTCCTGAGGGGAACACCACCGGGCCAACGTGAAAAGGAGATATCTTTCCACACCCTCACCAACCAACCAACACAGATTACAAATAAAAGCGCATGCATATTTAATGTTCAATATTTGGAAGTTAAAAATAAAGTTATAAGCAAAAAACTTCCGAAATTTCCTAAGAAATGGTATTGTTACCCACATCATCCAGAAACCAGTCTCTCCTACCAATTATGTTTTGAAATATTAACCATGCCATTGCTTAGAGTGCATTTTCAACAACAACACAGTAGCACCACACCCAGAACGAACTTCATCATCTGCATCTGAACCCGATCGGGCAATAGCGCTTTGCAAACTCGCTGCATTACGTTTATCGTCATCGGTTACAGTGAAATTATTACTTCCACTCTGATGCTTCAACGTAATTGAATTTCCGCATTAACCACTCATTTTAGTATCTACTGTGCAATACCCGCCATACTGAACAAGTTGGTGCAATAAACTTTCTGCACACATGAAACCAATCTAAGAGTGTCAGCCGCAAGCCAGGAGTCATCCGTGTCATGGCATATTGTGCAAACTCACATCGAATTGATCATAACTGCAACTGAACCTGCTCGTACTCGTATTAAGGCATACGAACGTTCGTTCTAATTAAATTCGAATATTATCGTATCGTATTGACGATGAAGTGTCAACGAGGAGGCGTCCACCCATCACCGTCAGATATCGAACTTATTCGTTACTTGTTGCACAGTCATTGCTGACGTTGTTGCTGATGGAAACAGTGCTAATTTGTCTTGTGGCGTTCTGCTCCACATTCGATGTGCAAATTGCACACCGAATGAAATTACAGAGTGCATTGGAAGTGTATACTTTTAAGTGAATGCAAACTTTCAAAACGAATCTTCAAACAAAACTGGGTCATAAGAAAGAGAAAAGATTACAGATGTGTCAAATGCATGAATGTATCAAACAGTCATTTCCGATATCGAACTGTTATAAGTGATTTGTCATTTTTGGACGGATATGTTATATTTATATACATACATATATGTACATATGTCAACCCTTTAGGTTCGAAATTAATTTCACCTTTTGCTATTTGTTGGTTTCCAATAGGCCGTCACCAGCCACAGCTGTTGACAACCCAATCACATAACATTTAATTTAACATTTAAATCATACAAAAGCAGCACAACACATGAACGAACGGACCAGGAACAAGGAACGATCCGTGATAATACCTTACCTATCCCTTATGCACATCAGCCGATCCGGTATGCATAACCATATTGCCGCGTAACCAAGGGTCATAACGAAGAGACAGAATTGATGAAAGCTCCGCAAATAGATATATGTAAGTGGATCCCACTTTAACCTTGGCATAAGATGTATGTATGTATGTAGATTTTATTGAAACTTCAATTTTTTTTTTTTACATTATTACATAATTTTTTTAATACATAAATAAATAAGTATTTATAAAGCCGACTTAGAATTGGTCTGGCTGTCACAGCAAGGTTTTTTTAAATTCTTACGTTACTTAACGAGAAGGGAAGGTATTCAAAATGTTTAAGATTAAAGTAAAGAGAATACGTTCGCTCAACAGAAACATAGAAGTATTGGCATAAGATAAGGGGCATTAATGATCAATGTTCATAAAAGAATAATATTGAACTTATCCATATAGAATTGAAAAAAACACACACATACAAATAAGTATCGATTACGTATTGACCTAGTTGTGATATTATGTAATTGGGTCATCAACCCCAGCATTTACATATGTAAGACCGCAGCAGCCGTTCTTAAAGCTAACACCTCCGAGGCTACAAGGAAAGAATGCAGACAATGTTTAACTACTCTTAGTTGAAAGAAGTCATTTTATTTGGGTTTTATTTACTTGTTAAATTTCTAGTAATATCTTTGCTGCGGCACATGGTCCTTCGAGCCGGAAAATATGTATACAATTACACACTCGTATGCATGTATATAACATATCCACTGAAATTTCTCTCTTACGTGAATAGTCACGGTACCGGAGAGTTTTTTCCGGTTATGAGAGCTGTCGTTTATAAGAGCGCATTTTTTATGGGAAATTATAAATTAGTTCCCGTAAATGTGTCCATTAGTACGAGTTGTCCGCTAAACAGGGGGTTCGCCAATGAGATATCTCACTTTATAATAATATATTCAAGAATTGATTAGCAAGTGTATTATATTCAATACGATAAGTGAAATCACTGAGTGCGGGCTCTGATCAGCTCTTGGGCCACAAGCTGTAGACTGGGCGTTAATCCGAGTAAAACAGATCTGATGCTGTTTACCACAAAAACCGAAACACCAATCTTTAAGCTGCCACGACTTAGGAACCAGCCACTAACACTATCCTCCAGCGCTTGGTATCTATGCTTAATCCTAAACTTAACTGGAGACTGAATAAAAAACGCAGAGTGCGGAAAACATGCATCGCCTTTTACGCCTGTAGTAAATATTTTGATAAAAAGTGGGGACTGAAACCAAAGATGATACTTTGGATGTACACTGACGTAGTACGACTTATCCTCACCTATGGATCACTAGTATGGTAAATAAGTAAAGTCCACAACATCACTAAACTCTGCAGAGTACAAAGATCGCGTTTTATAGGTACAAGCGTTGCTATTCGGTCAAGCCCGTATTCCTACACATACTGTCCATTGATCTACATATCAAGTACCTGATATCGTGTAGCGCTGTCAGACTCCGGTAATCAGGGTATTGGTTCGGCTCTCGATCTGCTACCGACAGATCTTGCACTGAACACTAAAGACTATACAACACGAATCCACCCAAGTCTTTTTCTGAACAGATTGGATTGGAGAAACGATATTATCATATCAAATTACCAAATAGTGATCTTCACCAATGGAGTCAAGTTGGATTGCGGGGTCGGATCGGGTATCTTCTCAGCCGAACTAAGAATCTCCAAGTCCCTTCGTCTTCCTGATTGCTTTAGGGTCTTTCAGAGCGAAGTACTTGCAATCAAAGAAGCATGTAAGGAGTTTAATCTCGGCTTTACAACCAGGAAAGAGGAACAGTGCAATATAAGTAGACAGTCAGTCCGCATATCACATAAATTGGTAGAACAGGGTAAGGAGGAACTATCCCGGGCAAGGAGCTGTTTTCATAGCACTCTTCTCTGGTTTGCAGGCTAGAGCAACATTCCTGTTGCGGAGGTAGTACACCCTCCACTAGGACTTGCGAACGGCAAATTCCTCCATTTAACTTTTTTAAAAACCAATTCGAAATGGAAAACCCTCAATAACATGTCATTTCAAGAAATACATGGTCCGTTTACAACAAAAATATATGTAACTCTAGACCTAATCAACAGATCACGAGTCGAGGTCGCCAGAATCGTAGTACTAAGTACGGGTCGTAAGGTTCGTTCAACTCCCACTGTCGCAGCTGCAAGAGTGCGTATGCTGAGGAAAGCCTTTTTCACTTTCTCGGTGAATGTCCGCCACTAGCCAGAGCCAGACGGCTTAAACTCGGCAGATCCTTCCTCAAAGAGGTTTCAGAAATTTCCGACATAGAGTTCTATAACTTCATAGGATTCCTCAACTCCACAGCTATGATAACAAATCGGCGCACACTCGCGAATTGTGTATGCCAATAGATGCCATGCTTACATACCTACCTACCTACCTACCTACTCCAGAATAAACCAAAATCTCATTTAATGTAGAAGAACTGTCTCATTTCGGGACAAACACGTAAGACTCATAAATTGATTTACTCGTATCTACACACAGAACTTTCTTCTTTCAGCCATCTGTCTTGCATTTGACCTAATTAAAGAAACGTTTCGGTGTTTTTACCAAATTAATGTGATAGTAAATGAGTAAATTTGATATTTACATTCATGTAAGAACCTTCTCGTAGATACGTATCTCTTGAGCATACTGATGCGGAGATAATAATTAATAATGAACGAGTAGGTTCTTTATAAAATGTGTTTACTCTCGGTCGTATCATGCTACTCTGTTGATACATCACGTCATGGATGTGTTTGTTTGATACGCATGTTTGAGATATAAACACCAAATGTTTAACCGACCGGCAGAGAAGAATCGTATAGTGCACCTTAAAGCTAAAAAGAAATGAAAGAAAATGCTGCAGGTTTTAATAGCTTTGGTAGGGTGGCATGCATTCGGCAACTACCATCGATTCTATGCATTTTTATATAATCCGGCAGCAATAAGTGAGCACCGTGGTATAGTGGTAAGTGTGTTGGACTACTGCGCAATGCTGCCCGGGTTCAATCCCAGCAAACGCCCAAAAGTATGTTCACAGTGCCACCTCTTTCTAATGTCTATGACAAGCATTCAAGAGTATCATTTGTCAACGAACTTCTTAATTTGCCGTTCGGAGTCGGCAGAAAACTGTAGGTCCCTACAATTTGTGCAAAAATATAACACGCACACACAATAGTTGGCGCTGGTTCACCCGAGCTGTAGCGCCATCTAAAGTCGGCAATGAGGGCAATGAAAAGACTGATGTCTTGGCCAAAAAAGGAGCTATTTACTTGACCTGGCCCTCACTATGGCTTCACAAGAAAAGAAACTAACAAAGTAATTGCAGAATGGACAATAAAGCAAGCACTCTAAAAGTTCCTTAATCGCAACAGCAAAAGAACAAATGAAACCCTAAGACTAAACAGAGGAAGTTTTAAAAGTTTTTCGGGCAGGTCCGACGGGACATTCATTTTACAACAGCCACCTCTACAAAATGAAAATAAGCAACACAGACACCTGCAGATTCTGTCAACAAACAAAAGAAACTACGGAGCACCTGATCTGAGAGTCAAGACACCAGGCAAAGAAAGACGACTACAAAAGTATTCCAGTCAGATTATCAAATTTCTAAAAGAAAATTACGATTTATGGATACAAAAGGTGGCGCAATATACCTGCTTTGGTCGCAGTGCTAGCGGACGTTATTATTAAACGTGCCACCTTAAGTCGTTATTCACAATTTCATGATGATAGATTCTAGAAAAGGACAACAAATTCAAACTTCACGCAACCGCATCTAGTCTGGTCCTTCATATCCACTTTCACATACAAATCAATTAATTTGGAGCCACCATTTCCATTTCATTTTGAGTTAATCTCATGATTAAATAAACAAAGTAAAACAAAGGTCATCGACTCTTAAATTGCTGATAAAAAGTACACATACACATAAATGCATAATGTACATATCGCAGATACCTTTGGGAATTTTACCTCGCAAAACCAACCCTAATCTCTTCTTTTCCCTTTCCAGAGACAATTACCGACATACTGTTAAATTGCGATTTAAACTTCGAGGTGCCTTCTTTGTTTTCAATTTTTCACACGTATTGAGCAAGTACACAATTATGTCATTATTAAAAATAAATCCTTTTCCAGATTCTTCTTACTTTAGGTTGCGCTACAGTTCGGGGTGAACCAGGGCCTGCTTCTGGCAACCATTTGTGTGTGAGTGTTATATTTTTGCACGAATGGAAGGGATCTACAATTTTTTTTGCCGACTCTGAACGGCGAGTTGAGAAGCTCCTCGTGATATAGAATATGATACTCTTTGAATGCTTGTCAGACATTCGAAAGAGGTGGCACCGTGAAAAAACTTTTAGTTATTTGCTGGAATTGAACCGTGCTCAAAATTACTTAAACAAATAAAAAATTAAATACATATAAATATAATTAAAAAAAAAAAAATCCGCAACAACTTACACTGCATGATGCATGATCATTATTTGACAGTTACACATCGTAGGTTATTACAATTTGTATTCAAAACACTCATAAAATTACTGATAGATCACAAAAGTAAGAAAAAAAATCCCTTCTACATCCGACACCGAAATTCTTACTTTTACCACCCTCGCGAGTCTCCAAATCATATCTGATCTCTGTCTGCGCTAAATTTCCGTACTCTGATCACGAGATAAAGTGCGAAGACCTGATAACTTAACAGCAAATGTAGATAAAAAAAAAAAAAATCAAAACCAGCCAAAATCGTATAAACGCGATATCACTTTTTTGTCTGTTATTTTTGTTGTACGAGTAGATAAACAAAAATCTCTCCATTGTTGATTAGTGATTATGATTACCTTCGTCTAGTTCGGCTTCCATCGTTTGGCTTATATATGAATAACTGTTTCAACTGACACAGAACAACTCAAACAAAAAATGTTAATTAAACATTGTTACACTTTTCGAAACTTTGTAAACTTTTACTGCGTACGTACCGCGGCTTCTCTGTTTCATAGCAACTATGAAACACAAAATTACGTAAAATAATAAAAGGAAGAAAGCCTACGAATGTCAGCGGAATGGATCGATAAAATGTCATAAAATAAGGTTGAGTGGTTGTTTTGACACTGGGCATTTAAGTGATATTCTGTTTTATGAAATCACTACTCATGGCAGCGGTATTATTTTTTACTAAAGTTTTTGTTGTTTGAAACGATATGCAAGTGAGGTTGAAAGGATTTGATGGCATACTCTAAATTTGTTGTTTTTTATTGTTTAAATTAAACGGTTTCTAAATTGAGAAAACCTGTTGCATATTATTAGGCTGAATTTGAATGGCGGGAATGTGTGTGTGCGACATCTATTGAGTTGCAATAAGAAATAACATATTAATAGTGAAATTCTCCGCCGGGTGATTGAAATGGCTTCTTGATGGAGCGGAATTCAAATTTTCAAATTACAAATGTACATAAATATGTGCATCCAAACATAGAATTAATTATTCTATGTGCAACAACAGACAAGAGATGTTTCTATATGTCTGTGTCGCAACGTTGCTTTTAACAGTGATTCCGCCAACGCCAGCTTAGAGCATTTTAGTTATATGGAGCAATAAATATACTTAGTAGGTACCTGTCGTCCGACAGATAGGTATGGCCTGAAGCTGAACTCGTCGTGAAGAGCTTAACGATAACGATTTAACGTTTGTATATATGTAGGTATTTGGTCATTTTATTCAGCGCTTTTGGAAACACTGTCCTGTATTACATCCACATATTCCTGCTGAACAGAACCACAAATAACGTTTTCATTAAATTGTACGATAAATCCCCAAATCGCTGAAAAACTTGTTGCAAAGAAAACGTCATTTTAACGTCTAACCCTACTCACCACCAGGTGGCTAAATGCAACTACATCTAACTTACCATGTAAAGAAGCGAGAAAAATCTCTAAACAAAAGAGGACGCATATATTTTCATTGGAATGTTTTTCCAAGTCAGCCATTTGATTACTGCGCTGAATTCAGGTATTTCTTCGCCATTTTTCTTTCCAATATCCAATTGATTTTTCCCTGCAAACTCAACTCTAGTCGTCTCTTTTACTCACATTAGGCTGCCATCAAGCATTCCAGAAAAAATTTCTGACATTTTATTGCACAAACTTGCAATTAATTTTCAGATCAGACGGGGAAGTCAATCGAATCGGTTGGAACGAGTAATAAAGCATTTGAAAGTAAAGGCGACGTTTTCACTTCCAAATTTATTAAGTTGCAAAATTGCGATTAGTACTTACGTTGGTTGTAGCTATAAATTATCAGCTTTAGTAACGGAGAAAACAGATCTAAACAATGAACGGCTAGAATAAAAAAGAATCAACCGAAAAGTAAAAACGTTCGTATCGTCGTTTTCGGGTGTTCACGTTGAAAAAAGCTGCAAAGAAAAACAAAAGAAATTCCAATTTAATTATGTGGTCTACCAAGTGCTTGTGAAAAAAGTGTCGGGGTAAAATTATCTTCGAAATTTACCGAAAAAGGAAAACGAAAGAAAATTTATAGAAGACGACTGTTTTTCAATTTGTTTTTCCTTTTATTATTTTCGTTTCCTCCTCCCCAGTAGTCCTGGATATTTAGTTTTACGTTTTTTGTTTTGTGAAATTTGATTATTAATTTGTTGTTGAAATTTTTCCTCAACATTATCGATTTTAAAAGAAAAGAAAAATAATAACGAACTGCTACTGCACTTCACCTTCGTCGTTTTTTAGCACCGCGCATCGTTAATATACGAACGAGTGTGAGTGGCTGTCAAGTGTCAATCGAAAAAATAGAAAATATTCACCTAATAAACCGTTAACGGGAGAGAGAAACCAAATAAAAAAAAAAACAAGATTAAAATTAAAATCTGCGACAATGACGACTAATTCAAGGTTGAATAGCGGCAGTGGCATCAGCATCATTAGCAGCACGATATCAAAAACAACCACAAGACGAAAGACGCAGAGCATTCCTGTCAAACTGTATTTTGTAGCTGTGATATTTGCTAGCTTATTTACTGGAAGCTTACAGGTAAGGACATAATTTGCATATGTTATCCTCGTAACTCGTAATGCCCTTTCGCTGGGATGAGGTCTGAGGTAGCCGTATCGGAAAATAGGACAATGACTACGTCATCTGTCTCAACGGGGCACTCCTAGAGAACAAGTGGCTGCGGCTGTATGTGTATATCCTTGCCTTTTCTTGTATTTAGGTACATAGATATTTTGTCCTATAACACAACCAACTGTTCGCCTGTCCTTGTTGCTCATATGAATACATACATATTTATATAATTTGCTGAGTACATTTATATTCTGTCTGAAGGGAAAGTTAATTTATGTGGGTGGGAAAAGTGGTTGGGTTAATTTTTTTTTAATACGATGTAGGTAAACACTCGACTGGGTATAATAAAGATTGTAGGTAGTATTGAATAGGATGGATAAAAAATAAATATACATGTGTACATATTTACATACCTTTGTACATAAGGTTACTGATTTATATACATATGTGCATTTACATATGTAGTTTATGCCCGAATTTAAACTCATCGGAGTTGTTTCTGCCATCAAAACCTTGCTTAGTTGTATCTTCTGCGTAATCCAGCAGCTGTAAAAACTTATTTGTTTAGATAAGTATAGTACCTAAGTATATACGTACATTCATATGTATGTAGTAATATTTGAGCTTACATATATTTAAGTCTAATAAGGCAGCTGTTTTGAATTCTACAAAGCAGGCGCGAACAATTTGGTATACTATGTAATTAAGATGTGAAATATGGTCGAAATAATGAATGTACATGAATACACATGCTTATCTTATTACCAATAGCTTCGTTAGTCAATGTGGCTTACGGCAAGGAAAGTCCCCCAACAATTAGATATTCATTATTTCGTTTACGGGAGGAAGTCTAGAATTTCAAAATCCACACAAAAGCACAAAACTAAGGCAACAGCAAGGAATCACTGTACGTTTTAATTAATCAGCTTAGTTAGCTAGGATTTATAGATTGAATGGACACAAACAAACAGCTCGGAGAAGGAAGAGTCTTCCAATCTACGCCGAAGGGAAGACACGGTAGAGAAAAACCTCGACAATTAGTAGAAGGGTTTTTGAGCCAACATGGTGGTGCGAGACTGGAGCTTGTTAGTGGAAGATCGGGTTTACTAAAGGCGCTTGTCAATTGAGGCCAAACTTCATACATCTCAGACTAGCGCCAAGCGATGATATGCATGCACGTATGCAACCCTATTTAAAATTTTTCGTTCAAAAACCAAAAGTCAATGAAATTTTGAAGGTACTCGTATGCAAAACAAGCTTAGCAATTAGGTAGGTATGTACTTTCTATTACAGAAGGCTTAGAGAAAAAAAAAATATTGCTTTTACTTTCTTCGAAGAGGTCGTGTTCATGGCGGTTTTCCAGGTTATGGAAATGGCAACACAAAACACTTAAAGAAATGTACGCATTACTGCCACAATAAGAGATAATCCAACACACGCAGAGCATAAAAGAAAAAATGAAATAGCCATCTGTGCAAACTATCCATGCAATCAATTCGAAACATTTATTTTCATAACAATCCATAAAGATTTTTCCATTCATTGTTTTTCTTTGTGTGTAGTGGTCCACAGAATGAAAGTTAAATCCTACCAGCAGCTCGTAATCGTATCTTTACAAATGACACATATCTACGTAGTTCCCTTGATCTAAAAATAAATTATATTTTTTCTTCAATAATAAATAAAAAAAAAAAAAAACAAAAAACAAAGTTGTGGGAAACAAAATAGAAAAAAGAAAGCATTTCGGAAACAGCTGTACCTGTAGAAGATACAGAAAATTTAAAATAAAGTTTATCGATCGGTTGCAAATGCAGAAATAGGCAGATAGACAGAGAGAGTGAAGGAGCGATAGAGAGAAATCACAATGTAGAGAAGAAAAGTTGTTGTTTATATCGCGTTTTATTTCAAAGCAACAGGAAACCTTTTCTATAAGTCTGACAGATGGAAAAGCATACAGCAACCAAATGAATCTGCAAATAGGAAACTTAAAAGTCATTCCAAGTGAGTCATCACCACCACCTTATTCTGCTGAAAAATGAACACAACCGTCACAAACACGATGTGGTATTTTTTTTTATCAGCCGGTTGTGTCATGGAATTGATTAAAAGGTGCGCAAGTTATGTGACAGGTGGTGGTGGAGGCGAAGATGAAGGCAACCGGTAAGACAAACAGAATTTGTTTATAAAAAAATATAACGAACTTTTTGTAATGCAATTGAGCACAACGAATATGTCAATTATGTCATGAATGAGTGAATAAATTCACCAACTCTACACTAACAATGAAATAAGAACTTCTCTCCATTATCAGTGTTGTGTGGCGAACAACAAAGATGTTGTGATTGTTTTTTATTGTTTTCATTTCTGTAATTTATTTTAAATGAATAAATAAATAAATAAATTAGTCTTATGATTTGATTTTGATCACTCATACATACATATTATACAGTATGCACATGTGAATGTGAATATGCATGCACCATATACTCGCATACAAATTATGCTTGTGTTGATGTATTTCTTTATGAATGTTAGTGCTGTCACCTTGACTTTATTGGGAGCGGAAAGTGACTTGTGAGTATTAACTTTTCAATAAGAATTTAGTAAAAAGGTGAAATAACTTACATACCTACGTTGTTGTGCTTTTTTGGTGGTTGTCAAAAAACCCATTGCAACCCGCGATATGAGTACATCGAACACAAATAATCCGCTCTGACAGCTGTCATTCTGTGATAAGCAAAAATAAAGCAAATTTTGTTAATTTTCGTGTATATTTCCGCTTGTTTAGTTTGTTGTTTAATTAAGCAATGTATTTGAACACACAAAACAGAACATTGCGCCACGCCAATCACAAAATGACAAATCAGCACTTTTTTCTTTTACTGAGAAAAAAACTTTGGGGAATCCAGTACTGAATCAGTGCCTTACATCGAACACTGCAGCAAAATCAGTTTTTATTAACAGCACTGGTGAACATCTAACGCATCAGTGCGAATCCCGTGCGTAATATGGCGAACACTGAAAAAACCCATTGTTTGCAAGTAGCAGTAGGACTTCCAATTTCCCAACGACAGCTGTGACCCGCATTATATGTACTGTGAATCTAACTGCCAAACAGTTTGCGAGCAGATCCCGTTCTCTGTTTTGCTTAAATAATTTTCGAAACAAGGTTTTTTGTTCCTATTTTTGTCAAGTGTTTCACAGAACTAATAGCTAGCTGTCCGTATTGCCACACACATACATATGTATGGATATGGATAGGTCTCCAATCTGTGCCCGGTTCTAAGGTGACGCCTATATTCCAGTCAATCTAGTCTTGTTGGTACTATGTTTTTCTATCGAATTTTGTACATTCCTGTTTTGAAAAAAAAAAAAAACTTTCTGTTCGTCCACGCGTCGAATAGAAACCCCAACCTCCCCATAGTATGTATCTGCTTTTTGTAATAACACAATGCAACCAACCGAGGTAATTACAAAAATTGCAGTCAAGGCTGCTCAAAACACCAATGCTACCAACACATACCAAATATCTGAAGTGGGAACAAAAAGAAAAAAAGAAAATCAATATGACCCACCACCACTCATCCTCAGACTGCTGCCATCGGGTGAACTCTATAGAGGCAGTCGGTGCAATGACATGCCCTGCGCCTGCCCATCCCAGATGCGAGCAACCGTTGTTTGTACAATGAAATTCCATGCTAAGAACAACGATGGTGTGCTGGTGATTTCAGCTGTAGGTCAATACTTGTCATTTGCATGGAGAACGAAAAAAAAAATAAAGCGCCGACGAATGGGCGCTAAAAAAACAAAAAATTGAGTGTGGTTGTGTCATAGAAACCCTATTTAATGAATGCAGGTCAGCACTGGAGCTAGTATTACATTTTTTTGTTTTGCATGCATTCCGATAGTTAAATGGATTTTTTTTTATTCTAGCCATATACACTTAATGTACTCGTATGTCCTTTAAACTCAATCGAGGATAAACATTTTGAAGGTCATGTGAAGGTAATGCGAATTTAATGTTCCATGGATTGCATGGAGAAAACCTCGCCTGCTTCTGGTGGTGGTTATCATGTTATTGGACATTCGACTAACGCTGCATTCGAGCATTAACCGCAAAAATATAAGTCCCCATGGATCGGAGACTTGTTTACCCAAGGATGTACCAAGGCGAACGAAATCGCTATAAATCTTTTGAAGCGTGGTAGCTAACTGAATGTCAAAAACTTGTTAAACTGTCACAAGCTATCTCTTTCTTTGAAGCGGAGTTAGTATACACATTTACTCGTTCAATTACATTTTAGATACGAGTACATACTTTCAACTCCACGAGATTATGACTGGACTCCGATTGTAACATCAAGTCAGCTTCCAATTAGCGGCGTTTGCACATTGTTAAATTAGTAATAGGCACATTTTTAATAAACAATTTCCATGGCTTTAATATCTATAGTAAACACTATGTTAAGTCATAAAATTGTTTACGGATGGGTACGGGTATACCGTACTTAATGGTTGCCTTAGAGTGTTTCAATCGGTATCCGCAGATTTAGGTGTTTGTGAACTTGGTAGGAGTGTTCCGTTGCCATGTTTCATTTCATTTGCGCTTCTTAACTGTTATACCAACTGAAAGTGACGTTATTTTAGTCAGCGAATATAATTAGTATAGGCCATAGGGTATGGCTATGTAATGGAATTGATTTGATTTTTTCTGTTATACCTGTCTGAAATTAGACCTCCATAATTTATTTCGGACATGGACATTTTAATCGTGATTAAGTGCAGCTTGTTCCTCAAGTAAACACTAAAGAGTACTTTACATTTTATAAAATAACACAAAAAAGCACTTTTGATCCAAAATCTTGGTTTTATTCGAAAGATCGTAGAATTCAATATTGAAAATGACTAAGCGCATTTGTTCCACGCAACTGTCTTTGACAAAGCATATCCTGTACATCCCATTTTGAGAGCTTTTTTCGGGCAAAAAAAACATCGCGAACAGTGGCTGTCTTACAGTGTAATCATAAATCGGTGACTTCAAGCCTTGATTGGCGTCAAATTGCACGATCTTGGAGGCCAACTGCTAGATCCATTTCTCTAGATCAACTTGTTGTCAAATTGTGATTTCAATAAGTCAAACGCCATCCTAGTGCAACCATATCAATGTCATCCACATTTTCTAAGAAATATTCATAGACCTTGGTCCGATGGCCACAATACAACGTTCGGCCTCATATTTGAAAGAAAGTCGATTCTTGAGTAAGGGTCTCTTTTGGATTTTGGATTCGTGATGATTTGCCAGACTATATCGAATAATACAATATTTATATGGTACAAAGAGCGGGCAGAATAACAGCACGGTCTGACAGTTGTCAATAGGCTTCCTGAAATTACGCCAGACTTTTTTTTTTGGAAAAAACGTTAGAAAATTTCCAAATTTGAAAAAAGCGGAATTTTGATTGGAAAATACGCAAAAAATTTCGGAAACTATGCTTGATAAAAATACAGTTTTTTTTTTTGCGTTTTTTCCATTTTTAGAAAAGGAAAAAAAAAACACGTCAGAAATTTTGTTTCTGGCATTTTTTCCAAACTGATTATTTCTGCCGTTTTTTCCAGTTCTGAAAATGGGAATAACGCCGGAAATTTTGGAAAGATTGCCAGAAAATCTGGCCTTTCTTCCTAGAAAAAAAGGCCAGACTTTTGTATAGAAAATTTTCTGGCGTTTTTTTCCATAAAAAATTCTGTCGTAATTTCTCTTGGGGTAATTTCCGGGAGCCTTGTGCATATCTTACGTTAAGTTAGGTTAAATCCAATAGAATAAAAATACCCTTTACATGCAATTGCATATAACAACTTTGACTTGGAAGACAGTTGCTACAAAATACTCAGTTTTAATAGATTCCGGTCTCATATCCGAAGAGTGCTTTCCGAAAAAAACCCCATCCGTTGCTTTTTTTTTATTCCCAGTGATCAGGAACACATTTTAAAAGCTTCTTCACTTCGTTTACTTTAGATCCATTACTGAAAACATTCTTTCCGTTCCGCATGTTTGTATGTATTGCAAGTATGACTGTTACTTTCATCGCACTAGTGGAGCGAATACACGAACAGAGTCGGAAGTGTTTCCGTTTAAGAAACTTGATTTGTCCTTAATCATAAACCCGTTTCCAGTTCACTATTTTAGTACTACCAAAAGACGTCCTGTTTTTTATTCCAAAGCTATTGTTCAAAACGGGTGGCTTCTTAACACATGACCACCAAAAATGGCATAAACTAGTGGGAATGATAAAAGGCAAATGTGTTAAAAACTGGACAGATCTAAATCATTACCACTGACCATTTCCTCTAAGCCTGCCTTCCTGACGGTCTTACTTATTTAGGTGACGCTACAGTCCGGGGTGAACTAAGTCCAAGTAAGCAATAACCCTTCCCAGTTAGTCCGGTCCTTAGATAGTTGGCTTAGGTCCTTTTCCACACTGTTATTAAAACGTTAAAAGCATTGGAGGCCTTGCAAATGTTCAAAAGTATGACATCAAACCGCCCTCGATATCCGCAAAACATTAATAGCCGGAACTAACTTCAAATAATTTTGCCTCACCTAAAAATAAACAAACCGAGATGGTTAGATGAATAAGTATACAAAGGGAAAAGGTGTGGTAGATAGTGTGTGTGTGCGAAAGAGAGATAGAGTAAACTTGAAGTTTTATTTAACTTGATTTTAAAAATAGATTCTTTTTCTTTCTGTTGTGTTTTCATTCTGCAGCCGCTACCATTAAATAGCGTGCACTTGCATTCCGTGGAATTCTCAGAAACTGACGACCCCCTATGTAGGTATACTTTCTGTAGACCGGCGCGGCGGCGGCGGCACGGAAGGTTGTTTTGTGGTATAGGAGTACAAATTTAAAAGCACCCCCTTGTTTGTGCAACCTAGAAAATACGAGCATTATAGTTTTCCTGTTTTCCTTTTTGTGTTCATAACGTAGTAAACCATAACACACTACAAGGCTTTCCTTGTAGCCTCTCCTACTCCACCCTACCCTACCTAGGCCGACACTCTCACTGTTTTCGTTGGAAAGAACTTGAACTATGCTCGTTTTGTGTGACGGTCGGTTGGTCTGGTGGGTAGATTGTGATGGAAAAATCGATTGCTACGTGCTCGCTTTAGAGGGAAATGCAATGCATGTGCTTGAGAATCCTTCATTTTCAGTAATTGCATTTTTAATGCTAGAATTTATAATGGTACGAAATTGCGTTTATTTTTAAACCGGGTGACCCTATGACAAGAGGGTTGAGTGTTTGTGTGTAAGTTTAAAGGCGGACATAAGTGTCACGGCGGAGTGGTAAGCGCGACTGTAAACTAGAAACATGGAGGTTGGACGAGGACTTTTTATTTATTTAATTTTGTTTTGTTAAAAACAGTGTGACCAAATACAGTGAACTCTAGATAATTTGAACCTCTATAATAATTCCCATAAGAAAACTTCTGTTAATCGAAGAAAACGTATGTATGCAATTTGTCCCTTTCGTTAATTCGAATTTAATGTTGTGCAAAATAACTTGAAAGCCTCTCTTATTCGAACGTGATGAATTTTTTTACCTCTATAAGTCGAAGTCAATTCTATTTGTTTTGCCTCAACTGTTCGTTGAACTGCATATGTGACGAAAGTGGGCCATGAAAACCAAATGTTTAAGAGATGCCTTAGTCCTGTGTATAGACTCATTGATGTGTAATTAAATTATAAAAAAAAAAGTAATAAAATCTACGATAAGCGCACATAATCTCCACTGAGACCTCCATAATTCAAAAACCCCTGTAATTCGAAGTTTTTCCTTGGTCCAATGGAATTCGAATTATCGAGAGTTCACTGCATAAGTGTATACTATGCACGATCATGGGGTAATGGGGGAAAGACTTTTGTCTACGTTAAGTAAGTAGTCCCAGCGGTGGTAATTTGCTTGTGGATTCTTCAGCACACAATTGCTATTTTCTAAATAAATTCGAAATCTGATCAATTCACAATTACGTTACGTGCTACTTAGATTTTTTTTTTCTTTTATTTTATTACAACAAAATGAGAATAATTGTTTTCATCTTGCTGATGCCCTTCAAATTATACATAAGACAATAGGAAGGAAAAATTCAGTATATCAAAAACAACAGCAAACTACCAATCAATACTGCCCTAATTAACCAGATACATCCCCCCGGCAGTAGAAAATCGCAACTACAGAACTCTCCATAGTGTGTACGAGTATTTTGTCGACATCGCAATAAACTGTGAAGTTTGCTGGCGCAAAGATGCAAAACAATTCTATACTCATGTATGTTATATCTAGAGTATGCATGTATTTTTGACTATAATTGGAAGTTATCAAACCCGATATAAAGGAATACATATATGGCTTGGTAAGCAAGTTTAAAAAAAGGAAATGAATAATACGATGACGTGTGCAAAACAAAATGCAATATCACGTAACACAACACTTATCGACCTTTTACGTGTTGTGCATTCCAAAATAATCGGCAACAGCAACAAATTGAAAACAACAAAAACAAAAAAAAGACTGTAGGTAAAACGGAATGAAAATGAAACATAAACATTAGCCGCCATTCAAGACCGCGATTGTTGAATGACAACAAACCTGAAATCTTGTCAGTGATATTCTTATAATAGATTTTATTTAAATTTCCGTATTTTCATTTATTTATTTACACACACTACCAGCTCCCGGTCTGACGGAATATTAATTTTTTGTTTGCTGCGTAGTGGGGGGCGTGCTTTAATTAAGTGCGAACGCACTGAAATCTCTACGTCACGTTGGAATTATGTTTTCGTGGAGATTTAAAAAAATAAAAAATTGTAAGTTTTATGCTCTTTTTATGGAAATCTAGTACAACACTGTTGTCATATATGTATGTGTGTATGCATAGAACTTATAGGCATTTAATTGAGGAAACGTTGTTCTACTCGTAGAGTTTGCAGTGTACACAAGTACATAATTGGTTACACATTTGTAAGAATATTGTTTGATTTTTATTTGATGTTGATCAGGGGTGGAATCAATTAAAAGTTGATACTTGACGGTTGATCATCAAAATCAATCATTTGGCATTAAGTTATGTAGGTTGGTAATCAAGTCGACCATTTCTTTTTTGCGATCGTTTTCGTTTGACGACAAATGATTTGTCAACAGCATACATTTGTATGTATGTGTCATGTTAAGAAAAACATATTTTGTGAAAGTACAAATAAAGTGTTTCTGCGAAATAACATGTTTCAGCTCCAGGAGCAACATAAGAAAACAATTACTTTAAGACATAAATCTATTTATAGTCTGTAAGTAAGTTCGTGAAGGTACACACAGTGATGTGAAAAATAATAGGGACACTCTTGCAGCAATGTTTCAAAAGCTTCCAATTTGTGCAAACAGTGCGCTAAACAAAGAAAAGTAACGGGATTGTAAGCTTGCCTTTCCGGGAAGCAAAATACCACACTCTGCAAACAAATATTTTGTGAGTACCGTGGTGTAGTGATAAATGCGTTGGGCTACTACAAAATGCTTCTCGGGTTCAATTCCAGCTCGAGTCCAACAACTAAATGTTTTTCACGGTGCCACCTCTTTCGAATGTCTCATTTGTCAATGAGTTTCTCAACTCGCCGTTCGGAGTCGGCAAAAAACTGTAGGTCCCTTCCATTTGTGTAAAAATATAACACACGATCATCAAATTTGACAATCGAAAATTTAATAATCAACTCTCAGCTTAGCTGATTCTAACCCAGGTTTTTTTTTTGTTAAAAGAATAGTTTTAAAACGACGAATTTCGAAAGTTTTAGCTTTTTCGCAAATCTTTAGCGTTTCCATATCCGAATATCGTGCTTTGTACTTACATATAGTTCATATCAATTTATTAGTTACCTTTTATTTTTCTTAGATTTCTTTCTTTTTTTTTTAAATAACAAACCTTTTTCAATTGACATTTTCTTATTAATAGCCGCGTTTTATCACCCATGATTGGTGTGTATGCATTACAATAACAATACGAGATCTTGCTTTTCATTTGGATCTATTTTCGTGATCCAAAAAAAAGTTCGGCTATTTCTCACTAGGATGCAATTTCGCTTGTGTGTGTCTGCTCTAAAAGCAGTGTAATAAAACGGCAATTCCGCGCTTAATGTCTGTGTCTGCGCTAAAAAGGTGTTCAATATAATCCAGTTTGGTTTATTATGCCCGTGATCTGATTCGGTTCAGATCAGCATAATAAAATACGGCTATTATATAGAAGACACATTTGATATACAATGAAATCTCTCATCAGCAGACAACTCGCATTAACGGACACCTTTTTGGGAAGCCAATTTCTAATTTTCCTCACAAAATGCGTTCTTATAAGCGAACAGCTTTCATTACCGGACAAAAAGACTCCGGTTCCGTGACTGTCCTCTTAAGAGAGATTTGACTGCAGTATTTATACTCGTAAATGGGGAAATGGCAGTTGGTAGCACAGAGTTAACTTTGTCCACAGTTCATGGTAGCCACCCCTACTTCCTAGACTGATATAGACTCATTTGCTGTTGTTGCATTTTAGAAACGAATTATACAACAGTTAATTTGCTTTAATATTTTTAAAGATTTGCAAAAGAAGATTAAGTAATTTATCGACTGAACGATTGCGCAATAACATAACCTCTATTTCGTGTATTGTAAGAATTAAATAAAACCCCGCATTTTCGCGCAAAACTTCTTTTTTTATGTACATACAAACATTGCATATACGTATCATATTGTACCTTAATATGTAATAGTATATATTAGAGGTTTTCAGTGTATACTAATAAATACAATTACTCGTCTATCTACGTTATTATTTCGGCTTAATAAATTAACTTCATACATCTTTGTTTTTCTAACGTTGATTGTTGTGTTCACATACGTCGCGACATTGAGATTTCAAAGTTACATATTATGCCACACTGGTTAACTGCGGCAGACACAATAGATTTACATGTAAGCGTACCACTCTCAGATATTATTTTTCTTTTCTTTCAATTCTATTATGTTCTTAATTGCGCATTGATTGATAGAAGTATATGATTTCGTCTAAAAATTCTAGAAATAGCAATTGAGTCCTTATTCGTATATTGAACGTTCACTGTTTGCGTTGCTGCTACATTTATATTTCCATTGTTATGACTTGACATTTCGGGTCTGTAATTATGTATGACTTGTCATCAAATATATAAAATCACATTGGCAACAAAATAAGAATTTATATAATTTCCGATACGATACGATATTGCAAGCCATTTAGCACAGAGACCAGGAGTGTTGTTCTATTGTTCTTGTCCTTTTGTTACGTTAGATATGCCTCCTAATAAACCTCAGTATTGTACTAAGTTCTAAGTTCTGTACTGCCTTATTGATAATCGATATCTTAATTTTGAATGTCAATGAAAATGTCAAAGTGGCATTGTTGCGAAATGCCGGCAAATTTAAAACAGCCAGCTTCTGTTTTATAGCTCATTAAGCGCTTAATTGCATGGATTATTATTTATGTTAATTGGTAATAAACAAAAATAATTCTGACTAAAAACAATTTTGCACAATATTTACACTGCACAGTAGATTCGAAATGAAGAAAAGTAACATGAGCACTTGTCAACACAGACTGGGTAAAATCCTAAACGCATATCTTGCGCAATATTTGACAAGTGACGACGGCAAAGCAAACACTTCTAAAACGCAGTAAATCTGTTTTCGTACAATATTTTTGCGCAAAAACAAAAAGGTATCACTTTTGCTTTTGATGTCTCAACAAATTTGCAAGATTAACGTTAACGAATTCATCCATTTGTATTTTGCACATGAACAATGTCCTTAAACGACCTTGTAAAGACCTCTACTAGATTCTCTAATTCCCAGTTAATTATGCGTAAACATTTTCCGTTCGATGTGACCGTTGATAAATCATCTAACTGAGCGTAATTTAAACTGATTTGAAAATTCACTGCTCATTTAAATAAACACGTACATGTATAGTAATTGTCTCATTAAAAATGCTTACACGAAATACTATGGCTATCCGAATGCAACACAAATAAAAAATAAAATATAATTGCTCTTTAAAAAAAAAAAACGTATAGAACCAAAAAAAGGAAATTTGTTTGCAAGATAAAATTCGGTGCCTTACACCGAATGGCAGTGCAGTGAAATCTCGGCAATTGAATAGCATCGATTAGCAAAGAGAATAGATGAACACAAAAATTAGCTACTGAAACTTATTCGCATGCTACCTCTTCGCAGACTAACAGTATTTTATTTAAACATTAAAATCTTTATGTATGTATTTATGTATATTTAATTTACAATGTTAAGAATATTAATTGTTTTTATTTATACAATGAAAGGCAACCTGTTGTTATAAGTATTCCTATAGGGTCGATAAAGAACACTAGACTTTGTATTGGGCTTTGCTTTTTTTTTCTTAAATGTTTAACTTTCTTAGAAGTGAGGCAGCATATTATAGGTCTAAACTAATTATAAGGTTGTCCAGCAATAATTTGATGCACAAGCAAGAAATTGAAGATACATATGTTTACACATGTATAATACTAATTGCTCATTACGATTTGTTTTATTCCAACAATTATACAATGTACGATGCTAGTAAAACGAGAAACCAGGTTTTAATTTATTCCCTATCTTTGCCTACTCTCTATGCACTAGAACCTTAAGTTATATGAATATTTAATTGCCCTAAGTTTATATTAGTATTTGACTAATTGTTATGAAGGTAAAGTGAATACTAACGTACAGGGTGGTCTTCGAAATGACGACGAGCCACTAGATAGTCCTCTCTCTACCCTCTCATGGATTACTCGACCCAATTCTCAATGTCGTATTTGTGAGTCGTATACGTATACATTACAAAATACAGTTATGCTCGTATACGACTCACAAATACGACATTGAGAATTGGGGTGACCTTTAAGCATCTTTCGACGAATTTGGTTAAATCTTTAAGGTAATTGCTGGTTTGCGGCTGCCACAAAGAGAATTCTTCGGAAATTAATTTACTACCTTTACTCGAAAATGTTTTTAACTGTAATTTTGCAACTCAAAAGGTAAGAAATTTGAATTTATGAAAAAAAATATTGCTAATACCACCAGGCTTAAATAAGTTTTTACAAAGAAACCAGTTTTTCTGCAATCTACTCATCGCGTCCCACAGAACTGCCGACTCGTTCCACAAACTGTCCACGTAGTGAGATATCATATTGTACACCTTACCTAGCTATATGTACATATGTATATCCTACAATTAAAAACTTATTTTAGATTACACAATTATTTAGAAAAACTGGACTTATCTTGCAATTTTTAGGATCAATGTCAGTGACCACCAGCACAAGTATGTATAGCAGATTATTGAAAACACGTTTTCACACCAGTTGACTTAACTGCGGTTTGACCTTTAAAAATAAATAAATACTTCTGCTGCTGCTTTTAGTTTGTACAAATCTTTGTTTTCTTTTAATAAAGAGATGTAACGTTTTTGTCAGATACTTTTGCTAGATATGCATACATACAGTAGAACCTCGATTATCCGGGCAAGGGCTTGCGGGAAAATTGAAAAACACGGAAAATCGAATAATTAATAAAAATATATCTCTAAGTTAATTTAAGTTTATTTAAGTTTATTTTCAATGGTCAAAACAATTCTTTTACGTTTCGTTCAATGAATGGTAATGTATATGCACCATCCTTTAATCTTTCTCTACAACGTAACATTAAAATAGATATCACCTACCTCTAAAATATGCAGAGATACAACTGTTGCACTACAATATTACCTGCATCTCAAATATACAGATATATATTTGGTAAAACAACATTCAAAGCAAACACGAAAGCGCATGTTACTAGGAAATACTGTTTGTTACAATTTCGGATTCCCCGACTTTTGCATGCAAAATACATACTCGGCCCGGATAATCGAGTTACAATCAGAGTATTTTACACGGATTAGCGAAATGCCTGGTACGCACGGATTAGCGAGAAACACGGATTATCGAGGTTCTACTGTATACATATTCTTATATTTATAGACAGTAAGTTAAATACATACATATCATACGTTTCTATTTCTTGTGGGACGTAGATTTAATTTTATCGATTTCAACTTTCGGCGTAACGGTGAATAAATATCTGCACATCATTAAAATTGATTCGAAGCGAAGAATACCATGATTTATAGGATCATTTAAACTAATGAGGTCCATATTAACGTCAGTATGATTGATGAGAAATATGTAAATAAATAGGGAGACCAAATAACTTTGATTGAAAGAGAATAAAGTATTTTAGTTGAAGAAAAGCTTAAAATGATGTTCTTTGTGTGTTTCACAAAATGTTTACAAAAATGCAACATTATTGGATTGGCACAAAAGTAATTTCGGTTTTTACAAGAAGATGGCGTTATGTTTGTTGATTCTCGGGATTGTGAATGTTCTGTTTTTTTTTTCTTTTGACATTTGATAGCTGTCACTTTAAGCTTATTTTAGAAGGAAAACGATCCTTATTTTGTTCACGCCTGTTAGTACAGTGTCAATTTTATCATGGAGTGCACGATCGAACATTTTCGACATATTTTGCTTTTTTATTTCCGTAAAGGCAAAAAAGCTGCTGAGGTTCATAAATAGAGATATGTAAAGTTCACGATGTTGACTGCTTAACAGAACGCACTTGTCAGAATTGGTTTAAAAAATTCCGTTCTGGAGATTTTTCTCTCAATGATGACAAAGTTAGGCCAATTGAAGTTGATAATGAATGACCAAATCAAAGTCATAATTGAATCGTCATATGACTGCGAGAGATTGCAGAGAGGTTAAAAAATAATTGAAAATCAAAAAGTTTCATTTCACTAAAAAACCGAAATTACTTGCCAAAGTAATACTCATTTATTTCACATAATATATATGTGAATATATTTTTAAATTCATAATAATACAATATAATATAATATTATGTACATAGTTGCATAAAAAATACGAATCTACGGCGTAGGATGCAAATACTTATTTAAAAAAATGTTTCTATACTTCTACTACATCTTTTTTTGCAATGTGAAACAACAAAGTTTTACGACTTTTTCTCACAGAGTAGTAAATGCAAATTCTAAAATAGATGTTCCTAAAAAAGAAGCTGATCTACTACATTATGGTGTAGTAGACGTTGTCGATATTGTTTATATACAGTGAAATCTTTCTTGTGGACAGCCACGGGGCCGGTTTTTTTTCCAGTAATGAAAGCTGTCCTTTTATAAGAACGTACATATTTTGTATGGAAAATTAGAAATTGGTTCCACAAAAAAGTGTCCGTTAATGCGAGTTGCCCGCTAAACAGGGTATCCGCTAATGGGAGATTTCACTGTACATACATATGTATTGCCAGTGGTCACATTAAATTCCCTTTCCAAAGGAGTAAAAACTCTCATGATTTTGAAATTTTGAGAAAGGGCTGAATGGGTGGTTCATTCAATTTCTCGCTAGCAAATTCAATTAGTGCTAATAGTGCGCCGTTTTGCAATCGCATATCTCACGCGATCCAATTTTTAGAGTTTGTTATTTTTTTTTTAATATCTTACAAATTAAATCAGAAACCTTTTGGAGTAATCCTAATTCTGGCTGACATGCACCAGCAAATTAGGAACATTAGCAAACGAAGTAAGCAAGAGTTTTATTTTTTCTCACATCCTTAAAGCTTCGGTGCGTTGTTTTCAATTGTCCAGTGACTCATACTAATTGCCGATCTAATCTATTTCCTTACAAGTAGTCAGGCGCTCATAGTCTTGACGGATTTTGGCACGCAGTACAACCGCCAGTCAGCTTGAGAAAAATACACTAGCAACACTTTAGCATTTAATTTCAAATATTGCAGCAGAATTTCGATGCAAAATCGAAATGAAATCTGTCAGTTTTTGACTGTGAAATGTATGAGTGCAAGAACAAAAACAATTATAAACAATCTCTCTTAAATTGTTTGAGTAAAATACTCGAGAACATCGAATGTGTTAAACCAACCCATTTTGTATGAAGGATGGCAACAAATTCTTTTTTGAAAAGTAATTCCTCTGCCAATAATTTTATTTTGCTAGAAATCGGTTATCATAGATATAAAATTTACTTCGCAGTTCGCACTCTTTTACTTTATGTAATTTCATGTTTTTGTAGTACCTAGTCAGAATTCAAAGTAGGTTATTATTACTCTGAAACTCCCTGCCCTGTTGTTGCCACAGCTTAATTTGGTAATTTAAGTGTGTTTTGGGGTGTACTGCTCAAATCTATCCTGTGGAGTTTAGGAATCCTATGAGGTTATAGAATTCTATGTCAAAAAATTTCTAAGTCTGGCTCTGGTGTCGTGCATTCAAAGAGAAAGTGAAACGGCCTATCTTCCGCAGACTCGCTCTCGCAGCTGCGATAGTGGGTGTAGCATAGGATACCTAACCTGCGAGCATGTACCCCGATTGACTAATGACTCGTACTTATTGCTACGATTCTGGCGATTTCGGCTCGTGATCTGTTGATTAGGTTTATATTAGGTCAAGCCTTCCTAGAAATGACACAATTCCTTACTTACTGGACTAACTAGTCTAACTCATTTATCGGGTTGTTGACCGGTTTTGTAGAGGACAAAAAAAAAAAAAAAAAAAAAAAAAAAAACAGCATTACAGAAGGGCGCTTTGCTTTTCAAAACAACTTTCGTCTTTGGAGCTCTACTATAATTTTCAAAGGGTACTTATCAGATACCCCGTTTATATGATAACACAATGCGCATTGAATCGATGCGCATTGGTTCAATCCGCATAGAAAGCTTGGTGTTTACATGAAATTATTCAAAACCGAATCCAAAATAAACGTGAGAGAATTGAGAGAGTTTAATAACCAGCTGATTGAACTGACAGTTTGATAAAATAAAAATTAATTAATTGAAAATTACACTATTGAATTGCCTGACATTAGATGACACATAAGAGAATGATGAGAGCGCGAGAGAGTAAAATGTTTCAATGCGATTTGAAAGTGTTTATATGATATTTCAATTCGGTTTCAAATTTTCAATGCGGTTTATAAACAGGAATGAACGAATGCGGATTGAGTACTTCAATTCGGTTCGAAGTGGTGTTTATATGAGCGGTTTGAACCAATGCGCATTGAGTTGTCATATAAACGGGGTAAGAGTTTTGATTGGCATAGAAGAGATTCCCGAATATTTTCGGAAACAAATTGTCTGAGATCAGAACCATTGTCTTCGACTGAGATTCGCCGTACTCGTTTGTGGTTTATGTTAAAAATTCTGTTTTTGCTCAAAGATCTTTGATATTTTCATATAGATTCAACGTATCTGAAATTGATAATCAAAGTTTGAACTGAACAAAAACTAAGAAAATTGTATTTGATTATCTTCGAATACAGTAGAATCTCGGAAAGACGAAAGAATAAAAAACAGTTCATCTTTTGCAGTAGGTCCTTAATTTTGAGTAGGTACTTAGTTTTGGTCTGCGAGTTTGTATACATAGGTCATTGGAAGCTTAAAATGTTTGAAACAACGGGGATTTTTTGGCTTTACATTGACAAGCAGTTTCAATTAGTGCAGTGCATACAAGGTTATTTTTCTTCCAGGAGCTGATCTTTCGCTAGCGTGCATAAACGTTTTGCTTGGAACCATACGCCAGAAAAGATGGCTTTCACCTGCATTATAGACTTAATTCGTGGTTGGACCAAGGCTGACCAGCTTAACTTAGAATAGCAGGACAGCTTGTATATTAGCACTAAGTTTTTCGCCGCTGATTGCAATCAGCCGAATCCCAAACCTGGCATTGAACTTTGTAATCCAGCCATCACTTGCGTAAAACGATTCTGTCTCTTTGAAGACATTTATGCAACTTCTTGGCTTTGGCTTTCATCATGTTTCCTGACATTGGAACATGTCGAGCACGAAGCTCCGGGAACCGTCGATACAGAGCAGCTTCCATTTTCGACGTTTCTGCTTTACGTAAGGTCTTGCATTTCTCTGCTTCTGCGATTGATGTTTTGCAAACTATGAAAGAAATTTCTTTACCTTGTCTTTTCCCACGATCGTAGATATGGCAATCCCATATTTTTTTGAAGTTCCATTTTTAATGTTTTTCAACAAATTCAACGAATTTAAAAACTTTACTTGGTCTTTAACTTTCCTCCACATAAATTCACTTCACACTGGTATGCAAACAAACGAAGTGGATGCAAAATCAAGCAGAAAGGAACATTCTTCCAAAGAATAACGGTTATATGAATCTGCTACGAATAACTAAAACAAGAATAAAGAAGAAAAAAATCATGGGTAAGAGCGTTCATCTTTTCGAGTAGGTATCCTAAAATCAACCCGTTCATCATTTAGAATACTGCAATGGTGAAAAAATTCCGTTCATCTTTCTGGATAGTTCATCTTTCCGAGATTCCACTGTAATGCAACAACTGGGAAATAATTGTATATACATGTGTATGTATTATCCACGACTGCCACGCAGAAAGAAAATAAGCAGGCTGACATCGATGGTCATTCGATTTCACCTCGAAATCGACCAGCTGGTGTTTGTTGTTTAAAGAAAATGTATTTTTGAATTTTGGCCAAATTCTATATTTTTAATCTTAAAATTTTGTATTTTTATTGACATAACAAAAACTTATGTGTACAAAATCATTACATTCAATAAAGGAAAAAACCTTCACAACTGCTTGTGCGTGCTTTAAACTTGACACTTTGATCAAAAGAACAAAATATTGAGTTGACGTTCTGTTCAACGATGCTTCTTTGCCAGATTTAATAATTCAATTACATGCATACCTATACATATGTATGTTATGAGCACCTACTGAATGTACAACAATAATTCACAAGAACCCACTTGAAAAGGATACCCTGCAACTTTGTATTGTTTTTCGATTGAACTTTTGTTTAGTTCCCCCTTTTAAATACTTTCCCAGAATTTTAAATCCCACCCAACAAGATTCAACTAAATCAACAATCGATACCATATAAATTGTAGCATAAATTGATATCTGATAGCTTTTCAAAAGTATACGTATCCGGTCGATATTAAGTTACCCTACCGGGAACTCATTGAAATGTAGCTGTAGACATAAACGTCTCTTTAATATCCGCACATTTTACTCGTAAACAATTGAGTGCAAAAATAAAAGTTATTTTTATTTGTAAACATCCCTTCAAGATGAATTTGCTTCTTGATAGAAGGAAAACGTTTGCTTATGAAACGAAGAGGGTAGCCAGAGCCCAAGAAGTGATGAAGCCAACATCTTGACTTTGACAATGAAAACAAAGCTGTGTAAAAATAAACTTTTCGATTCAATATCAAGGACGGTAATAAATAATTAAAATAGAAATGCTGGCGTCTTTTTTGTGAATGAATGTGTAACCGTAATGGAAACGGTATACGACGACTCTCCCTGGTAGACACACAAATTCAATTAATGTGCGTTTAATTAATTTCACTCGGCCCATACAGGTGCCAACATCTTCGACATGTTTGCAAAATTTAAATTTCGATAACGTATGATTTTTTTTTCGTTTTTTTTTGTTGAAAGCGATAAATTGATACATCGCCACATATTTTATTGTCGATGCCATCTATTTGCACCACTTCCGTTGATCATAGAGTGATTGGTGAAAGAAAGCCACGGAAGAAAAGAAAGATAATTTTCTTCCTCATATCACTTGTGCGTCATTCAGCGATGAAATGACCATCAATCTGAGAATGTTGTCGATAACATAATCGATTCATTAACTAGTTGACATCTCTTTATACAAGTGACTTAAGCACTTGTAAATTTGAACCGTAGTCAGTTAAAAATATGATCCAACACAAGATCAATAAATAATCGCTTTTTGTAACCACAAGTCAACCCGAAACATAGTTTCTTCATCCTCAGGAACCGAACAAAAAATGAAATTAATTTCAAAAATATCTCACGTGATTAGTTTGCACAGTTATGTACATAAATCGCCTTAAATTGTCATTGCTCCGCAATTAAAAAGCCTGACTTCCCATTTTGAAAAGTTCCCTCGACTTGCACACAGACACAGGGACAAATCAGTTTGAATACATTCGCCTGATTCAATCAATCAATCTCTGGGAGCACCACAAGTATCACACTCTGGACTCTGCTACTAAGCCATTTGGTTTGTATGTGAAATCGGCCCGCCTGCCTATAAGACAAACCTCACGCAACACCAGCCGCGCGCCGTTGTGGTTAATATAATTGAAGCAAATTGAACGCCAATTGGATTGACTTAGGTTCAATTGAATTAACAATCGGCCGGGGCCTGATTAGAAACAAGAATGGGTGATGTTGTTTTTTTTTTTTAAGCAGCTTTTCTTTTTTGTCATTCTGCTGTCGCCGCATACTGGTCAAGAGATCACTCACACCATATGCGGTGTCTTTTTGTGTATCGGCATGGGAATGATCCCCTTCACAGGGTCTCGGAAAAATGAAATCAATTGCAAGTCAATTGAATAATTTTTTTTTGCTCCCCTCCGATAAGGAAAAAGAAGTTCTTCACTTTCCAGCATGAGTGTCTTTCACATTGGCATACAAAAATCAATACACGCTCGTGTATTCGTGGATAGAATTGAATCCCAAGGCAGTCTGCCTACGCATGGTTCCATTTTTGTTTCACTTCTCAAGTATGCGCAATTGAACTATGTGGCAGCCGCATAATATTTCACCGGCTGTTTTATGTTTCAGTGATTGTTATTGATGCTTCGATATAAGTATACCTGGCAGTGATGTCATGAATCTTGTCAGCATGATTCATGTCTTGGATCCATTCGATACCCACTAATTGGGAGTAATAGGTGACGGGCGATGACGAAGAAAGGCATATACGAATGTGTGTATAAAAAAAAATCGATGTCAATGTCCGGAAATTAGACGTATAATACGAGTGTGTTACTATGTGCGTGTGTATCTTATTGACAGGAGTTTCGATATCATAAATAATTCGTAACACTCCTTGAAGTGTGATATCCAATACACTACTACGCATTTTGGTTGGAATTACAATTTAATCAATCGCTTGGAACAGGTCATGGAACTGATATTCATATTTGGTTGGTTTACTTTTCTTTTTTTCTAAGCTGCCATCAGCGATGGATGAGGAGTTTTTTTGGTCATAGTATACGAGTATGTTGGTAAACTTCCTGGATTTTCTATGAAGAAAAAATAATAAATATGTATGTATGGTCAAGATGTATCCAACTTTATAGACCATTGGTTTGTTACACCGCGTCTCCACGAGACATTTCATATGGCAGGATTTCATGGCAAGCTATAAAAAAGAGAACTGTCAAATTTGTGTGTGGGTATATTATGGCTGAACATTTCATATACATACAATGTCGACGCCGTATAGGAAAGAGCTTTACAATCATTGAAATTGGCGGTCATTTTTAACTTATTTTAACATTTCTTCCTGTGCCATCTTCCACTTGGCCATAATTGATTTTTTTTTTAGCAAAACTAACGAATACAACCAATCTTAGTTATCAAGCCATTAGTAGCTTGCGAAGAATCCTGCTATAGATGGCGTGCTATAGGCATTAGCTTACCATATGGCGTCTCCATCAGCCATTTTGATGGCGTGCTAAGAATTCTGCCATATGAAATGTCTCGTGGAGACGCGGTGTTATATTCCTTGTCTAGTGTACAGCTCGTGGTCATATTAGCGCTTTTGAATTCGAATTGACCCCTAAAAGAAACGAAAAGTGTGAGTTTTTGTCGTCGATTTATTGCAACAAAAAAAATGTGCACATGTATTTACGAGGGTGGGTCAATAAGTCCCTGAAAAATTAAATAAGGAACACTCTTTTTGGCAAAAGAACATTTAATTTCTCAACATAGTCTCCTTTTAGTTCTGTTCACTTCGTCCAACATTTCTCCAATTTGTTGATGCCTTCCAAATAATATGATTTCTCGAGGCCCCCAAAATAGGCGTTTGTTTCATTGATGACCTCTTCATTCGACCCAAATCTCTTACCACTGAGCCTTTTCTTCATGTTTGGAAATAGGAAATAGTCGCAGGGGGCTAAATCTGGAGAAAATGCTGCACGAGGAAGCAATTCGTAACCTAATTCAGGCAATTTTGCCATTGCGACTGCGGACCTGTGTACATTTTTACCAAATTACTAGTAGGTGTCTGCTGTCAATGGCTGTCACAAGAAAACTATTTGCAAGATCTGTTGGATGCTTCTTGAGAAGCAAAATGTTGGATATGAGGCGGCAACGTCATCTGTTTTAATTTTCAGGGGCTTATTGACCCAACCTCGTATGTTCATTAGTTATATTGAAAATTTTCTCATTTTAAACTCGAAACCGTTTCTTTTTAATCGTGTAATTTTATAACACTTTGGGTAATCCCTTAGAGCTTAGAAGAACTTACATAGATTTAAGAAATCCAGTATGTCATGGAAGAAACAACACTTGAATTGTCAAAAAAAAATTATTCTATTATGCTCCTGCCATTTCGTTCTCCATAACTTGTTAAATTGCATGTTGGGACTTCTTGATCTGTGTTCCTTATGCTTATAGTATAGTTTATCGATTTTTTTTTTAATTCAGCTATAGCTATAAATTCTCTGCTATTCGAAGAATTCCGTAAAAATGTAATGCGTAGCAAGCGTGAAAATAATTTTGGTTAACAGGAAAACAGTAGTAGTAAACATGAACTGGCGAAATCGTTTAATAATTTATCCATTTGCCACGAAATTAATTTTGTCACGAACACAGAGACCCTTATTCCTCCCATTATTGCGTTCTATTTAATTCGTATTTGTCTCCATCCCTAAAAATAGTTTTAAGTATTTTATACACGTTTGCCCAGTTTTTATTATGAAGAAATATTTGTGTTTTTTTTTTGTTTTATCTCCAAACTATGAGTGTAAGGTATTTTCTGTGGTTGGAGAATTTAGATCCATTTAAAACTTTATTTTTATTTTTATTTTTTACATACATATGTAGGGTATGTTATGTAGGTACATTATGTATGTATGTTCATTTATCTAACTTTCTGTTTCAAAAAAACAAAAAAACAAATAATTTTAATTTTTCCTGATCTGTTCGAATTTCTAGGAACTACTTCATAAAAAAATGAATTTTAGAATACTGGTTAGGTTATGTTAGGTTAGAAAGGGTGTGTGATTGTATGAGCAATCATTTCCACTCTGAGACCCTAAGGTCCATTGTGAATCCTCTACTAGTTTGGGAGTAAGTCCTCTTCTAACCAACTCGTAAATCAGTTTATGCTCTTGGTGAATCCTAGAATATCCGATATCTTTGAATGTTCTAGCTCTGCAATGTCTACCAAGAATCTATGGCCTAATGTACGGTTGCGTCGTTCTTGGAGGGCGGGGCAGTAAATCAACAATTTTTTTTAAATAATTCTATTTATTATCTGTTTTTTTTTTTTAAGTGAATCATATTTATTTATTTATTTATGTATCACCAATTTTTTTTTTATTAATATTGGGTTCGTTTTCACAAGTTTTCTTATGTTCCAAGAAGTTGTGTGTTATGCTCTGGTTTCAGAAAATATTGCTTTAATCATAATATGAGAATTCTATTATAAAATAAAGAGTTCACTGGAAAAATAAATCAATATTCATTTTCGATCGAAATTGAAATTGAATATGAAAATATAAAACGTGGCTCGGTTTACAATGGATACAAAAAATAATTATTAATATATCGCAGCCTCTTTAGTCCGAGACCATATAAATCTACGATTCCAATAACTCGAACCTACCTTCCTTATTCGTAAGAATGTGTTTACCAAGGTTTGGATGCGAAATATTTTAAAAATAAAATAAATACTCGACACTACCTGATACTATACAAATTTGCAGGCATTTAAAGATATTGGCGCAAATTCATAGTCAGATAAAGCCGACAATAAAAGAATTTATTCACCTACATGACTTAAAATATACTTTTTGCTATTCATAGTCACCTTATAGTCGACTTCAAACTTATAGCCAGCTCGAAATTGAAAATGAGCCAAACGTCACTTTAAATAAATTAGAGTCGGCTATAAATTTCTCATATAATAGTTTGACGTTTGGGTTTGTTCGTTCAAATCACTTAACAAAAAAAAAACCAAAGTCCAAGGTACTACCAAATTACTCAGGAAAAAATGTGTTAATGAATAACGAAAAGTTATAGCCGGCTTTTTATTTATTGTCGGCTGTAACTTAAGTCGGCTATAGGCACTATTCATGGGCTGAATATGAATTTGCGCCAGTTTTGCATTTTCGCTGTAACTATAGAGATTTTGTTTATAATGAACTTCTAAATTACTTGATAATCAGACATCGAGGACGTTACTTAAATAGGTGTCCGCTGACTGCATTACACGGCGTCTCAACGAGACATTCTTTATGTCTGCGCTCATTTCGGGATTGGAAAATGTCTAATGGAGACCGCAACCGGTTAGACAATATCTTCTATCCTGCCATCTCTGTCTGGATTCTCAGCCCGACATCTATGTATGTCTGGACATGAACTGTCACTTTGGTAGAATTTTTTTTTTTCAATTTCGTTGAAGTTTTCAAGAGAAGTGATATGAAAAGGGCAAGACATGAAATGTCCATCACACAGAATTTGACGGTCGATCCACCATATTGATTTTGTGCTTGCTGGATATGTCCGACACGAATAATGGCTCGTGGAGACGCCTTGATAGCATATGAGATTAGTTGACCACTAGATACTTGATCCAAATTTTTTGATTATCAGTCGACTTTTTATTGTTCGGAAGATAAACACGAATCCCTTTACTATTATTTTGTAATTAATTTGCTACTAGATCTTATTGTTAGCGAGCTCACAAATTTCAGGTCAACGTTCAGGCACAAACGTATGTTTTAAGAAAATCAAATCGAAATTGAATTAACTTTAACCCATACTATTGAGTACAGTGAGCTAGGAATTCCAAAGATTTGATTTTTATAATATGCCGCTATACAAGATAAAAAAAAAACTATTTTCCTTCTCGATCTAGTTATTTAAATTAACTCTATCGTATACAATATTTCAATTGAAGTGAACTCCTGAATCCGATTTCGACTCGATTTGAGTTTATTGAATTCAGCAATAATATTTTTCTCTTTTTACCCTTACTTTCTACCTACCTAGTTCTGAAGTTCAAGGTGAACGACATTCTAAAAATTTTATTCTTGTCCTAGTTATTGGTTTAAAAAAAATAATAAACCGAAATTGCGATTATATGTATAAACATATGTACATATTTAAATTATCGGCGTCATAGTGACATGGAACACACATTCATAGACTCCGAAAACGGCTCTGAATGGGGAAACTTGTAAGTTCTTTTCTTTGCAAATCTAAGGACTTAGGTACTCTGAGTTGTGCTTCTAAAATCCGATTTTCGCAAATACATATTAAGTTTTTCAATAAATGCAAAAAAAGTAAAAGGAACTAAAACCGTATTTTCCTAAAAATAAATGGATATACGCGTATGATAAATGTTATGTTATGTATGTACAGCTCTGTGTAGAAACTGAATACCAGTAGGATAATTTTATAAAATTTTAACATTTAACTTAAATATATTTTCAATTTTGAACAAGTGAACAAGTGAACAATTATACTACTGGTCTTAATTTTTGACACAGGACAGTTTATGTGTATGTTTATGTAAATCTGACGAATAAAATCTTCAAAGTTACAGCTTAAAGTTTTTTCAAAGCAAATCAGAACGATTTGAGATAGCCTGTAGTTGACTTCTGTTATACAGTAAAATCTCTCTTAAGTGGACAGCCATGGGACCGAAGTTTTTTGTCCGGTTATGAGAGTAGTCCGTTTAAAAGAACGCATTTTGTATGTGAAATTAGAAATTGGTTCGGAAATGTGTCCATTAATGCGAGTTGTCCACTAAACAGGTCAGTCCTACTTAATTTCAGTAATACATAGGTACTCCTTAAAAAAACCATAAATAAAACAGTATGTATGTCTAGGCATGTACAATGTACATATGTATGTACACAAGTATGTATATCCAATAACTATATTATTATTGTCTTCCCTCACCATGAAAGAGGTTAAAAAAGGAATAATTGAAAACCACACGCTAGACCACAGGGTTCAAGTTAATTACCGTTTATCTGGTTGAAAATTATTTTTTCGTAAATCACATTCATATATGTATGTTTATGTATGTATACCTATACAAATGTATGTACATATATACATATGTTCCTACACACATTGGAGTTTACCTCATTCCCTCTTGTTTGTTAGAAATTATTCAAACAAATATCAAAGGGTGGGGTTCCTGGTTTATTATGAATATCAAGAGAATAGAATTCGAATATGGAAGATGAGTTCAATTAAATCTTCGAAATATGTATCTTGTTAATTAACCGAATAGCGCAATGTACGAGTACGTCGTATTATTTGTTTTATTGTGCACTAAAAGGTCGTGAACTGATATAAAATAGCATTGCTTTCGGTTAGCCCTGTACATTTATTTTCAACATTTATGCACATTCATACTTTTAGTTGTGAACTGTAAACCTTTTCCGGAATGTTAACCTTTGGGGAGAAAATTCATATTCATAGCATATGGAGTTCTAGCTTGATGTGTACATTTGCACACGAATGAACTCAGTCATGTTTTAAGGATAACCGCATATTCTGCTAATTTGCGAAACAAAAACGAATATTTTTCAGGACTTATCTTTAAACTATATACAAAAAAAAAAAACTGCTAGTAACAAATAATAAACTGAAAAGTGGCCTGCAAAGAGTATTCCTAAAATTTTGCTTACCCAATACCTTCCAATGGTATAAATCTAACTAGCGGACCAGTGCGAGAAATCTCGCATGTGGAAACCCTACAACAGTTTACAGTTTACGAATGAAAAAAAGAGAACGTAGGTACAGGTAATAATGGTTTTGGTAGTTAATTTACTGATATGCATTTTGTCAAAATTGCTTATACTGATGAACAAAGATCAGTTGAAAAGCTTCCGATCAGTGTTAGAATCATTGAAATTGGTGCAGAAATAAACTCTCAGGATCATACATATATTCATCTGATCGAAACTCCATTGTTTTGTCATCGGATCAGAATTTAAAATAAGTTTCTACACAACTTATCTTCGATTTCTTAAAAGTCGTTTATACGAATAGTATTTTATTTCTGTATTCATGACTTAATTTAATTGCAATTTAAAAAAGAATAAAACAAATCTCTTATCGCTGGCAATTCCTTTCATCCATTTACATATCCAATTCGAATTCAAAAAATATAAATCAGCAGTTTTTTTATTTGGTAATTCCCACTAAAAGGCCAAAAATATGTTTCATCGATATGTGGACTTTGTACAACAGATAAGATAGACCAGTTAGCTTGATATTTTTTTCATGTTCCTAGAATACACATTAGTGTATGAGCTTTTCCATCAATGCACAATTTGTGTTTGATTTCTCGCAAATACATACATACCTGTACTTACATCCAAACGTAAATAGCACAAATTTTCCTTGTACAAAAACAAATTACATAATTATGTCATTGCTATAGATTAAAAATTTGTTATGTAGTTTTATGATTTATTAACAAACATGACTCAGACTAGGCCCTTTTTATATTTGCTTTCTGATTCATATGTTTAATCTGTAAGGCTAAATAAGTATATGTAGAACGTTACAGTTGATCAAACGTGAATGACAAAAAGACACTTGTCATTTAGTCTCGTAAACACGAAGTTATGACTTTCATTTCTGGATCATAACATTTCAAACGCTCAATACCTACAATGTATCCAAGTCTAAGCTACGTTGTTTATAATTTAATTGCATTATGCAAACCAGGCCGACTTCTATTAAGAGATGTAAACTAAATCAAAAGTCGTCGAATAGGATATTCTAACCAAAAGACACCAACTTTACTGTAAATGGAAGCATGAGCTCGTGGTCGTTAAGTACTCGTATGTAAAGGGTGTCCCAAAATTCACAGGTTTTTAATTGAAAATTATAATTTTTTTTTACTAATTCATAAAGTATATGTATGAAATAGCATATCGGCTTTGCTGGCACATATGTGTGTCGAAATTTGTTGTTTTTCCATAACCCATTCAACGAATGTTGTTCTTTCGGGTAGCACTCCATTTTTAATAACCCTGAACTGTCAGCTGTCACGCTGTCTTTTTTTTCGTTGGCAACACTTTACAGTGCGTGAATTTTGGAACATCCTTTATATTTAATCGTATTCGTATTAATATTTGATAGTCAAAGGAAAAGATTGGTAAAACCCTCTCGTATGTTTTTGCTGATTAAATTGATAAACAATGAAAAATTCAATGCTATCGGTCGTGAACAATTTCAGTGAGCTTACAAAGAAATAAGGAAACGAAAATGATAAAGAACTGGTGGTAGGTATTAGTTTTGAATTCTACTGATTGGAATTTCTTTTGAAATGAGTTATTTCTATAAGGCTTACTGCTTTTGTAGACGAAACTACATACGTACATATATATATATATATATGTAGACCGTGACTGTTGGGATGTACAAACATGTATGTAGTTTTTAGTTTTTAATATTTTTGTTTTCTTCAAACTAAACACGAAACAACTTTTGAACACCCGTCAGTTGTTGAAGAGTATACTATGTGGTGAATAATGCGTCAGAAAAAACACGTCTAAATGTGATTCAGATTTATTTATTGAAATATCTTGAACTTTTTATCTACGTATTTATGCTGAATTGGTTTAAAATTAACATTTTTATTGCAGCTGATTAAAGGTGAAGCAGTATTTGTCATCACTCTTGAACTCCTTGCAGTAGACAATTATTGAAGGTTTATGTAACGGTTGGAAATGTTAGATCTTTCTGTATCTGAAAATATTGAAATGCTCACTCGACAATTTGAATCCAGTTATGATTTACTTTAGGGTGCGCTACAGCTCAGGGTAAACCTGGGCCTGCTTTCCGCAACCATTTGTGTGTGCGTGTTATATTTGTGCACAAATGGAAGGAACCTACAGTTTTTTGCCGACTCCGAACAGCGAGCTGAGAAACTCATTGACAAATGATACTCTTTGACTGCTTGTCAGACATTCGAAAGAGGTGGCACCGTGAAAAAACTTTTAGGTGTTGGACCCGGGCTGGAATTGAATCCGCGCAGCATTGTGTAGTAGTCCAACGCACTTACCACTACACTACAGTGAACATACAGTGAACTCTCGATAATTCAAACTTCGATAGTTCGAAAATCTCTATAAATAGAAGAACCATGAGAGTCCCATGAGAACACTTTGTTAATCGAACAAAACCTATGCAATTTGTCCCTTTCGTTAATTCGTAATATAGTAAAACCTCCTTATTGAGGTACTACAGGGGACCGAAAAAATGCGAACCAAAGTGAAAGTACCCCGATTTGAGAGGACCTCCAAATTGGGCCGAATACCATTTTGTCGCAATTATACTGCTGCCGCCTGCATTCGAAACACCATGAAAATTAATGAGTGCATGGTGAATTATGTTGTGGCAACAGCAGAATAAGAGCAATGGATTTTTCTTACGAACGCATTTCCTATATTCCGGGGATCCTCCGATTTTTATGCATCATAGCATGAACATACTGTTGGTACATACATATATATATCTTACACATACATACAATCAGCTCTGATATTTGTAATTTCTCGCTCTCTTTCCTTTTTGTCGCAATTTGGAGGTTGTTTTTTAAGCAATTCTAACGCAATGCGCAAGTGATTGGTTGCCCCTGATTCATCGAGAGCTCACTGTAGAATGATCCTTTGGTACTTAATCTGTGGTTTGAGTTGTGAAGCTTTCGTTCAATTATAAAGTTTTTTCAGTTAGTTTTCTTTAGTTTAACAAATAAGGGAAAATTCAATGGACCACCCTGTATGAACTCGTATATAATTCTTTATTTTATGCTGTGCAATGTTGCATAAAAAGGAGAAATTCCGTATTTTTTTTCAAGAATATGATGCAATCGTCCAAATCGGTTGATAAAATTATCGTTCTCATTTCTGCATAGTTACAATGTTACTTTTCTCCCCATCATAACCTCGCACTAGATTATTTCTTCATTCGAAATCAGCTTTAAATAGATGTTAATTTTGGCGAAACGTTTTTTATATGCTTGGTTGAAAAATTAAAAAGTTTGCTGCTTCTATCTAAATGAGAACAATAATTACAATACCGTATGACTCAACCAAAAACGGTTAAGTTGTTTACACAGATTTATAGCCACTTAGGATATTTTTTCATTAGCACTTTAGAAGTTAATTGGTGTTTTTCTCGAAAAAAGCAAACAGAAGCTTTTCATACAGTTTGTAAGTACAGTGGTGTGAAAAATTATAGATATAAAAAGTCAATGTCAGTGTACAATTTTATTTTCTTTGTTAACTTTTTTTCGATTTGCTTTTAATTTTGTTTAACTAAAAATTAATAAGGAACGCCAAAAATATACAGTGCTGCGGAAATTTTCAGTTTTCTTGGAATGAGTAATAAACTTTTATTACTAGTTTGACAAAATATTGCCAACCGACACCAACTCCGGGAGAACTCCTTAATGACTTAATTGCTTTTTTACCAGGAATGGTAATTAATTTTTTGAAAAAAACCAAAGTTTCGCCTGCGAAAAAGTATAAACTCATGACATTTACATATGTACATTTTCATATTTTGTTTTTTTATAATTTAATTATTATGGAATATTTATTTCTTATATTAGTTAATAATATTTTGTCACGAAACTAATCATAAAAGTTAATTATTCATTCTAATAAAACCGAACATTTCCGCACCACTGTATGTTTTTGGCGTTCCTTATTCATTTTTAGTTAAAAACAATTAAAAGCAAATCGAAAAAAAGTTAACAAATAACATTCTATTCTATTTACGACTTTCGTGTACAAATGTTATCGTGTCGTGAATTTTTTCATAAATATAATTTGAACGATCGCTGAGTTAATTTTGATTCTATGTACGTATTTTTGAATTTGGATTTTTGGATCTTTACTTCAATACTAAGAGCATATCACCCTTCTGCATCTTCAGCCTTACAGGTACATTTTTTTTGCGTCCTGATAAATCTTTAGATATCGTTTCGATCGCAAAACTCTTTTACTTACTTATGTACTTATACTTAGGTGGCGCTACAGTTCGGGGATGGACCAAGGCCTCAACCAACAACCTCTTCCAGTTAGCCATAGCTAACCCCCTCCAGTTGCGCACTTCACGTTGGTTGAGGTCTTGTTCTACTTGTGCGCGCCACCTTAGGCGAGGTCGTCCTCTGTTGCGCTGACCCTCCGGGTTAGAATCGAATATTCTCCGAGCCGGAGCGCACTTGAAGTCCATACGCTCTACATGTCCTAGCCACCTTAAACGCCCAATGTTCAGTTTTTTTTGTGCAGGTTGATGTCGCTGTACAGCTCGTACAGTTCGTGGTTAATCTTCTCCTCCAGAACCCGTCAACGCAAACGGGACCGAATATCTTACCAAGGATTTTTCTCTCTCTTTTACTTCGGTGTTTTAGCGACTTTTTCCAGTTTTAAATTGAATTTGAAAAATTAGTATCAACAGCTCTCCCTGGAGCGTACATACATTGAGAAGTACGAGTAGGAATTTGCTTTTATACCGTTAACGTGAATAAAATATATTAATTTTAAGAAACAATAAAAAAAACAAAACAGTAAACATGCCCAAATTTAGGTCTGGATTTTTTCGTAGATTCATGCGCGTCATGCACCATAATGTAAAGAGAATAAAGTACAAAATTATCTGTTGCCTGCCTGTTCTATTGATTTGACTAAATTATCGGCTACGAAAGACGACGTTCCACTTTAGTCAAAGTCCTTGAGCTCTAATCAGCTGTGTCTTTTGCTATTAAGTATCTTCCTAGCTTCTCAAATATTATTTTGAGTACTTAGTATGTAACGTACCTAAATAGGTTTATCCTTAGCAGTCAGTGTTCGCGATGATCACACTCACTGGCCGCACACCCACAATGGGAAGTCGCTGCAGTAAAACTGTCAAAAAAGTCGCTTACTGAAGTAGCAATGCACGCGTGCGGCGCAGCACGTGTGTTTTACTGTTTTGAATAAAGTGCTTTATTTGTTCTATCAAATGTATTTGAATTTAATAAAAAATTATTGGGTGCAAGTGGTTCATTTTTCTCGGTTTAAGAGATGGCCACAGTCTGTAGCTCTTTTGTCGGTGTTATAATTTAACAATACGATATTATAATTATCCTTGCATATGAAGGTTTATAATATACTTTTGTCGCGCCTGGTTTATAGACACGGTTTCTTTTATCTAGCGCAATCAGCTTTATTTTAATTTACTATTGTGAACTAAAATACAGTGAAGCTAGTGTCTATTTTCGAAAGAATTTAAACAAAAACAATTATTATTATCTAAAAAAAAAAACATAAAGTCAAAAACTAATTACAATTCCAGTCGTTTACTTTGGTCGTGTGAGTATTTCAATAAATACGAGTATCTGCCTACGCAGATAAGAAAACAAAAAATTATCAGTAGGTGAATGTACAGATTCTTTATTAAGCTATGCAAGTTTAAGAGCACTTGCCTATTTCGGTTGAATAAATAGTTTGAACTGTGCCAAATCCCATTTGTGCTCGTCATCATGAATAATTCTGAAAGAAAAACAAGAATCTTAGCTATGAGTTATTGTGTCCACAAAAACGTAAACGATACGAAACTTTCTGCTTGCTTATTATCTTTACGATACCATGTTGCAGATACATAGTTAACGATAAAACAAATATTGAACTAAGTGACTTAAGTCATAATATAAACTTCTTGTAGTACCTATGATGTAATAAGTTTTTTTTTTATCTTTTTTAATGTTCTCCAGCAGCACTTCAGATACTTTCAAGTAGTTTTTTTTTCCTAGAGATAAATAATGTTATACATCAATTGCAAGTGTAGATGATGAAATTCCCCTTTAATAAAATAAATAGGTACAGTGGCTCAATAAAGAACTCGGACACTTAGCTCGTTTCTTTTTCATAACGCTAAAGTAATTAAAAACGCATTTCAGAAAAAAAGCAAAATTATTTTCTTAAAGCTCTATTATTGTCTTATAAAACATAAAAAGAAAATAGTACAAAATCAATTACATTTTCATAAAAAAATTAAAAAAAATAAAAATTCACGGAATCAATGCCAAAAAAGAACTCGGACACTGAGGATTAAATTTAATTGTTTATAAAATGTGCATAATATCAAAGCATATTAATATTCTGTTGGCAAACCCTTGTTTTTTCGAACGGCATCCAATCTTCTGGGCATGGATTCAACGAGCTTTTTGCAGACGGAAGGATCAATTTTGGACCATTCATCCTTAAGTCTGGATTCCAAAGCTTTTCTGTTCGTAATAGTATATTTTTTCAATTGGTTCTCTAAATACGCCCACAGGTGTTCAATAACATTAATGTCTGGGGATTGTGGTGGCGTTTCCAGAACATGTGGACAATGGTAAAGCAGCCACAGGCGTCATGGTGTGCTTTATGATTCGGGTCGTTGTGTTGATAAAAGTGGAAGTTGTCCTTTATTCCCAATTTTTCAACACTTTGTATCAGATTGTCTTTTAAAATTGTTAGGTATTTCCTCTGGTCCATAATTCCATCAATTATACACAGATTTCCTGGACCAGCAGCCGACATGCAGCCCCAAACCATCACAGAGCCACCACCATGTTTTACCGTGGCTCTTAAATTTTGCTCTCTCAATTCTTCATTTGGTTTTCGCCACACGTAAGATTGACCGTCTGATCTAAATAAATTAAATTTACTCTGATCCGAGAAAATTACTTGATTCCAAAAGGAAAGGTCATTATTTTTGTGGGTTTTCGCGAACTTTAACCTTTTTATTCTGTTTCGCTTATTTATGAACGGTTTCTTACGGGCTACTCTTCCATGAAAATTGCTTTTTCGTAATACAAGTCTTATTGTTTCAGGATTGACATTTTTATTTAGGTTTTGTGAAACTTCTGTGGCTAATTTTGGAGCGCTTAGCTTGGGGTTTTTCTTAATTTGCTTCACAATCCATCGCTCATCAGAAGGTGTGAATACTTTAGGTCTACCGGATTTTGGTTTATTCTGCACGGACTTCGATGTTTTGAACCGTTTTATAATGCCATGGACTGTAGATTTCGATCTATTCACTATTGCTGCAATATCACGAACCGATTTACCATCATTGTGATGTTTTATAACCAGATCCCTTACTTCTAAAGAAGTCTGTCCACGCTGCATTCCCATTTTAATTTTTATATTTATTATTTCAACAAAATTAGAAAAACTGGACTACGATCTATTTCAGTTGATCACTTTGAGCTCTGAACAGGGAATAAAAAATAAAAATTCTCTGATTGCCCTATTAAATTAAACAAAAACCGAAGGAAATTTAACCCGTCCGAGTTCTTTTTTGGGATTGATTTCGTGAATCTATACATTGTTTATATTTGTTTATGACAAAGCAATTGATTTTGTACTATTTTCTTTCTATGTTTTATAATACAATAATATATCTTTAAGAAAATAATTTTGTTTTTTTTCTGGATTTTTTTTTTAATTACTTTAGCGTTATGAAAAAGAAAGCAGCTAAGTGTCCGAGTTCTTTATTGAGCCACTGTATACTTACTATTCCTAATCTCAATTGGATATTTTGAATGTTTTACAAAAAAGGTTATTACTTATTATTCCGTCAATCACAATACCAATGTTAACGAACGGAAACCTGTGGCCGGATTTTGAATTTAGAAGAAGTTTGTTGAAATGCGTTGATTTCGGAATAATTCAGTTCTAGATTTGAGAGTATAATCAGTGAGTACCTATGGAATCATTGTTAGTAAATTCACTGCTTATAAAATATATATTTCTTGCTCAATGATGAAGCAGATTTCAAATCCGACTACCAAATTCAAATTACATTAAGTATACGATACACATATGTATCTTGTTTTCTTGCTTCGTTTCGATAACATCCACGAGCGAGTAATTTACACGACTACGAGTATATGACGCACTTGATAGCCCATGCAGAGCGGTATCCACCGGATCCAGTATTATTGCCGTCAATCTAAAGTTTGCTGTGAAGAATTTTGACCTGAAAATACAAGGAATTAATATTTCATGAGTTTTCTCGATTGCGTCGTTACACAAGATATCTGGGTGTGTGATGTGTTGTTGGTGTTGAAATCGTTTGAAATATGCGAATGTGTTTCGAATAATTCAAAGGATTCAACAGTCACATGTAAAATTCTCCTTTATTCCTATAGTGAATAAAAGGCGTGCATTTTTAATAGGTTTTTGAGCTTTGAGTGGTTAGTTTTGGGAGAATGGATTTGAGGTTATAGTAAAATCTCCTTATCTCCTTAACAAAGCGTCCCAAACTAATTCAAGGGATTAGGTTTTGCGGAAGTAGATAATATGTAGATTGGGTTTCTGGGTTTCTTATTTTGGATTAAAATTATAAGCTGATAAGTTAATCACCGTTATACACCCGAATTACTATATTCGATTTTCGATAAAGGGTATTTTCGAAATTCCATGTGAGGAGTCATTTTGAATGGCAGGTGTCAATCTTGTGCCCTCCATTTGGTTTTATTTAATGATTATTATATGATTAATTTATTTATAGTATTCTGTGTAGTAAACAGGAAGCAAATGCGTGCCAAATTGAATCCATTTAATCTAGAAGACAGATCATCCTACACTGGAATTCGGTGAATTAAAAATGACGTTTTGGTTAACGAATTGTATTTTAATCGAAATCGATTACGTCTATATCGATGAGTACATATTTCCGAAGCAAAATTATTTAGTTTAAACATGTTTATTTGAACGTTATTTAGCAGCAAGATGAATCAGTCACATCACGCACTGTAGCCGCAATATTGATTGCTTTGGTTAGACACAGAAATGGTTGCCTCACGGCGATGACCAATTAAATTATTTATAGCAACAAGAAACTACATAGGTATGTATATTATTTGTACATGTTTTGTATTCCAACTGTCTGTCAGTTTTAATCGGTTTTTTTTTAACCATTTAAATGGGTCTCTGTTCACAACTCAGCAACTCCTTGCACGTAGCGCATACGTTAAGAATCGTGTGATATTCATTTCTGTGAAATTTTACAAAAAGGGATTTTTCCAAACGTTGTGTTTTTTATATGAAACGAACTAGAAACGTGTTAAAAATCAAAACACACATTTTTATTCGGTATTTTTACTTTCATTTAGACTCTTCACACATCTGAATAATCATACCGCTAAAGCAAACAGGTTAAGGTAAGCATTTTGATTTCTACGAAGTAAGAAAATTGGGCATGCTCACCTACGGTACACTGTAAGCGAACCTTTTACTTGCTTTTTTTTCTATACCACACTAGACAAGAAGCAATAAAGTAGTTTAAAGGAAATTTTTTTAAATGAATTCTCAAGAACCGGTTTATAGCGCAAAACACTTGGAACAACAACACGTGCACATATTAATGTATTTGAAATTTGACCATATTCACGTTTTTTGGAATGCGTCACTAGATAAAATGACGAATCAGTTTAAAGTTTTTAATGTACTATGTGTGTGGTTATATCCGGTGGAAACGAATCAGTGTGTAGTCCGTAAAGAGTTTCACTAAAATTACCTTGGTCAGTACTTAAATAAATAAATGTCTCCATATCAACTATGCGAACATTGAAATTAAAATCTCTGGCGGCCACATCAATTATAATTGTCGTTAAACTTAGTATAATGAGTTTACTGGCTATAAATGGCGTGGACAAAAAAAAAAAAATACAACACCCTGTGGTTGAGGTTAAAAAAACACCTTCGTGGTTAGAAAAGACAATGGAAAGTGAAAGTTACTAGACTGGTGAATCCAACTCTTGCAACGTAAAGGGAATATAAAGTGGCTAGTAACGGAATGCAAAGAAAAACTCAATTCCCTTGCACGATCCTGCTCTGTGTAATTGGTCACAACGATATACCGGGGAACAAGGGAACAGATGAACTGGCAAGAGTTGGGGCTGAACACGTGGAGAAATTTCACAGTTACCACTATATGTACGGGGGTACAAGCAGTGGAAACTGCTTGTAGTCTGTCTGTTGCAAAACCCAACACGCAAATGTGGAGTCAAATCCAACCATGCAAGTCTGCCAAAGAAATGATAGAAAATCTGAACGCACGATGGGCAAAAAAACTACTAAATTTACGTAGAGCACAAATAAAACTGATGATTGGCCTGTATACGGGCCACATCAACTGGAACAGACATACAAACAGACTGGGACTAGTTGAATGGGCAGGTGCTATGCCCGGGTTGTGAGCGAGAGGACGAAAGTATCGCTTACTTCCTCTGCGACTGTCCTGATGCTTTATGTACAATAATGCACAAATACCTGGGAAGACATCGATTTCTTGAAAACCCAAACGACCCACATAGCATTTTTCATGGATCTACATTTTCCTACCTCCACTTTTCCATTACTAATCCAGAAACCCCCAACCTCTTCTTTCTCAGCTCAGTTCATTAGTGGCCGACCCGACTCGCGGCCTACGTGATAAGGGATAACTCTCCCTCACCCCCACAAACCAACTTAGATCGTTGGGCCTGTTTAAGACATTAAAAAATCATAAGTAGATCTTTCTTCAATATTAGCAATATTAAACATATACATATTAGATGAGCAATAATGGTCACAGATATCAAGTCGCCTGAAAAAGGTTTGAAATCATCATATATATTATTTTTGTAGTATAGGTACCATTTGCGGCTCCCATACTTAACAAATCTTAACAAATGAGGTGTCAAAAGAAAGAGAATTTCCTGGAGCACTGACGAATTGCACTTTGAATTTATAAATTTTAACAAATTAATTAACCGATCAAAACAAATATTTTACCCAAAATGAACTCCCAAAAGAATAAAAACTTCCCGTATGATTTCCATGGGATTTGCTCAGTTGACAGATGGAAATCATATGAAAAGTTTAGAGGTTGGATGGGAAGTTTGGATTTTGGGGGTTAGATTTTCTCTTGCGAGAGTTCTCGCACGTGCACACAAGTTCCTTTCAATCGTTTAGAATTTAATACGAATCAAGTGTCAATTTAAATTAATGACACAAACATACGAGTACATTGTAGGTCAAGTGGTTGAGGCCACCCTGTTTCTAGCCTTTATGCATATGTGTATGAAGACCAAATTTCGTCTGCCAAGATTTTTTTACGGACAGACCTCATAAGTAAACTCAGGAATAGAATAGCATGGGTGAGGGGAGTTTTATATTGGCTCAGACACTGCGGCCTCTTGGCAGTGACTATTGTGTGAATCCATTTAAGTTCTCGAGGAGGCCCCTCGTTTCCTTATTTCGTTTGAAAGCAGATAACCTTTGTGGGCGGGCATCTATTGTAGGATGAACAAGAGGTCCACGAACACCATTAGAATCTCAATTACCTACAATTCTAATTTTCGCCATCGCTTTCAGGGCAAATTAATTCTAGTTTTGTCACGTGTTATTAGTTGCACGCACTGCTTGTTGGCTATACTCGTATACTTACTTAGGAAGGTCAAGATGTACAATTCGGGAACTGACTTATTCCAAAGCAAGTCAAAAATCTCAAAGTCTCGAGTGTTGTCTAATTTGAATATCTCATTGAAGTTCACATTTGCCTAGTTATCCGGAGTGACCTACACTCAGTTAAGAAATTGCACCCACATTCTTTTACGCTGGTTAGTCATATCTACGTGGCCGCATTTTTTAACAATTGAAATTCTTGTAGAAATTTCCCCTTTTTTTTGTGATATGTCGTTTCCTCTTGAAAATCGTTGATTTCGTCTGGTTTTTATCTTATTACTTTATTTAAAACCCACAAATTTGCCCTCACATACACATGTACATTCATATGTATCTATTTAGCTCATTTTCTGCTCATATTTGTCACCTTAAAATAAAATATGGCTTCACTAAGAATACAATCTCTTTCTGCTTACCAAAATACCGATTTTCAGCAGGTGTTCTTCATGTGCAGCTGTTAATCAAGATGTCGATACTCGATAGTTATCAGTTTTTAACTGTCAAATATTTCATAACTAATGGGAACTACAAATTACTCATGTGGAACTTATTGAATATTAATGGACTTCCTCCTGATAAAAAAACACACTTTTTTGTAATCATTCTGAAAATGCGACTTATTGATACAGGATCACCTTTGACCTTGTCTATGTATTGAAAAGTATACCAACATCAATCAATTAAAAGCACATTCAAAGAAAACAAGAAACTTGAAACTTTATTCTTATGATGAATTAAGCTAAATTAATTAATAGACTGACAGATATTACCGTCATATGACACGCATCAATTCTTGGAAGTCTTATCAGCTAATGACATCAGTTTGTTATAAAGGGTGTCCCAAAATTCATGCAAGATTTAAATTTTTCGCCATTTGTGCGGTAAAGTGTTGCCAACGAACAAAACAAAAATATTACAGCGTGACAGCTGACAGTTCAGTGTTATTAAAAAGTGCTACACGCGTTTTCATTGTTGAGCAATTTTTCGTTGGTAACAATTTACCACTTTCCAAAAGTAAATTTTGGAACACCCTTTACATATTACAAATGAATCGCAATTCGTCATTTCGAACGCAGGTGTTCGATTTCGCAATGCCTTGGACTCACAATGTTAACCCTATTGATCACTCATGTGTCGTTCTCATATATTATCTATCAGACCATTCATATCGCGTTACTGCGTGATAAATTAGATGGGATTCACTATACAGTAATGTTAATGTACAAGGTATTGTAAGCGTAGGTAACACTTACAAAAGATTTGACTTTTGAAGTGTGAATTGAATTTACTTCATTAGTGGAGTAGGTACGTATTATGGTTCTTATCTAGAGACAAGGTTATTGAATTAACCACGAGCGTTAAAGGGGACGAATTGTCGGACTGCTCTTTTTGCAATATTCTTTATATTCTTCATTTTAAATAAGGACAACTTGGAAATACAGTAAAGTCTCGCTAATCCGAATGACCTTTAATCCGAATAACACGCTAATCCGAATGACGCTTTTTCCCATTATGTATTCTACAGTCCGAACCTTCCCAATTTTTGTATTCTATAATCCGAATTCTACAAAAATTACCTAAGAATGTAGATGGCTTTTACAGCTATTTTGTCCCATTACTCTTTCTATATGCATACTGGACATGCAAAATACATCTGAACATGCTCATGCACGTATCAATATTTTCTCATTAAATTAATTTTTGTATATAAAGGAATAATAAATATGATTTGTTTTCTTTAAAAAAATAAGTTTTTTTTTCAAACCTATGACATACTACGTACTCAATAATCTATTCGGATTAGCGAGACATTACTGTATACAGATCGTTGGCAGGTTTTTGAGATAAATTCACATATGGAGGGTGTGATACGAGTGGTTCAACTATGTTAGTTTTATCCCTTTTGTGATCGTCCTTGAAATAAACGTGCTATTAAAAATTACCTATTGACAATTGCTCATAATGCATACGAAATATAATAGCAATTGCAGTTATTGAGGTATATTTTTTTTTGAGGAGTTGCACTTATAAAGGTTATAATGCTATTTTTTAAATAGTGTTGCAAAAGTCGAGGAGTTGCGTGTATCGAGGTTTGCGATTACCGAGTTCGTACTGTACTTTTCTTTAATATACGGTTTGACTGACGCTTTGACAATGCGTCAAACATTCGTTTGATGCGGATTTTTGGGTTAAATTCTAGAATATTGGTGGCATGTTCTGAGACTGGACATTCAGAAAAAAACTATTTTATGTCCGGTTTCCCCTTTGACGGAAAGCATCTTACGAATACGTAGTCCTCGTATCAAAATACTTTTTTCTTTTGCCTTTTGCATTTTTTCAAAACTATCTTCGATTCCAATGATATTTGCACCAATTCTTGTTTTTACTATTATCTACGAGGCTATTTTTTGGGTTAGATTATTAATTCTTTTATTTTTATTTTTTAACCTAAAATTTTACCAAAATACCGACATCTTGAAACAACTGTCATTACCGCTAAATAAATAGGTCTGTTTGGTAGTTTACAAATTCGTACGAATTCTCACAAATTTCTGTTTTTTTGAACACAAAAGATTCGTAACAATTAGTTAATAAGAGAGCCAGCCAAATGAGAGTGTCAAAAAATTCACCAATTTTTTCTTTGAGCGGGTAAACGCTGTCAAGCCAGCCATTTGTCAGTTTCTGTCAGTGAAATTACCTGTTATAATTCATTGTAAAGTGGAAAACAAAGAAAAAAAAGACAGGTTTTACCCACAATAAATGGCTCAACGCGTTTGTTTACTTTCTTGCGGGTTTTCCACTCTCTGCTCTCTGAGAGGTTTTTCCCCACTTTTCAAGTTATTTATAATATATGACAGTTTTTATCCACTTGACCCAAAAAAGTAACCAAACAGACCTCGGTATTTTTTTGTATTTTTTTGTTGTGCTGTGTGTGGTCGCCGTGGCCGTGGTGGTTAGTGCGTTGGACTACCACGCAATGCTGCCCGGGCTCAACTCCTGGCCGGGTCTAACACCTAAAAGAGTTTTTTTCACGGTGCCACCCCTTTCGAATGTCTGACAAGCATCAAATAGTATCATTTGTCACGATTGAGCTTCTCAACTCGCTGTTCGGAGTCGGCAAAAAAAACTGTAGGTCCCTTCCATTCGTGCAAAAATATAACACGCACACACAAATGGTTGCGAGAAGCAGGCCCCGGTGCACCTCGAGCTGTACCGCCAACTAAGTAAGTAAGTGTGTTTTATACCAGTTTCTATACCAAGTCTTCATGAAACATTCGAAGTTATGAGTCAAATTTGGAGTAAAATGTTAAAGACATTTTTAGCGTTAGTCTTTTGTATCTGATAACAAGATCTCCGTTGCACTTTTGTATGTACTTGTAGTTTATACGGGAATTGCATGGTTAGCAGATACATATGTACTTGAATATCTCTTTGTTAAGTTAAGTGATTGACAAGAGCCTTTAATCAATTCCATTCAGTTGATTGTAACAATGTAATCCCTTATAAGAACTTGTACGTTGCGAAGTATTTTCTCTATATAATATTTTTATTATTTTATTTATTTTGTTATCGCAAAATGATTTGTATTTCCGTTGTAAAACGTTAGTTCTTACACTATGTATAAGTGCGTAGAATAGTTTTGTTTTTGTATGCTTTACATGCGATTTATATACATGTGTACGTATGGAATTAAAATACGTCGCAAAAATTAAACAACGCAAACATTTTTATCAAATGAATAGTAATTTAGGGAACTATAGTTAAAAACACAATTTTTTTGCAAACACATACGACTATAATAACATATGTACAGATGTATGGATGTATGTATGTCTAAAATTACATGACCAAACATTTAACAGAATTGCGCAATAGAATAGTCATAAGTGCCCTTTTATATTTTTTGTTCACCACTTTTAATCCATAGCCATATACAAACTTATAAAAAAACATTTTTTTGTTGTTAATTGTGAAGTTTGAAGACAGGGTGAATATATGTAATATTGACCAAAGGTGCTAAGATTAGGACGGATGAAAACTCATTTTCGAAATAGGAAACTTCGTGTTCTCAGCATGGGACCAATTTTCTCACCACTCTGCCTTGGTGTGGCAATTTTATATAACTTACGAGATCTACCCCTCTAAAATAAAAAAAAAATAAAAGAAAGGTCAATGCCGATATATACTGTGATATAAAATCAAAGATTTTACATAGTTGAAACTTAACAGGAACATGCTTCTGTGATGGTGCAAAGCCACACCCACAGAATGTGCAAATTGATTTAACTGTCCAATATTTACAAATGTTATTGTTTACTTAGTCAGCATCACCTATTGATAAGAAAAATTCCGATGACCATTGGCTTTTATAACTTAAAGAACTTGTCTGCCGTTTTAAATTTGTCTTCGCTAGTCGGTTGTGTTTTTGTTCAACTGAAAGTCGGTTTAGCACTGAACTTGCAGAACGTCCATACGAGATGCCGACGATCTCAGCTATTTCCCTTATCTCCAATCGTCGCGACGACCGACGGTCTCCCACGATCAGAACATTTTTTAGATGCTTTCCTCTGTTGTTGATCTCCCACAGCGTGGGTCGTCTTTAACGCTTTGAACTCGGCTGCTCACTTTTTAATTGTTGTTTTCAATTCGATTAAAGTGAACTCCATATTACGAGTATGTTTATGGATTATGGATCTGCTTTGAGGTAGTTCGAGATGTAGCAAGATGTTCGATTGTTTTTTTTTTTTTAATTTCATTGATTTAAATGCCTTTTCATTTACAGTTTTAAAATAATCTGCATATACATTACAGGAACATAAGTTTATTTTCTAAACCGCTTCGCTATTTTAATCCAGATCCTAAGTAAATAGCCCAACTTTTGTGTAACGCTTCGTATCGCTTTATCCTCTTCTCTATAGATACTTGAATAAACATCAATTTGTTTGCCATTTACCTTTTGCTTCAAGGTAATATTCTGTCGCTATAAACAAACATTGATAAGGAATGGTCAATAAATTTGATAAGACTTATCGCAAATGCGCTGGAAGTTTTTTTTTTTAATTCTTAGACACGTATCGCCGCCCAAGTAAAGTTTATCATCTATGCAGACTTAATACAATTTTATTGTCATATAATTTCTTATATAAAATTATTTTCTTTACTTTACTTTTAACTTCACCAGTAAAGGATTTAATTGTGATTGTGAAGTCTTATCGCAAAGTAATGGTAACATTGAACCCGATAGAGCATTTTCGATTGCGATAGGAAAACGTTTGCGCGCTGCAAATAAGAGTTTGCGGTGCGTGCGGTTTCTTTTTAACTATGACTCATCAGTTTATTTGATTTTTAGCGTTTACTATTTTAATAACATATATTAACGAAGGTCGAAGTAAATGTTTTGATTTGTAATTTGTTTTATTATTTATTTCTTTACAGACTGACAGCCAGTGTGTTTGGTATGGAGTGTGTAACACTAATGGGAATCTAAATCAATACTGCGCATACAATGGCACAGCGAAAACTATTACTCCAGAGGGTGAGTCCGCGATAATGGAACGATGTGGACACCTTCTGGAGAATGGCCAGAAAGAATTTTGCTGCGATGCTCAGCAGGTAGGTTTTATACCTGATTTTATACATTATGTTCTTTATATTTTATTAATACAGTGGAAGTCCAATTTTTAGATTTAACAAAAGGCTGTGCATTATATAATTCGTTATATTGGACGTCCACTGTATTTTTTTTTGTTATTGTAAGATTTCAACTATTTTGAGCGTTTTAGAAATGCTTCGTTGGAATACATGAAAATTTTCCTGTTTGAATAAGCCAATTGCATTGCATTTTCTTTCCAACCGAACAATTACAGTTTCGGTTAATTCAAATACATACAGTAGAATCCGCTTAAGACGCTAACCCCCTTCTAACGTCGCTTTTGTCCAGTTCCTTCATTCTGACTTGAATTCTTATGGAAAAGAACCCAGATAAAACGTTTTAATTTATTTCCGTACTAAGCATACGCTCACATAGCGACATGACAGATTGAACACAGCGGTTTTCCACTCTCTTCATTTTGACTAGAATTCTTACGAAAAATACAAAGGCCGCTTGCGGTGGGACATACATACATATGTACATATATACGTTGCTGGCCCAGTCGGCTCTAATATCCTGTCAGATTATATTGAAAAATTGCAGGAGTTTCCTGCCCTCGTAATTTGGAAGAATTCATTAGTGATAGCGCTTCAACGATTGAATCAGAAGACACAAGCAATGAAGAAAAACCAGCACATATACCTTCAGTGGCCAATGGCCTATAGTTCGTCAATCTTCTGAGAATGTTGATTTCAAGCATATCAAATGGAAAACAAAGTCTACCTAAACAAAATCAAACATTTTTTGTCTAATGAATCCTCGAAGAAGCTTACGCAGTCAAATCTTGATAACTTTGTTATTCATCAAAATTATTCAAAGTAAATTGACAAACATGCAGGGACGTGCCGTGATGTTCGAAGCAGGGTGTTCTACTTTTTTTTTGTTAGATAAAAACGTCTATTCCCAGTTTTCTCCAGGACCACGACGAGGACGTAAAGTAAACAAGGCCAACAAAATAATTTATTAAGAACGGGGCAACCATACAACCAAAATTTTCCTTCATAGTTAAAAAACTGAAAATGTCTACTAAAAGATTTACTTTTAATTTCCACCTTACAAATCAAATCCGGAAGAGACAGTGTTGGCCTTCCAGAACCAATTATTTCCAGTTTTTCTTTCGAATTTTATTGCGAATATGGTTTCTCCAATCATTTTTCAATAGCGCATCGACAGGTCATATTTTTCTCTTATATACTTTCGCTTAAAAGAACTACATGCACATCTTACTACTGCCAAAATGCGAATGAACAATGATTAGTAGGCGTGTTTTTTTATAACCCGTATAGATTTCGAAAAAGATTTCAGAGTAAAAATAAGACTGCATAATTATCCAGGCTGTATTTAACATGGTAAACATGCTGCTGAAACATGTTTAGCCTATATAGGCTTCCAAAAAAAAAAACGACTAGTGTTGTGTTGCTTTTTGCTTTCGTTTAGTCGATATGGGGAATGGAGTTCTACAAATATAGAGCACATCGAAATCGAACAAATACTAATATCAAGAGAAGAGAATCGAACAAAATTCAACCAAACAAACGTTAACATGCGAAACAAAACAGAGTATGAAAAGCAACTTAATACCCACAGCCACAGCTAACATCTTCATCACTAAAGAAAAGGATAGAAAAGGTGTTGTATCGAGCCTATGGGTGCACAGTTTGCTGGAGAACTCAAATTGATGCGAAATAAAACAGAATATGAAAAGCAACATCATACCCACAGCTAACATCACCTCACCTGCTCACCATCGCTAAAGAAAAGGGTAGAAATGTGTTGCATCGATCCTGGGTGCGAAGTTCTCTGGAGAACCCAAATTCATGTTTTTGTACAGACGATTGTTGGGACTTTGAATGTGGTCGAATTTTTTTTTATATGGATATTTCCGTTGGGTTGGTGCGCTAGTAAATGGAGAACAACCGGGCGAGTTGACGTCAAACTGAATTTGTTTTGTTGGTTTGGATAGGTTGATAAATGTAAAAAAAAATGTATGACGGCGCGCGCCGTTCGATTTACTTACGAAAAGAGGAGAATATTTTGTTCGACGTCAATTTGTATTGAATGGTTTATATACATTTTGGTATTGGAATTTTGACTTCGGTGTTTGGTTTGGTTGATTTGGCTATGACGCGACGATGCAGCACAACAGAGTGAACAGAAGTGGATGTTAAAGCAGTATTTTTAATTGAGCATTTTTGAATTACAACTCAACTAGATATTGTTAGCGCATGTACACAAACAAATAAATTTTTCATAAAGATGGATTTCGTTGGGGTGTGCGGAGAACACCTGCGCACCTTAGAATAAACGTCACTGCAAACATGTATATCTATAACTTAATTCGTGCGGTTTGCTAAGAGATGGCGTAACTTGTATTATTCCCTTGTTATTATTCCATTGGAACATGAGTTGGAAACTACTGTCACTGTACGTCATTTCAGTATATGTCATTCATTTGAAGCGTAAACAATAATAATTTTTTTTCACTCAAATATGTCGAACTTTGTGCCTGAAAAAGTGTGTTTGCGGGAGTTTTTCTTCATTACTTTAATATGAAGAAAACGCCACAAAAGGAAGTCATTTTTGCATCGGATTGTTACTGGTGATGAAAAATGGATCATTACGACAACCCCATGCGCAAAAAATCATATGCCAAATCAACGGCAAAGCCAAATATCCATGGTGCGAAGGTAATGCTCTGTATTTGGTGGGATTAGAAGGGTGTGCTGTATTATGAGCTGCTAGAACCGGGTGAAACCATCAATGGACAACGCTACCGAACACAATTAATCCGTTTGAAGAGAGCAGTAGCCGAAAAACGCCCCGAATATGCGACCTGACACGAGGCAATAATTTTCCATCATGACAACGCTCGGCCCCACGTTGCTATTCCGGTTAAGAACTATTTGGAAAACAGTGGATGGGAAGTTTTACCCCACCCGCCTTATAGCCCAGACCTTGCCCCTTCTGACTACCATTTGTTCCGGTCGATGCAGAACGCCCTCACTGAAATACGGTTTACATCAGAGCAGAATATCAAAAATTGGCTTGATTCATTCTTGGCTGCCAAGCCGGCGCAGTTCTTTTGGGATGGGAAAAAGTTATAGCTTCAGATGGGCAATACTTTGAAAAATACTATTGTACATGTTTTTCTTAAATAAACGTTTAAATTTTGAAAAAAAAAACCGCACGAATTAGGTTATATACCTGATACATACAATTCAAGTTTCTTTAACACGTTAGCGGACCAGCGTATCATGACGGCATATGCGGTCAAAGAATTTTAGGTCTGTTAGGGCAAGACGGAACACCCCGATGAGAAATACAGTATAATTCAACATTCCAGCCTTATTTGTCCCACCGGACATACCTGCTGAATCATTTTTTATCATTAAACAAAATAATATAAAATATATAAAATATCTCTCAAAATGACAGAGACATGCGTGTGCCATTCTAGCGTTCCCCACCGAAAATCATGTGTCCGCGAACGTGTTAAAATAAAATGCAATTCATGAATTTTTCCTGAATATACATACATATTATTATTGTTATTATTGAAGGGTGAGATGCACCGCGACGTTAAGATCTATTGTGCCCCTACAAGTCCAAGACTACATCTCTACATCCCTCTCGTCATCATTCCTATTGCAATTGGTTAGAGAGAGCTTCGCTCACGCCCAAGTGAGGATTCAATAGGTCACAGCATCTCACCCAGACTGATCTCCCTAAGAAAACGCAGTAGGCAATTGGGTGCTATGAGTAGTGGTAGATCCTCTGCTGTTATTTGGTATTTACCCAAGTACTTGAAACTTTTCTGGGTTAGTGCCCCACAATCCACCAGTATGTGTTCTGGAGTTTGATAAACCTAGCTTCCTGAGATGTCCTTTGAGTTTACCCCCGTGAGGAACGCAGTCAGGATGCTGAGTTTGTTTTTGTCAAGGCTGATGCAAGATTTGAATCTTTTCAAGTTGTAATTACCCAAAAGTTCTTTCTCGTCCTGTCTGCCTTCTCCAGTGATGGGAGCTCATCCTTTATGGTGTGTTCTCCTATGCCACACGAGACCTCAGGACCTACGAAGGATGTGGCGGCTCTTTTTCTAGCAACTTTGTCCGATTCTTAATTTCCTTCTATCCCCAGGTGTCATTGTACCCAGTGGATAGTCACGTTGTTTCGTTCGCCCAGTCGATTTATCATTCACAAACGATTCTAGATTTGATGATCTGAGCCCCGATTGCTTTAAAAGCTGCTCGGCTATCAAACATTATTCCTATGTCGCGTCTGCTATAGTGTTTATCAAGATTGAGTTGGGCACTTCTCTCGATAGCACAGATTTCAGTTTGAAAAATGGTGGTTCGAATTGTTAAGTTCCGGGCCCAAACACTCTTGCCCCTGTTCCTTCATCAGCTCTTGAACCACCTGTGTACCATTTAATGGTATAAGGACTTAGCCTGTAGGTTCTAGATTCATTGCTCCAGTCTTTCTTCTCACTGAGATTAATGTCGAAGACCTTTGACCAGTTGAATGTCCTCGTCCCTAGGGAATACCAGAAGGGGAAGTTCGTTTCTCTTCCTATTACTTCTTCGGCCATTCTTAGAAACGTCCGATTAAAGGTTTTATTCACCACCAGGTGCAATGGAATGAACATGTTCCTACTTTTCAGTTTTTCCGTTTGACACTACTTTCTTCCGGTTCCTTGAGAAGCGTCAAGCCGATTCTACTAATAAAATGAAAAATAAAGTATCTAAAGATGACACACTCAGGAGTCCAGAGTGTTGTATGTAGTATATCCATTGTTGAATTTCTTCTTTCTAAAGCGTTGAAATACGAGGCGAAATAACGTTGCCACTGTGTTCTATCAGCAGGTAATTTTGAAAAACCAAAGAAATGTTTTTCTTATTCTGCAAAAACACTGTTTTGCAATTAAAGCAAAATAAAATGTCATTAAGTACAATCGTTGAGCAAAAAAATTCTGTTTTCAGAACCTTATCTATCTCGAAAGTTATCACTTGCAGTATTTCAGTTGAGCTTGTTAGTACCTTTTTGGTCGCCTTTATCTTGTCAAACTTAAACTTTCAGCAGTATATTAAGTTTGCTTACGTCTTTCACAGCTTCGACAAGTGTCATTTTCATTGGTGGCAGCAATCACCACATGCAATTTTAGGCCTTTTCCCTGTACATTTGATTTCCAAAATATACTAGCCTCCATATAATATAGTCCTCTTTTGGTCAATTCAAATCTTTTATTAGACAGAATTTAAACATGTGAATATATTTATGTAGTTTTTTGAATCCTTTATATTATTTAAAACACGTTCGCATCTATCAAAAAGGTTTAACATCTTTGAACTCAATTCTATTGTGCATTTTAATTGAAAAAAAACCCAAAGTACGGTATAAATGTATATTTTTATTTTATTTTTGCAGGTTAAAATTCTTAACCAAAACATCAGATTGGCGGCAACATTCCTAGATCGATGCCCTTCTTGCATGGGCAATCTAGTCCGACATATGTGTGACTTCACATGCTCGCCCAAACAGTCGGAGTTTGTAAATGTTTTAGAAACAAAAAAGTCCAAGAGTGGTAATGTATTTAGTTTTCTGTTGGCGAAATTTGAAATGTATTAACTTCATTTTCAACACCAGGCAAAGAGTACATCAATGCTGTGGATTTACATATAACAGCGGACTATCTAAATAGTACTTACAAAGCCTGCTCTCAGGTGAGTTTCAAAATTAAATGAGAAGAATATGATCCCAATTAATGGCATTTCATTTTTAAATAGGTTTCCGTTCCATCGACTGGGCAATTAGCATTTGATATGATGTGCGGTGAATATCCTGCTTCAAGGTGCAGCCCAACGAAATGGTTTCACTTTTTGGGCGATGCAGAGAACAGTGCCTATGTACCATTTCAAATCAACTATATCCAGCATGAGAATAAATCAGAAATAATTGATGGTTACGCACCAATTGATCCGATAACAGTTCCTTGTAGCAGTCCATTAAATGTTTGTTGTCACCAAATGATGCATAAAACTTAACTTAATGTTTTCTCTTTCTTTTGCAGGATAAAACACTAGCATGTTCCTGTTCTGATTGTGAGGCATCGTGTCCGATACCACCACCAGAACCACCACTTCCAGAGCCGTTTACTATTGCCGGTTTCAATGCATATTCTGTGATAATGTTGGTAGTATTCCTCGTCGGTACTCTACTTTTTTTGATGGGTGTTTGTCTGTTTCCATCAAAGAATGCCGAAGGTAAGTTTGTTTGCATGGTTAATTTGTTTTGGTTTGGTAGACTTAATAAATACTTTTTACATTTGAAATGCATGCTTTTTGTTTCTAATTGGAACATGGCAAGTTGCATGTGGAAAAGAGAAATGGGAACAAGTGTCATGCGAATAATATGAAAGCCTTTTAATTAGAGTTATAGTAACCAAGGGAATTGATTTGCGAAGCGTAATTATAAATTATATGAAACAGTTTCACGATTTAAAGATAATTTAGCGCCCTGGAATATGGTTGAATTAACGAAAAGGAAGCAGGATAAGTGGGCTCGTATACCAGTCATTTTATTTAAATATTTCGTTTATTAGGGGGTATTCCTATTTTATTAATCGACTGTTTCTCTTTCTTGGTCTTTAAATTATTATTCTGATTCTGATCGCGACTATGTTCAAGCCTTTGCAATTAATTTTGAAACACCGTAAATAATCCTTAATTATGCGGTGTGATAAATAAGTTACCTGTTTGGTGATTGCATTGTGAAGCCAACAGTATGTTCATGAGGTTGAATTGCCGTTAAATATACATTCATACATATGAAGGTATGTGTGTTTCATTTAATCTCTCAATTTAGTGAGGAACACAAGACTAAAGTAGAATAAGTAAGCTCTGATGCCGGACTGACGCGGTTTCTAGATTTTATATCAAACTCTTTTTATAGTTGATTAATCAATGAACTCCACTCTTTTTGCGGTTTATATTTTATTTTAGAAAGTAATTTGAATTTCAGAAGCTCTATGTAATAGTAATTCATTTCAATGTCCAATGTTTTTTTGACATCATCTTAGATGGCATTGGCTTGGAGACCTTGCTATTGGAGCTTTCGAAACTGACGGCAGTTTCAGTTTTTATAGCTTTTAAGTTCAAGTATCCAAATGTCAATCAATTAAAATTATACACCACTTTACACATATGTAGATGAAGATACTCATATATGTATGTATATTTTTTTTTATGTTGATAAATTAGCCTTCCATTTAAAAAAGCTTTCAACGACAATTGCTCTATCACTCGCATCACACTGATTTTTTTTTGTTTCATCTAACAACGCCTTAGAATAGAATTGTATGCACACAATTTTGTGCACTAATCTTTGTTTTGTGTTTTGTGTTTTTTTTTTAAGTTAAGCAAATCATTTTTTTATTCTTATTTTATTACAGTCGCTACACTCTCTCTAGAAGTCTAGAGTTTTAAATGAAATCAAAACTTATTTATCTGCACTGATAAAGTTTTTGTTATTGATTTGTTCTTTCCACAAGATACATACCTACACAATTTAAATTAAATGTTGTCATAGATCAGAGATTATGCATGCGATGGAATTTCCAATTTATAGAATCAACTGTAATAGCCACCAAATGGATAAGTTGTGAATAGGAAATAAATACAGATTTTTATCTCTTTCTATTCATGACAATTAAGACAGTTATTATTATTAAGAAGCTAAAAAATTGTTTTATAGGTTAGCTTCAAAGTTGCGTGTGTTACGGGCTTACTTTCGATAGTGCCATGATCCATGCTTTTGTTTCTCACAACTATACATATTCCAACGAATGAGGTGATTGTCAGACTTTTTTTGTAGACGATTTTGAACGACGAGTTAAGATGCACCTCTGAAAAATGATACCCTTTACTGCTTGTTGTCATTATACATTTAAAGAAATAATAATATTGTGAGAAAAACTAGCCATGGAACAGAATATTACATTTATGAGGCACTAAAAAACCATTGAAACATACAGATTTTTATTTTCCTTTTGGACTTTTTAGCATAGTTCGGGATTAAACAAAAATAATGAGAGCATAGAAAAGGTGTAAGACGTTTTTCGTATGAAATTTTTGGTTTACGACGTTTACATACAGATCACAAAAGTAGGTAATCAGTTGGAATATATGAGTACTTTACGAATCATTTTATTACGAGCTTATAAATTTAGTACTTCGTTGAGTATATACAATATAACGGCAGCCCTCATATGTGAAGGCATTGCATTAACCAAGTTGACGTTTTGGCCAATTTAAGACCATTCCTCATAAAGACCACGATTTAGGTCATCCTTGGTCCATATCTCATGAGTTCCTATCTGTCGGCCAAGGTGCTGCCATAGATGTCCAATAAAGATCAATTCCGACGATTGTGGCGGTGTTAGCAGTTCGTTTCGTACGTGATATAATAACCATTTTTTCGTCTACATGGAAGTATGTTTGGAGTCATTGTCTTACTGGACGACAAATGACCTATCTCTACCCAACATTTCGGCACTTCAGGTTGTTTTTTAAAATATTTAAATAAGTATTATCGATTGATTAGAGAATCAATAAACACTAAATTTCCGATGCCAGATGCTGCCATACACTCACATACCATTACAGATCATCCACTCTGTTTCACCGTTCCTGACATATTCGAAGGATTGAGTTCTGTATCCTTTTCCCTCCAAACTTTTTCACGTTCGTCTAAACTACGAATGTTAAACTCGTTCTTGTCAGAAAAAATCACAGAGCAAGGGCTCCTTAAGGCTGGGAACATCGAACAAAGCTAATGTTTATGGGCTTTTGCATATTGGAGTCGCTTCTTTGGATTGACTTGGCTAACATACGGTTGCTTTCGGATGTTTCGACGATCAGTACAGGCTTTAAAACTGAACAAAAGAGTCGTTACCAAAATCGTTGGGACTAACCGAGAGAATACATATATATGTATGTGCATGCAGTTACAAATCTAATAAGTTTTACTAGAACTGTGCATATTAATTTGAAATCATAGAAAGTTCTTATTCTTTATAGGACTCTACAATATACTTGTTGAAGTTCGTTGTTTACTGAGGTAATTAATACATACAATAAAGAGAAAGGATGGAACCCCATACAAACAAAACGCTTCGTGTTCCAATGCTTTATTTTAACTGATTGTTAGAAATTAAATCGTGTAGCCTATTTTATCTTGTCATACAACTTACAAAGAATTCATCTACGAAATCACACTCAAAGAGTACTGATTGGTCTTTTTTTTTTTTTTTTTTTTATAGACTAATTTAATATTTGGTTATGGTACTTCAAAATGTATTTCTATAAATATTTTTCGTCATCACCATTTTTTGATATAGGTTTGATGGGAGATATATTGGATAGCCGTCTTTATAATTCTACCGTTGGGCGCAGATTGGCAGGACATACAAATAACGAGATTGCAGCTGATCAAGAAGACTCTCCACTACAATCAAAACGATCCAGTAGGTTTTTAAACAAAAAAAAAAAAAAAAAATTAAAATCTCATGTCATCTTGTCTCTGTCCCTCCACTTTCGCCGGATATCATATCATCCTATCAAATTATTATTTGTATTCTTCTTCTTTCCTTGTTTAGTTATAGTTTAACAAGACTAAAATCTCATTTACATAGAGGTGTTGGGATTTTTGTAATCTTCCTGTTGTTATATTTTTGTTTTAATTGTTTTTGTTTTCGATATCACATGAATATCACTTTTGTTATTTTGTGTTTCTCGATGTTCGTGTGAATTTTGATGGATTTTTAAAACATTCAGGCATTTCAGGTGATGGAGTTGAAACAGATGTGGATGGTGTACAAACAGATACAATTGATGTTGTGGAAAATGAACAATCTGGTATTTTTGAGCAGTTGGGAGCAAAGACAGAAACATTTTTGGAAGCATTCTTTACAGCTTGGGGGACCTTTTTTGCTACATATCCATGGCTTACACTTTTGACTGGTAAGTTTAGTTTCATAATAAAAAAAGGTCATTGAGATTATTTCTGAATCTATTTCAGGTGTTTGCTTTGTTTGCACCCTTGGGTTTGGTATTAAATTCCTTCACATCACTACGGATCCTGTCCAATTGTGGGCTTCACCACAGTCTAGATCTCGTGTTGAGCGCGAATACTTTGATTCAACATTCCAGCCATTCTACAGAATCGAACAAGTGAGTATCGAGTTATAGGAAAATCATAGTTATTATAATCGCTTTTATTATAGATTATAATCAAAGCTGTTGGCATGCCTCAAATTGTCCACAATACGTCGAATGGACCAATTACCTTTGGACCCGTATTCGATAAACAGTTTTTACTGGAGGTGTTTAGCTTGCAGGAACAAATTAAAGCCATCGGCAAAGAAGATGTTAAGGGTTTGGAGAAAATCTGTTATGCACCATTAACCGCAGACTATACTGGCCCAGTGACCACAGCCAACTGTGTTGTTCAATCAATTTGGGGGTATTTCCAAGACGATCTAGATGTGTTTAATGAAAGCGACGAAGAAAATGGTTATGAGGTAAACTATTTGGACAAAATCTACCAGTGTATGAGCAATCCCTATCTCTGTTTGGCAAAATATGGCGGACCAATTGATCCAGCGATTGCTTTGGGCGGATTTCTGGAACCTGGCGAACAACTTTCTGGATCGACAAAGTATGAGAATGCCGATGCTTTGATTTTGACATTCCTCGTGAATAATCACCACAACAAGGATAAACTTAAACCGGCTCTTGAATGGGAGGAAAAGTATGTAAACTTTATGCTGAACTACACAAAGACCAACAATACCAAAAACATGGATATTGCATTCACATCGGAACGCTCCATTGAAGATGAACTTAATCGCGAATCACAGTCAGACGTACTAACGATTTTGGTGTCTTACTTAATTATGTTTGTCTACATTGCGATTTCTCTGGGACACGTCCAGGAGACTAGCCGTGCATTTATCGACAGCAAAATAACGCTTGGTGTTGGAGGTGTCGTTATTGTTTTGGCTTCGGTTGTTTCCTCAGTCGGGGCGTTTGGATTCATTGGACTGCCAGCCACTCTGATTATCGTTGAAGTCATTCCCTTCCTTGTGTTGGCTGTGGGTGTTGATAATATTTTCATTTTGGTGCAGACTTATCAACGTGATCCACGCAAACCAACGGAAACGCATGAGGAACACATTGGACGCATTTTGGGTCGTGTAGGTCCATCAATGTTGTTGACATCGGTGAGTGAAAGTTGTTGCTTCTTCCTCGGAGGGCTGTCCGACATGCCAGCTGTAAAAGCATTCGCTTTGTACGCCGGTATGGCACTGTTCATTGACTTTATACTACAAATTACCTGTTTTGTGAGTCTGTTGACTTTGGATACCAAGCGGCAAGCCGAAAATCGTTTAGATGTGTGTTGCTTCATACGCGGCAAGAAGACCGATGCTGCGCCAATCACAGAAGGACTTCTGTACAAATTTTTCAAGAGCGTCTACGTTCCGTTCCTGATGAAAAAGAACATACGGATCCTAGTTATGGTAGTTTTCTTCGGATGGCTGTGTTCAAGCATAGCAATTGCACCGAGAATTGATATTGGATTGAATCAGGAATTGTCAATGCCGGAGGATAGTTTCGTATTGCACTATTTCAAATCACTGCAAAAGTATCTGAGCATTGGGCCCCCGGTTTATTTCGTCCTTAAGTCTGGATTGAACTTTTCAATTACCAAGGAACAGAATTTGGTGTGTTCTGGGCAGTTTTGTAACGACGACAGCGTATTGACACAGATTTATATGGCAAGCAGGCGAGCAAATAGGACTTATATTGCACGACCGGCATCGAGTTGGATAGATGATTTCTTCGATTGGAGCGCAGCTCAATCATCGTGCTGTAGATTCTCACCTGAAACTGGAGGTTTCTGTCCACATTCAAGTATGGTTCTGGTTTATTCTCCACCTTGATCGATTTTCTTATAATAATTCTGATTTTAATTTCCAGATACCACTTGTGACTCGTGCACTATTGAAAAGAATTCGTTGAAACGTCCAACTGATCATGACTTCAAGAAATACCTCCCATACTTCCTTCAAGATAATCCAGATGATTCTTGTGCCAAGGGCGGACATGCCGCTTATGGAAATGCTGTTAAATATACAACCGAACCACCCGCCAACGAACTGGCCAACGTTGGATCAACATACTATATGGCGTATCACTCAATTTTGAAATCGTCAGCAGACTACTATCTATCGCTCCGTTCGGCTCGGAAAATCTCTTCGAATATCACCAATATGATAAGAGGCAGACTAATGTCACAGGGTGTGCCACTTAGTGAAGCTCTCAAGGTCGAAGTGTTCCCGTATTCAGTTTTTTATGTCTTCTACGAACAGTACCTGACCATGTGGCCCGACACTCTACAGAGCATGGGCATCTCTGTAATGGCCATCTTCATTGTGACATTCCTGCTGATGGGATTCGATATTCACTCATCTCTGGTCGTGGTGATCACTATCACAATGATTGTGATAAATTTGGGTGGTGTCATGTACTACTGGAATATATCGCTGAATGCCGTCTCGCTGGTTAACTTGGTGATGGCTGTTGGCATCTCGGTAGAATTCTGTTCACATTTGGTGCATAGTTTTGCGATATCCGTACAGAATACTCGAGAGAAACGTGCCGCTGATTGTCTCACGAAAATGGGCAGCTCGATATTTTCTGGCATCACTCTAACGAAATTCGGTGGAATTTTGGTTCTTGCCTTCGCCAAGAGTCAAATTTTCCAGGTCTTCTATTTTAGAATGTACCTAGGCATTGTTCTGATTGGTGCTGCCCATGGACTCATTTTCCTGCCAGTGCTGCTTAGCTATATTGGTAAGTAGATGTTCAGTTTTTCTTATTCTGTTTCTGTTTTGTTTTATTCAGTTTGATGTAACTCTTAATATTTACTAAATTTCCCTGCGAACGCTCGTTTAACAAGGATTTCCATAAAATATATAGTCAATGGTCGTATGATGCCAAATGTCGACCCTATGAAAAGTCCTCCTGTTGCATTTTGTTTTTCTTTTGGATCGCATGAGTTAGTTCTTACGAGTGTACCTGTTTATTTTGAAAATGCTAATAAATAAATCATGTTTTTAAAACATCTACGGAGATGGTTGAATCCGGAGTATCGGTATAGAGCAAATGCATGCGAATAAATAAAGAGAGGTCCAAACAAAGTACATAGGTTAGATAAAAAAGGGCGGTAAGACAGTAACAGAAGCACAATAACTGTGCATAAAGTCAGCTTACAAAGTATTTGAAGCCAAACAATTATTTTCGTGACGATTATGCTTGCCAGATTGTTGTTGGTTGGTCAGACTCTAGCCCTACCGAATCTTTTGAACGTTATAAAAGTATGAGGTTCGATTGCTTTAGTGCAGGGGTTGGTGTCAAACGCAAACTCTTTAAGTGCACATTTTTTGTCCCGAGTATGAGGGAGTGTAATACAATACACAGTATAATTAAAATGTACCTATGTATATAAAAAAAAATATTTTAAACATACATTTTTTTTTTAAGTAGAGACGTATTGAACCGAAATATTTTTTGAGTATCCAGAAACTTGACTTCTTTTACGTTTCATTATCTTCTCGATGTTTGATGTCAACGGTATTTGGATTTATTAATCTTTACTTAGTACTTAGTTGGCGCTACAGCTCGAGTTGAACCTGGGCCTGCTTCTCGCATTTTTGCACGAATGGAAGGGACCTACAGTTTTTTGCCGACTCCGAACGGCGAGTTGAGAAGCTCAATCGTGACAAATGATACTCTTTGATGCTTGTCAGACATTCGAAAGAGGTGGGCACTGTGAAAAACTTTTAGGTGTTTGCGGCGGGATTCGAACCCAAGACCGCTGGCTCAGTAGTCCGACGCACTAACCACTTGCGCTACGGTGCCCACTATATTAATCTTTATTGTTGAAAATATCTGTTCACATATGAACTTCCAAACATGCGTACATCATTGTGCCTTAAGTTGGGATAGCTATGTTGATTTTTGAAGTACTTTTTATGAAATGTCGACTTCATTGAACTTATTTTTTAAAGCAGTATCACATTGCAAATCTATTAGTTCCATTTGCAAGTAAGTCGGTGCTTTACCAACATCGAACGCAAGTACATTGATCATTAAAAACAAGACACAGTGTGGCAAATAATATCCCGGACTGGCTCTAGAAAACGTAATTCAAAATACGATTTATTTTTATTTTTCGGTGTTGCACTTGTTACAGCGATTCAATAGTGATTCAAATTCCTCTAATGCCCATGTCAAAGCTACTTGAATGGTCGGAATGTCGTCAAAAAAGCGTTCGTTCAACTTCAATTTACATTTCGGGAACAAGGAGAAGAATACGGCAGATGATTTAACACACAGATTTGCTTTCGAGCCAAAAATTGAGTGCTGTGTGACTCGTTGCACTATCGTAAAACTTCAAGATAATTTGCGGCAGTAACTGTTTGACCAGTTGGAACGATTTCTTTGTGGATAATTCCTTTGCTATCGAAGAATGTGATGACGATGAGCATTGTCTTGATTCTGAATGAATTTTTCGTGATACCTTCAGCGTCTCTCTGCCGCTCAAATAGCGTTTATGCCACTCGAAAACAACTGTTCTACTCAATCAACTTGTTGCATCAATTGTAATGTTTCTGATGCAGTTTTATCAAGTTTTGCGTGGAATTTAATGACCGCTCTTTGTTCTATAATCTATATCAATAGGTCTGTTCCCGTATTTTCTGCACTAAAATTTATGGATTCTCAAACTTCAAGGAGTGGGGGTAAACATCTGTCAGAGAGAAGAAAAAGTGTGCAAACGTACGGGAACGGATTGAACAACAAAAAATGGAAAATGTATGACATTTGACAGATTTGACAGTTGGCTTAATGCTGTCTAAAATTCATTGGGTTAAATTCGGCAGCATGGGGAAATTTCTTACTCTCTTGTTAGCGCTCTCTTCTGTCAAAAACTACGAAATATGAGCATGATTTGACTGATTTATGTGGTTTTGAGCTGTTTTCGTCTGTTTTGGACAGGTACGGGAACAGACCTAATATTTCAACTTCAAATAAAAAGTTGTTATGAAAAAATAAATGTTAAATGTCAACCAAATGTCATGAAATGTCATTACAGATAGTAGAGAGAGATTCAAGCTTTAAAACGCATGTGTCCGGGATATTATTTGGAAGACTGTGTAAAGTCGTACGTATTGAGATCTCGAAAATCTGCAAAACGCATATCAAATTCAGCAAAAAGATCAAGCAAATGCTTATAAATTTAAACGATTGGTAGAGAAATGGCTAATTTTTTGTTCTTACAGCCGTGGCTCCTACAACTTTAATTTCATTTTAAAAGCTTGAACACTTGAGTATAGTTGCGTAACGATTGCATTTATTCCTTCAAATTTAACATTTAATTTCTACAACAGTTCCATCATATCTACCAAGTACATAAAGTCAAGCCACCGTTCACCACTGGGTTTCATCGGTTTGCCTTTTCGAGCCATGAACGTAACAATTGTGTTTACGCAATTCGAAAAAAACGAATTGATCAACTTCTGTAAAGTAGGGAATATATGAATATTGTTCATCAAGATCTTTTAAAATTTTTTATGAATTAGCGGTGTTATACTTTAATGATGATGTCTCGGGGCCAGCTATGGCCCGCGGGCCTTATTTTTGACATGCCTGCTTTAGTGATACGATGAAATAAATGCTGATTTGAAGTTAAATTGACGTTTAAACAATACTACGTTCGCATACAGAATCAAGAGAATAATCATGTTTTCATGGTTAGGTTTTTTTCGTTTCCAAAATATACATTTACACACAATAAACACGATTAAACTTTTTTCTTTTACATATTTACTGGAAAGAAAACCGATTTTTGTGATTAATTTTTTAGGTGCGCCCATGAATAAAGTGAAACTGGAAAATTTCCGACGTCAGCATTTTAAAGTACAAGAAACATCACTGTCGACTGTAAGATTTTAAATCAAAAGAATCCAATAAATAAACTCGTAAACAAAATCAAACACAAAAATACAAAAAAAATAATTAATCTTGGAATGTCTACCTAATCTACCTGTATGCCTACATTGTCTTGGTTTGCTGTCGTAAATTGTACCTACCAAAGAGAATTATATTGAGTTATATTTCTTTTTCTTTTTTTATGTTTTGTGTGTAGTATATTTTTTGTTTTTCTAGATGTGTAAATGGAATGCTTCCACCCCTGTTTTTTGAGTGATATAATTTATGTATTAGTTTATGGAACACAGAACACTATGGTACACAGAAAAACAAGATGTTTTTTTTTTTTTTTATTATTTTTGATGTTACTATAAGGAATTCGTTTCATAAAATTACATAGTGCACATATGTACATATACATTCATTAAATATGCACTTTGCCGCCAGCTTGTCCTTAAAAGAAGCCAATTTTCCTTCTTTTCAGTCAGTAATAATGTTTTAAGCAAAAATAGAAGCCATTTTACATAGATTCTTGGTTCAAGGAATAATTTCAAAGACAAGAGGAAGTTTTATCGAATAGACTTACATATTTGGTTTTTATGTTAAACAATATCTTTGTTCTTGTTGGATTGTTATTATTAAGCAATCCATAGAATATGCTTTTGATTTGATCTTATTTTCATAATCAGCACAAAAAACACTTCGTAAGCCAGAACAATATGCTACAGATGCAACGGATATTCGGTTAGTATCCGTTATCCGACCTATCCGGCCCTTGTTTTGATAGCCGACACTGAAAGGTAATAAACGATAACGTTTCTTTTCGTAAACGATGCCTGCTTCCGAAGAAAAGTGTTCCGATCACGTTCACTAAATTTCCCTGACTAGTAAATCGGTTTACTGTACATTTAATTTCATTCATGTAACATGTTTCATGTTTATTTGGATATTTTTTCGGAATAAAACATGAATGTATGTGTCGCACTACGCATTTCGTTTCGTCATATATTCGGCCGCCGAATATCCGGCTATCCAGCCTTATTACATGCCGAATATCCGGTATCCAGTATCCATTACCTGGCTTAATTACTACCCGTTACATCTCTTCAATACGGAGGCTGGCTTGAGTGCAGTAACTTACCAAAATCAAATTTACAAATCCTGTTCAGTAAGCCATCCTGTTTTATGAAACGAATTTACTACCCTGCTCGTTTGTAAATTTACGTTTGAAAGTTTATGCATATCTATTTAAATACTTTTTTTCGGTTTGTTCTAATTTTGAATGTATCACTATTAAATTAGGTGCGCACTCCACCACTTTATCTGCACGCTCATGCACACAAACACCAACAAATTTCCCAGCTACACACACAGTATTATTTTCTTTCATTTCAATTTATTGGATTGACATTTGCGACATTGTTAATAACAAAAAAGGTCCTCTTTCCCATCTTTTTTTCTTTCTTTTGGTATCCCCACTAACCAGCTTTTTAGAAATTTCTTTTATTTGCTTAAATTTTTTTAAACTGAAATACAATTTTTACTCAATTTTATTTTTATATAAAAAACACAGGCGTGATGCATGGTACAAATCGAAGAAGACCCATCAACAGGCCAAACATCCGAAGACCGAGCTACCATCCCGACGACACAATCGATCCATCTTCTACCCAGTATTCTCCAGTTTATCCGTCTTCGTCGCAGTCATCCTACGGAAGTATAGACTCAGAAACAAATCTTCACCCACCCCAAAAATATACCCGAATCACATACGATTAAACTAACACATAAAGCAAAAGGGCGGAGAGAGAAAAAAAGTGTGCATATAAAAATTTCAATCAGGAAAGAATGGAGTAAATAATATTAATAAATATATTAGCAGTATGTAAACCTATTAGAAAAAAACAAATGTATTTACAAAACATATAAGTAACTCCTTGAAGATTTACATATAATGAAGGAATAAACGAAAAAGAATATGTAATTTTATAATACATATTATTTATCTTTATGTAAAGATTATATTATAAAACAAAAAAAAAAAAAAAAACCGGCGTCTATTTTATAAGTAAAACTTCATTCTCCTTTGTTCGTCAATATTTCACTCTTCATGCATTCAATCAGCAAATCTCCACTGATCATCCCATAATTTATTTACTAAAGAACAAAATAAGAGAGAGAGAGAAAATCCTTTCTTATTCTTCTGCGATATTTTCATTTCACTGATAGCTTTAGAAATTTAATTATTTATACTTTGTTTTCTGTAAATGAATTGATACATACCTTACTTAGTATACTGGTCTTTATTTCATTGTAATTTTCTTTTAAAATGCAAAATCTTTTAAATAGTTTTCTCCTATGTACATTGATCGAAAATTATATAAAAAAAAGATCAGCGAGGATAGACAGATAAAATCCTTATGTGATCTCAAATATTGGACTGTATTGAATTTCAGATAAAAATTACATTATGTACATGCGTGTGTTGGTTTTCTTTTTATTATTACAATCCCTCTAACAGCTTTATCTGGTAAATAGTGATTTTTCAAAACCGATCGATCAATAATTTGGTGTACATTGGTGGGAAGCGTTGCAGTTAGTAGATATATTGTATTAAAATACGATTTTGCTAAATGTAAATCTTGAAGTTGCTGCTCTTAATGGAACTCCAACACAATCATCTGGTTTTGTCATTTTCTTTAACACTCAATCGAAAAAGCTAAGCATAATTATTATATTTATTAATTTACAGTTGGAAAATTAAATCACAAAATATCGAATTGCCAAGATAGACGGCGAAAGCTTCCGATTAAAAATTGATTTGCAATTAAATTCTAATAATATGTAAATGTACTGATCTGTACTTGTTAATCGTCTGAAAACCCTAATATTTCATATCCTTTAAGATAGAATTTAGTATTTTAAAATTGAGCTGCAATAAGTGATTTTAGCTAACTAGATTGTCAGTTAAATTGGAGTCTGCAAAGGTACCTGCTAAGCTGGGAACAATTATATACGGGGAGTATATTCGGTTCAAAAATGTTGCATCAAATATAAATATATACAAGGTTTCCACCAGCACAATTCAAAGCATTGAACGAATATTTTCAAACATTAAAAATCTTGAGATCCATCCACCTCGTTCTGTTTTCCATATGCAATGTCTATTTTTTGGCGGTGCCCGAAACACGTACTTGGACACATTATTTTGTTGGAACACATTTTTATGTGCATAAAAAAATCAGGGAATAGGATAAGAAATAAAAAAACATTTCGCCAAGCTCTGTTGCATCTGGCGGACTGTGCATTACATCGGGTCGTAAACTATTTTTTTTAACTCGAGTTGGATATCATTTTTAAACGTCCTACTGTAGTTGATTGTCAATATTTGTAATTTTATAAAAATATGTTTGTGCATAGGTATTTGTATTTCAATTGAAAGATTTGTTCTAGTTCTGGAACAGTGGTTATTTGCGATCCAAGGTTTTTTAACTTCTATACGCTCACGTCATAGGTAACGTGTTCACAGCATATTATTTGGTGACTAACATATTTCTTATTCTTTGAAAACATTGTTTTATGATAGTCTCTTGCGTTGCCACTTAGTCATAAAATATAAAGTAAACAAAATCAGTTGGAATATTTATTGGATATACCACAAAAAAAACGAGCTAGTTCGGGACGACTTTGTACAAATATCAGAATTTGGAGCATTGTTTTAGGCTCCGCGTAATGTGAGATGGCGCATGTGAGCTTACTTCTAAAATAAAAGCAAATAGAAAGTGTCTTGAACTCCAAAATTCGATGTTCCACGTCTGTGTTTTCCAAACCAATCCCAAAAGATCGCTTCTTACAGAGAACAAGTTCACGCGGAATATCTACAATTTAGTGTGTATGTACATAATATGTATTATTTATTGGTGCTGCAAACCAAGCGAATATCTGCAGTGGGGTGCGCAACCTTTTTAAAAATTGCCAAATAACTTTTTATGAAATGTATTGTCTGCAATACAACCAATATTTTGAGGTTATAAACACCTAATTTATGTATTTATATTAAATTCTCGTTCTGACGCTATGTCCCCTTCATTTTTTAAGACTGTCTTGAGAATAAATAAATCAAAAATTTTCGTTCTTAGCCCAGCAAAAGAAAACTATTTATTGTGATTCTGTTATAGAAACTTCGAAATCGAATTAAAGACAAAATTATAATTCAATGGAGCAAAAAGATATAAGAAAAGCAAATAAAATATATTGAATGTATACTGAGAATATGTAGCTTATATATAGCATTACTAGGTAAAGATGTGTTTTAAATAAATGTGCGTTTATGATGATAACGAATTTCAAAATAAACTAGATGTGGCCTTCATACAAATATAAAGTAAATAATATTAAATTAATGTATTAATATAACATAATATGTAAAATAATTTTTTCTTTTTTTTTTACAATTATAAGAACAAATGTATAAGAATTACACTTAAGTAACAAATAACATTGAAACGAACACAAAGCTATATGAAGAATGAATAAATATCGGATTTAGTTTGGAGTATTCCCGTAAATTAATTTATATGAAAGAAACATAAAAGAGGGGAGGGAAGTGACTTGCACTTTGTATTCGATATTTCGCCGAAATAACATGGGTTTTGTTAAAAAATTACTAAACCTATCTTAAGTTTATCATTATTGATTAAGTACATACAAACATATGAACATCATTTGGAATAATAGTTCTACTGATATTTGCGTTGGAAACTAATCTTTTGTACATAATTTCGACGAAAATTGTCGGCCGTAATACTTGTTCCTAAAAAGAACCGGGAAGCTATGAAATGTATTTAATTCAAGTTCAGTTTGTACTACATATGTATGCATGTACAATATGTAATATTAACTTGACACATTACGCAAACTACAGAAAAATAGCCGATCACAAGCAAGTGTTATAACCACTAAGCTAACACGACATTGTATTGTGCTTCTCCCCTAACCGTCTCTATAAAATTTCCAAGTTTTTGGAGTACGTTGATTTGTTTTTCAAATCTAACCATGACATGCAGATGACATACATACAACTGCCTTCGAAAAACTGTCGACTTTTATCACTTTTTCCCAAAACTTTTCTCATAAGAATTTCCTTCAAAGATTCCTCAAAAATTTCTTACCCTACGAGTACTTTGTCTTCATTCGAAATACAATTTTAATTATTTTACAAACTGACATGTCCAGTACCTACATAGCTTTCTTCCAATAGCACAATAAAACATGGTTATGTTAATGGCGATCAGAGGTCCTAATTTTTCTGCTACACAGCGTCCTCAATTTCATTCCTCCTTAAATTGAATGTGATGATCATAAACTCATCAACTTTTTAACTTTTGTTTTTTTGGAATAGTTTGCAGATCCCTTACCTCTTTAGTCTTTATACATACATATATAACCTAAGAGGCCATTAATGTCTCTTTTCTTAATACAATCATTGAAACCAAATACCAACATACGAAGATTAAGTTCAGATCTTGCTACCAAACTACTAATCTTAGACAAAAACAAGAAAGTTACTCTTTTACCCACCCACTGAGACAAAAAACAAGCAAACAATCAACCAACAAGGCATATTCATTCATATGTACATGGAAACAGCATCGGTGGGCAAAAAAACTAAAACTTTTTTTACTAATAAAAAATAGAAAACAAAACATATAAAATGTACCTAAGAAGAAAATTGTTTTAAAAACAAAAACAAAGAAATTATAAATGTATATTTTTTATCTAAAACTCATTCCGAATATGTTAAAAAATAAACTAAACAAATAACCTTAAATTTAAAAATATCCATGTGCATCTGCATAAGTGTAAACAAAGAAAATATATGTATGTATAGTTAACAATATACATATGTATATGTATATAAATAGACATACATACGTAGGTAGATGTCTTTACATGGCTAGATAAATTCTTTAGTTTTTTTTCCTTTCTTTATCTTTTGCGTGTTTTAAGTTTTTTTTTTGTATTTTATTTTGAGTATTTTTGACAAACAAAACAAGTAAAATGTATTTTTTTTAATACAATTTGGTGTGATATATTTATAAACAAAAATAAAATCTTACTAACTGAATACTGTTATAACTAAACACTTTTTTCGTTAATTTATATAAAAAAATAAAATCTAAATCGGTCAAGGGTTTCTCTGTGGTTGATGATTAGTTAAATTTCTTAAATAAATGTTAAAAAGAAAACTATAAAAAAAACTTAACTATTACATAAAAGAAATAAAACTATTGAATATTGTGAATTTAGAAATGGAAAAATATGTAAAATAAAATTCTAGAAAAATGCAGGAAAGAAAATGGAAAGTTGTGAAACTATTGTACGTGTGCGTGACTGTGGCTTAGATAATAAAGATTATTTTTTCCTTTTTTGGTAATAGATATTTTAATTGATTTGTTTCTTTTCTTCTTCATTATTTTTTGTTTTGCAAAAGTAAAGAAATAGCTGTCTTTCTACCCTGTATTTCGTTTCTAAAGTGAAATTTTCCGAAAACGAATATTTTGTACTCTCTGTTTCGAAAGCGGAATGAAATCTACTACTTTCGGATATACAATTCCGAATGTGGTATTTTGGCACCTGGTAACTCGTTTCCTAATGTCAAAAGCATGGAAAAACGGGAAATTTATGTTTTGGAAAATACAGTAGACGCTCGATATAGTGAATTAATAAAAACCAGGCCTGTTCACTGAAGCGAGATTGTTCATTGTAACGAGCGTGGACTCCTTGAAGCAAATTTTATCAAAATGTGTATGTTTTTACGTACAATTAATCGAAAATAGAATATAATTACAATTTTTCTTTGCGATTACTAAAAAACAAGCCAATATTTATAAGAAAGAATATCTTATTTTTAACAAAAACAACTCTTCCGTAAAAAACATAATACAGTCCATGTACTTAAAAAAACAAAAATACAACGAACTTAAGCTGTGCTTAAGTGACATGGTCACAAAGAATATCGTTCAAAAAATAACAAAATAAGCAACACGCACTTTGTTTTTGCACTAAAAACAACCACAAGCTGTGAAACAAACAAATATTCTAAATAGTAAACAAACTTGTTCACTATTTAGAATAGCCTGTATAAAATATTGTGTGTTCACTATATTGGATTGTTCACTATATCGATGTTCACTATATCGAGCGTCCACTGTAATTATAATTACAGGGAATCTTCAATCAAAAGTTTGCATACACACAACAAAAACAATAATTGTGAGATTTTCCGTTTTATTTCGCTCATTTTGAAATTTATATGTTTCGGACACAATATTTTTTCTATTGCTCTACAGACTTCTGCAATAGAATTTGATGCCGTTTGTTGTGCCATGCCATCATAATAATCATGTCCTATTTGGCGCTAATAGGACATGATTATTAACAGTGACTTTTAAGATTAGAGGAACTCCAGTGGATCTCAAAGGAGAAGGAAATTCATCTCGTTTGCAATTCAAAACACAAAAAAGAAAAGGAAAGTTATCATCGCAGCTGTGCCGTGATCGTCATTTAATTGAGGTTTACGAATTCACCCATAAATATAAGTTAGAATTCGCGGAGTCTTGAAAAATTACACATTCTGTTAAAAAAACATATGAATTTTTATGAGTGATTGACTGATGTCTGATGTAGTGAGCACCTTGGTGTAGTGGTAAGTGCACTGGACTATTACGCAATGCTGCCTGGGTTCAATCCTAGCCCGGGTTCAACACCTAAAAGTTTTTTCACGGTGTCACCTCTTTCGAATGTCTGACAAGCAATCAAAGAGTATCCTTTGTCAAAGAGCTTCTCGGCTCGCTGTTCAGAGACGGCAAAAAACTGTAGGTCCCTTCCATTCGTATGCAAATATAAATATAACACGCACACGCAAATGGTTGCCCAGCACCCCGAGGTGTGGCGCAACCCAAAGTTTAGATTGACTGATGTGAAGAAACCAAAAGGATCGGAATCATTCCATAAACATTTAACAACTTAACATTGTCCGAACTCTTGAAAATCATACAAAAGAATAGTGCACGTCGCTTAATATTTTCACTTTGTAATCTAATTAAATTCATACAATAAATTAATGCTTCAAGTAGTTAAAGAACAAAAAAAAAAAAAAAAAAACTATACAAATATACACATTGTAAGTGGTTTTCAAAATTAAAATAGTAGCTAAACACTGTTTTTTTTTCTGTACACAGTAAGGTTTTTATCAATTAGAGTGGCAGTGACATTAAACCAACTTATGCCATACATTCTGTAATAAATACATAGGTACACATATTTTTTTTTAAATAATAATCCTGCCCCAAGGCTGATACTGCGACCTTAAAGATCTATTGTATGTTGTATCGTAGGATTCTATTAGTCCAAGAGGCAAACCATCTAGTTGATAAAGGCTAGTATGTCGTTGGTTGATGCATTTTTTTAATCATAAGGTCTGAGGAATTCTTTATGTAGGGTAAGGCGTCTGACCCTGAAAGGTGCCGGGCATTCACAAAAGATGTGCTCGGCGGTCTTGACCTCGTCAATTAGGCTCGCTAGACAGTCCTATCTTGTTTATGTAGTACCGTGACTGGCAATAATCGGAGAGGAAGCTTGTTAGATTACAAATACCTTTCTTATTGTAGTTTAAAAATCCCTGTGATAGGTATTTTCTGATCCCTGTGACATTTCTCTAATGAGAGAGTAGAAGATTATATGTATGTATTCCCATTTGTTAATTAAGACTGAGATTGTTGCCCGGTTAATGCCACAAAAGGGTTCCGGGTCTGAGAACTCCGCCATCTAATTTCCTTCAAAGCCTCAGTGACCAGGCACTCACCAAAGTTGGAATTTATTGTCAGCGGCTAGGGATTTGAAAGGATTGAACTAGCATTTTACCAGTCCAATGAGTAGGAGCCCAAAGCTTTAAGTGCAGCTTGATTGTCTGAGAAGACATTTATGTTAGCGCCCTTGCAGATTTATCAATGCACAGATCTCAATTGCGTGGATCTCAACTTGAAACACGCATATATGTATCTGCATATATACAGTACGGTTCACTTGAATAAAGGCAATATTAAAATTTCACTAAACAGTGAGTTATGGCCAGGAAAATCGATACACAACTATAAATATTGATTGTAAACAAAGTTTCGGAATCTCTCCAGAGAACACACTTTACCTTACAAAGTAACGGAATTTTTCCCAAAGTTTGTAATAAAACTCGGAAAAGTATGCAATAATTAAGAAAATTTTGTGCATTTTGCTTTAATTTATTGGTTATTACCATAATTAATGATTCAACAAAGACGTTAGTAATGTGTTAAGCCACCGTTTTCTGATATCACTTCAAATTTGCGAGTTAGCCATCCTCAAACCTCTTAATTCAGGGGAATATGAAGATTAATTCATCATTTCCATTTTCTGGCTTACAATAAACGACTTTACTACGCGCGCAGTATGGATTGGTGCATTATCTTGTTACAAAATCCAAGGCCAAGGTCCAAACAACTCGTTCAACTTAGGGAAAGCTGATTCCAATATTCCTTTGTAAGTAATCCTCGTCATTTTAATGCTCTGGACATTTAGCTCAAGTGCTTAGAGAGGGATGATGAAAAGAAGTTTATGATGACGCGTGAGAAACTGTTGTTCTTTGCGTATATCGTGAAAATAGAAGTTATAGCCATCCGGTCCATCTAAATTAAACTTATTTTCATCGGTGAAGACGCCGAGAGGGGCGGAGTAGCGATCAACTTGAGCTAAATATTCAGAGCATTAAAATAGATATGGCAGAAATTAAAAACCAAATTAATTTAGTACATGAATTGCAAACATCTGAAATTAATATATTTTGCTAAACGGATTTGAATCTGATAAATCGACAGTCGAATTCATATTCCACCTTACACCAGATGCTTTAGAAGAGCCCAAGAATACCAATCATATACCATCGAGCACCACCAATTTATCGAACCAAATAAACGTTGTATAAAAGCGTCATCAAATATTTCGATAAATTTAAAAATACTTCATAAGTCAGTATGACTGTTGGTCCCGGGGATCTTAATCAGAAATTAATTTGTTACTTGAAAAATTCTATTTACATAATATGTACATATTTACAAGTGTATGCATTTTACAATTAATCAGCACTTCACTCTCCGCCTCATGGCGAAATCATATTAAGACACCCTGCCGAAAAGTTTATCTAAATTTTCGATAACTATTTCGTTGGCGATTTTTCAAATTATTTTCATTTTCGCTATCAACAACATCAACACAGCATCATCAACAAGATCATCAACAGCAGCAGCTGAAGCATAGCGAACTGTAGCCGAAATTCTTCCCGGCATATCAATTTTTCTGTATCTAAACCTCAGAAGTCAGAACGAATTCGTCAAGATGATGATGCATATGATGCATCTAGATACGAGTATCTCAATGTATCACTATGGCGCGAGGCAAAGGCGTTTATTTTCTTTCATTTTCCTCTTTGTTTGTATCTACATTATGTATGTTTATTGTTCACCGTGAATTCGTGAAATTCTCAAAATTTCCCGTTCGTGTATTTCGCCTCTTGCGCTATGCAATTGTTTGCATTCTCGCATCTAAAAGCTGATCTAAATTTTGATAACTCGAGGAATTTCATTTATGTTTCTGAACAGAGTTGGATTGTGTGTACACGATGGTGTCACATGTCGTGGCACGACACTTTGTAATCATGAGTCAGTCGAAACTCGGGTACAATCTTAAATCAAATCGAAGCACTAACGATATTCGAGTGCCCTTTCATCTTGCCTTTATAATGAATGCCTGCTTTGGAAATACAATTGTGTAAATACAAAAAATTGCTAAGTGAGCCTAAACAGACTCGTACATTGCGCGAAGTGTTCTATTTTAATCGAGTGTAATGATCTAAATATGATTATCATTGTTAAGTGTGTACTCGTACATACTCCTAATCCATAAAAATTGATACTGCACATGTGCGGTATACAGTGGAAATTGGAAATGTACTATGAACGCTAATGCAAATGTTTATATCTCGATGTAAATTATTGCACAAAAAGAAAAGAATGCGTGAGTCTCATAGAAACAGCCAAAAGTAATTAAATATGTGTATAATAGTTCTAGCCATAGCTTGGTAGGTATTGTAGGAAGTAATTTGTATACGTTAACCTCTTTAAAGACTAATAGAAAAAAAGGATAAGGAGTGAAGTGGATTTCATCATCACCTTTTTCATTGGTTGTCATCGGGCGGCTTCTGACTGACATTTCGCAGATGCAATGTTGCCGGGGTGCCACGGCTTAGTGCGCCTTAGCCCTACACCACAGTGGCCCCCCAGAAGGCTCGCCCACCTTACAATAGCACTCCGGAATCTGAACAAGGCCTTTACGGAACATGATGGCTTGGCTTAAGTGCGTTATGGCAGTTGTCGATTGTTCAACGAGGCTACCGGAGGTTGTGCAACGTTATCCTGTTAATTCTCCAAGTAAGCCGGATTCAAACGGACTATCGAAATTTAGTGCTTCTACCTTTGATGATTAGGGAATTTGTCGTATCGAACGATATATACTGACGCTTTTCAATTAATTTCGTTGGAAAGTGGTTCAATTAGTTGATTGAGTTGCAAGAACAATATCGATCCATCTTCCATACTCAGCTTAGTTGGAGTTACCAAAAAAAGCTCAAAGGTATACTAACACAATTATCAAATGTTTGGGCGTGGTCACATAAAAACATACTATACCACCTGCGCTGGTCTACACAAAACTGCTGTTTGTAAAAATGTTTGTACTCCAGGATGCGCTAATTGCAGTGGAATTCATAAATCCACAGACACATGTGTCACCAGATCGAAGTATATGGAGCTTAGAGTAAAATTTGCAAAGCAACAATAAAATGTCCAGCCAAAACCTCTGCATAGATCACACGTCTCTCCTTAGGTTAGGTTAGGTAGCAGTGGCTGCCGGTAACAAGTACCAGTACACTTAGGCCTATAGAGACCCATTGTGATACCAAGGATCTTGGGGATAATTACCCCGCTACTCAAGAGAACCAACCTACGTCTTTTTGTGTTAGATCACTTAGATCATCGAAGAAGTATTCTCCCAGGTGAAGTTTCCTACCATGAGAAAGAGCTGGGCACGAACATAGGAGATGTGTTGGACTTTCCTACTCCTCTTCGTCTCTACCGCTTCTGCAGAAGTCATTCGAAATGACGCCAAGTCTAGTAGCGTGTTTACCTTTAAGGCAGTATCCTGTGATGACACCGATAATCGTACTAATATGTAGTCTTTTTAGTGACAAAAGGTATCTAGAGCGGTTTAGATCTAATCTAGGCCAGATTTGCTTTGTAGTAAGGCAGGTAGTTCCACCTTCCCATCTCTCTCACATCTCTCCTTACACTGGACAGAAAAATATTTCTATCGCGTCTTTGGCTTACCCCCGGCACATATGTATATAGTACACATGGATACGAGTAGTTAAATCGGGCAAAAAAAATTGTGGTTACTAATATCTAATATATAGATATTATTTTTGCGATGTGTGCATATACAAAAGGTGGCCCTAAATGTATCAACCTATTGGAAGATGATATAACTGTTGTAAATGGCGGAAACTGCCAGTTTTGTTTTGATATTTGTGAAGTAAACAGATGCAGAATACACGTCGACAAGTCACGGAACGTTAAACTCCTCAAGATTCCGGAATAATTCGTCAGAGATTTGTGCGCAACGTGAATTTTGGCGCAGACGGGTCTACACCAACTGGTCAAACATTAAGTCGTTTAGCCCCTCGTATCAAAGATATTGGTACAACAGTTGGCAGAAGAGGCTCCGGAAGGCATCGTAGTGCTCGTTCCGACGAGAATATCGGCGCTGTGGCTGAAGATGAAGATGTCGCTGATGAGCCGTCGGTATCATTGAATCCGTTAGAAGGGAATCGTCCACTTGTCGGTAATGTGAACAGCTTTTCACTTGATCATGAAAACGAACGGATCGAATCTCGAAGCTTGACTTTTCAGATCCGCGAGAGAATCATTGCGGATCTGGTGCTTTTGCTATGGGATTGGCTAGCATTTTTTTTACTGCCAAGAACTTTGAACGTTGAAACGTTGAAACGTTGAAAGTGAAGAAACAAACAAATGGAATTAGAAATAGTGCGGCATAACATCCACCATTAAATCGATCCTATTTTCGGCCAGAAACCAAACGGGACAGAATGCAATGCAATGCAATTCAAACGGGACAGAATTCCAATTTTCTCTGTGTCACAAATCGGGAAGGATAAGTGTGTATAAATGTTCAAGTCTGGACTCGACACGTATCTTCAAAAGTCGCCAAAGTTATGTAAAGGGTTAAAAATAATGGTATTGGCACAGAGTTGACCTGGTCACTGCCAAAAACTTTGAACGTTGAGAGTGTAGAAACAAACAAATTATGAACTAACTTCAGGCATACGTAGAATACACAGATCTTTACACAAAACATGCGACCAAAACAAGGAAAGTTTAATGGAAATAAATGTAAATACTAAAAACGTTGACCTTTATAAATAAAATAAATGAAACATGACATTGGAATGCAAAATATTGCAAAGCAAAAGCTTAAAGTAAAACCAAAAAAGTAGTTATTTATAATTTTTTATTCCTTAAGATTTTTGTTTTCACACCACAATCGCCTTTTCGAGTGTCAAATCAGAAAACAGCTGATTTCGAAAACATAAAAAGGGATGTAGATAAAGTAGTGTATCCGGCGGATTTAATGATCACGACGATAGGTGAATGTGAACCGAATGAGTGAAGGGAATCTCAGATCCGTCGGATTTAATGATAGGGGTGAATATCAGGCAAAAGTGCGAGAACTTATCGCCCGAAGATCTAGCCAAAACAAATTGAAAATGCAATAAAAGGACGCCAAATGGTTATCGATTATGGTGGCGCCTACTTGACCAATGTCATCTTCAAAAAGTAATGGAAAAAACTTAAACGTGGAAATAATCATTTAAAACATTATGAAATTATGTCATTTAATCTTAAAGATATAGCAAAACAACATCGGGTACGTTTTTTTGGACCACCCTGTATGAAAAAAAATCATCTATATGACAGCAGGGTTACCGGTTTTTGTACGTGTCCCCAAAAAAATATTAATACCTCGTTTTATGGATCCACAGGGACACAGAACGCATAGCAATAGCTATTATGAGCATTAAATTAGAAGTTTTCTCCCTGGACCCTGGCCAATCTTTTCGCCTTGATTCAAAAATAAAGTTACTGATCATGGTCACCTACTGAAAGAAGGAACTCCACATACAAATCCTAAGCCCAAAGCGGTATGAGTATTCACATCTGAAGCCATTCGTGATATTTTATAAGCAATTATCGATAGTGAGCTTTTAAGTAGGAAGGTGAGTTAAAGTAACGTGAGTAGGTAGGTGGGGTGCTGACAATATCCCATCATGATTTCACTTTATTACGCTTAGCTTTCCTCTGATAAGTGGTTCTATGGTCAAATTGACACTATGATATCATTCTGGGGCAGAGCAATATTACAACAATTAACTTTAAGACCTCTTGATTGAATTTTTAGTCGTCCTTTCCAAAATAGTGCTTTCGTCATTAATTTTTGAAACGATTCTTTGTTTTAACAAATTCGCCATCATCCGTATCAATTAAGTCCGTTTCTTCATTTTCACTTATATAGTGTCAATGAACGCTGAATGCGTTCCTGATCTTTTTCAAATGACACTTTCAAATTAAATTAAAAACATTATACAACTGTGTAGGTGGGGTGTTGACAGCACCTTTGCAGCTTGAACAGTCTGTCACGGCTTACTTGTGCAACTCAACTTTTTTAAAACCATCTGAATCTGTATAATAGAAAACAATAGGAAGATACTGTACCGACAACGAGTGTTGTCCTTGTCAGTTGCAAAGTATAATTTTTTTTTAAAAAAAAGTGCTTGGGGTGTTGCCTGCACCCCACCTACCCAGTTAATGTTTGTATTTGTATCGTTGATTTTCAAATATTAGATTGATTAAATAAAATTCTTTTTTCTTTTCTTATCTGTTCTTATCTTTTCAATATCTGTTGATTGTTAAATCGTAGATTGATAAGTAAATAAATAAAAAAAAAAAATAAAAAATACTAAAAGTACTAAAATACCTGATAGCTAAAGGGTGATTTTTTAAGAGGTTGAGAACTTTTTTTTAAAAAAAACACAAAAAGTTCGAAAAAATGAATGAAATATTTATTTGAATCGATAGTTTGAACCTTGCAATTTAATGTTTAAAGATAATTTCATGCAAATGTTGACCGCGGCTGCGTCTCAGGTAGCCCATCCGCTGAGTCCAATTTTGGCATACTCTTTCACACATATCGGCCGGTATCTCACGAATGAATGCATGGATGTTGGCTTCCAGTGCGTCAATCGAAGCGGGCTTGTCCCTATAGACATTAGCCTTGACATACCCCCACAAAAAATAATCTAATGGTGTCAAATCGCACGATCTAGGCGGCCAATTGACCGGCCCGAAACGTGAAATTAACTGTTCACCAAACTCGCCTCGCAATTGCGCCATTGTTTCGCATGCTGTGTGGCATGTGGCACCGTCTTGTTGAAACCACATATCATGCAAGTCAAGAACTTCCATTTCGGGCAAAAAAAAGTGCTGTAACAAAGGCCTAACTGCTTGGAACGGCGCCGAATCGACATTTCGCGGTCTTCTGTCACACTAGCTGATACGGCCGCAATATTTTCTTCACTACGCACAGTACGTAAACGTGTTGATGGTTTAATGTCCAACAAAGTAAATTTGGTGCGAAATTTGGTCACAATCTTCCGAATAGACTGCTCAGAAGGTCGAGAATGCCGATCATAAAATGGAAGCAGCGCGCGATGAACATTTCGAACCGAGCACGAATTTTGATAGTAAAATTCAATAATTTGCAAGCGTTGTTCATTTGTAAGACGATCCATGGTTAAATTGCAAACCAAACTGAAGCTGTTTGACAGTGACACAAGGTACTAAACACACGTCAGCTGTCAAAACCAGTGTTGCCAAAACCAAACCAGCTAAAAAATCACCCTTTATTAGAATCAGCGAAAATGTATGTGGCGATGTTCGTGCATTCAAAACTTTTAAAGACGAATTTGCAATTAATTAAAATAATAATCTGTAATAAATCCTCTTTGAGACAACTGAAACCTACTGAAAACGATTTATCCAACTAAATACACAGTTTTCTTATTTATTAAGATATTCATATGTATATTTATTCATACATACATACATACATAATATGTACAAATGACATTTATTCAAATAAAATAAAAATCACACCACAATGCATCCGATTAAATGTTTAACATAAGAAAATACATACTCGTTTTCAAAATTCTCCCGATTTAATATAAATTAAATTTTTATCTATTTTTAAATGTACCTACCCAACTGGCATTGTTTCACAAAATAATTGCGTTCTTATTTATTTTAAATTTTCCCACTGAGTATTATTTATTTTTAAATTGCTTTTTTTTTTTTTAGAAAATCGAGAAAACATTTAACTTAGAATATGATATACTCAAAATGTTGCTCAGTTAAAATGAGTAATTTTTTAACACAAATAAATAGCTAATAGATGACAAAAAATTATGAAAACCTGTAAGCACAAGCGTAGTTCTTGGTTTTAATAGGCGGTGAATAATAGAGCCCCAAAACGCGCCATTTCAAAGCTTAAAAATGATCTGTACCAGAATAAACCTAGAGACCATTTATAGGCTTCCTTACAGGACACTGAAAGCTGAGAATGTCAGAGCAAGTCTAGTCTATTTGGAAACTGGGTCCCAACAGAGGTATTAGTGGGGTCTTATACTATAAGGACATTCTTTCACTTAACCCTTTGAAACTATGAACTTACATTTCTAAAAAAAATTACCGTACTGATGGACAGTGCCGTAGCTAGGTTCATGAGCGCCGCTGGCAAGATTTGAATTTTGCGCCCCCTAAGGCTTCCTTGGCCCAAACGTCGAACATTTCTTTTCCCCTCGTTTAAGGTTTTCAGAAAATTACGGTTCTATCGAAAGCTCCTTTATTCGATTTTTTGCTGAACCATTAAACATATTTTTTTTTTGATTTTTTTTGAAATCATTCAAAAAATCCACAAGGCAAGTGATGATGAGGTCTGTTCTCATAACTGTCCAAAAATGTTAAAACTACAAAATTGTACCAAAATCAGCCAACTCCAGCTCCCGTACGAAGATTTTGACATTTTGAGTAGTTTGTCACAGAAGAGAAACCTAAAAAGAGAGTAAGAAGTTTCCACATGCTACAAATTTTAGCTAATGAAATTTATTCTTCCCATTTTTTGTTGTCAATGCGTGTCTGTACTTTTTCACACTTCACTTCTCTCTGAGAGATTTTTACCCCCACTCAGTGGCAGGGTTGCCGCGAGCAAATTACAAAATGCGTCCAAAAAAGGCGTCCAGAAGCAAAAAAGAGGTCCCACTTATATTTGTATGAAAAAATGCAATTTTTCGAAAAACTGTGTCCTATTGTTGAACTTAAAATAAAGTAAATATTGGGAAAAAAGTAACAAAGATAAAAAAAAACATGTATGCAGAACGAGTTTTTGGAAGGGAAATTCTGACTAATAAAAATACTTTGTTGATCTCATCACTGGTTGAACAAAATGGGTGTGTTGTAGGAGTAAAGTACCATTTTTTACAAGTAAAAGAAACATGAAATGAAAATAAATTGAAAAAAAGGGTCCTATATTTTCAAAATGCGTCAAAATCGGAGTTTTATTGAAAAGTGGGGTCCCGGGTCCCATTGCCGTAAAAGCGTCAAAATGACGCAAAAGCGTCCCAAACGGCAACGCTGCTCAGTGGTGCCAGATGATTTTCACCTGAAATCATAATTTCGGGGTTTCAAAATCGTGGAAATACGATTTCGTTAATAAAACAAAAAAACAGAAGAACGTTATTATATAAATTATTATTTAATTTATATAACACAAAAATAAATTAAGGAAATGAAAATAAATATCACTTGAATAAAATCGATGAAAAATGCTGTTATTTATATTCAAATTGTGGCAAGAAACCCCTTGCAATCTTAGCGAATTTTTGGTGTGCAAAATACCTTGCAAGAATAACTGCCGAAAATATAAGTTCAACATTAGTAGATGAATTGGAAAGTGATAAAACTTCCAAAATAAATTTTCGGGTTCGGAATAAATTTTCAGGTTCGGAAAAAAGAATTTCGAAATTTGATTCTTATCTCACGAACCTTGGCATCGGCGTGTTTAATATCTTTATTTAGAATTAAATTGGGAACACTTTTGATTACGCTTAGTGGACAGAAGAGTTGAACTTTGGAGCAGTTGATTTTTAAAGTCAAATCTTTTCTAAATTTGATGAACTATATTTATTTTGTTATCTCGCACTAATTGTTTTGTATTTACAAACCTTTTCCTGCTCCCAACTCTTTTTTATCCTTATTCACTCATTTAGTTTTAAAAAATATTTAATAATAATATAACTGCACAAAACACAGCACATGGGAAAGTTCTTGAATGCTTTAGCGTTCAATGGCAAATCTTTTTCAATGACTGTACAGTGTACACAAACTGTACAGCACAGGTACATTTACTCAAAAAGCTGCATAAGCATTAAATAGAGCTAAAAATGGGTGAAGTTTTGAGGGTTTACTTTACATTTTAGAAGAAGTTTTTGAAATATATAAGAATTACAATAAATTTTAAGAATCGTGGAATTATTGAATTTTTTTGCTCAAAAATCGTGGACAAATTTTGATGTCCAAAAATCGTAAAAATACGATAAATCGAGGAATCTGGCACCACTGGCCCCCGACTCCTTGAAATTGGAGAATCTGTGAGTTTTGGGGCAGAAATTATGGGAGGACACCCAGTGGCGGATTAAGTTTCTCGGCGCCCTGAGGCACGCTCAGTGTTTACCGCCCCCTTTTTTATACTATCCAAGGATCGTAATCTGAACGGGCTAACATTGAAGAGTGATGGGTAATAGGGTATAGCCGCCCCGGGAGTAAGAAATGGTTCAATGGTATTATGGTTGAATAATTTACACTTTAATTTAAATATTGTATTACATAAAATCTTACAAGTTACAATCTATAAATTTAGTAAAGAGTACGAATGATTGAATGCTGTTCTTTTCGAGTTTTTAATTGGGAAAAATCATTTATCAAGTCGACAAAGTCTAAAGGCTCCACCCTTTGCCGGATAGAGCAGTCCCATAGAATCCGTCACATATTTACGTAAAAATGTCAAACGATTCTCTTCATTTTCTCTATGCTTCCACCAATAATAATAATAATATTTGGCTTCAGCAGTCCTAGGTAGAACCAAGCCTAACTTCCCGCAACCATTTGTGTGTGCGCGTTATATTTTTGCACGAATGGAAGGGACCTACAGTTTTCTGCCATCTCCGAACGGCGAGTTGGGAAGCTTTACATGACAAATGGTACTCTTGAATGCTTGTCAGGCATTCGGAGGAGAAAAAACCGTTAAAATACGTGAGCTTTCTACATCGTGATCCTGCAAAGGCGGACAAGTTTGACAGGGAGGTCAAAACTAGACATGACTCTGTATAGTTCATCTCTCCGGATGCTGTCATAGGTGGCCTCTTGAGAGATGAACAGGTGGTGAGTATCGTTTTGGACTTCTTGGGTTTTTTCCAGGATCTGTCTAAGTGTGAAAATTTGGTCTATGGTGGACTTCCAAAAGTAGGGGGCAATCAGTTTGCTGACGCAAGGTTTTAGGCGTTCACACAATATGGCAGATAGAATTTTGTAGGCGATATTGATGCCTCTATAATTGGAGCAGTTGAGGAAGTCTCCTTTCTTGTGGATTGGGCAAACGATGCTGGGATTCCATTCATCGGACATGCTTTCATCTGACCAATCTTAGAAATGTGTTGGTACAGTGGCGAGCATATAAATAGGAAAAAAAATGGATGGTAGTGGTAATGGTGGATGGTAGTTTTGGCTATCATCATCTAACTAAATTAAATGGTTCATTTTGCCTGATAGAAGGAGTGTTGGTCTGTTTCGCCATTATACAGTCTGCAGAAGTAGTAGCTAACCTATTAACAATATAAATACGAGTAACAGGTATTCCAAAACTTCCATGATTAACTAATTTTGATGAAATTTAAACGTTAATAAAACTCAATTGAATTAAAAAACTTGGATAATGTCTAATTTTTCTATTTGCTATCCTATATTTTAACGTTGATGTTCTTATGCTCTCGCATGCATCGAAAACATCGTTTTTAATTGATGCATCGCTATATGGTACGTTTCGATCTTCGATGTATTCATCGAATAAAACATCGATGTATTTGGTGTAGTGGTAAGTGCGTTGGACTACTACGTAATACTACCCGGGTTCAATCCCAGCCCGGGGCCAACACCTAAAGTATTTTCACGGTGCCACCTCTTTCGAATGTCTGACAAGTAATCAAAGAATATCATTTGTCACGATTGAGCTTCTCAATTCGCCTTTCGGGGTCGGCAAAAAACTGTAAGTCCCTTCTATTCGTGTAAAAATACAACACGCACAAACAAACGGCTGCGAAACGCAGGCCCAGGTTCACCCTGAGCTGTAGCGCCACCTAAAGAAAGAATCGCTGAGCACCGACTGCCAACGAATCAATGGACTAAAAAAGTAAAATGTAAACCTACTTTATCCGTCGATGTTCATACATATATGCGCTGGTTATAGTTATGTGTGTATTGTATATAGCTGTCAGTTAAGAACGATGCAGTAAAGCATCAACGGATTCTATAAGTCGGCGCCTCCAGACAGTTAAATAGGGGTTAAAACTGTTTTTATTTTTCCTGGTACAAAGTTCCGGAGCAGAAAATTCATTTAAATTGAACCAAAAATTAGGTTACAACGACGAGTTAAGTTCTAAAGGCCGCTTGCGTCTATCCGCGATTTTTACAGAACAACAAGATTGTCTTTAGAAGGTTTTACTAATATTAAATTCTATAAGTACTCAAACCCGAAATTTTAAAAATATATTTGGATCAACGTGTGAGCAATCAAATTGCTACTCCATCCTACAGCAAGATAGACAGAATTGAGTCCCAATTGTTGGGTAAGTGAAATTTAGCTATGAGTTTCTTGTCTAGCTTTTTTGTTAGACTTATGCTAGGTTTCCACTTGTCGATTTGAAATTGACAAACGACGTATTTTTAGGTCAATTAGAAAATTGGCAATTCGAAATAATAGGGGTATTCACGCTTCGGTGTATTTGGTCTTGTAAAAGTGTAAAAGTGTAACATTTTCTCACAATTCAACAACAAAATATACTAGCTGTCATTTTTTTTTACACTTTTACACTTTTACACTTTTGCAATACTCCAGCCCTATTGTAATCTAGAGCATGGGTAGCCAAACCGAGGCCCGCGGAGTTATGTTCTGGCCCGCGGAGCTAAGTTAAATGAATCTAAATGTTAACTTCATTGTACATTTCACCAAAAGAACATTACATCATGAGTCATTTGTATCATATATTTTTTAAATTATAGCTAAGAGAAATTTTGAAATATCTCGCATTCTTGGAAAAATAAATTGGTTTGAGGTGTTTTAAAATATCCTCTTTTCTGCTATATGGAAAAACTTATGCGTGTGAACAGATTTTTAAATGCTTGAAGTACATCAAATCACAAGTGAGAACACGAATTACTGACGATCATTTGGAAAAGTGTTTGCGTATAGCGACAACATCAGTCGAGATCAATTTTGATGCATTTAGTTCTGATCTGTCTCAATTTTAAATATTTTTAGATTATTTGATTCTCAGTTGTTTGATTTGTTATCAAAAAAATAAATACATTATGTATCTTAGCCCAGTCGAATTAGAATTTGACACGGACAAAATTCCGCGCAGCAATTTTCATTCGAAACTCCTTGGGGGGCTCACTGGCAGTCTACATTTCGGTTTTCGGGACTCCAACCCTGTTGCGTCATCCGCCATCTTGAACTTGAAGGTGAATTTTTGTTTATTGAATAACTCATTTATTTTCAATTTTACATGAAAATGCTAATTACCAAAGTTGTTTGGAATTGAATTTCCTACAATTTTGGTCTTTATCAATTTTTCCCTAGGAGCCCGAACCCGAAATGAGGGGTTATTACAACTTCGGTAAGAACCATTTTTCGTGTTAAATTGAAAATATGTAAACGAGTTCTTCAATAAACAAAAATTCACCCTCACCTTTTTTCGGGTCCAAATCGAAAAATACCGCTCCTAGGGAAAAATTGAAAAAAAAATTTCCGTGTCAGCGACTGTCCTATTAGTACATTAAACCAGGCAAACGTTTGACCACCATCTCATCTACTGGGAAACGACGATGTGCTCGAACATGTAGCACGCTTGCTTGGTTACTTTAATTAACAAAAAATAAACTTGGTGCGTGGCTCGGCAGAAAATATTTTTCCTGAAATTTGGCCCACCTGCTGAAAAGGTTGGCCACCCCTGATCTAGAGTGTAAAAGTGTAAATTTTAAATGTACATTTCTGACAGCTTGTCAAATGTATTTGGTTCTCGTAATTAATTAAATTCCTTTAAACAAAAATGAGTTTGTGATAAAACAAAATTTTGGAAAAGGGAAAAGGGTCTCGAATTGCAAGAAAAAAAACTAAATTTCGAAGAAGAAAAAATGGAGAAGGAATTCGAATTGGAAATTCAGGATAAAAAATCTAGATTTGAAGAAGAAAGAAGAACAGAAAAAAAAAGAATTTGAAGTAAATCAGTTGATGGAAAAATTAAATATGATGAAAACGAAATATAAAAATAAATTAAAGGATTCATTTGGAATTCAAATAAAGGTTTTTTTATTTTGCTTTCATCGTTGGTTTTGGCATTGTGCATTAAAATCAGCTAATTTTGATATGAGCTTCAGGGTTGCTACAAATACGAAAAAGTGCGTTCACTCTTTGGTGTAAAAAAATACATTTTTACACTTTTGCAAGACTAAATACACAAAAGCGTGAATACCCCTAATGAAAAGCTGCTTTTTTATCATTATTTCCAATTGCCATTTTTCTAATTGACCTTATCCTAGCATAATGTATTTAATCTTGAATTAAATAGCGTTTTTGACTTGATTCCTGACATTGTCCAAGTGGCAAGTTTTATGGAATATATTCAAACATGAAATATTCGTAAATAACTGAATTCAAATATGTGAATTAAATTCACAAATAAATAAATATGAAAGAATCTTAAGATAGGAGAAGAATGTTCTTACATAATATCGTGTGAAATAAACCATCAAGTCGTAGACATTTCTGGAGCATATTTGCATTCATAGTTAACACGTCACTTTCATTATGATACTCGAAGTATGATTTCCTGGCATTCCTTTCTATTGATGAAGTTGACCCGGAAGCAGTGAACTACTTCTTATTCTTTCCTTTTATTTACTTCAAAACACAAATAGTCGAAAAGTGCACCGAGTTGAGTAGGCTGGACTCATAATTTATTTATCTTTAATCTAAATCTTTTTTGTATAATACATAGGTACACAGTTCCAAGAAATGGCTTCTTTTCAAAGTACCTACTAGCGGGGAGATTATGTTATTATGTTGTTATGTTGATTAATGTTTTATGTTGAAAAAGCAAACGGAATTGGGCGCTGTGCTTGTTTTAATTCTCGTTATATGTTGTCGAAGATTAATGACAGCGACGCGCTTTTGCCTGAAGTATTATTTACATACATGCCAGGAACCTGCTTAAAACCTGAGATTAGTGCTAAAATTGTAAACGCATCATAGTATAAAGTATATTTAAATTATTTCGAAGAGACAGAGGAGTTGCTATCAATCCAAGGAAATCTTATGTAGTAAATGCCCTATGGCATCAAGGCGTTTAATTGGTAAATAGAATATATTCAATTGCTTTTCATTAAATTCGAGGCCAAACTCCTTTCGTCTGTTCTTCAATTCTCCTTAAAGGATTCTTAAACAGCTTACTGAGAACGTGCGCTGATGTCAATATCATACCTACCCAGTAGAACCTTCTACTTGGCATGTGCTCTGTAACAACACCATCTGATGAGCCAATAACAAAAATCATATGATAAAAATATGACAGACACGTACCGGGGGTTATCCTGTTAGATAACGGAAGTTTTTTATTATCACTTTTTATTTTTATTACTATCGTTTGACCAAAAACTACTGATTTCATCTAAATACAGGGTGGTCCAAAAATACTCACCCGATGCAGTTTTGTTTTATCTTTAAAATGAAACGGAACCATTTCATAATTTTTTAAATGTTTATTTGGACTTTTAAGCTTTCTCCATTACTTTTTTGAGATGATATTGATCAAGAGGGCGCCGCCATTGCTAACTTTGGGCGATTAGTTCTCTCGCTCTTGTTGGATATTCTCTTTGAGAGCTTCCAGAATCTGTGGCTTGTTCTGATAGACCAGTGATTTAAAAACAAAACCCTAAAGAAAGAAGTCTGAAGTCACCAATCCGGCCAGTGCAAATCGTTAAAAGGAGACATTAGGATACCCGGAAATGCATTCTTCAGAATGTCTATTGTCGCGCGAGATGTGTGTGCGTTTGCACCGGTCTTATGAAAGCACATATCCTCCAGTCCCAATTTAGTAATTTGTGGCAATAAAAACTCGGCTAATTGCCTAGCACGTCGTTAGGTCAACTTAAACGGCTCATCCTCGAAATCTTCACCTTCAGCCATAGCGGCGATATTCTCATCGGAACGAGCTGTTCGAGGCCTTCCGGAGCCACTTCTGTCACGTGTTGTTCCAGTCTCTTCGAGGCGAGCGAGTAAAAGCTTTAGTATTTGACCAGTTGGCGTAGGACGGTCTGCGCCGAAATTCACGTTATGCCAAAATCACTCTCGAATTATTGCATAGAAAAATAGTCACGAGAATTCCGCGATCTTGAGGAGTATTCATAGCTTATCAACGTGTATTCTGCATTTGTTTACATACCTACTAAACAAATATCAAAAAAAGTAACAGCTGCCGCCATTTGCAGAAGTTATAGCATCTTCTAATAGGGTGATACATTTTAGGCCACCCTGTATACACACAAATAAAATATAACCATTTTTTTGTGGGGTCATGTTATTACCCTTTGACCTTCATGGCATCGAAAATATACTTGGGAGATTGACTCAAAGCGAAATAACATAAGAAGAAGAACTTACATATTATGTTATATCCAATAGCCGTTTGGAACTATGTATAAGCAGATGACAGAGAATCCTTTCAACTTGCTTTATCCTGTATCTCTGCTTGAGTATGGTGCATTCTGCATACATTAACGGTGAACTTGGAACTATTTATAAACAATGTAGTCAATCTAAAAATGGAAAAACGAATATCCTGACTGACTCGTCAGCAACTGGAAATTATTCCATTCGTTAGTTGAAACACCTACCAACTTGTTAGGAATTTTTTGACAATATGACAGGTACAAAGGTTAGAGTTAAAAGGGGTCAGGCGTTAAAATGAAATTCCATGGCAGTCGTAAACACTTACTAACGAGAATCATTAAGTGTCAATGGCAGCTGTTGCGAAATACAACAAGAAAATTAGGAAGTAAATAGGGTAGCATCTGGGAAATGTACTCAAACAAATTCTGAAGTCCAAATACGTATGATACCATTGAATTAACCTAAAAGTTTCGAAATATGTGCTGTGCATGTACATATGTATATTTCTTCTTTCGTAATCTTAATACTGTGAACAAGTATAAGAAACTGAATAATAAGAAAGAAATGCTCCAACAGCTGCTATATGTTATTTGTTGTTATTGCGAACAGGAGACGGGTATACAGTGTATAAATATCATATTCTTACACTAACCATCACAAACGACTTGAAATATTAAGTTAAATATAGTATAGTATTGGGTTTAACAGGATATTGAGCAATTGCACTCCATTTAGTTTTGAGAATAGTTAATATTCACTTAAGCATTAGCTGCTACGAGAATACCATCTAAGCTTGTTAAGTATTGCTGCGAAGAGCTGAAGGTTCTTGGCACGCAGAACAACGTAAAACTCTGCTGGGTACCTGGTCACAGCGGCATACCAGGCAATGAAGCTGCAGATGAATTAGCCAGAAGGGGCTCGGCCCTAGACATAGATCAAGCAGATGGTATGGTTAAACCTCCACTCTGTAACCTCAAGACCAAAATTGAACAAAAAACACAGAACAAGAGTGAATCAAATAACAGGTGGAAATCATTAACCACCTTCGATGTATCAAGAAGACTGTGGCCGGAGTACAACAAAACAAGAACAAGAAAACTTCTACAGAAAGATAGGACATCGCTGTCCATGCTGATAGGTGTACTGACTGGTCACAATTTACTAAGATACCACATGAAGAAACTGCGCCTGAACGACGATGACATCTGCAGAGGGTGTAGCATATTTAAAGCTGTGGAGTGTGTACTCCACTGCATCCATATGACTACTGCCATTAAAATTGAAGGAAGCGGAGGTCAAAAAAAAACTAAGTACACGTTATTCCCTTTTCTCTCATTGTGCCTCCTTTCTAACAATGGTTTTCCGGCTGCTCAGGGCTGGGTGTGGGAAGAGAAGAAAACAAATAACGTTCATGCTGATCTTAAGAGATCATACCTACAGCTAGAGAGTAAGAAGTCAACGTAATTCAGAGAGGATATCATAATATTGCGGTCGACACTCCTATCACAGCTGATTTGTCAGACTATTTGAAAGACAAGTGCATCTTAATCAGATGTTTATGAAACATGAGGAGTGGCTACTGAAAGGAGTCATTTTCGCTTGCTGCCAGCTGCAATGCATACTGGCTGCTGTTGAAGGGTTGATGCAACATGATGAGAATGACCGAAGAAAGTCTTTAACAAAACATGTCTCTAAACATGAGAGGATTTATTTCAAAACATAACAATTCTTCATCCAGCATGATGATAACAACTAAATTTAAACTTGAAAGTGAAATTATATTGTTTATATAAATTATGATTCAAATAAGGCAAGAGATGTAAGAATGAATTTTGATTTGTGTGTTGTGTGTAAATGCAAGATAAGAATAAAATGTTCGGAATGTTCGTGTGAATGAATGACAGTTTAAACAATTAAGAGTGAATGAATCATATTGATTGCACGTATGAAAATTATAGTTTCAATTTATCTGGATTATTTTAGCAAATTTAAACTTATGAATGAAGTATTAATGTTCATTTGATAAAGACTGATATGTATATACTTGTGTAATAGTGGTTATATGTGTAATGTGTATGGTACCTTTTTTTTTTTTTTTATAGATAAAAATGCAATCTCGTTACCTGTTTTTCTGCGCGTAGATTCTCGGGACATGTCTCGATGATCCGCTGCTGTATGTTGTTGTACTTTGGTGTTTATGTATGAATGTATTATTATATACTTTTTTTTTTTTTTTTTTTTTTAGGTGTTTTAGATTGAAATTAAGAACCACTATATCACTTGATACAATTAAACATTTTAGGCGAATTTACAAATAGGATTATGATGAATAAAGCATGAATGAATAAAAATAAGCAAAGTGTGAATGACAAAAAAATACTGTATATAGGTTAGGTAGGTATGTGTGCATTATGATTATGTATTATGATTTAAGAATAAGCATGAATTATGAAGAAAGAACAAATCAATTTAACCTATTGTGACTTATGTGAATTTGTATGTATGTAAGCCAATACATGAAAAATAACTTAGCATATATAATTCTTTTCACTAGTACTATTTCTATTAGATTCTTTTTATTTTAACTTTCGTTTTTATATGTTAAAGGCACATGTGGAGAACACTTTTCGCTTCCGTTCTTCTTTTGATGGAGCGGTGACTTCACTCGAACCCGATTACAGGGCTGCCAGTATGGTATCTTGAGGTGGATTTAAGAGGTTATCTTCTTGGTTTGGTGCAGGAAGAATAAGGTGTCGATTAGAAGCCGCGTGCCGATCAACTGGTGGAATGGATTGTGGTACTGCTCTTCTTGACTATGTGCTTGCTTATGTGTCTGTGCACATATATGCAAAACGCATGTGGTCGGATGGTGTGACCAGGGAAGAAGCAAGTTACACACAATTTTAGCGAGAAGGCAACACAATCTTCGACAATTCTCTCCTGGCTATCGAGTACAGCTCCTAATGGAATATATATTTCTTTCAGTTCAAATCTTATATTTTCACCACGTGATTTCTTACCTTTTTAAAATAAGTTTTACTCCCATTAATTTTTAAGTATACTTGGGCACTTAGTTTTATTTTATTTAACTTAATATCGAATTTCCACTTGATACAGAACTTTAAACTAATTTGTTTCTTATAACTTGGTATGGAAGGCGTATACTATATACTCAAGTTTATCTTACTTTATTAAAGTTAAACCTAATGTTTCGAGAACTGCTGAGTAAAAGAAAGTTCGGGCGGAAATTCGCACGCCTGTACTCAAATTTCGAATGAGTTGATCTTCGAAAATCATTCGTGAATGCGCCATCTAAACGTGAGATGTTAGGCGATGTTGTGGTCGGGTTACATACCATAGGGTGCCTAATACAATTTTCCATTGTTTTCCTATTTTGCATACACCTATAGGTAATACTACAAAGCAAACAGGACGACTACTTCAGTCAGGCGTCATGATTGAAGAAACAACCTCATCGTTGCGAACGAGAAAGTAAAACGTGGGGCAGACTCACACCCTGAGTGTCTCATGCTCTACCGACTGAGCTAGCCGGGCAAAGATGTAATCTATGCAATCATGTCCTTTGCATGAGCCCTGCAAATGAATTTCCCATCAAAATTTTCAAGATCATATAGGCAGTTTCCTATCTTCCTTCTCACCCTATATTTTTTAAACTTTGGTGCCAACTTGGCATTGTATTTATTTGGGGCACTACTCTTAACAAAATTTCTTCTATAAACGGTCTGTCCAACCGTAAAATCGATCGGCTTAGAGCGCAAGTTGTATCCCTTTGCATGTCTTAGCTGAGCTTGCTTAAGGCACTCATATGCTTTTTCTCTTACCTTAATAAGATGATCGTGTCTTCCACATATTTCAGGAGAATCACCAGATAGAGCCTCAAAATCTCTCAACAATGCATAATTGGAACCATGAGTAATCATGTGAAATCCAAATAGCAGGTAAAATGGGCTGAATCCCGTGGATTCATGAACTACGTTCCGAAGTGCACATGCTATCGATCCGAGATGAGAGTCCCAATCTCGATGATCCCCTTCTATATATAGTCGTACGGCTGTGAAAATAGTTCGATTAGACCTCTCTGCTGCGTTGGCTTGTGGTGAGTATATGCCTGTGCACACCTGTCGTATTCCGTTTTGTGATAGGAAACTCTTAAACTCGTGCGACACAAACTGCGAACCGTTATCAGAGAGAATTTTCTCTGGGATACCAAATAAATCGAAAACATTTTCAACCAGCGTCTGAATCGCAAGTTTCGAAGTAGCACTCTTCAATGGTTTCACCATCAAATACTTTGAGAAGTTGTCAAGCATGACAAGTGCTTGTGTATTGCCCTTTTTAGATCGCGGAAAGGGTCCCACAAAATCGATGTGTAAGTCTTGCCAAGGTCGCAGAGGCTGTTCCCTAGGTTGCATAGGCGGTCTCATGACTACGTTGGGAATTTTACACACCTTACACCTTTCACACGAATTGACAAAATTTGTGACATCAACAATCATTTTAGGCCAATAATAAAGACGTTTCAACTTATCCATCAGCTTTGTGACACCTGGGTGAGCGCAATTGGGTGGTTCGTGCTCGCTTTTAATTAAATCAATACGCTTACTTTTCGGCAACCACAAACGCCAGCACTCAGACTCTCTGGAAATGTTAGCATCACGAAATTTCAAACGCTTAAATACCTTGTTGTTGTACACCTTCAAGTCAGGGTACTGATTAGGTGATCTCTCAATTGTTCTTATCATGTTAGCATATTCTTCATCACTACTGAAATCAGAATCTTTAAAACTCGCTCCAATTTCAATTTCTTCAATCATTGCACGAGACAGTGCGTCAGCAACTATGTTGTCCTTGCCTTTTCTGTGGATGATCTCAAAATCAAAAGGTTGCAGTTTCAAAGACCACCGCGCCAATCGACCGTTGAGGTCCTTTTGAGACATCAGCCACTTTAGACTGGCATGATCAGTGACAACGACAAACCGGGTACCTTCTATGTACGCTCGAAACTTTTAAATGCTGAGCACAGCAGCATAGCATTCCAATTCAGTTATGCTATAGTTTCTCTGCGCAGCATTCAGTTTCTTGGACATAAAAGCTACCGGCCGATCAGTCCCACTGTCATCCAACTGAACCAAGGCACCTCCAACACCAGTTGCTGATGCATCACAATGAATCTGAAATGGGCGTTCAAAATCTGGCGCAGCCAAAACAGGAGCTGTGGTGAGACTAGTTTTAAGACTCTCAAAAGCATCTAGCGATTCTTTTGACCACTCCCTCGAGAATGCGTTTTTACTTGTCATAGAAGTCAACGGAGCAGCTACAGCAGCAAAATTTGGCACCATCCTCATGTACCACTGGCACATACCGAGAAATCGCCTTAGTTGCCTAATAGTCCTCGGCTGAGGAAACTCTGCAATAGCTGACACCTTTTTAGGATCTGGTTTTAATCCATCTACCCCTACGATGTAGCCAAGGTAGCGAATCTCACGTTGACAGAATTTGCTCTTCTCGAGGTTGATGGTAAGATTTGCCTTTTTCAAATAAGAAGCTACTTTTTCCAGCAGTTTCATGTGATCCTCAAACGTTTCTGAGATAATTAAGAGGTCGTCGACATAGGTGAAAACATCTTCGTGCAGTTCGTATGGAATGACATTGTCAATCAGCTTGCACATGGACTGTGTAGCATTTTTCAACCCAAAAGGCATAACCTTGAATTGAAACAATCCACGTCCAGGAACTGGAAAAGCTGTTTTTTCCCTTGCCGACGAACTCAGTGGAATTTGCCAAAAACTGTCTTTAAGGTCTAGTGACGAAATGAACTTGGCTTTCTTTAGTCTTGCTAATATACCATCGATGATTGGCAAGGGATAGGCATCTTTGAGAGTGTGCTCATTAACCTTTCGCGCATCCAAGCAAAGTCTTGTTTTGCCATTTGACTTTTTAACGATGACAACAGGAGACGACCAGCTGCTTTCACTCTTTTCGATCATATCAAGTTCGAGCATTCTGTCGATCTCTTCGTACAGCAGTTTTTGCATGGGTGGCGAAATCGCAAAATGACGCTGTTTGATGGGTTTTACCCCTCCCACATCGATGTCATGCTCTATAATTGAAGTTCTCCCTAGCCCTAACTTCTCAAATGAGGGAATGCCTTCGATGACTTTAGCAAGAATCTGCTGCTGTTCTGCAGATAGAAAATGGATTTTGTCGTTTGGATCACGGGTGGATATTTCTTCCAAAATGGCAGGTTGTAATCCAAACGCATACCAAAAATCAATGCCGAGTGTCACTAGCCTTTTCAGAGAAGGGGAAATGTAAAATTTTATTGTCTTTTCGATCTTGTTGAATGTTACCGGAACGTAGACATATCCTATAACATTATGAGGTGATCCATCGGCAGTGCACAAATTAGATTTTAAGGATAGGTGAGGAATCTTAAGTTCCCGAAGGAGCTCAAGACCTCCTTCTCCTAAGACGGAAATGGTAGCTCCGCTATCCAATAAACCGGATAACGATTTTTGTCTGATCTGTATACTAGCCAATGGACGACCACTCACATCACTTAATAGCATAGCTTGTCTTACTTTATTTGAGCTTTGCTTACGATTATTAAAATAGATCACTGATCTGTTTGGGTTGCGCCTGTGCGCAATTGCGTGCAATTTGGTTTTTGGAGAACACGGGTTTGATTTTGGTTTTGGGGATACGACGGACCTGCATTCGGATGTCTCACTCCCCGTTCCCTGCGGACATCCGATTTGCGGTTTAACTTATTACACCTGAAGCAGTTTGGTTTCGTTACATTTTTCGCGCCACATGAATAGCAAAACAGATTCCGTTGCTGCTTTGGACAATCGATGAAATTGTGTCCAATATCTTCGCAATTCCAGCAAATGACGAAATTATTCTCCTCGACTTGGAATGCGTTAGAGGTACAACCATCTTGATTTCCATGATAGATATCTGGCTGCTCATAATAGTGGAACTGCTCACTAGAGGGTGACGAGTAGGAAAACTCGTTGACTTGCCTCCTTCTTGCAAAAACCTGATCATCCAATGACTCTCCTATATCACCCAAGCCTTTCTCAATTAACATACACTTTTCTTTCAGGTCGGCAACAGAAACTATATGTTCGAGAATGAGAGGTTTACGCAATGCTGGGTGCATATTACTTTTCAGAATGCTAACTTTCTCTGCCTCTGAATATGGAATCCTTAACATAGAATCCATTGATTCAATGGCTAATTTGAATTCCGCGAATGTCTCTCTATGTTTTTGCCTACGATTTTCAATTTGTCGCCTTATCTCTTGGTCGGTTGTGTATGTTTGGAATTCGCTAATGAAGGTTCTACGAAAATGTTGCCATGTAGGATTCCTATTTCTTTGAACGAAAATCCAGAACCAAACATTTGCATTTCCAGACAACAACGAGTGCATTGAGAGACACAGCTGGTCCAAAACAATGCCTTCACTTCTGGCCAAGATTTCCACACGCGTTACAAACTGTTCTACCGTGAGAGGACTAGTGGAACCATCATAGCGCAGTTTCCAATTACTGACATTCCGTAGTCTGTTCGAAGAATCTGCTGAATAGCCACCAGTATGACTGAAAGGTTCTGCTATATTCACCCGCGCATTCAATCCTCTAGATTCATACACCTGAGCAGAAGTATCAAAAGGAGTATTGGAAATTATCGGATTTCCATAATTCACTTCTTTTGGAAGTGCCTGACTCATCCCACTCATAACGAAACTCTCATCTCTGGGTATTTGTTGTTGCCTTCCGGAAAATTTATCATTTCCCTGATGATTATTGCTAAATAAATGTCCTCTAGGCTTACCCCTACCTGAAACTGGTTTGGGAATTGCACCTGTTTTAGCATGACCGAAACTAATTGGAACAGGTGGTAAGGAAAGATTAGACGAATAGCCAGTTTTCTTAACATGTGCAGGAGTAATCAACTTGTTTTGGGTAACAATTGGCATCTCTAAGAGTGGTTGACTATTTCTTTCCTCCAACTCAACATTAGGCAAAGGAGAATTTGGACCAGCACCGCGATTGGCAATCAATAAGTTGTCAATGAGACTACTTAATTTTGCTTCCAAGGAATCGATGGTTAATTTAAAATTTGGTTCTCTTAGAGCCAAAATTTTAAGACGATTTCTTAAATGGATTGCTTTTGCGATGGCCTTTTGGTCTCGACCGTGATCTACTGATCTATAACAGTCTATGACAATTGATTCCAAACTAGAAAATTTCTCCTGACAAGCTTCCATTTCACGATAGGGGCTTAAAACTGCCACCGGCTTAAACTGTCTATTACCTGTCTGTTCTTCAATAGCAATCTTCTTTAATTCCGACGATAATTGCCTAAGACTTCCCTTTAGATCCAATCCTCTTAACTGACACTCATACCTAACTTCATCTGCATCTAAAAATGCAAAATCTAAGTCCACCATTTTCAGAAAGTATTACTGTTTACCCAAAAAAAAAAGAAAAAGTAAAAATATTGCAAAAAAAATGCAATAAAGCGCAAACAAAATAAAAGAAAAATTTGTTACTGCACTAAAAAAAAACAGTTATATGTTTTATCTTGGTTGATTTGTTGTTATATCATTCATTATGTTCAGTCATTCTCATCTATCCCATCAACTCCTAATTTACACTAAACAGCTGTGTAGTCACCATATGTATCCCTGTAAACCAACCATAAATGATACCATGCAATATTCGATTCGGAGTACACTGCAATCGGAAATTCTTGGATACTAAGCGAAAAGAAATTAAAAAAAAAATCATCTTAATAATCTTCTAATCTTCGCCCAGTTATAGCATTAGGAATGTCAAGACGATTCAGAAGATTCACATCTTGTAACATCTCTTACTAACACTATTCGCTGCTACTATGAGGAAAGCAATGAGAAGAACTAAAACGCTTCTCTGCCAATCTAACTCATAGAGCAACATATAAACATATTCCAAGTATTTTAATCCAAAAGCCGAAACTTCTGATGAAACGAAACATGCATTTGGTGTTAATCTCTGTACATCATAGTGATATCACTGACAATAAATTAGTTGCTTCAAAAAAAATGTATTTGGGTTTGGGCTGCAATAGCCCGTCCGTTAAATTTGGGCGCCATAATAGCTGTAGCATATTTAAAGCTGTGGAGTGTGTACTCCACTGCATCCATATGACTACTGCCATTAAAATTGAAGGAAGCGGAGGTCAAAAAAAAACTAAGTACACGTTATTCCCTTTTCTCTCATTGTGCCTCCTTTCTAACAATGGTTTTCCGGCTGCTCAGGGCTGGGTGTGGGAAGAGAAGAAAACAAATAACGTTCATGCTGATCTTAAGAGATCATACCTACAGCTAGAGAGTAAGAAGTCAACGTAATTCAGAGAGGATATCATAATATTGCGGTCTACACTCCTATCACAGCTGATTTGTCAGACTATTTGAAAGACAAGTGCATCTTAATCAGATGTTTATGAAACATGAGGAGTGGCTACTGAAAGGAGTCATTTTCGCTTGCTGCCAGCTGCAATGCATACTGGCTGCTGTTGAAGGGTTGATGCAACATGATGAGAATGACCGAAGAAAGTCTTTAACAAAACATGTCTCTAAACATGAGAGGATTTATTTCAAAACATAACAATTCTTCATCCAGCATGATGATAACAACTAAATTTAAACTTGAAAGTGAAATTATATTGTTTATATAAATTATGATTCAAATAAGGCAAGAGATGTAAGAATGAATTTTGATTTGTGTGTTGTGTGTAAATGCAAGATAAGAATAAAATGTTCGGAATGTTCGTGTGAATGAATGACAGTTTAAACAATTAAGAGTGAATGAATCATATTGATTGCACGTATGAAAATTATAGTTTCAATTTATCTGGATTATTTTAGCAAATTTAAACTTATGAATGAAGTATTAATGTTCATTTGATAAAGACTGATATGTATATACTTGTGTAATAGTGGTTATATGTGTAATGTGTATGGTACCTTTTTTTTTTTTTTATAGATAAAAATGCAATCTCGTTACCTGTTTTTCTGCGCGTAGATTCTCGGGACATGTCTCGATGATCCGCTGCTGTATGTTGTTGTACTTTGGTGTTTATGTATGAATGTATTATTATATACTTTTTTTTTTTTTTTTTTTTTTTTTAGGTGTTTTAGATTGAAATTAAGAACCACTATATCACTTGATACAATTAAACATTTTAGGCGAATTTACAAATAGGATTATGATGAATAAAGCATGAATGAATAAAAATAAGCAAAGTGTGAATGACAAAAAAATACTGTATATAGGTTAGGTAGGTATGTGTGCATTATGATTATGTATTATGATTTAAGAATAAGCATGAATTATGAAGAAAGAACAAATCAATTTAACCTATTGTGACTTATGTGAATTTGTATGTATGTAAGCCAATACATGAAAAATAACTTAGCATATATAATTCTTTTCACTAGTACTATTTCTATTAGATTCTTTTTATTTTAACTTTCGTTTTTATATGTTAAAGGCACATGTGGAGAACACTTTTCGCTTCCGTTCTTCTTTTGATGGAGCGGTGACTTCACTCGAACCCGATTACAGGGCTGCCAGTATGGTATCTTGAGGTGGATTTAAGAGGTTATCTTCTTGGTTTGGTGCAGGAAGAATAAGGTGTCGATTAGAAGCCGCGTGCCGATCAACTGGTGGAATGGATTGTGGTACTGCTCTTCTTGACTATGTGCTTGCTTATGTGTCTGTGCACATATATGCAAAACGCATGTGGTCGGATGGTGTGACCAGGGAAGAAGCAAGTTACACACAATTTTAGCGAGAAGGCAACACAATCTTCGACAATTCTCTCCTGGCTATCGAGTACAGCTCCTAATGGAATATATATTTCTTTCAGTTCAAATCTTATATTTTCACCACGTGATTTCTTACCTTTTTAAAATAAGTTTTACTCCCATTAATTTTTAAGTATACTTGGGCACTTAGTTTTATTTTATTTAACTTAATATCGAATTTCCACTTGATACAGAACTTTAAACTAATTTGTTTCTTATAACTTGGTATGGAAGGCGTATACTATATACTCAAGTTTATCTTACTTTATTAAAGTTAAACCTAATGTTTCGAGAACTGCTGAGTAAAAGAAAGTTCGGGCGGAAATTCGCACGCCTGTACTCAAATTTCGAATGAGTTGATCTTCGAAAATCATTCGTGAATGCGCCATCTAAACGTGAGATGTTAGGCGATGTTGTGGTCGGGTTACATACCATAGGGTGCCTAATACAATTTTCCATTGTTTTCCTATTTTGCATACACCTATAGGTAATACTACAAGGGTGTGGTGATGAAGAGGCTCATGAGGACACAGCCCATTTCCTCTGTCATTGCCCTAACCTCTGCCAACTTAGAAACAAAACCTTGGACAAATTCTTTTTCGAGGACATCGACGAGCCAGGGCGTCTGGATGGTTGAAACCTAGGTTACCTGGGTCGACATGAACAAAACAATCTTTGTATAATAAAGTTGAAAATTCAAACTACAGTGGTGTAGGTTACCTGGGTCGACATGAACAAAACAATCTTTGTATAATAAAGTTGAAAATTCAAACTACAGTGGTGTTCCAGAAGCGAATGCCGATATAACGAATGATCGATATGACGTTCACTTTTTTTTTGAAATGCATTAGTGTCTCTATATAGCGAAGGAAAGAAATTTTATATCCGATGTAACCAATGTTGTTACAGTATGTGCGAACTATGTATGTTCATGCTTTAAGAACAGAAAGAGGCAAATTTATCTTTAAGAAATACACATGTTTAGAGTAACTCTCTTGATTGCGGATGTATGTGCGACGGATTGTATTCGATATTACGAATTTTTCAATATAGCGAATGCAGCTGCACGTTATATTGGAACGCCACTGTATTACATTCCACATTTGTCAAAAAAGGCTTAAGGCTCCGACCCATAGAATACGTCGACGACGGCGTTGCGGGGAACGTTGACGCTAACGTTGGCGTTTGACGCAAAGAGCCGTCTCATAAAATCCGTCACATACCTACGTTGAGAGATGGCAAAAACAAAAAACAAACGTTTTCTTGTCAAATCGCAAATAGCCACCCACAGTGATGATAGTTTCTCAATGTTCTCTCAATGCTTCCACCAATGCATGTGCAATTTGTGAATGCATGAGCTATAATATGTGAATGTGTGAACTTCATTTCGAGAATGTGTAAATACCTAACGCACCATGCACTGAAAAAAGTAGAAAGTAAACCTATTCTCTGCGTCGACGTTCATTCTATAAGAATACATAAGTATATTCTATCGAGCTGTCAGTTAAAACGTACGCAGTAATGCGCACTAACGCAGTCTATGGGTCGGGGCCTTAACTAACGGGCTGACTGGAAAAGGTTATTGGTTGACGACTTTGTTCACCGCCGGACTGAAGAGTTTTTTTTTGTCCGGCTTTGAAAAAATTAAATTTTAGACTCATTAGAGTGCCCCACTGCACGGAAATCTTTAGTAAAAGGCGAAATATTTATTCGACACTGAATTGAGGCTCCCTAAGTAAGTAAGTAACATGTTGTGCACCTCAAATTAGTCGTTATATGATTCTTTTAAAATCGTTTTTAGAGCAAAAGAGGGTGTGTGTTTTTTTATTAAGTATCTACATACATAGGCATAAAAAAAGATTCGCATGTAAAATACAATAATAAGTTTTTGAAAAGGCAATCCTTCCACAGATCTTAAGACACCTCTCTGTTGAAAACCTGTTACACAATAGCCAATCCAGCTTTCGATCCAAGCGGAGTTGTAAAACCGCCTTGCTGTTTGTCATCAACGAGATTCGGAAAGGCCTGGATAAGAAAGAGATCACTGTTCTAACACTGCTTGACTTTTCGAAAGCCTTTGACACAGTCAACCACTCCCTTCTTTGCAAAAACTTATCGCGTAACTTCAAATTTTCAAGCCAAACTGTTAGACTAATGCAATCGTATCTTGTCGATAGATTTTAAAGCGTGGTAGTTGGCGATCGTACGTCCACTCTTCTCCCCATGAAAACTGGCGTGCCACAAGGTTCCATTCTGGGTCCTATCCTATTTCTGTTGTACGTCAATGACTGACCCAGCATTGTTAAGCACTGTTGTGTTCATATGCACGCAGATGATGGGCAGCTACAAATTCCTTTCCCTCTAGACTCGGCGGAACTTTTCACTGCCAAGATGAATGAGGATCTACAGAATATCCTCAGCTGGGCCCAAGAAAACAGTCTTTATCTCAACCCTAGCAAATCCAAGACACTCGCTATATACCGCAACTCGCTGGATACCACAATCCTTCCAGCCATCAAGCTAGGGCAATGCAACATCGACTTTGTTGAGTCTGCGAGAAACCTTGGATTAACCTTATCGGGTATTCCGAGTCAAGCCGCTATCAAACCTGTGCTTTCAAATTACTTTCGACAAATTTTATCAAAAAGTATTATCGAAAATGTTAAAAAAAATAATAAGACGTCATGTCAATTATGAAAAATTTCGGACAGAGAAGGATGTCTTCAAAGGAGAAAAGATAAATAATCAGAAATTGAAAAATTACTTGTTTGTTTTATAGTATACCCGCGATTGACATGCTCAAAACTATTCAATTCAATTCAATTCAAGTTCATATAGCCTTAAAGTAAAGAATCTAAAAAGAAATTGAATCTTTGACATTGCATCCAGGAAGAATAATATATTGGACACGAAAACGCATGGATGAGATACCATAATTGTTTTGTTTTTCTCATGCTCGTGTGAAAGTACATATCTTTTACTCATACAAGTTGTTTAGTTGCTAATATAAATTATTAAATTAAACAATTGCCATATTCTAATTCGGTCCCATTGTTCTGGGCCCGCGAATTTATTTACACCAAGTCGTGGATGAAATTGATTTCGCTTCAGAGAAACCGAAATAATGTGAAGCATCCCCTTGACAAATGCATGACACAGTAAACTAAAGACCCACAAAACATCAGGCAAATAGTCCCCAAAAACAATGAGATTGAGAAAAACTGAAAGAAATGTTTATAGTGGGTTTGTCGATTTTACTTGATTTTTATTTTATAATTCTGCCGCGACATCAGATGCCAAAATAAAACGGGACTTCACAAAACAACAGGCAAACAAAAAAAAAAAAACAAACACCACGAAGACGAATGTTGGCCATCTATTTCCTGGGTTGACACTGAAAGCGAGCAATACAAAAGCATCACACTAACTAACATCTGCCATAGATGCAAAAATGTACAAGTAAAAGTATCTATGTTCCTACATCGATGCGATAGAATTTTGAAATAAAACGAAAAATAAAAAAATACAAATGCATCAGCACCAGCTACAGCAGCGGGAGTCGACAACAATTGTTTGGCTGACATTCCCAGTGCGAATAGTATTGCATTATTACCAAAAGAATAGAGGAACAGATAGGAAAAGTCATGGCGAAAAGAAAAAAACAAAAAATTCTATAAATATCCTTCGGATGCAGATTTCAGTTCAGACCGAGCCAATCGCATTTGGGCGGTAAACGCAGTCGATGTGGCTGGTGTGGTGGCTGTAATGCTTGTTCCCTCGGCTATCAAAGAGATCGACAGAAGGACGAATGGCATTTTGATTGTGTGAATGATAGGAAAGATTTTTAATAAAATGATTCTTGGTTGAGCTTGAGTGCACGGCAGTTTATTGAGCGTAAGGTCGACGGGGACATTTGTTGTTGCTTTAAAAGAAATACATAACATGCTAGAACCTTGTTGACATTGACCGCATGAACTAGGCTTAGCATCTCAGATTTCTAGACTTTTAATTGACTGGTGACAGTTAGATTGCATTTTCACTAAGTTGATTTGGATTTAATGAGGGGAAGTATTGTAGAAGATAGGAGCTTTGTTACCCCAGAAAGAACGCTTCTGCTATGCTTCACTTTCCATTGTATACAGATGTCGGTAGTACGCCTCCGCATCAGTATTACTGTGGCTTACTTTCAAAGGCGAAGCGTTCAAAGTAATGCAATCAAAATTAAAAAAAGAAGTTAAGGTGGTTAAGCACACTTCTCTACCGATGGACGAGGGCAGATTAAATCTGAATCTCTCCATCCGCCTCCTTGATCACTGCAGCCTATATCAAGCGGATATTATGGCGATTTCAGAAGCACTGAATTTTCTCGTATGTGTGCTGGTACTAAAGTTACTTTCAACTATTTAACTTATCTTAAATGTCGTGAAAACGGATTTATAGGCTACTATTGCTCTCTGTGGAAACAAATGCGACCAGGCACAGCATAAAGCCGATAAAAAATCCTTTAGATTAGAGTAATGAAGTTGAAAAAAAGGTCGGTCTACGAATTTCTATGATACTACTTAATTTTGAGCAAACACACTTAGATTTTTAGTGCCATTGCATTATAGTAAGCAAATAGATGATGTGTTTTAATTTATTTATTCGATATTAAAGGGTCCTCTATTCAAATATTTAAAAAAAAAAAGCATAGAAGAACTTAGCTATGCTCGGCCAGCCAGACCAACCAAAGAAAGGGTATCTTAAAATGCACCTAAGATTTACATTTTTCGCCATTTGTGCGGTAAAGTGTCGCCAACGAAAAAAGGCAGCGTTCGTGCTACATGAAAGAACAACGCATTTTTGTTGGGCGTGTTCTGTGTTTTGTCGTTGCTAAACGCAAAGATAAAATCCCGCTGGGAAATATATCCGAGTGTACGGTGCTCATGCTAAAATGCTCGCTAAATAGGTAGTTGCATAGGATATGTCTTCACAAAATTTTAGCCAGCCATTTAATGTTCGGGACATTTATTTAGCGGCGGAATTTTGACGTTTTAAATATAGAATAGAAATTTAAAACGAAATCAATTATTCGGTTTGAATTTTTCGAGGATTTTTGCGAAAAGAGGTAAATAAGTGCATGCACGAGTATGAAAATGAAAAGACAATGTCGGGGGAAGTCAAAGAAAAAATTAAAATAATCAGGAGCACAGAAAAAAAGTTTATGACAAGGGTGGATTTATCAATTACTACAACCACTTATCAATTTCTACAACCAGCTCTACAAACAAAATTTATCTGGCATTTATCTTCGGTTTCCATATGAATTTTTGGAGACCGGCGGAAATTTAGTGTAGCGCGAGCACCGTACGAGCCTTTAAGCTTTATTCAGATGATTTGCCAGATCTGACAATATTGTCAGGTCTACAAATGTGCTGACAGTGACAAACTACCTTACAACGTTAAATTGCCAGTTCAAACGGTTGCCAGATTTTGTCCCAATTTCTGACGGTTGGTCTAACAGTGCTCTGACAATTGTCAGATGGAAAATTGTCAGTTCACATGGTTGGTAGATGACTGTTTACAAAAAATCTACAAATTCATTGCCAGACGTTGTAAGACTCATACCATTTTTTTTTCTTTTTTTCTTCGAGCTAAAATACCTTTATACAATATGGAAAACTGTATGCCCCAGATAAAAACTTTGTGTGGTGAATTTTTTAGGTAACATTATGGCGCACCAAAGTGAGATGAATGCGATTTCCACCACAATTGAAAAAAAAAAAACTAATAAGATTTATGTTTGAAGACCAATAACTTGAAAATGAAAGCACGGATGATAGTAGCTGTGGGTAAATGTGATAAACATTCATTAATTGTCTATTGAACGAGCTTACGTTTAATGCACCAGAAGTTATAATTGAATAATTGTTGGTACTTCTTCTCTGAAGGAACTGTTTCAAACCATCTTTAGTTCCGTGGTTTTTGAAGATAGGCCTCTCCTCCCATAAGTTTTTATTTTCATAACATGAATCGTTCTCCATAGTAACTTTTTTCAACACCCTGACACTGAACTTGGGGCGCTCAGCCAGAAGACAACAACTGCACGATGTGCAACGAGGACGAAACAGAACACATTTTGTGTCACTGTTACTGTTTAATTAGAACTCATCATCGTCATTTAGACAAATTTTACCTGGAGCCTGAGTGCCGCAAGCTTTAATAAATAGTCATATATTGGTGACTCGGAAAAAGAAATTATTTTTTACTTTTTAGTTCATTAAAGCTTGTTTTTAAACAATGTTTTTTATCTATGTATTTTTTTTAAATTCTTTTCAGATATTTAAATGATATTTCGCTCATGCAAATAATTAAATAGTTTATTCCGCCTTAAAAAAAAAAATGATTAAGTGTCAAATGTCCATTAGCATAGTGCTGCCAAATCACAGACGATTGCACATACTTTTTAAGGTTGTAGATTGCTAAAAAAAACCCGCCTATTGTTGAGCAATATTTTAAAAATAATGAAAGGGTGGTAGCTACGTGTAAATTGTGAATATTGGGACACCCTTTACATTGCTGGCGTATCTGAAAGTATTGCGGAAAACTCAGGCTTATCCATTACAAGATGTTTCAGTGGAACCTTCCACAGATCAGCATGCACCACATTTTGTAAAAAGATCAGTAGGTGACCCATATTTTGTATACAAAATCGAGGTTAGAACTATGATATTTTACTACCAGAAAATTGTATGTATAATTTTTTTTTACACTAAGCTTAACATGGACTACTTTGTTTTTAAAATTATTTCATAAACTTTAAAATAGCTGAAATCTTTAGTTTTGCCCCAGTCAAACATCTAACCGGGTTATGTGGCAGCTTGTCCAAACCTTATTGGATGGTTTTTGATATTTCCCAAGAGATCATTTAAATACTGATCATATTTTTTAGAAAAGGGTTAGTTTGGGTCGCTATCCCCCGGATTCACTTAGACCAAAGTGCATTATATTGCCATGTGAAGCGATTCTTATCGGTGCTCTTGGGACCGTTTAGATACATTTTCTTATTTAATTGATATCCGATATCTTGTTAAATAAGAAATATTGCTGTGCAGGTCCACAGGAGGTGAAAGGAGGAGGGGGAGAAGAAATTACTCAAGTAAAATATTCAAAGGGATTTATAAATTGAGTTGAAGCTACATTTCTAAGCACTATATCCAGCTAAGCCTAAGCCTTAGTCACTTCGTCACCTGGAACTCTGTAGAGTTGATTCAAAAGAAACTTTTCTACAAACCATATTAATTAAAAAAAAATAATAAATAACTATAAAAACAATTGATGATCTGTCTTACCTTTAAGTAGGTTTATAATTTTTTCTGTTGTGTGCAAGTTTCATTATTTTTTTTTTAACTAAGCACTGTTTATCCGTTCACTCTTCTCACCCTCTTTTCATTTCACTTCCAGTTTCAGAACTTCTCATTTTCAATTCTCATTTAATTCAATATCACTGTGCTTAAAAATCTACTTTATAGGACCTGCTCTAGGTGGCTGAGAGCCGAGATGTATCGTATTAAACAAATTGCGTTTTTCATTTAAATATTTATTTTTCTCCTAGTTCATAGGACAATTAATAATTAATCATGAAATATATACGCGTTTACTTTAAAAAAAAAATTGCATAATTTGTTCATTTTATCCACCCCGACTGTCCTTTGCATACAAAGTGCTCTCATCAACACGCCCGCATACTTTAACCACGAACACACACACGACTTCAATTGGTTCACTTAGGCGTATACTTGTGCATTTTTTCGTTCAATGAAAACTATAAAAAGCACACACACTCTCCACATAGACATTCTCATATAAATCCATCTGTTGGATTGCTGCTAACATTCCCAGAAAAAAGTCGAGCACGTTGCCTCTTGCCTTAGGTCCAAGGTAAAAAGTAACAGAACAACAGAGTACATACTACATTGCGTATGCGCTTTATTCCCCAATAAAAAACATATCTTCACTCGTTATACACAAACCATAGATACTCTGCTACTCGTTGTACACCACACAGCCAGGGTATCCCCAGCTTCGAGATAATCCCGCCACCAAACGACACGACAGTATCTAACAGAACGAATTGTACGTTTAAAGCTCTGTTGCTTCGTGTTTTGGTTTTAGTCAGTCAGAAGCGTACGGATCCTCAGGTAGTTCGCGGCCAATATACCATTTTAGTCGTCCTCCTGTTTCATTTTCAATTTTCAAATTGTTGCCGACCGAAAAACCGTTGAACGCTTTGAAACCGTTTTCTATGTGACTCGTTTTTACAAAAAAAAAACTATTCAAACACATCCTGCATTTTAATGTCAATAAACAAAAAATAGAAATCAAAGATAAACCCCTAAAAGGATTCAATTAAATATATTGAAAGTGACCCTTGTGTAATCGCAGTGCCAAAGGACGAAATTGAATTTTTCAGTTTTTCCTCGAAATAAAATATTCTCAAAAGAATCTCTCATAAATTTTTCAATACCAAGTGATTTAATCAAGAAAAGAAAAACACCAAGTTCAGTTCAGAATGGCTTACACCTGGGAAAATCGTGTCGACTTTATTGTCCGATACATGTACGGTAAGTGAGTTGAGATACTTTTTCATACGATTCACACGCTTCCATGAAGATGATTGATAGGTTTAAGTTTATTTTTTTTAAGTGTATCTACTGTTTTTATTTTTTTTTCAAGAATTAAATCTTATTGGCTTCGCAACAGAATACATACCACGAAGGATAAACGCAGTTTTTTAAAAGAAATTCAAGAGTAGGTGGTGGCTGAGTGACAGTGATGGCCTTAGGCTTTTAGAGTTGAATGAGTTTATGAATTTGTAATTTTTTTTGCTTGCATATCACATACGCAGAGCCAGAGACACAAGGAAAACTTTATGATTTGCAATAATTTGCAATCAAAATGAGGTGCTTGTTTGCGACAGATAAAGAACAAAGTTTACCGACTTGGAAATGTACATATATTCGGATTACTCCGGCTACGTTGAGGATATGCATGAGGATAAGAGGCTACACAAGGGATTATAAGGATTCCTTTAATTTGCGAATAAATTTTTCTGTTTTAATCCAATGAAGAGATTAAAATTCGGAAAATTTGCGACTGAAGTTGATAATAAAATGAAAATCGGTAGTTAAGACACTTAATTTGGAATGTTATCTACAAACATACATATACATATGTATATTTATGTGTGTATATTATCCTGCTTGTTTCGGATATTAAAATTTGCAATGCAAAGGAGATTGCCGGAAAAAATAAATTTAAGAAGATCAGGACACTGTGTCACGATGGAACTTTGCCTAAATTACTGTTTTGCAATTTAGTTTATTTTTTTTTTGTGTTTAAGATTTTTTTTGTTCAATTGGGTTCTATACGAATATTATGTGTATTGTCTACCAAGTTGCCTTAGCCTAAGTGGCAATTGCGAATGAATGACAAGCAATTGACAAAACAACAATTCTTTTGCACTTCTGCGAGGGACACTGTTCAATTTTCTTTAAAATGCTTATTTTTATCTCAGAGAAGATCCATTGTCTAAAACTGGTAATCTCGAGGAATTTATCATCCCCTACATTCCTACTGGGGGTATAAATCTTGGCACTGGATATCTTGAAAACTCTTTTTCGACTGACTGCTTTTGTAGTTGGGTTAGGCGAAGGTCAGGGTTGCCATTGGTTGCCTTAAGTATCCATTTCTTTTATTTTAAAATATTTGAGGACATTTTTACCCTTATTGTATATATGTAAGCCAATATGTATAAGTATTAAATATTCAATTGATTTTCTCATCACAGAATTATCCAAACAAAAGGATTCCTTATATTTAACTCAGTTTGTATGGGTGTTTCTGTATGTATCGCAATCCGATAATTGAACTGATTAGTGACTTTAAAATTAGGATAGACGAATATGAATCTGAATAGAAGCATCAAATACGATCTGAAGTATGTACGAATTCGCTTTAAGGAGCTCACACACCGGAGCGGTAAGCGGTAGCGGTAGCGGTACCGGTAGAGACGCTGTAGCGGTATACCGCCTGTCCATGCACACAAAAGCGATATTCACAGAATTTAAACTTTTCCTTTTTGAGTACTTAGATCAGCCACTGTCTTTTTTTAACACCTCTGCTATATTTTTCCATATTTAAACGTTTCCCTTATATTTTTAAACTTTGAAGGAGTCAAATTAAATAAAATGGATTTATTTTCAACTTACTTACTTAGTTGGCGCTACAGCTCGGGGTGAACCTGGGCCTGCTTCTCGCAACCATTTGTGTGTGCGTGTTATATTTTTGCACGAATGGAAGAACTGTAGGTCCAGTTTTTTTCCGACTCCGAACGGCGAGTTGAGAAGCTCAATCGTGACAAATGATACTCTTTGATGCTTGTCAGACATTCGAAAGAGGTGGTACCGTGAAAAAAACTCTTTCGGTGCTAGACCCGTTCTGGAATTGAACCCGGGCAGCATTGCGTAGTAGTCCAACGCACTAACTACCACGGCCATGACGACCATTTATTTTCGACATCTCAATTAATTTTTCACAATACATTTTGACAGGCGGTACGCGGTCAACGCAGTTTGCTGCGGTACAAAATTGTACCGCCGGCCGCAATACCGCGGTACCGCTACCGCTACCGGGTACCGCTCTGGTGTGTGAGCTCCTTTACTTTTGAGTGTAAGTTTTTACGAATATTGTATATTTGATTAAAGTTTCAAATTTCAGAAAATTGTGTAAAATTGTGTGACAAAGTATTTTTATTTAATTGTTTTTTGTTGCGACTTTCTTTCTTCCTTCAGTGGCAATAAGTTAGCCTTACTTGGGTTTCCAGTTTGTTTTTTTTTATGCACGGTTACTATCGAGCGATCTTTACGGAAGTCGTTTGGGTAAATGAAACATCGATAAGCATACGCAGTCAATTGTTTAACATCTTTCAAAAACTCCACTATTTGTAAATGATGTGAAAATGAATTGGAAAAAAATATATTTGACTGTTTTTTTCTTGATAATATTTATTTGTATTTGTATTTTATTTCATTATTCTCTTAACACAGTAAGATACATTATCTTTTAAATTAGTGTAAGACTTATAAAATTTAATGAGTGGTTACTTTATGTAATTCAAGTGTTACCGATAAAAAAGTTAACATCTAAAAGTAGTTGATTAGGAACTCAAAGCAAAATAAAGAAAAAAAATGGAGGTAAATAAAATAAAAAGACAATATCAAAATGAAAAAAGAAAAGATATAAAGAACAGTATTAAAATCATCATCTTAGTGCTTCTAAGTGCCGTCTCAGCCTCCTCCTAAAGTCAGTAACGCAATTTATCAATCTAATCGAACGGGGAAGGGAGTCCCAGAGCCGAATAACATATATTAAAAATTGTCGCTCGGATACTAAATAATGAAACCTTACTGGGATCAGTTCTGATGTTCTTAGAGAGTGCGAAAATGGAATTATATTGAATATATATGAAGGTTGACGTGTTTGCATTACATTATGCAGTAGAGTTATAGTCCTGAGGTTAAACAAGTTATCAAGACTAAGACCATGTATTGATTTGGAAAAGTATGAAACATGATCATATCTTCTGAGTCCGTATACATACCGCGCGATGGAGTTATATCCAACATTAAGTTTCCGCTTGTGTTCGTAGTCGCAGTTCCCGAATATCTCACAGCCAAACAGTATTATTGGAACTAGTAGAGTTTTGGCAAGTATCATTCTAGTTTTTAAAGGAGTTATTAGTTGAGATGGCCATAACATTCTAAGACTTCCATATAGTTTACCTAGTGTGATTCTTATGTGATTTTGCCATGTAAGAGTTTTGTTAAATGTAATAATATAATAGTTTCGCCGAGTCAACGAACTCAATAGGTGTGCTATTTAACACTATTTTGGGAAATGTCGGTGAAGAAGTATCAATAGGTTTTCTATAAATTATTAGACATTTTGATTTAGAAGGATTTATGAATAGCCCATTGTTTTGTGACCATCGAAATATTGATTTTAAATCTTCATTCACTTCATTCACACTTGATCCTTGGGGAACACCTTTGCTCACCGGAAGGAAGGAAGAAACAGTGTTATTAGAAATAACTGCCTGGAATCGGTCATTTAAATAAGAAGAAATAAGATGCGCCGAGGATGATGAGAACATGAAATTATTAATTAACTTTTGGCAAAGAATGTCGTGGTTGACAGTATCAAACGCCTTAGAAAAATCTAAGAGCGTTAGAATGGTAACCATATCTTCATCTGTGGCCTTTCTTATGTCTTCCACAACTTTCAATAAGGCAGTTGTACAACTGTGCTTTGGACGAAAACCGGACTGTCTTGGCTCTAGCAAATTGTTGTTTTTAAGAAACTTGCGTATTTGAAAGGAACATGTGAATTCAAGAAAAACGCTCTGTGTGTCGTGTAAACTCCAGTGTTTTCGAGAAATCGATAGATCTGAGCGATGTCAGCCCGGGTAGGATGTGTCTTCCCAGGTATTTTTGCCTTAATGAACATAGAGCAGGACAATCGAAGAGGAAGTGTTTGATACTTTCGTCTTCTTCTTCGCAACCCGGGCAGGTGCTGTGCTGCACTAGACCCAGTCGGTTAGCATCTTTATTTATGTTGATGTGTCCCGTATATAAGCCAATCAAAATTTTTATTTGTACTCTGCCCAAATTCAATACTTTCCTAGCCCACCGTGGATTTGGCAATTCCATCATTTCTTTGGCAGCCCCGCAAGTTTGTATCTGAGTCCACATTTGTGCGTGGCATTTTATAAAGGACAGGCTATAGGCAGTTTTCACTCTTTGTACCGCCGTAACAATAGTATTTAAAGTGAGGTTTTCTACGTCTTCCGCCCCTGCTCTTGCAAGTTCGTCTGCCCTTTCGTTCCCCGGTATATTGTTGTGGCCAAGTACCCAGAGCAGATTCACTGAATTAGTTAGTGGGTTCGCAAGTGCTTAAAGTGTAGCCTGACTGTCCGAGCAGATGTGTACACAAGTGTCTCTGGTATCGTTGTTGACGAGTTCGTCTACGCCTCTGAGCATTGCAAAGACTTCCGCCTGGAATACAGTCTAAGTGAATGGGTTCTAAGTGAATGGATATATTTATCGGAGGATCTGGATAGTGTACACCAGCTCCCGATTCTCCGTTAATGTGTGATCCATCCATGTATAATACAATGCCTTCTTCTTCGGCAAGCATTGTGCCATTTTTTACGGCTAGGGAATTCAACTAAATAGTTGGTCTTGAAGATGTATTCTTTCTCTATGAGATCACTTAGATTGCTGACAAGTCCAGAGGAGAGGATTTTGAAACATCTTTCCAGACAGATCTGTGTCCTGTGTGGCACTCGCTTTTAAAGTGACCTAGGGTCCGCAATCTGATTGCAGAAAGCCCCGCTGTCCTTTTGACCTCCAGTTCTCCCTAGACAGGCCATTCGCTGGGGGTTAATTAATAGTGTTTTGCGTAGTGTTTAGTACGTTGGAGTTCTGGGTTCAATCCCAGCAAATACCTAAACGTTTTTTCACGGTGCCACCTTTTTCGAATGTCTGATAAGCATTCAAAGAGTATTATTTGTCATGAGGAGCTTCTCAACCCACCGTTCGGAGTCGGCAAAAAACTGTAAGTAAGTGGTTGCCAGAAGTAGGCCTTGGTTTACCCTGAGCTGTTGGGTCGTCTAGAGATATAAAGTCATATGCTAAGATCTATATGTCACATAACAAGACCTGTCAGACATAGAAACAGAGCCTTGCATCCATAATTTTATTAATTTTCTTTCAATCATAATAACCGAAGATAATTGGGAATGTTTTCAAAATGGTGTGACGCTTTGTAAAATATTCGACGCGTGGGTATCTACTTAAATGTCAAATGTCGGCAGTCATGAAAAACACCATAAACAAAATGGCTGCCGCGAAACACATCATTAACATTCAGTACTGCAATTGATACCGTAAAACCAGCAGATGTACATACTTGAATGTTAACGCTTCGAAATAAAATTCAATAAAAAATGTATTTTCGAAGGTGTGTGTAGACAAGCAAACACCACGGGTTGTTAATTATTTAATTTACTTATTTTTTTTATCTGTATAAAGTATCGAAACACCTGGAGCTCAATTTACAATTATTTGGGTTTTCTATTGTTTCTTTTGTAAAATAAAGATGAAAATTAAATAACCTATAAATAGGTCGTGCGGAATTCTTTCCTTTAGGATGGGTGAGCAAAAGTTTATTGGGCTTTCATTACTAGGAAATATATGTACTTAAGTTCCAAGTTATACAGCCTAAGTTGAATGAAATTTCCTTCAATGAAGACTAATTGAGGAGCCCAAACCCAGCTGGTAACCAAATTTATACGCAAGATTAAATCAATAAATCTGCAATCATTCTCTACCCGCCGCGCCGCCCGCGTGGTAAATTGAATTTTTATTGTTTTATTGGTTTAAGACTATAGTATTTATTTTCATTGTTGTGCATAAATTTTGTTTAGAAAAATTAGTGAACTATTTATAACATAGATTTATTTAAAGAGCAATAATGTCCAAACAAAATGTTTCCTGCATTACGTCTGTTATTTATTGATTTTAGTTTTAAGAAGACTAGTATACATACGGGTATATGAACAAATACATAAATGTATGTATTTACATAAACATCAGAGGACAGAGACTATAAAGCTGCGAAGGCGCGACAATCCAGCTAATAGGATTTAATTAGGGGTTTTGGGACATAAGGGCGGTATAAGCAGAAGTTGAATAAGATATCAGTGGTAAACGGTATTTAAATGGTCACACAAGCATTCATTGTAACGGGTCTTTAAACTCATGAGCCCGGTTTTTCGGACTGATTATTAAACGCCTTTTAAGACTTATTTTAAAAAGCCTTTGAACCACGTGGCTTATTGCTTATCCTTGGTTACACTGGTGGCGAACTAACAAATATTAATATTGAATATACATAATTCTACGTTTTCTTGCCTAAATGGCACCTGTAACATATATCGATGGCGCCAGCTGTCGGACTCGCAACTCAAAATCTATGAATTGGAGGCATGATCCATTCTTTAAGTGGGTAGCACTATCATCCAAGACTACCGCCTCTGGGAAAAGTCTCCACCCGTCTTCAAACTTTCTAGCGGTTGCAGATTTTAGGGTTATCCGTGTGTCGTGGATGCTACCTCCAAACTTTGGACTGACTACAAAAAATTATAGGTTAGGCCCGCGTAATGCGGATTTGCATTGCATGTTTTTACAAAGACATGTTCATAGCGTCCTCTGACCACACTTCATCTCTGATGATGGTGAGTCAATGTTTATTATAAGTCCATCAACACACTCATATACAAATGGAAACCCCTCTTTCCTGAAGAATTGTTGTGCAATACTATCTATTCTATCTGGCCATCTGACTAAACCTTGAAACAAGTGGCATACAATGAGGTTTACAATATCATATACAGTGCGGCAGGTTGTGGACTCGGCGATTCCTTGTGATAATCCAATGGCATGATATTGCGAGCCATTTCCAAGCCAATGAAGAGCGGTAAGGGCCAACGAATGGCGTTAAGTTCTTGCTTCTATTATTTTGACACCTCAAATAAGGACCAATTTTGGTCAATAAGTACTCTGTTTGCTCTCTTGATAGTCGAAATATGTATTTAAAAATCAAATCACTAAGATCTCCGTAGTTAATTCTTGTTCTGTATTTTCTTGCTGTTCGCCTTTCTACTTCATAACTTGATTCATCACACGAGAAAATTTAACATTTCCGAGCCAACAAATTTAGTTATCGATCCCATCGTACTTGATTCTACTGTCATAATTCTTTTTGATAACGAACTTTTTTCTCAATTATTTGTGTCAAACATTTTTTATACCATGGATAGGTTTTTTTTTTTGTAAGTTAAAGTGAAACCTTTTTACAGCTCAGCTGAAAAATTATAAAAAAACGACTTATGCTGTTTTCCCTTGTTTTCACAGATTTTACAAAGCTGTTTTTTTCATATTACACTCTTTTTAAAAATTTCACGAACTTGCTTTTTTCTGTATAATGTTAGCTAAAGAGTGGCTTAAGTAATCTACAACAAATATCTAAACTCTGCAATTCTAGGTCACAGAGTTTGCGAAATAGAACTTTAGTGGAACAGAAATATGAAATTTACTCTGCAAATCCACAACTCTGCACTCTACATTTTACTCTGCCTCTGCAATTGAATACTTGTTTCGTGGAACATAAAATGATTCGCAGAGTTCAGAGTGAAGAGTGCAGAGTTGCAGAGTGTTTTTGTGGAATAGGTCCCTGGACTGTTTTATTTTTGTTGTGTGATCTATATACAGTGAAATCTCTCATTAGCGGACAACCTGTTTAGCGGACAACTCGCATTCCACCTTTTGGGGAACCAATTTCTAATTTCCCATGCGAAATGCATTCTTATAAACGGACAACTCTCTTAAGCGGGCAAAAAACTCCGGTCCCGTGGCTGTCCACTTAGAAAGATTTCAGTTTAGATCATTACTGATAATCAGGGCTCGGATTTTCATGCTCTAAAAAACACAAAATATGCGCCTAAAATATGTACTAAAATTACTAAATATGCCATAAAAAATCCAAAATATGCTGCAAAATATTCAAAAAGTAAATAAAAAAATATTGAAATAAAAAAAATTCAGTCTTTTATTCATAGAAAATTTTCACCGCAAAAAGTAAATAAAATTAACATAAAACATTCAATTCCGGCAGATTAAACAAGAAATAAATGTTATTAATAATTTGAACATTAGTTTCGTAAATAGGTGTTGTTAGCATGAATCATGAAATTTTTTCTGAAGTTTTCAAAATTGAAGCTTGTTTACATGGAAAATTACCTCTCCACGTCAACAGACGTTAGTGGAGCATTTATTAATGAAACAATCTCATTTATTCAATATTGAATATCCAATCACTGTTCTTCATTCCCATTTAAGGATAACATGGTGAAGATATTTTTCATTTTCATATATCCTTCGTTTTTTTAAGAACATTTTCTATATATATTAGATTGGCCCCTTGGAGACTCTACTACTAGGGTTACCAGATTGAAAATGACGAAAAGGGGGACATCGCACATTGAAAAATATAACAACAGCGTTTTGTTAACCAGTCGAAACACTTTTTCCAGCACTGAGTATTTGCACGTTTTTTTATTCGCTTTTTCAGACATTTTAGGTACTATTAAACGCAAACGAGAATAATTTGTAAATAATTTGTAAACAAAAACTGACAAACGACTGATAGCAGCATAGATCATAAACTATCAGATGAAGGAAAACTTTTGCGCGAAAGGATTTTGAACTTCAAATGGATGTGTTTACAGAATATTTTTTTAAAAATATTTAATGAATGTTTTTCTCTTTTTGAATTTTACCTAATAAGGGGGACAGAGGTTTGTATAGGGGGGACAAACAGCATTTTGTTATGAAAAAGGGAGAGGTATAGTAACCCTATCTACTGAATTAATTTTTGAAACTGCTTCGTCCATTAAATTCATTTGTTTTTAAGCGAGTTCGACCCCTCTTATTTTACTATAGTCTCACTGAGAAACCCATAGTTTGAACTTATGATTTAAAATACAGGGCAGCTGGAATTGTTTGTGGGCACCGTAGCGCAAGTGGTTAGTGCGTCGGACTACTGTGTAAGCGGTCCGGGGTTTGAATCCCGCCGCAAACACCTAAAAGTTTTTTTTCACAGTGCCCACCTCTTTCGAATGTCTGACAAGCATCAAAGAGTATCATTTGTCACGATTGAGCTTCTCAACTCGCCGTTCGGAGTCGGCAAAAAACTGTAGGTCCCTTCCATTCGTGCAAAAATATAACACATACACACAAATGGTTGCGAGAAGCAGGCGCAGGTTCACCTCGAGCTGTAGCGCCAACTAAGTAAGCAAGCTGGAATTGTTTGTAGTGCTGCCAATTTATCAATAGCATTTTTTTCCAGATGAAATATAGAATTTTTAAAGTTCGTTTGCATTTCGGTGAAATAAAGTTTTTAAGTGCTTAAAGTGTATTTTTTTGAAATATGCACGAAAAATATGCATTTATTGTTAAAATATGCTCAATAAGCCAAAATATGCATTTATACCAAAATATGCAAAAATATAGTGCCTGAATGCCATTTTAAAACAAATTTCTTATTTCGAAAAACTAAAAAACATGCATTTGCATAGAAATCCGGGCCCTGGTGATAATAAAACACGGCTAATATATAATAATATATAATAATATATTCTTGGTTATCAAAGCCGTATTTCCTCCATCGGAGGACAGATTTTTCTCCATACTACAAAAGCTGCTAATTCTCGGTATAATCTCTAGAATTCAAAAAAGCAATACAAATGATGGCCAAATGTCAATGCCCCATGCTAAGCTATCTTCTACCCCTATAAATAAAACAGACTTTATTCAATATTCCAAGTCGCAATTAGAACCTCTTTCACTATAATACCATTGCTATAATTAATTGCAATGTAATCGATCTTAAATCCCCCCCCACTCAGACAAATGCCCATCCTATTAAGATGGCAATCGATTTCTTTAAGCTACCCACCGGAACTTTTTCTAGACTAATTAATCTCATTTTGTTGTTTTCTTAGAATTCACCGTTCTTAATGGCTGCCGATTTGAAGAGAGACACATAAAAACGCGCCCAACAATTTATCAAGGGTTCTACTGCAATCCCATTGACAAATCAAATTAACGACACAAATTTCCAAGACACCAATCAGTCCCGGCCGGGTAGGTGTACACAGGTAGTGCTCCCATCAAGTTCACTGAATGGCAACATTGTTAACGGAAGACACAAACAAGGCGATTATATCGCAAATTAACCGACCTAACAATGTTTACACTCTCATGTGCCTCATTCGCCCACACATCCAATACCGCGCCATCCGGGCCAACACTATTTTCGTGAAAATAAACAAAGGAAACGCAAAGATTTCCATTTTTAATTGGAGAACATTACCTCGCCATTGATACTGCAAAGAACTTATAATTGACTGTGCACGGGGGGCTATAAAGTGTTGTCGGGGTGATTAAGTGGTTTATAATATTCCTTTCGATACATTTTACCTTATGGGAAATTTCGATTTCAACGTGTTTTTTGTTTACTCGATTTTTTTTCTACAAAAGAATTCCGTTGAAGGACAGAGAGAGAGAGCTTTCGGGGGAAATTGTTTAGGGTCACGAGTGATTTATTTGACGGTTTCAATCATCATTTGTCAGATACGGTTTGAAGTTGAGAAAAATTCGGGCGATTTAAGGGAATAGGATTTTTGATTGGAATTTGTTTGGATAGATACGAGTATTCTACCTTTAGGTATGTGGCTCATGTCAAAATAGGAGACCTACTGGTGCGACTGGATTCTCTTTGGGATCACATTGGGTAACGAACCATATTAATTTTTGGGAGAACTCGTGAATGGAATTAGTGTCTGATAAATGTGACGATGTGTTTTCCTCTTCACTGGGGAGGTTGTGCCCGTTGACTTAAAGTTAAATGTGTAGAACCAGTCATATATCGAAAACCACGTAGATACTGTGTTTGTTGACAAAACTAATGCTGTTACCGCCATATGTGTATCCTGCATATAATCGTCTGTGAATTCTTATTCCTTATACAGAAACATTACGGGTTTGTATCGTCAACTCTCACGTAGCTAAATAGAACACACCCCTATCCGTCGGGATTGATGTCGATTTCGCTGCGTCGAAATAACTGACTCATTGCTTTAAATTCAAAAAATAGCAATTTCTTCACGTTTTTGATTCTGTGATTATCGTTTCAATATAAACGTGCACGAATGTCGAAGTCGAACTAATGAAAAACTCGTGATGAGGAAAAAGCAGCAGAAAATTTAGCAGTTATTCTGTCACTAACCCAGTGCGGGAAAAATCCCTTTTTGTGGGAATTTGGACCTCAAAAGGGATCAAGGTATAACCCTATGACTTTGTGTGAATTATTTTATTTTGTGGGAATTTGTTTTATTTATAAAATTTTAATCAAGAAAAGGTATAAGCAAGAAAATTCCAATTGAATAATAGTTTTTATTTGCCGAATCCAACTCGTTAAGTTAAAAATGAAGAAACTCGCTTTAAAGTAACGCTCATTTCGTTTGAGGCCTAACTTTGTCTTCATTCTTTTTGTTTTCCCACACACAGTGTCACTAGATAACAGTGAAATAGTATTTGGAATATTTTCAACCAATTTTTACTTGTCTGACATGCTGAATGCAAATTCATTTCTAAAGTGTTCACCCCTATTCTGGAATCCGGATCTGAGATTCAGTTCTTACTTACTTAGTTGGCGCTACAGCTCGAGGTGAACCTTGGCCTGCTTCTCGCAACCAGTTGTGTGTGCGTGCTATATTTCTGCACGAATGGAAGGGACCTACAGATTTTTGCCGACTCCGAACGGCGAGTTGAGAAGCTCAATCGTGACAAATGATACTCTTTGATGCTTGTCAGACATTCGAAAGAGGTGGGCACTGTGAAAAAAAACTGTTAGGTGTTTGCGGCGGGATTCGAACCCAAGACCGCTGGCTCAGTAGTCCGACGCACTAACCACTTGCGCTACGGTGCCCGGATTCAGTTCACTAGTACTTATTGTATTTGTTATTTGCAAATAATACATAAACGAAAATGAATACATACTGTGGCTCTATTTTTTTGACGAGATGCGGAAATTTCTGCAAGCAGAAGAGCTCGTGCGAAATTAAGAACAAGCACTAAGGATGAACTGAATTTGCAGCCAAACGCAAATGAAGCGGTACACATACGAGATTAAGCCATGTGAACTTTTGTAGTCCAACGTTTTTGTTTTTTTATTTTATAAAAAAAGCTACACATAGATAAATAAAAGTAACACACTTCTTTTGTTTCAAAACATAAAGTATAATCGACTTAATTTTGCAATAAAAAAAATAATTCAAAATTAACAGCCTTGTTCAGCACAGTTAATCATTTATGCACACTGCAACCAGATCCGCAATGAAATAGTTGCGGATGTCAAGTCAAATGTGTGGGGACATTCGATTCGCTCGTTTTGAATAGGTAATCAAGTGAATCTTATTGATATTACCGACAAGTAAACGATTCCCTTCGAATGGATTCAATGATAGAAAATTTCGAATTTCGGTGAAATATTCCTGCCGACGGATTCCAGAATAGGGGTGGTTTTTTTTAGTTTTGGTTTTTGCGATCCGTTAAATCTTTCATTTTGATCGTTGGCATTATCGTTATGTTGATGCTACTCGAATACCAAATGCGTCCCTACTTCATACATAATTTTTTGTCATTCGCCAGTAAACTGACAATATTCAAATTTTCCCGAAAATGTGTCGATAACCCACACTGTTATACTTATTTATTTGTGGTGATGTGATTTATAGTGGAAAAAGTGTTCGATAACGCCATTATTACAAAATGCGCATTGTTCCTACTTCGGCACTAAAATTGGTCACCAATATTATAATTATCGCTGACGTAAAGCCGAAACCATAATTTAAATATTTAACATGAAGTAAGGCTTACGCATATGTACATTGTACATATGTCATCTCTCATTTTAGTTAAAGAAATTCGTAAAAATGTTTTCGGTATGTACAATTGTACATAATATGAATTTTACGACTTTTTTTTTAACTGAAATAACAGATGATGCCTAAAACCCGTTAAATATTTAAAGTGACTTAGTTTCGTCGCTAGGTGATAACGATATGGTAGGCCTAAAGTTGACTATATAAAACCTGGTAGAGTGCGATCTCCAAAAATTCAAATGCTGGAAACCGAAGATATGTAAATGCCAGATGAATGCTTTTTTTGCGATGAAGATAAACTCAGATAAACTCCCCAGAAGAATGTCATCTTTACGTTTAGCAATGGTGAATTTTGTATGGAAAATTTAATTTACTAGGCTTAATTACTATCAAAACTTTTCGTTACGTGCTATGATAAATTTAAACTGCACCTTATCTAACTTAAATCCTCCTGTTCGACTACTTACCTTGACGCTAGTGGGAAGGCTCAGCAGGTCCTGTTGGCCCCAGAGGGCAATTGCAGCAGGGTTACCCAAGCTGTACCTTACCTAACCTACTTATGCACAAATTAAAAATTTTTTTTTTTGGGTATTGCACTAACTGAGTGGTTCCAACCAGAGATGTGATCCGATACGAAATTGTGCTATTTGGTCTGATTCAAAACAGTTTCGGCTCACGAAACCATGGTCCGACACTGGTACGAAACCGGTTCGATTTGACACTAAACCGTGGTACGATATTAGCTGGTACGAAACTGCTCGGTACGGAACTAATGCCATGAGTAGTTTAGTTTCAGTTTATGATATGATTGAATCACGAAACTTATATGCATTCATGCTAGTAAGAGTAACAGTTTTCTTTATCAACTGTGTATAATGGATTCCCCCTATGTTCCTGCACTGTACCGCTTCCTCTGCTCTTGTATAATTGTGGTCATTTCATTGTGTTATGTCAACAGAAGCGGGCAGCAGGATGTTATTTTGAATAATAAATATTTAACATGTAATAAATTGAGAAAGATTTTTGTTTCTCTTATGCCCAGTTTCACAGTGATAGTTTAAATTCTAGTTTTGGTTTAAACTTCCATTTAAACATTTTTCAGTTTCACAGTGCTGTTTTAAACTCAAAGTAAAGTTTAACTCATCGTTTGAGTTAATGGGTTTTGTCGGCTAAAAACGGCTTTATTTGTAACAATTTTGTTTTTATATAAAAAATTAAATATTTCATTCAAACTTTTTATTGCCTTCAATATAACATGCACATTTGATAAAGAGTTTCTGAAATTTGTGGAGAAAAATATTTAAAACTCTGCCATTGCGACGTCATTTTCGGTGACCACTCGGAAAAAAGGTGCTTGCGCGTTGACAGCAGAACTCATGACAGGATCAACTGAAGTAAAAAGAAAAAATACGTGTTTTAGTTAATACCTTAAACTAGAACTTAGACGAAGGTAAAAAAATTAAAATTGGATTTTTGGCAGACATTTTTTACAAAAAATTTAAAAATTTCGGTAAAATTTGCTATACATTTTATTTTAAAAATAGTTCCATAAAAAAAATCCTTCGTCCAAGTCCTTGTCAATAATATCTCAAAGACGATTTCGTCGAGATCGGCTTAGTAGTTTTCGAGAAATCTTGACAACCGACTTTGAAAATACAGTTTCAAGAAAAACGCGTTTTAAGTTTTGAGTGACAATAAAACAGCCCAACTGGCGTTGAGCGCGCAATTTTCCAAGGCTCTATCTCCGATACTATTACTCCGATCGACTTTAAAATTTAGAATAATATTCTAGAGATATGTTGTTTAATAAGACAATATCTCGATTTTTTGAAGCCATGACCCCTTTCTGCCGTTTAAATTTTCCGGAAAATGTGTATTTTGACAGCTGCCAGAATAAAAAAGAATAATTTCTATTACTTTTTGGGACTAGTTCAATATACATTTTTTCTGACTTTACACTTCTATGCCATTGGTTATTACTGCGGCGGACGTTTGTGGTGTTTCAAAATCTTGTAGCATTGTCTCCCATCACTTTCCCCTTTTGTAAAGAGAGATGCATCAAAATTTGACATTTAAAATCCATTGTTCTGCCCACTTTTGTTCCAACATAGTTCCCAAAACTGTGTTAAATTATGTAACTGGAAGATTAGTTTAGACTGTGAAACCGAACGAGTTAAGCTAAAAGTTTGAACTCTCGTTGAGGTTTAGTTGATCTTCAGTTTAAACTCTCACTGTGAAACTAGACATTAACCGAATAGCTCTCATAACCGGACAAAAATTAGGGCATAATGAGTGTCCGCCTATTGGAGTTTTTAATGTAAGTAATTCGGTAGATAATTCTAGGTCTAGGAGCTTGGACTTCACGGAACCTGTGTAAGCTGATGGCTGTAAAGATATGTACATAGTTCAAAAATTACAAAACTTTCAAAACTGCTGTTGCATTTTGAATTTACTGATAATTCCTATAATCGAATAAAAGTATGTCCCAACTTTTTTAATTTACTAAACATAACAAATTAAAGTTGTATTAAAAAAAAAAATCTGAAAAAAATGGAAAAGATCCTATTTTTCTTAAGTAGGTAGCACATTGATAAGTTCACACCCTGTCTACATGAAACATAATAACATAATCATGTTGGAAAAAATATACATACATATATGTACTCGTAAAAATTCTCACAATCACAATGTCTATGGGGAGGCATATATCCAGACACATAATTTATTTTTTGACATTCGTTTCTCCTTTACTAACTTTACCTTCTTGAACTTTGACATAATTTCGACATTTCAAGGTTGCATGTGTACGTTTCCATTTACCATAATATTCGGTGACTCTTAATCTTTGATGGTGGGTTACTAAATTTCGAAAGCAGACGTAATTTTGAATTCAAAATTATGATAATGGAAAAGATGATGAACGAGTTCGAGTACGTTCAAGAATTCAATTGACTATGCAGTTTATGCATGTAATTATCCTGTCGCTGACAGATTTAAAATTAGAAGCGATATGATCCATAAACCGATTGGCTTTGTATCCGAGGTAAGTTTACAGAGAAGTCAATGGAATAGATTTTTAGTTATTTATGTTTTACACTTAATTGTTCTAATAAGCAATTAGTATTACTTTAGCTAAACTACAGGTGTTTACAGTGATATTTGAACGAATGTTTAGCTAAACTTTCGTTAAATAGTTTTTTGATAGTTGCTTATACTGCCGTACGTCAAAATGAACTTATTTGAAGTTTCGTTGCTGTCAGTTAATCAGTTTCAATTTTTAATACAGCTTTATTAATTAACTAAGTAGTAGAAGTACTAAAAAGTATGTAGTAGCATAATACTGGTATAACTACAAACTGGATCTTCCCGGATTTCCGATTTTCCTTGAAATTTTCCGGGATTTTCTTCCACAATGTCTTTCCTTGTGCCAATACAAATCCATCAAATCCAAAATCGTGAAAATCTATCGAACCGTTCTCGAGTTATGAGTGCACACACGGACGGCAGTGTCTTTTACTTTTATACGAGTACTAGCTGACCCGTACTCGCCTTGCTTTGCCCGCCTCCCATGTTTTTTTTGATTTTCAAAACTTGGCCTACATATTTCCTCGTATTTAAATGCTTTTTGCGGTAAGTCCAAATGATTTTTCGAAGCTGAAGTGTTAAAAAAATATGTTTTTAACTTTCTAACATACCAGGAAATCGGAAACTGACTGGTACCTACTTTGTATCACAAATTATTCATTTAAAGGTTATTTTTCTTTCTGTTTTTTTTTTTTGTTAACTTCCACTATGATCTATGAATAAATGCGTTTTCAACAAAAAGGGATAATCGTTCTAGCTCGAATTTTATCAAAAATCCCTCTAACTTGCACCAATTTTAATCGCCCGTGAAAATTCGACATAAAGGGATTCGACTGTACATAATACTATTGTCTCCACCGAGTGCAGATTCGAGATCATGATGAATGCGTTTGCTTTTGGAAAAAAATAAAAAAAATGGAATTGCAATGAAGTGGAAAACCTCCCCCAACGTAGAAGGAACCTTCCCCTGGGTGCGCACAGCAACAATGTTGTATTTGCACATGCCCCAAGTTTTATCGCAAACGGATGAGCAATGCGCGAACGCATAAAAGTCGAACACACAAACATTACTTTTAATATACGTACGACATACCTATATAGGTACATATTTATTGACGTCACCCACAGCTACACGGCTGTTGTCTGCGGTCTCCACTGATGGAAAATTATTGGCGAACATTTCATGAACTATTTTGAGCATAGCTCAGCTCCAGTATAACGACGAAGGATGATTTACACCTCAAATGAATCAGTGGAGAATTTACTAAATTCACCTATTTTTTTGTTTTTCAATCTGGTAAGCTACTATTGAGCTAGGGCTGAATAATTATAATTTTCGTTACAGATATGCAGTGTTTTTCAATATGTTGCTAAAACCAGATCATTTTGGGGGATAAAAAGTATAAAAAATGTTGACCAAGAATATAAGCAAGCACTATGTCAGGTAGGTAGAAGTGGTGGCTTCGATGGAAGAAAACCCAAATAGCGCGTGGAGCGCCGTTTTGATACCACAACCTCAGGTGACCTGTTTGTTAGAAGGTAATGTTGGGATATTTATATTTATATCCATCCTGTGGAATTTAGGAAGAGGATCAGTTCTCCAATGCTTTTCCTAGATATCTCTTTAAGGTCGTCGAAGAATAGCTTGTCCAGTTATGTGCGTTTCTGCGTTATGTGCATTCAAACAGTTCCAAAATACAAAAAAAAAAAACCTGCGCACACACGAAATTATCTCCACTGGTCGTTGGTAAAATCCAACGTTCTAAGCTTTTCTTGAATCGTATGTCATTTTTAATTGATCGTTAATTTTAATTTAATACTTATTGTTCAACTTCTGTCAAACGTACGAAGATGATTTATATCTTAAAATGTTTGTACAAAATTTAACTTTATAATAAAATAAATTCCATTCCCATCGGCCAAGGCATTGTAAAGCTAGGAGCTTGAAGGTATTCATAAAAATAATCTCTGTTCAGATATCAGCTTAGATTTCCGCTTCTGGATAGAAGATAACGAAAAAAAATATCCTATGCCTGTATTCCAGACAATTTGCAATCCAACTGTGAAAACCGGATTTAATTTCTTGCAGTAGTTTTTAGGACAAATGGGAACAAAGTCTTTGCAGTCGAAAAAAAGTTACATTTTTATTATAGTAAGGATATATAAATATACATATATATGTGTTTATATATGTTTATGTATATATAGATTTCACTGTTTTTTATATTAATAAAATGATATTCAAGAGAAGTGCAAATTTTGAGTTAGAAGAAGTAAAAAAACATTAAAGGAACTTGTGAGACGTTATAAGCATATAATGGAAAGAAAAGTGATGTGGTTTTCCTAACGGACAAATTAAAAGCTTGGCAAGCAATCACGGAAGAATTTAGTTATGCTTATATTTCTACACACAGAGAAATGCAGACATTAAAAAGCTAGCATGAAAATATTAGGTTGGCACCTAAGTTTCCGCACTAATTTTATATTTAAGGTTTATTTCATACCAAACAGAATTGTGTTATTATTTTGCCTATCATTTTCATATAAACTTTCAAAATCGAGGCGGTATTCAAGAACTACTCAAGTACGAGTATGATCTGGGTCACTCCGTAAATTAGGCCATATAAAACATCAATCGAGCTAAGGGACCTGGAACTGTCGCAGTGTCGCACCAAGAACTGCTTTTGAATGGTACTCAAAGCTTACGGATTTTTGTCAATTGAAGACAATCCGATATCCGGTCGCCCTCGGGATATCGATTAAGGCGCTGTCGTCAATGCTTTTGAAGAGCATCCGTCAAATGAATACGCACATGCTGGCCAATGATTTTGACTGCAGCCACACAGAAATTGAAAAAATACTGAACGATGCAGGTTAGTCTATTGACATTTGATGACTTGAAATGAGTTTGACCCGCCGTGCCCTCGAAACCGACGAATTCCAGTGATTTTGACGACAACATCAGGCCTCACAGAGCGGAGGAAACGCTTGAAAAGATTGCAAACTTCGGTTCGGAGCATCCTCTGTACAGCCCGGACACAATAATAACTACCTTTTTCGATCTTTGGAGTACTGGTTGCGAGGATAAAAGTTCAAAACCATTGAAGAAATACGTAAATCTTTTGCAGAATCCTTTGCTTACAAGGTTCGACATGGGTGCCGCGAACAATGGCAAAAAGTTATAGAAAATAACGGAGAATACTTTAATTATTAATCGTTATTTGTTTTATTTATGTTTTATTGAATACTAGCTGTCCTGCCCGGCTTCGCCCGTGTCTAAAAAATGTAGTGTTACTTACAATAAATACATTGTCATTTATGTAGTTCGAAGAATCAAAGACAGTGCGAACGCACCCTAAGGTTGGCAATCTTCTAATATATAGGGGAGACTGGGGCACATTTGAACGTGAGGCAGCTTTGAACATCGCTAATAACAACTCAATTAATAAATATTTTAAAGCGTTAACCAAAATTTCCACATGGCGATACCCTCATCTTTAGTCGTCAATACTTTTCTGGGGTTCCCTCAGTCGTCGCCTGGCAGTAGCCGGGAGTGCAGAATTTATGCACACAATTTCGTTTTATAAATTTTTTTTAACATAAATGTATATTGAATGTTAAAGTCAATGATATTGTGAGAATAAAACGAAAAGAGGTTAATATTATTGTTAAGTAATTTGATACCTAGATGGCGGTTCGATTATGACGACAATTATGGTTTCCAGAATTAGTTTTTTTTTCTGTTAGCTTATTCCTATTTACTTAAGTGGAATTCAATTGCATTATTCATTCGTGCATAGTTGATACTTGAGCTGTAATAATTCGCCCTTAACGGTAATTACTCTTAAATTGTGATGGAATGTAGAGCACTATTGGATTCCGGTTAGCAGCTTTATCTCATAACGGATAAGCTCGCTAAGAAACTCAAAATTCCAGTGGTAGCAGAAACTATGGGCATCCTTGGAATAGGGTACGGCACAAGGCGGGTTTTTCAAAAAACATGGCTAAAATTATTTTTTTGTTTTTGGTAGTTAATTAGTGTATAAGTTTATCAGAAAATAAGTAGAAAATATATTTTTTGTAAATTTACATGTAATTTTGTAAAACTTTATTATATTAGAAAAATTACAAAATAATCAAAAAAAAAAAATAAATAAAAATAAATTGTATGAAAATTAAGAAAAAGATAAGAAAAAAAAATTCAACTTGATTTAAATAAATTATAAATGAAAAAAAAAAACATTTTCATCGCTTATAACGTATAAATAAATACATACATACTTTACTTGATGATATCTTGCAAAACCGCAAATTTACTTAACTATTTTTGTGATTTCTTAATAAGTAGGTATTAGGGAAAATTTGAAGCTATTTTTTACAGCCGGACTCCACCGAATAATAAAACTTTTCCTTTTTGAAATAAAAAAGTACGATTTTTTTTTGTCTCAAAAGGACTTGTTTTGGTGACCTTTCAAATCTACATTGGACTTAAGATTTCTATAATTTTTTGAATTTATAATATTCTACTTACCACTAGCAACAGATTCCCTACTTATTTATTTATCTAAAATCTCACAGGAAATTTAAAAAAACAAAGAAAACCAACCACTTATCAGACACCAAATTTGAAACTGAACGTGCTACACAAAAGCTTCCACTTTCGAAGCATCCACTGACATAACGGGACTAATCAGATAATATGCTGATGTAAATTGTGAGCATGAAAAAGAAACAACAAATTGGAATTTTTTTTTTTAAAGTTATGGCCATGTTTTTTTGAAAGCGGTGGGTGGTAAGACACGATTGCTTAGTCCCTAAAATCTGGCTCAGCCACCATAATTATCAACTCGTTGTCAAGGTACACGTACCTTGCTCAACATCTGACTTAACATAAGCATCGTATAAATTGGTTTTAAGGTCCTTTGGAAACAAACTTTAAAAGATTAAATCAAAACCCGTTTTTCTTTTTTGTTGTCTTTAATGTAACATTGGCTGACAATACAAACTTTCAATATTCATCTTAAATAAATTGCTTAGGTCAAAATTAAACGCTTTAAGAGCTGCTAAAGCAAACGTTTAGTTAGTTTACATAGTTCGTTACCCTAAAGAGACTTGCCGCGTAAAGCCGCAAAAACCCTTTAACGGCAAATTATCTGAAAAACAAACGGTTTTACTGCTTTTACAAAAAAGATTACACTGAATATCACCTGTTATGGATAGGGGAAATGGAAACGTTTCACAATTGCGGACTCAAAATCCCTAATCAAAAATTTCATGATATAAGCCCGTAAGCTGTTTTGTTTTTGGGCATAATACCATGCACGAGATGGGAGTAGAGAAAACCTAATTTAAACAAATTTGATTAATAATAGAAAGTTATTTTATGGCAAACATCTGGCAAAAGCAGCAATTACCGTGCCAAGGCATTTCCTAATTCAATGCCAAATACCGGTCGCAAAGTATCAAATTTGGAGTAAAATATCCCATTAAACAAACAGTCGTCGCAAATGACCCACATCTCTATCTAGAATCTACTATCCAAATACCCACTCACCTAGATACATCCAATGTAATTTGTTTCAATCAAAATAAAACAGAAAAGACAAACATAACATATCCAACTCATTTTGATTTGCTGAAACTTATCCATCAACCACCACACAGCAGACTACAATCAAACAACCAAAGCGACCAAATGAACAAAACTTCATTGCCATCCCCTGTCCCCACCCACGGCTGCTCAATTAGGGATATTACGAGTGTTTGAAATTCGAGGAGAGCAATCACCAGAAATTGGCAACATTAGACGCATCTAATGGCATTTGCAGATAATGGAGGGCACGACTGGACGAACTCTACACCCAGATGACTAATTTAAAAGGTCATCCCAGTCCATATTACTCCTCTATTGGCATTGGCAGTCACAGATACTGGCTGCAATTTAGAATAGAGCCATGTAATTCCGCACAGCGGAGTAGCACACAAATCGGAACGTCCAACAATCGTTTGCCAGAGCAATGTATTTTAATTAAAAGTAAAAGCCGCCAGTGACTAACTCGGTATTAACCCTTAACGCAGATTGCAATATTGTGAAAGAATGAAAAACTTTTGTTGTTGTTGTGTTTTCTTTACGAATTAAATACAATGCGAATGCCATCGTGCGCGCCATCCTGAGATGTGTTTCTTAACATTATCCATCGTTTGTGTTTTTTGTTTCTTTTTTATTTGCGATACATGCCGGAAAAGTTAATGCAAAACTTTCTGCCAGAGCAGATACTTTCAAGATACACAGATACACATTATAGGTAACGAGTACGAGACGACGAGATATGCGCGAGAGAAGAAGCAAAATAAATGCTTACTCCGACATATTCATTAAATTGTTTTGCCCTTTTTTTTTTTGCTTTCTTTTCCTAAACCATAGACAGCAGCAGTAGTAGGAGTTAGAAGTCACAGGACGAAGAGGAGCAAGTTTGTAAGGAATGCTCGATTTACGTGTTGGCTGTAATGCTAATGATATCGCGTGTATATACATAGTTGAGTTTCTATGGTACAAAGTGAAATTGAAATTAAATATGCCAATATCGGTTTGGAAGAGATCGATGTTTTTAGGTATGTTTCACTTGATTGGTAATGAAGGAGGTAGACAAAGATACTCTTAATTCGCAATCTTATCAGAGACTAATTTCTACAAAAGAAGGCGATACAAATCTGCTCCCCCTAGTGAACAATACCTATGTAATATATATAAGTTTGCTTACAGCAATTTTGTCAAAGCTGCCATTACGAATAAATAAAGGAAAATTGGTCCCAAAGAAATTGAATTTGAGACTACCTTCTGGTACATTAAGTCCTTTGGTGACCTTAACCCAAATAATTTTAGCAATTTGTGCTACGATTCGAGAGCTGGAAATCTGTCCTTTTTTGCGTTATAGTTTCTATCATGTGGGATAACCTTGTAGATTGTAGTGATAGGTAAAATCTGCTACGAGCGGAACTCGATTTGCGATGGATTCACCAACACTATCCGCAGTAACATATCGTTCCCTATCATTTGTTCACCTGTAAAATAAAAACATCAATTGAATCAGGGGGAAACACTTGTCTTTAGAGATGAATCACATTTTTAAATTTATATTTCACCACTAGATGGCGTAGCTGCCTCGTTGGTCTAGTGCATATATGTATAACTTTTTGGCGTTCCAAGCGGACGTTGTGGGTTCGATTCTCACCAGAAAAAACGAAAGTACCGCATAAGTATATGAGTACACGGGGTGTGGTAATTCCTCGACTACAACAACAAAACACACTACAAACTAGATTTGTACTTGACGGATATCCCGTTTTTTCCAAGAACCGGCTCCTTTCTGGACCTAGCGCCAATGGACACTATAGGCTTGAACTAACTGACGTAGAGCGATCGCTACTTGCCGCCGTAATAAGTATTTCTTAAGAACAAACACAGCTCGATAAATATGATCAAGTGTGCTCATTAAATTATCGAAGAACACACCTCAGAATTCTGAGGCGTGAATTACGACTGAGTGGGATCGAACCTCCAACGAACAGGAACAGGAAATATCGCCATGCCATAACGCACTGAATAATGCATATTATCTGGTGCATTGGAAAAAAGCTGTGGTACACCCTATTCCAAAATAAGGTTAGAACCAACCCTGATAGTTCCGGTGAAATACACAGTGCAACCAGACCACTAATCTCGGGCCAAAGATTTGAGCATTGACACTGAAAGTACTTACCAAAACTAGAAACTCTGCATCATTCGTTTTGCCAGATTGGCTGCCTAACGTTTTTTAAAGCCTCATGAATATTTTGGCTCAAACCTTTTATTGAGAACTTTTTGCTTTTTTTCTTATGGCTATATCTTGGTTCACCGTAGGGGATTTTTTTTTGTCTTCAGCAAAGTTATAGGTATTGATTAGGAGAAAAACGTGCAAAACAAACCGACCCAAAAAAAAAATTGCATCCAGGGTCTCAAAATTGTAAAAATGTCCATTTTTTTTACCATTTTTTTCACATTTTTCGACCATTTTTGGTCCATATCTCGTACGTATTTGCACTAATACCATCTATTGAAAAAAATCAGCCTAAGCCTTTTCTTACATTTAATTGACAAACAAAAAAAACATTTTTTTCTATGTAAAATGAATTGAAACATAATTGTTACAATATATTTGTGGACAATGTGGCGTATACGTAATTTTTTTTCTTCCCTTTTCATTGTTCGCTCTTTCTCTGACGCTTTTTCTTTCTCTGGGTATTTTTACGATTTTCAGGACCTGGATGAGGTTTTTTTTGGGTCGGTTTGTTTTGCACTTTTTTCTCCTAATCAATACTTATAGCTTTGCTGAAGGCAGAAAAAAAAATCCCTACGGTTCGGGTTAACCAAGATATACTTACGTAGTTGGCGCTACAGCTCGAGGTGAACCTGGGCCTGCTTCTCGCAACCATTTGTGTGTGCGTGTTATATTTTTGCACGAATGGAAGGGACCTACAGTTTTTTGCCGACTCCGAACCAGGGTTACCTTTGGGACCCTTTGGGATCAAATGGACCCTTTTTTTAAATAAACTGTTTTTTTTAAATGAACTAATTTTTTGTTTTGTTTAAGAGTTTTTTTTGCATAAGCTTTATATGTTTTTTAGCAACTGGACAAAAATACCAAAAAAAAAATTAATAACATAATACTTATCCTACCCGTCTTATTCTTTAATTTTATATGGGACCCCTTTTTTTCGGCAGGGACCCCTTTTTGGACCCTTTCTGGATATTTTCAGAGGTAGCCCTGCTCCGAATGGCGAGTTGAGAAGCTCAATCGTGACAAATGATACTCTTTGATGCTCGTCAGGCATTCGAAAGAGGTGGTACCGTGAAAAAACTCTTTTAAGTGTTAGACCCGGCCAGGAGTTGAACCCGGGCAGCATTGCGTGGTAGTCCAACGCACTAACCACCACGGCCACGGCGACCACCACCGAACCAAGATGTAGCCATGAGAAAAAAACCAAAAACTGCTCAATATATGTTAAGGTTTGAGGCAAAATATTCATGAGGCTATAAAATACGTCAGGCAGCCAATCTGGCAAAATGAATGATGCAGAGTTTCTAGTTTTGGTAAGTACTTTCAGGATCAAATCTTAAGCCCGAGACGATGACCTGAAAAATGTCACACAGTGTTGGTATGCTTCCGAATGTTAGCAAAGTATTCGATAAGGTAGTCAATGGAGCTCTTCTGAAGTAGGTTGAGGACAATAAAATAATCCCGGACAATCAGTTTGGTTTTAGGGCGAGGTCGAAACTGGCTTCGGATTTACAATGGAATAAGGCCAAAAACCAATGCAGCAATTCCTAAAGCGCTCATCAGTTGTTATATATCAATGTTGAACCTACTTACTTCTCCTATTGTAATACAATTTGGGTACAATTCTAACCTAAAACATTACCAATTTTCCGCTTTTTGTTCCGCAGCACTTTACAAGCCGTTACACAAAGCAACCCATTTGATTACATCTTTTCTTTTTCTTGCTGGCATTCCGCAACGCTCTTTTATTGGTACTTTTCTTTATTTTTTAGACTGTTTTGTTCATAATTCAATGCCAATTGGGGTCTTAGAAGATGCCTGGACGTTGAAGTGCGGCTTCTCACAGTTTTCCTTATCCTCATAGAATAAAAAATAAAAAATAAATATTTGGCTTCAGCAGTCCTAGGTAGAACCAAGCCTAGCTTCTCGCAACTATTTGTGTGTGCGTGTTATATTTTTTTTCACGAATGTAAGGGAGCTACAGTTTTCTGCCGTCTCCGAACGGCGAGTTGGGAAGCTTTACATGACAAATGCTTGTCAGGAATTCGGAAGAGGTGGCACTGTGATAAACTTTTTAGGTATTTGCGGCGGACCCAAGAGCGCTGGCTCAATAGTCCGACGCACTAACCACTTGCGCTACGGTGCCTCATAGAATATTATATGGAAATCAAATAAAAGAACTTGATATTGTAACCAATGAGGTATGCTTATGTACATAACTCAAGGCTTTTTCCTTCTGATCATGTTAATAGGTACATGCTGTAATGACAGAGGCAGAGGTCGATCCTGTTTTTTTTTTAAATTTGGTTTCTCAAGTGGAAAACTCTTAAATCTAATACAGTGAACTCTCGATAGTTTTGCATTTCATTGGACCAAAGAAAAACTTCGAGTTACAAAGGTGTTTGAATTATGGAGGTTTCTGAGAAAAAAAATTATTATTTTTATTACTTTTATTTTTATTATTTTTAGTCCATAGACTTTATTTCATAAAATATCCACTTTTAGAACTTATTGAACCTTTTCTTGGCGCCCACTGCCTTTAAGCATTTTAGCACGTTGAAGCGTATGGTCTTTGAGAGTGATCGGCATTCACCAATCGTAACGATATCACCGGCTTCAACATCCCTGAACGCTGGCGAGCAGTGTACGCTCATGTTCCTGTGTGTTTCTCAAAACTTTACGAACGAAGTGAAGGTAGTCCCTACGGATTACAATAGTCCTCTGCATTTTGCATTTACGTACTACACCAGTAAGAACTCGACCACGAGTCCTCACATTGACGGTGAACGAACACTTCTTGTCAATATTGGTGCCATCGATAGCCTCACGCGGGGTCTTGAAACCCAAGCCAATTTTTCGGCTACGGCGAAGCGACTTCTTTTTGGCCAAGCCAGGCTAGTTTGTTCGGTTTAGGTTGATACCAAACTGTTTTTGGAAGGCTTTCTCGTTCTGAACGGCCATATTGATGTAAAGAAAAGTAAGAAAGAACATTTTGAGTGTACATCAATGAATGTATGGCATCTCTTAAAGATTTAGTTTTATGGCCTACTTTCGTCACCTACTACGCATTATAACGTACAGTTGAGAAAAAATAAATAAAACTGACTTCGAATTATAGAGGAAAAAGAAACCATCATGTTCGAATTGGAGAGGTTTTCAAGTTAATTAGAACAACAGTAAATTCGAATTTACGAAATGGACAAATTGCATAGGTTTTTTTTTGATTAATAGAGGTATTCTTATGGGACTTCTCATAGTTCTTCTATTTATAGAGGTTTTCGAATTATAAAGGGTTTCAATTATCGGGAGTTCACTGTACGCATACGAAATTATAAATAAATGCTGCCTAGCAGGAATCCTTAACATAAACTGTTCTCCGTTTAAATACTCTTAACAATGCGAGATTATTGCCAAGTGTCTTTGAGAGCACATACTAACGGTATTAAATCGAATTACTCCTCCGGAATATTGAGAATTTTATTCTTTCTCTCTCGGAAATTTATACAGCCAAAGTTTACTGTAAGTCCAGATTAAAATACCCATTTTGTTTGTTTGCAGACAGAGAACTTGCCAGGTAGATAGTAAATAATCCTTAGTAATGTACTAAGGATTACGTGATATCGACATGAGATAATATTTGGATTAAGGTATTTACTCTAATACGCGTTGGAAGTTTGTAATGAATTTTTCCTTTTCTTATAAGTTTTAGAAAAGAATTTCAACTTGGTATTTGTTAAGTTAATTAAAATTGTTTTTTTTTCCTTTCTCTACCTGCTGATTGTAAATGATTTTAAAAATACTCACTACACCCTACACAGATACCGTTAACGAAGGAATTTTAGACAACGATAGTTAGGGTCAGACAGGATTACAGGATATATATGACTGGTGGGTGTTCGTAAATTGACATTGAAAGCTGGGACAGGTAGAGATGTGTTAGAAATTAGCATTTCTTCTCTCCTACCAGCTCTGCTGTAGCAAAATTTAGGTTAAAAATGTGGGAAGTCTGGAATTTAGCATCTGCTCAGCTGCCAGCAATGAAGTTTATGAATACGGAGTAGGTATAATTAATGATATCGTTTGACCAATTGAGCTTTAGATACAAAGTGATCTTTGGTAGATTAATTTCCATCCAAAGTTTTAGCTGACTACTATCATAAAATAAATAAAATTGTGAGAATACTTAAAAACCTGTACACAAATAGTACATCCCAAGTCTCCTTAGAAAACAAAGGGAGATTATGAACATAGAAACGGAACAAGAAGACCTGGATGACAACCTAAACGGTGAAGAGATGACAATATAAGAGAATTTTAAAAATGTGAATTTCTTTAAAATTGAAGCAAATGAAAAAATGAACTACACAGGATCGCTATAATTCGGTTTTAAAAGTTTTTATTTAAATCTCTGTTAATTAACCCAAAAAGTCGCAACACTGAAAAAGTTGGGATTTTCTACCACACAAATTTCTTGGGGTAAAAGTGTCAAAACACGCAGCTGTCAGTTTTCTTATTCGGATAAAAAATAAAATAAATAAATATAAAGATAAAAAAAATATTTTTAAAAACAAGCTTTAATGAACTAAAAAGTAAAAAATTAAAGCTTGGGGCACTCAGGCACAAGACAACACATACACGATGTGCAACAAGGACGGAAGATGAATTAGCAGAACACATTTTGTGTCACTGTAACTGTTTAGTTAGACCTCGTCATCGTCATTTAGCAAAATTTTACCTCGAGCCTGAGTGCCCCAAGCTTTAATTTATAGTCACACATTGGTGACTCGGAAAAAAATATTTTTTTACTTTTGAGTTCATTAAAGCTTGTTTTTAAAAATATTTTTTTTATCTTTATATTTATTTTCAACTTTTTAGTATCTGCATTTTTTTTTACAAATTTACGGCTAGCTTGGGTGGGTTGGATATGAGAAAGTTTATTCTATATGTTCGATATTCTACTCGCCCTTTCATTTGATACCCATGCCATGGTGGTTGTGAAGAAAAAGGTAATTCGCCATCTTGGGGCACCCACCAGATTGAATTTAGAATGACGTCACTTGGCTAGTCTAATTCTGCTTGTCAATCCCTTTAAGTTGATACCCATATTAAGGAAAGGAGGTCGCGAAGATAACGGCAATCCTCCATCTTATGGCGTCCGTCATATTAGATGTACAACGTCATAAAATATACTATATTGTTTGAGATTCTATTCGTCAAACCCTTCTATTTGATATCCATGTCATGCGGGTTGTGAAGAAAAAAGTAATCCGCCATCTTATGGCATCCACCATATTGAATTTAGAATCACATCACTAAGCTAATCATATTCTACTTGTCAAACCCTTTCATTTGATACCCATATTAAGATGGTAGTAAAGATAACGGGTATCCGCCATCTTGTAGGCATCCGAATTTTTAATAACGTTATAGCGTATTGTATTCTACATACTTACCAAGCCCTTTCATTTGATACCCATATTTAGGAGGTCGGGAAGATAACGGTAATCCACCATCTTGGGGCGTCCACCATATTAGATTTACAAGATCATGAAATATACTAATCCGTTGTCACCGGCTACGCAAAATTTCAGCATAATCGGATATCTGGAAGTGGGTGTATGATCGAATCCCAGACTCCGCCCTCACAGAAATGGAAAAATTAAAAAAGCGTCCGCCATATTGGATTTACAATGTCATCACATAGCACATATTGCATTGTCTCCGGAAATATGTATATACGTGTGCAAAATTTCAGGATGATCGGATATCTGGAAGTGGGTGTAAAATCGACTCTCAGATTCCGTCCTCACAGAAATGGAAAAGTTAAAAAAGCGTCCGCCATATTGGATTTACAGTGTCATCAAATAGCACATATTGCATTGTCTCCGGAACTATATACGTGTGCAAAATTTCAGGATGATCGGATATCTGAAAGTGGGTGTAAAATCGACACCCAGATTCCGCCCTCACAGAAATGGAAAAGGTAAAAAAAGCGTCCGCCATATTGGATTTACAATGTCATCAAATAGCACATATTGTATTGTCTCCGGAATTATATACGTGTGCAAAATTTCAGGATGATCGGATATCTGGAAGTGGGTGTAAAATCGACTCCCAGATTCCGCCCTCACAGAAATGGAAAAGTTAAAAAAGCGCCCGCCATATTGGATTTACAACGTCGTCAAATAGCACATATTGTATTGTCTCCGGAACTATATACGTGTGCAAAATTTCAGGATGATCGGATATCTGAAAGTGGGTGTAAAATCGACACCCAGATTCCGCCCTCACAGAAATGGAAAAGGTAAAAAAAGCGTCCGCCATATTGGATTTACAATGTCATCAAATAGCACATATTGTATTGTCTCCGGAATTATATACGCGTGCAAAATTTCAGGATGATCGGATATTTGGAAGTGGGTGTAAAATCGATTCCCAGATTCCGCCCTCACAGAAAGTGAAGTTAATATAAAGCTTGTCAAATGGAAAAATTTAGTTTTGAATGTGCTCCGTATTTATTTATTTAATAAACTGCAAATGTAAATAAATTCCAGATTACCAAATTATATGTCACGTTCGACGTCTTAATACACAAATGAGGTTCGATGCCTCAGTACACATAATTAAGTACTGAGTCTTCATATTAGATCAAGTTCGCACACCTGTCAAAAAATCAACAAGATGGCTGCCATACGTGCCCTGCGAATATTTGTTTACATTCAAAAACAAAAACAAATGACTTTCAATTAAACGCCAAACTCACAAATGAAATTGAATAAAACACCAAACTCAGTACCTACTGCGCAATATATTACCTTAGATACACACGTGTACCTACTGTGATTTCATGCCAAATTGAACTTTGTTGCAAGTTTCGTTCTCTCTGAGAGAATATGTTTTTTTTTTAAATGTGACACATCTTACTCCAAAAATTTACCAGACAGACATATTAGAGCATCTGCTTCATAACTCGGCATTTAGTTGAACCAATCGCAATTTTTCCAGTACATTCAAAACCATTTTGTTTTAAAAATTATATATCATTTAAATGGCCTCCGCGACTTCATTTACAGGACTCGATTCGAGAGATTAAGTTTTGTGTGTCGGGCTGGATCTCATCAAAAGTCTGAATGATGTTGTTCTCCAGTTGGGCAATTGTCGTAGGTTTGTTGCCATAAGCCAGTGAGAAACAAGTTTAATACCGTTAAATTGTACGATCTTGGTGGGTATTCCACATCTCATCTTCTGGAAATAACGTGTTCTGGGAGCTTTTCTTGCAATGACTGAAGTATTGCACTTTGCGCCGTCTTGTTAGAACCACATGTCGTCCAGGTCCATGTAATCCAATTGAGGCCAAAAAAATTACTTGTTTTGGCCCGCTACCATTTGCAATTGACATTCACCATCTGGCCAATCTCGTTTCGGAAGATGTATGGCCTAGTGACGCCGCCTGACCAAAATTCATACCAAATAGTAAGATTACGGATGCACTGGAGACTCTTCATACTGCTGTGGATTATTCTCTTCCCAAATGCGGCAATGTTGCTTGTTCACGAAGCCGTTCAACCAAAAAAGTGTTTCATCACTGAAGATGATTTTTTCGCCAAAATTTGGATCCTTTTCCAACTGCTCGTGAGCCCAATTTTTGTAATGAATTCCAACGCGTTGTTGAATGGTGTAGGGTTCCATGGTAAAATTGTGACTATGACAGAACACAAAGGTCAATGAATGACAGCGTTGCTACTTGAAACGTCAGAGCCATATGCTCTCAATGTTCGGACAAAGCTATTGAAAAACCCTTCATATGTATGAATGTAAAAATAAAATAAATAAATATTTGGCTTCAGCAGTCCTAGGTAGAGCCAAACCTAGCTTCCCGCAACCATTTGTGTGTGCGCGTTATATTTTTGCACGAATGAAAGGGACCTACAGTTTTCTGCCGTCTCCGAACGGCGAGTTGGGAAGCTTTTACATGACAAATGATACTCTTGAATGCTTGTCAGGCATTCGAAAGAGGTGGGCACTGTGAAAAACTTTTTAGGTGTTTGCGGCGGGATTCGAACCCAAGACCGCTGGCTCAGTAGTCCTGTATGAATGTACATACATATATACTAGCTGGTTGTACCCTCTAGCTGGGTCTTTAAACAAACAAAGCCAGGCTTTTCTATTCCGAAGAACGAAAGGAAAAGAGTTACGGTTAATGACAACGGTTTACCCATGAAAATAAAATTGGCCTATGTTCTTATCTAGGATGTGGACTGTTTATTGACGAATTTTCATTCAAAGCTATTGAACGGTTAACACGTGATTGAGTAACAAACATCCAAACGTCCCTATTTATATATTAGTAGGAGTGGGATAGGTCGATAGGATAGAGTAGGACAGTATAGGGAAGGATATGATAGGATAGGATAGGATAGGATATGATAGGATAGGATAGGAAAGGATAGGATAGGATAGGATAGGATAGGATAGGATGTGATAGGATGTATAGGAATAAGATACAAATATAGCTCATTCTTAATTCGGTTGCTCTTATAAATTAGCTTTTCACTGACAAGATGCTTTGAGCTCAATGCCTACATTTGGTTTCCAAGTCTAGACTACAAGCATAAACTCGCGTTTGCCATATTAAGGTGAGGATAATCGTAAAAAAGAGAACGCCTGAAACCGTTAAATTGAAATCAATTTAATTAACTTTATTTCAAACAGCAAAACATCACAGAGGTGAAAGACATCTAAAAAGCATAAAAATACCTTAGCTGACGACCATTTTTCTTATATTACTTAACCAGATACACGTACATCGCAGTATATCTGCCACATTTACTTAGCATCGCTCGCTTAAATGTGGCATTCCGTTGTTTTATTAATTCATGAGATTCTCCACAAAAATGCCAACTTCAACTGTTTTATATTATTTCCCTTGCGTACGACACGGCGCGGCGGCGTCGCTTTAAAATGTTCTTCAGCTCTGAATTAACTGACAGGGCCAATTCAAGTTGATGCTACTTTTCCGCTGTTTCTCCTCCACAAACTACAAAGTACTCACTTCCCTCGGGAAACCAAGAAATGTCACATAGGAAATAGCGAAATTCCTCATCTTTATTTTAAAGAAAAAACAACAAAACAAATTCATAAATAATTAAATCAACATAAAACTGTGACACATACACACACATGTACGTATGCCTACCCATATACATATGTATGAGTAATTCGCTGATAAATTATTCCGATTTTTTCGTCACATTCGTGCGGGAATTATAAAAGGGCTCGATTCTTGATAAAGAGCATCCCAAATAAACACCTCCTAAGTGCACCAATTGGTTTGGTATAACGGTAAAGGAATCTGTCTAAATTTATATGATACCATCCGCTTCTGCTCCTGCTGATGACAGAGGGTATGTATCTGTATAATAGATGTGCCAGACAAAAGCAAGATAAGTACAACGATACTGTTTTGCCTTTCCACCCCCATCCAAAATATAAAAAAGGTACATACATATTCCCGTTTAAACACACACCACCACCCAGGCTCACTGCCAGTTAAGGGAAAAATGGAAAAACATCTCCTTTACAACTTGTTGCTTACCTGCCAACTGTCGGCTGGCGATGGCGACTACCAAAGTGGGTGGTTTCGTCGTTGAATATTCACCTGATCTTGGGGGGGTGGGTGGTGTGGTGGGTTTTTTTTTCTTCCAACCTGAAACTTGATGAACTTGTGTGTATGAGAATGTCAAAGGTAAAATGAATTAAATATAATTCCTGCTTTTTGTTGTCTTCCTGGAATTTGGATCCCCAAATGAAGCGTTTTTTTTTTATTTAGCTCCTTTTGTCAGTCGGCGTTTTTTTTATGTATCCCCGACCCTCATTGTATCTGGTAACAATTGGTGTTTGATCATTATCAGTGAATTGAATAAGAACGCAGTTGCTTTCGGGTTACTGTGTTTTTGTAATAAATTCTCGGGTTTTAGATACGTGTATGCAATGTGCTGGGAATATGTACGAGTGTATTTGAAATTGTGTATTCGTCGGCGTTGTCTGGCGGCAGCGGTGCTGGAGGGGCTGGCGTATACTTATATAAAAGCTTTTGGGGGTCCTTTTGACCGGTATTATGAGGGACGTGTAGAGTGTGCTAATGTGAGGTTTGTTTCGGTTTGTTTCGGTCTGGTTTTCGGATACTATACACCTGGGGTTTATAACTCTCATGCGGTGCACATGACATGTCTTCATTTTTGGTTTTCTGGCTTTTCGCTGGGGAATGAACGAATAAGCCAACGGTAGAAAAGGTTAATGGCATATACATGTTCACAGCTTTGGGTAAAACAGAGGATAGTCGTTTTAATGGTCTTTGTCTAAGGAGCTGGGGATAAGGCAGTTGTTGTTGATAGTTGTTGCTTCTCTTTTTGGGGTATGAATTGTATTGGTTATTTGTGAAGGGTTTGATTTAGAGCATTGTCATAAACAAAAGGGAATGTTTATTCTTATTAATTAGATAAATTGTGTATTTTTTAAGCTAATTTATCGTGTGTTTTTTAGGGATATTTTAATTGGTATGTCATTAGATCATTAGTGGTTTATTTTAAGTCTTAATTCCCTGGTATCATATTTGCGCATGAGACAACTAATTTATTCAACACTAATTGGTACCTACTCCTACATACGTACATATTCAATTTAATTCGAAGTAGGTGACGCTTTACATTTGCTTGTAAAAGTATATTGTTGAGGGAGGTTTCGTCACTTTTAAAGACTTCTTTACTGACACATTTGTTTGTCATATGTCTAGATAACTTTTGTTTCCAGTTGAAATACTATAAAAACCACCACGTCAATTTGAGTCAATCAATACAACTCTAATCGAAGTACAATTAAGAGACTACTTCAATTATTTGTCGATTGCTTTAGTATTAGTTTATGTACACGACCTTTTAGACTTCTTCACGTTTTTCCCATGTTCCACTTACATAAATTAAACAAATAATAATAGACACATTCGTCTGAAACGAAAAGTCATCTAAATGACCAAGGTCAGTTTTATAAGGCTCTCTCTATCACCTATCATTAAGTATGAATATTTTGTTAGTTCGTTGTGAAAGTAGGCCATTTAAATCAATAAATGGGACACAAGTATTGATTACTCCTGGAAGAGTCACATGTAGCAACCCTTAATTCTGTTTATTTAATCTGTAATAGGTAATCAAATGAAATTTAAGTGGTTAGGCCATCCTAGAATTTTCGAAAAATGGATTTTTTTTTTAAATTGATTATGGTCGGGAAAAATTTATAAGTTCTCAGTGCAGCCATCGAAAATTAAAGGTATTGCAAAATTTTCTAATGATTTTCTACTAATCAAAACTTCAAACGCGTGTATCTCAAAACTGCATTTTTTAAGTTGGCCGGAAACATGACTCAGGCAATTTTCAACCGATTTATTTGAAATTTTGAATATATCTAGAAAAATACATTGTCTATGGAAGTACATAGGATTTTTTTTTATATTCAAAAGTTCGTTTGTTATTAACAATTATCTGATGATTTTTTAGGCAAATTTATAACTTTTCACTTTGGAAGTGCGCCATTTGGCCAAAAAGTAATATATCGAAAAAATCCTACGTACAATGTATTTTTCAAGATACATTCAAAATTTCAAGTAAATCGTTTGAAAATTATCTGAGTTATGTTTTCGGCCGTGGATGGACCCTTAAAAAAACGGAGACGTCATCGAAAAACGCTGCACAGCCGCCATTTTGGAATTAATCGCTTCAAAAAAAATTTTGTATACAGTCATTGATATGTATAATAAATACTCTTTATTAAAATCTCGATTTCTGTTGTGGTATTTCTGGAAAAAATCATAAAAAAGTCAATTTCTTCGACCTCTAGGGTGGCCTAACCCCTTAAGAACAGTTAACCATTTTATAAAATTGTATGACAGTGGCAACACAGCTACTAGTAAATTCAGATAAAATACAAGTACCATTTCTAATCTTCGTTAAGTGCAAGTGCGGACGCAATGACTGCCCAAAAATTGTTAAGATTTTAAAAAAAAATAAACAAATAGATAGATGTGTATCCCAATGGGTTCGAGAGGCATACCAGGTTCAAGCTGCCATCGGTGCTGACAATGGTCGGGAGCAATAGCTGTTCGTTTGATACTTCAAAACTCATAAACTAACCATCCGATTGAGCTGAAACTTAGACTATATACTTTTTATGATGTTTGAAGTGTTCGTATGGTACATCAAAAAATTTCAAATTTTCCGGTAGATGGCGCTGGAACTCAAAATTTTTTAATCTCATCGTACGATTAAGCTGAAACTTACATAATACATGTGTAATGAAGTGAGAAATGTTCGAACATCAAAAGTTTTCAAGTTTTCTGATGGTGGAGCTGAAACTTACACAATATACCTATTTGTTATAAAGTGAGAAATGTTTGTGAATCAAAAGTTTTCCAGTTTTCCGATAGATGGAGCTGAACACCAAAATCGCAAAATCATTACTACAGCAATGCACGGTCACAGCTAACAGCTAACTTTTGATAATAGTTTTTGAGTTTTTAGCACTTAAACGAACAGGTTATTTTTACGATATGAACTAATGATTGCTGGGCCAGTTCCTATATCTAACCGAAAAGTTCATACAGTCCGATTCACTTGATTAGACGCACACAATTTTTTTCCTTAAATCTAGATTCTTTTCCCCTAATTTGGATCACTAAGCAAACAAGTGCATTCAGCAGAAAGGTTAGTAATTTCTCTGTAAAATGACATAAAAAAATTTTTGGTGGGAGACACCTAACGATACTTTTGCACTCTTTTTTCTCAATCATGTTAAAATAACAGCATTTTTTCGGTTCACTTGCACTTGCAAATTTATTTAATAGACAAAGAGTAATGGAGCAAACTGCAGTGAAATATTTATTGGTAATTAGAGGAAGTATTTGTCCTTTATTTAGGAAGGAAATGGACAAAAAAAAAACTGTTAACCTTAGAGAAAAGAGCAGAAATAGATGCTTACCATTCGGAAGGTCTTTGAAACCGCGAAATAGCCCATGAAACAGAGCGATATGAAAATGATATGCGAAATTACATTAATAATCGTGATTCCTATGGGAGCAATTACAAAGAAAGAATTTAAGCAGTGTTAACGCCTCAAGACAAGCGGAAAACTAAGAGGTCAGCATCCAATTAGGCTCACTATTCAAACAATATCAGGGCATTAGCTGTGGTTACTGCCAGCAAATCAAATGTTCGATGCCCAATTATGAGTCCTCAATACTTAAAGCTAAGAAAGCTAATAAAAAAAATCACCGATTAATCCTGCAACTAAGCAACAGCGACTACAATTTGCAAAGATAAGATGACTCTGAATTTGCAAACTACAGGTGTTTAAAATGATTGGGGTAAAGTTGTCTTATTGGATGAAAATAAATTCGATTTGGACGGTTACTTTTTTTGTTCTTTCGAATACCATCCAAATTGAATTTTTTTCATCCATTATGCCATTTTACAGAGAAATTACTAACCTTTCTGCTGAATGCAATTGTTTGCTTATTGATCCAAATTAGGGGAAAAGAATCAAGATTTAAGGAAAAAAAAATATGTGCGTCTAATCAAGTGAATCGAACTGTATGTTCATATGTATATCCGTATAAATTCGTTTTTTTTTAAATGGTTAAACCATCAAATAAAAGTATCTATTTACTGCAAGTAATGTACAGTTTGAGCTAAACTCGGTCGAAAAAGTTGGATATTGTGTTGCCAGCATTTAATTCTCCACCAGAGTCATTTCTATTTTTAATGTCGGGAAAATTGATTCAAAATTATAAATATTACGTACATATGTATGTTAATATGTACCTACATCAAACAGACGAAATTGAAATTCGTTCAACTCAAAACATTTAGGTTACACATCCGATTCCAAGCACTTCTTGAACAACATTTCCCAATATAATTCATGCTTCCAGATAACATCGTTCGGTGCACCAAAAGTCACTCGGAAAACTTTCATTACATTTTATGACATAAACACTATTTTCAATGGGTGAAGCGAAGCGCACCGGGTAACCACTAGTAACTTATTGTAATTGAACTAGAAATGTTTTATAAAATAAATATACCTAATCTGCTGCTATCTTCTGTATTCTTCGCATCGGTGATGAAATTCAGAGATATCTATGTTCGGGATAAAAGTATGTACGCCCAGTGAACGAAGGAAGGTATTAAATGGGGAGTGGTCGAATAAAATCCTTTGGAGTTTTATTTCAAACATGAATGAGCAACAGTGATACTTATTTGCATTTGCTTGTCTTTCGTTTCGCTGAGCGTAGCGATGTATAAATATTTTATTTGATTCTTTGAATACAATGGTAGTAAAGAAAATCTTGTTTTCAGTGGAAACGTATAAAATCGCTTTTCCCTTCCAATCATTCAAAAACTTACTACGCGTTCTTCTATGGCAAGTGTTCAGGTTAGGTTAGGGTAGGTTGATAGGGGCTGTGAGGCTGATCCATCACAAATCAGTATACATCAGAGTGGGCACATCGCGATCCCTAAAAAATCCACCTAAGCCGCTACAATTCCCTCAAAGCATTTCATTACCATTCAAAATTTTAAAACCAGTCTATGGTTGAGTTGGCCTCACTAAAAAAGAAGCAGCCTAAATTGTTTCTGCGATAGCGTAGTATGCGGATGCCCTAACATTAGCATATAATATGTGCGATATTTTCTGCTACACCTATACGTATTATTGCCGTATGTTTTGCAGTTTGACCTTCTTGGCCTGTTTATCCAGGAGGCAATCCTCGGATAATATTCCTATAACTATTCTTATTTGTGTCTTGCTAAGTCTAAGGATTTCACTAGTCCTTTACGGTTGAGTGCCGACCAAAGTGCCTTAGAAACCTAATATCCTACTATGTTAGACCATCCAAAACGTTCTGCATGACGACGACGTATTATTAACATATTTTGATCATAATCTTTGTTTGCAATGTAAAATGGTTGCAAGAAAAATGGTAGCATATAATAAGGCTAAGACAAATCCATTCATTAGCTTTTCTGAAGCAAAACATTTTATTTTCAAAGTTCTGTGAAAACCAAAAAAATTACGGTTTATAACTTGTCAAACAAACTGTCAAGTACGTTACAGAATTATTGAAATCAAATTTATTACATGTCTGGGCTTAACAATTATTGGTCTAAACCATTTGGCAAACATTAGATCAGTTCGGGTACTTTTTGCACCAAATATTCGTATTCTGTTAAATATAGGAAAATATAGAAAAATTACGAAAAAGTAAACGAGAGTGATTTGACAGATTTGTCAGATTTAATAACTTCGTAAAAATTCCACAAATTACTTTTTGGTAAACCAGAAAACCTGAGAGAGTCAAAAATTTCCGCTCAATTGAGAAAATTATTGAGAATTCTTACATCGCCTTGTTTGGGTGAAGTGGTTAAAATCTGAAAAAAGCCATCTGTCAATTTCTGTCAGTGAAATTAGTTGTCATAATTCACTATTAAGGGGGAAAAAAAATTGACTGTTTATATCCACAGAATGTCAAAAATGTTGCACAACGCGTTTGGTAACTTTCTTAAACGTTTTCAACTCTCTGACCGGTTTGTTGGACATATCTGGCAAGCACAAAAAAACTATGGCGGAACGAACGTCATTTTTTTTTTGTGGTAGGCATGTCATGTCTTTGCCTTTTCATATCACTTCTCTTGAAAACTTCAACGAATTCGAAAAATGTTCACCAAAGTAACAGTACATGCCCAGACATTGACGTCGAACCAAAAATCCAGACCTATGTATGTTGTCGGGGTGCAAAATCTGCCTTGCTGATTGTGGCCTCCACTAGACATTTTCCAAGCCCGACATGAGCGCAGACATGAATAATGGCTGTGGAGACGCGGTATTACCCACTTGACTACCAAACAGACCTAATATACCAGCTCCATGCGCAGCGTGTTGTAATTCTTACTCTCTCCTGAGCTCTCAATTTACGAAAACCTACCAAATTTTTGCGTACTCGAACAGGATTTCGTACCTATGTACCTTCGCAGATTTTCGTAGTATTGGGAATGTACGCGAAAAGACCTATTATTTGACATTGAAATTGACTTGTATATGTCTTCGTTCTTAACGTCAATAGTTGGACATTTTTAAAATAAGTCGTACGTGTATTATATTAAGATGTGTCCAGATCGAAAATTTAAAAAATATTTCAGAAAGATTACAGAAATATTTTTAAAGTGTTTTTAAAATGTTTCTGAAGCAAATGGGAAACAATCGGAAAACATTTTTTAAGCAATGTTTCTGAAATATTTCGTTTGGTCTAGATCTACACACACCTTTAGATGTTGATAAAATGATACTAGATCCTATGTACTAACTTTTCCCAAGAAATGACTTTCTGTCAGGGATAGTAGATTATTTTAAATATTCTCATATTCGTAAAAGAAACAAGCACATCCATCAGTTCAATTTAAAATATCTTTCGTGTAAAATTGCTGTTTCACGGGTTGGCAGTGAATGAAAAAAAAAGCAATCAATGATTGCCCATGTAAATGTTTCGTTATAAATCACAACAAATTTAATCTATGGTTTCGAAAATATTGGAGGCATTTCGAAATATGTAATTTAAAACATTTTTTATCATAATAAGGTACATCTTTCAATTTAGGATGTCTGTCTATAGCGTGGTAGTCTGCCAAAAAATTTTATTCCCATATATGCACGCGCTCTAAATAATTTGCTGGCGGCTAAAATATTCATATTTAATTCCAAGTGAATGACCTTAATGGTCAGCAAACGTCTAAAGCATGACTTATACGGGTCCATTCAGATAATAGTCATCCCGTAGAATTAACTTCGCCCCATTTTGATTTTTGTCTAAAATTCAAAATTCATTCCCAGCCGGAGGGATAACCTATTATTCTATTATAGTATCTCGTAGCAATCTCAACTGCTTCAGGACCCAATAGCCCGGCCGGATGCATTCGCAAATTGAAATCTGATTCATAATAATCAATTATTCAACGCAGTATCCTTGAAAATCATCTCAGTCTGGGCCAGAAAAAGTTGGCAAAACCATTTACATAGCATGGTCGAGGAGCGGTCTTTTATCAAAGAAAGAATAACAAACACATGGACACTGGCATATTTATACTTATGTTCTTAATCTATTTTATTTTATGTATCCATAGCAAATGATATCGTTTAAATGTTTTCATAATAGATGCGACCAGAAGAAGATGGAGGGTAATTGAAACATCCATGTGGAGTATATCCCAGCAATGGGAAATCCTGTCGTTTGCTTTAATCAAGCGGCCTTTTATGGGAGAACCCTAAATTCCTCATCTATTATTACGTTTCCCATTATGGAGAATTAAAGAATTTTCAATACAAAAAGACAAACAAAAAAAAAAAAAATACGCATTCCCTCCTTATCAATGGATTTGGCCTTTATTTTTTTTCTTGCCTCATATGTTTGGTTTCGCTTTTCTTGGAAATGCTTTGGATATACGAGCACGAGTATAATGCCTCCTGAACAGTGGAATTAAATAACAATTCGTTGATTCCCTACTCTTGTATGGTATATCACTGGATACATGTTGAAACATGATCTAAGGAATGGATTCGGATTCGGATTCGAATTCGCAGGCGACCTCCATGATGCTGCTGTTGTTGGTGCGGAGATCCATATGGGATGATGAGGGATGATTGCTTTTCCAATGGACGATGGACAGTTCATCCTTTAAATGGCTCGAAATGATTTGAAAGAATTTTATGTTTTATTTTTCCCAGGAGTGGGAATATGCTTTTATTTGCCGAGGTTAAGCGTATTAAGTAAAATATTGCGTCGACCTGATGTTTGGAGTGAGTTTTGTCTTCTTACCAGAAAGTATTATCCTTTTGAAGTCAGTGAGTCGTGTGTATATATTTGATTAGATGCCTTGGAATCTGAACTTTTGTATGTACATATGATTCAAAAGAACATATATACGAATTTTGGCTTATGTAAAGGAAATGTACATATTATTAAAGTATGTAGCCCTTTGAAGGATGCTGGATAATATGTTATTATGTAAACATAAAAAAATTGCCTCACCGATTTCTGACACTAAGCAAAGAAAGCACATCTTCCGGAACCTTTGAGAAAAGTTCAGGCATATACATATGCTTCATCGACGATTTAGGAAACATTTCTTTCAATGCTCTATAACAGTTTAATTCTGGAATACCAAACTTAAATAAAGAAACTCCTCCTAACAAGACATAAACGGATCAAGGATCAAATTAATGATCACGGAGATTCAGGATATGACCTGCCGATCCTTATCCTTACCCAAAGGCTGCCAGAACAGAAGTGATTTTTGACTGGAGATTCTTCCTCCTTTTATTTCAATATATTCAAACTTAAAGCTAACACGATTGTGCATGAAACAAACGAAGCCATACAAACCCAGCAAAAAGAGTAAGGCTTATATATAGTCTAGATAAGGCTTCTTATCTATAAGGAATATCTTTTCAGTACAAACATCCCTTATTTTATGCCTTATTTTTTTACAGGCCATGTCCTAGGCAGTCAGGCATATACTTTTATACCTTACACATAGCCTTATTTTAACCTTATAATAAGCTTACTTTAAGTCTTATTTAAGGCTTATTTTAGTTATTCTTAATCCTTATTTTAATGTAAAAAAAATTGTTTTTTCATTACTTATAAAAGCTTTTCTAACAGCTTTTGATAAGCAATATATTTACGTGTATAAAGCCTGGTTAAAGGCTTATTTCCTTGTGAGAATCATTATTTTATAAGGAATAAATAAGAAACATTTTTTTAATATTATCTTAATATACAAAATAGAAACAAATTTATTTTTCATTTTATAACATTTTTTGGTTTTCTATCAACAAAGAAATAATAATTAATAGTTAATAATTAAATAAATAAATATTTCACTTCTTCAATTTTAGTGCACTTCAAGAACTTATGAAAAAGATTTTTACACACTTTAATACACTGCACTCGAATTTAAATTGTCAGTTGAAAATGAAAGCGAAAGCAAAAATCCGAATGAGAAATTCCATAGAAAAACCATTTACGACTTCGTACATGCTTCTCATTAGAATTCGAAATCTAACATATACCTTAAAGTGACGCTTAGATAAGCAATAATATAAGGGATAAGTAAGAATAAGTTAATTTAAACTTTGAGAGACAGAGAAAATACCTCTGATCTTATTCATAACTTATAACCTTACTATAAGTCTTATTTAAGACTTTTAATAATCTCGAAATAAGGTTTCTAGGTTTTCTCTTCCTTATTTTTCCCTTAGCCTTATATGCCCTATAAATTTTTTTGCTGGGAATGTTTTCATTAAAACAACACGTGGCGAAACAACTGCTGCCACAACAAAAAATAAAAATAAAATAATGACATTTGCGAACGTCAAAAGCAAATTTGTTCTGGTTTATTTGTGTTATTGTATTCAAGTGTATAATCATTTAAAAGGATTTAATAGTGAATTTAATTGAAAAAGTAGTAAAAATATGTGATAGGCTGATTGATTTATTTTATTATGAACACGTTAAGCATTATGGACAATAACAATGCGTAGATTACGAAGAATAATTCGGTATAATTCTAATTCATGGTCCGGTACGACATGGCAAGTGATTTTCACGATATGAATTTTGTTGTTGCAGATTCTCTTCAATTTCTCATGAAGGAGAAGTGTCCACGCTTGCGGCAAAACAATTACCAGAAGTACTGACTGCATTTTGAAGACTGGGCAGCTCATCCACAGCCCAGCTCCAAGGCTGGCAAAGAAACGCACACACGGCCCTGCTCCGTTTGCTACTTCTGTGTACTTTTAAAATTTCAAAGTTTTTTTCAATTGTTTTTATGCTGTGTTTATAATTTTGTATGTATTTACCTTTGCCGCTCAGTTAACACGATGCATTTTCATGCCAACGGAAATGCATTGCACACGCCAGCACATTTCCAATGCGCGTGCAGAAACTTGATCGTCTCAAATACCGACTGCGACGCAGCGACGTTTCCCACAGTCGGGTATGCTGACTCTGCACTACCCTTGCACGCGCAGCCCATACGTTAAGTTAGGATTAAGCTATTTGGATTGTTAGTCTTAATTGAGACCTGAAGTAGAACGGATTAGAATAAACCTTGAAAACCTTTAATCGTTGTCGTTTCATTTGTAAGTCGAACAGTTGGGCCAACTCCAAGTTGGCGTTCGCGTTTTTTTTGATGACCCCATAAGGGACATCTTTTACTGGCGCCCGAGCAGGGACCGGCCTACTAATTGATCTGTTTTTTTCATTGGTCGATAGTTACGGGTCCTTTCATACAGGACGAACGAGTTAGTACGCTCTATCTGAGTGCAAGTTACTGTTACCATGGGAACACAGCTAACTACTCTAACTCTGATGTAACAAATTCCGGCATACCCATGGGAACATGCGCGGAGATCGTCCGGATAAACAGATCGATTGTGAAGTAATTCGTGCCGCGAGTAGGTCGCCTACAATCTCAACGTAGGCTTCCAAAAGGGAGAACACGAACCTTCCAAGGCCGGTGCCCTAAAATAAAAAAGTTCGGTTCGGTTCGGTTCGGTTCGGTTTTATTGAATTCTTTTCGTTTGTTCCAGATTACTAGAATCATCCTCTGAAAATCGAACCAGAATGAACATAATCGTCCTGTAAGTGACAGGACAATAAAGCAGTGTGCATAAAAAGAAAGTGTTAGTGCGAAAAGTGTGCTACGGCAATTTTGTGTGAACGTGTGCGTGCTGTGAAAACCCAAGGGCTTAAAGCCAAAAGAAGAAAAATAAATAAATTAAAAAATAAATAAGAAAAATAAAGAATAATTAAAGAAAAAAGAAAGAAAACTGTGCTAATTGTGTGTGATAAGTGTATCGAAATTAAGAAACCACAAGGTAAGCGTTTTTCCTATATTTCCTCCAACAAGAATTCGTTTTTCCAACTAAGATGGACCAAATGACTAAGTCCATAACCGAACTGACCGGGGCAGTGAATAGTATACTTGCTCATATCAAGGCACTAGACACGCGTCTAAAGTCGCTTGAAAGCAAGCCGACGCAAATAATGCCAGCACTTGAGACGAATCAGGCACAGCAAACTATCGAACTGTGTCCTCCACAAACTGAGGCTGAGTTGAGGGAGATCAGCCGCCTTCCCGACTGCGTAAAGGAACTACAGGTGTTTGATGGAAACCCCACGCAGTATGTGTCCTGGGTACATGCAGTGGAGGGCATCCTTAAAGATTTTGATATTGTAAAGGGAAAGCCCATATACCGTGCTATACTTCAGCACGTACGGGGTAAGATCAGAGGGTCGGCTGACGCTGCTCTGGTATCTTATAATATTTTTGATAGCGATTGGCTTGACATGAAACAGTGTCTCTCCCTGCATTACGCAGATAAGAGGGATATGAGAACCCTTGAGCATCAGCTTAATCAACTCAGCCAAAGGGGCAGTAAGCTGGATGAATTTTACGCGGCCGTCAACCATCAATTGTCATTGATGGTTAATAAATTAAAGACGGAATCCTTTAGCGAGGAAACAGTAAAAGCCTTAGTGGAAACATACCGGAACAGGGCCCTGGATGTTTTTGTGCGCGGCCTTAACGGCGATATTTCGAGGATGCTGATAATTCAAAGGCCGGAAACTCTTCCGGAGGCGTACTCTGCCTGTTTAGAGATTCAAAATTTGAATTTCAGGAGTAATACAATCCACTCGTCTACCGGATCGAACTCAATCACGGCGCCTGTAAATCAGACGTTCAGGAGTTCGGAAGTAGCACCCTTCATGCTACCGAAAAGGCCCTTCCAAGGTCATCCAGGAAGATTTAAGCAATTTGCTTGGAATTCTCCTTCTCGCGATGCTGCTCATCCACCAAGACCTGGCCCAAAACCCCTTGAAAAAATGGATGTCGATCGGAGTATTCAGTCTCGACAGGTAAACTATATGAACCGCTCGAAGGTGGAAAATCCGTTCAAGCGCAGGGCTAAGTCAGACAACTTCCCGAACAAACAGCAAAGGCTGTACCATGTGGAAGCCGAAAATAGCGAAGAAAATTATTCTGAAGTCGCGGAGGAAACCGCGTGTGAAGAGCTAAATTTTATGACAGACGCCCATCCAGCGTACCATATATAGAATATGTGACGAAGGATGGAGCCGTGTTGGAATTTCTTGTTGACACGGGGGCCAACAAGAACTTCATTAGCTCAGAAATAAAACAGCCCACCGTTCCCCTCGAAAAACCCTTTTTTGTGCATTCTGCCGCTGGAAGAACAGCAATTTCGGAATATGTGGCAGGAAAGTTTTTCGCGAAAGTTGGCAATGATACCTTGTTGAAATTTTATGTTCTACCAGGACTTAAGTCGTTCAACGGCATCATTGGCGATGATACGCTAAAAGAGCTTGAAGCCGTTATTGTACGAAAGGCCAACATTTTAACATTGAAACCAAATATTAGGCTGCAATTGAAGGAGAAACTATCTAGACAGGTTAATATAATCTTGAATGAAAACCTCCCTTCCCGAATCAAACAGGAGTTAAATTCGTTAATCGAGAAATACAACACACTTTTTGGTCCAATCAGTATCGATGAAGTGATTGACACTTCTGTTCAGGCAGAAATTAGGGCGAACACGGATGAGCCGATCTACACGAAAAGCTATCCTTATCCAGCTTGCCTCAGGGCAGAAGTAGAAGATGAGATAACCAAACTTTTGGAGGAAGGTATAATTAGACCTTCCCGAAGTCCATACAATTCACCAATTTGGGTAGTCCCCAAAAAACCAAAGCCAAATGGTGAGAAACAATACAGGATGGTCATTGACTACAAAAGGCTGAACAGTGTGACCATCGCGGATGCTTACCCTATACCTGACATAAATTCCACCCTTGCTAGCCTTGGCAAGGCCCAGTATTTTACAACTCTAGATCTAACCTCAGGGTTCCACCAAATACCGATGAAACCATCGGATATACCCAAAACAGCATTTTCCACGATGAATGGGAAATACGAGTTCTTGAGGTTACCCTTTGGGTTGAAAAACGCCCCAGCTATTTTTCAACGCATGATTGACGACGTGTTAAAGCCATATATAGGTAAGATTTGTTATGTCTATATAGATGACATAATCGTCTTCGGCGATAACCAAGAAAATCACCTAAAGAACCTCGATACTGTCTTGAACAGGCTGAATGAGGCGAACCTGAAGGTTAACCTAGAGAAGACCCATTTTATGGACACCGAAGTAGAATTCCTTGGATACGTCATTACCCCTGATGGCGTACGCCCAGATATGAAAAAGGTCGAGGCTATTCGAAACATTCAACCTCCCGAAAATCTGAAAGAGCTTAAATCCTTCCTCGGACTGACATCTTATTATCGGAAATTTATCTGGGACTATGCAAAAGTTGTAAAGCCTCTGACTAATCTAACTCGAGGGAAGAATGCTCAGGTGAAAGCCAATCAATCGAAAAACATCCATGTTGAACTTGACGAAGATGGAATGAAAGCCTTCAATGATCTTAAGACATTACTTACCTCTGCAGAAGTTTTATCATTCCCTGATTTTGGCATGCCACTAACGAGAAAGAAATGTTGGCGATAGTTTGGGCTTTAGATAATCTTCGATCCTATCTCTACGGGGCTAAGAAAATTCGCATATTCACCGACCACCAACCATTAACCTTTGCCTTAGGCAATCGTAACTATAATGCAAAATTAAAACGTTGGAAGGCAAGAATAGAGGAGTATAACTGCGAATTGGTCTACAGACCAGGCAAATCTAATGTCGTGGCCGATGCCCTCTCAAGACTCAAAATTGGTAAGCAGCACTTGACCACCTCAGTGAATGCTGAAGCGGAATGCCAAGTGAATGCGTTACACAATAACTCCTCAACGGAAACTGCTTCGGAAGGTGATTCCTCCACGGAAACCGCCCAACCAACAACAGAAACAGCTGCAGAGTATGAATCCTCCACGGAACCTACCAATGTAGACGCGAATTCCACTACATCTGCCAGTGAGACGATGCATAGTGCAGTTCAAGATTCAACAGACCTGATTCCACACGTGGAGACACCACTCAACGTCTTCCGAAATCAGCTCGTAATAAACGTTGCAAAAGCACCGAATAGGTATGAGGAACCACACCCCGGTTACTCAAGACACTTTGTTGCGAGGACATTCATAGATAAACCAGAATTAACTGAAATTCTTAAGACAAACCTTAGGCCAAATATCGTTAATGGCCTTAAGGTGCACGAATGCCTTATGCAATTGCTGCAAGTCGTATATTTGGAGAGTTTTGTCAACTATAAGATAAGGCTAACTCAAAAAATAGTAGAGGATGTCACCAATGAAGATCGGGTGTGGGATCTCATAAGCAAGGAACATAGGCGAGCACATAGAAATGCTCGGGAAAACAAAGAACAACTTCTCGAGAAATACTACTTTCCGAAAATGAGCAGCCTTATCAAACGATATACGAATTCCTGCGATGTATGCCTCGCTAACAAATATGATCGACACCCAGCGACCCCTGAGTTCCAGCCAACACCGACTCCGTCTTATCCATGTGAAATACTACACATGGACATTATGGAAATACAAGGGGAAAGATTCATTTCTTGTATTGATAAATTTTCAAAATTCGCAAAATTATTTCATATAAGGAATAAGTCTTCACTTCACCTCAGAGATAAGGTCATTAAAATTCTTCACTATTTCACTGTCCCGAAGATGTTAGTCACCGACAATGAGAGAAGCTTCCTCAGCCCAATTATGGTCAATTTCATCAAAATGCTGGACATAAGAATGTACCAAACACCTGTGAATCGTAGTGAAGTTAATGGGCAGGTCGAGAGATTTCACTCCACGATCTTAGAAATCTACCGATGCCTGAAAGCCGAATATAAAGATTTGAAATTAAAAGAGCTCTTAAATATTTCGGTCGACAGGTATAACAATACGATTCACTCGGTGACGCAGCGAAAACCATGCGATATATTCTTCAATCGAAGCAATAGGTTTAACTTTCAGAATATGGCCAACTTTCGAATGAAGGTTAACCAGGAGCTGAGGGAGAAAATACTAAAGAAGGCAAGAGATAGGAATTTGTGGTATAATAAAAGGAAGTCGGTACCTAAAAATTTTAAGAAAGGAGATATAATTTACACTTCATTCAAGAGGATTCAGGGCAAGCATAAGCCCCTGTATCGAAAGGAAGTTGTGGCAAAAAATAACAAGGTAACAGTTCTAACGTCCACAGGACGCAAAATACACAAAGCACAAGTAAAAAATATTTAAATTTATCAATATTATATAAAATTATATTAAAAAAAAAAAAAAAAAAAAAAAAAAGGGGTATAGCACAAAGCACATATGCACAAAGCACACGTAACTTTAAGCACCAGCCAAGCACACGGATCCAAGCACACAGGACTTATATTTTTTATTTTTTTATATTTTTTTTTCCTAAGTAAATTATACAATATTAATATTGTAAGCTAAGTAATCTTAATCTAGTTAATGCTTTTAACCGTTCTTTGTAGTTCTATGTAATATTAAGTAATTATAAAATCATCATTGAAATCTAATGTAATTTTAACACTAAATGCTAAGACTAAGATAAACAATTCAAAAACAAAATTTCATTTGTATAAAATTTTTCTTTTTTCACAATTGATTTTGCCTTTGCAATGTCAAACTATATTAAAATGTTATACTTCAATATTGTAAATAATTTTTCATTATTTTACTGTAAATTATTATTATGTTACCTTTTAAATGTACCACACAGCCTTTTACTAACGACGGTCGTGCAAGGGTTTAGCATCTTCGAGTATCACTCCCCATTAATATCTATTAAAGAAGGCAAGGGATGGATCGTCGATGGACATTTCAAGCTCGTACACATCATTCGTCTGGAACAATTCGAAGAATTGCTGAAGAAGATGACGGAAGCAGTAAAGGGCGAGATCACGGGAGGAGACAGGAAAACAGTGGCACAACATCACTTGACTCAAGTCTATGAACGCTTCTACTCACTTAAGGGAAGAGCTCAGAGGAAGCCTAGGTCAATCAACTGGATTGGATCCGCCTGGAAATGGTTGGCAGGGAACCCCGATGCAGCCGACTGGGACAAGGTGCTCCGCAACGAGCAAGACCTGATCGAAAATAATAACCAACAGTATCAAATCAACAAGAGGGTCCTGAAAATAGCCGAGAACATCACACAGAAGATCAACTGGGTAATCGGTAATACAGCAAACCAAATTACGTCATCAAACAGAGCGAAGTTCGAACAGGATATCATCAATGAAATCATGGTGATTAAAGAAGAGGTCAACGAAATTGTTCGTGGTTGCCAAATGGCGAGGAGCGGTATAGTCAATACTAATCTTCTAGATCAGGAAGAAATCAACAGAGTCATCAGCGAAGTCGAAACCCTGCCGTACTCAAACATAGTGGAAGCCCTGCAATATGGTACACCGTCCGTATTCACGAATGAGTCCTTGCTGCTGTACGTCCTATCTATGCCAAAGGTTAGCAAATCTGAATACAATCTTCTGCTGACGAGATCATCGATAATCAATGGAAAACAGGTTGATCTGCAGTTCGAAAGGATTTTAGTAAACCACGAGGAAACGTATGGGGTGTCATCACGCTGCCCCATCATGGGCAACATGACGGTGTGCGAAAGGAATTCATTGGAGAAGCTGCAAGAGGACGATTGCATCGCCCGCCTGCTGAAAGGAGGTCACGCTGGTTGCACATTCCGTTCGAACACTGCGGAGGTCGTCGAACTTATCAAAGAAGATACAATATTCGTCACGAACTTCAACGGAGAACTTACCAGCGGAGATAGTTCAAGAAACTTATCTGGCACCTTCCTGATTCACCTTAATAACGAAACAATTCACCTAAACAACAGGACATTTGAAAGTCTCGTCGCAACTTCACTTCAGGCTCTGCCGCCTGTCCTTGCAAACATCACTGCAGTTCGACACAAGATCGACATCGAGTACGTGCACGACATCAGCATGGGCAATATCAAGATCCTTCGAGAACTTACCAACAAGATGAAATCATCAGCGGTTGCTGATGTTACTATTCTCCTTATTGTAGCTGCTGTGGGCTTGACCATCTGGTGCAGGATCAACAGAAAGGTGGACATACCTAGAATTCATCTGCCAGAACCGGGGATACATCCCCAAAATATCGTCCTGCAACATTGAGATCTACGGGACGTAGATTTTCGAGGAGAGGGTAGTTAACACGATGCATTTTCATGCCAACGGAAATGCATTGCACACGCCAGCACATTTCCAATGCGCGTGCAGAAACTTGATCGTCTCAAATACCGACTGCGACGCAGCGACGTTTCCCACAGTCGGGTATGCTGACTCTGCACTACCCTTGCACGCGCAGCCCATACGTTAAGTTAGGATTAAGCTATTTGGATTGTTAGTCTTAATTGAGACCTGAAGTAGAACGGATTAGAATAAACCTTGAAAACCTTTAATCGTTGTCGTTTCATTTGTAAGTCGAACAGTTGGGCCAACTCCAAGTTGGCGTTCGCGTTTTTTTTGATGACCCCATAAGGGACATCTTTTACTCGCTCACATATTTGGCAGTAACACCAAGCAAAAGTTACAAAAAAACAATAATAAAAAGCAATCATTCTATATCACCGAATATTTTCATTCGCTCGATTTGACATATGAAATGATAAGTTTACCGAATATTCGCCAACCATAATAATGTAATATCTCAGTTCGCTTAATTTTTGACGTTTGAAGCGAATGTAGTTTGATTGATTCGCTAACCATAATGCCAAACTATCACATTCGCTAACTTTTTCGTTCGATTCGCTAACCATAATAGGGCTGTAAGTTTTATTTAAGACTTTTAATAATCTCGAAATAAGGTTTCTAGGTTTTCTCTTCCTTATTTTTCCCTTAGCCTTATATGCCTTATAAATTTTTTTGCTGGGAAGTGTATGCTTTTCATCAATATGTGTGATTCTCGAAAAAAATTTTAAGTTCTAAGAATTATACACTCTGTATGACAAAAAAATAATCATTTAATTATAGTGTGTGTAAAAAGAAAGAATATTTCAAGATGTACATTTCATTTGTTTATAAAATAACAAAATAGTAATAAAAATAGGAATACAAAAATTATAGTATGTGTAACAAGAATATTTCCATATGTAGGTAGATTTCATTCATTTAAAAAATAATAAAATAAAGAAAACAAAACAGTATGAACGAAGAACAAAATAGATAATTAAATATGCAGGCCGCTACAATACGATATTTGGGCTACTTATTAGGCAACGATTTCGGGCGACAACATTTCTAAAATTGGGCTCTTAAAGTTTTGGAGTTTTTGGCAACCCTGGTTAAAACCTAAGTGTCTAGAATTCTTAGTAATGAAGTGGCCAATAGTTTTAATTTCCCCACAACCTTGCAAGCTCTTAACTTTATTTTATCAAATTAAAATGATAAATAGCAAAGTGTACCAAAACTTTCAAAGCACACGTCACGCACAGAATTTTTATTTAAGAGACACGAATATAGTTTGAGACCCCTTTGGAATATCGTAATGGAACTGCTTTAATTACGTATAAAAATATTTGATTGCATATAGCTTTATACTCGTATCTCTTGTCATCACATTCAATGACCTCTGAAATAATAATTAAACCAATGGAACGTCGAACAAACTTCTTCATTATTTACTCGTACACACATTTTATGGTAGTTCCATGCCATGCTACATTCCACAAGCCTTCAGTACTCGTAACGTCGTAGACCCTTTGCGTTGGTCGACTCTTGTGGGTAACGCCATATGTAAAGTCAAATGAACATACATATAAATGTATTCTATACAAGTCGTACCTCACTGGGCGGTCAATTAATTAGCTCAATCGTTTAATGACCAAAATCACCCATAGTGAGTCATTTCACCCCCGTACACGCCCCCTTCGAAGAAACTGAATCAGAGCAATTAGCCGCGTCCAATGGATGGCTGCATAAGTAATTCGACATTATTACCACGGAATTTGTTTACGCCAGGCCACACGGTACGCTTCTATTCAAATGAGCCCCCAGAGAAATTAATCAACTCAACGAAGAAGGACAAGCGTTAGGATGATCGCATTTTAGCTTCAATTATAATAAAATATTCGTCGGACGCCTCGGACTTGGATAGATATAGAAAATTTAACGAAGCAGTTAATTTGAATTTCATATTTTTTTCCAAAGTGAAGTGTTACTGTTTCGCTTGTTTGTTTTCTTCTGTTGCCTTCATAATCCACCGGATAAGGATGAGACCACGATAAATCACTTCACTCTAGAGTTTTCTTTATGAATGGGAATTTGCATGCTTCCCTGGGCCGTGGGTGATGGCAAATTTGTCTCAATTAACTACTCCTAGCCCTGTCGCGTCTAATATGATTGTTTTGTAAAAGATAGAATTATCCCTACCAAATGACAGTAGTACGACGATTAGTTTTCTGAGGTTTATAATGGAATCTAGTCAAGTCAAGCGAAACAAATAAACTGCAATAAATGCAATAGCAACTGCAATCCTGTGAGGTACTTTAAAAGGGATGATGGTCTGCGATAAAAATGTCAAGTAATTCATAGAAGATGCGACTTCCAGAAATAGAAAGATTCTATTCGGGTTAATCTTGTGGAACGATGGGGTGCTCTTCAGTGGTAACACTTGAGTCGAAAAGAGGGCAAGCATGAGCAGCAATCATCATTTGTCCACAGCGAAACGTAAACGGTATTTCAATAAAGACATAACAATTTTGTATTTATAAAATCACAGAATAATTGAGATATGGGCTGAAATTTAAACTTTAATAATTTAATAATATTTAAGTATGGAATTAGATCTTGGTCATATGACCACCGCGAGCACGTTTGCAACATATCGGCCGGAACGTTGGCAATTTCGCGTTCGATATATGTTCCTGAGCTCCTCTAACGTTGTTGGCATAAATCAATGACTTAACGTAACCCCATAAAATGAAATCCAACAGCGTTAAATCTCATTAGCGAACTGGTCATCCGACTGGACCATTTCTCGAGATTACACGATTACCGAATAGCATGTGACGCCAGCTTGTTGGAACCACATATCAGTGATATCAACTCCATCCAATTATGGCCAAAAATAGTCTTCCATCATGGCACAATAGTGAACTACATTGACCGTAACATGGCGATCATTTTGATCGACGAAAAAATGCGGTTCAATCACACCTCCGGTATGAAATCCACACTACACGGTCACTTTTTGTAGATGCAGCCGCTGAAGATGATTTTTCGATGAAATTTAGGATTTTCTTCAAATTATTAAGACGGTTCCGTTTTTGAGTTAGTTTGTATTGTAAGGGTGTAGGCCAAGAACTTTACGCGAAATTCGCCACAATGTGGACTGAGAGATTCCCAATTCCTGTGAACAGCGTGAAATCGATTGATTTGGCTCATTTTGAACTGAAGCACTTACGGCTGCTTTATTTTTGACCGGTGCCACTGACACAGGAACATTCAATAGTGAATCATCTGATTAGGTATGTTCCTTTGCTTTAAATTTTTTTACTGATTCCTACGGATTTGTACGCATTCTAGACAAACCGCGTTCCTTTCCACAAAAAAGTAGTAAAAGAGAGAAAAATTTCTTCCGGTCAAATTTTTGTACGAGTGGCAATAAGTTGCTGGTTTTTTTTTTAGCTTCAGCCTCTTTAGATATTTAGCAGTTGGTATAACATGTTTTATCATAGCCAAGTTAGAGCTAACACCGGTTGTTTCCTTTATTTTCGAATTAGCGGCGTGAGAATAGCACGCATCTCTGATGATGGCTCTCCTATCTGTTTCTGTAGTTGTGTTATTTGCGCCTCCCTTCATATTTTTCCCGTTGCTCAACACGTTTTACAAATAATTGCTAAGAAAATTTTGAATTCGTCCTCTTTATTTTGCGAAATTGCGGTGTTTTAGGCCCGATTCACTAAACGCTTTGATTTGGTCCTTTTCGTCCTACGTTAAAGGGTTATCGCGACCCATTTTCAAAACACATAGTGGAAAATAATTATAACTATCGAATACCAAAAAACCGTTACGATTTGTTAGCTTATCTCAACGTTATCTGAACTTATAGCTACTGAACCTATTCTGATGAGCCAAAATATTCGCATATTTTTTTCGAAGAATAAGATCAAAGCAGCATAATACAATAACGGTTATTTTTTTCGTTTGGTTTTTCTCTGTCAAATTAAGTACAAATAAATAATCTTGCTGTATGTACTAAACAAAGTTGTGTAATTATAATATACATTAAGAGAGGCGAGCAGAAGTAAGATCATATATTGTGAACCTATTCAGATGAGCGGCAGTGTATATTATTTAAGAGCATACATAGTGAGTCTGCCAGAAGTTTTCCTTATAAGTTTAAATGCGAAATTATGCTCGGACAACTTAAACAAATTCATCACTCCTGTCCTATAAAACAAATTTCAAATTATATTCCAGGTCAATTAATAGCAATAAAAGCAAGAAATCGTTTTAAGTACCGCCATCTATTAAAGACAGCACGAAAAGGTTTTTGCGATCGCACCCCAAAGTTTTTTGTAAACTACTAAAAAATACAATCCACAAAATAAGTGTGGATTGTATTTGTATTTTGAATGTGTGACATTTCGTAAGAATGCTTTTATTTTTGAATAAATTAAAATTATTATGTATAAATTAATTTAAAAATTGGTCTACACTTCGCACAGGATGTTAAAGAATAGGTATACCTACGAAGTTTTACTTCATTTTGTATGTTATTTTTGGAGTTTATCTGGGTCGATGTTTGATAGGTAAAAGCTTCACATTACGATGTATATATTGTTATGATATGGTTATGATAGTTCCTCTACATAAAATACGTTGGCGGTCCGATAAGTACTTAGCCTGCAAAAGAAAAACAAACATTTTGGAAAAGTGGCTCGATACACTTGATCCAGCGATGCTCCAACTGCTTTAACTCATCCAAAAAATAGGTTTTCTCGAGGTCTGCAAAGATGGCCTCCGTGGCGGCGATGACCTCCTCATTCGAAAATTCGCGGACAAGCTCGCGACACGTGGTCAAAACAAAACTACGAGTCCGATTCGGCTGAAATTTTGACAGTAGCCGTCTAAGAGAATGTACTAGACGATAGTAAATCTCCCTTGCGATACTGGCACCATAGGGCGGTGAGGCTTAGTACTTATCGGACCGCCCTCGTACTTTGCAAAAGCGTAATTTTTTAGAAAAGGTGTGAAACTTTCTTGATCTTATTGAAAAATATCTATGATCCTGACTCGTTCTTATAATATGCTAAGCGGTCTAATACTTTTATGGTTAAAAAAAAAAACGGATTTTCGATGTAATCAGTTAAATATATGAATTAAATAACTACACAAAAACATACAACTTTGGACTCATGCATCACCTTGTAGTAGAAGTATAGTCACAATCCGTCACAAAATTAATCAACTTTAATTTCTTGGTGCTTGTCTTGTATCTGTCTAGTATCTGGACAGGTCCTATGCCTATCGAGTATTCTAAGTTATTTCCTACAAGATACGTACTCATTGGTTGATTGATGCCTGCTCCTCAACTTCTTTTGAACGATACATACTCATGCATATTAATAGTGAAAATTATGACCACTTCTAATGTCTGAAAACTTTACATCGCTAGTATATGTATTTATGAGCTAAACTATTTCAGGTGGCTGAAGAGCAATGAATACTTTCAGCGAGATTGATGGACTGACATCCTTTTCGGAAATAAAAAAAAATAAAGTAAAAAAACACTCATAAACAAGACTGGAATTAATTTAGGTGCATCATGGCCTTAAGGACTTGTTAGCTACTTTCGTTGAATAAATTCTTATTACCTTTCCCATTCCTTTGGGACGGCTGTAGATGCGTACATGAATTCGCTCTTATGCCGCGTGGAGTGCCTTAACTTGGAATGGAATCAGTTATTGAAGTGGCGAATTTTATGGGTTTTCCTCATCACCCAATGATGAGTTAATCCAATGAATAGAATTAATTACAGCGAGCAGAGAAGTTTTCAAACTGTGTTGGTTAATAGCCAACTTGATAGCTCTTCGTTCAGTTATAAAACTTACTGATATTAAAACAGCTATACTTTGTGTATTTTCTTATTTCAAGTGAAAAGATAGATTTATTTTCATGTATCAATTCTGTAGTCTGTACGATGTCCAGGTACCTACACCTACACCTACAACTTGTGTATTCAGACAGAAGATACTTCCACTGGCAATGTTCGATCGTAAAAGAGAGTTTCGAGTGCGTTAAATTTATTAAGCATTGATAACAGTTAAATTATTTTAATTAAATTTTTATAGTAAGACAAATAAAAGTAAAGAACAAATATTTCGTTTTATACCAATTTCGATTGTGAAATAAGAACCATGTGGCCTTCAGTTGTAGTCGATGTGTTTTTGTTTTTAGCGAAATTATTTCAATTTCCTGCCAAAAAAGATTCATTGAATATAAATATCCAAAGGGATTTGAGGTTCGCTAACATAAGTGTGGGCAAAATAGCTGCTTTTAAAATTAATACACCGCATCATGATAATGCCCAACCACTATGCTTGGATATATTTTACAAGGAGTCATAATCGTTTGAACGTTAAATCCATTTGGACATAAGTGGGGACAGTGTAGACAGCTGGAACTCAAAAATGTTTAAACTCACCGTACGATTAATCTGAAGCTCACACAATATATTTGTAATGAAGTGAGAAATGGTCGCACATCAAAAGTTCTCAAGTTTTCCGATAGATGGCGCTGGAACACCAAAATTTCAAAACTATCCGATTGAGCTGAAACTTACAGAATATATTTATTATGAAGTGAGAAATTTTTGTAAATTAAAAGTTTCCAAGTTTTCCGTTATATGGCCATGAAAACCAATATCTCAAAATAATTACTACAGCAATGCGCGGTGACAGCTAACAGCTAACTTTTGATTGACGTCCACTTCTCGCTTCATAAGAAATACATATATTGTCTAAGGTTCAACTCAATCGGATGGTAAGTTTCTGAGTTTTTAGGATATTATTGTTTGGACAGTTTTCTTGAATCCAAATAGAGTTGTCGGCATTTTTCATTCTTCGCCAGAGTCATTACTATTGACAAGAACTCACTCGAAAAAATATCATTACATTTATGACATATGTAAACACTGTTTTCAATGGGTGTAGCGAAGCGCACCGGGTAACCACTAGTATTCTATATAATAAAAATGAAATGAAGATCGTTGTTGGTAACCGCATAACTGGAGAACGGCTAGATCGATTTGGCTAATTTTTTTTTTAAATATTCGTTATAGTCCGAATGCGGTTCTAACGGAAAGAAAAATTCGATAGGTGGCGCTGAAGTCAAGTTATTAACAAATTCTATATTTATTGACCAAATGGACTCATATTGACTCATATGAAAACATATGTTGGTTTGGTGCTAAGAGAGAAAACCACAAAATCTGTAGCCGATAGGTGGCGCTGTAGTCAAGTTATTAGCAAATTCTATATTTATTGACTAAAATGGCTCATATTCAGAACATACATAATGTAACTCATCGCGCAACACATAGGAAAGGACAGGACAACGTCTGCCCCCGGGCTAAGTAGTTTAATAATATAAAAATGAACTGTAGTTTCTTTACTTTACTTTAGGTGGCGCTACAGCTCGGGGTTTTCCAAACAGTTATTAGGGGGGGTCTTCTTATTCTCTTTGCAGGTTCTGGTATGTGGACAATATTGTCTTAGCTGATAGGGATACATGGCCATACCAACACCCTTTCCTCTATCTTTTCGGAGATGGGTGTTATCTCTTACATTGTCTTGATTTATTTTGCGATATTATGTGTTTACATTCCATAAACGCCTAAGATCTTATAGGTATAATTGCTCTGGAAGCGATTATTTATGTTTGGGTTTTTCATTAAGCGTATTTCCAATTTTCAACTGAATAAAAAGAGTTGTCTGTGAGATGTGAAAGAAACCTTTATTGCGGATTAAAATACATTCAATTCCATTATATTTGAAAAATGTTATCATTCAAATGGCCTCCGTAGCTTCGTTTATAGGACTTCGTCTAGAGGTCCAATTTCGTATGACTCTGTTGCATAGGTCGGATCTCACCAATTTGATTCGAACTCTGATAGCGTCGCTGAGATTTGTTTTCCACGTCCAGGGTCCCCAGATACGATCCACCCACCAAGAGAGGTGTTTTGGAGCAACAATCCACCCTTTTTCTTCAGAACTGGATGTAGTAGTAGCATTTTTGAATATACTGGGCCACCCAATAGCAAATGAATGTGGGCTGGTTTGTTGAAATGTGGAAAAGTGGTTTGGCAAAGGCAGATTTCCATACAATATGACTGGGCATGCTGGAAAGCGATCCGGTAACTCGATTGACCACGGGTTCGAATAATGTTGTTCTCCAGTTGGTCAATTGTTGTTGGTTTGTTTCCATAAACCAGCAACTTAACGAAGGTCCAGAGAAACAAGTCTAAGAGCGTTAAATCACACGATCCTGACGGCCATTCCACATTCTGAAAATAACGCGTTCTGCGAACTTTTCTTGCAACAACTCCAAGGCAACGTCCGATTTATGGCACGTGGCGCCATTTTTTTTTAGAACCACAAGTCGTCCAGGCCCATGTCATCCAACTGAGACCACAAAAAGTCAGCTATCATGGCCCGATACCATTCGCCATTTACAGTCTGGCTTTTCCCGCTTTGGAAGATGTATGGCCCAATGACTCCGCTTGACTTAAATCCACAACAAACAATAAGTTTTTCCGGAGGCAATAGAGACTCTTGATACTGCTGCGGATTATTTTCTCCCCAAATGCTGCCATTTTGCTTGTTCACGAAGCCTTTACACTAAAAATATACATATCACTGAAGATGATTTTTTCGCCAAAATTTGAATCCGTTTCCAACTGGTCTAGAGCCCAATTTTCATAATAAATTTTAACGTATTGTTGAATGGTGTAGCGCTCTTGGTAAAATGGGGACTATGAATGAGCATAAACGTCAATAGTATTGCTGCCACTTGAAACGTTAAAGCAATAACCTGTCAAAGTTCGGACATATGTTGCTATTGAAAAAACCAGCCTCAAATTTTTGTGCACTAAAAATAGGGCACAGTCTTAATTCCTTCTAATGAATAACTTTAAGCCATTTTAACTTTTTTCTTAGAATCCAAAATGTGTACAGACATACATACATATGCTATAGAGAAACATCTATAGTTTCATTGTACACTGTAGGTACTTCTCCTAAAATCATCAAAGTTTCTACAACGTTGACCTATTTAATGCATAATGCCTTAACTAATCCATTCTGACCCGAATTAATAATATATTTCACCACCAAAATAAACTCCATAATTTCTCTATAACTACGAACGTATGTACTTATTCGTACTTTCGTATGTACATACATATGAGTATGTAGTGGGCATATAGAAACTACGACAACCGAAAATACAAGAAAATAAAACGAAACCGAAACCGAAACCGATACTAAAACTATAAATGTCATTGTCTTTTCAGTCAGCTATTTTTCTCTTCCTGTCTTTATTAGCCTCATGCTACTCTAACCTGTACTCAATGGAAAACCGACAAAAAAATCATTGTATGTGTATAGTACGTACTCGTACAACCCCTTCGGTCTGGGTGTAAAAAGGTGTAGCCCAGGTGTAAACAAAATAGCTAGCGCCTAGATCAAAGGCGTCTATTCTAAAGGACAATAACCAGAAACACGCTTGTACTCAACTATTGGCAACAATAAAATTGTTCACACGCCAACGGACCGATTCACTCTTTGGTCGTCCATAAAGTAATTTCTACCATCAACAACGAATCCAACAAGTTCGACAGAAAGAGAAAGCCTGAGGAAGAGGACGGCCACGGTATATGTACTGCACGTAAATATCCACTTTTATGTTATTTTCTGGTGTTTTTTTTATCGCTTGTATTCACCCCCCTGCTTCCATTCCTTTCTGTTTACACGTTTCGTTATATAAACAAATTGTAAGTTAATATTTGATTATTGGTCCACAATGCCGAATACTGGCGATATAAATTCCCTCTTTACAGTTCACGCTATTCGCACCGGAGCGGATGAGGGAAAACGAAGAATATTTACCATCTGCCATCATACAGGGGGGCGTATGAGTAACAAAATTTGTAGCGATCTCCGCATTCTGCATTAAATTGAAATTAATCAAAAAAAGAAAACTGATGCAAAACGTTAGTAAATGTTAGGAAATCAATCAAAACAAATGTCTGTGTGTATGTCCGTGAATAAATAATATTACCTGATGCGGAGCGGTGTAAAGAAAAAATCGTTTTATACAAATTGGAAAAAGTGCAATGTATGCCTACAGAATGTATTTGTATGTAGCTGATGTCTTTCGGGATATGTCGCCTCCGTTTTAATATTTTTTTTTTTTAGAAAATGACGTCATATATGAGGGTGTAGCTGTTGATTTGTAATGTATTCCTGATGGCACTAAAGTGTGTTTGATGTTGTCAGCATTTGTTTATATAAAATGGTTTACTATTTGTTCAGTAATTAAAATGTCAGTATAAATAGACTGCTGGATTTAACTATATTTAAGAAAAAAACACAAATATTTATTTGCTGTACACGCAGTCTCTTTGCATCCGGTCATTTTAGTCTAATTTTCTACTCGTTTCACGAACTTGTATCATTTGAAATTTATGTCTTCAAAGACGATTTGTCCAACACAAATATCAAAAAAAAAAAAAAAAAACATAATTACCCAATAACCTAAATATATTGCAGCCAAGTTAAGGGGGTCTAGAGTTTTTAAAAAATATTTTTTTTTTTTCATATTTTTAAAGATTATTTTTAAAGAATATATCCTTCAAACGTTTCCTGAATTATTCTACAGAAAGTCTCTTATACACCATGAATTCTCAGAAAGTGAAGGTCGTTGTAACGTATTTCTTTAAACGCGTTCTTCTCGAAACTACTTTTTCCAAAACGTCTGACGTGATTTCTCAAGTTCAAATGAATTGAAATTTGGCGTGGAACTTCTCTATATATCCCTCCATGACCTTTTTTTTCTGATCACCGGAAGGGTTGGAATCATGCCAAAAAGGACGCACACTTATCTTTCACCACCCCACTTTACCAGCCTGCAATTTTTTTCCATTTTCAAATTTTTTTTTATGTATTGTTAAAATATTAATAAATATCTAAATAAAAAAATGGCAGGTAAAAATATTCTTAGTTTTTTTTGTATCGAATTTTAAAAAACACCCAAAATTCGTACCGCTAGACTAGAATAAATAATTGCACTAGAAAAAAACTAAAGTCCTTCGTCCAAGTCCTTGTCAATAATATCTCGAAGACGTGTTTAAGATTTCATCAAGATCGGTTCAGTAGTTTTCGAGAAATCTTGACAACCGACTTTGAAAATACAGTTTCGAGAAAAACGCGTTTTAAGTTTTGAATGACAATAAAACTGAGCCCAACTGGCATTGAGTGCGCAACTTCCCAAGGCTCTATCTCCGAAACTGTTACTCCGATCGACATTAGGACAATATTCGTTGTAGTAGAATTGAATAAGGCAATACAAAAAAATTAGATTTTTTGAATCCGTGAAACCCATGTTACCCCTTAAGCGGAAGCCAATAAGATTTTCCTTTCTTCATTTCAATCATTCAATCAACCAATCATTTTAAAGTAACTTATTTTAGAGATTTTACCAGACTCCGTATCACATCATCGTTCTACAACTACGTATGCTTTTATGTTTTTATCCCACCGAAAAGTGGAACCAATCTCTTCATCACTCAGGTGAATGTAAGATCATTTGGCAGAGTTTGGTATCAAGCTCTTTTGTCGAAAGTGCGTGCATATGGCATATCCCCTTCAATGAAACAATTTAAGTTCTCTTCGACGAATTCAAGTCTGCAATTCACCCTTTGAATGCTTTAGTCGCAATTTCACCCTTTTTGACGCAAAAATACTATGACCCGACTTTTTAAAAAAACACCTCTTTTTTGACCCTTTTCAGTTTTTTTGAAGACTTTTTGAGACTTTTTCATACAAAAAATATATCTCCAACAAAAAATCCATTCAGTTGCTCATCAGTCATCAGCAATCGCTCATAATAAAAAATCATCAATTCATCACTTATTTCAGTATGTTACACAGAAATTTAACAATATATTTTTTTCAATGTGTTCCTTTTGTACAGATCTAGTTTAATTTAATTTAACTTTAACACTTCAAAATTTGACAGAATACGAATATTTGGTGCAAAAAGTATGCAAATGGACCTAGTATTGTAAAAGATCTGCTGGAATCTTAAACGTCATTTGATCATAGAACTAGAATAGTCGTTTTGACTTTTAATATTCATTGCATTTGTAAAAATATGAAATTGTCCGTAAATATTATATTACATTCTCGATTTGCTCTCAATATGGGTATTCAAGCTTCGATGTATCTAGTCTTGTACAAGTGTAAAAGTGTATTTTTTACACTTAAGAGTGAATGCACCTTTTTCGTATTTGTGCTTACGTCAAAATCAGTGAAATTTTGTTTATAAAATCACAATTTGCGAATTTGCCAAAAACAAACAACAAAAGTAAAACTATTCAGTTTTTAATCGAAGGTGCTGGAAATTAAATTACTTGGAGTGAAGGTTGGAAAAGACATAATTTAACCCTCACACGTTCTTTATTAACCGGGGTTAATATGGGCACTTTCATTATATCATATCTTGGATACTTTTGAACTAAATGTCTTTTCATTCAGACTCAGTGACTAAATATTTGATATTTTTCGAAAAATATAGAAAAAAATAAATTTTGACAGTTATTCGACTGATTTTTCGTCAAATTGTAGCAAACGTACCTTATTAACCCAGGTTAATATTTTAACTTTTGTATGAAAAAATTCTGAATTTGTCTAATAGTTCTACTTTTTTTTAGGAAAACATAGCTACATACATACATACATACATGCCTACGAGAACATATAGATATATATGTATGCACATATGTATATACCGATGTTTTTACATATGTGTATGTTGCACATACAGTTTCAGTTGGGTGGTATCTGCAAGCTACATCTTCAAATTTGTGAACGAAAGAAACCAATTTGTTGTTTATTACATTTCAGTACCTCTATGAACATGCATAGGTAAGGTACTATGTACAGTACATTGTACATATTACATTTATAGATTAGTAGTTTCAAACTTCGTCATTGTCAAACTACGCACTTAGGCTTCCTTCACTGTGTGCAACTCTTTCGTGTTGCTCTTTTCAATTATTTTTTTTTTTGCTGATAACATAATATGAAGCAAGAACCTCTAATTTTTTGGCCACCTGAAGATTCTTCCTGAGAAGCATCATCAGGCCAAAATGGCTAGAAGGTCTAGGTATTGTGTTCAATTTGATCATTTGGAATACCTAAAATGCGATTTTTAGTGTTACTTTGCCCACATTTCGAGGAATTCGAGCTGTTCTAGCTATTGTAGGCGTACAAAAATGCTTCCTCAACTCTTCAAGAAACTCTCTGCGTTGGCTCGACTATCTTAGACAATCGTATTATTGGACCAGAAGATTAAGTCAACTACATATGAATATGTGTGCATGTCCATGATGTTGTAAAATAGAGCCAGCGGTTTGTTTTCATCTTAGTTGTGTTTTGACCAAGCATTTGATTAATCACATCCACACCTCCTTTTGTTAAAGACTGTACGCTATCTTCTTCATCATCAGAATAAAGTGTATCAAGAATCGATTTCAAGTATTGTTGTTGTACTTCGTGTGCCAATCTTGAAGAAAAATCATATCATGTATCAAATTGCACACCCTAAATCTACTTATCTAATTGTATGTGATGTGTTAATACTTTACATGGATAATGCCCACACTTGAAAGAAATTTAAATTTTATTTTGATCCATTTTCACACAAATGAAATTCACAAGTGTACTGATTGAATATGATTGTCAAACAAATTTGATAAGGAAATTCGCTCAATTCACATAAAATTTAATTTTCCAATGTAAATCGTACTAATGGGGGATTTCCCTTGTTATTTTCCAGGTGCGCAGAAAATATAATTTGCAAAATTTATTCAAAAAACAACAAAGAACAATTAAAAGGAAGGCAGGAAGTAAGAATTTTGTTTTTGTAGACCATAGAGCCCATAGAAAGAGGAAGGGAATAAAAATATTAACCTGGGTTAATAAGGTACTGATTAAGGGGCAAAAATTGTCGCCCGTGTGAGGGTTAAAAAACACAAGAGGATTGCTCAAAAATTACACCCAGTCATAAATTTTCAATTGAACTTCAATTGGCTATTGTTTAAAGAAATTTCATTAAATAGGAGAACATAATACGTTTGAAAAACTGTCAAAAATGTACACAAAGTTACACTTGTACACTTAAAGTAACAATAGGGTTGGAATATTGCTAAAATGTACAAGTGTAACAAAATGACAGCTAGTGTATTTTGTTGCTGTATTTGTATTGTATAAAAATGTTACACTTGTAAACTTTTACATTTGTACAGTACTAGATATGCACATCGAAGCGTGAATACCACTAATATAAAAGATGTATAAATAAATAAATACAGTAAAATGTGATAATAAAGAAGAAGAAAAATAAAAAAAAAACTCATAACACGTTTTATAATAAAATCGTACTTTAATATAAATGACACGGTCGTAATAGGCAATGTTACGATATGAAACACGAATCAATATTTGTACTTCCTTTAAATAGGTAAATAGGAATACCAAACTAACCAAGGACATACCCACAGATATATAATAATGGAAATATCTTCTTGTTTGTAGACAAAACATTCCAACGACATTTCTATTCAAATCAAAGCAATGAAACAATAACGAACGACAACAGATTATGATTTATGATTCCTTTAATTACACGTACCTGCTGCAATCGAATTACAATGACAACCCATTCAATCAAAAGACAAGAATTCAGAGAAGTGGAAAAATGCGTGACAGATAGAAAATTGGTTTAGCCGTAATTCAGGGGTTTACCGTTATCATCTTGTGGCTTGATTCCGCTCTTTATTTCTGTGTACTTATCCATGCTATTAAATATTCTAATCAAATACTTTCCATCCGTGTCACCATCAAAATCAATCAATACAACAGCACAGCTAAATGAATCCGGTCGGTGATCAGAACGGGTTGTCACGCGATTTGTTTGTATAAGTTTAAAGCCATTTTTAAAGATGACATTTAGAATGGCCGACATTAAATGCCTCATAACTTCGGACGCAAGAAAACGAATTCAGGATAAGTAACGAGCTGGGCGTATGAAAATTAAAAATTAAAAAACAACACGAAACGCATAAAAACGTAAATTTCTTAAACCGAACATTTTTGCCTATCACCTTTGTACCGTAATTATCTACATTTTTAGCATGTGATTGTGTAGAATTGATTGCATACGAAGCATTCCAAGAACAAATCGTAAACTTCTTGACATCTGTCAAAACATGACAGTAAAATATTTATTATTCATTTCGATGTCCGTCCTACCCCTAGGGTTAATGAAACAAAAGACTAGACAAGCACAGTACCTACACATATATAAGGTAGTATACTCAGAGTGTTCATTTTCGATCAAGTTCGCGCACCTGTCAAAAATTCAAAAAGATGGCCGCCATACATGCCCTGCAAATATTTGTTTACATTCAAAAACAAAAACAAATGACTGAATTAAACGCCAAACTCACAAATGAATTTGACTTTTAAACGCCAAACTCAGTACAATTATAGAACAGGCACGAATTGCGGCCATTTTTCCTGCGCAATATATTACCTGTATTACGTGTACTGTGTAAACAAGTACAAAAATATACTACAGTTAACAAAATTGGATTTTTGTTTAGTTACCAAAGAATGACAGTTGTCAGGGCAAGATATTTGTGTTAGATGAAATGGGGGTTGCACTGACAGGGAGCCCTAGGGCACAGACATCGAACAAAGCTAATAACTCTCCCAGTTCCCAGTTGAGAAACTATAATGTTAGCATAGAATAAAATTTTCAATCAGTTGTAGATTCTCATATGGGGGTGGCTGTGATGTAGTGATAGTCGTCGCGTCGTCGCGTGTCCCATTGAAGGTTCACGGTTCAAATCTAGATGACTCAGAGTAATTTATTTCTTACGAAATAAAAATCAATCGATCAATTTCAGAAGCTTATGTCAAAACCTACTATACTGGTAGTGGAATCGCACAAACCATGGATAGATAATAAGAAATATCTGGAAAAAAAAGCTGTGAATCATATTCAACGACAAAACATTTAACAGTACACGGCTCTCCATTTATCCTGGACACCATCCATAGAGATAGTTTAAATTGAAACCTAATATCTAAGTTTCTTATCACTATGCTGATCTCTCTGTCTCTCGTTCTAGTTCCTCGAGCTGTGTGTTAAATTATAAGGGTATTTATAACCCATTTAGCGTGTGTGAGTTATATAAATAAAATATATGAACCGTCTTTCTTTCCTTAATGCATTCTCGTTCTAGAATTGGATAGGATATAAACTTGTCACTTGTGTATACTGCGAGATAAGCACATATTATTGCTTCTTCGATCTGAATACAAGTACATTCGCATCACTCACATACTCGTACATCAGGACGTTCTGTCAAAAATTAACACCGTTTGTGCTTTTCAGTTAAAATTGCATGCAAAATTTTTGCTACTCTGACAGCGGTTTCCATAAAAACGTTACAAACTACGTAAACACTCGATTTTTTTGTTGGAGTGTGTATCGCAAACAGAAAGTAACAAAATGTTGTGCGTGCGAGTGTCCTAAAATAAGACCAGAAATAAAATACATAATTCCAAAGTCCAAATCCAAGCCAGTCACTGAATAAAACCAACTTATTTACAACCTGTTTATAAATATAATAAAAAACCGAAGAACATTTTCGTTATTTATCCCTCTCGCAACCTGAGGGTGGAAATTTGCATTGATAAGGAGCATATTGTGCAGTATTATTGCTGTCGCGGGTTTTTCTTCAACAGGACCAGACCAGAGTAGGTACCCATCAAGTTTTATAGTTTCATAAATTAGCATTCAAATTGGTTCTTCGAGTTTTAAGACCGCTATCGGATCTCAATCTATGTCCTAAGTTATTGGCAGAACATCACGACAACATTTTTTATTAACTACTCGTATCGATTTGTTGGAAGTAGTTTTGGAATAATAAGTATTCTCTTGTTTTCAAGTACATCAAGTTAAGTTTTATGATCCCTCATAAAAACAAAGAGTTCTCTCCTTGAATAAGTATTTTTGAATAAACACCCTTTGTAGACAGTGTATGGCCTTCTTGAAATTTGTTCTATCTATGGTGTGCGCAAAGACATACATAACTAGTCATTAGCTACCCATAGTTTAACCCAGCATTTTTGTTTTTATTTTTTTTTATTTTTTAAGATTATTGCCAATAAAAATTAAAGCAGCTGCAATCTTTCACTTAGATGAATACATGTCACTTTCACTACTTTCAACTAATGACTAGTAGAAGAAATATATCAAGGGGATCTGGTTATGGGAGTACTCTCAGAATTCTACCAGAGAACTCACGAGTTTCGAATCGCGATATTAAAATCAGGAAAATTTTACTCTCAAACGGACAGCCACCCGAAAGTAACTCCCAAGAGTTACTAGCGAAAATACTCTCCAATGAACAGGCACCTTAATATCTTTAATATCTTTTAATTAAAAATAAAATTAAATTATGAGTTTAATTTTTTACCTAAGGCGACACAAATGTGTATGTATAAAATGTAAAATTATTTCAAGGTAAAAGATGTTTTATTCCTAGAAAAATCAGTTACATGATCGATTATCGAGGCAAAATCAAGACCAAAAATAAAAAAAAGACAAAGACCTCCGCTGTACGGAAGTGCATAAGGAACATTAATATGTAGCTATTTTTTTAAAATCATTTGTTAAAAAAATCGTAAAAGATTTTGAGAAAAATTGAGAGCAGGGCTATACTCTCAACATCATCGTTTCATTTCATCTTGCGTCGTACTTTTCAGTTAGTTTTTCCCGTAGTCGGCAGTTCCCCTACTTTCTTTGCCAACTCATAGCCAAACTCATTGCCTTCTGCAACAGACTGACCAGGCACCCAACCTAGTCTTACCTGGTTCTGCATAATGCCCTTAGCATTGTTCGGCAGCTTCTGACTAGTTCCGATTTGATAGTGAACTATTCTAGCGCCTTAAGTGCAGCCTGACTGTCAATGTAAATAACAATATTATTACTGGATATTCGTTTCATTGTAAGAAAGTACGGCTAGAACCATGCAGTAGATACCAGACGCTGCCTGCCGTTTACAGTTTACAGACCCGTCCGTGAGGAGTGCATTGTCTGTATGCCGAGTAACACTGTGACACTCACATAATGTATACTGTATGTGATCATTATAGAAGTAAATCGTCCTTTTTATCCAAAAATGACAGGACACTATCGGGCGTTTAGATAAGGATTATGGTTACCCTTTAGAAGTTTTGGGAATTAGTGTATACAGTAACAGAAGATTCTCCTATGGTAGTGTCAAAAATTGGCGTAAATAAGCTTTACAAAAGAAAATTTTTGTAAATACAAGTAAAGAGTTTTTCAATAAAGACATAACAATTTGGTATTTATAAAACACAGAACAATTGAGATATCGGGCTGAAATTCATTCCAGGCGCAGTACACATGTAAAATTTAAGTATCTATCCCGTTCATATGATCACCGCGAGCACGTTTTCAGCGATCGATTCTTTGGAGTCAAGTTTCCACCCCACTACGGGTTGGATACGATTGACCGCATTTTAAAATCTCGTTTTCAAAATCTCGCATAACAAAATCTTGCATTATCATAATCTCGCATTATCGGAATCTCGCAATTACAAAATCTCATATATCGAAAACTCGCAAATCAAAATCTCGAAAACTAAAATCTCGCATTGAAATAAAACATTTATTATTTCGCGCGAATTAATAAATATTTTATTTTGCGAGATTCTAAATCTATATTAGCTACGTAGGTACATACTCCAAACTCAAATAATTGCATTATATTAAATACTATGTATGTACATTACACAAGACTGCTCTATATACGCGGAATTTTCATAATAAGCAAGATTTTGAAAATAAGCGAGATTTTGATAATGCGAGATTTTATTAATGCAAGTTTTTGATAATGCGAGAATTTTAAATGCGAGATTTTGAAAATGCCAGATTTCGTTATTCGGGATTTATTTAAAAAATGCGAGATTTCGTTATTAGAGATTTTTGTTTGCGGTCAATCGTGACGCTCCCCGTACAAACATATCGGCCTTGTCAAGTCCAACTGATTCTGGCCAAAAATAGTCTTCTAACACCGCACGATAGCGAATACCATGACGATCATTTTAATCGACGAAAACATACGGTTAAATAACACCTCTGGCATACCACGCGGATGCAGTGGCGTCTATTAAAGCACATCTGGGCTTATTGCTGTCCAATAATGCATACTTTGATTATTGACAAAGCCATTAAGCCAATAATTAGCTTCATCGCTGAAGATGATTTTTCGATGAAATTCATAATTTTCTTCAAACTTTTGGAGAGCCCAATCGGAGAAGTTTCAGCGCTTCAAATGATCAAGAGGCTTCAGTTGTTGAGTTAGTTTCATCTTGTAGGGGTGCTGTAGGCTTAGATTTTTACCAGTGTGAACTGAGAGATTCCCACTTCCTGTGAACGGCGTGGAATCGACTGATTTGGCTCATTTTGAATTGAAGCACTTCTTCTTTTTTTTATGTGGCGCTACAGTTCGGGGTGAGCCAGGGCCTGCTTCTCGCAACCATTTGTGTGTAGGTGTTATATTTTTTGCACGAATGGAAGGGACCTACAGTTTTTTGCCGATTCCGAATGGCGAATTGAGAAGCTATTCGTGAGAAATGAAACTCTTTGAATGTTTGTCAGACATTCGAAAGAGGTGGCACGGTGAAAGAACTTTTTTAGGTGTTTGCTGGGATTGAACCTGGGGCGGCATGCATATTAGTCCAAAGGGCTAACCACTACGCCACAGTGAGGCATTAACGGCTGCGATATTTTCGGTACTTGGACGGGCACATTGTCTCACTGACACAGGAACATTCAATAGTGAATGTGTTCACCAGCTTCTCTAATTATACGCGTATTACGACCAAAAATTTGAGTAAGCGCTCTTAAAGTTGCGACCACCGACTCAGAATTTCGGTAGTAATTTTTAATAATTTTCAAATATTGCTCGTTTGTGAACATCACTATGATAAACATGTAAACCTTTACTGAGGTTTGACATATTGACAGATCATAATTAAATGTGCGTTTGTATTAAAATATAAAAGCTCATGTCCCTACTGAAAAACCCTTTTTTAATGCATTAAGTATCATCCACTAAAGTTATTTGCTTTGAGTCATGAGTACCATAGAAACGGTAATTAATCTCATTCGTACATTGTAAACGAGTACAGATTTCAAGGGCCATTCTCTCGAAAATATACATAGGTACTCTGCCACATCTAAAAGACAACCAATTGAATATACAATCGCACGAGCGAGCTGGTTGACGAGTTGGTTCATCAGGTGGTTCATACTTATACACAATTAAAAATAGATTCACTATTTTGCGGCGTTGCGCCAATGATTCACTAAGTGTGGGGGCAAACATTGTTCAGATTCTTTGGCAACCGAAAAAGGATTAAATGCAGACGAGCGAAGCGGCGCAACCAGAGCGTAGCTAACCTAAATTCCCAAATTGACCTTTCATGCATTGTGTCTGGTGCTTTGTTTTCCTTTCTAACAATTTCACCTAGTAATTGTAATTTTAATACGAAAATAAAGAAAACAAATAAACCGATGTTGCATTTATTCTCTGCCAGACATTAATGAATGTCGACTGTGTAATCTTAGCATAGTACAGTCGTCAGATAAAGTGAAATTAATTATCGTGTTGCTCTAATAATAGTATTCACTGGGTGTTCTTTTGCCTTTCTTCACTGTCGAAGCTTATTTAAAACTTGAGAAACTATATAACTTTGGGGATAATAAAATATAGGCAATCGCATTTCTGACTAAACAACAATTAAAATAGAAGAATCGTAAAAAAGGTTTTTATTGGTAATTTAAATTGTGTTATTTTATTTAACTACTCTAAATAATTTCAAGAGACTTTTCTTCCAAAGCTACACCTCCTGCACTCACAGATTCAGTCAACAATCGAACTAAAACAATCCAAAAACAAAAACTCCCGTAAATAAGTGCAAACTATGCCTTCACTTTCAGTCCAATAAAGGACCACTTAAATATTTTAGCACATCTTAAGACTGTTAATATTTACTTTGTTACAATTAAACGACTCAAGTCCAATATATTCAGGTCGAAGTAAAAAGTTGTCGCCCGAATTAAAATTAACAAACAACAGAAAAGTGAATCCTTGCTCGGGGAGAAATACCAATAAAAATTTCAAAAGAAAAGCTCCGGATACGCTACCTCCTGTCAGTGTTAACGAAAGGTCAACGCCGCAATCCAAACAATATGCTATATACATCGATTGCAGATACTTTTATCCACCAATTCTTCCTTTAATAATAAAGGTCAGTTCTTATTACAAATAATATCCGCCGGATATTGCTTTGAGGATAAGCAATGCAATACAGAATTGTACCTACTCGCATTGAGATACACGTAAAGGATATTTCCTCCACTCGTCAAATTGTACTTGTAGATATTATTGCAATTCATTTATCCATTTGAAATGATTTCTATAAGAAAATAAACTCCATCCCCATTTGTTTGTAGATTTATGCCTTCCAATCTGTAAGGATATCAAAATTATGAACCAATTTCCTTTTCTCGAAATGTCTGTTGTGTGATTTTGTAAACGATGGGTTATAAAAAAAAGATTTGTAGATTCATTAACCGAGCGCAATTTAAAATACGATTTTTTTTTTTATTCCAGTTATTTATTTATTTTATTTATTTATTTATTTTTATTTATTTTAAAGTCTATAAGGTTAATTTATTTGAACATTTCATATCTAAGCAGTTCAGTATATTAAGTTAAAAATTAAAATAAAATGGTGGTCGAAAAAAAAAAAATTATATAAAGAGGAAAAGAAAGGAAAAGAAAAAAAAAAATATTGTTTACTCTCTTGTTATAAAACTCATCTAAGCACCTGTGGTCAAGTTAGTCTCATTTGAGTATCGAGTTGAACTCAATACATTAGGTTTTTCACATTTTCGACATTGTTGCCTGGACAGTGTTGCCTAGATATGAAGCTGGGAAGTAGCTACTGTCAAGCTTACATAATGTCTGTATGTTAGAGTATGAAGTATTTTAACTTCGTTGGATTTCATTGTAGGTGATTTTTGCTAGACCGGTGCGAAATTAGCTTAAGGTCACTATTAAGCCTGTCTACTCTATCTTCTGCACATCTGCACATCGTCAGTATATTAATGCATTGTTGAGTGTCGAACTACATGCGGGAATGAACAAAAAAGGATTTTTCGATATTCTTCCACTTAGAGATGGAATTTCAAAAAATGCTCTCTTAGCGGATGTCTGTGTCACCGTAGGAATGCCCTGTCCAGCTCTTTAGGTCCAGCGGTTTGGTCTGTGCGTTGTCTGTCAGTCAGTCAGTGAACTGTTTTATATATATCTAGATGAATGACCAAATTCTATAAATGAATGAATTGTGTTTTTAATAAAAATCTGAAATAAGAATATTTGAGCATAAAATATATATTAATAAAAATATTGACTTGGGAGTTCGTAGCGTTTTTATTATCAAAACATTTTTTTTTATTTAAAATTAATTTGCAAACAAATATATAGATAAAAAATAATTTCTAAAAACAAACTTCAATGAACTAAAAAGTAAAAAAAAATTGTTTTTCCGAGTCACCAATATGTTACTATTAATTAAAGCTTCGGGCGCTCATGCACAAGACAACACATGCACGATGTGCAACGAGGACGAGGCTTGTTTTTAAATTTTATTTTTTATATATGTAATATATTTATTTTCTGCTTTTTTTTACATATTTACGTCGGTACGTATGCACCATATAGATACATAGATAGATAGATAGATATATTTATTTCTTATAAATTCATGAATACATTAGTAAAAAAATCACTTATTGGCTTGGGTGGGTTAAATATGAGAATGTTTACTCAGAATGTTTGAGATTCTACTCGTCAAAACCTTCCATTTGATACCCATTTTATGGGGGGTTGTGAAGAAAATAGTAATCCGCCATTTTATGGCATCCACCATATTGAATTTAGAATCACGTCACTTGTCATTCTACTTGTCAAATCCTTTCATTTGGTACCCATATTAAGGAGGTCGTGAGGATAGGGGTTATCCACCATCTTGGGCCGTTCGCCATAATACATATACAAGATTACCAAATATACTATGCACTTATGTATATTGAGTTGTCACCGGACATGCAAAATTTCAGCCTAATCGGATATCTGGAAGTGGGTGAAAAATCGATTCCCAGATTCCGCCCTCACAGAAATTGAAGTTAATATAAAGCTTGTAATTATATTATTTTAAGAACGTATGTCCATCGCTAGCAACTACTTTTTCCATCTTTCCGGTAGGATACGAATACCATGTCGGAAGAACGCCTCATCTTTAGATGCAATCCATGAATCGACTCATTTTTTGCAGTCTTCATAAGAATTAAGCTTCTGCTCGTACAGACCATGAGTCATCGTTCGGAATAAGTGATAATCAGAAGGAGGTGGGGCGGGGCGTTTTTGAGCGTTTTCAAGTACGTTTTGACCGTTGTGCGACGTGCTTTGTCTTGTCTTTCGAAGTTTTTCTTTTAATACAGGGCTCAAGCGCATTATTTGTAGTCGGTAGCGATCTCCAGTGATGGTGGAAAAATTCCTCTCGTCGTCCATTGGCTTCAATTCGTATGGGACCCAATTTCCTTGCTTTTGAATCATTCCCATGGCCTTAAGGGGGGAAACCAGTTTAGGAGGCCCGACATTTTAGTGTTTTTTGTGAATTTTTTTAACAGGGAAGGAATAGGAAGACATTTCTCTACCTACGACGAGTCAGCTCCCAACGATTCAGACAATTCTTGAATTGTTTGACATGGGTCTTTATCAAGCAATTCCTCAAATTCGAGAAATCGCATTGAGTTGAAATTCTATTCTTCCTATGAAGAAATATTCGGTTGCGATATTGGATGCTTGTAAACGGGTATCATATTACCCGAAATTGCAGTTCAGTTTTCAATTTTATTTCAAACTTCTTTGCAAAACAAGAATCTACTGTGGACATTTCTCAAGATTCAGCAATTTTTGTTTTAGCAAATGAAAAAAAAAAAAAAAAATATTTCCACTGAAATTTACTTGATTCCCAGAAACTAATTTGTTCGCTTCAAGAATCTTTTCGACCACAGTGTAAACTTTCCACCTGCTGCTTTTAGTAATTTGTTGAAAATGAAACTGTTAATAAAACAGTCAGTCACCGCTACCGAAGTGAAATTATTTACCAAACAATTTCAAATTTATTTACAACACCCCTCAATCAAAAAAATTCGATAGCCACAGTGGCACAGCCAGCATAACACAAGATGAAGAACGAAGAAAAACACCCTCAGGTGGATGGGAAATGCTGTCCTTATGTTTCTTATCAAACATATACATGCAAACACATGTTAATATTGGTCAGGATCTCGTTTGCGAGGTCACGAGAATTTTATATTCTCCACCTTTGCGATATATCTTCACTTCGGATAATGATATCCTGGCTTGGGGCGTTTGACTAATTTGGTTTTTTTGCCCTCGTTTGTTATGGGAGAGCTTGTAAGGCTATGAGGGTAAATCGGTGGTGGAGTTGGGCCTAAATATGAGCAATGATGTTCTGATGTGCACTTCCTTTGATGTCCGTTTGGCAAACACAATATGAAATTGTTATTTTCCAGATAGTTGGCGAAGTACGAGTAATGATTAAGATGTCTACTTATTTTGCCTGCACATACATATGTACATATGTATGTATGTCCTGACTTGGGGCTTGAGTAAATTGATGTAGAACAAATTCGAATGGTTTAATTCTTCGATTTTAGAACGTTATTCAGATTTTGTCCACAAGTATCCAATATATACAAATGTACATAGTTTTCTGTTTTTTATATACATAATGTAATTAGTGTTTTAAAAATATGTTTGTACTTTTTTTATTTAATGGAATATACCTACAATAAAACAACGCAAATATTTTCTAAAGAAAATTTTTTTATTTCAATATTGTTGCACATTTTTCCGGTGCATGTTTGAATTGGAATTATGGAAAAATTATTACAAAAATTGCTACTTGTTTAGTGTATAATTTAAAATAATTAATTATTATTATTATTACACTAGAAAACAAATTGTGACTTTGAAATGTTATTCTTTATGCGAGGTAACTTCTCTTATAGATTTTGATGCGCTGCGCTGCAGGTACGAAAATGAGTACGAAAATATAGAATTAGTTTCAGTTTTTGAGAAAACGATTTATTAATTTTCCCACATAAATAATAAAAAAAAAAGTTATATTTTTATTTATTATTGTGCCACATTTTGACATTGTCTTTTTTTTTGTATCTACACACGCTAAAGGGGATATGAATACCTTTATAATGTTTACACACAGCGCGAGCACATGAAGAACATGAACGAGAGACAGACAGATCGCCGACGATAGTGTTGTTAGGTATCAACTAACTTTATGGGTGCTGTCCAGGATAACTGGAGAGTTGTGTATTATTGAAAGCAATGCCATTGCTTATGATTTACAGAAGTTTTTTCCAGATGTTTCCTATTATAGTTTGTGCGATCAATTTCTTCAGCCATACCACCAACCTACTGCCAGTGTTATGCCTTCGCAGTTGGTGTTGATATAAGCTTCTGAAACTGATTAACTTATTTTTATTTCGTGAGAAATAAATGTTTCGGCGACATCTGGATTTGAAACGTAAACCTTCAGCGTAACATGCGACGATGACTACCACTAGGCCAAGGCCATTTATATTCTGCTTCTGGAATGCCTCTAGTTATAGTCCAGCATTAATCCGAAAATTTTCGTAGGATTCCTTCATATGAACTGTATGACCAATAGGAATCGAATGTAAAATATTGCCATTGTGTAGTAAGACCGCTTTCAAGCTTAATTTACTTAGAGCTATTTAAAGGGTGATTTTTTAGCTGGTTTGGTTTTGGCAACACTGGTTTTGACAGCTGACGTGTGTTTAGTACCTTGTGTCACTGTCAAACAGCTTCAGTTTGGTTTGCAATTTAACCATGGATCGTCTTACAAATGAACAACGCTTGCAAATTATTGAACTTTACTATCAAAATTCGTGCTCGGTTCGAAATGTTCATCGCGCGCTGCTTCCATTTTATGATCGGCATTCTCGACCTTCTGAGCAGTCTATTCGGAAGATTGTGACCAAATTTCGCACCAAATTTACTTTGTTGGACATTAAACCACCAACACGTTTACGTACTGTGCGTAGTGAAGAAAATATTGCGGCCGTATCAGCTAGTGTGACAGAAGACCGCGAAATGTCGATTCGGCGCCGTTCCCAGCAGTTAGGCCTTTGTTACAGCACTTTTTTTTGCCCGAAATGGAAGTTCTTGACTTGCATGATATGTGGTTTCAACAAGACGGTGTCACATGCCACACAGCACGCGAAACAATGGCGCAATTGCGAGGCGAGTTTGGTGAACAGTTAATTTCACGTTTCGGGCCGGTCAATTGGCCGCCTAGATCGTGCGATTTGACACCATTAGATTATTTTTTGTGGGGGTATGTCAAGGCTAATGTCTATAGGGACAAGCCCGCTTCGATTGACGCACTGGAAGCCAACATCCATGCATTCATTCGTGAGATACCGGCCGATATGTGTGAAAGAGTATGCCAAAATTGGACTCAGCGGATGGGCTACCTGAGACGCAGCCGCGGTCAACATTTGCATGAAATTATCTTTAAACATTAAATTGCAAGGTTCAAACTATCGATTCAAATAAATATTTCATTCATTTTTTCGAATTTTTTGTGTTTTTTTTTTAAAAAAAGTTCTCAACCTCTTAATAACCTTTATAATAAGTCTCCATTCATCGGGTTTGTATTCAATGTGAAGGGCTTTATGCAAGTAGATCACGAACGTCTTTATAAAAAACTAAACTATCAGCCATGTCCAAATGTTGTATCAGTGTTTTTGTGGAAAGAATCTGTTATCTTGAACCTAGAAGAGGCAGAGGACAAGAAGCCGATGGTATGTTTGCATATACTTTTTGCATGAACTTTTTAAATAAAAATAAAAGTCAGTTTAATGGTTTATGGGTTGTCGCCACTGCATTGGTACTGCGAAACGGAGGGATCGTTTGTTGCCGCTTAGCCTATTTCTTAAACCTGAAGCACAGCGATTGCAGCAGGGATCTGTAACCCAACTTTTGTCTTGGTGTCCCATTTTAGTACCGAAGTAGAAATAATACACATTTTGTACTTTTTCCCACCGTTGACAAGTGTGGGTTATTGACACATTTTCGGGACATTTTTTGGAAAAATAAACTTGAATATTGTCTTCTAATAACTCAAAATATTTATACAGAACAGTACTGGAGAATGACAGAAATGTGTGTGAAGTACGCCCTTGTTATTCGACTAGCACCAATATAATGATAATGCCAACAGATAACGGATCGCCAAAAACCTGAACTAAGAAATAATTTATATCGATACCGATTCCCGTAAGAATTAAGCGATATTTTCAAAATTTTACAGGAAACGATAAAAACTTCTTGCTCAGTTATTTATTTGTGTATTTTAACGATTTAGACAGATTTCATTTTCTCTCTAGCTCATGTGTACACCTGTAGATCAGTCAAATCTAGACCAAAACGTGGCGCTTAGCATAAAATATAAGAACAAATCAAAAAGTAATTTGCATAATAGAATGTTTCAAATTTGGTTGAAAGTATTTCAAATACTATTTCCCTGTTGTCAAGTGTTACTGTTAAAGGGTGAAATGCACCACGACCTTAAAGAACATCCCTCTCGTCGTTATTTCTATTGGAACTGGTTAGGAAAAATCTCGCTCACACCTAGCCCAGATAAGAATTTCATAGGTCAGAGCACCTCATCAGTGGTCGCCGTGACCGTGGTGGTTAGTGCGTTGGACTACCACGCAATGCTGCCCGCGTTCAACTCATGGCCGGGTCTAACACCTAAAAGAGTTTTTTCACGGTGCCACCTCTTTCGAATATCTGACAAGCATCAAAGAGTATCATTTGTCACGATTGAGCTTCTCAACTCGCCGTTCGGAGTCGGCAAAAAACTGTAGGTCCCTTCCATTCGTGCAAAAATATAACATGCACACACAAATGGTTGCGATAAGCAGGCCCGGGTTCACCTCGAGCTGTAGCGCCAACTAAGTAAGAGCACCTCATCCAGACCGCTTTCCCTTAGAAATCGCCGTAGGAGATTGGGTGGATCCTCTGCCCAAGCACTTGAACCTTTTCTGGGTTAATGCCCCACATTCCAACAGTATGTGTTCTGGAGTTTCACTGGACTCATTCCAAAATCTGCATGAGTCTTTATCTGATAGACCTAGCTTCCTGAGATGTCCCTTGGGTTTACATTGTCCCGTATGGAATGCAGCCAGGATGCGAAGTTTGTTTTTGTCAATGCTAATGCAAGCTTTGATACTCTTCAAGTTTTAATTACTCAAAAGTTTCTTCGATTGTCTTAGACCCTGAGTTTTTGTCCAGGACTTAGTTTTGTATGTAGCCTCTAGTGATCGGAGCTCCTCTTTTATTGTGTGTTTCCCTATGCCGTAGAAGGGTTCAGGACCCACGAAGGGTGTGGTAGCCCCTTTCCTGGCAAGTTTGTCCGCCTCTTCATTACTTTCTATCCCCAGGCTTCCTGATACCGAGTAGATGGTGAAGCTGTTTCGTTCGCCCAGTCTATTAAGTTTTTCTTGGTATTTTCAGACAATTCTAGATTCAATTACCGGAGCTGCTTTGCTATCTGACATTATTGCTATGTCGCATCCGATGTAGCTTTTATTACTATTGAGTTGGGCACATCTGTCAATAGCGTAGGTTCAGCTGCCATAACTTATTCCGCGTATCTCCAAATGGCATTCATATATATGTATGAATTATGTATGTACGTTATATCTATTTCAAATGTCATGGTGACATTTACAAAGCTCTTTATGAGCACAAATCTGATTGACTTCCCACTTCTTGGAAAATAACTGGTATTCATCCAATCTGCAATGGACACAAATTTACATACCCAAACAATATGCACGATACGTAGCCCAATGAATCTCCGTCTTAAGGCCAAACAAATGATCAGAAAAGGCCTTAAGTTATTTTAAACATTATATATTTTCTAAACAAACAAATCGAACTTGGCAATTATTTGCCAAACCAATAACGACTGACATAATCGAAATGAATACTCATACTACATTCCAATAAACTTTAAGGGTTTCTCCACTCAATAATTTAAATTAAATTTATTAGCATTACTGCTTTACGAAGCACATGCCCCGTTTACAAATCCAATTGGAATGCGATTACAAGGGTCGTTAATGAAATTGTTACGCGAACTTTCAGCGAGCACTCGCATACAAACAGAAATGTTCCTCCAAACTTAACGAACCAACGGTACTTATACAATGAAATATCTGATTTTATAGCATCTTAACCAGAGATGAGTCCTTATTTACTTGGCAAAATAATTCGCACAAATTAACTGGAAACTTTAAGTGAACACATTTTGAAAATTCAACACAAGCACTTTAGATATTTTATCTATGTCCACACAGATACTTTTGGGTTTTGCGCCGTATGTCGTTGAAAATGGTGGGCAAACTTTGAATAATTTAATTTAATAACCGTTACCCGTGCGTCGTCCGTTGGTTGTCGATATTTGCCACTCTCCAAGGCGATGTGCGTATGGTTTTGGTTAATGCTAATCTCCGCCAAATTCATGTTCATTGGTGGGAAATCGTTTTTCGCTGGGAAGCGATGCTTTCTCCACTTTAATTTGAAATTTTATGCAGATTTTGGGTACGAATTTCAAATGAAATCACTGAAAACCAAATCAATATGGGCGGCAGCTTGATTGAGTAAAGTGAGTGAGCGCCTGAGTGACTGATTTGATTGAAAGCTTAAGTGTCGGTCTTTTCGGTTTTCATTTACATTTCTAAATAAAACACTTAACAAAATACTTGTTCTCCATAGAAATATAGCTCACACTCTGTGACAGTGAATTATGTTCACTACTAAATTTTAAAAAAATAAAAATAAAATTGTTAACAGTTTGAAGATTGAAATTTAAGAAGAAAAGCGAAGAGGCGTTTTACCCTTACTCTAACCGAAATATAAAATCTCTTCAATTGTACAATAGTGTAATTTGATTTTTGCACAAAATGGGGAATTTTGTTATTCTGCGCCCAAATACCTCGAATTGAATCTTTCCGAGATTTCTTCGTTCTGTTACGATTTCATATTTTTTGTGTTCCTATTTTTTATTTACTTTGCTTGAAATGTTGTGTATTATTTATTTCGTAGATAAAAAATATTTCATAGCTATTGTGCACTTAACAGCCTACAACATAACGATTTCAAGAGCGAAGAGTTTCATTGAAACATTGTGGTCGTTCTCACATGTGAGCTTCGAAATTACATCGTTAGAGAGAGTAATGAAAATGGCGCGTTTATACCATCAATGGCCTAATCATTAGGTGTGCACTCTCTTCTCTCTCGCATTAACGACAAATTTCGCAATAATGTACGGGTATTTCTTGGGATTATTTTGAGGACTATCTACTTGAAGTAATTTGGGAACAGTTAATGTGTTCTTGCAATTATCTGGAACATGTTTAAATTTATTTCGTGTCTGGTGAAGCTTAAATTACTTCTATTTTAACATCGCGGACAGCAAAGCATAATTAGATAAAGAAAGATTTAGGATGATTTATTTACCTTGATATACAATAATATAATGCTTTAAAATGTTCTAATTTGGTGACCACTTTTTCATATGTGAAATTCATTTAATCAATCGAAATGAGAAGTAAGTCATTATCAGTGTATTTCCGTGCCGAAATTCATAAAAAAAGCTTGAAAGGACCAATGACAATAACTGCAATAATTCTATGTCAAAAAAAACTCACTCGTTACGACTGGACCTTAAAGCACTATCAGATCTGTATACTGGTGTGCTTAATACAAGCCACAACTGCCAGGATAATAAAATATGGAGGAAAGTTAAAAGGAACGTTACAGCAAAGTATTTTTATGGCAGAACGAATAAAGCTTCACTGGGCGTCTTCAATACCAGTATTGAAATTTTTATAATAAGGTATGCATACTTTTGGAGCATATTCGTGGTGAGGGCGGAAAAAGTTAAACACTGACAAAATGAAATGAAATTCTTTACACCATATTTTAACAAAACCTAACATTGAGTTTGATTTATTCACAATATGCTCAGTGAAATCAAGTTAATGGCTAAAATAAGTACCGAGGTCATTAAAATTATAAACTCAACAGAGAGAGAGTGAACGTAGACGGTACCCGTTTCCTAGAGAATGTCATGGACTGACTGACACTTGAGAGGGTTAAAGAATAAACCATTTTTACAGCACCCGTACTGAAGTTATGAGTATCAATATCTGATTGCAGAAGTCTACAGTCATTTTTGGTTGCTATTGTTTTACTGATTATCATATCAACGGCAAATAGAAGGAACATCGTTAATCCTTACTATCCTTATCCTTACTATAATAAAAATATAACTTTTTTTCGATTGCAAATACTTTGTTTCCATTTGTCTTAAAAGCTACTGCACGAAATTGAATCCGGTTTTCACAGTTGGATTGCAAAATGTCAGGAATACAAGCTTAAGATATTTTTTTTCGTTATCTGCTATCCAGAAGCGGAGATCTAAGCTGATATCTGGGCAGAGAGTATTTTTACGAATACCTTTTAGCTCCTAGCATTAGAATGCCTGGGCCGATGGGAATTGAATTTCTTTTATTATAAAGTTCAATTCTGTACCAACATTTTAAGATATAAATCATCTTCGTGCTTCGTGCAGAAGTTGAACAATAAGCATTAAATTAAAATTAACATTCAATTAAAAATCACATACAATTCAAGAAAAGCTTAGATCGTTGGATTCTACCAACGACCAGTGGAGATAATTTCGTGTGTGCGCCAAAGCCCGTTTTTTTATTTTGAACTGGAATTGAGGATATCTATACTGTTTGAAGGCGAATCACGCAGTAACTAATGGACGGATTTTGATGAAACTTGACATAGGGATTGCTTATGTTCTTGGTCAACATTTTTTATACTTTTTATCCCCGAAAATGATATGGTTTCTACAAAATATTGAAAAGAAACTGCATATCTGTAAGGAAAATTATAATTATTCAGCCCTAGCTCAATAGCAGCTTACCGGATTGAAAAACAAAAAAATAGGTGAATTTAGTACATTCTCCACTGATTCATTTGAGGTATGAATCGTCCTTCGGTGTTATCCTGGATTCCTGGAGCTGAGCAAAATAGTTCATGAAATATTTGCCAACTATTTTCCATCAGTGGAGACCGCAGCCAACAGCCGTGCAGCTGTGGGTGACGTCATAGTGTGTGAATGCGCGCTCAATACATCTTATACAATAAGTATGTCCCTATATATATGTATGTTTATGTATATTAAAAGTAATGTTTGTGTGTTCCTCTTTTATTTGTTAGCGCATCGTTCATCCGATCGCGGTAAAATTTGGGGAATGTGCAAAAAAACATTGTTGATGTGCGCACGCCGGGGAAGATTCCTTCTACATTTGGGGAAGATTTCTACTTCATTGCAATCCTATTTTTAATTAATATTTTTCCAAAAGCAAACGCATTAATCAAGATCTCGAATCTGCACTCGGTGGAGACAATACAGGCGAATCCCCTTATGTCGAATTTTCACGGGCGATCAAAATTAGTGCAAGTTAGATTGATTCTTGAGAAAATCGAGCTAGTACGATTAATCCTTTTTTTTTTTGAAAACCCATTTATTCATAGTGGATGTTAACAAAAAACAGAAAGAAGAAAAACTTTTAGGGAACATTAATTAATAAAAGAATAATTTGTGATACAAAGTACCGGTCTATTAGAGTACCTAGTCGAAAAATCATTTAGACCTACCAAAAAAGCATTTAAATATGAGAAATATTTTCATTCATTTTTATTCATTTCCCAAAACATGGCAGGAGGGCGAAGCAAGGCGAGTACGGGTCAACTAGTAGCAAGAATAAAAAAAGTGTACATAGGTGACTCCCTTGAGCGACCCCGGAACTTTCTAAAAAGGAATCTGAAAGAAAAATCTTAAATTTAACCTGATATGATCTGCATGCAATGGATTTCATCTATTGTTCAGTGTACAGAGATAGCACTTTCTATATTTTCAATTCTTCAAATGTGTCTAAGAATTGCAATCAACCAAGATGTTTTAAATTTAGAAATTCAAGATCTATTTATAATTAAAAAAAGAAATTAGTTGTAGGACATCACATACGGAAAGACCAGAGCTTATGGCTTTGTTCGGAAACTAGAATGTGTCAGGTTTCTATTAGTTCAGATATCGTCGCCCCAGAATTGGTTTGTCCCATACGCCATTTTCACTATTTCGAGAAAAACGAAGTTAAAGGTTTGCATACATGGTACTCCGAAACTGTGCGATAAATTATATTTTTTTATTTTTTTTATTTGAAGTATGTATCTCTTATGACGAGTTTAAATACCAATTTTTAAAGTGTTTTGCCAAACCGTTAACAAGCTACGTTAATTAACGTAAAAGTCAACTTTTTTGACTCGTGTCCCACCGCCTATATCGTGTTATTAAAAATTTTTTCTATACACGTGGGACACAAAAAACTGGATATGGTACAAAACAATTCTCATCAAAGACATCTGAAAGGCAAGAAAGAATGGGGAAATTAAAAAGGAAAATTGACTTTTCTTTTGTAATCAACGTTTATTTAAAAAGTAACAAATTAAAAAACATTTCAATCTTAACTTTCTTTACTTTAAACCATTTTGATTAAAAAAAAGAGCTGTTCTACTGGTATCACATTAAGTTTTAAAGGTAATACAGTTTAATTTTTTAGCAAAGTTTTAAAATATTGCTTGTCAATATCCGGAAAAACGGAGGCAGGTCCTTTAGATCGTTTTTCTTTTCCTTTGATACTGGTGTCTTGAATGTGTTTGTTAATTTTGCAGTTGCAAGCAAATTGTTGGGTGTTTGTAGAGTACTCTTGGTGGCTGCTTTAATTAGACTTACTGTTTTCAATTCATTTTCCTTAGCCGAAATTTTATATTTTAACTGAAAGTCGGAGATTTTTTCGTACACTAATACTTTTATCTTGGAAAAGGGTAATTTGCCATAGTCCATTTTATTTGCCGAAATGGAATACGCCTTAAAGTCCTCATTTGAATTACCTTGAGTTCAACTTTCTCTGTATTCATACTTGTTAAGAGTTTGACCAGGTGGAGCGGACTATGAATTTCTACGTTTTTTAAATATTTATCTATTGCCGCATGAACGCAGTCCACTTCTTGGATTAAAGAGTGTCCCGGCTCGGTAAATCTTTGGACAACCATGTCCACATCGCAACGTTTTAAAAACACTTTCGCAGAATATCTACACAATTGTAATGGAGATGGTACAAACCAATACTGAAACTTTTTTCGTGATCAGCGTCCCATATACATAGGTTTTCTTTGGTGACATGTACGCAATGATGTGCACGTGGGACATAACAATTCTTACAAAAAAAATTACAGAAAATCGTATGGAAAATTTGTCCCAAACGCCAAAAAATGGTTTATGGTACAAACCAATTCTATAAAACGTTGATTTCAGTGGATATGGGACAAAATCGAAGTTGGATATCTTGGGATTGGAAAGACAAAGCGCAATTCCGATCACAGATTTGGAAAGAGCATGAAATATTACCGTAGAAACCGTTCCTAACTCAAAAACTACAAAAGTGGCGTATGCAACAAAACAATTCTCAGGCGACGATATATAAAGTTGAATCTGAAAGCGTTGAATCCTCATGCTGAAATACAAAGGTTTTTGCATTTTTAAGTTAGAAACATGCAAAAAGTAATCTTAAAAGAAACTTTAACAAAAGTAAACAACCATTTTTCACAGCAAGTTACTATCACGCGAAAAATATAGTAATTTGATCTTTAGAATAAAAATAATAATAATAGTAATAATATTTGGCTTCAGCAGTCCTAGGTAGAACCAAGCCTAGCTTCCGCAACCATTTATGTGTGCGCGTTATATTTTTGCACGAATGGAAGGACCTACAGTTTTCTGCCGTCTCCGAACGGCGAGTTGGGAAGCTTTACATGACAAATGATACTCTTGAATGCTTGTCAGGCATTCGGAAGAGGTGGGCACTATGAAAAACTTTTTAGGTGTTTGCGGCGGGATTCGAACCCAAGACCGCTTGCTCAGTAGTCCGACGCACTAACCACTTGCGCTACGAATAAAAATAATTCTATTCAATATAATGTATCTCTAGAATCCGACTTGAGTAAAAGAACTAAAAATCAAATAATGAAGTAAATTTTTAGACGCACAGTGTGAGAGCATTGATAGTACCTACACCCTTAGAATTTCTACAATAAAGCACGTTTATTAGATTTCGATTTTCATTCTAACCTCAGGCATCTATAAAAAAAAAAGACATTCTCCTTATCAAATACAGATTGTGAGAGCGTCTATTTTATGTTTTTTTTTTTTTTTTTGGGGAAATCTTATACTTAGCATATTTATAGATTTCAAATCATTTGCAATTCGATTTTTAATGCAGTGTTTATTTATTTATTCCTCGATGAATCTGTGTGATAATGCAAACAGAGATTTAAATTCAAATTGATGGTTTTTTTTTTTTTTTTTTTTGGATAAGTGCCATCTCCAAGGAAACATGCTGAAATTGGACGTTTTGCATTTTTGTCATCAAATTTGTGCAAAATAGGTTTGAGTACATATACATATGAATGGATATTCCATTTGGAATTGGGGAATAATTTGAGATATCCAATTCAATAATAACAGCTTTTAGTGTTAATTTCTTGAGACATGAAGTTACAAAAGTTTCTTGTTCGGTCACTCAGGATGGCTCATTAATGAATGTGACGAATGGAACTTTGACCAATTAGCACGTACAAATTACATATGAAATGTTATGTGTCAAATTCGATTCGATTCTATTTCCCAAGCAATGTACGAGTATAGTATACTCTTACTATTATTTAATGATAACTTTGCTAATGAATGAAGGGTTGTGGATTCCAACAAGAAACAGTTAATATGGCGGATTTTCATACATTTGCACAGTGGATATCCATACATATGTACATACATATGCCAATATATATCTGGATTCACCATCTCAGATTTGAAATGAAATATAGAGTCTGTTCTGAACAATTAGTTGCCAATTGGTATTAGCCTAATTTGCGAACTTTTTCAATCTCCCAGTGGACATACATAAGTTGACAAATGAAGTTGACTTTTTTCCCTACGAGTGAGTTTACTTATTTACTTACTTAACGGGCTCCCGACCCGTGAAGAGTCTCTGCCTGAGAAACGGCAGCCTTCCACTTTCTTCGATCCCGAGCACGCTGCTTCCAGTCCTTAAGCCGGAGGTTAGGTCTTCCTTGTCGTCTTGAACCTTGGTGCTGTGAGTTGTAGAACCTCTTTGCTGGAGCATTGTTGTCCATTCGCTCGATGTGGCCGAGCCAGTGTAGTCGACGTGTTTTGGCTTTTCGGAATGCATCCACATCTTGGTACAGCTCATAGAGTTTGGAGTTATATCTTACGGGATACGGGATACGGGACCGAATATCCGACGAAGAATTTTTATCTCGAAGCATTAAAAATCTGCTCTGCTTATCGTCCAACACTCGGCTCCATACAGCAGAACTGGCAGGATCAATGTTTTGTGGAGCATGCATTTCGTCTTTCGAGCTAGGAGTTTTGAACTCATTTGTTTTGCCAAACCGAAGTAGCAGCGGTTTCCTAGGGTAAGTCTTCGTCGAATCTCCACTAAGGTGTCAGTCGTGGAGTTGATGTTTACTCTGAGGTAGGTAAACTCCTTAATCACTTCGAAGTTACTGTTGCCAACAGTGATACAGTTCCATTTTTTGAAACCCCTAGGACGAAGGACCGGTTTTAAACCGATGTCAGTAAAAAGTACCCCGCTTCGGGGATGTGAGTGATGTCGTTGGCCCAGTGAGGGCTCATCCGCCACCATCTTTTTTTCAGGACCCTGACTAGTACATGGAGATCCTTATCGACTTGAGCTCCGATTATGTCGGAGTAGCTGGCTGTTTCCGTTCTGGCAATCTAGCGCCACCGTTGGTTCCATCGAGGCAACTCGACCGCTGACGTGATTATAGTGCTGCTATTTTCTTTGGATCAGCACTGGCACTTTTAAGTTTAGCAAGTCGAGCCTGGGTGGGCAGCGACCAGTATCCGAAGTAAAATAAGCACAATTGATGTGTAGTAACAGTTACAACACTGGGTTTTGCCAAATTAAAGCCAATCAGTGCCTACCATATTTCCACAACATCCTTCCATCTATGTATGTTTACTAACATGACAGTTTTTTTGAATTTATCAATGTTTCTCTGTCAATTTATTTATCCTTCATATTTATGACCATTTACAATTTGAATAATAGAAGAAGAAATGAATTCATGGAATTTCATGGAACCTACGGAAATTGATATAATAATAAATAGAAATAGGAAACGAGCATGCAATTTGGCGCTATTGCTTTATTTATTCAGATATTGCTAATAAAAAAAACAGTTTTCTAAAATTTAGCTTTTACATATTTTACCAAAATGCTTTTTTATCTTACTTTTCAGGAATATAAGAAATTACGTCAACGTATTTGTTTGGACTGTTTCCTATGGTACTTTTCAGCCGAGCCCAAAATGCGTGATCTCGTAATCTCTCGAGCCCAAAACTCGTAAACTCTCGATAAGTTCAAATCCATTCTGCGGAGTTGAGGAACTTAATAAGGTTACAGAATTTTATGGCAGAAATTTCAGAAACGTCCTTAAGGAAATGGTTGCCTATTGTGCGCTGTCTGGCTCTAGCTAATGCCGGGTATTCACAAAGAAAATTGAAAATACTTCTCTTCGCATTTGCATTATTGCAACTTCGGTAATAGGGATTAAAAGGGATACCTAGCTTTGAGGCATGACGCATGACTGATTGCTATAATTCTGGTGGTCTCGGCTCTGGGTCTCGATCTGTTTAACAGGTCGTGTGATCCATATTAGTTGTAAACGGGCAGTGTCTTCCTGGATATGGCACAGATGTTGAGGTTCCTCCACCTAGAGTTCACTACAGTTCAACTAGAAAAATGTTCTACCACCGCAAGGTAGTCAGCAAAGGCTCCTCGTCGGCTCTTTCATTTCTATCTATGTATGTTGCTCTGGCAGGGAACTCAGAGGAGAGTAATTTAAATGTAAATGCTTGCCATGGAAAAGAAAGTCAGTTCTTTCTTGCACTGATATACCGATTTAGAGGAAGTGGTGGTTGCTACGTCCTTTTTAATACAACTTAGATTATGCAGAATATGGACACTTCGAAAGAAGGATTTATGGGTACCGCTTTCTCCCATATTTTTAATAAAGACACAACTCGCATATATTGAGTATAACTGTTATTTGACTTTATTAATTATTTTAGTTTATTTAATTGATGTATAACTTTGTAAAATGCAATTGTTATGTTACTTAGTAATTACTCCCTAACTCGACGTAGCCACAACCACCAAAAGACACCACCACTCCTTCACGACAGCCAAAAAACGAATGAATTCTTTTCCGTGGAATTTAACGAAGTTGGTTGTTCTCTCTCTGTCAGTGCCGTTCAGGTTTTTAGTGTTGAGTTCTGTTTGTCTGTTCGCGTTCAGGTTTTCGCAGTTGTGTAGTGGTGTTGTCGCCACATCACTCCCCCGCCAGTTGAATTCTATGGGTTGTATTCAACGATATCTACTTGGGCGTTGAACAGCCCGGCCCGTACGGGTCGTTTTTTCCTGTGACGTGTGGTTTACTACAACGGGTATTTTAATATTTGTATCTGTACTCTTAGTCGTGTCGCGTACCGGTGGGGCGATCTTTATGTTCTTTTCGTCTTCGAATTCTCCGAAGCATGGTTTGAGCCGATCGATTCCGATTATCGTTTTCTTTCCGTTTATTAAAATCTGGAATGTTTTCGCGTCGCGGTTTGTAACCTTGAATGGACCTTCGTACGGCCGTTGCAGGGGTTTTCGTATCGCGTCGACTCTGACGAACACGTGAGAGCATTTTTTTAGCTCTTTGAATACGAAAGGCCTAAAACTACTGTGCCGCGACGGTGCTGTTGGGCGCACGCTATTGAAATGTTTGACCATTTCTTTGATATACTCGTTTTGAGCTGGTGGAGTATCGTTGTTTACAAAGAAATCTGATGGTAATCGTATATTCTGACCGAAAACTAATTCCGCGGCGCTTGCGTTAAATTCCTCTCGATAGGTCGTCCTAAGTCCCATTAAGACGTGGGGAAGTTTTCTAGTCCATTGTATGTCATTGTGGCATTTCAGTGCTGCCTTGAGCGTGCGGTGCCAACGTTCTAGAAAACCGTTAGCCTTTGGGTTATAAGACGTAGTGCGATGGTGCTGTATCCCGAGTCTTTTGCAGAGTTCGCTGTAGAGGCTTGATTCGAATTGGGACCCTTGATCCGTCACTATGGTGGAAGGAATACCGTATCGTGAAAACCATTCCTTGACAAGGGCATTCGCTACCGTTTCCGCCGTTATGTCGTGGATGTGTGTACCTGTCAATTACTGTCAAAAGGTATCGGTACCCTTCTGATGGCGCAAGAGGGCCTACTAAATCGACATGGATTTCGTCGAAGCGTCTGGCCACAGGCGGAAAATTCCCAAGAGGGCTTCTAACGTGCTTGGAAATTTTTGATTTCTGGCAGTCTAAACAGGAGCGAGCCCACGTTCGACAATCCTTCTTAATGTTGGGCCATACTACTTTTTTCGTCATCATTCTGACTGTGGCTCGTACCCCTTGATGGGCTAGACCGTGCATTTTTTTAAAAATCTCTTTCCGGAATTCTCTTGGAATGTAGGGTCGCGGCATTGTCGTGGAGACGTCGCAAGACAGTGTTTCTTCAGTGCCTGGTATTTCTACCTTCTCGAATCTCAAGGAGGTCTCCGAAAAACAGAAATTTTTGAACTCTGTGTCGTTTGTTTGAGCTTTAGCAATAGCCTGGAAATCTATTTCTGATGGCAGTGATATCTCCTCTAGACGAGAGAGTGTATCTGCCACCACGTTTTCTTTGCCGGGAATGTATTGGATGTCTGTAGAGAACTGTCCAATGAAATCAAGATGTCGTAGCTGTCGAGGGGAGGCTTTTGACGGTTTCTGACGGAAAGCGAAGGTCAAAGGTTTGTGATCGGTGAAGATGGTGAAAAGTTGGCCTTCCAATAGGTGGCGGAATTGTTTTATGGATAGGTATACGGCTAGTAACTCCCTGTCGTAGGTGCTGTACTTACATTGCGCCGAATTTAGCTTTGTCGAGAAGAATGATAGTGGTTGCCAGGCTTTATTCTTCCACTGTTGTAGGACTCCGCCTATTGCGAAATCGGACGCATCTACGTAGAGAGACAGCTTGGCATTAGGCGATTGAAATGCGAGCATAGTTGCTTCGCAGAGTTCTTTCTTGCACCGTTCAAACGCAGAAATAGCCTCGGTTGACCACTTAATATTTGTACTATCATTCTTTCTCTTTTTACCCTTCAGGTACGTGGTCAGAGGGAGTTGTGCCTCGGCCGCTTTAGGTATGAAGCGTCGATAGAAATTGAGCATGCCGAGGAACCGTCTTAGCTCGCACACATTCTTAGGCAGATTGGAATTCGCGATGGACTGAACTCGCTCTGGAGAAGGCTTAAGCCCATTTTTAGAAATTAAATGACCCAAGAACGAAACATTTTCTTTGGCGAACTTGCACTTTTCAACGTTTATGACGAGACCATATTTTTCAAGACGTGCAAAAAGTATTTGGAGGTGACGTAGATGCTCTCCTCGGTCTTTCGAGGCCACCAGAATATCGTCTATGTATACGAAACAAAAGGGCAGATCTCTGAGGATCATGTGCATAAACCGTTGAAAAGTTTGTGCCGCGTTTCTAAGCCCGAACGTCATTCTGGTGAACTCGAATAAACCGAATGGCGTCGCGATTGCTGTTTTGTCGTTCGGTTCGATGGGGATTTGGTGGTATGCTCTCACCAAATCGATAGTGGAAAAAAACGTAGTTTCGTGCAACTGTTGTGCAAAATCTTGGATGTGAGGGATAGGGTAACTATCTGGTTGGGTTGCCGCGTTGAGCTGGCGGTAATCTCCGCATGGTCTCCACTCACCGTTTTTCTTTCTGACAAGATGTAAAGGTGTAGCCCATGGGCTGCTACTCGGGCGGCAAATGCCCTGCCGTAATAGGAAATCGAATTCAGCTTTCGCGATTTTTAATTTCTCGGGGGAGAGACGACGAGGTTTATTTGAGATGGGTCTTGCAATGTCTGTTATGATTGGGTGTGTCACCGCGTGTTGTACTGGGCGTATGAAAACGTTTGCGCTCGATACGACGTTGGACCGTTTAATTAGGTCACGGATGTCGGTGTCAATTGAACCGTGAGCGAGCCAAGAGAGCTTAGGTGTTGAACCATGTTCTACGAATCCTTGTGTGCGTATTGCGGTATGCGGATCAATGAGGCGACCATTTTTTATGTCGACCAGTAACCCGAAAGCCCGTAAGAAATCGGCTCCTAAAATCGGTTTACTGACACTGGCGTAAATAAAAACCCAGGAAAACCTTCGCTGCAAGCCTAGGTCCACCGGAAGCCTCACGCTCCCGTACGTACGCACAGGTGAACCGTTGGCAGCGAAAAGCTGATTGCTACTGCGAAAAGATTTTTTTCTGGTGGCACTAGCCGGCAGAACCGACACATCTGCGCCGGAATCGATTAAATATTCATTCTTGCTTATACTATCAAAAACGAATAAACGACAATTTGGAGAGGTTGAACCCGAATCGTAAGTCGCCACCGATTGGGCTCTTAGTTTTCCGAATTGTGTCTTCTATTCATTCTGAAACTACAGGGGGGAACACATTTCCTGGCCGCGGAACCGAAACGTCGGTGAAAATAGCAGAAGCGAGGGTTATTACGCTCCTGGAAGCCGGCCGTTCTAGAGCTGCGAGGTGGCGAAACTGGTCTATTAATTTCTTGCCGGTGGTAACTTAATTGACGGCGTAGTGCTGCGATCTCTTGCTCTAGTTCCTCTTGCGAGCGTTCGTTCGGTAAGTCCGCATTGCGGTTTGAGGATGGAGTTGGTTCGCAGTTAGCACTAGAAGTCGCGGCGATTTCCGAAAATGTTGGAAGAGAGTTCACGACTTTATCTGCCGTTTGAGCGAGGGTGTCCAAGTTTGCAGCTGAACACGCTAAAATGGCTTGGGCGGTAGCCGGAAGGCGTTTGATCCATATAGTTCTCAAAACTGAATCAGGAAATAAATTACCGGCTAACGTACGCATCTCTCTTAATAACCCGCTAGGTTTCCGATCGCCCAGCACCGTTTCATGTAATAGCTTTTGCAACCGTGAATCTTCCGATTCCGTTAAGCGCGATAATACTGTGCTTTTTAAATTATCGTACAATCCGTTCGCGGGCGGATTTAAAATTATGTCCCGACATATATTAATTGTACGCGCGTCTAGCAAACCGAGAGCTGTAAAATATTTAGAGTTATCGGACCTAACCTGTGATACCGAGAATTGACCTTCTAGAACCGTAAACCACACGTCCGGATTATCCGGCCAAAATGCTAGATTTTTAAACGACATTGCACTTACTTGTTGAGTTGTTGACTCCGTGGCACTATTTTCTTCGCTGGCGGGGGTTGAATAGATGGCTCGTATAGTGTTTGTACCCGGTTGCTGGTTTGTCGAAGAGTCTTCTTCGTTGGGCATGGTGTGGTGGAGCTCTTGGAGACCGTCGCTTCACAATCTAAATCGAGAAAACTATGTTAGAAAAATTTGAAAAGGTTTGATTTTCAAAAAGAGATTAATTGATCAAGTGGTTTATGATATCAAAGAAAAGAAAACTATAATTTATATATTTATGATACGCAAAGAAATTACAATCTAGTGTGCTTGAAGAGCTACATAAAACACAAACCACTACAAAACAAACACAGTCAGCTTCTGCAACGTTCCCTCGATGATTCGGAATGCTTTTAGCGTTATGCGTGCATACGATGAATCCGTTTGGTATGCTTGGTAACGGAACTCGTCGGCGTGCTATTTGCAATGGCACCGCAACTGCTTATTTGGTGCGTTATACTGCATGTGGAGAATGGCTGCAACGGTACTGACCATGGGATACGTGGTATGCCGCTTTCTGTACGGCGATTTTCGCCCTGCTTCCAGTTGAAGGTTTCTGCTCGTCTTCTTGGACTTATGGAGTGCTTTTTGCTGTGCACGTGAAAAGGAAAAAAAACGAGGTGGTGTGGTGGCGTTGTCTAGCCGTGTGGAACTGCGCAGTGATCACGTCGGGGTCACCAGTTATGGGTACCGCTTTCTCCCATATTTTTAATAAAGACACAACTCGCATATATTGAGTATAACTGTTATTTGACTTTATTAATTATTTTAGTTTATTTAATTGATGTATAACTTTGTAAAATGCAATTGTTACGTTACTAATGCAATTGTTATGTTACTTAGTAATTACTCCCTAACTCGACGTAGCCACAACCACCAAAAGACACCACCACTCCTTCACGACAGCCAAAAAACGAATGAATTCTTTTCCGTGGAATTTAACGAAGTTGGTTGTTCTCTCTCTGTCAGTGCCGTTCAGGTTTTTAGTGTTGAGTTCTGTTTGTCTGTTCGCGTTCAGGTTTTCGCAGTTGTGTAGTGGTGTTGTCGCCACAGATTCACTGATTTAAGATCCTGGTTATACAAACAAATATAAGAAATAAGTTCTGACCTAAACTACGGTGAAACAAAGTTCTGTCTTTTTTTTTATTTTACACGATATCCTTAACCCTATGGTCCGCGTTCAGGGAAACTTGAAATTTCTTAAAAATGTTACAATCATAAGCAATGGCTATGTGTATACAGTCGAACTTCGATAAGTCGAACTTCGATAATTAATAACTCGAATGAAATTGGTTGGCCATAGCGCCAAGACTGAAATTTACATATTATTTGATAACTCGAACTTCTATTACTCGAAGAGATTATTTGGCGTCACCTTCGAACTTCGATAAGTCGAATTCTGAAGGGGAATTCCCAAATTCTGCGTGTTTTTACAAGTTCGTTTTATAATGCATCGCTTTCGGCGGCACTGTGTTCGATTTCGTTATGTGTGAGTAAGAATTGTCAAATTTCTTGTTTGTAGGGATTAGAACACACATTAGGTCTGTTCCCGTACTTTCTGCACTAAAATTTATAGATTCTCAAATTTCAAAGAGTGATGGTAAAAATCTGTCAGAGAGAGGGAAAAGTGTGCAAAAGTACAGGAACAGATTGAACAACAAAAAATGGAAAATGTATGACATTTGACAGATTTGACAGTAGGCATAATGCTGCCCCAAAAAAATTCCTTGGGCTAAAATTCGTAGCATGGGGAAATGTCTTACTCTCTTGTTAGCGTTCGCTTCTACGAAAAAGTAAGAAACATCTTCGTACGGGAACAGAATTTGACTGACTTTCGTAGTTCTTCGTAATTTTGAACAGACCTATTGCTAGATTGGTATATTGGTCGATAAAAACTCAAAGCTAAAAAAAAGGCGCCTAAAAAACGCAAAGAGGAAAAGCGTACCGTAAAACTGCCTAACTTTGGCCAAGGATGATTACTTTGACCAAAATCAGAAATTTTTTATTTTTAATACAGAGTCAACTATATTTGGGTAATTTCAACATATTTGGTATGAGTTGAAAGGTTGGTTTATCAACTAAGTTGCGGTATTCAGTTCATGAGGTGAAAATATTTAAAAAAAATGTAATTGAAAAAAATAGTAGTGCAATTTTAAGGTAGTGATTTGAGCTCCTAAAAAAGATTCTGATATTTTGTGTTTTAAGCTATTTAGTTGCGTCGAATTTATTACAGGTATAAAGACTAACATTTTATCTTTTAAATGTAATTTTTATTTATAGTCATAGGTCTAATACAATTAATTTTATACAAATAAGAAAAATACCTATATGAAATGTTATAGATTCGGAAAAATTTGACCAGCAATTTTTATCTTTGACTGACAGTATAACTTTGACTAGTCTTAACTTTGATACCGTAGAACTGCCTAATTTTGACCACGAATGGTTACTTTGACCAAAATCAGAAAAAAAATTTTTTAATACAGAGTATATTGCACTGGTCAAAGTTAAAAATTTCAAAGTAAAACTTTGATCAGGATGTTTTTTAGCAATTAAAACTCCCCCAGTGGTACAAACAGATAATTAAAGTCTTAGTTTTGTTCAGAATTCAGCGCCCGACAAGATAAGCCTAAATTCCGAAAGATCTTGCTACACACAAAGACACTGCAAAGGTTTTTCGTAAAAAACTAGTCAAAGTATGGCTATTTGACGGTACGTTAGAAACATTATCTCTTGATGAAAAATTACATATTTATACATATGTACATATTTATATCAATTTTTTATTTTACTTAATAACTTGATAACTCGAATTTCATTTGTGGCAAGTGATGGTCCGAGTTATCGAAGTTCGACTGTAATTGAAATAAAATGAAAACTTCAAAATACTTTGTCTACAATGAACTTGTGGTTTCCTCGATGGACAAAGGTCGACACGCATGGGAGCTCCCAAGAACACTTGTAAAATGATGACAGTACTTGTAAACTTGTACTATATCGAAATCCTTTTCACAAACCTTTTCTATTTCTCTTTACAGATATCGATAACAATGGATATCTTGACCAAAAGGACTTTGAATGCATGGCCGTGCGAGCGTGCGTCATCGAGGGCAAGGGCGAATGCAATGCCAACCGGTTGGCTGAGTACCGACACATCATGAAGAATTTGTGGGAAGAGATCTCAGATTTGGCCGATTTCGATAAGGTAAGAATTGATGTGACACCTTCACCACGCACCCTACGAGCTACCGTAATATTTATGAACATATTTCAAAATTCTATTGAGTGAATAATTTACGACAAAATTCAATTAGTTACACAAGCTAAATTTACTCCATTATACGAGTACCTTTCATCGGTACTGGCATCGACATCGCCATCAACATCGATATTATAATCAACGTGTCGTGGTTGATTTGGTATTCGCCTGCTTCCTGCTATCAGGACGAAACACATTATGAATAAATTCATTGAAATGAAAAACCAACAATATAATTAAATTGTACATAATGGACTTCCAGAGATTGTTTATTTATTTTTTTTTGTTGTGTTTAGATAAATAAATCGGGCGTGTCATGGTGCTGAAAATTGACGAGATAATTTATAGGAGTATGCTGTCCACAGGGTGTTTAGGTACTTACTACTAGACGAATGGGGTTAATGGGAACAGACGGGAGGTGTAACTGTGTTCCCTTATTGAGTTTCACAGCTCCACCGATGATGCTTGCAAAACCTTGATTGAAAGATTGATAGAGTTGCTCCGGAAGTGATAGGAGGGAGGCGACCGGCGTCGCCGTCGTGGACGGATGGATTGGATATGTGGCAAATTGATTTTAGACGAAACCATTTATCTTCCAATGTGGCGTCTATCAAAGAAAGGTCCTTCTGTGCTTAGCTTAAAGAAATTAAACTCAAAGTTTATTGGAGACGAATTACTGGGCAAATTTTAAATAGCCTTTGATTGGAGAACTGTGCTAAATAAAGACAGGAAAACAATTTAGAGGTCGCCAAAGGACACTTGTATTTAAAGATGATTCAGAAGTCCTTAGGGATGTTGTTATATTTCCCTTTCCACCTCAATAGGCGGGAAATCGATTCTCTTTCCCTTTTTAAAACAGAGTTTTGGAGGGTAGTTGGGAGGTTAGGGTAAACGTCGCGCTCGACGGTCTGTTTCTTGAATCGTTTCATAGTGGTGGATAATTTGCATCCATTAAATAATTCTTGGCAGTTAGTTAGGTGGCTCGAAAGAACCCCATTATCGAGCGTCATTACATCAATTCTGTAAACTTAAGAAAATAATGAATTCTGTGATCTCTGGACATAAGTCTGGGAGTCTTTCTCATTTCTGCAGCCATGACAGAAAGTGTATGTAATGAAGAATGATGCCTAGTGTTGGTCATTCTAGATATCAAACTTATCTAGGTGCAGATGATGCGACTGACGTGGTTATTTTAGTGTCAGGGAAGTTTCTCTTTGTGATTACTGAAATCATGGAGAACGCTTTGGGATAAAGTAAGTACTTGGGCGGCAAGCTGCGGCCTTAATGTTTTACCACAAAAAGCAAATTATAAACCTTTGATCTTCCCAAACTGAATAGACGACCGGGCTTACTGGAAGGGGTTGTTGGTTCAGGCCTTGGTTCACCCGGACTGTTAAGCCACCTAAGTAAGCAAACTGAACGGATAAACACTCTCACTATTATCCAATGCTAAGTTTTTTTTTATCGTCCTAGACTCTTTACTTAGCTGGAACAAGAAGATAGAACGCCTGCAAAAAAACATTTGGCAAAAAATAGGGACTGGAGCTAAAGATGACACTATGGATGTAAATAACTATAGTGCGTACATCCCACCTCACGGGTCCATAGTATTGTGTCCTTACTTTAGTTTAGGTGACGCTACAGTTCGGTGTGAACCTGGGCCTACTTCTCGCAACCATTTGTGTGTGCGTGTTACATTTTTTGCACGAATGGAAGGGACCTACAGTTTTTTGCCGAATCCGAACGGTGAATTGAGAAAGCTCATTGACAAATTATACTCTCTGATTGCTTGTCAGACATTCGAAAGAGATGGCAACCGTGAAAAACATATTTAGGTGTTGGGCCCGGGCTGGGATTGAACCCGAGCCAAAGGCGTAGTAGTCCAACGCACTAACCACAATGGCCACGGCGACCACACATAGTATGTGCCTCGCTAAGCAAAAAATACGTCAACAAAATCAGAAGAATCCAAAGAACAGCAAGACATCACAGGTGCATTGAAGTCATGCCAAACTTATGCTCTTACTGTGCTATTGTACCATCTCCAACTTGACCTCCATATCAAGAGCATAGCGCTGTGCAGTGCAGTTCGACTCAAGGAAACTGGCGTTGGACTGCGTACCCATATGGACGCAGTAGAATCCTGGACCAAAAGGTCTGGTTATGTCTCCAACTGTCTAAAATATCCCCAAGCTTAACTTCATGAAGCTTTTCACTGCTAGCAGTCCAAGCAGAAAAGAATGGAAGCGAGGGAGAGTGGTGACAGATTTCGATACAACAGTATTAACCGATGGTTCGAAAAAGGACTGTGAAGGCATTTTCTCGGAAAAACTCGAAATATCAAATTTTATCGCCTAACGAATTTCGCAAGTGTCTTCCAGGCGGCTTGTTACTACTAAATAAATGACCCAACACCCAAACACAACATCGCAATTATTAGGGATAGCCAAGCCTCAATTAAAGCCATAAGTTCACCAATCACCGCATATGCCTATAGGTGCTGTTAAGGGCAATATACTCTCATACTTCCTGGTCTCAGATGGACCAGTCTAGTAGTAATAGTTAGCACAGGGTACTGGGCAATAGGGGACCATGCAACTAAGCGATTTCCGCCTAAGCTGCAATAATGAAAATGAAAAAGAGTCGTTTATTCATTTTCTGTGCAAATGACCAGCTCTAGCAAGAGCCAGGCAACGCATATACTGGCAAATCTTTCTTCGACGACCTTAAAGAGATTTCCAAGATGTGTATTGGAGAACTAATCCTTTCCTAAATACAAACTTATCTCAAACTAAATTCGAATTAACGGGTCACCTAAGGTTGTGGTATCAAAACAGCGCCCTTTCGCGCTATTTGGATTTTTTTCCATCGAAATCGCCACTTCTACCTACCCTCTTCAGACCCAAGCTATGATCCAGAATGACCATGTGTTTGATGTTACTTATGGTTACTCATAGGGCTTATCTGAGAGTAATTTTAAACCTTAAAAAAAAGTGGGGTGGGGGGTTTCCGAGAAAAGTGTATTATCATATATTATACATTGGGTCTATATCTAACAAAAAAATAATTTTTTTTATTTATTTCGTTGGTTTATTTTGAAGATAAAACAATTGTGTTCTGTAAATAAAAGAAAGCAAGAAAAACAATGCTTTGCTAATTTATAAATATAGTTACCTCTTCTACGAAATACCATAACCATAACAGATGGCTGAAAGCACAACTTTGAACTAATAATACAAAAGGCTGTGCAACGTTAAAAAAAAAAATCGTACTAGACAGGGCATCTCTGTACAAATTTTACCTTGGGCTTCCTTCATTATATTCGATTGAACACCGAAAACAATTGAATCAGCCAAGGTTTCATATATGATACGTCCTACCTACATTTTTTTTTTAATAAAGTATCAGCCATCAGCACTTTTGACTTCCTCTACTAGTCGTCGCTAATAGAAAGTAACGAATAAATTTGAGCTAAATTGATAATAGGATAACAGTCCGTGTTGCCAGAAATTGTTCAACCATTTTACTTATTGGTTAGGTACTTGGAAATTCTAAGAAATCCCTTGTAAACATTTTAAGGATGGATATCCAATTAAGAATAAAACAATATCCTTTGCTCTTCATTTGAAAACCGCAGTGTCGTTAGGCGGCCCAAAATCTAGTCTAAAGGCAACACTTTGTATTTTATTCGGAGTTGGAATTAATTAGTAGCGTTTTTTGTATCACAAAAAGTTGTTTATTTAAAATGAAATTGAAAAAATTATATTATTCAAAGTAATTCGAATCGCTAGCCAGGATTCGAGTACCACGTCGAAAAAACGCCTCATCTTTAAATACAATCTCCGAATCTTCAGATGAGAAATCTTCATAAGAGGTAAGCTGCTTCTGCTCGGACAGGTCATGAGTCATCGATCGGAACAAGTGATATTCAGAAGAAGCAATGTCCGGCCGTTTTTCCTTCAATGCTCGGCTCAAGCGCTCGGCTCAATCGTAGTCGGTAGCCATCTCCAGTGATGGTTTCATTCGGTTTCATGAGCTTGGATCCATGGATATTTGGGTTCGCCATAGATGTTAATTTAATGGTTGGCCGAGCTTATCCTTAAGCACCTTTTTGTGCTTGAGATTCTAGCAATAGATCGACTTTTCATCGCCAGTAACAATTCGATGCAAAAATCCGTTGGCATTCTGCCGTTGAAGCAGCTGTTCACAGGTGAACGCCTTTTGACGTCCCTTGATTTTAATTCGTATGGGACCCAACTTCATTGCTTTTGGATCATTCCCATGACTTTAAGCCGTTTTCCTACCGTTGACAAATCAACTCCAAACGATTCAGACAATTCTTGAATTGTTGGACAAGGGTCTTTATTAAATTTTTCATCTTCGAACTTTTTCAGCTGTCCAAATCGTTCCTTATCTTCTAAGTCGAAATCAGCACTTTTAAAATGTGCAAAACTACAAACCACACATTTGCTCAGCTAGAGCATGGTCATCATAAATTTCCAATGCAGTGAAGTAAAACTCCACATAAAAAAAAAGTATAAAGCGATGACATTAATAGCGAATCTGAGGCCTAATGACAGCTATTGGACATGAAAAATGTACTACCTACGCCATCTCTGGTAAAACGCTACGAATTAATTCCAACTGAACTGCGAAATAAAGAAAAAATTATGACCAGTGAATAATCAAATTCATATTTGTCAGCTCACTTCTCTTGCTCGTTGATAAGGTAGATTTTCTGCATTTAATCATCGCCCCGCACTACATAGTGTTCTCCCAGACAAGTTGGCCACTATCCAACAAATGTGGTATCTGTTTCTAATCTGTCTGCTTGACCTTCTCTGTATCACATAAATCCTGATAATTGAGTGCAATAAAGTCATGAAAATAAACTTGTAAATATTATTAAACATTAAAACAAAACATATTCGTAATTTTAACTTTAACGTATCTATTCACCTACAGGATGGAAAGATCTCAACTGCCGAATTCAAAGATGCTGTCCAGAAAACTTGCATGGGAAAGAAATACGAGGAATTCCCCCAGGTAAGTACACCTACCTTCCTTCTGATTGAATAGATTGTAGAACCTTCATCAATTGATTAATTGAATTACAATTTTAACAATGAACAGGCAATGAAGGCATTCATTGAAGCCAACTTCAAGATGCTCGATATCAATAGTGATGGAGTCATCGGCATTGAGGAATACCGGTACAATTGCATCACAAGGATAGCCGTAGATGATATAACACCCATTGACAAAGCATTTGAAAGCCTTTTGAGTGTAAGTAAAAGCAATAATTTCTGTTTTCTAACTGTTTGTTGTTTCGTGCGGTGTTTGCACTAAATTAGCTGCCTGTTTGTTATGATGAAATGTTCTTCCTTCAAAAATGGACAGAGGCAAACTTTAAAGAATCCAATAGAAATATGTGTCTAGATCGGTGCAACAAATTTCATAAAATGTACAATATTGGAAACGAAGGAAAAATGTTTAAGTTAACATTGACAAGAGCAAACAACGCGGCTCGTGTGGCAACTCAATGGACCTACTAAGTGAAGTCTATCAAATACAGGGATAGCCACCTAACCTAATCTAACCTAACAACACATTGTAATAACTGACGAAATACCCATGGCGAATCCAGTGCAGAAACAGTGCCGACATCGAACGAAGGTCAGCATTTTCAGAGCGATTTCAGTGCAGCACTAGCGAACTTCAAATGCATCAGTGCGATACAAGGGCGTCCTAAGACTGACATCCAACAGACCTTATAATAGCTAAAAAAAAATTAAACATGGAAAGAAAAACCAAGCTCGAAAGATCAAAGTCACTCCTTAACCAGTTTGAGCAACAATTTCAAACTAACAACCGAAAATCCTGCGAATATTTGGCTAAACGAATAATGTGGAGAAAATATTGTTAAATATCAGAAAACATCGAGTTTTGACAGGATCAATGCCAAAATCAGCAATTCCTTTGTAGAGCTCCAAATGTCAAGTGAACTCTTCCACTGTTGCCTGGCTTAACTGAAGCTCTCATAAATTATTTTAATCTTCTCTTTTTACCCGACTACGCAAAAGTAACGGTTATGAATCTCACAGGCTGGGTTTGTTTGAAGGTAAGGATGCCACGTTGTACAGCATAAGCTTCAATAAATGAGGTGTCGTTGAATTTATCTTGATCCGGAGTATGTCTTAGGCTATATGACGTCACAAAAAAATTCAATATGGCGGACGCCCCAAGATGGCGAATTACCGCTATCCGTTTAATATGGGTATCAAATTAAAGGGTTTAACAAGTAGAATACGATAAGCTAAGTGACGTCATCCCAAATTTAATATGGCGCACGCCCCCCAAGTTGGCGGACTTCATACCTATTAGTTAGTTTTTAATTTTTTTTTTTAATTTAATTTTTGATTTGTCAACTTCAATTTTTTGATAAATTTAGATTCACATGTTTATTCGTGTCGTTTTTGTTTCGTTGGTGTAACTGATCGTTAAAGTAGATCTCAAGATCTCCATGCAGAGTTCTGGACTTAATTTTGTTTTTAATTTCTTTAACTCTTCACAAAATTTCTTCCTTTTTTGTCTTTCCAACTTACTACGGACAATTACAGGGTTATCCCCTTGACGTACGTATTAGTCTATATACATATTTCCCTTTAAGAAGAAACCTATTACCTTGTAGCTGTTATTTATCTAGTCTGACAAAGTTCGTTAACTCTTTTGATTAATTTTTCCAGGATGATGACCGTAAACGTGGAGGACTAACTCTTACCCGATACCAAGAACTCTACAGTCAATTTTTGGGTAATCCTGGTGCTGACCACCCTTCTGTCTATCTATTTGGACCCTTATAAAATGTTTATTCATAAATATTTATAAAATAATAAAACTAAATAAACAATTATATAAATGTCTTCGCTGTTGGACAACAATTTACTGTAAGAACTTTGTGTAAAATTAATAAAAACAAACAACAAAAACAGAAATAGATAACAATTGTTAATATTATACTGTTATTATGTTCCAAATAATAATCTTATGTTTGCGCAGAGAATAAAAAAACGCAAATAGCAACAAAGAAATGCCTATAATTTATTTATATCAACGAATTTGTTAACGAAATTACATTTTTATGATTATGTACCGCACTTTCATCTTAAATAAAGTAAAATATCTTAAATATATGCGTTTATACATTAATAATTGTAAATTTTATTTATTATTACTACTTAAATACGTGTCAATATTTCTCTATAAAGAAAACAAACATAATAGAAAAATGTAAATTAAATATTGTAATGTCTGTTAAATGTTGTATAGTACGTAAATAATCATGCTGTATGCAATTACATTTCAACTGTTCGTCCAAATATTAGTTATTTTAATATTCTGTCAAAATATATCTACCTATCCTTTGGTTCTAATTTGTTTTACTATTTTTAACACAATTTAAACAAATTCGTTATTTCATAATTAAGTTGAATAAACAATATAGATACATACATATATAAATAAAAACAGAATAAGTAACTGCCTAACAGAAGAACACGCGTGAGGCGAATATAATTATTTACAAAAATATAACCAAACATATTAAGAAAACAACTTTGATGTTCCTTTGTAATTTTAACATTCATGATTATTATTTTTTTTCAATAAAACAAACAAAAAAATGTTACCTTATTTTCAGTGGAAGCAAAATTAAGTAGTAAACATTATATAAATTGTGTTGTAATGAATTTCGGAGATTGAGATGTTAGTTAAATATACATTGGTGTAACACTGAGTAAAAATATTCAATTGTACTGAAATAAAAGTGAACAAAAATGAATGGTGTTTTATTCCGTAGAATGTGATGATATCTTCGGCAAATTTAGTTATTTAAATGAAAAAAATAGGATCTGTGTTTTCGATATTGCTTATTTCGGGAATAAGCTCTGAGATATGAATAACACAGGGGCCCAACTATGTAACTCAATTCCACAATAAAAATAGGCGTGTTTTTTTGGTAATCTATACAGCCTTAAAAAAGTATGTGTAAAAAAAAGCTCTTCGGTGATTTGGTAGCACTATGCTAATTGACATTCGACATTTAAACATCTGATACCCTATTTAATGATTTGCCTGACAAAAATGTAATTTTTTTCTGACTTTTAATACCGTAAAATGGGGTGACTAGCAACTGCGGGGTGACTAGCAACAATTCCCAGTAAAAAAAACAAACAGTGCTCTATGCTCTACATTATTCCACACTGGCACGAATTTGTTGGTCAAACCAAAAAAAGATACATTCTTTTTGCATATCGCCAACTCCAACACCAAGTATCAGACCTACTTTCGCCCCAAATTGGCTTTGAGTGTTGAATATATTTTGAAGTGATTTTTGTTAGTCTGAGAACTCTTTAAATTTCGGTGTGAAACAGTGAAGATTTATTCTTTATTTTGTATTGGCGGCAGAGTCTATTTGATTATTAAGCAGATTAATTAAAAAAAGTAAGTAATTCATTGAAGAAAACATTATTCAATCTAAAGATTGAAACTATACATTTTTTTGACAAAAACGGGGTGACAAGCGACGAGAAGGGGGTGACTAGCGACGGGAAAGAGGTGACAAGCAACTACACTAGGGTGAAGAACGCAATTATCATTTATTTAATTTGAATTATTTTTTTCTTGTTTTTTTAACTATTCAAAACTATTAAAGTTGCACTTTTGTGAACGAAAATATATTTGCTTTGCATTATTTGTATTACTTGTTGAATTGTTTTCAGATTGTAGCTTAAAGTGGATTTTAAAACTTTTAAACTTGAATATTAATAAGTTTGTGGTTTTTTTCACTCCAGTGTAGTTGCTTGTCACCCCTTTACCGTCGCTAGTCACCCCAACGGTCGGGTGACTCGCAACAAGGCATATTTTGCACAAAATTAAGTAGAACGGCTTGTTGTATAGCATCGGGGTGACTGCTAATGAAAAAAAGGAGCCGTGACTCATATTTTGGTATACTCACATTGAGAGTACGATAAAAACTTAAGAAAATAAAGTCAAAACGAAAAAAAAAAAAATGTTGCTTGTCACCCCATTTTACGCTGTTTCTTTCTCACTTTTCCACTTGTTTTCCAAACTCCTTTGCATAGCATCACGTTTTCATCGCCGCAATTGTTTTCAAATTTGTCATTTACATGTCATATTTGACATTTTCGATAACATTTCGATAACAATTGTCAGAAAATAGTTTGGTATCACTTTTTTTTTTGTGTAGGCTAAGGACATAACCCGATAGCTATCTGAATTTCGTTATTCTATATAGGCTCAGTTGTTAGTGTATTTAACATGAAAAATATTTTCTAAGGCTATATAGATTACGAAACAAACACGCCTAATGTTCGAATTCGCAAAATGCGTACTCTATAATTCTATAGCATGCCCTAGTATTCGAAAATCGAACGAATCTCAAACTTCATATTTGTTTTCGGAAATTTGGTACTCCCTAATTCTCAAGTAAAGCCTAGTACGCTGCTGATGCGAAATGAAAAATCCCATACAAAAGTGACACGACGAAATCGAAAACGGAAAATTTCGTCGTGATTTTCGTTTTGTAGTACGCTGTTCCGCTACGAAATTATACTGATGGTGATTGTATTAGATAAATCTCTCCACTCGGTTTTCGTACAGAATTTATTGTCCGGTACATTAATTCCTTGTGAAATTTTGACGTTTGTATTTTATTCGTATCTTATATTTTCGGTTTCGTGTTTGTGTTTGGTTTTTTTTGCGCTTTTTTTGTGCGGGATAGTTTTATAGGGTCGAGCATAGTTCATGTACAAGAGACTGCCAATAGCATTCTTCCGCGATGGAGCCAGGATTGAAGCGGGCTTTCGTATGCATTTTTTCCGCGCGAATACGACCGAAGTAAGGACTCGTACACATTGCTTCTCGGCCATGGGGATGGAAATTGGAATGTGATTAGTTTGCAGAGCGTTGCAGTTTCCTCCAGAAGCATGTCAATGTACATATTGTGTTTGTGTTGTATTTTTCGTTTTGTTTGCTGTTAATAAAATATGGAGTTTTATAGTTTTTTTAAAATAAACTCAATTTTTTTGTTTTTTTTTCGCCTATCGCCTGTCACTGTTGTCAATTTTTTTCCAAGCAGCTGATTGAACTCTCCATATATTTTTTTCGTCGATATTTCGCTAGCTTTTCGCACTCGATTTGGAGACCACAGGAAAATTTCGTTTCGCATCAGCAGCGTACTAGGCTTAAAGGTCAAAATGTTTGCGAGAAATTTTCAAAAATGTAGATGACAAATTTTTTCATATTTTATAGCACATTGAATAGAACTATTAAAATATATTTTGTGCGTTGGTAATCATTTGATTACAAATGTTTTGATGGATTATAAAATGTACATATTCTAAGCGAACACTTTTTCACTCAGCTCCATTCATTATATTGGATTTATCCCCAATTCGTCTTTGCTCAATTTGACCACTGCGATCCTGGTTTTCTTCGTTTAACCCTTTGACGACCATTGGGACAATAGTGACCCTTTTACCTCTGAATTTTTCCTGAAAAAACCATGAAACCGATTTTCCTCAACAATGTATCTTTCGATAGCTTATGAACGTAGCTTTCAGGAACTATGCAGTTTTTGCGAATGGACTTAACCCTTTGTATATCAGAGCCCCCAAAAGTCTGAAAATCTCACCTTTTTCTTCGACTTTTTCTTATGGCAATATTTTGGTAGTGGGCTGAGCTTGAGGTCCAAAATTTTGTGAGAAATTGCGGGCAACCTTCCTCTTTTCATCAAATAAAACAAAATCTCGATGACCCATTTGGATCACCCACGGGACCACTATATTTGATGGGATCTATATGTCCCAATGGTCGTCAACGGTAAAAATGTATGACAATTTCCAATTTTGTTTACGAGTAACTTTATATGAGAAAGAAAGATTAATTTTTGCATTTATTGTCGATACAATGAAAACTTATTATTTGTGACATTTGTTAAGCTCATTGGTTTTCAGTTCTACCATAGATTTCGAAAAAATAACACATTTCAGCTCACAGTACGTTGGCTAGTCGACGGTTGCGGTTCTTCATACGCAGTAAATACATCGCCGATTACGTTTCTGTACCGGGCTATAGAACAGCATCATCTTCAAGAAAAGTAATATCTTCTTCGTCCATTTCGTCATCGCTATCATCAGGATTCACCAGTTGAACAATTTCTTCCTCTTCGAGGCAGAAACGTTGTGATCTCGGCATACTTACTTACTTACTGACTTACATTAATCTATGTAAGTATATAATACAAATGAAATGATGATGGTTGGTAACAGCATAACTTGAGATCGGCTAGACCGATTTGGCACACTTTTATTTTTAAAAATTCGTTTTAGGCCGAATGAGGTTCTTACGGAAAGAAAAAAATCGATAGGTACCCTGGAGTCAAGTTATTAACAAATTTTATATTTACTAACCAAAATGACTCATATTCACAACATAGGTATATATGTTTATTCGGTGCCAAGAGAGAAAATTAAAAAGTCTGGACCATATAGGTAGCGCTGTAGTCAAGTTATTAAAAAATTCTATATTTATTGACCAAAATGACTCATATTTACAACATATGTTAGTTTATTGCCTAGAAAATTACAAAATCTTGATCCGATAGGTGGCACTGAAGTCAAGTTATTAACGAATTCTATATTTTTTTTATTGTATTGGAGCAACCATTCGTGGAGCAATCTTTTTATTAGTTGGTGATTCAGATAGACCACGATCCACGATCAAGACCAGCAGATGAGTTCAATGCTTGCCTCAAAGCCTAACATCTTTGGCATTATGTACAAAAAACTTCTAACTGCCAACATTTAGAACAACTTTTGGATATAGGAGACGGAAAAGTACCACACAAAATATATGAAGTATTACATTTCCATAAAATTTTTGTGTCATCGTGTCATCTATAGGGGACAACCACTAAGTTCAGTTTATAAAGAAAAGTATAATGTCTTGTATTGACTCTGGAAATGTTTAAAATTATTTTTTTTAACTTAAAAGAAATTGAAATATAGAAGAGCCAGTGATTGCTTCCTATCATACTTTCTATCATACTACTTCGATATATGCATACATATTTACCATTGACGACCATTGGGACATATGTGTCCCACGGTTTTTTACACCTTTGCAGGTACAAAAAAAAGTGTTTGCTAACACTTTTGTTTAGTAATTTGGGGTCTTTGAACACGAATCCGTCCTCGGAAACGGAAATTTCCGTGCCGTTTAGGAGCGGTCGTCAAAGGGTTAAAAACCAAAATGCAACACGCACTATGTTAATACAGTGTACTCTCTCCTTACGGACACCTCTTATAACCGGACAGATTTCAAAGAACGGAACTAAATACACGATTTTTCATATAAAAAACTCTCCCATAACCGGACTCTCCCATAACCGGACACGGACACAAATTTTCGTAACCGCAATAGAATGTCGCTATCTCTTAAATGGACAAAAAACATCTACGTATGCAATCTAATAGCATCCTTTTTTTGTTTTTTTTCCTCTTCTTTACACCTTGCAAAGAATCGAAATAAAAATGTAAACTGTGGTGCCTTTGCGTCATTATCACGTTCGCGGACACATGATTTTCGGTGGGGAACGCTAGAATGACACGCATATTTCCGGCATTTTGAGAAATATTTTATATTATTTTGTGCGAATTTTGTATAAAGATAAAAATGATTCTGTTGGTTACAGTGAAGTGAAAATTTGTCTCTGGTAGGTCAAATAATGCCGGAATATGGAAGTTTACTTTTTTTCTCCTCTCGGTTGCCGTCCTGTTCTAACATATCTAAAATTGTCATGAGCCGCTTATTTCCTCAACCATTGACGGCATATACTGTCTTGTCCGCGAACGTGTTATCCAACAACAATGTGTATTTATAAATTCCATTGCATTTTTAAATAGGTTTGTATATGTCATTTTGCGCCTGATTGTCATACACAGAAATTAGTATTTTTTGGTAATTTGTGTTTATGACATAAAAATGAATTTCTTTATAAAATAAAATGAATACCACATATCTATTGTGTTTTATTTAAAAAAAGGAAATTTATTTTTTTTCACTGTATATGTAGTACCTATTATTATTTCCTTGTTTCATAAATTATAATAAAAATAAGTAATAAATTATTTTAGTTTTCGTTTATCTGTCAAACACAAGGCGAGACTCGTTCGAAATTCGGATATTTTGTGTAAGAAAGTTGGCATTACTGACCTTCGATTCTAATATCATACGTTCCTAGTTCGGTTTGAAATTATAATCGGAAACAGCTTTCGAATAGAATCGAAAGTAGAATCAAGTTCCATAGTTGAGCACCAGGAACGCACTTGTACGTTGATCCAAAAGTATTCTTTTCAAATACCACACGATTTTCTTTTATTCAAACTTTTAAAAACTATTATAAATATAACAGAATGGCGTCCGTCGGAAGTAATACTTCCAGTCTGAAGAATAAAATATTGCGTCTACAGTATACAAATAAGGGAAAACAAAAAAAATGTATAACTCAACAAATAGTACTGCGTCACCCTGTGATATTTACATCGCCAGTTCATATTAAATCTAGTACGTTTTTAACATATTCATAATGGCGCTGGCCAATAGCACAGTCCACAACCCAGAACATAGTTCCCAAAGTTTGTAGCCATCACAACCAACAGACAACTTTCTAGTAGTAGATATTGCAACCAAAGTTCGTGCCATCTATTGGTAACTGGAATATGATAAAACTGTGTAGCCAATCGTGCCAGGCTAACGTTTTCCATTTTCAATGCAATAAATTCCAATACATACATTTTATTTAAAAAAATAATAAATATTTCATAAATAATGTTTTCCACTTAACGGCATGTATATAGTTTGCACTTAAAAATCAGGCACAACTAAAGCAGCTCCTGACAATAGAATTGTATCCGCACTTTCACTAGTCGTAATGTCAACACAACATACGAGGTTCTCTCTGGAAACATTCGAATACAATGGCAATTGAGTTTGACCAGCTAACATCGAATATTGCGCAGCACTAACATCAATTTTCTTAAAACTCATGTAAAATTCCTCAGATTTTTCATCATTTTGAGCAGTAGTTGAAGACACAACTACTTTTCCTTGAATAAATTGTGCGCCGTCTACCTGAAACAAAAATATATTTATATTAATCTAGTACAATTTCTGTAAATGCGCGTCTCTAGCTTCTTAATGACAAATGACATTTAAATGTGCGACATTCAAGATATGTCAACGCTAGAAAAAAAATTGTGATTTTTAATAAAAAACTATTAAAATAAATAATCCTAAATTGAAATGGAAAGAAATACCAGAAGTGCTACAAAAGAAAAGGTACATATATAAATAAAATCTTAATATATAAATGTTCTAAGCTGCGTATAAAGTTGCCTGCAGAAGTTTGGAGATGCATTTTACGGCATTGTTTACAAGTTTTTGTTTACAAAAGTGGATTCAAATTCATGTAAATTTACATAATGTAGATATTCGTGTAGTTACTTATGTTTACCTTTAGTGGAGATATTTTTACACTGATAGAGTCACTGGCCATAGCTCCGGTAGTTTGTAGAATTAAATTCGTCGACGACTGCTGTAACTTCTTTGAATTAGCCAGTTTTAAACAGGCTAGGAACGTCTCACAGCTGAAAACTGTGCTCAAGTTGATGTTTTCTATAAACTCCAAGCTTAGTTCTGATTTAAAACGACGTTCCGCTTCATTGGACCTCAATATGATTGCCTTTAAGTAGTCTATTGTCGAACGAGGTCCAGTCCAGATTTGTTTCCACGATAGCGGAACCTGTTTGGAGACAATCTGTTAACAATCACTTTATGGCGTGATGTTTTTTTTTTGCAAAATACCAAATTTTCAGCTAGAATTGCTAGAATATTGAAGTCAAAATGAGTAGATGCACTCTTCGAGTCCCGTAGGATGGAGTGGACGTGAGACAAAGTGTTGTGCACCTCCTGGAAGAAACAACTTGATTTGTTATTATGGTTTAAGGGCAATTATTGTTGTTTGTATTTTACCTGAAAACAACGACCAGCTTTTTTCATTTCAAATAATACAAACGCTTCCCATGGCGTTGAAGCTTTTACCTCTTCGACGTCCTTCAGAGATTGAAGTACGGTTGAATTCTGAAATAAGAGTCATTGCTTCTCGATTACTTCTTTCATCTAATTATGATACTTACCCCCGCCAGCTTTTTCCACACCATTAAGATTGGTCTAATCCTTTTGTCTAGCTTACTTTGTTCCTCATTTTGAAAGAATGCCGACCGCAATGCTTTAATGATATTTCTCGAAAAGATGATATCCCGAGTTACATTCGAATGAGGCGAAAGTCTAAATGTATCCGGTTCATCTGTGTCGGGAAATTTCATCACTGCATTCATATATTCCTGTACATTTACTGTAGTTGGAATGGTCATTTTCAGATTTAATGGACTCCATCGGTTGCTGGTCGTATCGGAGTTGAAAAACTCTTCTAAGTACTTTTGGAGGACAATCAAATCTCGGTTATTGCTAATTCGACCACCGTAGGCGATGTTTTCACATAATCTTTGCAGCACTTTCCAATCGATTCGCCCAGTAGATATAGTCTTCTCCAGCCACTGGATGATTTCCATTGCAGAGCGAAGATCTGAATCACCAAACTCGTACCACTTTGACCATCCCTGAGGAATGTATTTGCGACGCTCCTGCAGTACGGAGTTAAGAATGAATAGCACCATCCTTAGCTTAGTCACTTTTGCATCTTTCGTCTGGTTACCTGCTACTGCAATGGAGTATTGTTGGACCAAACGCCTGGTCTTGTTCTTCAGTCCATTCGGAAATTCAAAGAGGACCTTTACAAATTTGTACATGACTGCTTCGGAAAAACCTTTCGTCGACTCACAAACAATCCACAAGCGAAACTCATCTGACTTTTTCATCACCTCCAGTTCACGGTCGAGGTCGACCAGCCAATTGGGAATTAAGTGAACATTTTTCACACAAATCCACTTTCCAGATTCAGCTGCTCGTCGAATCGCTTCAAGTGTTTTCTTTTCCATGCCACGACCGATTGACAGCTCTGTATAGTTTCCAGCGCCCAGCTTCTTCAATGCCAAATTGCGAATTTCTGTCGCTGGGTCGTTTTCTGGCTGAGTGATGACCAATATTGGTCTGGCGCCAGAGCCTTCTTCAGTGAGTTGTTCCATAGTTGGCTGCATCACAGAATCAATGGAAATACCTAAGATTTGTGATGCAGTTGAAGAAAGCGTTTGAGTGATAAGATCGGGCCGAAGGATTTGCACAATAAGGACCTTCTGGAATGGCTTCACGTCAACCGGAATTTGATTTGTGGATTTTTCTTGAACAAATGTTCGCCATAACCTATCGTTGTTAAGTTGAAGACCCGCTTCCAGCTCCGGGCATTGTGTGAGAAGGATAGTCAACTTAATGACTGCATCCTTGTCCATCCATGATGGCAAAGCAAAATGAGTGGATCCATCGCTGCTGGTCATAAAATTTGTGACAAACAACTCCCACTCGCGCTGAGCGATACGATCGGGATAAGCATTCTTGCAAACGAATATTGCCAGGGTTATGTGCGAGTCCTTCGGGGTGGAACGAGCTAAATACTGGAAAGTTGATCTCACCAATGATGCGTATATTTTGGTCTCATCTGTGTCGCTGACACTCTCAACACTTTTTAGAAACACGTTCGTAAACACTACCGGAGATATGTCGTATAGTTTCTTTAGTCCCATGTAAAAATTCGCTGCGTTGGAGCACAGCAACTTGAACTGGTTGTACTCCTGCAGCAGAGTATCCTTTACCACGGCCGATTCCTTCAAAGACATGTCAATGTGACTGCTGCTCTCTTTTACCTCGTTTAGAGTCCGTAATAGTTTCTCATTCTTCAAGATGTCGCCCTGCGCCTCTGATAGCTCCTGCAACAGCTTGTCCTCCAAGTCTATTCTCTGCTTCAGGAGGATACCTTCGTTTCTCAGTAAATCCACTCGCTTTTTCTCCAGGTCAGGGTTCTTTAAAATAATAGTTTTCGACATAAGCTGATCCGTCAGCCCAACGGTGGTCACGGTGAATGGAATGCAAGTGCAGTATGACTTTGTCTCCATCGCAATGCTTAACTTATCGGTTTTAGAAAACATGATCAACTTAAAATTGTCATGCATGTCCACTAGCTTACCACCGACTTCTAATAGTTTCTTGTTGAACTTACCAAACAGTTTCGCATTCACCAGCTGCAGAAGTGGCGGTCTCAAGTCTTGACAATCCTGAAGGATAAGAATCTTTCCGAATCTGACTGCTAGTTCAACGATATATGAAAGTCGTTCGTTATTTTGCGTGGTTATTTCGAAAGACTTATTTTTACTACGTAGGTACTCTTGGAGCCACGTATATGCAGTGTGCGACGGATCGATTACTAATGGGATTGGACAGGTGCCAAACGGCAGCTCGATCATTTGGGCTAAAATTGCAGCATTTTCGATGACCTGTGCGTCTCGTGCTAAACCCATACTTTCCCAAATTATTTGCTCTTGTTCGGAGAGAAGGTTTTTGGTGATGTCCAGCGATGGTATTTGCAAGTCTGCGGTAATATGCTCAATCGCCGATCTAAGAAGAAATGTTAAAACAATAAAAACTCACTGAAAAAAGTCCAGTCAAAACTTACACTCGTTTTTCATATGTCAAGTGAGAGCAATAGTTCACAGCTAGCGATATAAGAAATGACTTCGAGTCCAAGGTCTTGTAAGATTGCTTGTAGTCCTCCAGTTGCATGCTCCAAGTGTGAAATTCTGAACTCAGTTTCTCTACAAGCACTTCTGCTGAATTCAGTGTACCGCGTGCCTCATCCAATTTCAGCTCCAACACAGCTGCCTCTTGAGTGTATGCATTCAAGCGACCGGACAATTCCTTTACTCTGGCGTCAACATCATCCAAACCAGTTATTAAAGATTTCATTTCATCCTCGGCAACGTCTAAATTCCGCTGTAATTCATTTTGTTCCCTCTCAAGTGGCTTAATACTTTGAATAACCTTTGAATATCTCACACTGGCCTTCACCCATGCAGCGAGTGGTGCCGCTGCAGCTGATGCGCGTTTAGCATTTCGCATTTCAAAGGAATCAGCCTTCACGTTAAGTAATTTCTCTACAGCTTCACAGTTCTCGGGACTTATTCTTCCGGGGTCTAACAATCGAATATCCTCCTTCACTCCTCGTTTGGCCAAAAACGTCTTCATGCTATTCCATGAGGTGTCCCGTATACCCATTAGCCGTAGAACACCCTCGAGAATGTCACGAATTGCTTCGGGTGGAGCACGCAGTGATCGTATTTCCGACAGAGCTTCGGACTTTATTTGTCCCACTGCGGCACTGGCTTCCTTTAAAATCGGTTCAACTTCACTCAATTCTATTTGAATGACGCGTTGACGCTCCTTAAGTTTCTCGTTGTTGACTTGAGCCTTTTTCTTTAGTTCCAACATGCTAGACTTTTGTTCGTTTGCATTTCGCATCGTAGCCGATATCATTTCCAGAGCATCGTTGGCTAATTTACGTTTCTCTGCAAGTGCTTCTTCTTGAACACCAGCGTTAGACTTGAGAGTTGCCACGACTTTGTGAGCAGACGCAAGTTTATCGACACCCATCTGAAAAAAATATATCAACGATATATGTATAAACCTGAGTTTTGTACATAGGCTCACCTGGAGCTTCTTCAAACGCCTCTCGATGTCTTGAAAGAACTGACAGTATACGTAATAGTACGAACGAATCAACTGGTAGAAGCGTTTCGGTGGTTGCTGTTGTGTAACGGCACTCAGAACATGTGCGAAATAGGATGAAACTGGAACTTTATCCTTTCCATCGCCAAGTATTTCAATAAATTTCTTCGGTAGCATTGCCGCCGTTTCCGACGACATGCCGCGCACGTAAAGAAACTCCATGTTTCGACAGAGCGCCGGGTAAATGTTGAAATAGTCATTCGTTTTCTCATTACTGGGGTCTAAACAAATCACCAAATGAAGGTTCCTTTTAGCACCTAGAATGACAAGTTTTAACATTTTTCCGTAGTTCATTAACTTATCTTACGATTGACGAAATATGATCCTAACGAGTCCTGATAGCCCTCGAGTTGTGCAGCATGCTTCAACGAACTAGCCACCGAGTCCAAGTCGTCGCCGAATAAATCAAGAATTTCACTACCCTCAAGAATGGCCTCTATGGGTTTCATTATATCTGGCAAATACGTGATCCAGCAGTGATCGATTAACAGGCATGTACACTGATCCTCTAGGGCTGCCGTTTGCATAGCCTAAAATAAAAGGCAAATTGAAGAGTGCAGTTGATTTGAAATTCATGCTTTCAGAACCAATTTCAAGTCGTTGTAGAAATCTAAAAGGCCATATTCCTTAACACCCTGAGGTATGTGTACTTTTGCCTGCAATAGAGTCGCAGCTATATAAAGAGCATCCAAATGTCTGCCACCAGGTTGTCCTATAAGCATTAAGTGTGTATTCGCTCTTGAAATTACTCTAGCAATTTTTGCCGACTGATCCAGTAGTTCTTTTGTTGTCGGTTCATCTATGATGAACGTTTCTGAATCTGAAATGAAATGTTTCTTTTAGTATTTGCAGAAATAATGAGCGGCAGGCGGCAATTGAACTCACTGCAAATAGCAATTAATTTTTGCACTTCTTCCATCCATTCGTCGTGTGCCAGACTGGTCAAGGTAGAGGTCTTTGGTGATTTTGGAACAAAGAATATTTTCTAAAAAAAAAAAACAGAAGAAGAACAAATGCAATTTTACTGTACATTGGCGCCATTCTTACCTCTTTTCCGTAAAACTTTCGCATTGTGTCCCTTAAGATGTCATCGAACTTCTCCAGATCTTCTTCGGTAGCAAGTCGATCTTTGAAAATTGAGAGTAGTTCACAAAGAAGAGCCTTAAATTATAAAAAGCAGTGTTAAAAAATAGGAGGAAGTTTGGACGATCACAATTAAATTTACCTCATTAAATAGATCATCTGGGTAATGATTTAATCCGAAAATTAGATTCATAATTATCTTCGGCGTGAACTGATAGTGTGCAAATCCTTGAGCAACATTTAATGTCCCTTGAATCTGACGAAGAAGAAGAGAACGTAAGCAAAACTCGCCGTTGACTGTATATAATTTTATAGTTTACTTGCGAGAAGAAATCCATTATGCATCTCACCACATTCTGAGAACTAGGTGGATTCTTGAATCTAACCAATACCGGTTCCATGCGATTCTGTAACACAGTTTCCATATCACTATCCGACGGATATTGGACGCGTAGATAATGATTGATCGACAAGAACCTCGGAGAAATTCGTTTTAACCGGGAATTTGAATCTGAAATCGATCCACAGATCTGTATGCCAGACACATTGATCCATTCCAAGTTATCCGCATAGAATCCATTCCTCTGCACGAGTTGTAGAATAAGTTCGACAATATCACTGGTGCCCCATGAATCGATGTAGCACAGATCGAGATTTTTGAGGAAGAGTATTATTCGAACTTGCTGCGGTTTGTATTCTCGACCCCGTAAACCAGTCACTGTAACACAGCTCTGAAGGGGAGGATGAAGAAATTATTGATTACAAAGGTGTATAAACATGTATGCATATTTTTACCTGTTTAAGTGTATGCAAAATATAAGCTGGTGTTAATTGTGTACTGCAGTTGATTGTAATTAATTCGTAGCCAGTACACTCAGCAACAGCTTCTTGGATTAGTAAAGTTTTACCACAACCTGAAGGTCCAACAATAAGAAACGAATTGGCGCAAGCAGCTTCCAGAAAGATTCGCACAACTTCTAGGTAGGATTTAATTTGAGCGGTTCTTATAAGCTGAATTTCCGAATTGTCTAAGGCCAGGTCGGATTCGAAAAACTCGATAGCATCGCGATCGCGATTGTAGTAGGTTAACTCAGCCTTTGAAGGGTTCGATATGTAGACGTTGAACCTTTCAAAAATTTGATTTGCAAACTCATTGTGTCTGTCGGGAGGTAAAAATCCGCAGAGGCTTCGAAGCAGACAAATACAAAATTCGTCTTTGTTTTGGATATGAGTCATGTTCGTGATAAGTGACCATATTAGCGAGTTTCTGCTAATCGCTGGTAAGGAACTGTGGAAGGTTTTGATTAAGTACAATTCACCTACTTAATTAAAACTTACTTAAGATACTCCTTTTCCACCCAATCAGCAGCAGGCTCGAAGTATTCCTGAATGTACGATCGCAGGAGGTCACCATATTCTTCTTTAGCTAGGTATGCATCCAAAATAATTTCTTTCGGTAGATCTTCAGAGCTATAAATTCGGTTGTAAACAGTCTTTCGCTTTGCCTTCAAATGCATATTCTTACCTCAAGTTGACAATACCCATTCTCGAAATGGTAGCAGGAGAAGCATGTGTTACTTCATGAGTTTCAAAGATAAAATTTACATTATTCCCAAACTGAATACGCCATCCTGATGGGAGTGTCAAGAGCCTGCAATAAAGAAGAGTGTTTTTATCTCTTTACAGATTAAGAAAGAGCAAAAAGCTGAACGCCGCCGCAATGATCGTATAGCACGTGAAAAGGATCGCGAACGCAAACGAGCGAAACGACTCAATCCCACTTACCGTTTGATGGAGCAAGAGCGTGATCGTGAACGAAAGAAAGTCCTTCGCAGCAATGAGACTTTTAGGTCGTTGGAGAAAATTCGCGATCGCATGCGCAAGGAACGAAAGCGATATTGCAGTGATTTGGGAAACACCAGCAACAGTGAGGAATTAATTATTATCGGAGAAACTCTGATTGAGCCCGAAGTAATCTTATCCACGACTGAATATCCGCAGCAATATCAGCCGCAACATACGGCGTGCGACGATAGAAAACCATTTCAACAGTACGATAGTAATCCTCCAAATGAAAACCCGGCCCAGAACCAATTCTAGCAATAGTGATTATTCCATAATAGTTTAATCTAAATGTTCTTTGTAATTTTTATATTTGTTTCTTTGATTTTTTTTGTCCTTAAAACCGCAATGGTTACCAATAGCTGTGTTCGTATCAATTAAGTAATTGATTGTAATTAATTTGCTCAGTATTTTAAGTTTGTTTAATTATATGCTATACGACAGGGGTGGCCAAACGTTCAGGCTATGTGTTAGACTTTTCGCTGAAATTGGTTACCTACCCATAATTTTTACATATACATAAATATACATAAACATATATACACACCATTAAGTCATTAGTAAGCTCAGTCCTGCTATACGCTGCCCGAGTTTGTGTGGGGGCCCTAGCAACAAAGGAAACAGAGAAAGTTATCGTCAACCTATCGACAGGTGTCTTCGTTGGCAGGGATGGTCCTTATCGATAGCTTTGCGGACGAGATGCAAAGTCTATAAGAGGGGAACTCCTAGTAACCAAGAAGCGATGGTCATCAAAATGATCAATGAAGAAGAGTGACTTCAATGACCAGGTGGCAAGCTCGGTGGGACACCACTATGAAGGGCAGATGGACCTACAGATTGATCCCAACCATAGACGTTTGAACGGAAATTGTTTCTACCACCTCACGTAGTTCCTAGTTGGTCGCGATGGGTATCGGAAATACCCACAACGTTTCGGGCACGATAGGTCACCTTTTTTCCCAAATGGCCCAAATCAGGAAGAATAATTTCTGGGATGGAGTGCCGTGCAGTATTAATTATATTCATGTATTTTGTGTATTTGTTATAATGTATTATTTTATTGCATATGCGTCGGAGTCAACTGTGAATGCCTTCGCGTTCGACCAGCCGACCGCGGTCTACGGTTTGGCCACCCTTGCTATACGAGTATGTATTCTTGTTAACAATGTACAGTTGTAGAGATTTTACACAATAACCAGGGAATAATAAACGCAAAAAGTGTATTAAATGATATTTGCATCCGTTTTATTGGCAATTCAGGACCATTTTGTAGATTCCGATCGTTCGATGATTCACAGAAAACCAAAGGAAAGGGAGTACATTCCAAGGAAACCGAGGATACAACAAAACAGCCCATCAACTGGCTTTTGATATTCGATTTAGGTCATAAGAGGTATAAGTAGAATTTAACAAAATTAATTCGGCAAATAATTTGGTCCGCAAAGCTTTTGATATTTATATATAAACTAGTTGGCCCGGCGGGAGACGTTGTTCTGCCCTTTCCTGTATGTTGCGCCATGTCGTGTATGTCGTGTGAACTCCAGTGGCTTAGTTAAGATTAAGAAAATATGAATTTGATCTTACTTTAATTGATGAATTAGTGAAGTAGAAGAATGTACAAAAACATGCTTCTGAGTCCAGGGGCCAAATCGTCTCATCCGTTCACGTACGGACGATCGAACGTATGAAAATTACGTTATACGTCTGTCGAGTAAACGGAATCGTATTATGCCATACGATTGCTCACGGAACGTAATTTTTTAAATTGTACTAGATGTCAAGAGAGAAAATAGAGATGAAACTTCAAATTAATGTCATTTTGAAGCAAAATTATTGAACTTTCAATAATGAAAATATAATTTTAATGAAAACACAGAGTAAATATGCACATACATATGTATTCATTCTAATTATAAATTAAATAAACTATTAAACATAAGCACATATTATCACTTCAAAGAATAAAAATCACATTTCATTTCATATCACTAGTTTTTGGCCATGCTTTTTTTGATTTTCACGTAAATGAATTTATTTTTTTACTTTCTTTGTTTCTTCTTCTTCAGAATCTTCCGTGGCTCTTTAGTTTGGGTTATAGATGCCTTATCGAATGACAATTTTTTTTTTGCTTGAAATTTTTGGTTAGCAAAATCCTATTAAAAAGTAAACAAGGCTTTGTTTTATTGAAAATTCGTTCATATTAGTTCATATTAGTGTTTTTTTTAAAGTTTTACTGACATTTTGTTTCTCTTAAATTCCAAAAAACACAAATTACGTTCACTGCGAACCAATCGAATGACATTACGAACGCGCGCTCAAAAAATATACTCGATAACGTATGGCATAATCTCGAATTACGTTACTACTTACACGTTCACGTATGTCATAATTTCAAATAGGCATTTTTCGATCACGAGTTACTCGTTCACGGATGAGACGATTTGGCCCCAGGCCACAAATGGACATTGCCTGTCCTTGTGGTTTGTTGACTGTCATTGCAAATGCCAAACGAATCGGGAATTGAAGATATTTGAATAAGATTATAATCCCCGGCGGTATCATTGGGATACGTGGCAACAGAACGTTCTCTACCTTAAACTTCCCGTTCAAAATGGTTGCTTCAATAACATCTTCGATGATCCGTTTGATTACCAAACGTGTGCCGTTGCATAACCTGGGTGAAGATCTGAAGGAAGAAGAACATCTAGTGAATTTCAAAATTCAGTTGGATAATTAACTGCTTCGTTTTCATCAACGACAGTGTCGATTGATTGGCTTGACAACGACTATTGTATCTGAAAATTAATTTTGTCAACACCAATATTTCTCGCTGCTAAAATAGCATGTTCACTGAGCCAATTATAGTACAAGTAATTATTCACAAACTCAATTAATTCACACTTTAAATTAAATAAAGTGATTGTTAATAACTTTGCTCCAGCGCCACCTATCGGGTCCAGATCTATCCTATCGTTCAAGCTGGATCCAACCATACATATTCACAAAATTTAATCCAATTCGGTTGGGCGGTTTTGGAGATTAGCGTGTACGAACTCAGTGACACGTGATTTTTGTATAATAAGAGAAAGATATCTATGGCCCCTACTGTGATCGTCACGACAATTGTCGATTGCGTCGATTGATTTTTGCTTTGGTATTGTGTAACTCAATATATGTATGTATTTCAATAAAAAACTCTATATTAGTTCTATAACGTATTAATATGAAATGTTTGGTTGCAATTTTTTTTATGATAAGTAGATGCAGGGGCTGGGACAGATACAGATATGTATGTATTATGTTTTGGCGGTAAGAACGTGCTATAAAATTTAAGAAAGCGGAAAAGTTAGATTGGAAGAGATTGCTAACCCACCTGCCAATAATTATTAATTATCTTTTTTCATCGCATATCTGCTTGGGAAAAAACTCCCGATATCAGGATTTGTTTCCATAAATAAAATCAGAAGCTCCAATTGCTTTTTCTTTGTAACCTGATTCGCCATGTACATATTTGAATTCATTATTTAGTTTTCTTAACATAGATACCATTTTTATTAAAGTTAAGCTATGTTCAGACGATTGCCAGATCTGACAATAAGTCTTACAACCGTGTGAACTAACAATTTTAGTCTGCAAATATTAGGTGTGTTTGGTATCTTTTTTATGCACAAGCGAGTGAGACCTGTCAAAACGTAAAATCCTCTCTAATAGAAAGAAATCCTCTCAACGACAGAAAACTTGCAGAAAAATAAACAAACACACGTTTGGTCGAACCTATCAATTTGTTTTTGTTTTCCACTAACAATGAAAATTATGACATTTCACAAACAGTCAGATTGCCTGGTTTGACAGAGTTGTCCAGCCCACTACAAGAAAAGGATGTTGCGTAAAGTTTCATCGCTCTTTATTTCTTACGCTCTCATTTCGCTCTCTTGCGATGTACTGTGATTTTTTCGAGTTAACAAACACAGATTGATGTGATTTACATAGTATTTCGAAAAGTAGTGTGTTACCAAACAGACCTATTGTCAGACAATTGCCAGTCCGCTATCTGACAATAAATTGTCAGGCCTCTGCCAATCGTGTGAACACTTTTTTGTGACATTGTCAGGCCATGTCAGGCGTTTCGGACATTTGCAGGTTCGTTTTTTATTGTCAGATGTTCGAAGCTTGAATATCTGCAAATAAAATTATTGTCAGATATTTTTGTTATTTTTTCAGTGGAATATATTATTATTTTGGGAGCTGATTCCTTTGTTTATTTTATGAAAAAACAAAACATATTGAAGGGTGGGGGTCTGTTTTCAGCACCCACGGAGCTACAGGGTGTTGAAAAATGTTACTCTGGGGAAAGATTCATTGATCCATGTTATAAAAAAAAACGTATGGGTGGGGGTATCTATAACATTCACGGAGCTACAGGGTGTTTACGAAAGTTCCTTCAGAGAAGTAGGTACCAACAATTATTCAATTATAACTTCTGGTCTATTTAGTGCAGAGCAACCAAAGTGGGCTTTTTCGATAGACAATATGATGAATGCTTATCACAGTCACCTACGGCTATTACCATCCGTGCTTTCATTTTCGAGTTATTGGTATTCAAACACAATTTTGTTTAATTTTTTATTATTCTTTAATATTCTTAATCAATTTTTGTGAAAATCGTATTCATCTCGGGAAAATGTGTTAATAAACTCTAAATTTTTTTTTTTGTATTTTGGTGCGCCGCGCCGTAATGTTACCTACAAATTCAACATACAAAGTTTTTACCTTGGACATATAGTTTTCCATGCATAAAGACATTTTAGCACGAAGAAAAAAATGTCTATCAAATGCTATGAGTCTGACAACGTCTGTCAACGAATTTGTAGGTTTTTTGTAGAGAGTCATCTACCAACCGTGTGAACTGACAATTTTTTATCTGCAAACATTGTCAGAAAATTTGCAGGCAAACCGCCTGCCAATAAATTGTCAGGAATTGGGACAAAACCTGGCAACCGTGTGAACTGGCAATTGAACATTGTAAGGTAGTTTGTCATTGTCAGCTCATTTGCAGCTAATTGTCAGCACATTTGTAAACCTGACAATATTTGCAGACCTGGGAATCGTCTAAACATAGTTTTACTATCAGACGCAGAAAATCCTTTCACATTTCTCAAAAAAAAACATCGACCAGAAGTTTCTGATCGACTACAAGCGACTGTCAAATATCTACACAAATATCGATCACAATCACAATACACATTACCAAAATCAGCAATCGACGATCGATAATTGTCGCTTATTGATCCTTGATCGACACTCACAATAGGCACCTAAACGTATTTATTTATTTTTACTGGGTTTGCAATGTTTTTGTATGCTAACTTCATTTATATGAACAAATTAAATAATTTTAACCTCTTGAGACCCAAGCTATATGCAGAATTACCATGTTTTGATGTTGCTTATGGTCACTCGTCATAGGGCTTATCTGAGAGTAAATTTCAACCTTAAAAAATGTGAGGTGGGGGGTTTCCGAGAAAAGGGGGGTATCATATATTATACATTGGGTCTATATCTAACAAACAAATTATTTTTTTATTTATTTTGTTTGTTTATTTCGAAGAAACAACAATTGTATATTAAGTTGTGTAAACAAAAGAAAGAAAGAAAGCAAAAAAACAATGCTAAACTATTTTATCCTTTTCGCGACCAGAGATTTTTTTGTATTTTCAATGGCCGGTTTCCTTTTTTTCGATTTCTTGAAATTTAGAGGTCAAATTTTGCGCGAAGTAGTCCCGAAGTGAAAAGAGCATATTTTTAATGCATAAAAAGTTTATTTCGAGTGCGTTCCCGTAAATAGTTTCTCTTTGAATTAAATAAATAAAATATGAAAATTCTTTTCCGAAAGTACACATTCATATGTGCACCACAGGTCCGAAGAGGTTAACAATAATTTTAATAGCTTAAAATAGTAAATGTTCTAATAGCTCATACTGTTTTTATAAGAATTTCGCTCAGTGTGCATACGTATGTACATATGTTAATGAGACACATAACTGTAACAGAGTTTACCTTTATGAATCTTCAAAGTAAGAAATAGTTATATGTAATATTAAACGTTTAGCCCCCGATACGATATTAGATCCTATAAATTTAGCGTCTTAACACGTTTAAAAACGAAACAATATAATCAATATCCACTGCAATGAGTATAAATGAAAATTGAGTGGCTATTTGAAGATTATAATGATGCACGGTACCCTATTTACATCACTCACTCTTTGCTGTAAACGTTCGTTATTGCTAAGATGCAATCTTCGCAATCCTTCAACGTACCAATCCCTTCTACTCGGACGGTACTCTACCGAAACACATTTTCGCACACAATGAATATCCTACTTACTTGTTATCATCCAACACTGAATTTAACGCCTCAATCCACTCTGGATCAATACTGCCATCGCAGGTAATCCAAGAGTGAACGTTAGCTGCTTCTGAATTCACAGCTACCGCTGTTGTGGTCAGAACACCATCCGTCCATTGTCTTGTGTCAGCGTCAAGTTTTCCCAGCAATTGCACTCGGCTCATCGACTTGGGGCTGATGGTGTGTGTACGGATTGTCCGTCCATTTGCTGTTAAGGCTTGTCGAAGGACACTGATGATAGACGTCTTTCCCGAACCGGGTGGGCCAACAACCACCACCCCCATACGTTTGACAAGCTGCTCGTATAACTGAAGAGCCTTTTCAATTTGCCTGTCATTGGGGCACAGACCGAGGGTGGCAAAGGACTCGGCAATGGATTGCATTAGCGCTGAGCCCCGCTGAGTGGTAATTTCAATTTCAGGGAATACATTTTGTAATAACATATCGAAAAGGATGGTGTCCGGTTTCGTTAGCTTTGACATGGTGTTCGCACGTAGGCAGTGCACTACAACTGCCATTTCGTGGTTTTCACTGGATGATGTGGACGAATGGGTATTGCAAAGCTCAGTACCACATGCTAAAAGGATGGTTTTGAGTTCACGCAGACCCCAGTCGTAGTGACGTTGTGCGGAAAGCATTTTCTTGCATAAGTCAAAGAGCTCTACAATACGACCTCCGATTTCGTTTGCTGATTGAAATCCTTCCACGAAGAGCATGACACGTGATATCTCCATGGGTTGTGGTTGCTGCATCACAATGGGCCTAAAGAGGGCTTGAATATTCCCCGGGAGTTTTTGGCGACCACCGTATTCCTCTCCAGCTGGATTCAGCGTAACGAAAATCCCACAGTGGTGGTTGATTTTTATCTACAAATAGTTTTTATAAAAATCAAACAATGTGAATGTACAAGTAGGTACTAACGGATTTGTCTGCGATTTGAACTTGTTCTGATTTTTCCTTTAAAGCGATTTGAATTGGTTGAATGATCATAGAAATCGCAGAGAGTGTAGCTTCCTGAAGGCGATTGAACTCATCAAAACAACCCCATGCACCGCAGCGAGCAAGACCGGTTAGAATTAGTCCCATTGCCTCTGTGTCAATGTTCTAGGAAGTAAAAGAGAATGTAGTGAATGCATTTAAGGGAACATAAAAGTCCTCACCTCATCGCAATTGAAGACCAGTACCAATCGCCCCATCTTAGCACCCAGCGCCTTCACGCATTCAGTTTTGCCCGTTCCGGCTGGCCCAAATGGATTTCCACCCAATCCCATATGCATCGCCTGTGTCAGTATCAAATAGCACTTGTGTGTCAAGCTGGTGCTAACCAACTGATTTGGATTTCCCAGAAATTCATAGGAATATTCAAATTCCGCAAAAACCATCTTCAGCGACACTCTCGAATCCGAGCCCAGATAGAACTTCATCTGTTGCAACCAATGCCAATCGGTCACACTGGTGACATTATTTCGCAACAGCTCCTCCACAATGGTTACATAGTGCACCAAGTCGAACAACAGTGCCCTCAGTTTGATTTGCAGCAGTGAATTCTCACTTTGAATTTTCATTTTTGCGAATTTCGTTATTTCCTCATTCAAGGATTGCAGCAATTTCTGCAAGGACATCGATCCAATCGCCCTCTCCGCTTGAGCGGTGAATTTAACCGCTTTCGACGTGCTCAACACCTGAATCGGATACTTTTCGACAATTTGCTCATTGAAATTATCTACCTTCGAGTAACACTGAACTATTTGCTCCTTGAGCGTATCCTGAACCGATGTAACAAGCGAATTCAACCACTTCTAAAGGATGACAGAAAAAAAAAACATCAGCAAAAGTGGCTGGCTGTGGAAAAATTCAGCATCCGCATTCTTACCTCGATGGGTCCTTTCATCGGTACCGGTTGCCCCAGCGTGAGTACATCCCCCTCGGCACTGTGCACAGCTTTAATGGTATTCACATCGTTCACAGTGACAATGCTGAGACTGTGGCATCCGGGAAAGAGCTTTCTGATATGCTTCTGAATGATTTCCTCCTTTGAGGCTTGGCCAAGAATTTCCAATAAGTCATCGTCGCCGAGAAAATAGAATCGTGGGAAGGAATTCCTTTTGTCCTGCAATAAGAATTTTACGGAGAAGTGCCAGCAATGAAAACACTCGTTATAATAATCATAAAAAAACGAGTATCTACGTATACGTACCATGATATAGGACATGAGATTGTTCTGACATCGGGACAATTGATTCTCTAGTGAGTTCACGATAGTGGTTATGTTATTGATTTTGATGATGGAAATGACTCGTGCATCCGATTGAATTTCACGCATTACATAGCGGAAGTCCTTATCGATGCGCTTAAAGAGTGCTTCCTCGTTTTTAAGAGTTCCAGCACCGAAAACTGGTTCCAAATACACCCACCTATACAAATAGTTGATAAGTGATGTCCCAAGTCGAATATTCTAAAAAGTAAACCTTCTCTGCGAACGATTCAATCCCGTCAGAAGGTTATCCAGGGTGTTAAGGCGACTCTCCCACAGTTCCGCTTGATCGGAGAACGCATCAAAAGCACTGGAGTTCTTCGCAGATTGCAGTAAGGACTGATTGTCACCGATTTTGTTAAGAATCTCGTGATAGTCTTTAATCAAAGACACAGTATTCCCAGAGGAGTCAGTATGAGTTATTAGCTTTAGCGTCGCAGTAACTGCCCACTGATCAAGTTCGGTTAAAGCTTGTCGAACCACCTGTTCCGATGCGGCTTGTTTTACTATATTCTAAAACAGAAATGAACTCAATAAGTCATTCGTATTTGTTTGATAAAATCTTACAGAAATTTCCGTGGCAGCTGCCGCAAGAGTGGTAGAATCCTCTAATAGGTCCTTTAAAATGATACTGTGCATTGGCTTTGGCTCCTTTTTAAGCAGCATAAACACCTTAGCCCAATGTCTTTCATTCAAGGCATCCGACTGAAGAATTTGCAAATTCGGTACAACCATCTGCAAACGTTCCACTATCTGGCGAATCCGCTTTGAGGGCAGATCAATCGACGAATGCACAGATCCTTCCCATTTTGATATGAACTCTGTAAGGATATAAGGCCTTCGTCGATATATAGCCCATTCTTCAGCCTTAATAGCATCAAGTCCGGTGAGAAAATCATCAAACACCTTCCATTGATTAGACTGGGCTTCAACTTTTGCGTCGATTTCTTCGAATGGCTTCAAAATATCATCGGGGAATTCCATATTAAATTTAGCACACTCGGCAAGTAGATGATCCTTTTTATCTTTGATGCCGGCCCAGTGATCGCTTCGTTCCTTGAAGAGTTCTAGGCTTGCGTTTTCATTGGCTTCCAGCTCGGAAATAGTTGATTCCCAACGGAGAATAAACTTCTCAGCTTCATTTCGGAGATTCTGAATTTGGGAGTTAGCTTGGTCTTTTATTATATCCACTTGCCTTTGAAGGATCACTGCATGGTTTTCAATGAGTGGTTGTAGTTTCTCCCATTGTAAGATAATTCCAGCTAACGCGGATACACGTTCCTTACACCAACCAGCCAGGCAGGTGTCCTTCCCTTTAACTGTTTCCAGAGTTGTATTGATCTTTAACGCAGATAATAAATTTAAGGATTAAGTAGGTGGACTTTAAAAGTAGATACCATTTCTTACCTTTGGTAGTTCTGATATCATCTTTTCGTATTTCATTCCAGATTCTGTAATGGAAGCCTCGTCCATTGGTACATTTTGAAGGAACTGCATGGATGACTGAAGGAACTCTTGAATCAGTGCAACATCGGTCAGAATTGATGTTCGCAGGCTATTCGATAAGGTCTCCCAATATCGTTGACTTATGAACTCGATATCCGAACGTAGTGGCAAAATGTTTATAACAAAGCAATCAATTTGTTCTTCGGCGCTTTAAATTAAAAATTGAGAAATACAGTCATGTTAAAAATAATAGGAACACTTCTATGTAAAAAAAAAAAAATGGAATAAACTTGAAGCGCAAATAAAGTTTCATAGGAACTATGGTCTCAATGGTTCTCTTCTTGCACGAGAGCGAGGTTTATTAGTCCTTTTTCAGAAGCTCTTAGACCTTAAAACAGTTTCAACCAGAACCATTACCATTTCCTTAAAACCTTGGTAACCAACTTACCATAATGCTATATACCTGCAGCATGGGTGGCCAAACCGAAGACCGCGGTCGACTGGTCGAACGCGAAGGCATTTACAGTCTTTACGCAATACATGAATATCATTATTAAAAAATGTATCAACACTGCACTCCATCTCAGAAAGCGTATGCAGTGGAATACTGCGCGGTCTATGTCTTCTTCCTGATTTTGGCAATTTCGGCAAAAAGGTGAGCTATTGTGTCCAAAACGGGTTAAGTATTTCCGATACCCACCGTGACCAGATAAGAAACGGCGTAAGGTGGTAGTTACAGTTTCCGTGGCTTCGGTTTATCCAAACGATCAATCTGTAGGTCCATCTGCCCTTCGTAGTGGTGTCCCACCGAACTTGCCACCTGGTCATTGAAGTCACTCTTTCTTCTTCTTTGATCCTTTTGATGACCGTCTTGGTTCCTAGAAGTTCTCCTATTATAGACTCGTCCGAAAGGATATCGATGGGGACCATCCCTCCCACTGAAGCCACACCCTTGGTGCGCTAAGTCGATATGTTGGCGACAACTTTCTCCTTGTTTCCTTTATCGCTACGGCCCCACACAAACTGGGGCAGCGTATAACAGGACTGAGCTTACTACCTTGGATTTTAAGATTCTTCCAGCATATCCGCGTCCTCCGATGTTTGGAAGTATCCCAGAAAGTGCTGCCTGCAATGCCTTTTTTCCCGATTAGACGATGTGAGGCAGGACAGCTTTCGTTTTGTGGTCTGCTAATTCTAGGCCGGCGGATAAGGTCAGTCCGGCAATATCGTCGCCGAATCAGATTATTTTTACTCCTTGTGGCAGTGCGAATTGCGGAACTCCGTTGAACATGATAGTCCAAAGTAGGGAGTCTAGTACTAATCCTTGTGGGACTCCGCGGAGGCTTTATAGTACTTTTCTCCTCTTTCGGTTTAATATCTCAACTTTCTATTGGTGAAGTAGCTGGTTACAATCTTTCACAAGCTTATCCATTCTGACTTCTTTTTTTTCCTTTAGGTGGCGCTACAGTTCGGGGTGAACCAGGGCCTTCTTCTCGCAACCATTTGTATGTGGGTGTTATATTTTTGCACGAATGGAAGATACCTACAGTTTCTTGTCGACTCTGAACGGCGAGTTGAGAAGCTCCTCATGCCAAATGATACTCTTTGAATGCTTGTCAGACATTAGAAAGAGGTGGCACCATGAAAATTTCTTTAGGTTTTTGCTGGGATTGAACCCGGGCAGCATTGCGTAGTAGTCCAACTCACTTACCAATACATCATTTGGCTAGTGACCTTCTTATGGTTTTCACATTTTGATATGTATTTTCTTCGACGAGTCGAAGACGAAGTTTGGCCACCCCCGAGTCCTACAGTTATACTATCTATTCTGTTTGACACTTAAGTCAGAATAAGACCAAACGGCAGCACCATTTTAAAACTTACTTTTGAATTTTTGCAATTTTCTGGCTAAAATGCTTGCAGGCTTTAAAATTGCGATCCCAATCCTCCCATGCATTCAAATGGATACTGCATAGCTCCTCAATATCTACACAACCAAGTGCTATCCAAGGTGTCCAAAGCTTCTTGAATTCTGATAGTTTTGTGAAAAGATCCTCGGCCTTCTGGAAAAGCGGCCCAAACTTATTTCGATTAATCTCGACCATATTCTTGAATAGATCTGTACTCTTCTCCGAAAGCCCACGGAATCCACATGGTCTCTCAAGAAACCGACGAAGCTGGGTAAAGTATTTTTCGCGTATCTCCTCTTCTGGTGGACGAAAGGTCAGCTGCCGCTGGCTTTGGAAACATTATTTAAAAAAAAAATTAATTGAAATTAATTTTAACAAAAACTCTACCGAAACATGATGTCAATATGAATGTCTGGTAGTTTGTTATTCATATCAGTCAGACCGACCAGGTACTGGTATTCCAACACTTTGTAAAGCTGATGATCCCAGTGCAACTTGAAAGCATCTAAGTTAGAGTAATTTTGGCGCTCAAGGGTAGCTACCAGCTCACGTAAGTGACGCATTTCGTCCTTCCACAATTGTCCTTGTGTGAATAGATCGGTGTTCATTAGTTTCACAATCTGGAAATACAATTTTGAACATCAGAACTGATAGGTGAGGTTATAAACAAATTACCGTTCTCTTTGCCTGCTCATGATATCCAACCAAAAGATTGTTATCAGCCGATAGTTTTGATACTGCAGCTTGTAGTATAGATACATAGTTTTGCACGGATACTTCATCATTCCAAGCGACTGGTTCACCTTGAACGAGCCGGGAAAGTTCCATAGCATTTTTTAGCATAATTGGTCGTTGACAGGGGATCATGCGATCACCGATCGTATTGTGGAACGTTGCGATTTGTTGCAAACGACGGGCGTACGACATGAATTTGGCGGCATGTGTTGCAGAGGAACGCAATTCGATTGGAACAGTGTAGCCGAGATTTTCAAATTCCCTTACATCCTGGCAAAAGGTCACAAGCTTTGGATTGAAGGTGACGCGCATAAGTTGCCGGCCTTCCTTTTCGAATTTCACAACAGGTTGGTCGTCGCGAAGTCTGGAATTAGATAGAACACGGTGAGTATTTGAATCTCTAGTGGATTTAAGGGGACTTTGTGTTGAACCATCCCGGAGTCTTGAAATCCTCAAAGAATGAGCAATCTTTAGCAATCTTCTCGAGTATCGAACTCTAATATTCCAATTGAATTTGGAATCCACCAAACACTCACCTTAGCTCTCCACTTTTCACCGCCGTACTACACTGACCACACCATATCTCGAAATTCGTCCTCAAAAGCGATTCCGTTTCTTCCTTTATCTCTTGGACGGCTTTATTTATTTTTTCATATCCTTCTCGTCCACTGATCAGGTGGCTGACCTTCTCAATTTCAGTTATCTGTTTCAAATCAAAAACCGTTGAAAATAAAACTGTGCCTTAGAAAAGCATTTCCTCCCACTTACCTGGTACTGCACAACTTTAAGCCATCGGCATTCGTTGCAAATCACCGATAAATGTCCCGTATCTGGCTCCATATTTGTATCGTTCATTGCTTTGCGTAAATCCTGCAGAAGGATCTGCAAAGATTGCACAAACTGCTCTCGTTCGATGGTTAGTAATTCCAAGACCATCGGTCTCTGGATTAGAGTTTCATATTTCGAGAAAATGAAGATGATCTGCCGCGGATTGCTCAGATAGTTATGAAGTTGTGCCTTCAATGCGAAGGCGATTCGTTCATCGATCGGTTGCAGGATCTGTTCGAACTCCTGTAGAGCTTTGTTCCAATTGGTTTTCCCCTTTGCTGTTGTATCAAAGATGTTAATATTTTTGAATAGCGAATTGTAGGTGAACATTGTTCTTATTTCTGCATCATCTAAGAGTGTTGCGATCTGCTTGAAAAGGTTCTTGATATTTTTAATCTCTCCGAGACGTTCTTTGAATAACTGGCCACGTTGCGGGACATGCGGCGCTCCTATCCAAACATGTTGGGTGTAATTAGGCCAAAATAACCGCGTTAAGGAGTCACACAGCTGCATCCAGGAGTCGATAATATCGTGACACTGGCTCATCAAATTGCTGACATGATAGGAGCTTAAGTTCCAAATATCCTCTGAGGTGAGATTCTCAATGCAAGCCTCAAAGACAAGGTTTCCTGTAAAAAAAAGGTCTGTAACTATGAACTTTGCTAGAGAAAATGATTGTCTTTACCAAGAATATCAAGAATATCTGTCATGCGGTTCTGTGGATATCGATATGGTGAACGCCACAGCTCGTCCAGATGGTTATGGGCGGCATCAAGGAACTCTTCGATTGTCCCCATTGCTCCTGTATCGATTTTTCTACGAATAAACTACTCAAGACAACGAAAAGAAGAAACACTTTTTGGAAAACTCACATTATTTGTTTTTCAATGTTATCCAAAGCCCCAATAAAAACTTGCGACATCTCACGATCTATTCGTGACTTGGAACCGTCTAGCTTCTGCCTCCAATACTTGATTTCATCACCAATTGAGCCGATTCCTGTAAAGAGCCTTCCATTTGTGTTTCTTTGATTTCTCCAAACAAACAAACAACCCACCTGATTGCGGTAATCCCAATGTGGACCCCAAGGAAACATGCAAACTCTCGAGAATACCACTCAACTCAGGACTGTACTCCGCCTTCTGTCACCCAGCCCAAGCAAAGTTGTCTATTTAATACAAAGCGCCAAACAGCAATCCATTACTCCACCTACCTTAACCACAGCATGCGGCGAAAATACCCTGGACATTGAATTATAAATCGATTTTACCATGCCACCCTCCAGGGTGAGCATTCCCAAGCTTTGGTTATCCATCAGCGGAGACGCTATATCGGGCGCTGTCGACGACGAGGACGTCCCAACTTTGGGAATCTTATAGAACAACAAACATACATTGTCGTTGGGAATCTGATGGTGAAACTTGAGTTTGCCATCATTGCTAGTTGCTGCAATCACTGTGATTTCATCGGATTCTAGGAACTCGGTAACGGGTTGGTGGTCCTCGTGACCGGATATTGCATCAAAGTAATCAACTGAATTTTGGAAATTTCCGAAGCGCAAACAAGTCAGCGAGTGGTTTTAATATTTCAGTTGCTTACCAGAAGTGTTGATGATAAATTTTATTTTATTGGACATCACTCTTGAGGAGCTGGGTTCTGCGTGTAGTGTGCTGCTCGTGGTGAAGAAGTTTCCACAAAACTGAACAATTTCCTCCGGCTGTGTTCTTTGTGTGTTGTTGTGCAGTCATGGAAATGTTAGTAACTATGGCGATGGCTGTTTGCAAACAGTGCGTTGTTCGAATAATGGTTACACGTGGCAAATGGTTTTGTTATTGTTTACCTAAGACAAGAACTATCAACATTAAATAGGATGTTGGGTGAAATAAATTTTTTTACTCTACTCGTAGCAAGGCAACCACTTTATTGAATCATCCAAACAATTGAAAACTATTCGAATCAATAAAGTTAAAGACTTTTTCATTGAAGCTTAATGATAGAAGCCTCTTCAGGAGAACAAGTATCTACCTATAACTCGAAATTTGATATCTATTGTAGTAAGAGTAAGCCCAAAGCTTTAAATAAAATAAAACTCAAGTTTTTCAGATTAAAAATAATATTTTATTTTATTGTATTGTATTTTATTTCTTTTAATACGTTATCGCATAATCTCTATATATAAAACAGTTCACTGACATTGCACACACCAAACCGCTGGACCTAAAGAGCTGAAATTTGGTCAGGACATTCCTATAGTGACACAGACATCCGCTAAGAGAGGATTTTTTGAAATTCCATCTCTAAGTGGGTGAATTTGGAAGAATTCTTTTTCCATACATATAGAACTGTGTGACTAACGGACAATGCACAGACCAAACCACTGGACCTAAAGGGCTGAAATTTGGACAGTACATTCGTATATTGACATAGACGTCCGCTAAGGGAGGATTTTTTAAAATTCAATCTCTGAGTGGGTGAATTCGGAAAAATCCTTAATCCTTACATCCTTAAATATAAAACAGTGTGACTTACGGACAACGCACAGACCAAACCGCTGGACCTGAAAGGCTGAAATTTGGACAGTATATTCTTATAATGACGTAGACATCCGCTAAAATTCCATCTCTAAGTGGGTGAATTCGGAAAAATCCTTAATCCTTACATTCCCTACAAATAAAACAATATGACTAATGGACAACGCACAGACAAAACCGCTAGACCTAAAAGGCTGAAATTTGAACAGGACATTCCTATAATGACGTAGACATCCACAAAGGGAGGATTTTTCGAAATTCCATCTCTAAGTGGGTGAATTTGGAAAAATCCTTAATCCTTACATTCTTACATATAAAATAGTGTGACTTATGGACAACGCACAGACCAAACTGCTAAACCTTAAAAGCTGAAATTTGGACAAGACATTCCCATAGTGACGTAGACATCCGCTAAGAGAGTATTTTTAGAAATTCCATCTCTAAGTGGGTGAATTCGGAAAAATAATATTCCCTAATATATATATTCAAATTTCTGTCATCAAACACCCCTAACTGATCAATGGCTTATTGGATTTAAAACTTACGAAAATAACTTTTAGTAAATTCTTTTAGGATTCATTTAAGGTATAAATCATCCTTCTGCGTTATCCTGGAGCTGAGCTATGCTCAAAACAGCCCTAAATAATTCAAAAACAATTGAACACTATTCATGAAATCATCGCCAACAATTTCCCATCAGTGAAACCGATGCCAACAGCCATGCAGCGGTGGGTGACGTCATAGACATAGTGTTTCTATGTGGCGCATTTGAAATTTGAATTGTGTGAAATGTTTTGTGCCCGGCCTACTACGATGAATATGATTGTAAAAGCAAATTTTAAAGCCGTGGCTGTGTGGTTTTCATAGCAGGTACCTACAGTGATGGTAAACGTAGGGGAAAATCCCTACATGTAGGTATTTTGAGCTCAAAAATGAACACGTAGGGAAAAAAGGACAGAATTTTAAAAGAAGCGAATTTGTAGGGACTTTCAATATTGAAAACTCCCGCCTATTTTTATGTTCATATTTGAATTCTTCTAGAGTTTTAATTTATGATTTCATGAATGCCTAAATGTTATCTGACCCTCAAAATATGTATCCAAAAGTCACAAAAATCTCAGTTCGATTTGCATCATACGGTCATACTTGCAGGATTCAAATTCGAATTGTTATTTTCAAGTTATTTTTTTTTTGCATTTTTCAGTGCAATTCCGTTCCTTATTTTAAATTTGATTTTGTGCTGTTTTTGGTTTGTTATGAAAAGAAATAAAATAAAATTAAGAATTTTAAGCCTTTTTGATTTGATGAACACATTGTGCTAAATTCTCCCTTTTGAAAAATCACGTATTGGGAATTGTAGGGGAAATTTTGCGAATGTGTAGAGCAAAGTAGGGATTTTTTCCATCGTTGGTAGGTCCTTTTCTTTTTTTTAGTTACCATCACTGGGTACCTACTGCGGCAGGTATTGAAACTTTCATGAATGGGAATTTTGCTACCGCGTATTCGTATATACATTAACATTATACATATATGTACAATGCGAAGGCACAACGAAGGGACGGGAAAAGTAGATAAATTGGTTGGATTTTCTGTATTTGCAAACAAATAATTTCTTCGACAGCCTTTTATAAAAGTGTGTGATTTTTTTGATAGGCACTATTTGTTAACAGTGGAAGGGGGGCGAAGCAAGGCGAGCACGGGTCAGCTAGTTTACACATAAATACAGAAATTTAATATTCAAATATGTAATAGCATTTTACCGAAAAAGATGTAAGATGTAGTTTTTGAGGATAAAGAACGAGAAACACCTCAATTTAAACTAAATAAAGAATAAAGAAATAAATATATAAATAAATAAATAAATAAATAAATAAATAAATATATTTATAAATAAATGGGAAAAATAAATAAATAAAACAAATATTAATAACTAGATTTAAACATACAAGTATATAGAGAGTAAATTTAAATAAATGAAATAAATTAACACAATCAAATTAATATAAATTAATATAAAGTAAGTAAATATACAAATTAATAAACATAAAGATAATAAATTAGCATAAAAGTAAATAAATTAACATAAAGGAAAATTAAATAAATATGAAGTGAATTAATAAACATAAAGTAAATAAATAATACATATAATAAATAAACAGTACAATACGCTTAAGACGCTCACGCTTAAGACGCTATCCCGCTTTTAGCGCTCCTTTTCTCCGGTCCCTTCATTTTGATAAGAATTCCTATGAAAAAAAATCCTGTTAATACGCTCTTTTTCCCGCTCAACACGCTCACACAGCTAAACGATACACTTCGTAAAATTTGTATTTTCTTGTTTTTTTAATGTTTTTTTTCCAGAAAAACCATTCGGTGCATTGGGATATACGGCGGCGCAGACGGCCGTTCTTATAAGGATGGTTAGTACAAGGGATGAAAGGAAACTAACATAATACATGCATAATTTCAACTCTTTTTATAAAATAACCACATTTTTAACTGGATGTAATTTTTTTGTTTTTCCCGCCTAATACGCTATCCCGCTTAGGACGCTATTTTCTGTAGGTCCCTTGAAGAGCGTCTTAGGCGGATTCTACTGTATTAAGATAACACAGGTCAACAAGTAAAAAAAAAAAAAAATGTTTGGTGCCGAAATATCGTTAGTGGTTTTGTATTAGATGTGCATTCTTAACATTAAAAATATTTTTAATTTGTTTTTCCTACATGTAAATAGTTTTGGATCTACCCTCAGTTTTGAATACCGGCCGTGTGCGTGGTTTGCTATCTTTCGCTACATTTCTATAATTAAATTGTATTCAATCAATATTATGTCTTCATCGCGAAGAAGTTGTCTCAATGAGCCAACTGTGATTTGTTACATTTGTGTTAAAAGTTACAGTTAAAAAGTTCAGAAAACCTATATAACAGATTTTATAAAAAGTGCTCATTTTTCTTACTTTAAGTCGAAAATTGTGGATGAATACAAGCCGGGGATACCCCAAATTGTTTGTAAAATGTGCTATGAACACTTGAGACAGTCAAAGAAGCCATATGAACCACCGCAAAAATGTCTCCTTGAGAAATATGCTGCATTGAGTGCTGTAAGTGCAATGCTGATCTATGGATTAGCTGCTTCCTGCCGTACTATTTGCATTTGTATTATTTTTTTATAAACATTGACCTTTTTATGTTTTTGAAGTAGAATCTATCTTCGGTGTGTCCAGACCGAACGAAACATTTCAGAAACATAGCTTAAAACATGTTTCCCGATTGTATCCCATTTGCTTCAAAAACATTTCAAAAATGTTACTTACGGGTGTGGAAATGCTTCTGTTGTATCCATTTTAATTTCATAGTTATTAAATAACAATAAAAAAATAGATTATTTGAAAGTTTAATGGTATAAAATAGATATAATGAATATTAAACAGTGTCAGAAAATTAGTTAAAGTAATTTTATCCTCATTACTCCACGCCTTTTTTGAAATTTTTACTTCTTTTCTTCACAAAAACCACACTTTTTGCACGAGAAACAAAAATAATATTCCTTTGCTAATGTGAAACGAAAAACATTTTAGAAACATTTCAAAAACATTTGTATCACCAACGTCCACACCAAAAGAAACATTACAGAAATATGAGGACATTCACAACCTAGCTCCACACTTGAACCATTTTTTTGTATGTAAGTATTTCTTGCCTTCGGAGAATAAGGGTTACGTATTAGCTTTTATAATCACCAGTGGCATTAAGCACTAACTATTCTGAAATAGTGATCTTAAAAACTTCTAGCCACACAAGTTTCATAAACCAAACTATCCATCTTTGTCTAAACAAAACCCAACCCACTGTTTGAACTTTTCGAAAACACTTTGCTCTTGAATAATTGACTAATATTCTAGCAATATGAATAAAATACCAAAACCAGAAGTGTTCAAAAAGAAAAACTATTAAACTCATAAATAGTCGAACGCAATAGCACGTGCCTTTTCAGTAGAAAACTTATTTTCTCTGCCTCTTGGGATCTTTGCAAATGTTTTCCGATCCCAATTCGTCACCAGCTGAATACCCGTAGGACATTCTTCACATTTTTTTTTTACCCTACCTTTGACTAGGAGATGTGCTCAGCTCATAAATAAATTCAAATGTCCTTCATCATATATGTGTCCCTCAAGGACAGAATTCGTCAACATAACCAAATGAAATGGATGACTCAGGACCATTTTTAGTGAAATCGCATTTACGTGAACTTTTCGAAAACACATTCACATCCGTAAGATGAGTGGTGCTGGCGGGTGGGTAGGTACAAAATGATTAATCAGAATATTCCTGAGAGGTTCAGCGATAAATAGGAAAAGATGAACCGGATGAATGCCCTCCAATTGATTGTAAATTAATTGTATTAGGGAAAAATTGCGTGCGTATTTTCTAGACGGCGCGTGACTTATTTGGGATTTTTTACTTAATAATTTATTTGGATTGTTTGACCCCTCGTAACTCGAACGGATGTAAAATTTTGTTTTTATTTTTTTCAAAGTGATTTAATAAACATTTTTTTTTTGATGCGAACTCTTGCAAAGTTTTGAATTGGAAAACGTGATTGAAATATGACACGTAAAGAATAACAAAATAAAAATAGAAATTGTTACTAAGATTTGATTTACAAATTATGTCTCTCTCTTTTACCCGTAATGATATCCATTACATTGTGAGTGAAATCACTGTTGACAGTGTTAATAGTTTTCCAAAGTTAAAGGTAGCGACATCCCCCACTTTTTTGGATTTTACTTCATGGTATATACATAAATCAAACTGGCTATTTTTATAGCAACCTACGCGGAATAATAAGTTTTGTAAAAGTTAGCAGAAGCTTAAAACAGTAAGCACACAGTATAAGAAAACTTTTCGTATCTATCAACAGAGCACCTATTTTTCGCGTAAGAAAACTACGGGCGGCTAAGTAAACGATTTGTTACTTTTTCTGAGCTATCAACAGCAAGTCAGCAACACGCCTCCCTTTCCAATAACAACCTGCGTCGAATACCGGTGTATGCATATATGTATAAGTGCTATAAGGTCGATACTTGAAACTTTTGGAATGTACCTACCTATGTATAGCTATGTACCTCCTCGTATCTATGACATTTTTGATGTTTTATAAAAATGTTCTTTTAGATTTTAAGCGATTTTGTACCTATAAAGACTGAACTCTCGAAAAACTGGTGTTCAAATTTGTGTTGCTCCAATATTACACAACAAATATAGTAGAAATCGGTTATTACAATACCGAAGGGACCTTAGAATTTCATCGTTATAACCGATTCAACGTAATACCCGGTACAATAGATTCTTACACCACTTCAGCTATTGAAATAATATCATATTTTTGGGCAAAGAAAAATGGTTTTCGTTTATTTTCTTTCGTCAGCTTAAGAGCTATCTCCACATACCATTTGTTTCAAATAAAAATCATCATTTACTGAAGTTTGCAGATAGAGATATGGAATTAAAACCGGGCCTGTGACACGTGGGTGGCTGTGGCGTAGTGGTAGTCGTCGTCGCTTGTCAAGGTGAATTAAAGCTTCGGGCGCTCAGGCACAAGACAACACATACACGATGTGCAACGAGGACGGAAGAAGAATTAGCAGAACACATTTTGTGTCACTGTTACTGTTTAGTTAGACCTCGTCATCGTCATTTATCCAAATTTTACCTTGAGCCTGAGTGCCCCAAGCTTTAATTTATAGTCACACATTGGTGACTCGGAAAAAAATTATTTTTTTACTTTTTAGTTAGCTTGTTTTGAAAAAAATATTTTTTTATCTATATATTTATTTTCTACTAGATACTAAAATATCTGAATTTTTTTTACAAATTTTCGTCTATACGTATATTAGCTTGGGTGGGTTGGATATGAGAAAGTTTACTCAATATGTTTGAGATTCTTCTCGCCCTTTCATTTGATACCTACCCATGCCATGGTGGTTGTGAAGAAAAAGGTGATTCACCATTTTATGGCATCCACCATATTGAATTTAGAATCACGTCACTTACCTAATCGTATTCTACTTGTCAAATCCTTTCATTTGATACCCATATTTGGGAGGTCGTGAAGATAATGGTAATCCTCCATCTTTGGGCGTCCGCCATATTATATTTACAAGATCATGAAATAAACTATATTGAGTTGTCACCGGATACACAACATTTCAGCATAATCGGATATCTGGAAGTGGGTGTAAAATCGAATCCCAGATTCCGCCCTCACAGAAATTGAAGTTATAAAAGCGTCCGTCATATTGGACTTACAACGTCATCAAATAACCTATATTGTATTGTCTCCGGAATTATACATGTGTGCAACATTTTAGGATGATCGGATATCTGGCAGTGGGTGTAAAATCGATTCCCAGATTCCATGCTCACAAAAGTGAAGTTAATACAAAGCTTGTTAAATATCGCATTCTACGTAGATACCTACTTATTTCCAAATGCCTACAAATGAGTTAATTTCAATTCTTTAGGTTAACGTAACTACTTGTCAAATAAGAAAGAAAAATAAGAAAAGTAAGGAGTAGCAAGTGCATACAGTCGAATTCCTTTAAATCGAATTTCGAAGGTACATTCGAAGGAGAACAGTTGCCAAGTATTTTGGAGTATGCGCAGCTTTGAGAGTTTCAGTTGAAAATTGTTTAAGTTTTTGAAAGAAATATTTAAACAGATCAAGTTCAAAATCAGGGGCCAAATTACCGCACTCGATGAGTAAGTAGAATTTGTTATCGAATGTTCGAGTAACCTCATGGGCTACCACACACGAGATCAATTCTACCGGCAGAAAACTGGTTACGTACCATACTTCGAGTGCACACGGGATGATTTCTAAAGGCAGGAAAAATTATGTACATAAACCCCTTTTCACTGTGGTAGTATTTTTTCGGACCAACACATTTTGAAAGTTGTATATGTATACGTTTTCTACCACGTTCAAACGCTCAAACTCGGTAGAAGGTTTTCAGCCGTTTCTTACCGCAGACCTCAGTCCCTTCGCCCACAAAACAGGTTTTCTGCCGGCAGAAATCATCTCGTGTGCGGTGGCTCATTGGGATGACGGAACTCGATAGCGAACGTATCGAACAAAAATAAAATTGTACTAGAAAAATTCAAATAAATTTACGTTTAAAACGACCGTCGATGTCGAGGACGAGGAACATCGAGGAATACATTTGCCTAGGAACTCGTTTTTTTGTATTACAAATCTGTACGTTTTTGTTTTCACGTCTTCAAGAAGGGGCAGCACTACGAATTTGTATCTATTACACTCGATGTGCTTAAAAAGCTGTTAAACATTTTTCTCATCTTTATATATGTATAAAAATGAGCTGTTCGTTTGATACTTCAGAACTCATAAACTAACCATCCGATTGAGCTGAAACTTACACTATATACTTTTTCTGATGTTTGAAGTACATCAAAAAATTTCAAGTTTTCCGCTAGATGGCGCTGGAACTCGAATTTTTTTAAATTCACCGTACGATTAAGCCGAAACTTGCACAATATATTTGTAATGAAGTAAGAAATGTTCGTACATCAGAAGTTTTCAAGTTTTCCGATAGATGGCGCTGAAACACCAACATTTCAAAACCATCCGATTGAGCTGAAACTTACAGAATATATTTGTTATTAAGTGAGAAATGTTTGTAAATCAAAAGTTTTCCAAGTTTTCCGATAGATGGCGCTGAAAACTAAAATCTCAAAATTATTACTACAACAATGCACGATGAAAATTGATTCAGAATTATATTTTCGTGCAATATGTAAATATGTATGCATTCAATTTTAAGCACTTCTTGAAAAACATTAGCAAATACAATTCGTGCTTCCAGATGACATCGTTCGGTGCACCAAAAGTTACTCGGAAAAATTTCAGAACACTTCATGACATAAACACTGTTCTCAATGGATGTAGCGAAACGCTACGATAAATTTACAGCAGTTCAAAACTTCTCCCAAACTGACGCGATTATTTGCAAGGACTGCCGTGCGAAAATTCGTCTTATTGGTGATAAACAAAATCGTTTATCAATCTCCACCACCGCGAAAGATTCACAGTCAGCAGCGCTGTGACGCGATAGTGATGAGAACATTTTGCAGTCTACTGGAGCCTTGATAAGTCCCATTTAATCTTTTTGGAAAGCTGAGCTGAGCCTCAATATGCTCTCAGAATATTATCTGTCATGACATGAGAAACACTATTAAATTTTCATAATTTAAAAAAAAGGAAAAGTTAGAATTAATTATGAAAACATGACATTCGGAATAACGGCATAAACAGAGTCAGTTGATATTCATTCGTTACGTTACGTTGCAAGAAATCGTTCCAAGATTTTATAGTGCAAATGTTCACGAGTGCCATTAGTGTCAAGTTTCATCTAATATTTCAAAGCTAAGTACCTAATGCCATAAATTCACGTACACATAAATGGCGTGGCATTTGTCCCCAATCAGAAGTACCTATACTCTACTACTATGAAGATATTTTCAAAATATTTATTGCAAAATCATCCATCAACAGACTTCCGAAACTCGTTGCAACTGAAGTGCATAGAACCAAAAGTGTTTTTCTTATCTTTATCCAACGCGAACAACCGTTTGAACACTTGCCCAGGGACGTAAGATATCAAAATCTTAATTTAATCAAATGCCAATTAATATTAATTACGTGAGCTTAACTCGTTTAACTTTCTACAGTGGAGCAACCCTCGTCCGAAAAGACTTTTATGCAAGTCCTTAATACGTTGATCCTGTGCTTCGTTAAGGTGTTGCTTACTTTAGTGAAAGCAATTTGTACGTACGTACATCATTTTGTATGTATAGAACATTGAATATGAATTTTACATTCATACGAACTTGTAGTCCGAACTGTGTATGTACTGAAGCATAGCTGAAAACGGTTCAAGTTTTCACTCAGGAGTAGTAAAGATACTTGAGTTATTATATTATAAACTAACCAGGTGTGTAGCGTGTTTGGTCTCGATGACATTCACTTGTGTTGGCAATCGGCGCTTAACATGCAGTTTTACCTTATGGAATTAGCATATCTTTACCTCTGAGAATTACGATAAGAACCAGGCTATCGAAATGAGTCCCTAAATAGCATATGTTAGCATCTTAAGTGTTTGATATTTAAATTTTGAATTACAATGGAGTGGCAGGCAAGACAATCTATTCCAATTAGTATTTACGGTCGACATAGCCATATGAATCTTACATCTACAATTAGGTGATTTTGAGTATATATGTATGTACATCAGCTTAAGAAAGGAGCTGAATATTGTATGGAAAGCAATGGGATATGTTATTAAAATCGAACACGCAAGGATGAAAAGAAACGGTGACATCAGTTCAGACTACACTGTGGAATACATAGATTTTGGAAAACCTTTCTCGTGGCTTGCAGCAGTTTTCCAAGCTCAGGTTTAAGCAGTGACAAAAGCCGCCCACCCGGAGTCAATGATGATAAATATCGCGAGGTGATATCACAATTTCCATTGACAGCCAGGCAAGCAATAGCTGTGACGCAAATAACATATAAGCTTGTAAAGTGTGGCTGCGAAGAGCTTAAGGTTCTCGGAACGCAGCGCAATATAAAACTCTGCTCCTGGTCACAGCGGGATATCAGGCAATGAAGCAACAGATGAACTGGAGACAAAGGGCTCAGCCCTAGACAGGATAAACGAGATGGGATGATTAAGCCACCACTCAGTAAGGGCCAAAATTGAACAAAGATCAGTAATCGAAGCAAATAAATGTGGAAATCATAAACCACCTGCGAGGTATCAAGAAGATTGTGGCCAGAATACAAAAAAACAAGAACAAGGAAACTCCTACAAAGAGACAGGAAGTCATTGCCAATGCTAATAGGAGTACACCCGTAGACAAAAAAACGCTCGCATTCGAAATAATTTGTATCCAATTTATGTATGGTGAAATAATTTATAAGCATATATTTTTTTTGGTTATTGCCAATATTTTAACTATCTGAATATCCTTCAAGACTACTGGTAAGCGCTCTGTATTTTTTTTATTTGGTAATAAGTCAAAATAGGTTCGTTTTTTCAAAGTTTTGAAATGGTGTTGACTCTTGAAGAGAAAGCGTATATTGTTGCTTTGCGTGAGGAAAAAGTGTCAAATCGTGAATTTGCTAGTCGACTAGGGTCTAATGAATGGAGTGTACGAAACATTTTGAAAAATTTTCAACTAGAGAGCTCCATTGCTCGGAAAGCTGGAGGCGAAAGGCCTAGAAAGACATCTCCTAGAGATCAGCGTCTCGATCCAGCGAATTTGTCTAAAAAACCGACTTGCACATACTGGGGATATTAACTGGTCATTTCAGAAGCAAAATGGGAAACAATAAATGATCGGACAGTATTGCTTAATAGAATGGGAGTTAATGTTAGGCGTCCTGCAGAAAAAACCACTGTTAATGCCGCGAATGAAAAAAATAAGGCTTAAATGGGCAAAAACTTATACAAATTGGACTCAGGCCGAAAGGGCAAGAGTGATATTTTCGAACGAGACCAAATTCAATTTATTTGGCCCAGACGGGAACGCGGTGGTTCACCGAAGAAAAGGTTAACGGTATTCAGATTATTGCATTTTACCCACAGTTAAGCATTCCCCTTATATTATGGTATGGGGGGCAGTAACCAGATTTGGTGTTGGATAAATTGTAATCCTTAGGGGCTCAGTAAATGCCCAGAGTAACAAAAAATTGTAGAAAACGATGTTGTCCCTACTTTATAGCAACTTTGCCGCAGTGTTGGTTGTGTGATTTTTCAGGACGATTCAGGTCTTGTATACATACAGAGCAAAATCGCTAAGCTTTTCTGCTGCGTATGATCCGTAAACTAACATTTTTATAAACTTTTTTTTACTTTACTCTAATTTATAAGGAAAACAATTTACAAAACTACAAGGATTCTTCCATGGCCTGGTAGTAGCCGGGATCTTAACCCTAGAGAAAACTGTTGGCATTACATGGGCAAACAAATTAGAGAGACAAGGCCAACATCTGTTACTCAACTGGAAAGTATAATGAAAGACATCTGGTATAAAGATTTAACAATCTCCCATATAAATTGTTTGATTCGATGCCAAATAGGATTGATGACGTCATTAAGAAAAAAGGGGTATAACCAAATATTGGGTTAATTGCACATTAAATGAATTCTTTTTTTATGTTATTTTATTATTTGAAGGTTGTATTCAATATTTACTTAGTTTTTTTTATAGTTGCACCTGTACTAAATGAAATTTTGATAAAACTGTTTGCCTTAATAAAACGTAAAACTCCCTTTTATGATACAAATGCAAATATATTTGAATTGTGTGGTCAAATTTCGACTAATATATACAAATGTTTGTTACTCTAAGGAAACTAACAAGTTTATCTATACTAAAGCAAAATATAAAAATTAATTTTGTAACATAAGGACAACCTTGATTTTTGCATGAAAATTTAAGAAAAGTAATGTTGCGACGGTTTTTTGTTCACGGGTGTACTTACTAGGCACAACACTCTAGGATACCACATGAAAAAATTACGACTGAATGATGATGACATTTGCTGGGTATGCGGTGACGAAGAGGCACATGAGGACACAGCCCATTTCCTCTGTCACTGCCCTGACCTCTGTCAACTGAGAAATAGAACCGTGGGCAAAATCTTCTTTGAAAACATCGACGAACTATCACTCTATCAGATGGATCACATATGACCTGCTTGAATTTGCTAGTGCGTCGGGTTGGCCGAAACCTAGACTTTGACATCACTCACGGGTGGGAATACGCTATGGGTATCACAATAGGTCCACATCAACATGAACACTAATTGTGAAACCTAGAAACCTAGAAAGAATGTAACCATTCTCATCAGCCTGTTAACATAACCTTACCTAGATTTGGAAGAAAATATTGCAATGAAATTATCTAACCCAATACTTTTGTTTTGGAATCCTGTTTTATTTACAAACAATATTGCAAATACATACAGCCCAATCACGAATATTCCCGGGGAATAAAAAGTAAATTGTTTGCATAAATGAACAATAATCTATAAAAGTGGCAAAATGCGTATGTTTCTCTCTACCGCCCGTAATTTAGTTGGGATTTTTTTTAAATGTATTGTAGATAAAAACATTCAAAAACATTGAAAAAAAAACTTAGACATTTTTGTGTGCGATACCGTTGTGGTACATATTTTGCATTTGTACCTACGCATCTTGCAATTTAGTTTTATATAAAAGAAGCAGATTTATCTGGCTTCATAACCACTACCAAAAATCATATTTGATTAAGCGAACGAGCAATATTGGCAGCAAAAAACAAAGATGTCCATGAGCTTAACCCAGCTACTCAAGGTGACATAGCAGGCTTATTATGTTAGTTATAATACAAGTCAGTGGACACCCTTAAGAATCAATATGACGCGACGTGGTGAATAATTATGCTACCGAATTTTTGAATTCACTGGACTTGGCGGGAATGTAACCACACAATCTACAATTAAAAGCCTGAGTACTTTGCAATATAAATCAACAACGACTTGCAGTGAAAAAGCTAATGAACAACGTCACCGAAGTAACTTTTTTGAAAGATAAATTCAAAGTCGAAGGTTTTGTTTCCCGAATTCGAATGATTCCAGCTTTGCCATTTGATTTTAAATGTCTTCAATTTCCTGTTTGTCTTGCTGTTGCGATCACTATCATTAAGGCACAAGAGCAGCCTTTGAAAATCTGCGGTTTAAACTACTACCTCCTTTCTATTATACTATGTACATATATGTATGTACTAAGTAACTCGACTTTTTTTTAGGGCGCGGGCAACAGCTAGTAAATAATACAGGTGATTTCTGATTGTTGTGCGTTGAAAAAATCGTGTTTAAATTAATAGTGTCGCATACAGAATAATGACGGAGGAATAAGCAGCTATTGAATACCATAAACGTTAAAATGTAAGGAGGAACTTGAGGGACAGCTCCAATCGATCGCAACTACCTCAAAACATGTAAGTGCAAAGACTTATGCATTTGTAGGTTGGTTTCACTCGCAAATGTTTACCTACTTTCATACTGGAGTTGGGAAGGATCATGATGTCGGTCTTGCCCAATCCAGCTTTTGTAAAATTATTGCAAACGTGTAAGATGTATTTGAAAGAGAGCTATGTTTACTATGGATACGTCTGAGCAAAAGTGATCAGGAAAAAAGAAGCAATAGCCTGACCTTCTATATAAAACATGGTATTCCCGGTGTTGTTGAATGCATTGATGGCATGCATATTAGGATAACAGCGCCCTCAGAAAATAAACATCTGTATAACAACAGAAAGGGATATCATAGTTTAATCGTTATGCTAGTAGGTTGCATTGGTTTCAAGTTGACAGTTTTCAACCTTAATATTTAAAATTAATTATATTTTACTACTCACTCACATTAAACTCACATTTCTCTCTGGGATTGTTGGAGAAAAATTTTTGGGAAATACAAATAAATTCCGTTAATTTTTGGCATTTGTGATAGTATCACAGTGATACCTACTTTTCTCTCTACGGATTTTTTCCCTTTTTCGAAGTTTGTTTAGGAGAGGTAAAAAGTTAAAAGGGAAACATTTCCCGCTGTCATATTATTCAGAATAGGAGAGTAGAGAAAAGTGAAAAAATTCTCGCGGAATTTGTATTCGTAATTAGGCTGATAGTTATTTCCTAGGCAGACAAAATTTATTAGGAATTTAAACCTCCACGCGGCACGCTACAAAACGTCACAAACATGGCATGGTGTGCCTTCGCAGCACACGTTGTTTTCTATGAAATTGTACATATATTGTATAATTCAACTCTAAATGTTTCAATTATTTTCCATATGGCCCATATTCTTTTGTTTGTTTGCTTTTTGTCGGCTAATCTCAAGAAACACAGCCGCAGTCATTGAGTCCGACAAGAAAAACTTTGTCAATCTTCAAGACGAGTGATAGGATACCTCGATGGCTGTAGAACCTACATAACATACAAAATCGTATCCAGCGTACTGTCTCAACTAGCTCTAACGCTGCACGTAATAGTGTTCATCATCTACAAGACATTTTGCTATAAGTTTTACCTTTAAAAGTCTAACCAAATTTACAAATCACCGAAACTATTAAAGTAGGTTCCTTTCCTAGTATATCTACTACTAACGGCAGTTTAATTAACTTGCAGGCAAGTTGTGTCCACCTCCGAATTATTAGTAATTTTGGTCTTGAAGTCACCATCCATTAGATACCAAAACCAAAGTGCACTGAAAGTTTAATAACAGAGAAAAGTTATTATTCAAAGTTTGAAGAAGTCAAAAACCAACCAACTTTATGTACCTGTGCCAAAGGCAAATTTAATAATTTAACTCACATTAGTTGATGCTGTTGTTGCTGTTATTCTCAATATTACACAAGAGAGATTTAATTGAAAAACTTTAAAATATTAGTTTGATTGAAATTTTGTTTGAAATGCACATAATGAACAACATGACATACATTGTGTACATACGAGTTGTGTGCGGGACGATAACTATTAAATTTCCTGTGGCATACCGAGTTTCTTATTTTTAATGAACTCGGACTCGGACGGATTTATACAAATTAGTTATTCTTTAATTTAAAACATTGCTTCCTTATTGTTTCAAAAGTTATTCACTTAATAATAAGAGGTGCTTTCACATGTACAGTACGAGTCAATTGAAACTTGAAATTTAACAAAAACGAAAAATACTGAAGACGCAAAGTAATTCTTTAAAAATGTTTATTGGAATAAAAAGTTAAGTATATTTCCTCACAAAAAAGTGTAATTCTATAAAATAAATAACATACGAGTACATATGGCATTACTAACTGCCCCGCCCAGCTTCGCCCGTGTCCAGAAAATATAGTGTTACCTACAAACAATCAATCAAAGACAGTGTGATCGCACCCCAAGGATTGCAATCTACCAATATATACAATCCACAAAAGTGTGAGTTGTAAGTATTTGTAGTTTACATAAATGACATTTCGCAAGAAAGTGGCATTTGTTAGAGTGTTTTTATTTTAGCATTAATTTAAATAATATTGGGAATCAATTAATTTAAAAATCGGACTATAACCGGCACAGGTTGTTAATGAACTGGAATACGAAGTTCTACTTCATTGTGTGTATTAGTTTTTGTGTTTATCGAACCGTAAGATTGACAGGTAAGAGCGTGATATTGAGATTTATCCCTAATAATATAAAATATGTTAATAAGATTCACGAAAAAATGTCAACCCTCGTATAACGCGGCACTTTAACAACGCGGTTTCGCTATAACGCGATTTCGGTCTTTTCTAACATGCGGTCTCCACTAGCGATAAATCCAGAGCGTTCTTTAAAGCATGCTTTCATTATTGCAAGTGTAGACCATTATAGCATCTATCGCCAACCTCATCGCTAATAGAGCTGTCACTTTGCTGTCTCTTTTGTCATTTACGTTGCAATTTTGTAATATCATCTATCTATGAACTACTATACTGAAAAAGTATGCGATGAAATGCCCACCAAAGAAAATCTGACATTTCTTCTGCTATCTGCGTTCTGCTTTTGCTTTGTAATAAATTTATCGCTAGTGGAGACGGCATGTAACGTGCAAAATGTATATATCGCATTCCTGTGTTTCGGAAAATGTCCTTTTAACACATTCGAGTGTGAGCACTGTGGTGTAGTTGGTAAGTGCGTTGGACTACTATATAATGCTGTCCGGGTTCAATGCCAGCCCGGGTCCAACACATAAAAGTTTTTTCACGGTGCCACCTCTTTCGAATGTCTGACAAGCAATCAAAGAGTATCACTTGTCAATGAGCTTCTCAACTTGCCGTTCGGAGTCGGCAAAAAACTGTAGGTCCCTCCCATTCATGCAAAAATATAACACGCATGCACAAATGGTTGCGAGAAGCAGGTCCAGGTTCACCCCGAGCTGTAGCGCCACTTTAAGTAAACACATTCGAGTATAGTATTACGCGATTTTGTATAACGCGCTATTTCTTGTGAACCTTACTACTGGGTTGACTGTACTTGAAAAATCATTGCAGTAAAATGAAACTTAAATTAGGTTATGATACAATTTATTTCGAAATTAAGGTATTCATATATTTTTTTACGACCGTTTAGTATTTTATAGTAAGTCTGGTACTCTGGATGACAGCTCATAATCGACGTTTGGATGGATATGGCATTCCACTGCTTTTGAAGCTCTGCCCAAAAGATTTGAATATTTCGCCTACATTTCATAGATATTTCTAAATCCAATATAGTACTCTATCGTATTCAAACCGGAGATTGGTGTGGCCATTCTAATAGTTCGAAAGGCTATAAGCTCAGAAAATCTTTCGCTATTCGGGATGTGTGCTTGCGGTCGTTGTCTTGCTGAACAAGAATCGACCCCAATCCAATATTTTCTAGTGTAAATTACCCATCAATTGCTTTGTAAAGGGTGTTTTTTTTTTTAGAGGTATAGAACTTCCGATAGGGATAACTGTTATACTAGCTCTCATACTACCGAAGTGTGTTTGACTTTTTTTTCAGTATACTTTGGCAAATCACCATGCAAAGACTTACACCAGAACAACGTTTACAAATCGTGGAAATTTATTTCCAAAATTCGCGCTCTGTTCGTCAAACTTGAACCAGATTTTTACCGTCAAATCATTTTCAGCGATAAGGCTCATTTCTGGCTCAGCGGGTATGTAAACAAACAGAATTGTCGTTTTTGGAGTGAGCACAATCCTCATGAAACTCTTGAGACTTCATTACATCTCGAAAAAATCACCGTTTGGTTTACATGCCGAAGGCGTCATCGGCCCATTTGTCTTTAAATCCGAAACCAGTGCCAACATTACCGTGAATGGCGAACGCTACATGCAAATGATTTGTGATTTTTTTTATTTCTCATGTCGTTGCAAATCATTTGGAGGAGAAATGGTTCCAACAAGACGCCGCAACATGCCATACAGCGCGTGCAACCATGACTTTGTTAAGCCAAACGTTTGGTGACCGAATCATCTCAAGAAATGGACCTGTAACTTGGCCACCTCGTTCGTGTGATTTGACACCGTTGGACTACTTTTTGTGGGGGTAGGTACGTCAAATCTCTGGTCTATGCTGATAAACCAGCAACGATTGATCATTTAGAAGCCAACATTCGACGCACTATTGGCGAAATAAGACCAGCTATGCTCGAAAAAGTGATGCAGAACTGGACCGACGGGATGACGTTCATAAGGCGCAGTCGCGGAGGTCATATGACAGAAATTATTTCTAAACAGTAAATGCCATGAAATTTGTGAGCTAACCAAAATGTTGGTCATTTCATTGAATTTGTTGTGTTTTATTTAAAAAAAAAGTTCCATACCACTAAAAAAACACCCTGACTACGTCACGACTCCGTCTATTTGACAAGCTTGCCAACACCTGATAAGAAGAAGAAGTAGGATGGTGGAATGGCTGAAGAAATTGATCGCACAAACTAATAATAGGAAACATCTGGAAAAAAATTCTGTGAATCATAAATAAGCAATGGCATTTCAATAATACACAACTCTCCAGTTATCCTGGGCACAATAGAGTTAGTTGAAACCTAACATCTAAGTCTCCCATCACTACGTCGATCTGTCTGTCTCTTATTCTTGTTCTTCATGTGCTCGCGCTGTGTGTAAACATTATAAGGGTATTCAGATCCTCTTTAGTGGAGATAGTGGGCACCATAGCGCAAGTGGTTAGTGCGTCGGACTACTGAGCCAGCGGTCTTGGGTTCGAATCCCGCCGCAAACACCTAAAAGTTTTTCACAGTGCCCACCTCTTTCGAATGCCTGGCAAGCATCAAAGAGTATCATTTGTCACGATTAAGCTTCTCAACTCGCCGTTCGGAGTCGGCAAAAAACTGTAGGTCCCTTCCATTCGTGCAAAAATATAACACGCACACACAAATGGTTGCGAGAAGCAGGCCCAGGTTCACCTCGAGCTGTAGCGCCAACTAAATAAGTAAGATCCTCTTTAGCGTGTGTAGATTATAAAAAAAAAAAACAAAAAAAAAAGCAACCACACTTTGATTTCAGGCGATTCGACTGGCGGCATCAAACTCGTTTACATCTTTTTGCATTTCTGAGCTCGGATTTAGATTCATCAGGCCACATAATTCGTCGGCTGAGAATTTAGTTGTCGTATGTGAAAAGTACCTATTGTTGGCAAATTGAGTTTGAAGTTTGACTTAATATATCTTTTTTTCTAGCGGACCAATTTTTATGAAATTTTCAGAGAATATTGGAAATATTTTACTCCTTAATTGTTTTTTTTTACATAATGCTTTATCTCGAGATGTGAAAAAGTTATTGACCTATAAAAAAAACTATGTAGAATCATTTTGTTGTATGTAAGCACTTCCGAATTTTTAAATACTTACATACGACAAAAACCATTGCATACGATAAAATACTACTTATTCGTAAGTCAAGTTTGTCGTTTGTAGGTACGAAGATAAAAATTCAAATTAATTTCTTGTATCTGTAACAATGAAATACAATAATGCAATTATTTTTTTTATTTTTAAGTTTTATTTTTTATAATTTTATAAGAACTGCTTGTTTTACAAGAAGTAAATACATACAAAAATAAATTAAAAAATGTAGAAAATAAAGAAAAAAATTATTTGTCCCATTAATTAATATTAAATGATTTGAAGCACATTTTCTATCCGTATAGGTACAATATTTTTTCTCATATGTGCTTGTAATAAAAATGCTTTTCGTTTTCACTAAGCATGGTACAGAGATCGGCGGAGCTGTTGGTAACGAAGCTGATATCAGATAATGATATCACCATCTTTATCGACAGTCAGCCCGTGCTCAGAGCGCTAGAATCGTATATCGTTAAATTGGTAACTGTAGAAGGTTATCGCTCTGCACTCAAAACCCTAAACAGACATAAAAGAGTTAATCTTTGTTGGGTACCAGGACACTCTGGTGTAGAAGGAAATGAGCTCGCTGAGGAGCTACCAAGAAAGGGAGGGGGGGGGGGCACTGCCTATAACTGAGATGGTGCACTTAGCACCACCATCATGCGGCATCAGGGTGAAAATAAAAAATACCATCATTAGCATGGCGGGCAATAAATGCTCAGGAATAGAGGGACATAGGGTGTCAAATGCTCTTTGGCCGGCCTAAGATCACAAAAGGACCAAAGTAATACTTGGACTAAATAGGGCAAAGTTAAGAACTTTAATTGGAATTCTTTCCGGACACTGTCACCTGAGAAGGCATGTCAAAAGAATGGGACATTCTAGTACGGATATCTGCATTCATTTCTGCAATGACTTGAGTTCATAGGATGTCGAACATATGTGTCCTTTGCTCGTTCGCGCAAAAAAGTTTCAGGGAGATACTTTTTTGATACATTGGAAGAAGTGGGCTAAACCGGCCACAATCAAATTTTTAAATTTTGCAGGGAAATCAAATGTTTAGACGGAAATGTTTCGGTTTTGGTATCATCTTTCTATAGAAAGTCCCAGCGGATCGCGATGTGCCCACAATGGTGCCAAGTGTTTTCATGATGGCTCAGCCTCATACCCCGCCCTAACCTAACCTTACCTAACGTAACTGGCTTAAACACAACATATTCGTTTAATTTTTTCTTTGCTGGAAAGGTTGTGAAGAGGGCCAGTGCAGTAGGTATGTATGTAATTTTTTTCCAATATGTTGTGCCTAAGCCAAGTAAAAATCAGGTAAACCAGTAAATATTAATACATGCTAAATTTCTCTCACAATTGGTCGACGCAGGCGATACTAGTTTTAACACTATCAATACGCATACGTCAATTAATCACGCAAATTGTAGTAGGTATGTATTTATTTGTCGTATGCAAAGCGTTTCTTTTACATACGACCATTAAATTCTTACTAAAAAGAATTCAGTTTTTGTATGAAAATTTGTCGTATGTAAAAAAAACTCTCTGCATACGACAAATAAATACTAAAACCGTTACTTAGAGCCTACATACGACAAAATAACACGGTATATCTCGGAAACTATTACTTACTTACTTACTTAGTTGGCGCTACAGCTCGAGGTGAACCTGGGCCTGCTTCTCGCAACCATTTGTGTGTGCGTGTTATATTTTTGCACGAATGGAAGGGACCTACAGTTTTCTGCCGACTCCGAACGGCGAGTTGAGAAGCTCAATCGTGACAAATGATACTCTTTGATGCTTGTCAGACATTCGAAAGAGGTGGGCACTGTGAAAAACTTTTAGGTGTTTGCGGCGGGATTCGAACCCAAGACCGCTGGCTCAGTAGTCCGACGCACTAACCACTTGCGCTACGGTGCTCGGAAACTATTGATGTTAGACAAAAACTGATAGCACCAACAGAAAGATCTCATCGAATAATATAATAATGTATCAAAATCAGAAAATGCTAAAATTTGACATACGACAACTATATTCTCAGTCGACGAATTGAGTCCTAATAGCTTTAAGGCTTGTCGAAATGCCTTTGACGAAATTTAATTTTTTCGCCTTGTTTACTTCAGAAATCATAGGTCTCTTGATCGCCATATAATAATGAAGGCCCAGTGTTCTTAATTTGTTTCTCATCGTTGATTCAGAATCTCCTACTGACATCTTCGATCATTGCATGAGCGGGTGTAGCGGGCTCAGTCGACACTTGTCGGAAGATCCGTCGAGTTCAGTGCTCGACGATTTAAGGTTTTCAGCCACTACCATACCGAGTTTGAACACTACCAGTCTCAAGAGGTTTTTTTTATTGTCAATCTCACTCCTTCCATTGAAATTTAAAATTTTTTGGAAATCTCCCAGTTTTACCCCACAAACGGTCTTCAATTCTCAGCACACGTACTTCAGTCGACGTTCGCATGATTTGAGCTCAAAACCTGGTCTAATTGAAATTTAAATGTAATAACACAACAAAATAATAAGCAATGTTTAAAAAAAAAAAATAATTGCCATCAAACAAATAAGACGCCGATCGAAAAACAGTTGTTTTAATTGACTGGTACTGTATAATCCGGTCATATCAAAAGTGAAGTGTTTTCGATTTACAGTAAGAGGTAAATTTGTTGAATAAAAAAAGCCATTCACATCTTTTTAATATTAAATGTCGATTTTTAATTGGTCATTAAACCTTCTGAAGGAAGTCCACCATATGCTGAGTCTAAAGCTATGTCCTTTTAATTAACATTTCTCATTCAGCAGTTTTAAACTTGTCTCGTTTTTTTTTTAACTTTGATTGTATATTTTAATGTTTATTTGTTAATATTTTTTTTCGATTTCAGTTATTGTTTTCAATATCACAGTAATTACGATTGGAAAACATGGTCGCGGTGAAGTGATAATTATCAGATCCGGCCGCTAGCTGGCTGTCATTGTGGTGTTGGCTGTCATGTCAGCTCTCCAGAGGCAACAATACAATATTGTTCAAGACTGCTCCATCAATGCAATAAACGACGACGAATATATTCATATGTATCCACATGTTGGATATAAAAAAAAGAATGCAACTCTGTGCCAGAAACATTTGACCGCACGAATATTCAGAGAAAAATCATTTGTGGGTAATTGTGTTGATACTGAATGGCCTCAATGGGAGAAATAAAAAGAAATTACAAAACAAAAAAATAAATATAATACGTATCAGTGTCCTTTTCAATTTTATTTTTATATTTATATTTATTGTTATTTTTTTGTTCACACGTTTGTTGTGGGGATATTGTCATAATATTTATCAATGCATTCATGTGAATATAACATACTCGTATCTGCAAAGTTATTGCGGTGTTTTCTCTATGACTTTTGATGCGTTGTTTTCAAGTGAAATCGTTGGTAAGTTATTGTTATACCTACATAATGTATGTGTTTCAAAAATGTAACTTTCCTGGAAAATCTAGCAAAAACATATAATTTTATATTTACACGTTTCAAAAAAAAAGAACATAATCTTTCCGATTTCTAAAAAAGAAGACTCAGATGAGTCAAGTAATTTCAGAGGGACATCGTTGTTAAACGCGATCACGAACATATTTACAGCAATTATCTTAGAGCGCTTAGCTTTACTTACTAAATGCTTAAAGTGCTGCAAAAGCATTACGAAGAAAATTTCACGGCGGTCTGGGACGGAAACATTCTGCTTCACTGGTTTAAATAAACAAAAGGAGTATTGTAAATGGTTATAGATGATTTGGACACGCATTAATACAAAACTCTTACTTTATGCTGATGACATCGTCATACTAGCAGAATCTCCAAACATGCTGCAGATCATGATCAAAAGCATTCAACAGTACTGCGATCATTGGAATCTTGTTTGTAATAAATAGATAGATAGATAGATAGATAGAGTTTTATTTCGTTATAAAATTACAGAGGCGAGTCACCACACAATTTACAATACAGAGATATGATATGATATGCATATCTTTCCACTGAAATATTCTTAAAAAATTTAAATATTTATAATACTTAAATTAATAGAAAAATAATAAAGCATATGAAGAAATAAACATGAAAATTATTTAACAAATAAATAGATTAACAGAAAAGTAATATAACAAATAATTAAATGAACAAATAAATAAATAAATAAAAAATGATGGATAAATAAGTAAATAAATAAATAAATTAGCAAATAAATAGGTCAACAAATACATGTTATTAGAAACAGTTTGTAACAAATGACTAAATAAACAAATAATTTAATAATTAACAATAAATAAACTAACACATAAATAAATATATTTTTAAAAAACCATGATAAATTAACAAATTCAGCATCATTTTCAAAATTTTATTTTGCTGTGCTTGCAGTTTTCTAATATGGCAATCCGCACATTTAATACATTATGTAGAAGCAAATCCAAAGTCATGATTTTTCGAAATGGAACCAAACGCATAACGAGGAAAATTAAAAGGTAAAAAAATATAAATATCTTGGAGTCCTAATAACACCCCGGTATCGTTCGAAAACCACGTTCAAGAAAAGCTCAAGGAATCCAAACGTGCGATAAACTGTAGTTGGAAAGATATTCTGGGCAAAGGAAATATAGCGCCGTGTACGAAGTACAAGATCTTTCAAGTAGTCGTGAGGTCAATTACTTGCTACGCAGCACAAGTTTGGGGTAACTTACAGTTCGATGAGGTGGTACAGATAATTTGTTTTTATTTCTTTCAAAAATACGGATTTTCGTAGATCGTGTAAATGTACTGGCCTTTAATTAAATGTTTCTGGAACAGCTACTGCACATCCTTTTTAGCCATACTCGAGTATTTTTACGCCATTACCGATGAATAGTTAAGATGGTCAACATGGAATCTGAAATGGATGTTAGAAAAATATTATAAAATTTCACGACGCGTCGCGACGTATCTAAAAATCGCAAAAAAATTTAAAGTTAACAGAAAAACAGTTGCTTCCGCTATCAAAACTTATAAGGAGGGTCTCTCAGTCGAAAGAAAAGAGGGTTCTGGTTGAAAAACCTGTTTTATGGACCCAAGAAAAGTCACCAAAATGTTGAAGTTTCTTGAAAAAAATACGAACATATCTGAATGAAATTTGTCAGAAAAGTTGTTTTATACTGCCGAATGTATGGGCAAAGTTGAAGCAAGGTTTCGAATCCAACTAAAAAATGTCAAAAAAAATCCTGGTTTGGCAAGCAATTTGTTCTTTTGGGCTCAGAAGCCAAACATTCATCACTAGTGGCTCAATAAATGGCGAAATTTATGTGAATGAGTGCCTGTATAAGCGTTTAAGGCCTTTTTATAACAGTCATTAAGAACGCCCCCTATTTCAGCCTGATCTTGCTTCATGTCACTATGGAAAGAAGGTGAGGGATTGGTATGAGCAAAATAATGATTCGGTGGTACCTAGAGAGGCCAATTCTCTGAGTTCACCAGAACTTACGCCAATTGAGAGATTAGGCCCTGGTCAAAAGAGAGTTAAAGGAGAAGCTGTTCAGAAAAATGTTCCGAAATTTCTCAAAAATAAGATTTTTTTTTGTTAATTTTTATAAAACTGGAATCAAAAGCTACAAATAAATATTTTTAAATTTTTGAAATTATCTTTTTATTACATTTTTTGTTAATTTTCTGTGGGTAAATTTTTTCAATGGCACTCCTTATCATCCCGGAATATTGAAAATATATCCATTTTGTAGGGCTGATTGATAGAAAGATACATTTTGATGTCATTACCTTGCTGTAGTTGCGATTTCTCAATCATTTTACTACAATGCAGAGTATTGAGTATTCGGAGCTGCGGTGCGATTCCACAGGCCATGACGCGCGCCGTATCTCAGATGAGATTCCACCAAGCTGAAGTAGCATTGCCGAAGGATTTCTGGTGGATATCTGCAGCTAAGATAGAATAGAGCATAATGCCGATTGCCTAAGTTTTTTCGTAAGCATATTGAAGTAATGTATGATTCTGGAACTTGGACAGGAATTTTGTATTGTGCATTTTAACTTCAAAGTCAGCTAGTGTGGCTCGGAATATCTAGGTACAGCCAATGACCGCACAGTGGGTGGTTTCTAAAATTTTGTGGTGGTGATCAAACCCTCAAGGGCGAATAGCATCATAGGTAACCTACGGTCATTGACGATGACTACTTGAAGGTGTTTGGCTGAAGCAGATCAACGGTTGAGCTTGTAAGATATCTTGGTATAAATAAACCAGCTATTTCTGATCACCCAAACCAAACTGATGGGAAACCAAAAAAGATCGATAAATGGATGCCACATGAGTTGAATGATTTACAGAAAAGTAGGAGATGGCTTCTGCGCATTTTTTTCAAAACAGAAACGAATCATTTCGTGATCGAATTGCGACTTGAGTTGAAAAATAAATTCTGTACGAAAATCGACATTGTTCGGCACAGTGCAGTGGTAGGATTGAGACGAAATGCCAAAGCATCACCTTAAGCCGAAGTTCCATGAAAAGAGGACTCTGGTGATTGTTTGGTGGTCAATAGCCAGAATAATTCGCTTTAGTTTTTTTAAATCCAGGTGAAACCATCACGGTAGAGAATTTCTGTCAAGAAATTGGCATGGTGCATCAAGAACTCTCACGTGTGCACCCGAGTTTTGTCAATGTCATGACACCGTTCGTAAGCCCAACTGGGATACTAAACTCTGACGCACTCACCATACTTACACTTGTTCGCCAACCGATTAGCACTTCTCCAACCATTTCGAACAATTTTCGCACGGGAAAACCTTCATTTACATTTTTTTCCAGTTTTAAGGGAATTTTTGCAACATACAAACTTACTTTGGAATACTTTTGAATATTCTTCTTCTTTGATTACCGTTACCAATTTACCATGCGAGTGGATATTAGCCTCAACCAGCAATTTTTTCCAGTCAACCCAATTTCGGAGTAACTGCCTCCAGTAAATTGTGCATCAAGTTGCCAGAGGTTCACTCCTTCATTGACATTCCACCTGAGCCGACGACGTCTTCCTCCATTGCCACGTGGTCACTCCAGACACGGACCATGAGCGTCCATTTGCACAACATACGAGTATCATAGCTAATTCCTTAAATGAATTAGTACCTTTTTAGTTAGGGCTCCCATCACGTAATTTCACCGACGATTGACGACCACACGACAGCACGACAGCTAAATAGCACAAATTCTTGTTAAGTGACGTAAACACTTAGTCGATCAGTCGATAATCGATTGGACGTGAAGCATTGCTATCGTTAACGATAACGAAAACGATGACACTCAGAAAAAAAAAACATTGTTGAAACAAGAATTTTCAATTGTAAAAAAATTGTAAGCTGAAAATTGTTGCCAGTAAATACTAGTTCTTGCGGCAACAAATCTATTTTTAGAATATTTGGTTTGAAGTTGTTGTATCAAAAATCTCATACTCAAGGCAAATATTTGTAAGTGTTAACATATTATCAAAAGCGAAAAATTGTTAGATTAAAAAGAAAAGTGTTTTCTCAAGTATTTTGTTTTTAAATATTTCAATTTGAGATTGGATACTCGAATCAAAAATGTGTTTTTTTTTGAAACAACAATCAAATTTTTTTTAATTTTCAAGAATACAAATTCTTTTCATAAGAATTTCATACTTAAGGCAAAAGAAATACACTGTTGTTTGACAATAACTGTTAAAATTGTTTAGCTTAACAATTTATTCTCCATCCAAATATTTTAAACTGTTGACTTATCAACAATGAAAATAGTTGCATAAAAAAAAAATTCTTCTTATTCCAGTTTCTTCTTCACATTGGTGTTTAAGAATTATATTATCAAATCAAAAATTAATTCTTTAGGCAACAAAATAAATTCTTAATTTCTCAACAAATCATATCTTCGCGCAACAATTTATTGCTGAGTTAAGAACCAATCATTTTTGTCGTTCGAAATTATAATAACTTTTCATTGCGTTTTCTTACATTGCGTTGTTTTGTTTCGTGAGTGAAGATCAGTTTGTGAAAAATAATAATATAATAATTAAACTTAAAAATTCATTTTAACTTTGAACAAACTTGTTGAATGTATTAAAGACTTGTCCGCCGATGGAATTGATTTATATATCGAAGGAAAAGTAACGAAAGTATTTTTTTATCTTGGGCAAATTTTGAGCGATAATTTAGGACTTAACGAAGTTTAAGGTTTTGTACCAGGTCTTAACGCAAAATATTATTGCACAATTTATACAAGAGAGAAAAAAGATTGCTAAAGTGATTGTGCAGAAGTTCAAGACAGTATTCGTTATGTGTGTATTTACCACAGTGAAACCAATTCGACAACATATCAACCTGATACTACCTCGACAAGAGGGAACTCAATCTGGAACACTACCGAATTTTCACGTTACTGATAATAAAGCTTGAGATATAATAATACATTTATTTTTATCATAGAGAAATAGTTTACATTGGCTTTCGCGATGTTATTGCACAGTACAGAGATATGATAATTTACAATTTATCTTACTACTGAAAAATTCATTTTAATACAAAGTTTAGAGCAATAAATTTGAAACAATTTTTTTGAAGGAAAACTATGAACAAAAACCTCCATTTGATTATTTATATGTTTTCTTAACATTAATATCACAGAAATAGCTTACATTAACTAAATGAATAAATAAATAAATAAATAAGTAAATATTGTAAATATATAATTTGTATATGAAGTTAAATAAATAGGATAATAGATAAATGAATAAATAAATAATGAGTAAATGTGTTTGACAAATAATAAATAAATAATTACAAACATACATAAATAAGTAATAAATAAATATAAAAAAAAAAAAATAAATAGTTAAACAAATGAACAGTAAACAAAATAATGTAAAGAAATAAATAAATAAATAGAAATAAATAAATAAATAAGCAAATATAAATGAATAAATAAGTATAAATAAATAAATAAATAAATATAAAAATAAATAAATATAAATAAATATAAATAAATAAATAAATAAGTGGGTAAATAAATTAAATATCAAAATCAAGTAAATTATACATGTATTTTTACAGTAGCTCTTTTATCAAAGCATTTTCGCTATAATTACATTTTCTGAAAAAATTTTCATTGAGAATTTCAATTTTCCTTGCAATTGGAACAACACCGGCTTTGTTATGCAATTCTACCGTGGAAAAGAACCAAGGCACTGCCAACATCATTTTAAGAATTTTATTTTGACGTATTTGTAACTGTTTTATATGAGTTTTTGCACATTTTCCCCATACTGGTGACCCATACGTAATAATTGCTTGAAAAACGACTTTAAACATAATGATTTTATTGGAAGTGTTAAGCAGTGATCTGCGATTAATAAGTGGGTAGAGTAGCTTGATGGCGACATTTGTTTTATCAACGGTCCTTTTTATATGTTCACCAAAGGTCAGTCTCTGGTCTAAGTAAACACCTAAGTACTTAACCGAGTTGACCCAAGGTATTTCAAGACCGTTGATGCGAATATCTCTGCTGGGTAAAAAGCATGACTTTCTCTTTCTTGTAAAAAAGATAGCCTGGCTCTTATCAGCATTAATTTTAATTTTCCAGTGCTTATAGTATGACATTTTTTTAGGTGTTGCAAGATACATGTACAATTGTACATACATATTTGAGTATTCTTAAAATAAAATTATTAAAACGAATGTGGTCATTTTTGATTTTTTTAATTATAAACTCTTGATTTTCAGTCTTAGCAAGGAATAATTTTTTTTAATTTAAAATTCCAAACCAACATAAGTATTTTTGATTCCAGGTTAACATTAGTTTCCTTGAAGCAACAATTTACATTTTTGATTCTTTTTAAGAATTTGCATATTCAGCGTAAGTACCTCATTCTTAATTTCTTCACTATTCTTTATTCTTGGTGCAAGTATTTTATTGTTAATTCTTTTTAACAAGACCTAAATGTCAGAACTTTTTATTCTTGATGCAAGAACTTTGTTTCTTGATGTAAGAACTTTTATTCTTTTGTAGTAACTAAGACTGAGAATTCTTGAATTAACAATTTCAGTTGTTGAGCAGATTTCAACCAACGTTTATTGTTGTGACGAAACATAAAATTGTTGTGATTACAACTTTTTTTTTCTGAGTGGAGGACTGTCTTACGTGATGAGGGCCCAGGTCGATGTCGCTGTTGCACGAAAGAGGAGCGCATTGCCTCCATAGCCCAAATAAACAGCGCTGTTGTCATTGTTAAAATTCATAGTACAGAATGAAGCTGCAATCCAGAATCCATTGGGTCCAGCAAAATGCTTTAAAAAACAAAACATATCGTAATTCGATTTCAAAGCTGGATCCACAAATGGCTCCGAGAGTAAAATATTTGTTTAATGCAGTATCAATACAATATATTATTACAAACCAGTATTAACGTATTAAGCGCGTCAGGACATATTTAATTCATTTTATTTACATTTAACCTGAATTCAATATTTCTCCAAAAAACTACTATAAAACAAATTTAAAAGTTGTAATGAGGTTATATTTTTGTTTGCTCAGCTCTTTACATTTAACACTCGGAAATTAACCATGAGTGCAGATTTTTCCGTAAACATGTCAAATAAATGTCCGTTTGAGTGCATTTGTCAATTAATGGTTTTAACTTTTCGCAGGAAGGACGAAAGTGTATCTATCATTTACTGATATCTACCCACTCGCCTGGAATCACCCATCTGACCTAGATTATTCCAATGCGTGTACTTATTGAGGTGGCCACATGGGAATTACGTTTTTTTTCTCTTTTTTTAAAAATAACTGCAATAATTGGAAATTATATTTTACATAACATAACAGATTTACCCGCATATATGCCATCGGAATCCATTAACAAGAATGAAATAAAAAAAAAACACAGGTGAAATTAAAGAAAAAAAAAATTTATTTAATTTAAGTGGCCCATTACGGTAAAGGCGCTAGCGTTGATACCAATTTATTTAATAGTTAAAGCTTTTGGTTAATATCTGGATAATTGGTTTGATGAAGTGGATCTCGGAAAATTGTTTACTTAATTTAAGCATCGTTAATTGTGCCAGAAATAATGGATATCTGGCGGAGTTTTTTTTTCCGGTTATGAGAGCTGTCCGTTTGTAAGAACGAATTTTGTACGGGAAATTAGAATTCGGTTTCCCACAAAGGTATCCGTTAATGCGAGCTCTTCGCAAAACAGGGTGTCCGCTAATTACAGATTTCACTGGTGCTTTTAATGTTCAAGGTCGATTTTTTTTGGCCGCCATTTCGATTTGGATTACATTTGTCAGCTGGCGTTTGATAGTCGTAGGTCGTTATTATGGAGCAGCTAACGTTGTAACAATTGGAATGCTCGAGTCTTACATCTCAGTATAGACGACCACCATTTTTGGCAAAAAATCCTTATGAGCGACGAAGCATATTTCGACTTGGCTTGGATATTAAACAGATATTGGGGCACCAAAAACCCGCAATTGATACACCAAAAACCACAACACCCTCGTAGAGTAACTGCATGGTCCTCCATTTGTGCCGGCAGAATCATTGGGCCATATTGCTTTGAGGATGTTAGAGTCAATGCTGTAACATGCTATCGGGACATGTTGGAAAACTTTCTTGGCCTACAGACCACGTGGTTCCAACAAGACGCTGCGTCATTACACACAGCTCTTGCTAGGATGCAAATTTTGTCAGGCATTTTACCCAGCCGAATAATATCAAAATGTGGTGATATCGAGTGGCCCTCCCGATTTCTTCCTATGGGGGTACTTGAAGGAAAAAGAAAACTTGAAAATTGTTGATGTATGAACACTTCAAACATCATAAAAAGTATATAGTGTTTCGGCTCAATCGGTTGGTTAGTCTATGAGTTTTAAGGTATCAAACGAACAGCCCATTTTTATATATAAAGATAAAGTTGTTTTGTACCTACATACATTGTGCGGCTAAGCTTAGACTATCCCAAAACTAACCATAAATGACGTAGCCAAATTGTACCTACAGACAAGGTAATAATTCATATATTCAGAGAGAGAACAAAGGATAAAATAATTACCCAAGTCTGTCCTTCCAAAAAGTAATCTACATACATAAAGTACTCATACCAACACACTGACCACATTGCAAATCTACTGTTGAACCATTTTTAGAAAACCACAAAGGAGTAATAAACGATGGCTTCTTTATTGTAAGTTGTTTGATGGTAAAGTTAAGAACTTTGAAACTTGAATACAAATTAAACAGCTAACTTAAATAATATAATATACATATATACGTATGTATGTACATACTTTTAGATCTTTTTCTATACATATTCATATGTACATACGAGATTTTGAATTTCTAAGCAACTATGTTGACATAATTTGACAGTTTACACGATAGAAAAGGATTTTCCAACTAACAAAGTTGTCTCAAATTTGAGATGTCATATTCGCGGAACGCTATTCAAATATTTTCCAATTTCATTTCTTCCCCTCAATCCAAGGTAAGAGTGACATACATATGTTTTTCCGCTTTGCCTGTATTGAAGTACGAATGGAAATTTCGTTTTGTCTCGTGCGTGCTGACAAACAAGTGACATGGTAGATTTTGAAGGGTTTGACATTTTCAATTTGGCAACAGTAAGACCGCAAGATGGAGCTGTCTTCTGGAATAGTTTTCCAGTCGTTAGAAATATGACACACATTTTTTCCAAAACTACCTACACATTTACGTTTTGAATTTCGTATGTATTTCATCACATTTGCAAATTTGGTTATAAATACGAAATGAACGAAACGATTGCGTCTCCTTAAAATGCCGTCAAAAAACGGTGCGACTATTTAGAGTGAATCACTTGCATGAGTCATTGTCAAAGTTTAAATTCATTTTACAAGCTTTATATTTACTTCACTTTCTGTGAGGGCCAAATCTGGGAATAAATTTTACACCCACTTCCAGATATCCGATCATCCTGAAATTTTGCATGTTCGGTGACAACTCAATATAGTATACTTGCTGATGCACCCGCTTCGCTGCGCATACAAAACTATTTTCTTTGTATGTAGATATGTATGTTTGTAATAAACTGTCTACTGGAAGGAGACTTTCAGCTTAATGCTACACTTGTCCTTGCACCTTAAAGTTGGCATAAATCCTTCCTCCACAATTTGTTTAGCACCAAATGAAGTCATTTGAAAACAATTATTATAGGATCGTAAAGACTTGATGAAATTCTTGGATAAAGAATTTTCTATAAATATTAAAGAAAAAAGTGGCTCAGATGGGTTATCAATTTCTTCCAATCTAACATTTCCGCTTTCTTAAATATACAGCACACTCTTACCGCCAAAACGTCAAAACATAATACACACATATCTGTATCTGTTCCAAGCCGTTCATCTACTTTTCATAAATTTCAAACATATGTATCCAGTTATTGAATTAGAAATGATTGAACAATTACAATTCATATAAATGTTGGGACGAAGCAATTCCAATCACGTATACTACTCGCATGTACCGCATATACGCATATCCGCTGGTGCATTGACGGTGGCAATGATCTCCACTGATCGTTGTCGCGAAAGCATACAAACAATATTTCTTTATGTTATTACTTTTCTCACAGAAAATGTACAAAAAAGATATATATGTCAACATATTTGTTGGGAATAATCTAAACAAATCTGTAAATTTTATTTTAATAAGTTATTTAAGAACTAAAATAGAGCGAGATAAATGCCCAAAAGTCGAAAATAAAACTTTTCTTTTTCTCAATTAGAAGTTTTTTTTACTGAAATATATTGATTTTTTGTATCCATTTTATAGATTTAAATTCGATTGCAAAAAACCGCATCCAAATCTGTTCAGTAGTTTTTTTGTTTTTGCGGCATACATTTTTTTAGGGGAAAGTAACGATTGCCCGCAAAAAATTTGACCGCACGACATTTGCCCGCATGGCAAATTTTGAAATTGACCGCATGACAAAAGGCCGCATTACGTTTGCCCGCAGATTTTATTTTTAGGATTTGCCCGCATAATGTGCGGGCAAACTATGGGCAAATTTTTTTTTATTTAATTTCCCCTCCTATTAATATTTAAAAAAAAAATATTTTTTTTATTTCAAATTGTTAATAATATCCCCTTCCTAATAACATATTTTAAAAAAAAATTATTTTTTTAATTCAAATTGTTAAATACCCCCACCCCCTTTTTAACATTTTGAAATTTTTTTTTGGTAAATTGTTATTGTCATGTGACCTCTTTAGAGAAATATTTTTTCATTCTTAAAAGAATGTTTTCCGCCCACTCCACCACCAGCCGCCACAAAAAGAAAAAAAAAAAAACACAAATGTACACTTCACACACTACAACTTTGGCGTGAAAATCGTTTGATTAAGTGCATGTCATGAGAATCAGAAAGTTCTTTTTCCCCTCAATTCGCGATTTTTTCTCCTCAAAAAACGTTTTCTGAATTTATTCAATTTGTATGTGGATAGTATACGATTTCCTGAGAATCACCGAGTAGAGACATTTCATGATTCTCATCTTATCGTGCTCCTTTACAGATTAATTCTTTTGAATACGTAAACTATTGAAATTGAAGAAAGAAAAAAGCTTCAGTGTTATTAAATGATGCAGCCATTATTTGTTACGTCTTCACAAGGAATATGTTCTTTTTAGAGCGATAAATGATTATTTGTAAGAGATTTAATTATTCACGTATATTCATCTAGTGAAAAATTGCATACAATTCCGGAATGAGCAATCGCACAACCATTTTTACGCTTACTATTGGTCAAGGCGACGAAGTCGCGTGAGCGTCTAAACCTCCCCGGAAAGTGGAGTTTAATTAATTAAGCGCGCGAAGCGCGGCACTCACCCACTGTTGGATCTATGATGACTTGCGCTCCAGGCGCCTGCCTGGCAGTTGTTGACATACCCTTAGCGGAGCGACGAAGTCGCGTGAGCGTCTAAACCTCCCCGGAAAGTGGAGTTTAATTAATTAAACGCGCGAAGCGCGGCACTCACCCACTGAAAGTTCTCAGAAAAACTCCATTACGATATTATTTATCAAACATTTTGATAGTTTATTAGATATACTTTTAAAAAGTACACGATTTTATGAGGATCAAAAAGTAGAGACGTTTTCCGATTCTCATATATTCGAGTACTTTCATGAGCAGCAGGAAACGCCCCTTTTTCAGGAAGGAGAATTTATAAATTTATAATTAAACTTGGGGAAATACATATTTCCCCTTGAATATGCGGGCAAACGTGTGCGGTCAATCGTATGCGGGCAAACGTAATTCGGTCAATCGTAATGCGGTCAATCGTAATGCGGGGATTCGTGTGCGGGCATTCGTGTGCGGGCAAATGTGATGCGGGCAAAAGTACCCAACCCTTTTTTTAGACTTCGTTTTATAAAAGTATATGAAGTGATGATTTCATGATCTTGTAAATCTAATATGGACGCCCAAAGATGGTGGATTGCCGTTATCTTCACGACCTCCTTAAGTCAAATTAAAAGGAGTGACAAGCAGAATTAGACTAGCTAAGTGACGTCATTCTAAATTCAATATGGTGGACGCCCCAAGATGGCGAATTACCTTTTTCTTTACAACCACTATGGCATCAAATGAAAGGTCGAGTAGAATCTCAAACATTCTGAGTTAACTTTCTCATATTACACCCACCCAAATTAATATACGTATCGACGTAAATTTGTAAAATAAAATCAAATATTTAACTAATAACTTTAAACTAATAATCACAAAATACACAAGTCCTTTTTTAATTTGATACTTCACTTTATTTATTGTTTAATAATTCACGATTCTGCAAAGGCACGTCTTCGTCATTAGGCTTAATTTATGTGAATGTCGGCTTATTTGTTTTGTCTTTGCCATTCGCCTTTGTTGGTGTTGCCATCCTTCTCTTCTCACACGTTACAAATACTAAAATGTGGAAAATAAATAAAGGGTGATTTTTTAAGAGGTTGAGAACTTTTTTTAAAAAAAAACACAAAAAATTCGAAAAAATGAATGAAATATTTATTTGAATCGATAGTTTGAACCTTGCAATGTAATGTTTAAAGATAATTTCATGCAAATGTTGACCGCGGCTGCGTCTCAGGTAGCCCATCCGCTGAGTCCAATTTTGGCATACTCTTTCACACATATCGGCCGGTATCTCACGAATGAATGCATGGATGTTGGCTTCCAGTGCGTCAATCGAAGCGGGCTTGTCCCTATAGACATTAGCCTTGACATACCCCCACAAAAAATAATCTAATGGTGTCAAATCGCACGATCTAGGCGGCCAATTGACCGGCCCGAAACGTGAAATTAACTGTTCACCAAACTCGCCTCGCAATTGCGCCATTGTTTCGCGTGCTGTGTGGCATGTGGCACCGTCTTGTTGAAACCACATATCATGCAAGTCAAGAACTTCCATTTCGGGCAAAAAAAAGTGCTGTAACAAAGGCCTAACTGCTGGGAACGGCGCCGAATCGACATTTCGCGGTCTTCTGTCACACTAGCTGATACGGCCGCAATATTTGCTTCACTACGCACAGTACGTAAACGTGTTGGTGGTTTAATGTCCAACAAAGTAAATTTGGTGCGAAATTTGGTCACAATCTTCCGAATAGACTGCTCAGAAGGTCGAGAATGCCAATCATAAAATGGAAGCAGCGCGCGATGAACATTTCGAACCGAGCACGAATTTTGATAGTAAAATTCAATAATTTGCAAGCGTTGTTCATTTGTAAGACGATCCATGGTTAAATTGCAAACCAAACTGAAGCTGTTTGACAGTGACACAAGGTACTAAACACACGTCAGCTGTCAAAACCAGTGTTGCCAAAACCAAACCAGCTAAAAAATCACCCTTTATAAAGATAAAAAGTAATTTTTGTAAAGAAGCTTTAATGAAGCTTTAATTAATAGTCACATATTGGTGACTCGGAAAATAAATATTTTTTACTTTTTAGTTCATTAAAGCTTGTTTTTAAAAACTATTTTTTATCTTTATATTTATTTATTTATTCGGTTATCAATATAAAATTAATTATCTGGGAATTGAAAATGAACTATATAGAGATACAGTAAAACCTCCTAATTGGGGGCACTCTATGTGACCAGGAAAATGCGAACCAAATTAGAGGAGCCCCGATTTGAGAGGACATCGAAATTGGGCCAAAATTCATTTTGTCCCAATTATGGTCGTTGAATAGCATATGAAACTACATACGTACAAGTATGTTTTTTTTTACAAACGCAATTCCGATATTCCGGGGAATCCCCTATTTCTATGCATCATGGTCATGGCATGCACATACCTGACATACATATGAACGTTGATGCATACATACACACAATCAGCGCTGGAACTTGTAGTTTCTCCCTCTCTTTGCTTTTTGTCCCAATTTGGAGGTTGTTTTTCAAGCAATGCATCGGTGTAATTCGTTGCCCTGCCCCAAGAACCAATTCAGAGGCGCCCCGATTGCAGAGGATCCCAGTCAGGAGGTTTAACCTCTTTATAATGGCTTTGATTTGGTTCCCTGAGGAGTTTCAATAGGTTTTGGTTTGGACTAAAATTATCTTGAAGTGGTGAGTGTGATGATAGGAAATGGGCTTATTAGGTGCATTACCTTTGTTGTTGTTGTGAAACAAGTCGGACAGATTGAATGGGATTCCCTTTTGAGCAGATGCTGGTGAAGTGGTGAGTGTATGCAGTGTGACCAAGGCGGAGCCAGATGAATATTGTTCCGTCAGATTCAAGCATCTGTTGGTTGTGACATACCTGGTTTATGTTGTGTCTCTTCAAGCCGAGACGAGAGAAAGTGTTTTATATGAAAGTGGGTGCGCTTAGCACGGATTTTACAGCAAACGTCTGCGAACTCGCTACCCTTTATTTCAGGTGTCCATATAAGCTTAATCTTGGATCTTGATTTATTTAGGATATCTCGAATTTAAGAGAGGGAAAGATTTGTTTTTTGTTATTTTTTCGTCGTGTATTTTTTGTTGGTGAAACTTTTTCAAACACACTTTTCTTTGTTTTCAATTTGTATGGATTTCAAAGCATACGACTTTAGATGCTACAATTCGGGAAATGGAATGCAGCCAACTGTGAACGCTGTGAGGTATCGAACCGCTATGATAATTGTATCATTTCGAGGATTAACAAATGCCTTGAAGTACAAAGAAGGCAGATTCCGTACCACATTAGATATAAACAAAACCATATATGAGTTGAATAAACTAGCAGCAAAGAATCTGCTTTCATTTAAAATGCCGATAATGAAAAATCTGTATGACAAAACCATTGAAAAAATGCGCACTGCCATCGATCAAAGAGCTGATAGCTGACCCTTGTCAATAGACCTGTCAGTATCTCAATAGTGTCAATAGAATGAAAGACAGCTAAAAGGAGAGTTATACCGCTCGTATATCCAGTTTACTTGCACAACATAATAAAGCACACAGCTGTAATAAATCCTTAGCCGTGAAAATAAGAGCAAGTCGTATACGATTTTCCTTTAACGTCTTCAGAATAAGAAAAAGGCCTCTCAAGTTAACCCAGGCAATTGAATGTGACACTGTGAACAGTTGTTATCCTGCTGGCCCATTCAAACATTTATTTTCCAAAATGATATATTTATAGAGCCATTTTTTATTTGTTCGAACTCGTATACAGTTCAATCCCGGATACCGATACCACGAGGAAGTCCCTTTTTCAGCCTCAGGCTTAAAACGAATTATTACCACAAGAATCTTTTATTTATGTGGCAAATAAAAAATAGATTCCCGCTCACCACTTAATGGTGACACCGAATGTTTTCTATAGCTTTTGTTGGACTATCTGCGAAATGGACAGGTTCAGGTTGCCTTCCCATTGTGGCGGAGGCGATAGAAAATGGTTTCAGTTTTCCACATCATCCCAATGGGACTGACGATGGCGAACTGAATAAATGTATACCGTTGACATAGGGATTTAGTTATAAAAGATGATTCTTTTATGAGGAAAGAATAAATATTTTGTTGGCCCCCAAAATGGGGAGTGTTATGGGTTAGGCAAAAGGTATACGGTATACCTATGGAATAAAGGATCGCCGCGCCGCGCCGGGTTAAAAAACAAAATACATAACTGGATGATTGAAAATCGATTGGGAGATTAATTTGTATGCAAAAGGATGAGTTATTACGGGGCATTGTGATTCGAAGAAGAGGATAATCACTCAGTTAGGTTGATTGGTTGAGGCGCACAAAAAAGGTAAATCGAAAATACTTTCATATTAAATAATAATGGATACGTGTATTTTGGCGTTGTTGCATCCAAATAGGATTATCCCTTTGGATCATTTGTTGTCGATACGGGATACATTAGTGTTATTAGTTTTTTTTTAACATCCTTCTGGTGTATCAGCTTTATTTCAGTTAAGTAGAATTTTATTTTCTAACAATTTGGAATTTAATCGGATATTGGCATAGCTCGTATTATTATTAAGAACAAAAAATTTGTTTTAGTGCTCAATCTTATATAAATGAAGTTTGGACAGACATTTTTCAAAATTTAAATTTAAATTACGTATAAAAAACATTTTTATTATTAAACCAAAAAGCAACGGAATTGATGCAGTGAAAACTCTCTTGGGTGGACAGTGACAGTCGGGCAATTTTTTTGTTCGCTCAAGAGGAGTGTCCGCCTAAAAGGGGGGTGGCTTAGTTTATACATTTTGTTTTATTAATTTAGGATTGATGAATAGTCATGTAAGGAAGATCCACTTTGTAAATGAATAACACCGTTACATACACTGGCGATCACTTAGATGAGGCCATACATTTTTCAATCGAGTTTCACTCCTTATATCTGTTGGAAATTTTTTACCCGGAAACATTTACTACCTGTGAACAGGTACGTATACATATACATATACAGGGGTGACAATCTAATTAGCACACCAATTGAAATTTTTACTTTCTGGCGACAAAATGCATTAAAAAAGTTCATTAACGCATTCCAAATACAAATATTTAGTTTTATTTGAACACATTATTATATTTTACGAAAAATAAAAAACAAAAATGGAAAATGTAATTATAATTTCAACAAGAAGAAAAACAAAAACAATGATCAAGATCAATACTTTGTGCCTTTGTGGTCGTGTTATTATGTGAGGCAGTTGCTCTCTAAAATGATACTTAGAGAGTCTGAAAAATAGTGAGAACGAGTTAAAAGTAATTTAAATGTGATTTTGGTTGTTTGACGATGACCCATACATTTTCTATTGGATTGATATCCAGGCTTTGTGGGGCCAAGTCAGAACGGTAACATCGTTTGTATCAAACCACTCCTTAACTGTGCGGGACGTATGGCATGGGGCATTGTCTTGCTGGAACACAATTTGCCGATGTATTGCAAGTAGAAAATCATCATAAAAATGTACCAAATTGTTGGCTAATATACTCTGGTACATAAGCCCATCCATTTTTCGTTTAACTTGGACTATTGGCCCAACAGTATTCGCGGTAAAGCAGCACCATAACATCACGCTGCCACCTCCATACTCAACTGACTTCGTAGTGTACTTTGGGTCCAAATTCTTGTTGTGAGGATGTCGTACGTAGGTGCTGCCATCGGTTCCATACAGATTAAATTTGGATTCATCACTCCAGATGACGGAATTCCAGAGAAACTGACTTTTGAAGATATTGCATTTTCCGAAATCCAGCCGTTGTCTTCGATTAGGCTATGAAACCTTCGGTTTTTTGAGACTCTGGCATCCTTGAAGATTATTTTGCAAAAGCCGAGCTCTAACAGTCCTAGCTGATATATTAACACAGCAATTTTGGTGCATTTGAGCTCTTATTTCCATTGAAGTGGAGAAGGGGTGCCTAAAGGTATGTGTGACTATCGGACTATTCACATGTTTTTAGGAATTTTTTGACCAGGATTGTTTCTGATTTGCAAAAACCCCACGTTAAAGGTTATGCTTAAGTGCATTCTGTACTTTTTTTTGGTGAAAATCCGATTAATCTTGCAATTTGGATATGTTCTGCTCTTTTTGGTGCAAATTCGGAATCTGACTTCTTTCTGCCTTCATTGAACTCTTTTATTACGCATATTTTTTCTCAAATCTTAAAAAAAAAACAATGAACAACTAAGGGAGGTTCGAAAAAAATTAGCTCTGATCACAGAATTGGATTTTTTCAGTAAAAACTTACTTGAATGCTTGGGTGTGCTAATTAAAATGCCACTGTAAAACACAAACTTACTTACTTAGTTGGCGCTACAGCTCGAGGTGAACCTGGGCATGCTTCTCGCAACCATTTGTGTGTGCGTGTTGTATTTTTGCACGAATGGAAGGGACCTACAGTTTTTTGCCGACTCCGAGCGGCGAGTTGAGAAGCTCAATCGAGACAAATGATACTCTTTGATGCTTGTCAGACATTCGAAAGAGGTGGGCACCGTGAAAAATGTTTAGGTGTTTGCGGCGAGATTCGAACCCAAGACCGCTGGCTCAGTAGTCCGACGCACTAACCACTTGCGCTACGGTAAAACACAAACACTTACGGTAAATCTTATATAGCACGGAATCGTATTGCAAAACGATATATATTTTTCTCGATTAAGTTTTGTCATTGATGCACGTTTAAAACTCTTAAGCATTTGTTCGCTTATAAGTAAAAGAAATTGCAGAAAAAAACACAAGTTTGAATTTTTATAGGGGTGTGCTAATTAGCTTGCCAGCTCTGTATATATAGTTTTTTTTTTAAATAATCAAGAAAAATTTGGGCGCAGGCATCACGAATAGCTTCGATTAAAGTGTCCTTGTCTTCAAATTGTCTGCCGCCTTCATACACCTTCCGAGATAATCATGCCCAAACAATTTCGATTATGTTTAAGTTCGGTGAATAGGGCGGCCATGACAAAAGTCCCATGTCTTCTGATGGAATCCAAGTTCTAACAACCCCTGGAAGTGTGGATGGGGGGCACTGTCTTGTTGGAAAATCCAAGGCAGGGGTCCAAAAATATTTTTCAAATGACCGTTCCAGCAAACATTTGTAGTTGTTTCCGTTCATTGTGTGGACAAAAACTCCAAATCGATTGTGCCATAGTAGGTAATAGCTCCCCACACCATTACACCTGTTGTACGGCTGTGATGTCTTGCTCCTCCTTTCTTAGATCATGGATATAAATAAGGAGACTTAGAAGGGTGAAACCTTTTGACCTAGCTAACTAAATTAAATGAAAAAAATAATATTAGGTCGTTACATATGAAATTGCCGGAATAACCGATCATTCCTAAAGTGATCGTTGTGGCGTGAGGTTGTGTAGAGAAATTGAAAAAAAAAAATGTTTTTAAGAAAAGTGGGCAGCTTAATCTTTCTAACAGTAACAATTATTTTACGCTATTAGCTTATTGAGTTGACTTTTTTTCTTAGATAGAAAATGCTTTCACCAAAAAATTTAAGGGCAGTTTTCGTTTTCCAATAAAAAAAAAAACATGAACGCAGCCGCAGCGACTAGAGAAATTAACGGTGCTTTTGGTTTGGGTACGTGTAGTAAGAAAACTGTTCGAAATTGGTTTAACAAGTTCCGCGGGGGAGATTTTTCGCTTGAAAATCTCCCAAGGGGTAGACCAGAGAACGTCATTAATCCTTCCTCAAACGCGGAGAAACAATCACGGCCGAGTGGAACTGTGGAAAAATCGATATGATGCACAACTTACTTACTTACTTACTTAGTTGGCGCTACAGCTCGAGGTGAACCTGGGCCTGCTTCTCGCAACCATTTGTGTGTGCGTGTTATATTTTGCACGAATGGAAGGGACCTACAGTTTTTTGCCGACTCCGAACGGCGAGTTGAGAAGCTCAATCGTGACAAATGATACTCTTTGATGCTTGTCAGACATTCGAAAGAGGTGGGCACCGTGAAAAATGTTTAGGTGTTTGCGGCGAGATTCGAACCCAAGACCGCTGGCTCAGTAGTCCGACGCACTAACCACTTGCGCTACGGTAAAACACAAACACTTACGGTAAATCTTATATAGCACGGAATCGTATTGCAAAACGATATATATTTTTCTCGATTAAGTTTTGTCATTGATGCACGTTTAAAACTCTTAAGCATTTGTTCGCTTATAAGTAAAAGAAATTGCAGAAAAAAACACAAGTTTGAATTTTTATAGGGGTGTGCTAATTAGCTTGCCAGCTCTGTATATATAGTTTTTTTTTTAAATAATCAAGAAAAATTTGGGCGCAGGCATCACGAATAGCTTCGATTAAAGTGTCCTTGTCTTCAAATTGTCTGCCGCCTTCATACACCTTCCGAGATAATCATGCCCAAACAATTTCGATTATGTTTAAGTTCGGTGAATAGGGCGGCCATGACAAAAGTCCCATGTCTTCTGATGGAATCCAAGTTCTAACAACCCCTGGAAGTGTGGATGGGGGGCACTGTCTTGTTGGAAAATCCAAGGCAGGGGTCCAAAAATATTTTTCAAATGACCGTTCCAGCAAACATTTGTAGTTGTTTCCGTTCATTGTGTGGACAAAAACTCCAAATCGATTGTGCCATAGTAGGTAATAGCTCCCCACACCATTACACCTGTTGTACGGCTGTGATGTCTTGCTCCTCCTTTCTTAGATCATGGATATAAATAAGGAGACTTAGAAGGGTGAAACCTTTTGACCTAGCTAACTAAATTAAATGAAAAAAATAATATTAGGTCGTTACATATGAAATTGCCGGAATAACCGATCATTCCTAAAGTGATCGTTGTGGCGTGAGGTTGTGTAGAGAAATTGAAAAAAAAAAATGTTTTTAAGAAAAGTGGGCAGCTTAATCTTTCTAACAGTAACAATTATTTTACGCTATTAGCTTATTGAGTTGACTTTTTTTCTTAGATAGAAAATGCTTTCACCAAAAAATTTAAGGGCAGTTTTCGTTTTCCAATAAAAAAAAAAACATGAACGCAGCCGCAGCGACTAGAGAAATTAACGGTGCTTTTGGTTTGGGTACGTGTAGTAAGAAAACTGTTCGAAATTGGTTTAACAAGTTCCGCGGGGGAGATTTTTCGCTTGAAAATCTCCCAAGGGGTAGACCAGAGAACGTCATTAATCCTTCCTCAAACGCGGAGAAACAATCACGGCCGAGTGGAACTGTGGAAAAATCGATATGATGCACAACTTACTTACTTACTTACTTAGTTGGCGCTACAGCTCGAGGTGAACCTGGGCCTGCTTCTCGCAACCATTTGTGTGTGCGTGTTATATTTTGCACGAATGGAAGGGACCTACAGTTTTTTGCCGACTCCGAACGGCGAGTTGAGAAGCTCAATCGTGACAAATGATACTCTTTGATGCTTGTCAGACATTCGAAAGAGGTGGGCACTGTGAAAAACTTTTAGGTGTTTGCGGCGGGATTCGAACCCAAGACCGCTGGCTCAGTAGTCCGACGCACTAACCACTTGCGCTACGGTGCCCACAACAAATTGCTCAAAAAAACGCTACATGACAACGCAAAACCACATACCGCACAGTCGACGTTGCTGAAGCTGGCGGAGTTGGGTTATGAAGTTTTGCTTCAACCGCGATAATTACCGGATTTATTCCCAACCGATTAGTTTGAGCAATCACCTCCAAAAGATACAGTTCATAAGCTCAGATGCCATAAAACAGGAGTTCAAGAACTTATTTGCCCGAAAAGATAAGGACTTTTTTAAAAGAGGCATTTTTGCTTTGGTGGAACGTTGGTAAAATGTCACAGATATAAATGGAGATTATTTTGTGGAATAAACTATTTTAATTTTTGAAATTGCGTTTTTTAACTTTCCACTTAAAAATCGGCAACTTCATATGTAACGACCTGATATTATTGTTACCAAGAAAAAAAAAAAAACTAACAAGCGATATACAGTGGTGGTCCAATATAACGAATGATAATGATAATGTTCAGTTGCATTCGCTATATCGAAAAATTCGTAATATCGAACACATTTTCCTTGTACGAAACATTAAATAAATGCATGTACAACACCCAAATGTTTCCATCGACCGTTTCCTAAACATTATTGTATTTCTTAGGTAAATTTGTCTCGTTCTATTTTTTAAAGCATGTACACAGATATTGTAGCAACATTCGTTATATCGAATATCATTTTTTTGTTCGTTCGCTATATAGAGCCGATAATGCACTTGAAAAAAGTGTACGTTATATCGATCATTCGTTATATCGGCATTCGTTATACTGGACCACCACTGTAATTACGAAAAATAAATTGCTAATTAGTCGAACGACTAGGTGCGATTCTCTGAAGACCGACGTCAGTCAGACTTCGGGAGTTAAAGTCCCTCACATTGTGGTCGCCGTGGCCGTTGTGCTAAGTGTGTTGGACTTCTACGCCGGCTGCTCGGGTTCAATCCCAGCAAAACACCTAAAAGTTTTTTCACGGTACCACCTCTTTCGAATGTCTGACAAGCAATCAAAGAATATCATTTGCCATGAGAAGTTTCTCAACTCGCCGTTCGGAGTCGGCAAGAAACTGTAGGTCCCTTCCATTCTTGGAAATAATTACACGCACACACAAATGGTTGCGAGAAGCTAGGTTTGGTTCTGTATAGGACTGCTAACGCCGTACAGTTATATTTTATTTAAAGTCCCTCACTATTGCAGACGGTTCCCTCGCGTATCTGCCGAGCAGCGAGCCTCCAAAATAAGGATAACTTTATAAAAGATTGACTCCCAACTTTACCATTATTTGATTTATTTTTCAAACTTAAAAAGGACGACCGGACTTTTTAAAGAATGTCATGTGCTAATCAAAAACAAACAACAAAACAAACAAAATAATTGTTTTTCGAAGAAACATTTACAAAAATTTGCAGCAGAGCAGTGACAACAAGCACGTAGACCCTATAGGCTAATTGTACTTTGATGAAGTACCACCCCATTCGCTGATTTAGCGATTTGCCGCTGAGCTAGCGAATCAATAGGGCAAGATTGAGCTCCATTAGATCAACGTCCCGTAGGACGTAGCTGCCTAGAGTAGCTTTTCTGATCTAAAGTCTAATATAAATGTGCGTGTGTATAGTCGTTCGGGGCAAGAGCGCGCATTTTGGACTTCGGGCTTAAATTCTGAAAAATTACAACAAATAACGAACAAAAGAGCCTATTATTTGGTAGCTCTATATTTTAGGAACAAATTTATACAAAAATATTTTATATAATTTTTTTAATGTTTCATGTTTTGATCAAAAAACCAAAGTAAGTCAAGTTGCGCACTCTTGCCCTGAAGTCAGGGTAAGAGTGCGCAGATGTATGGGTAAGAGTGCGCAACCGGTTTAAGTCACAGGTTTCGTAGTTTAAATGGTTTGAAATTGTGCTTTCGCTCAAACCAAGTACTTTCGCAGCCTTTCATGGGGTGCGTCCATTTTAAATCAGCTCCCTAGCCTCACAGATTTGCTTTTGGGTTATCAATTTGCTATCCGTTTGTGTTTGGTAGATGCGATGCATTTTTCTCGAAAAACAAAAACAGAAAGATAGTTCAACTACGAGCTAAGATCTACCGCCTACGACTATGTTGTGCTCGTTGCATCTTACGACAGAAGGTTATAGCCCAAAAATTGTTAGAATTATAAAAAAGTTAAATACTGGGTAAGAAAGCACTGCGCACTCTCACCCATAGAACGACTACGCACTCTTTCCCTAGACACTACTTTTTTTTCATTGTATCGAAAATGTAAGAACAAATACCTAATATTCTCCACTAAAATTGTATCCTAAATCAAATACACATATACACTGTTTATGCTTATATACTACCTAATTATGGGGTATCGATTTGCTACGCTTTCCTGACACACTTCTAAAAATTAATATTTTTTAAACAAAACCCAGTTTTTTTTTTATTATTGTTTTTCTTTGTACTGTTAATTGGAAAATTTTCTTAGAAGTTGTTCTTCACTGGCGGTTAGTGAAGCACATATTTTCTCATTTAACGATTTCTGCTAATTCTTTCACGGATGGAGAAAATGGCACTGCGTACTCTTGCCGCTGCGCACTCTAACGCTAACCCCGAACGACTCTATGCGTAGAAGGGGAAATGGTGTGTGATGGGCATGTGTATGTACGACGAATGTATTGATTCACAATCCATGGTTGGATCGCTACAGATACACCGTTTATAAGGAGGGTTGAGTGGTCGAGTTGAAACTCAGCTGAGATTTGAACCTAGGTATTTCATCACACCGAGTTGAATAGTTGAATAGTTGAAATTCTCAAACGAGATTGAACTGACAAATATCTTAACACACTTTCACAGACACGCAATCAAAAGCAAATAATTTCCCACTCCAAACAAGGCAAAAAAAACACGAACATTGAGATCACACACACACAGAGACAACTTGTCAGTTCAACCACTCAACCCAGGTATACATGCATTTTTTCAACCCGACCGAGCTCTCACAGCTCAGTCGAGTCCAGTCAAACCAGCTCCGACTCAGCTCGCGTTTATATGCATCTCAACCTAGGTTGAAGCTGGCTTCAACTCTGCATATGAACGGGATAAGAGAACTGCAGGGTTGAACTCTGTCAAAGCTTATAAGAGTTGAACATTTTTCTATAGTCAAACTACAAGTTATACTGAAAGTATTTGAATCACTTGTTGTTGTATAATGCGCTACAACCAGCATAACATAAGACATAATAAAAATTGTATCCAGTATGTCAAAAATTGATTCCAATAAATCTGATAGAATTTAATATCTAATTTAATTTTAGACGCCTGGAAAAATCGTATCATCTAAATCCTGACGTATCATCTAAATCCTGGCACCGAATTTACTATGTGTCGTGGAATTATTCGAACTCTAATTTTTTTTGCTAAATTGCAGGTTCAAGAAATATACTTACTCGTAAAATGCTGTTGTCTTCCTTCTAGCGGAATATCTAAATCCTAATTACAGGCTTGTTGTCTCGTCGTCGACCCAACTGCCTCGTTATCATTTGCTTCCGGAAGACACACAATGCTCCCCCGAAAAATCCATTATCGTTTAAAATTGGACTAAACTAAATTTTCCGGGAAAATAATTGCACAAATTTGGGTTAATGGTGTGCGCTCCCTAGTTGCAAATAATTTCATTTTTCTTCTGGAATAATCCAGCTTTCTGTTGTTTTTTTTTTTGTTCATAGACCGTTTGTATAATGCTACACTGAACTGTCTCTGAACGACCTCGCACTATTATAGAGGGAAGTCATTGCAACCCGCATAATGAAAGTATTCTCCGACTCCGACGACTATATCCACTGTTTCCGTTTCGAATCGAAAAGGGGGATGGGGTGACGGCGAGCTAAGCATCCAAAAATCCAGATACAACATATAAGAAAGCATCTGAAGTGAAATAAAAATCTATCTAACACGTTCGGCGACCCACACCCGGGCCCACCCCCGCCAAAAACAGATAAAGACCGTAAGTAAAAAGCCATTAAGCTATTTTTCAGAGTCAATTGTTGTGTTCGCCGGGCTTGGGGGTGAGGAACGACAACACTACAAGGGTTAGCAGAAGAATAAAGCTCCCAAAACAACTCCAACAAGAGATATTGTCCGTGGAATTAAATTTATTGCAATTGAAAATGTCGCCAGCAGAAAGAAATTCAAAGCGCGCGGTGGATTTGAAACGAATTTATGTTGGTTGGGGATGCTTTGCAAAGATTCGAATTAATGGCATTGAACTGTTTCTAGGTTGTGTGCTCGTACATATACGAGTATTAATGCATTTCACTGAATGGCAACAGTCAAAAGTTTAGCTGCAGTTCAAGGAGCTTATTAGGTCACTTGTAACTTGAAATGATCGACTTAGGAACTGTAATTTATTAGAATCAGAATAAGGGAAATCAATTTCAAAATTGTTGGGTAAGGAGCTTTGATCAGCTGAATAGGTTCGAGTACCAGCTAAATGGAAAAAAATTCGACAAATCTTCTGAAATATTATTTTTGATGAGTTCGAAGGTTCCGTCCGTTTGTTCGGAAATATAAAAAGGCAATATGTACATCGTTTACATTCCTCTTAGAAGGTGTGTTTTAGGTGATTGTGAGTTGTCACACGTGGACCTAGCGCCATCTTATTGCAGCGTATAGCCTATTTTTAAGAAATAACTGTTGAAGTTGATGAAGTTGATCGTTGCATTTTTTTTTAAACTCGTACTCGCGTTCTAAGTCTGTCGGGAGAACACTAAAATTTAACGACTGGTTCATTGTATTGCCGAACAGGATCCACTAAATAATTCGTTCTATGGGAATTGAACCCACAGCTTCTGAGCGGTAAGCTACATAGTACTTCAAGTCTTCAGATCAAACTTTTTATTACCTTCCGTATTGATGTGGGAAAACTTTAGTATCCCTAGGAGAATTCCTGGAGAAATTCTGGAAGAAATCTCAAATTCTATAAATAGAAACTTAAACAACAACCACCATGTTTTAGTACTGTTTATGGATTTAAGTAAAGCCTTCGACACACTTAACCATAGAAAACTACAAGGAGCTCTAGAACGAATTGGTAGTGCATTCTTTATGTATTACTTACTTACTTACTTAACGGGCTCCCGACCCGTGAAGAGTCTCTGCCTGAGACACGGCAGCCTTCCACTCTCTTCGATCCCGGGCACGCTGCTTCCAGTTGTCTAGACCAACTTCGTATTGCGCTAAATATTTTCCATAAGACAGCTGTCATTAGGCATCAGTTTCGGTATTATGTCTGGTTGGAGCTTCGAACTTTGTAGAACTTTGTTCCGGATAAATTATTTTTGCGGGGAGTTCTACTTCATTACTTTAATATGAAAAAAGTGCTGCTGAGAGTTGTCGTATTTTAGTGAGGAAACAGCAAAGATGTCGGAATTAGGAAGACAAGAAACGACCGGGAAAGCCGAAAAAGTTCGAAGATGAAGAAGTGGAGGAATTGCACGATAAAGATGTCAAACACTTCATGAATTATCTGAATCGTTGGAAGTTGACTTGTCAATGGTAGGAAAACCCCTTAGAGCCATGAGAATGATCCACAAGCAATGAAATTGGGTCCCATACGAGTTGAAACCAAGAGACGTTGAAAGGTGTTTTTTTTTTCACCTGTGAACGGCTGCTTGAACGTCAGAATAGGAGGGGATTTTGCATCAAATTGTCACTGGCGTCAGTCATGGGTTAAGCTATGAGTTGCTCAAACCGAATGGGGTTCGCTAGCGACTACAATTGATGCGCTTGACCCATGCATTGATGGAAAATGGACGGAATACTCGAAGGACACGACAAAATGATTTTTCAGTCAGACAATGCTCGCTCACAGGCCACAAAATTGGTCAAAACATACTTGGAAACGCCTCTTCTGATTATAACTTGTTCCAATCAATTACTCATGGAATTGTGACCAACTCTGACGTTTTGTTTTCTATTTGATATATGGTTACGTTATAGGTTAGGTTGGGAAAGGTGTGTGATTGTAAGCGCAATCATTTCCACTCGGAGACTGGAAGGTCCATTGTGAATCCCCTCATAGTTTGGGAGTACATCCTCTTCTTACCAAACCGTAAGCCAATTTGTGCTCTTAATGAATCTTGGATGATCCGATATCTTTAAATTTCCGAGCTCTGCCATGTCTGCCAAGAATCTATGGTCTAATAAACGGAGGCGTCGTTCTTGGAAGGCGGGGCAGGGCAGTAGCAGAGTTTATGTATGTATCTGAGTAGAACACTGCTCCAGTACCTACATAAGTCCATTTTTGAGCCATCAGTGAAGAGTGTTATTTCCTGGTCTCTGACCTAGAATTTCAGAGTTGCATCTCCTCAGTTGCTGTATTTCTCCGAGTATCGCCGCATATCCATGCGTGGTTTATTTTAGCAATTTAGATTCTCTTAGTCAGAGGGTTCCCATTGCTGCTACGCCTTTAGTGAACATGTCGAGGGAAAGGTAATGAAGAATCATATCCAATCCCACTGTGTCGCTGTTCTCTGTATTTTGACGAGCTTGTTTACGTATGAAGCTTTTTACTTTAATATCCTTCTGAATTAAGAATATCAGAGGTAAACCACGGGCAGTTCATATTACGTAACAATAATGTTCTTTAGACTTTAGAGGAACATATTAATCAAATAGGACGAATAAGAAACATTGATGGTGGTCTTTTGACTGGCATACTGAAGGTAATAAATATGGTACCACGGCAAAAGATTTGAATTGTTCTTTATTTTCAAAATCTTTGCTTGATGTCCGCACGTGCCAAAATCGATTCTCTAATGCCAATACAATCACGTGTCAATAACTACGCGTGAAGTAAATGAAATAAAAGTGTTCTGAATGGTAAGGTCATCAAATGGTATACTACAGAATGGTATACAGATATAAATTTTCCTTGTGGTCTTTTACTTTCCCAACTTTGCAGCTCTATCTTGATTTTTACAATCGAATAACTGCCGACACACAATTTTACTTAAAAAAGGAAATTGCCTACCCAGCCCAGTCGCTGTACGAGTTCGCACTTGTTCGTCCTCTGATGCCAACTTGTCTTAGAATAAGCATCCAGAAAGTCGTTAAATTTATTCTCTATCTCGCACTACATTACCAGGAATTTCCCATGGATATCCTAAAATAGATATGTAGGTCTATCAGTATGTGTTTGCTTTTTATCCCTGGAGAATAATTCTATTTTCTCTAAAGCATCGGTTTTTATTTTTAACCAAATCTTCAGGACTCAAATTGCGTTTCACTTAATGGTATCTCAAATTCGCTTTGAACTGATATTGGAAATCCCTGGGCTAATGTTTGTTCAGTTCCTTCCCATCGACAATCCGATGATGGTTAAACAAAATACATTTCCATATCCTTCCGTTCTGTTCATTTGGGGATGTTGATTCTCGCTATAAAGAAAGTGCACCGCTTTTCGACATCTTCCAGCATAGGACTCTAGGTTTTAATTAACTTTTAGTACCTTATTTAGCTGCTTCCCTCTGCTGGTATCAAATGGTGAATCGTTAAATTTACATAAATTCGATTTCTTTCTGTCATAAAAGTTAACAATTTAATGTCGGCGAGCAGTGCGAAGCTCAATCAAGTCCGAATGGTTCACCATTCGAAATCCGAGATACCACTTTCAGCGTCCTTAAGTCGTTCATTTGCTTTCTTTTGGCAAGGATAATAGATTCATTCCATCAGAGGGGTGGCTAAATAAACAAAGTCTTATATTCCATATTACCACTGGAATGCTTTCATTTTGCAGTTCCTTTCCATTTTCTGATGGTGCTAAAATACCCGTTAATACGAATAATATCGGATACACGTATTGCACGTGCAATATACACCACAACACTCTGGTGATAATAGTCCACCTTTACACTATGTACCGTCGTTGCTTTGAAATCACCTCTGCGAGAGGACCAGTGGTGGCAGGACGAGAACCTAAGCCACATAATGACCAAAACACGAACACTTTGTGAAACGCGGTGGTAGCATCCTGGAAAGAACAAAAAAAAAAGGTAAGTGAGTGGTGTTTCTTCTTGAAAGGGGACATCCATTTTACGGGCATTAATCGCCTTCGATTCACCACTCTCCGTAGAGCTGACGAGTGGGAATCTTTTACGGTTTCACGTTCATGGGGTCATCCCAGAGGGAGCACCCAAAGTATCCACTTTTCTAATCCAAACCACATAACATCACCACATTCAACAACCAGAGAGCAGAATTGCAGTGCTGCAGGAGTACAAGGTTCGGTCTCTGGGTGGTGTTTCCTTTTTTTTTTTTGTTAGTTAATGTGTTAACGTGATGCGATGTTTCAACCTTAATACATGTACATTTTTATTGGACATAACAAAATTTGATTAAAATCATTTTTTGTTTGAGCATGGAATCGGAAGGCTGAAGTACATATAGCAAGTGAGTAATACAGGCGTGAGCTCGCGTTACCAGAGCATGGTGATTATGTAACAAAATTGTATTATTTTTCTAATTAATTCAAATTTATCGGTATAGTTTTGAAGACTATCTGTTTAAAATTATCCCACAAAAAAAATTAGGTGCAGTCAAGTCAGGAGACTGACTTATCTTAGTCTGTAAGAGCTATGTATCTCTGATTGATGAAATTCTGTCATAACAGGCATGGCTATGTGTTAAGTTGCATCATCTTACTATTCAAAATCTTCAAATAACGGTCTCCATTGGCCGTTTAAGTGCGACCGTTTCACAGTGGTTTAAAATGCCAATCTAGCCGGACATAATTCAAATTTTTTGTTGTTTCAGAATTAGAAAAAAATGTTACTAATATGTTCAGAAATAGTCAATTCAAAATGCGACAAAAAAACCTTGAAAAATTAACAGCACAAGGCGAGCCCAAATAAGCAAACAAAATCGCGATGTATAACGATGTGGAGGTGGGTTGTAGAAGTTGTAAATGGACGTTTTAAACGGGGTTTCAAGCTGTTCCATCAGGGGTTCTTCAACCTTGCTTCTCCTCACTTCATAGATGATTTTAAATGAACTTCAGCAATTTTAAACAAGTTTCACCCACTGATCGAAGACATCGATGATGTTAATGAGCTGCTGCAAGTCGCTTTAAGCAGATTAAATACTCCCAATCACCTAAGTAGGTGATTATGTGATAGAAAATAACATTAATCGAAGAAGGGCAGTGTTTCAAATCATAAGGGCATATTACTAACTTAATTAACTTTGCGATACTAAGTTTGCCAGAGTTACTTAAAATATCCTTTAGAAATTATCAAATAAAATAAGCTAGTTCATACTGTGGAGAACATCTGAAGCAAAACGGAAGCTACGAAATAGACGTGTGTCCAATTATAGGTAGAATTACCACAGGATACCAAAGTTTAAAACGAAACAATTATTTATTAAAAGGTCGTAGAAAATCTCAACACATAACTTCTAGACTAGAGTATACATACATAGATTCTTGTTAGCAATTAGGAAGATAGTGCTAATAGAAGCAATTCTATCAATGTTTATTATTGCAGTTGTCTGGTTGGATTGAGAACTGTTGGATGTTGTGCTCACGTTATAAGAGTTTGGGGGTATCTTGGGTATGCTCGTCATCAAACAAACTTAGAAATACTACCTGCACTTTTCTGCATAACATTTTAATAGATGACCAAACTGATGAAGACTATTATAATTAGTCGTAACTTTTTATTTAAATATTTAAACATGGTTTCTTGTAAAGGGTGATTTTTTAGCTGGTTTGGTTTTGGCAACACTGGTTTTGACAGCTGACGTGTGTTTAGTACCTTGTGTCACTGTCAAACAGCTTCAGTTTGGTTTGCAATTTAACCATGGATGGTCTTACAAATGAACAACGCTTGCAAATTATTGAATTTTACTATCAAAATTCGTGCTCGGTTCGAAATGTTCATCGCGCGCTGCTTCCATTTTATGATCGGCATTCTCGACCTTCTGAGCAGTCTATTCGGAAGATTGTGACCAAATTTCGCACCAAATTTACTTTGTTGGACATTAAACCACCAACACGTTTACGTACTGTGCGTAGTGAAGAAAATATTGCGGCCGTATCAGCTAGTGTGACAGAAGACCGCGAAATGTCGATTCGGCGCTACCGAGCGATGATAACAAACTTTTTTTTGCCCGAAATGGAAGTTCTTGACTTGCATGATATGTGGTTTCAACAAGACGGTGCCACATGCCACACAGCACGCGAAACAATGGCGCAATTGCGAGGCGAGTTTGGTGAACAGTTAATTTCACGTTTCGGGCCGGTCAATTGGCCGCCTAGATCGTGCGATTTGACACCATTAGATTATTTTTTGTGGGGGTATGTCAAGGCTAATGTCTATAGGGACAAGCCCGCTTCGATTGACGCACTGGAAGCCAACATCCATGCATTCATTCGTGAGATACCGGCCGATATGTGTGAAAGAGTATGCCAAAATTGGACTCAGCGGATGGGCTACCTGAGACGCAGCCGCGGTCAACATTTGCATGAAATTATCTTTAAACATTAAATTGCAAGGTTCAAACTATCGATTCAAATAAATATTTCATTCATTTTTTCGAATTTTTTGTGTTTTTTTTTTAAAAAAAGTTCTCAACCTCTTAAAAAATCCCTTTACATACTATACAACATCCTCTTTGTTAAAAAAGTAATATTATTGTCTTTTTTTCTTAATTTTCTCTATATTATGTTTGTAATAGTTTTGCATTAATATCTTTAAATGTTAAAAACAAACAAAACAACATTTTTTCAAGTTTCTGTAAAAAAAAAAAAACATGTAAGAACTCACCATTGAGGATTGGTTACTGAGCATTGGTGATTGATTTGCACCACGTAGAATTTTGAAAGTGTTTTTTTTTTAGTTAATAATGGCTGAATCTTAAATAATTATACATCAAATAAAGCTTGAAAAATACACCCTCACATAACAAAAGAGTATGTTGTCGCTGAAGATTTGTCAGAAATTAGTGATTAAAAGTAAAGTTTAGTGTTCAGAGATTCATTGATTATTTTAAAACTGAAAATCTTAGACATGTATGTGCGTTTCACGGTTCTTATTAGAGATGTAACGGGTAGTAATTTGGCCGAATACCGGATATTCTGCATGTTATACGGCCGGAATATCCGCCGAATATCCGGCCAACTAAATGCATACTGCGACGCAAACATTCATGTTTTATCCTGCAAAAGAGATCAAAATAAACGATTACTGGAACAGAAATGAGCAATTTCTCTTTACATCGTCGACCACGACAATGTAAATAATTTGGCAGCTCATCATTTGGATCTTTTGGAACAGTGTATAAGACTTCTCAAGCCTTTTAAAGAAATAATTCTGGTCTTTCTTGCATCTCAAAAGTAATACCACATGTTGCCACATTAAAAATATAAGTACCTCGAAAAATACGAAACTTCTCGAAAAACAACCAACTTACTAGACATGAGAGCTTCATTAAAAACTGAACTCAAGAATCGTTTCGTCGACATTAACGAAAATCCAAATTACTTGATCGCAACTCTTCTAGACCCGAGGTTCAAGGCGAACTTGTTGGGAACGATTCCGGCTGAAAGAGCCCACCAAAGAATTTTGTTGGAAAGTTTAAAAATGAGTTGCGAAGAAAACGAATCGTTGAGTAATGAAGAAATAGGAGATTCTCCACTTAGCAAGAAAAATAAAATGGGTTTAGGTGATACTCATAACACCTTTTTGGGAGTGTTTTAACGAGATGGCTCAAGACATTTTACAAAATGAAGTTTCAGCGAAAAGTGACACAGCCAACGAGCTTGACTTCTATTTCAAAACAATTCGACTTGATCCACCAGCCGGATACCAAGATACTATCCGGACATGATATCAAAAAAAGGGCCGGATACCAATTTCATTGATGTATGCTCGTGGCCCAAAAGTGCCCCATCTCCTTTCAACTACAACTTCTGCCCCACATCTAAAAAATGCTGGGTACGCCCATGACTGAAGCTGATGCCTAATGACAGCTGTTTTACGGAGCATATTTGGCGTAGGTAATAATACATGAAGAATGTATTACCTACGCCATCTCTGATAAAACGCTACGAATTAATTCCAACTCCCAAATTGAAGAGCAAGAAATATTATCTTCCCAACCCATACTCATATTAAGCTCCATGTTTCTATGAATCGGAAATATGTGAAAACCTCTTCTCCCCCCGGAGACCTTTCCATGTGCAGATTAATTTAATAAATTTCATCCAAAACAAATTCCTGAATCTAGTCCACATCCTCGCTGATTGAGAAGCCACAGCCAAACTTCAATTTAAGAGTACCGATGTGTAAAATTACAAACTCCAATTTTTTTATTAAAAAAAAAAAAAAAAAAAAAAAACCGAAAAAAACAATGCCTACAATAAATTCATAACACTGTTTGTGATTTCCTTCGTCCTGGGAAATCGAAATGATGGAAAGCGGAAAGAAAACAACATCACAAACGACACACAATCCAGGATAACGATCACGTCAGAACCATTCATTTGGCTGCCAATAGGATGACGGGAAATCGGGTTATGATGGCCATGCACAATTACGTTTTCTAAATTAGCAACGCGTGGATGATTCTGTGAAAAATAAGCGCACAATTTGCGTGTATGAAATATGTGAGGTTAGGCACGCATGTGTTACTTGTAAAAAATATATGAAACAGAAACTAAAGGAATCTATTCCCTACCTCTGGTAATTCGTTTGCTATGTCTGGAAAAATTTAAGGGAATAGGTAGGCACTTTAAAAGGATTATTCTGATGAAAAAATGTTTTTTTTTTTAGGTTAGTTAGTGTTAGAAATGATGAAATCATGTTAGTTTATCGCAACGATTGACTTCATCCCAAGTTAAACTCTTTCGTTGCAATTCAGTCAATCAATTTAACATAAATGCCAAATCTAATGAAAATTCAGTGACCACGACAGCACTTAGAGAAAAAAACCGGCCAAGTGCGAGCCAGACTCGCGCTCAAAGTCTTAAAACTAGTTATATTTTGTTTCAATAACTGTTTCGTTTCGTTAACACAAAAACTAAAACGACTCACCTCTATATTCACTTTACAAACTTATAATGGGAGCGTATCGTAATCCCGCTTTTAAAATCCCGTTTTTTAAAAATCCCGAAAAAAAAGTTTTAAAATACCGTCTTCTTAAGATCCCGCTTCTTAAAATCCCGTTTAATCCCGCTTTGCCCGTTTCTCAGCATCCCAATTTTGCATTTCCACAAACTCATTTGTTCCATTTTCTAGGAAAGAAATAAGAAAAGTTCCTTTAAACGAAAAAATAAACGGAAAATTATGAAAAATACAGTAGCATCCGCTTAAGACGCTATCCCGCTTTTAACGCTCTTTTTCTCCGGTCCTTTCATTTTGATAAGAATTCATATGAAAAAAATTCGGTTAATAATACGCTCTATTTCCCGCTTAATACGCTCACACAGCCAAACGATACACTTCGTAAAATTTGTGTTTTCTTGTTTTTTTATTTTTTTTTCCAGAAAAACCATTCGGTGCATTAGGATATACGGCGGCGCCGACGGCCACCGCCGTTCTTATAGGGATGTTTTTGTTTTCGGAAACAAACCATATGAAGCGCGTCGTTTTTGTGGTCTATTTTTTTGTTCGCACGCGTACCAGTGTTAGCTCGCTGTATTCTACCAATGTCAATATCGTTGTAGTATGCAAGTAGTTGAATAGACTTTGAAAAATCGTAACTTGAGTGTTGGCTTGTGAGTTTCAAACAATTCTTTCAAGTATGATGTTGAAGAAGTAGCTTGACAGTTTTAGTATCAAGTAACTACTGTGTGGAGAAGAGAAGCTTCCAGGAAAATGTATATCCCGTAGAAGATCTATTATTTCTTCGCTTGAAGAGGTCCAAGAGCCGTCTGATTTCATAAGATAGCTAGGAATATTTGGGCTAGAGGAGAGTATTTTCCGGAGCCTAGGCTTACGAGAAGTTCTCAATGTTATCACAGAAAAGTCTCCAAGATTTGCGCTTGGCTTTCTTAAGGGTGCTTTCGAATTCTGTGAGGGTTTCTTTATATGTTATCCAATCTAGGGTTTTTTTTTGTGAATTTGGCCCTGTTGAATAGCAGTCTGCAGTGCTCTCTTGTGCTGCTAATTTCAGAGTTTCACCATGGTGGTTTTGGTTTCCCCTTTAGCCTTATTAGGGGGCATGCCATATCTGGTGCCTTATTGCAGGCGGTAGTAAGTTCTTCTACCATGCAGTCAAGCTCTTGTGTGCTGCGGTGGTGATTAAAGTTTGTAGGATTTCTCCATACTTAAGCCAGTAGGTTTTCTGGTTGTTCCGAAAATTCGGTTTAGCTGGGGGATGATCGTCTAGCGAGAACTGGATATATCGGTGGTCTAAGAACGAATGTTCAGCCGATACTTTCCAGTTGTGAATCATTTGGAAGATATCATCAGATGCAAGTGTAACATCTAGGACTTCCTGTCTATTATAGGTTATAAAAGTTGGTAAGCAACGTCTGTTGCAGTAATGTTAGTATTAAGGAAATGATCAAAAAGTAACTCACCTTTTTCGTTTGTGTCGAAATTACCCCATAGAGAGTGATACGTATTTGCATTACTACTGAGGATAAGACCGCCTTTCAGCCTCTCTGCATCCGCGATTGCTCTCCTCAAGTTGTCCAGGTGAGGGTGTCCACGTTGTCATGGGCAGGATATGCCGAGACCAGCCAGTGATAGTGTTTCGCGGTCTCCAGTTTTACTATGACTGTATCTCGGTCGCTGTAGTAAGAGAGCAGGAAGCTATTTAGACTTCTCTTAGCCAGGATGCAGGCTCTTGGCTTACCTTGATTACTTTTGTAGTAGACAGTGTAGTTCGGAGTCTTCAGTCTGGAGTATCGAGTTACCATCAAGATGACGCGACTTCTTCCCCTAGTTGTTGAAGACGGAGAAGAATGGTTGTCAATTGGGTAGTTTTTGTAAAATATTAGTGTTCAAACGCACCTCGGAAACGCTATCAATAAAGTAAGGACTCGTTTATTTGAGTCATTTCGTCCTTAAATTTAATTTAATTCAATTAATTTGCATAATTATCTCGATACAACATGCAGAGTGTGACCACTGTGCAAATGCACTTGATGGTGGCGTTTCATCGCAAAGAAATAAAGTAAACATACTCTCCTTGTACACACTCTGAACAGATTAATGCTTTCCTTTCCACGTCTACATCTCTTTTTTACCTAATTCCTAAACACAACAAGGACAATGCGAACATTTTCTCAATTTTAAACTGTTTTATAGATGTCGCACATATTGTCGTGCCTTGGCCCGGAGGATAAATTCCCATCGATCATTGGAAGGCTATGGTCTCATGTGCACATTTGTACGGCTATGGCGAAACAAAAACTGAATTTCTGTCCACCAACATTACCATCGACATAGATAACGTTATCCTTGGTCGGCATTCAAGGAGATGCCCAGCCCTGTCCGCAACCCAACATTGCGCCAACTCCAAGAACATCATCTGTTTTACTGCTGAAGGTAAGATGATGCTCGAGAAGTGCACCAGAATAGTGCACCTACATATATCCAATTTATCATATGGCATTATGTTGTAGGATGGCTCCGTGCAGAAGGACACCATTAGAAGGATTTCGCTAGAGAGTCTTTGAACAATTGCGACGGTTACTTGTGAATGGAAAATGGAGTGCTATACAAACAAACACACACAAACACATAATATGTACATACACATGTATTTATATAGAAGGACGACGATTGTAATCCTGAATTATTTTCAGATCATTTAGTCGTGCATCCTTAGGCATTTTGCAACATTCATCCGTAAATCTCGGTGGCAAACGTACGTAATAGGGTTGAAACGAGTAAAATTACCCACAGTTCTATGTAAGTACGTTTGGGGAAGATTTCCTACCAGCGATTTATGTCCTTTTGATCCTTTTCTCTTCGAATCGTCGTCGGCATTTCCCACCCCTTTGTAAGGCCTTAAACTCTCCAAAGCGGAAAAATGTCGGGTGATCTAAAGGGGTTCTTTCTAATTAAATTAAATGTTCTTTGAGACCTTCCTTCCATCATTGCACCACAAACAAAATGGAAATCCATAAAAAAGGACCATCAAATTTAATTTAAAATTATATTCTTCCAATATTCGAATAAGCCGGCCATATCCTGAACGACACATAACATCACAAATTATCCCAGTTTCCTGTTCGCCAAAAAAAGAAAAAAAAAATTCAATAAGTCCTACACAGTCCTTTTTTTTTATTTTCAAGGCAGGGTCGTATAATGGACCTCTTTGTGCGTGTGTGTAGTCGACCTTTTCCAGCGATAATTTTATGCGTTATTCACCTGTCAACAAAACATTTCGTCCTTTCGTACTTTTTATGACATCTTTTTATGGTCGGATAAGGCATCCGACCAGCGGCATTACACAGGACTTTTCGTGTTACACCTGCCCGAGGATCGAGGGGGAGTTAAACATATTCCTAGACCTACCGACCGCCGTCGAGTGTGTTTACAACTCCCCTGGTGGGAATTAAGCCCAACAAATCAAAAAAAAAAAAAAAAAGATGTCAAAGGACTACGCCTGAATACATTTTTGGGACAGGACTCGCTTCTGTAATGCAAAATAATAAAACGTCCTGATCCCCGAAAATTATCGATTGACAAATTGACTTTTTTATTGCGTAGATGAAGTTAACTGTGTGGCTGTGTTTACCCGCTGCTGGATTGTGGCTCCTCTGGCCTGTGTGCTGGAGCTGGTTATTTGTTAACCCTTTCGACACTAAGGATCGTGGGAATTTCACACCTTAGTTGGCTATTAAAATTTATGGTATTCAATTTGAGGGAATTTAATATTTGTTTGGGCTTTTAGTGAAGGGCTTTTCGTGTTGATGTGATTTCTTCTGGATGGCGGAAGACACAGCTACAGATACAGACACAGGCACAAAGCCAGAAGCTAAGTTATGGTCTTGTATTTTTGGTATAGCGGTATTAAAGAGATAACGTAAATTTTCACCTTTCGACTTTCGGGACAAGTAATAAATTTGCAAAGCCATAAAAACAACAACAACAAAGATTGTTTATGGTATTCCACGTGCGTTAAAATTGAAGCAAATAAAAAAAAAAAAAAAAATTGGACGGTGAAGCCTTAAAGATGATTTAGAAGACACATTTGTGGAAGCGGCTTTTGATGATGGACACAAAATCTATATAATAGAAATGTGTTCGGTGTGGTTGGATTAACCTTTGGCAACAGGGCGTTTGTGGTGGACTTCTGACAGACGCGGTTCGTCAATTTATTTATTAATATTGAGGCATACATAAATCTAGATGAAAGTCTTTACGTTAAACACACCGCCATTGTAGGTTTTCAAGAAGGCTACCAGGGCAATGTACCTGTTTCAGTATCCCTATGGTTAGGCTGGTCAGTGGATGATCACTTACGTAGTGACAGCGTGATGATCGTTAGCTTAGCTCTTCATGATCATAGGCTCCGACATATATACAATACATTAGATCTTAAAGTAAGCAACTTCACGGGGTACTTAGATGAACGTTTTAAAAAGACAACCCTGGGCTTAAGATCACAGAAACTGCAAAATTTTCACCTATGACGACCAAACACGAAAGAATTAAAATTTTTAATCCCATCAAGATCAGAAATTTGCGACACTGTCATTTCAAAAATAGAAATTGATAATAGCACCAGGAGCCAAAGAGCTATAGGTTAGGCTAGGTGAGGTGGCTATCCTCGTATTCCGTAGGATTCACTTAGAGCCTGCTGGCATGTCTGCCTATTGCAAAATGACCTCTCAATACGCCAACTAGGATGCCGATATGTGCTCTGCTACTTTTTCTCAGGGTGTAGGTTTTAACGTCGATCCGGCTGAGGCCAAGTTTGCCTAGCGTGGTTGCACGTGTCAAGGTTACGGCATCTTTCATTACCATGTTGCAGTGCTTGCGTAGAGATTTTGAGTTTTATTGTTTCTATTGGTAGATACATGGGGTTCACATTCTTCAATTGTGTACCTTTTCTGGCTAGTTCATCTGCTTCACATTTACCTGGTATATCACTATGACCAGGGACACAGCACAGCATCTGCTCGATATCTCGTTTAGAGATGCACGGCAGCGCCTAACTAATTTTGGTCTTATAAACTATAGTTCTTCACAAATATTTTCAAACTTCTTCCAATCGATAATGTAGGCAATATAGATCTGAACATTCTTTGTGGCAGCCAAGCAGCTGTTAAGGTTCTTAAATCATATCTTTTACGATCGGTCTTTAATCTTTTGGTAGTCAGACCCATGCTAATATATGGAATTGTAGTCTGGTAGACGGCACTAGATAAAGCAACGCCAATTTGTTTAACAAAATCCAAAGAACGGGTTTTATCGGTATTACTAGAGCTGTGCGAACCACTCCCACCGCGGCTCTTGAACTTGCTTCTGTTGGACATTTACGGAGGGGACATGGCAGTACTAAAATATCACAATGGGAATGTTCTAACTTAGAGTACGCTAAAATACTTTCAATAAGTTATCCTCATACAGGAACTACGGACTATATGACTACGCTCTAGATTTTAATATAAAATATGAGAGTAATATTCTTAGCTGATAGAAATGGGAGGGTTCTATTCTAGCTGTCTTTTCATGTTTCGGCATAAAGCGAATGTATTCTCAGGCCCGCTCCGTCTGAACTTATCCTTGAGATTTCCAAATGTATTGTCTTTTGTCTTCCAGGCGAAGCTAATGGCTATTCGTGAAGCCGCTGACTATTTATCGATGAAGTCGATGTTAGCAGCAGCTATTAAAGTACTCGAATCACCAAATATAAGATCAAAATTGGTAATGCACGGTCTCGCGCATCTCTAAACGAGATATCGAGCTAGTGCATGCTCACCCTGTGTTGGGTTCCTGGTTATAGTGATACCCCAGGTAACTTGACTTGTGTAAGTCATGAACGAGCCGTTCAAAAGATTGGCTCACCGTGCTGAACTAAATGAACAATGTAGTTCAGATATCTTTAGTTCAGTAGTTCACTACGGCTTACCTCTTACTCTTACTGCCATCATCTGAATCTGGATCTGGAGTTTTGAGTTGTGAGTAGTGAAACAAACACACAATGCACATTCAATGAAATGAGATGGCTCACTCACTCGCTCTCACAGTCACAACCAAGTACAGATACAGAATGATTCCTTCGTCTACTCATCCATAAAATTTTCTCTCTCTCTCATACTATAGTGAAATTGTATACTCTCTTATTATTTATCATTATCATTCTTCTGGCGCTGAACTAAAAGAACTTCATTATTGAACTAGTTCATTTAACTGAACGAGAACTACTGAACAACTTCAGTGAATTGAACTAATATGCCCAAGTCTACAGGTAACTGTGAAGCAGAGGAACAACCCATAAAAGGTAAACATCTGGGCAATCCTGCCACAAAAAGTGGACCCCAGGAGATAAGGCATAATATTTTTACGTAAGCACTGGGGGAGGCTAATGATTGATGGCGTAACCTTGATACATGCAGTCGTGCTTAGTAGACTTGGCCTCAGCCGAATCGACGCAAAACTTACAGCTTGCTAAAAATCGGCACCATAGGACTCACTCTATTTATAACAAAAAAAAAAAAAAAAACCGCTATAGTTTTGTATAGCCGGTTCTGCGATTAGACTTTTGGTATCTCATAAGTTACCAAAACATAAAGATAAAACACCAACTGTTGCTGAAACTATAAGCGGCTTTCCCAAGTTTGGTGTGAGATATTATGATAAGCCAGAAGCTGAAGCCCAAACTTCTTCAGGTTTTCAAGAGAAGAGCTTGTAAGTAGACAAGGCTCCTGGGGTAAACTGTAGTGTAAACATTATTGCATGTGAAAAAGTTATTAAACCAGAGACTCCATCAGTAAGAGGGTTTTTAGTGATTTTCGTGTCCATTTTTGAAAAGGATGTCGGTGTCTAAAACATATTTAAAAACACGCATAAAACTATGTATTCAATCACATTAACGGCCGTCTTTTAGTATCGATTTATGTATACCTCCGCGCAGTACTTAACAAAGCCCACCAATGTCTACATCCCCTAAGTCTCGTTGGACTGCAAGATGTAAATTTTAACACTTCGAAATGGTTTTATCAGATTGCCACCTCTCTTAAAACACCACCTAACACAACACACAACCTTCTATGATTAATCAACTGAAGCTCTACAATAGGTAGACACGTCAACAGACTGGGTACTTCTGTCGCAGCTATGCGTGGATGAGGAAGAGGAAGTATCTCCCTTACAGCTGCCCAGCACTTTCCTCCTTAAGGAAAAAGACTCTGGGAGAGTATTTGTTAATAGACCTACAAGACAAGATTTCAATAAAATATGGAAATGTATCCAACTATCAAAATGATTCCGAGAGAACCGATAAGAATCGGCTCACAAGGCTATACAACCGACCTACTTTGGTCTAAGTGAATCCTAGCGAGTACGATGGTTTGCCAACCTAACCTAACCTAACCTATCCTAATCTTTCGGAAACTTGGACTGCCGCTGGATTTTGAACATAACGAGCGCGTATACCGTTTCTGAATTCTTCTTCTGATTCTACCAATCATTTTCAATCAAAGCAAACCACTTGTTGTGGGCTAAACTAATCTTATCCTAAATCAGATAGTTTGGAAGTTTCATATGAAGGAGAAGGACCAACAGTATTAATAAGCTTGGCCATGCAGTTTTATTTCCTATATCTTCTTTAGGTGCCGCTTCAGTTCGAGTGGACCAAGGCAGTGCTGGGGGGCATTTTTCAGAGAAGTCCCATCACCCGAGCCGAAAATTCCCTTTTTTTCCCACACACCATCTCGTTTTTCCCTTTTTTTTTCCCACAGAAAAAAAATTAAACAAAATTCCGTTAAGTTTGTACTTGGTATTTTTAATTTGTGCATACATATTTCCAAAGCCAAATAACGTAGATAAATAGGTTTTATAATTAAAGAAAAAAAATGGCGCAGTATTGTAGTCGGATAGAGTACAATTTAAAATTATATTAGCACGTAACAAAAAGTTTTGGTAATTATAGTCGACTTTAGGTCCACAATATCGTTATCACCTCGTGACGAAATTAAAGTCATATTAAGTATTTAAAGTGAGCTAGGATTATTTCATCTATTTCAGTGAGAAAAAATTAAAATAAAATGCATATATCGAAAACATCTTTACGAATTTCTTTCACTTAAATGACAGATGACATATCCATAAACCTTACTTCACGTTAAATATTTAAAATGAGGTTTCGGCTTTACGTGGACTATAATTATAATTATCTTGGTGTCCAATTTTTGTGGCGAAGTTGAAACATTGCGCATTTCGCACTACTGGCATTATGGAACACTTTTCACTTTAAATCACTAACAAAAGATGTCTGGTGTTTGACACATTTTCGGGACTTTTTTGAATATTGTCTCCAAATAACTCAGTTAACTGGAGAATTACGAAAAATATGTGTATGAAGTACGCCTTTATTATTTGAGTAGCATCAAGGTTGAGTTCATAATTGTAAAAAAAAACCGCAGCAATGCAGTTACTGCGGTCACAAATGTAGAAAAACTGCCTTACTATTGCAAACGTTCCGGCAGCACTTGTGTCTCGACTCTCGACTTGTTTTCATAAATGTCAAATTACCCCTTTTGTTGTGCAAATTAGCAGCTTATTTTATATTGCTTAATATATACAGATTTTGCTGCGGTAAATTAACAACAAAATTTTTACAATTATGAACTCATACTAACATAACGATGATGCCAACGATCAAATCGATATCTTTTGATTGGAATGGCGGAAACCTGACCTAATAAATACCTATTATAAATGAATTTGCATTTAACATGATCAAACAGGTAAAAATTGGTTGAAATTACATAAATATAATATAAATAATATTTTAATTTTGTGTAGTGTTATTAAAACATTGTGTTGGGGAAAGCAAAAAGAAGAAGAGAAATTAAGGCCTCAAACGCGTTACTTTAAAGCGAGTTTCGTTGTTTTTATGTTCGCGAATTGGAATAAGTGAATAAAAACTATTAATAGTTTGGAATTTTCTTGCTTATACCCTTTCTTGGTTTAAATTTTATAAATAAAAAAAATTCCCACACAATCAAAAAATTCCCGCAAAATCATAGGGTTTCCCCTCGATCCCTTTTAAGGTACAAATTCCCACAAAAAGGGATTTTTCCCACGATCCCCCAGCACTGGACCAAGGCCTCAACCAACATCTCTTTACAGTTAGCCCGGTCGTCAGCTACGCCATATCTGATTTTAAGTGCGAAAACCAAGAAATTCAATAATTAGACTTTGAACCTAGAAAAGGTAAACTTCTCCATTGTCTATTTTATTGAAATTCAGATCAATTTTAAGAGCTTTAAAATACGCGTCTTTTAAGTCCAAAATTATATTTCTACGTGCTCTACAAGCTGAGCAATATTAATAACATCTTTGCAAAATGCATTTTTTAATTAATTTGTTAATTGATCACTGTTCTGAAACCAATCTCAGTGGTGTTTTCTTCGTTTGGTTTCCTTTCGATCTCTCTTCGTAATTTGTATTTCTCATTTTTCCTATAAATACGCGTTAAATATGAGTGGAATGGATTTGTGTATGTGGCTGCTCTGCTCAGCGTCAGCGCTCAAGCGCAAAGGTTTTGTTGGTGCGTATTTTTTTCTTTCTGTTTTGTTTACATTATGTTCATGTATGCAGTTGAGTAATGCAGCTGGTAAAGTTTTGTAGAAGAGTGTGTCGTATTCGTGTAATTGTATTTCGTGTGTTATACTTGAGTGCAATTTTAAGGTTATTGAGTTGGATTGAAATTGAGTTCTAATCTTTTCTTGCAGGGTTCTTCTTCTTTATCTGTTCTGTTTTATCTTTTATCATTTAGTTGGCATTGGTAATTAAATTAAAAAATAATAACGAAATTAGTTAGCGATCAAACCGACCTGATATTGGGTGCATAAGTCGAAATGCAAAATTAAAATGAAATGCTCGATTGCATCAAATTGATACAGCAAGTGGCCAGCAAAATGGTTCACATGAGAATATTTTGCTGCCATGGGCCCGAAAGAAAAAATTCCGGCTTTCAATATGAAATATGTATTGTTTTGCATAGTTTTTTATCATTTTTATGTGACGAAAAATGGCTTTTACTACCACCTCTGTTAGCCGTACGTGAAAAAGTTGTTCAACATAATTTTAAGAGAATTCGCGAAAGATAAAAGTGTAGTAAAAAAGAGCTTTTTATGAAGTAACAATTTTTAGAAAAATGCATTTAAGGTAAGAAATTGGAACAACCAATTTTCAAAATTTTGAATTTAAGGGGCCATAACTTTTTTATGACTGCATAGATGTACATAAAGTCTTCAACATTTCGTATGCGTTTCTAATCGCCTCTCCGAAATTTAAGAAATTGTTTTTGTGTCTGTAGTAGTTCAGAAGTAATATCATTTAAAGTGGTCCTACCACCGTATCGGAGATCCCTTACTTCGACGGGCTGAAAATATACCCCACTGTCATAAGAATTTTTGTTCGCTAATCTGCAGGAATTTACAGTTAACGGATTATATCTACCTCTAAACTGGGACACCCTATATTCGTCTTTATGTTCGGATTTATCGGAGGAATCGTGATAAGAGTAACAATGACTTTTGGTTACTATTTACAACCGAAAATTACTGCGGGCTCTTGGTCTATTAAGACAGCAAAGTAAATCAAAATTCCATCAACTACATCCCATAAATGTGGTAGGCAGGCGAAGCAAAGCGATCACGGGCCAGCTAGTATTTCCTATGTCTAATTTTCAAGTAAAAGTCAACTACACTCCCTTTTGTGGAACTAAATTAAATTCACCTTCACCGATGGTCAACGTCAACAAAAATATTTTGTCATGCATTCTGACATCTCAATTCTTCTATACATACTTTCAAAAATCCGGAAACAAATATGTTTCCTCTTTATAAGTCCTACGATTGAATAGATTCTGATTGCAACTGTCGTCGCGTCAGTTTGAAACGAGTAACTGAGTAGATAACGCATACAAAATTACCGTGACATCGAATTCGTTCCAGTGTTCGAATTCAATTTAATCGATTGACCTTTGACCCAAATTCGATCACCATTACGATTAAGTTTTCCACAATTCTTTTCGCTATCTTACTAACTCACCCTGTCCAACGCATTATATCCTCCGGCTTACACAAGTGAGGTATGGTTTCCCATATCGACTCGTGCACTCAAACGAAAGGACAGCACACACTCGCAAGACATTCGATTCGACATTCTTCTTTGCAAACATTGGTACTCGTACTCGTACATACAAACAAAAAGTCAAGGCGCGCACAGGAAATCGATTTGCGAAAGAAAACTTTGGAAACTTTTCCTAGCAAAAGGACTCTGTCTTCCCCGACTTTAATCGAGATCATACGGCAGGACCTTTGCACGAGACTCCTGCAAGTGATGCATGACCCTCCTCCACTGAGGTGTGTGGTGGATCTGTGAAATGTAGGGACTTCCTCGTCAGCAAATCAAATGGCAATACTATTAGGAAGTTTTCTCGAAATTCCTATGCGTGGAATTGAATTAACAGCTGTCAACCTTAATACGATTATACAGAGCGCACGCAAAATTGGAAGAAAGCTCTGCATCGGGTGTGTGCCGTCTGCGTTTCTCTATGAATATTGGCATCTTCTGTCATCCGAAGATGAATGACACATTGCCATATGAATGCTGGGATTACGCTCGAATACATCGGTGAAATTCATCCTTGCAGTAAGTAGTTCAATATTCTTTGCATGTACATAAATATTTCCGCTAAAAAGGTAAATCAGATGAACGTCTCTGGAGTTTATTTCTTACTCCTAAAAACTTTGCACTTAGAAATACAGTGTGGTTAGCAAGGTGATCAGAGATCTGGAATTAGCTCAGCAAAAATTAGTGTTTTAAGGACTCATCAATTTCTAAAATTCTATAGAGAACAAGTTGTAATGTTTTCGAACAATTCTTGTGTTCAGTTATACTTTAGCTGTCAAGTAAAGGCTGATCCTTTTTGGACACCAGAAAATACTTTTTTTCCCGATTTACCCTTTGGATTCATTTTATTTATTTTTATTTTGTGCGTGATATGAGATCTGGGGCCGCTTCTTTATCTGTTATATACTCGTGATATACCGAAAGAAGATGGCACTATGCTTGCTACGTTTGCCGACGACACCGCTATCCTAGCAATAGGTAAAACAATCGAGGAAACGACTGCCAAACTGCAAAACTCATTGAATAAAGTAAATGAATGGACGAGGGACTGGCGGATCGCCCTTAACGGAACTAAATCTGTTCACGTGAATTTCACTTATAGAAAAATTAATAACATGCCAATTTTATAAATTTGGCCCGAATACCCATTGCAAATGAAGCCAAATACCTGGGAATGACACTTGACGCAAAGCTGAAGTGGAATTCGCACGTGAAAATGAAACGTAAAGAATTAGAAATCAAATATAGAGAAATGTATTGGTTGATCGGGAAACATTCCCACCTCAGTACCGAGACCAAACTGCTTTTATAGAAGCAAGTGCTGAAGCCGGTGTGGACCTACGGTATACAACTTTGGGGTTGTACCAAGAAAACAAATGCCAATATTTTACAGACCTTTCAAAATAAAGTGCTTAGAGAAATTGTCCAAGCACTGTGGTATGCTAGAAATGACGATATCCACAGGGATCTCGGAATTCCGACAATCGAAGCTGAAACTAAAATCTTCGCGCGAAAGCATAGAAACCGACTAATCGGGCATGTTAACAATACAGTCCTACTAATTTTGGATGAGAGCAATTTATTGCGCCGACTACAAAGGACAAAACCTTTTGACTTGGCGAGATAAGGATTAACCGCATCTAAATTGCGAAACATGCGGGATCTTTCATTGGAAAGTAACCTGCCAAACGTTTATATTTCTTGATGGAAAAATTGCTTGATAAGTATAACTTAGTTGCAATATCTAACAAATTTATATCGAAGGGAGGTGTTTTTGGTCAGTAAGAATCTGACACTGTGGGCACCGTAGCGCAAGTGGTTAGTGCGTCGGACTACTGTGCCAGCGGTCTTGGGTTCGAATCCCGCCGCAAACACCTAAAAGTTTTTCACGGTGCCCACCTCTTTCGAATGTCTGACAAGCACCAAAGAGTATCATTTGTCACGATTGAGCTTCTCAACTCGCCGTTCGGAGTCGGCAAAAAACTGTAGGTCCCTTCCATTCGTGCAAAAATATAACACGCACACACAAATGGTTGCGAGAAGCAGGCCCAGGTTCACCTCGAGCTGTAGCGCCAACTAAGTAAGTAAGTAAGAATCTGACACTACGCGCTTGCTATTCTCATAGTGTCTATGGAAGATTTTCACCTACCCTCAGAAAAAAAAAAAAATTAAAATTTTTATATTCGGTCCGATTTGTTAAAAACTTTTGGTGAAAATGAGGTTATTTCAGCAAATCCTTAATTATCATAAGTACAGTTAAACTTGTGAGTAGTGTAATCCGCGAATAAAGGAATCTTGCGAGACCGGAATAGTGGACATTTTTGGATGCCAATTTTGATTTCCTTCATACAAACTCACTCTTATATAGTGGAAACCTGCGAAATCTGAATACTGGAAAATTTTTCAATGAATTTTGTTTTTTTCCCCATACAAATTCACTCTTCAATAGCAGAATCAAGATGTGAATGCGCCAAAATTCATTAACATTTTGTCGGCTTCGTTTCCTTTTCCGAGAATTTTGACATTTCAACTGTCTCTTTTCATGTGTGTCTCATTCTAAAGGGTGATTTTTTAAGAGGTTGAGAACTTTTTTTAAAAAAAAAACACAAAAAATTCGAAAAAATGAATGAAATATTTATTTGAATCGATAGTTTGAACCTTGCAATTTAATGTTTAAAGATAATTTCATGCAAATGTTGACCGCGGCTGCGTCTCAGGTAGCCCATCCGCTGAGTCCAATTTTGGCATACTCTTTCACACATATCGGCCGGTATCTCACGAATGAATGCATGGATGTTGGCTTCCAGTGCGTCAATCGAAGCGGGCTTGTCCCTATAGACATTAGCCTTGACATACCCCCACAAAAAATAATTTAATGGTGTCAAATCGCACGATCTAGGCGGCCAATTGACCGGCCCGAAACGTGAAATTAACTGTTCACCAAACTCGCCTCGCAATTGCGCCATTGTTTCGCGTGCTGTGTGGCATGTGGCACCGTCTTGTTGAAACCACATATCATGCAAGTCAAGAACTTCCATTTCGGGCAAAAAAAAGTTTGTTATCATCGCTGTAATAAAGGCCTAACTGCTGGGAACGGCGCCGAATCGACATTTCGCGGTCTTCTGTCACACTAGCTGATACGGCCGCAATATTTTCTTCACTACGCACAGTACGTAAACGTGTTGGTGGTTTAATATCCAACAAAGTAAATTTGGTGCGAAATTTGGTCACAATCTTCCGAATAGACTGCTCAGAAGGTCGAGAATGCCGATCATAAAATGGAAGCAGCGCGCGATGAACATTTCGAACCGAGCACGAATTTTGATAGTAAAATTCAATAATTTGCAAGCGTTGTTCATTTGTAAGACGATCCATGGTTAAATTGCAAACCAAACTGAAGCTGTTTGACAGTGACACAAGGTACTAAACACACGTCAGCTGTCAAAACCAGTGTTGCCAAAACCAAACCAGCTAAAAAATCACCCTTTACTAGCGGCTACAGTACACATTCTGAACTTCGATATCAAAATTGTTCGAAAAATAATAAAAGAAATTAGGTTGCCAATTGTGGAAAAAATTGCGAACAGTAGAAATGTTGCGGATAGTGGAAAAAAATGTACACCGAAGCATTCCACTATTCGCAGGTTTTACTGTATATGTACATATCTTTCTTACAGCGCAGAAGAAAGAAAGTGCAAGTCACACAATAAAGGCCAAATAAAAAAAAGTCAGCGACAAAGGCATGATGTCAAATAACTTCACTAGAGCAAAAGTGAACCCCGTCATCCCGCTAAATACTGGTCAGACAGTAACTGCCAATTGTGCCAAAATTTGTAAGTAAACCAAAGAAAATGAATTTCGTCGCTACTTTTTGCACCACGACAATACGTCTTCTCACACTGCTGAAAAAATCAACCTTACTTGCCCTCCCGAGTATTATTGAAATTCGTTTCACAGCCTATTTCCCAGTTTTGTGATGTAATGATAATGGTTATATATCTGTACATACTTAATAATATATAGTCAAGTCAACTCTATCCCGCTACAAGATAACCAGAAAAAGAAGACTGAAGCGCCTTAGACCTTCTAACCTAACTCAGAGACTTTAATAAAAATTATAAAAATGATAACAATTGTAATCTTCACTTTTTGAAATTCGTAAGTTAAAAAATAAAAAAAGCCACCTTATTGTAAAACAAAAGTATGTAAAGGCACTGGCCTCATATTCTGTTCTGTAACAACAATTACTAGGTGTCCAATTTGGACAGATGTAAATATATAAAGGAAATAAAAAAAAATTATATATAGTAATAGGTACAATTAGAATGTAAACTATTGTGTACAAATATGATTTGTTATTTGGTCATAACTTTTAAAATCTTTATTTATTCTTCCAAATCAATTTTATCACATTGAAAGTGAGCCCCCTCCGATAAAATATACATAAGCCAACATTTTTTCCAATCTTCGAACCAGTAGTTAAAGTCGATTTCCGAAATAACCTTCAAAGCGTGCAGCGACTCGGCTTTTATCTCATCAATCGTGTCGAAACGGTGTCCGCAAAGCAGTCTTTTGAGATTAGGGAATAGCCCGAAGTCACGCAGTGGTTAATAGAGTGGGTTCAGGACGTGCTGGTAATCAGAAATCATTGTTTCACAAATGTTAACGTGACGCAATTAAAAAAAAAAGTTGATTGTTTTTGGTACCAATTGATATTTGACTATTTTCAGATGCAAAACAACTTTCAAAATGGTGTTTACAGATCCAACTGAAATGCTATCAGGAAGCTCTCTTAAAAACCCTTTCATGCCCACTGTTGCCTATAGGCAACATTGACGTTTTTGCTTCTAAGTCCCGTAATTTTTAATTTTTTTGTTTACTGTTTTTTTTAACACGACAGGTTGACATGCTTTAAGTTATAAAAGAAATTTCATGATATAAGCATTGCGAGTGATCAGATTTTAGTTGTTTTTCGTTGCAACTACAAAAAAAAAAAAATAATTTGCAATGATTGCGCAAAAAATTGAAAAAAAGACACAAAACAAAGTAAATTTTTAATTACAAGTGAATATTATTTTCAAAATATTTCAGATAATAAGATGAGAAAATAAAAGTAAAAAAAAACTTTTAGTTTGCGCTCAGTAACATAATTATTGATTAGAGTCAACGGCCCCTAGCGGTCAAATCTGGAAACATAGAACCTTGAATTTGATATCAGTTCATATTTAAGGCCCGACCAACAAATTAATGTCCTCAAAACAATGTTAACACCGCCTAAATTAATTCGGGCTTGAAAGGGTAATGTCAATCGTTAATTTTTAAGGACTAACTCTTTGACGTCCTCGACATGTTCTTCATCAGTTGACCTTCAGTAATACCAACCTAAAAAAGGATTTGTCCATAATTGATATAATACCCGCGCAATTTAAATTGAAAATTCCGAATTATATTTGTAAACAGTATTTGTATATTGGGTCCCTCTTCATCTCTCTTCCACAATTATTCTTACCTAGGGAGACTGTTTGGACTTCTCCACAGCTTTTCCCTGGCTGCGATTATTCGTTAAACTGCTTGTATCTGTTTAGCAAATCGGTTCGTCATCTGGGTTCCCACTCATATACTAAGAGCCCACAGTAATTTTTGGGTGTGAATGATAACAATAAATATTTTGTACCATTGGATAGTTATTGAGTTTCTATTTCTAAATGTGGACGTCACAATTGCTACTGGGGGCAATTGTGAGTAATACAAAAATACTACATCAAAAAAGCAGTTTTTTCGAAAGTCCAGATAATTGGTATAACAATTTTTTTCATAATTTTGAAATGTAGAGTTGAGCGCACTGATGACGAATATGGTGGTCCAAGACGTTTTAAACGAGGCCTTCAGCCCACAAGACGCTCTTAAGGCCTCGTCAAACAGAACGCTTTTTTAACACTATACTATGCAATGCTGCCCGGGTTCAATCGCAGCAAACACCTTAACGTTTTCTGACGGTGCCACCTCTTTTGAATGTCTGACATGCAAAGAGTATCTTTTGTCTTGAGGGGCTTTTTCCAGCTCACCGTTCGGAGTCAGCATAAAACTGTAGGTCCCTTCCATTCATGCAAAAATATAACACGCACACACAACAGGTTGCGAGATGCAGGCCCTGGCTCATCTCGAACTGGTTGGTTTTCTCCTCCTACCATTATTCTGTCTGTGCCGGCAAGTTATTTCGAATTTTCATTTACACATTCTCCAATCAGAAACCCAGCGAAAAAGACTTATGGGAGCTGCTACAGGCATAAGGGTGTGCCAACAATAACACAGTGCAACCACTAATCTCGGGTCTGGATGCAGTTTTTTTGGGGTCGGTTTGTTTTGCCCTTTTTTTCTCCTAATCAATACCTATAACTTTGCAGAAGACAAACAAAAAAAATCCCAACGGTTAACCAAGATATAACCCTGAGAAAAAAACTAAAAAGTGCTCAATGTAAGGTTAGAGCCGAAATATTTATGAGGCTATAAAATACGTTAGGCAGCCAATCTGGCAAAAACGAATGATTCAGAGTTTCTAGTTTTGGTAAGTACTTTCAGGGTCAATCTCAAACCTTAGAATTTCAAAATTCGGCTTTATTTCGCTTTCAGAATGGGAAATAAGGCCGAGTTTTGAAATTTGTCCTTATTTCACTTTCAAATTCGAAATAAAGCCGAGTCGGCCTGTGCATGTTTCATATTTCCAAACATAAAATTTACCGGGAACACGTATTCACAATTGCTTCAAACACATCCAGCATCTTCTTTTTTGTTCATGATTTGTTTATTTTTTTTTTAGTTGACATTATAAATTCTTTTGATTTTATTAAATCTCCATCCAGAAAGCAATCAACGAACTTAAAATGATTTCCAAATTTCACCAACTTCCTGCTAAGTCGACTATAATATTTATATGTTGTTCTCGAAATTGCATTACATGGAATAGCGAGTGGAATCGTATCGTTTTTTTTTGGACGAAAAACCATTTAATTTAGATGGCCCTGGTGGCTACAATTAACATTTTCATGACATACACAAAGAAAAATACAATCTATATCATCACCATAGTCGTGAGTGGGTGTAATGGTATGGGGTGGAAAACGATGCCACTCGCTATTCCATGTAATGCAATTTCGAGCAAAAAGCTGACGAGTCTCCTTACGAGCCGTGGTAAGAGCGGGTTTTGTTTAAATTTTAATCATTTCAGATATTCAGCTCTTCGTATTTATCATTTTACCGTGTCAACACATGCAGTAATTCCCAAATTTGACAGATTTGTGAGACAGAACAGTCAGAGTTCGAGGCTTCTCTCACAATTCGTTTGCCTTCAGTAGATTTAGTTGCTTTTTTGGTCCGCCATTTTATGTTATTTTCATAGTTCGACTTATTTTTAAGAAAGTTGAATACCACCGACTTAATTTTTTTAAAATTTTTTCCTATTTTTCCGGCAATATTTCTACAGGTGAGGTAGCCCTCTTTATTTTGCCTTTCTCTTCTTCTGTAAACATTTTACCCCCACCCATTTGCTTTAAAAACGTTTAAACTTAACGGGTATACCAAAACAACACTTTCAGCGTCAATTAACTACGTTTACAAAACCATTTGTATAAAAATAATGGACAGAGTTTTAACCATAATTAGGGATAATTGTATCCCTAATATTCTAAAAACATATTCCTGTACATGTGTCTTACTCTTTTTTTGAAAAACCGCAAAAGTTAAACCAAAAATTTTGTCCCTATTCAAGGGCATGGGAGTGTATAAGTTATCGTTTAATTCAGAAATCCAGTTAGTGTTACAGTGAATTTTTCGGCCGTTCCAAGAACTAAAAACTTGCGGTGAAGGCGTTTTGCTTCCTTTTTTTTTTTATATATAGAAATAATGAATTCTGGCAGCTTAGACTGCCTTTCCTGAAACCCTCGCAAATTTCATATGAACGGACCGAATAACCCAAATTTGCCATTACTTAATCGACATTTGTCACTCAAAGTTCACGAACTAATGAGGAAATTACACGTTGAGTTACTATCAACAAACATTGATAACGGTAAATGCTAATTCTATTGCATTCTCTGAAACTTGGTTTTTTTTCGTAAACAATCTTCGGCTTTATTTTGAAATTCGTTATTTCACGGCACCGAAACTGAATTGCTTCTACTTGTTATTCATACTGTCCTTTTAAATAAAGTTATTTACTTGGATTGCTTGGGTTGGGAAATATTCAATTCGACAATTCCCCCCATAATCGAATATAGGAATCACGAACGATGGAATGTGTATCTGGATTCATTCGTCCTTCACATATCCCCAGTGCATTTCTTTCAATTTGGAATTCTACCAGTACAAATATTTACACACATATACATGTGTACCAATACATGCGAGCATGAATACTGCACCTCTGGCTCTTAAAAGGATATACAAAAAAAAAAAAAAATGAAATTCAATCATTTTCCAAATAGACAACCACAAAATCAAAACGCATCAATATTGTCACATACAAAAAAGAAATGAAAACAAGTCCTTCTATTGAACTTTAATTTGACACTTTAAACTTTAAAGAATAACACCAACAAGTGGATGCATAGAAAGTGAATTGACTGTTAATGTTGCAGTAAAAACAAGACAACTTTTCATATTGTGCAAAATAACACAGAGGACTCTGGAACTTTCGCGGGACACAATTTAGATTGCTTTGAAGTTTATTTTGTCCTTCTAAAGAAGTCGGAAGGTCCTACCCGGTTCATCGAAAAAGGATGCAAACTTTAAAAAATGATTTGTTGCCCTCACATTTGCTTTATGACTTATAGCTTCCGGGTCGATTACTTCCCGTTGAGCTGTCTCTCGCGTACAAAACTTTCAACGCTATAGAGTGACTTTAAAGTTTTAACGGTTTTTTTCTTCCATTTGCATTGCAGAAAGGAAGAACGAGTATCTGTTCAAGTGGCAGTGAAAGTTTGGCGACGTCAATTTCGATAGGGAAATGCCCTTAAGATTTTCCACAGGAAAAAAAGAACCAGAAAATAACCTTGATACTCTTAAGTGAGTATTTCTTCTTTTGAAAAAGAAAATTCTTATTACGACGCGAGTTGGGAATAATAATTTGGACATTTTTGAGCCGGAAGTTTCGGTGGGATTGTGACTACGTACACAGGCGACAGAGTTTTCAAAGTTGAACAATGGTTTGCGGGTGATGATATGATCCTGTGTACGTGAAACACAAATATTTCCTCCTTAAAGGGACACTTTTCTTTTCTTTATTTACAAAACACCGTAAGTGGAATGCGAAGTAGCGGGCGAAGGAAACTTTGTTGGGAAACTGACTTAAACAAGTCATGTAAAAGTTTCATCATATGTGGTTATCTAAGGGTACTTTAAACAAATCATGCTACATTCGAGGGAGGAGTTACGTATCACTTAAATTCGATTTTTCTCCATTCGATCTAATGGAGTGAAGTTTCGATCACCTTTTTTTATCAGTGAGGACACGGAAAATAGAGTAAAGCACAGGATGCATCTAGTCTTATGTTTGATTAATAAACAGCGAGAAGGAACGGGGACGCAATATGGAACCTTGAGGGATATCTTTTTTTCTTGTATAATTCACGCGCGCTAAAGGGGATATGACTACCCTTAAAATGATTTGCACAGCGCGGGCCATAGGGAGAAATCAAGGATGAGATGCCGATGCGCATTAATTTTTAATGTTTGTAGATCTAAATGGGAGGGAAAAATCGTTTTTAAGGAATCTTTATACTTTATTCTGTACGTCCAAAGTTGGGCGTAAGGGTAAACTGATGGTTGAACGAGAGGAATGCAACTAGCAGGTGCAGTGATGTTTTTGGAGCACCCGACCAGATATGAGCATTGTACTTGAGCTTGGGGAGAATGTACATATGTACACCTTATAAATAGTAACAATATCAAAGGGGGTTAAGAATTTTTTACAACTTTTAAGGAAGCCTACGCATTAAGCGGCGTTTTTGGCAACTTCGAATATGTGGTCAGTCCAACGTAGGTTGGCATTAACATGCATTAAGAGGATCGGAGCCTTTCGGTTTCATCAATGCAAGAATCATTCATGGATAATGGCTGATGGGTAAGATTACACCTAAACGACAGAAGACAGCATTGGGTTTTTGGATGATTAAATTCGACTCTATTCTTTATAACCCATTTTATTGTACTATCAAGATCGGAAGTTAATTAGCTAAACATACGCGACCCTTTAAGTACCACAGCCAAAGAGGTAAACATGAGGACGCTATCGTCAGCAAGGGAATGTATTCGATTAGATTTGGCAGACAAGAGATCATTTCTGAAAATAAGAAAGAGATTCGGAGACAAAACTGACCGCTTGGGGGACACCAGTTGTGAATTGCAGACCTAAAACCATTCAAGACAACTTCAATTAAACGGCCTGAAAGGTAGTTTCCAAACAATATAAGAATATGCTCATCGAAGCCATATGCAAACATTTTCGACAAAAGAGTTTGTTGCCAAACTCTGTCAAATCCTTTTCAAATATCAAGTGTAAAAATCTTACACTGGTTCCACTTTTCGGTGAAACATGCCATTAGATCACCGGTGGATCTTTTGCTACGAAAGCCGTATCGCTTGAGAAGCTATCGTAATTCAAGATATTTCATTACTTACTTACTTGTTTAGGTGGCGCTACACTCCGGGGTGAACCAAGGCACCACCCAACAACCCTTTCCAGTTAGCGCGGTCCTTAGCGAACAACCTCCAGTTGCGCACTCTAAGTTGTTTGAGGTTATTTTCTATCTGTACATGCCACTTTAGACGAGATCGCCCTCTGTTAGGCTGACCCTCCGAGTTATAATCGAATACTTTGCGGGCCGGAGCGTTGATGTCCACTCGCTCTATATATCCTAGACATCTAAAATATTCAATGTGCAGTTTTTTGACCAGGTTAATGTCGCTGTACAGCTTGAATTTGAATTTCCTTGGTAGAATCTTTTTCACCAAAACCCGTAAACGCAAACGGATATTTAATGGAGGATTTAGCTCTCGAAGCGCCCAAGAATATCTTCATCTGCTTTCGATAAAGTTCATCCTACAGCTCCATATACCAAGACTGGGATAATAAGGGTCTTTATGTAGAGTCTTCTTAGATGATCGGGAGAGGGTCTTACTACAAAAAAAAAAAAACAGCGATTAGCAAGAGCAATCATTTGATTGATTTCTGATGAGATGTTATTTTTTGACATTATAGCAAAGCCGAGGTGGACAAAGTCCCTTACTACCTCAAAGATATTTCATTAGCTAACCTACCGTTTATCAGTGTTTCCTTGTTGTAGGAATGATGGACCAAAACGACTTCCATCGCAATAATAAGTAAAATTAACAACAATCATTCATCTGCTCTACAACAATACAGGGGCACCTAAAACAGCTCGTCAAAGGGGTAAGCCGAAAACATGTTTAGAGGAGGCATTATTTAAATCAACTCGGATTCTCAAATTTCTTTAAAATCGATGAGTTACCATGTATAACCTTTCGAATAACCACAGATACCACTTTCTCCATATATAATATATAAGATATAATATACAATATAAGATATTTTCAATGAACGCTGAGTTCTTGACTATCTATATTAATTAGTCAAGGCCAGGTTAGGTTGAGAGGGGTTGAAAGGCTGAGCCGTCCCACAAAACTATGCACCAGAGTGGACCCATCGCGATCCCTTAAGAATCCATCCAAGAATGGCACCCAAACAACCACGCACCAAGCATTTTACTACCTTGCAGGATTTTCGAACGAGTCTATGGTTGATTCGGCCAACCTCCTCCACGTTACTAAGGTTACTAAAGAAGAAGGAGCCTAAAATATTCCTGCGACTGCGTGTTATGCCCTGACAATCACACAGAATAAGCGCGATTTCCTCTGCTACACCTAGATCATTATAGTATATGCAAATATCCGTACCTGTGAGTTCGAGCCTCTTGTCGTGTTTACCAAGAAGGCAATGCCCGAAAAATATTCTTATAGCTTTACTCATTTGTGCCCTGCTAAGTTTAAGGATTTCACCGGTCTTTTTATGGTTCAGCGCCGGCAAAAGTGCCTCGGAAACCCTATGTCCTAAAATGTTAGACCATCTAGGGTCAGCCCTTCTCGTAATCGATCTTAATTAAGGGCTGCTGAAAACAATTTTTCCTCACATGATACTCTACTAATTTCTAATTACTTTCCCCTCTGTCAAGAGTGCACTTTCATGCGTGCGTTACCTTGTTACTTCCATCAATTAATTCCAAATTACCTCCTATTAAAAGTGGTTGCGTGCATCCATCACTTTGACAGCTTTCATGTTAAAACGTATCACTATCTCCCATAGAAACAATTCGTCACAGAAATTGGACCCTAATTTTTTCTCATGCCACAAGCCCGAATAAATTATAAACTCACCCTCTCGTCTCGTTGTTCATTCCGATTGTGGCTCATTATAATATTAGTTCCAGCAGTCTTATCGCTGCCCAACATTTAATACGACAAATGACATGCAAGACAAAGTGACACCTTTCGTGTGAAAGTTCTTATCACCGAAGAATCTTTTCTCTGGAAGAAAACTTCCGAACAAGCGTTTTCGAATTAATTTCATCTCAAACGATCTGAAACATTCAATTACCAAACTTTTGCTCTTTAAATCGCGAGGGAGGTAGGGGGACTTAATATAATCATCGCTCATAAAGATATATTTTTTATTCAAATGGTGTCATCTAATTTTATCCAAACGTTTAGCGTAATCTTCGTGAGTCGTGAGACTCCAACGCAGTGGTATCAGCGCGATGTAGCGCTCTCCCTGGAGGTGGTGATGGTGTTTGGAGCTTGAGATAGTAACTCCCCCCATTCCTAAATAAAGTAAAAAAAAAAAAAAAAAAAATACCCAAACTGTGTCTATTGCTGCAAGCGTACAGAACAGTTATCTCGTGAAAATGTATCTCAAAGTGTCAATAGATAAGTTGTTACGGCTTTGGCAGGCAGTGTTAGGGTATTTGTATGGGATTTTTTTTTGTATACCGCTGTGTGTGTATTTGCACGTTTTTCTTTTGTTCTTTGTTCGGGATTTTCGTTTTCGTTTTTCCTTTCTCTTTTATTACTCTTTGGTACAATTTGCAAAGTTATTTATGCCTTATGATGCTCCATTAGAATGTGTGAATAGGCTTTTTCTGTTCGATGGGTGGAATGGGGGCGGACTACGGTTTCTATGTTGTATTAGCTTGTAACGGGGAATTCATGTCCTTTTATTGGTCCTTGGTGATGTGGCAGTATTTTTTTTGTCCTTTGGTTTTTTTCCCCCTCTACTTTGTCACTTGACGGGCGCTTGGCACCTAAATTGGAGCTCTGGGTGATCTTTATTGCATTGTTTGTCCTAGTAGATGGTTTGTGTTAGTTTTTTTTTTCATTGAAACTCGAATCCTTTGTTATTTTAAAAAATCGCAACCTATTACGTCCTTTAATAAGATTTTAAATATCGATATTCAGTGGCATTTTCTATCAACAATGAAACTCTTAACAACTGTTGCGAATCTTGTCATTGTCTGTGGAAAACAAATAAATTGGTAACCGAGGGGCTTATTTCAAATGGATTGCCTGTACAGCCGCGAAACTAGATCCTGCTGAGGGGACTCTTATCGGAAGCAATAAATCAACCAATAATGAAAATTCTGATAAAATCTAAATTTGCATGTCTGAAGCACAACGGTTATGAATAAATTCGAAATTGTTTTGACTCGTAGTAAAAGTCGGATAAAAAAAACTTAAAATAGACTAGGTGTAAAATATTTCATGTATTTAAATAACGAACAATGGAGGAGGTCGATTTCAAAGTAGAACACCGATTTTTAGGAGGCAAGACGAGATTCTGACATCGAAGAATCTACAAAGTAAGGTTCAGGTCACCAGACAGCTTAACCAAAAATAATAAACCAAATTTTAAAAGGTTAATAACTTTGCCATGATGAGAACAAAGAAAAACTCAAAAACCTCGTAAGATTCTGCACTGAGTACCTGGCCACTATGACATACCGGGGAGTGAAAGAGCAGATGAACTGAGCAAGAACAGGGGCAGAAGACGTAGGAAATCTCACAGTTACCACTATAGGTACGGCGGTACAAACAGTTAAAACCGCTTACAGTCTGTCCTTTGCAAAACGCCATTCGCAAATTCGTAAGGCTGCCAAAGATATGATAGAAAATCCGAACCCTCAATGGGCAAAAAAGTACTGAATCTAGGCAGAGCACAAAGGAAACCGATGATTGGCTTGTACATGGGCCACATCAACTTTAACAGACTGGGACTAGGGCAACATAGCATCTGCCCGGGTTATGAAGAAGAGGACGGTGGTGGCGCTACAGTTCGGTGATCGAAGTGACCCAGGCCTGCTTCTCGCAACATTTGAGTATGCGTGTTCTATTTTTGCATGAATGAAAGGGACCTACAGGCTTTTGACGACACCGAACGGTAAGTTGAGAAGCTTATGTTTTGCTTCGATAACATTTAAAGCGTGAAGCCTTCAAAAGTATAAAATATACATACATACATATATTATGTATTTCCAAGCACGTAAATACAGTTCGACCAATAAACAGAAACCGCTGGACCGTTGCCACAACTATCTATTTTCGCAATTTCATCCGTCAGTCAAACCGCGAACCCCACATACAATCTAAATAACAAATATCAACAATGCGCGCACTAATCAGGCTCAGTAAAGTAAACAGGATAGCAAAGTTAATTGGAAACTCTTTCCCTATGCTCCGTATGTGAATGTTTCACAGGAACCACTAATGGAAGTCAACCGCATTTATCACGCGCACAGGATGACCTTTCACCGATTTCCTATCCTAACCAAAACCAAATTGTCACCGTTCCCCCATGCACCGACCCACAACTAAATCGGTTATCCTTTAATCAGTTGATAAATAAACCATGCACCATAAAATCCTAACCAAGCGTGTCTCGCTGCTTGATGTACCTGCCCGTTTACCGGTGACCGAGATTGGCTCGGGTATTCTGTCCGCGGAAGGAAAGACAACAAAATCCTTTGAACGCAATTCATGTGAAATCTGTTAGTTAATTAAATTACGCAAACAGCTAGTTGTCACTGATCGCCGATAGTTTAACCAATGGCCACTCACGTACCGCTATGCGTATTCTGGGGAATAGGACTACAGGTGGTAGATGGGGGGCGTCAACGGAATCATTAGCGCCAGTCCTCCCTCATCTATCAATTATTATAATTATAATACGTGTTGACACAGCGTAACGGATTGAACACAGGTAAACAATCAATGACGCTCCACGGAGACACTATCTCTGTGACACAGAGACCGCGCGTTTGAGTATCTAAACGTCACCGACTCGTCGACTCATTTAATGAGGCAAATAAAAGTCTTTGCTGCTTGAGCTCAGTTTCAATTAACGGGATCGCAAAGTTTATGACTGAATGCACTCGATTGTGATTGGGATTGAGATTGCTCACAGAGAAGATACGAGTATTTACGCGACAATAAACAAACGTCTTTGCAATTAGCTACGTGGTTATCATAGAGTGTGGTTGGGCGTGGTATATGATTTGGAAACTACTACTACTACTACTAACCTTCAGTTCATCGAGTACGTAGCATTCCCACTATGTTCCCATACGATTAACAATAATTGAAGAGGAGTTTGCAGTTTTTTCGAAAGTTTAGATATTAAGTATGTATAACAACTTTATTATAATTCGGAAATGAAGATTTGAACGCCCCAATAACAAATATGGTGGCCCCAGACATTTTAAACGAGGCCTTCTGCCTGCAAGACGTCCTCAAAGTATGCAAAATGTCGATTTTTTTTTTAATAATTGTGATATCAAACAGGTTCCTTCCGTTAAAGAAATGGAGATATGGAATAGGGATAGGGTATCATACGTTCCAGATAGATTGAAACTTTTCTGTATGCTTTTGATTATTCAAGCATCAAAACAACTTGTTGTTGACTTATTGTTGTCTTTGGAAAACTCCATTGATTTTATTTGTTCACGCATACCTAATTTATCTTCGTATAGATTACATATTTCATTAAACTTGTGAAACTATTTTAAAGATAGATAAACCTTCTATTGTGATAATTTCTTCACTTCATTGTCTTTGGCCGAACATTTGCTTTAAGTCGGAGTTGCCATCGTGGGAACCGTTCTCTCTAACTAACGTTTCGTTCCGGGTAATTTCAAAAAATCAAAACATCGTCCATTGTACTTGTATCAGACATTGTTTGGTTCTAACAATGAACCTTGTGTTCATTTGTGCCAAAGCCAAATAAAGCCATAATTTTACTGTAGATAGAGCAGTATATATACGTGTGCTATCGATCAAGAGAATATCAGTCGATCAAGAGAATATCTCTCGTAAGGGAAAGGCCACACGACAAATGCTCGCATAATGTGTGGCCAATATTTTTTTATTTTGACCCTATTACTGCCATGCTATCTGACTAACGTAAACTGCCATGGTGTGACTTAGAGACACTAATTGAAAATACATAGATAATTTATTTAATTTATTGAAAAAAAGGAAATTTAATACAAATATTGTGGCGATTGTTATTTAACTATTTATTTATACATGTTAGGCAAACTACAATTTTTTGTGAATGCTCGTTACACACGGGTTTCTGACAAACACTTGTATTGCTTAAAAGGTCCTTTTTCATAAGGGCAGTAGTAACAGCGTCGTCTCTTATGTTATTGTACTGCTAAAGTGATACAGTCGAAAATATATTTGATGATCAGTTTTTCAAAACCTCGTCTATCTCAGCAACGTTAGATTTCGACATACATGACATACATATTTGGAATGACTAAGGCCTTGGCGAGTTGTTTCAAAAAAAGTATTCGACTAGAATTTAGCTTTGCCTGGTTCCAGTTAGGGTATAAATTCAGCCCAATAACTTTTGCCGCAATACTACACACGTCAACGATATTATAAAATTGTGCGAGATGCCATCTACTCGTTTTTCGCTTTACAGTAAAAGCGTGACGGATGCATTTGATTAGCGAGTGTACTCCTCCCTTTGTACGGTTATAGTAAATACAAATTTATTTTGAATGAAAATTTTGATAGTTGTTAGAAGTATAACTGCTCTGCTCTCCTTCGGTATGGAGCCAACCATTGTCATGCCTCAACGAAAGGCAAATACGTTGTTTTCAACTGCCCTTATTCTATGATGTAGAAAATTAGCTGGAGTGCATCTTTTATTTTTTCGTATGTCACGTCCCTGTCTGTCTTTTCAAAGGGTTGACATAACATCTCGACAACTTGAGTAGAGAGATTAATTATTTTCCGAGGTACGGAATGCCATATAGCAGATAACTGGTGCTGGCATCAAATTCACCAAATGTTCATTCCATATTTATCCGGATTAGAAGGCATATATTGGCATAATACCTTTCCTCTGAAGGCGACTAGTTGTTCATCTATTGTCAAGTTACTACCCGGTACCCGGCATGTAATGCTTTCGCAATTCTTTGTTGATAATATACCAAATATCCCTTATTGGCGCGAATTTACATATCTTGAGCTCTGCGAGTTGATCGTGTGGACTTGTCATCAGAGCGCGAGAGAAGCAATAGTGCAACGAATCTATTTTCGACATGCAAGCCCGATAAATTGGTCTTCCAAATGAAGGATGCCAGAAGTTTTCAGAGGACGTAGTACCACCTTACATATCTGCGTAATCTAGCATCGATCTTGTTTTAACATGAATGTAAATTCACCATCGTTATAGTGTCTTAGAGTCACTACGTAGCAGTTTATGTTCTTTTTGAATAATTTGTGTAATAAGTAAACATTACCAAAACATAAAAACAAATTAATTGTTTATATCAGTAACGTAATGACCAATAATAAAATACATTAAACTGATTTTACGTTAAAACATGTTTTAAATCATTCATATTGAATTGAAAATGAATAGTGACTCACAGTCACTGCGTGGCAGTAATAGGGTTAAATTGAATATGTTCAATAGGGAATATTGAAGAACAATCTTATTTTAAAAAATATATTTTTTTATTGCAACTTCGACGTGAAAATCGTTTGATTATTTTTCTCGTCAATTCGCGTTTTGTTCTCCTCCAGAAACGATTCCTGAATTTATTCAATTTGTATGCGGATGGTATGCGATTTCATGAGAATCACCGTGTAGAGACATTTCATGATTCTCAACAAATTGACCTTCTTTACAGACTAATTCCTTTGAATATGTAAACTATTAAAATTTGAAAAAGAAAACAGCTTCAATGTTATTACATGATGCAATATTAAACATAAAGCCATTATTTGTTAAGTCTTCACAAGGAAAATGTTCTTTTTAGAGCGATAAATGCTTAATTGTAAGAGATTTAATAATTCATGACAGGCTTCACGAATTCAATTCACAATTCATGACAGGCTTCACGAATATTCATCTAGTGAACAATTGCATACAATGCCCAAATGAGCAATCGCCCAACAATTTTTACGCTTTCTATTGCTCAAGGCGCTCGCCCGGCAGTTGTTGAAATACCCTCAGCAGAGCGGCTAAATCTCGCCGGAAAGTGGACATTTCTACAAGAAAAACAATAAAAACATAAAAACTTAACAAAGCCTTTCATTGAAATGGTTTTAAGTATTGGCCCGAGGTAGCAGGCAGATATATGGATGTCTACGTCTGGGTATGTGCTCTCTATTGCTATGAGTGGGGGAGCTCTGGACACCACAAGCTCCAAATACAATTTCGGGCGAAGGTTTCAATGTCTCCTTCCAGATTGCTCTGAATGGAACAGCGGAGGTAGGTCTGGCTTCCCATCAGAAAGTATAATCTTCTATACGGACGGGTCCTTACTGGATGAGCTCTCCGGAGCAGGTGTCTACTGAGAAGAATGCCACGTTGAGCAATCTTTTCCACTGGGTAGATTTACAACTGTCTTTCAGGCAAAGGTGTATGCTATCGCTAGTACAGCGCACATTGCACTTAACAAGAGATGGAAAGGCAAGTCCATCCACACCTGCTCTGATAGCCAAGCAGCTATTAAAGCCTGTTCAGCTGCGTTGATCAACTCAAACATTGTTGAGAAAGCTGTCAATAAACTGAACCAGCTTGGGCGGTATAATATGATCACATTGGTCTGGGTCCCGGGACATTCTGACATCCCGGGAAACTATAAAGCCGATGCTCTGGCTAGAGCTGGATCAGCGACCCTTTTTATCGGTCCTCAGCCTTTTATTGGCTGCAGTTTAGCTTGTGCTAAAAACAAGCTTCTTGAACTGCTGCGCCTACAATACTATAACCATTGGCACGAGCTTAGGTCATGCCGACAGGCCAAAATGTTAGTAGACGCGCCTAGGGCAAATAGTAGAAATGACCTCAAAATCCTCACAGGACTGGTCACTGGGTTCACTCCCTTAAACGAGCACCTGAACAAAATTGGAATCAGAAGCTCGGGCATTTGTGAGATGTGCCAAGAAGAAGATGAGACAGCTGAACACTTCATTAGCGAGTGTCCGGCCTTTGCTCGGATCAGAAAGGCCACTCTAGGCAACTACCTCCTACGGGACGTTGATCTACTGGAGCTCAATCTTGCCCTATTGCTTCACTTTGCGAAAGCGATGGGCAGGTTTAGATCGATCTATAAGCTCAGCAACAAATCGCGAATTCAGCGAATGGGGTGGTACCTCACCGCCTACAGGTCTACGCGCTTGTTGTCTCTAAATGATAACCCCTTTCTAAATACAATACAATACAAAAGTCCTTTATGTTATGGAATCGACAACGCAGCAAATTAATCCTTTTAATTGGCTGATTCAGTATAGTTGTTTGGTATTTTGTTCATCGAAAACATTTATAATGATGGAATAAATAAATATTTATTTCCTTTTGTCCTTTCATTCTAAATATCCTGATTTGAAAGCACTATTCAGAAGGCAGTGCACTCCAAGCACCAACTATTATCGTGGCATTACTCCCTGGTAATGATGGTATAATAGAGTCTTCTTGCAAATGATTCCCGGTTGGTAGCTGCAGTCTTGCGCGAGGCCAAGTTCCGCAATAAAGCAAATAATAATAAAAGTGAATGCAAAGTATTCTGCTGAAAGTTACTACGAGTATACTCGTTTTTTTATTTGACTGTCTTTTCAAAGAGTTTTCTTCCCTTTATGTTGTTTTGACTTTCTTGAATTCTTTATTCAGTCATTCAACGAAATTAGTCAAATGACTGCTGAATAGTTTTCTTTTTTATTTGTTCCACTATTTACCAGTTAATAGTAGAATAACTCCTTTTCAAGTTTTGCCTTCAGTAGTAGACTGTTTGCCATGAAGTTAATAAACTATGAATTGTTTTATTTGCTTAATTAAAGCTGAGAGATATTATTACCGGGGAGTGAAAGAGCAGATGAACTGAGCAAGAACAGGGGCAGAAGACGTAGGAAATCTCACAGTTACCACTATAGGTACGGCGGTACAAACAGTTAAAACCGCTTACAGTCTGTCCTTTGCAAAACGCCATTCGCAAATTCGTAAGGCTGCCAAAGATATGATAGAAAATCCGAACCCTCAATGGGCAAAAAAGTACTGAATCTAGGCAGAGCACAAAGGAAACCGATGATTGGCTTGTACATGGGCCACATCAACTTTAACAGACTGGGACTAGGGCAACATAGCATCTGCCCGGGTTATGAAGAAGAGGACGGTGGTGGCGCTACAGTTCGGTGATCGAAGTGACCCAGGCCTGCTTCTCGCAACATTTGAGTATGCGTGTTCTATTTTTGCATGAATGAAAGGGACCTACAGGCTTTTGACGACACCGAACGGTAAGTTGAGAAGCTTATGTTTTGCTTCGATAACATTTAAAGCGTGAAGCCTTCAAAAGTATAAAATATACATACATACATATATTATGTATTTCCAAGCACGTAAATACAGTTCGACCAATAAACAGAAACCGCTGGACCGTTGCCACAACTATCTATTTTCGCAATTTCATCCGTCAGTCAAACCGCGAACCCCACATACAATCTAAATAACAAATATCAACAATGCGCGCACTAATCAGGCTCAGTAAAGTAAACAGGATAGCAAAGTTAATTGGAAACTCTTTCCCTATGCTCCGTATGTGAATGTTTCACAGGAACCACTAATGGAAGTCAACCGCATTTATCACGCGCACAGGATGACCTTTCACCGATTTCCTATCCTAACCAAAACCAAATTGTCACCGTTCCCCCATGCACCGACCCACAACTAAATCGGTTATCCTTTAATCAGTTGATAAATAAACCATGCACCATAAAATCCTAACCAAGCGTGTCTCGCTGCTTGATGTACCTGCCCGTTTACCGGTGACCGAGATTGGCTCGGGTATTCTGTCCGCGGAAGGAAAGACAACAAAATCCTTTGAACGCAATTCATGTGAAATCTGTTAGTTAATTAAATTACGCAAACAGCTAGTTGTCACTGATCGCCGATAGTTTAACCAATGGCCACTCACGTACCGCTATGCGTATTCTGGGGAATAGGACTACAGGTGGTAGATGGGGGGCGTCAACGGAATCATTAGCGCCAGTCCTCCCTCATCTATCAATTATTATAATTATAATACGTGTTGACACAGCGTAACGGATTGAACACAGGTAAACAATCAATGACGCTCCACGGAGACACTATCTCTGTGACACAGAGACCGCGCGTTTGAGTATCTAAACGTCACCGACTCGTCGACTCATTTAATGAGGCAAATAAAAGTCTTTGCTGCTTGAGCTCAGTTTCAATTAACGGGATCGCAAAGTTTATGACTGAATGCACTCGATTGTGATTGGGATTGAGATTGCTCACAGAGAAGATACGAGTATTTACGCGACAATAAACAAACGTCTTTGCAATTAGCTACGTGGTTATCATAGAGTGTGGTTGGGCGTGGTATATGATTTGGAAACTACTACTACTACTACTAACCTTCAGTTCATCGAGTACGTAGCATTCCCACTATGTTCCCATACGATTAACAATAATTGAAGAGGAGTTTGCAGTTTTTTCGAAAGTTTAGATATTAAGTATGTATAACAACTTTATTATAATTCGGAAATGAAGATTTGAACGCCCCAATAACAAATATGGTGGCCCCAGACATTTTAAACGAGGCCTTCTGCCTGCAAGACGTCCTCAAAGTATGCAAAATGTCGATTTTTTTTTTAATAATTGTGATATCAAACAGGTTCCTTCCGTTAAAGAAATGGAGATATGGAATAGGGATAGGGTATCATACGTTCCAGATAGATTGAAACTTTTCTGTATGCTTTTGATTATTCAAGCATCAAAACAACTTGTTGTTGACTTATTGTTGTCTTTGGAAAACTCCATTGATTTTATTTGTTCACGCATACCTAATTTATCTTCGTATAGATTACATATTTCATTAAACTTGTGAAACTATTTTAAAGATAGATAAACCTTCTATTGTGATAATTTCTTCACTTCATTGTCTTTGGCCGAACATTTGCTTTAAGTCGGAGTTGCCATCGTGGGAACCGTTCTCTCTAACTAACGTTTCGTTCCGGGTAATTTCAAAAAATCAAAACATCGTCCATTGTACTTGTATCAGACATTGTTTGGTTCTAACAATGAACCTTGTGTTCATTTGTGCCAAAGCCAAATAAAGCCATAATTTTACTGTAGATAGAGCAGTATATATACGTGTGCTATCGATCAAGAGAATATCAGTCGATCAAGAGAATATCTCTCGTAAGGGAAAGGCCACACGACAAATGCTCGCATAATGTGTGGCCAATATTTTTTTATTTTGACCCTATTACTGCCATGCTATCTGACTAACGTAAACTGCCATGGTGTGACTTAGAGACACTAATTGAAAATACATAGATAATTTATTTAATTTATTGAAAAAAAGGAAATTTAATACAAATATTGTGGCGATTGTTATTTAACTATTTATTTATACATGTTAGGCAAACTACAATTTTTTGTGAATGCTCGTTACACACGGGTTTCTGACAAACACTTGTATTGCTTAAAAGGTCCTTTTTCATAAGGGCAGTAGTAACAGCGTCGTCTCTTATGTTATTGTACTGCTAAAGTGATACAGTCGAAAATATATTTGATGATCAGTTTTTCAAAACCTCGTCTATCTCAGCAACGTTAGATTTCGACATACATGACATACATATTTGGAATGACTAAGGCCTTGGCGAGTTGTTTCAAAAAAAGTATTCGACTAGAATTTAGCTTTGCCTGGTTCCAGTTAGGGTATAAATTCAGCCCAATAACTTTTGCCGCAATACTACACACGTCAACGATATTATAAAATTGTGCGAGATGCCATCTACTCGTTTTTCGCTTTACAGTAAAAGCGTGACGGATGCATTTGATTAGCGAGTGTACTCCTCCCTTTGTACGGTTATAGTAAATACAAATTTATTTTGAATGAAAATTTTGATAGTTGTTAGAAGTATAACTGCTCTGCTCTCCTTCGGTATGGAGCCAACCATTGTCATGCCTCAACGAAAGGCAAATACGTTGTTTTCAACTGCCCTTATTCTATGATGTAGAAAATTAGCTGGAGTGCATCTTTTATTTTTTCGTATGTCACGTCCCTGTCTGTCTTTTCAAAGGGTTGACATAACATCTCGACAACTTGAGTAGAGAGATTAATTATTTTCCGAGGTACGGAATGCCATATAGCAGATAACTGGTGCTGGCATCAAATTCACCAAATGTTCATTCCATATTTATCCGGATTAGAAGGCATATATTGGCATAATACCTTTCCTCTGAAGGCGACTAGTTGTTCATCTATTGTCAAGTTACTACCCGGTACCCGGCATGTAATGCTTTCGCAATTCTTTGTTGATAATATACCAAATATCCCTTATTGGCGCGAATTTACATATCTTGAGCTCTGCGAGTTGATCGTGTGGACTTGTCATCAGAGCGCGAGAGAAGCAATAGTGCAACGAATCTATTTTCGACATGCAAGCCCGATAAATTGGTCTTCCAAATGAAGGATGCCAGAAGTTTTCAGAGGACGTAGTACCACCTTACATATCTGCGTAATCTAGCATCGATCTTGTTTTAACATGAATGTAAATTCACCATCGTTATAGTGTCTTAGAGTCACTACGTAGCAGTTTATGTTCTTTTTGAATAATTTGTGTAATAAGTAAACATTACCAAAACATAAAAACAAATTAATTGTTTATATCAGTAACGTAATGACCAATAATAAAATACATTAAACTGATTTTACGTTAAAACATGTTTTAAATCATTCATATTGAATTGAAAATGAATAGTGACTCACAGTCACTGCGTGGCAGTAATAGGGTTAAATTGAATATGTTCAATAGGGAATATTGAAGAACAATCTTATTTTAAAAAATATATTTTTTTATTGCAACTTCGACGTGAAAATCGTTTGATTATTTTTCTCGTCAATTCGCGTTTTGTTCTCCTCAAGAAACGATTCCTGAATTTATTCAATTTGTATGCGGATGGTATGCGATTTCATGAGAATCACCGTGTAGAGACATTTCATGATTCTCAACAAATTGACCTTCTTTACAGACTAATTCCTTTGAATATGTAAACTATTAAAATTTGAAAAAGAAAACAGCTTCAATGTTATTACATGATGCAATATTAAACATAAAGCCATTATTTGTTAAGTCTTCACAAGGAAAATGTTCTTTTTAGAGCGATAAATGCTTAATTGTAAGAGATTTAATAATTCATGACAGGCTTCACGAATTCAATTCACAATTCATGACAGGCTTCACGAATATTCATCTAGTGAACAATTGCATACAATGCCCAAATGAGCAATCGCCCAACAATTTTTACGCTTTCTATTGCTCAAGGCGCTCGCCCGGCAGTTGTTGAAATACCCTCAGCAGAGCGGCTAAATCTCGCCGGAAAGTGGACATTTCTACAAGAAAAACAATAAAAACATAAAAACTTAACAAAGCCTTTCATTGAAATGGTTTTAAGTATTGGCCCGAGGTAGCAGGCAGATATATGGATGTCTACGTCTGGGTATGTGCTCTCTATTGCTATGAGTGGGGGAGCTCTGGACACCACAAGCTCCAAATACAATTTCGGGCGAAGGTTTCAATGTCTCCTTCCAGATTGCTCTGAATGGAACAGCGGAGGTAGGTCTGGCTTCCCATCAGAAAGTATAATCTTCTATACGGACGGGTCCTTACTGGATGAGCTCTCCGGAGCAGGTGTCTACTGAGAAGAATGCCACGTTGAGCAATCTTTTCCACTGGGTAGATTTACAACTGTCTTTCAGGCAAAGGTGTATGCTATCGCTAGTACAGCGCACATTGCACTTAACAAGAGATGGAAAGGCAAGTCCATCCACACCTGCTCTGATAGCCAAGCAGCTATTAAAGCCTGTTCAGCTGCGTTGATCAACTCAAACATTGTTGAGAAAGCTGTCAATAAACTGAACCAGCTTGGGCGGTATAATATGATCACATTGGTCTGGGTCCCGGGACATTCTGACATCCCGGGAAACTATAAAGCCGATGCTCTGGCTAGAGCTGGATCAGCGACCCTTTTTATCGGTCCTCAGCCTTTTATTGGCTGCAGTTTAGCTTGTGCTAAAAACAAGCTTCTTGAACTGCTGCGCCTACAATACTATAACCATTGGCACGAGCTTAGGTCATGCCGACAGGCCAAAATGTTAGTAGACGCGCCTAGGGCAAATAGTAGAAATGACCTCAAAATCCTCACAGGACTGGTCACTGGGTTCACTCCCTTAAACGAGCACCTGAACAAAATTGGAATCAGAAGCTCGGGCATTTGTGAGATGTGCCAAGAAGAAGATGAGACAGCTGAACACTTCATTAGCGAGTGTCCGGCCTTTGCTCGGATCAGAAAGGCCACTCTAGGCAACTACCTCCTACGGGACGTTGATCTACTGGAGCTCAATCTTGCCCTATTGCTTCACTTTGCGAAAGCGATGGGCAGGTTTAGATCGATCTATAAGCTCAGCAACAAATCGCGAATTCAGCGAATGGGGTGGTACCTCACCGCCTACAGGTCTACGCGCTTGTTGTCTCTAAATGATAACCCCTTTCTAAATACAATACAATACAAAAGTCCTTTATGTTATGGAATCGACAACGCAGCAAATTAATCCTTTTAATTGGCTGATTCAGTATAGTTGTTTGGTATTTTGTTCATCGAAAACATTTATAATGATGGAATAAATAAATATTTATTTCCTTTTGTCCTTTCATTCTAAATATCCTGATTTGAAAGCACTATTCAGAAGGCAGTGCACTCCAAGCACCAACTATTATCGTGGCATTACTCCCTGGTAATGATGGTATAATAGAGTCTTCTTGCAAATGATTCCCGGTTGGTAGCTGCAGTCTTGCGCGAGGCCAAGTTCCGCAATAAAGCAAATAATAATAAAAGTGAATGCAAAGTATTCTGCTGAAAGTTACTACGAGTATACTCGTTTTTTTATTTGACTGTCTTTTCAAAGAGTTTTCTTCCCTTTATGTTGTTTTGACTTTCTTGAATTCTTTATTCAGTCATTCAACGAAATTAGTCAAATGACTGCTGAATAGTTTTCTTTTTTATTTGTTCCACTATTTACCAGTTAATAGTAGAATAACTCCTTTTCAAGTTTTGCCTTCAGTAGTAGACTGTTTGCCATGAAGTTAATAAACTATGAATTGTTTTATTTGCTTAATTAAAGCTGAGAGATATTATTTTTCTATAAGATTTCTATCGTGAAAGCTTTATAGTCGTGACAGCGGTGTTGTTAGGTTTGGTTAAGTTAGGTTGTTGGGTGTTTAATGACCTTGGACCACTAGTAAGGTTCATTGTACCCATTTGTACCAAAAACAACCTCATTTCCAACTGAAATTTCGATTTGTCTGAAGACTCTTAAGCGGCTGCAAAAAAGAATTTATAGGACTCCGAATCAGTATTACCGCTGAGAATTTTCAAAACAAGTCTCACAGGCTCACAAAAAGTCGCAATATTAAAATTTGCATATTTCTGATCTTATTCGGGATCACATAAATTACGAATAAATTAACAAACATTTGTTTCAGAATTGATTGTTAATTTACTAACAAAGAAATTGGTCAAAGATAAAAGTTTAATAAAAAAAAATTGTATTAAGTAAAAGTTTTGAGAAAAATGCATTTTAAGTAAAAAATTGGAAGAGCAAATTTTCATAATTTTGAGTTTAAGGAGTCATAACATTTTTGTGCCTACATAAAATTTACAAAGTCTTCAACATTTTTTATGCGCTACTGAATTGCCTCTCTAAAAGGTACAAAATTGCCTTTGTAGCTATAATAATTCAAAAGTTATATCATTTAAAGTAGTTGTACCTTCAAATCAAATTCGACGGGCTGAAACTTGGAGGGGGTGAAAATAGACCCTCACTGCCGTAAGATTTTTTGTTCGTCGGATTTTCAGGAATCTCCACTTAGATGATTATATCTCTTAACTGGGACACCTTGTATTTATAAACATTTCGAAATGGAATGCGAAGGATTCGTTGATATGGTTCATAATTTGTTTGCATGTGTTTGGTTATGTGATAAAAATTCAGAAGTATGTTGCGCCTATTAGTATGATCAAAAAAAATATTTATGTAAAAATAAATTCATTTCGACAAAAAATCTCAAAAAACTATAAATATATAGTAATATTTCTATGAAAAGCCGCAAATTAGTGGTATTTTAAAAAAGTCGTATCAAAGTCTCAGAAGAGTCAAAAAAGTGCTAAAACGCGACTTTAGTCGCACAACGGTAACGCTGCTCCGGATCCTAAGCAATGAGAAAAACTCAACTCAAAAATGTTTTCCATATTTTCAATGGGAACTTACCAGGTCACGGGACTTTACCAAAATGTCCAACAATTCGATGCCAAATTTTGTTTCTAAATTATTTCTACCGGTGAAAGGTTGCAGCGCGTCCCCACGAGACATTTCTTATGGCAGGATTTTATAAGAAGAGAAAAAAGAAAAAATATAAGAGATGGCAAGCCATCAAAATAGCTGATGCAGACTGCCATATTGCGATAGTGTGCCATCAATAGCAGGATTCTTTGCAAGTTATTGATGCCTTGCTATTTTTTCTCTTTCAATGAAATCCTGCCATAGGAAATGTCTCGTGGAGACGCGGTGTTATAGAAGAAATGTTAATGGACTTTGTAATTAAATTAACCTTATACCGGCCAAACTGAAAGCAATAGGTAAAAACATTTAACGGTGAATTTGTAGGTGATATTATGGCGCATCAAAATAATAATAGTAAAAAAAAAATTATAAGCACACTTTCCCGAGATAAATGCGATTTTCACAAAAATTGGTTAAAAAGAATCAAAAAAATCTGTATTTGAATACCAATATCTCGAAAACGAAAATACGTATGGTATTAGTTTTTAACCATTATAAACACTGTTCAATTATCTATGAAACGAGTCTGATTTGGTTGCTCTAAGTTTAATACGCTAGAAATTATAATTAAATAACTGTTGGTACCATTTTCTATGAAGGAAACTTTTTAAACACCCTGTAGCTCGGTGGAAGTTCAAGAGAGACCCCCCCCCCCTCTCATACGATTTTTTTCATAGTATAAACCAATGAATCAGATCCGAAAATGTCTGTAACTCAAACCGGACCACCCTGTATAAAAATTCAATTCACAAAAACGCTTGTTTTCATAGTCACTTTTTTAGTTGTAGTAAAATCTCCCTAGTACAACTTCATTTGCATTCGGTACATGAGGTTTTGAGTGACATCATCCCTGTGAGGATAATCGATCATTCGATCACGAATCCCACTTTTTCACTCGTTATCAATTGCGGTCATTGGGCTCTGGTATTCTCTCCTATTAAAAGTGAGACAAAGAAGTAAAAATATCGTGAAAAATGGCCACTTTCCGCTTTCTACAGAGAGTCGCCTTCAAACATGTTTTAAAATTAAGAAACTAGTTTCAGCTAAGGAACTTATTTTTCATTCCTTGCTTTCCTTGCTAGATTAGGAAAAAATTATCTCCAAATCCCATTCTTTTTTGAAAAAGTATTTGCTTTACTAAAAACTTTGACGTCTACCGCTTTTCGAAGAAGAACACTTTTTCTACCCTACAAGCCAAATCTCAACAGCGAAATATCTCTAAATAACATTATGAAGTTATTGTATTTTTTTTTATGAGCAAAAATAATAACTCTTCAATTCTCGCAAACATCTGTCGTCCTGGTAAAACTAACTTAAACTTTTTTTTAATCGGTAAAGGATGAAAAAAAAAAATTAAGAGGGGGAAGCGGGTGGGGCAACACTGTACTGTAACTTTGAAAGTCTATTTTCAGGATAATTAAAGTTGACAAACGAAAGACGACTTTCGAATGAGTCCCTAAAGATAAATCCGGCATGTCCCTAGTCGCAACTACAGTGCTATGCAGGTATTTGCGTATGTAACATCGTGTCCAGTTTGTCCATGACAGAGAGGTCTTTTTGCCTTTGAATGGACTAACCCAGACTCTATTAAAGGACCAGTTAATAGAATAGATAAGCGCCGTGAAAAGGGTTGAAATGACGCCAATTTTTCTTCACAACTGGACGAAGTATCTTAATTTTCTTCATTAAAAGTTTTCTGTGTTGCTTTATCGTTGTTTACGAAGTTTTTTTTTTCTTTTACTTGAATCCTGTTTTTGACGTTCTGCTTTGGTTTGGTTTTCTCTTTTTTATTGCTCCTTTGGATATTCTGTTGGTTTTAAGGATTTAATGACTCAAATGATGGAAGTTCGGATGAGTTATTGATAGTTTGTGTCCAGCTTTTTATTGTGTCTGATATGTAATGTTCTTAAATTTATTTCCTTCGAGACTGCAAACATTTGTATAATTATGGACGGGCTATTGTCTTCAGCATTGGTTAAGGTTTCTAGTTTGTGAACTTGATCAAAAGTATCTATTCATTCAACCAGGGTATTTCATACTGCATTCTTATATTTACCTTTTGAATTAAACTTATAAAACTAACTGGGATCAAAAAAAGGCATCAGGCGAAGAAACATTAGAATTATAGGTCACCTTTGTATGTTTTTTTATTTTTTTATTTTTTTCTATAATCTACACGCTATAGGGGATATGAATACCCTTATAATGTTTATACACAGTGCGAGCACATGAAGAACAAGAACGATAGACAGATAGATCGGCGTAATGATAGGAAACTCAGATCAGATGTTAAGTTTCGACTAACTCTTTGGGTGGTGTCCAGAAAAACTGGAGAATTTTGTGTATCATTGAAAGTTTTGCCCTTGCTTATGATTCACAGAAGTTTTTTCCAGATTTATTTATTTATTATTTATTATTATAAATTTCAAATAAGTCGTGGATTTCATAGCGTGGGAAGGGAAAGCAACCCAATCAGAAAAAACAGCTCTTATCCAGTAACTTTTCTCTAAAATCATTACCAGGGTTCGGATTTTGTTGACCAAAAAAGCCAAGAAAGGCAAAATAATACCTCAGAAAAAGGCAAAAAAAGGCATTTAATAATAAAGGTTTTTAATGCATTATTATTAACATTGTAACACAAAACATTTTGAAGTTCTCTGGTATGCAAAAATCGCCGACAGAGCCTAGTGGAGCCAAGATAAGAGATGTCACGTCCTTGACTTTAATATTTGCGTCCAATTTAGAGTTTGCAGCGCCATTTCGTTAATTTTCTGAAAAAAACCGTGTACAATTTGTTCGTCCCATCTTCAGCTACTTTCCCTTTAGCTTGTTGTAATTTCTCCTCGAGTCCGTTCAAAGTCTTTAACACCTATTCTTCTAAATAAGACGCAGTGCACTAAGATCAAATTATCAAATTAAAATAAACATACATACACTGAGAGAAATTTACAATAAAAAAATCAAATAGAAGCATGTTTAACTTTTCCGTGTTTAAACATGTCGCTTAAATGAAAAATGTAAACTAAATTTTGGTTTAATCAAATATATACATGTTTGGTGTTGAATTAACAAATATTTTAAATACATATTTGTTAACTTAAATTAGTTCATGTTTGATATTATCCATAAAATATGAAAGAGTTTACTTTAAATACAATTCTATTAAAATCAGTTTGTATTGAAATATTCAAACGGATTTCTATTTGATCTAACTATAAGCAAGTTAAGTAAAATTTCGTTTCAAAAACGAATACAAGATCATTTAAAATAGGACTATATTTGACTCAAATAAGTTTATGTTTGAGAAAACATGAATGAGCTTGTTTTAAACAGAATTATATTGAAAACGTTTGGAAATGAATTATTCGAACAGATGTATATTTAATTTGACTATAAACGTGTTTGAATGTAACATCACTTGTAAATGTACCATCATTTGTTATTGCTTTATTCAGTTTCAAATATACACCAGTGGAATGTGGACGTGAATAAGTTGTGCATAACTATTAACTATATTAACTAGTTTGTATTTGTTCAATAATTGTAGTTCGAATTAAAACTAACAAGTGCAACTAACAAAATTTTGGAATATTACGGCCAGAACATAAACGATGCGAAATCGAGGGAACAATTTGCATCTTGTAAGCAAATCTCAAACAAAGGTATGTAGCTCCGTGTTCAATTAAACGTATAAGTTTTGTCTTTTGACATTTAGGTATTATTTGCAGATTGTGTTGATTACATAGCTTCCAGCTTGCTTAATACTGTGATTATTCCAACAGCTCGTTTCGGAGATGCTGAAGGAAGAAAAAATTTAGCATACTCATATTTTACAAGTCCTACCTTACATTTGTATCAAATTAATAACGGAAGATGTTACTTAAGAAATAAGTTTTTGTAAAAAATTAATAAAATCAATTAAATTAAAAGAAAATCTGTTTTTTTTATGTCGCATATAAGAACCTCTTTTTCCAGGATCCAGTTCTTTCTTGAGTTCAAAAAATGGGCACGGATTTTGTATAAGGTGGAAACCAAATAAATCAACAAAATTAAAAAAATATATATTACATATATACATATACATATGTATGTATGTATATATTTAAAGCATTACAGATTTTAATTTAAAGTGATTTCTATTTATTTTTCCCAAATAGAATTCCCTTAGAATTAAAAAGATACCTATTTAAGAAATTTAAATATTTTAATATCAAGTTAAATAGATTTCTATTTAATTTTCTTAATTTTGATTCTATTAATCTGAAATAGAAATCATTTTGATTCAAATAAGCATCTGTTTATAAAATTTACGTTAAATATGTTCATTTCAAATAGAAAACAAGTTGATTCTATCAAAAACTATCTAAAATTATGATTAAAAATAACAAAGTTATTCATGTTTAAATTAAACAAAAACCATTTTGGCGCCAAATCATATTTATTTGTGTTTAGTTTAACCCATTAAACGCGAAAGCGAACCACGAAAGCTATGTGGACAAAATTTATTTTCGAAAGCATTGAGGTGGATAGGAAGCTAATCCCTAAAAAAAAATGTTCAATTTCTTTCAGCAACTTACCATTTGGTCTGTGACATATATGTAACGCTCGCTGTTTTCGGGACAAAAAAAAAGTCGAACAAATTTTTTTTTTATATTTATATTTTTTCATTTCTTTTGTTTTGAGTGAACATTTAAATATGAAAAGAACACATGTGTATATAAACTACATTTAAAAAGCTTCTTGTACCAAGTACCAAGAGAAAAAAAATTGGGGCAAATATCTAAAGCAGCTTGAAATGAAAACAATCCCACATCACATTTAACACATTTTATGTTAACAGACTGCGTGCAGCGGTTGCCAGCACATCGTCTTCATGTTTGATTCCCCACAATGAAGTTGTCCAACTAAATCGTATCTCGAATTTATCTCGGTTGTTGATTCGGGGCGTCTATAGGCTCAAGGAGCACGAACTTCTCCATATGTCCGACAAAAATAATTGGCAATACTCCTTAGAAATTATAGCTGGGTTGTTCCATGGCCACCTTTACGATGTAAAAGCCATGCGTTTAGAATGGAGACATCAACCAACCAAGTAAAAATGGAAAACCACCATTTCTTACCTCTAGCCCCTATCCTATAGGCAGCAACATTTTGGTCCATTCGATCTGTTCCACCCATTTTCTTGTTATACATCATTACCGCATGTGGTCTTTGTACTTGAATTCCAGCCCGTTCCACTCTTGAATATCTTCCAACTTTTCCGATTGGTAGTCCCCCGAATGAAGTAGATGCAATGTATACCACAGCATTGTCCACCCATTTATTGATTCTGATATCCGATTCTGAAATCCGAGCACTAATCATAAAACCACGTTCCTTTTTCCTCAATCTCTCCTTTAGCGGTAATGGGCACGACTTTGGTATAACATTTTGACGAATTGTACCTTGGTGCTTCTACATAAACAGCTTCTCCTTCTTCATTGTAACTTAGCTCTTCCCAAACCGCACAAACTTGTTCAAGTGTCAAATATTCAATACAAGCCATAAAGATTACCTTATTAGGTACTAAAGCAATGAGTAGAAAAACAATAATCTGAAGTTCATCCAGAGAAATGTTCGAAAAAAGCATCTACAAATATTGAAAAAAGATACATAACGAACTCGCGAGCGTTACAAATATGTCACACTAAGACAAAACCTAACCAAAAATAAGCCAAAAGGTTTTTTTTTTAGATAAATTTGTAAGCTAACTATTTAGCTTGAAATTAACAATAGGCTGCCGTAAAAATGCTTCAATAGAACCTACTAGAAATAATAAAAAATATATATTACCGTTGACGTGATCCCATTTTTTCCGATTTTAGTGAATTAATTAACTATGATTATTTGAAAAACTAACATACCAACATTTAAAAAAGCACCATAAAAATAAGTTTGAACTTAAATTGTTTCTAACAATACATACTTTGGTTTTCAAAAGTTTTATTATGCGTCGGGTATAAATTTAAATCCAAACGTGGGATTAACTGTTGGTATCACTTGTGTGACATATATGTAACGCTAGCGTTTAATGGGTTAAACACGAATGGGTTTAGTTTTTTTCTCAGTGTAGGAGTCACCTGTAATTTGTAAACTGTGTAAATATGTGGTCTTTCGGGTCGACTAAAAATCTTTTTCCAATTTAACTACAATGTCTTGGGGCATTTTCACTTTCAATGACAAGCAACAAAATATTTTGGGAGCAGCACGCATTTAGGCATACGCAATATTCAACAGACCAGCACTAAGGATGACCAGTATAATGTCACAGAATATGAATCTAGAATCTAGATGAAAAGGCGCACAGTTACGAAAAAATGCTTCCCAGATGTCTAACGGTTTTTGTCTGCGGCGAATGCCTGAGATTGCACTTACGGTTACGGCACAAGAAGAAGCGCATGTATGTACATATATTGAGTTGATACAAATGTATTTAGGGTTGTATTGGTGTGTAGGGATTTTTTTTATGCGCGCTAGTGAAAAAAACGCGTGCAGTTATGTGCATGTTCATACAAGAGAAAAACCAGCTCTCACACATGTGGAAACTTAAGAAGAAAGTGCACTGCTACTTTGACAAAAAGTACCAAAAATGCAAAAACAGACAATATGAGTAAAGAAGGCAAAAGGCAACGACAACAAAATCCGTTCCCTGATCATTACTATTAGATAAAGATGAAACTTTAAAAAAAACTATGTGCGCGGTAATCTCCGCAAATACTGCAGATACTGTTTAAATTTTGTTTGTTTATAAGAAAATGTAATTTTAATTTTTATTTTTGTATACCTATTTTATTTATTATTTACTAAGCGAATCACAAAAGTCGCCTTATGGTGTTGTGGTTTTCATCCACCATGTGTTGAATTTTACTTATTAAATCCAGCACCGTGGTGCAGGGTTACCATTGTGCGACTAAAGTCGCATATTGATACTTTTTTGACTCTTGAGACTTTACTACGACTTTTCCAAAATATCCCAAATTTGCGACTTTTCATAGAAATGTGGGTACTTTTAATAGTTTTTTGAGACTCTTTTGTTGAAATGCATTGATTTTCACTTAAATTTTTTGAATACTTCTGAATTTCTATAAAAAATAGTATATTCAACGTAACCAAACACATGTAAACATATCATGATCCATATCAATGAATCCTTCACACCGTAGCGCCACCTAAAGAAGATATTCAACATTCATTGAAAACAGAAGAATCCGTTAAATATTTATTTGCATTTCTTTTGCGAACCAACCAACCAACACTTGCGAACATTTTTAATATATACAGAGATCGGCATGCCATCATATTTTTGCTACTTAGGATCTAGGTACCATGTTAAATTGCAGAGTTGTTATATTTGAGACAAGACCATATTATTTCGATTGTATATTTTTTGCTCGGTACTTTAAAAACCTGTCAATTTCACTATCGGTATTCCCCAATGAATCGGTATCCCAACTCACCCTTACATACCAGCATCAATAATAGCATCGAACTCACATGAACGCTTCATATCACTGGATACCTATACCTAAATCCCGAATTCTCCCATCCTGAAACACACACACACAGTGCAAATCCCGTGATCTGGCACTCAGAGGGAGGATACTCGCATGAATAATATTTCCAAATATTTGTACGTGTGCCAACCATGTTATTGTGGTAAGTTCGATAGACCCCGAAGGCTCGCCGCAGCTTTGGATAAAATTCAAAAATTTATGACAGCTAAATCTGATTTATTAAAAGTGTGACAAATAAAAAAAACTCGTATGACACTCATTCAACCAAGTCCAAATAAACATCTAATGATCCGCTCCGAAATAGGAAAAATGCAAAGAAAAAAAAATCATTCAATCCATTTTACAGCACTTTGACCGAAATTCCATTTACGCAGCGGTATACCAAAAGGTATTCCCTCTCAGCATCGACACAGATATTTTATCCTTGTTGCCTGGCTGACAGTATTTCCCCTATCAGATGGAAAAAAGGAAACAAACATCAACAAAAAAAAGAAAAACAAGCACACCGAGCCTGTCATGAAAAAATTCAATTACGTGGAGCTAAAGATAAATCCCGCATCGCACTGAGAGTGTACTGATTTTGTACTGAAATCTCATTTACTTTAACGTGCCATAATGGAGCATGGTCAATTGGATTTGAAAAGAAATAAGTCCAAGCATCCAAAGGATGAATGGTTAGGGAGGAGTTAAAAACGATGCGCTTTGTGACAAATCTAGATTTGGGTAGTAAAATAGTAAAATGTTTTTTTTTTCTTTCTGTCAGGATCTGAAAATGTGATAAGGTACGAGGACTCGTACTAACGAATGCATGGTGGTTGATGATTGATTGATTGATTGATTGTGGGTAAGGGATTGCGCATGATGACACTAAGCCTTTTGGCATCGTAAAAAAAATTAATTTGGAATGACAATTTTGCTCTTGCTTTTTACAAAAATGGCGTCGCCAGGATGATGGCGTTTTATGGAAAGCAAATAAGCAGACAACGTGGAATTTTGGGGAATGCGATGCTTCGATTCATCCCCAATACCTGACGAACAGAACAATGAACTTAGATGCTCCAATAAAGGATTGTATCGAATCAAAGCTGAAATAAAGTATCTCGAATGCCCGTTTTCACAGCGCGATAAACTTAGGATCTAAACGAATTGCGTTTTCACAGTGCAGGTTTAACGATAAACTTCACCTAAAAACTGGATTAAGTTATGCCACCGACTTCCGTGGCTTAGGTGTCAATCCAGAGTGTACATAGTTGCCGTAAGTGGACTAAAATAATATAAACCCCAAAATACATTACAGAAAACCGACCTAAACAACAAAATGGCGGCTGGCATTGCGATTCTCATTTTATGCAATTAGAGGGATGATGGATCTTTCTGCTGATATCCGCTGGAGACTTTAAAACGGGTAAGCACGGATAATTATCCAGTTAAAGGTTTTGTTGTATTTAACATTGGAAACATGTTGCGCAATGGAAAGCGCTGACTCTACGATACCGTTAAAGTACATATGAAGCAAGAAGAATTCCTATAGTTCAAGTTCAAATCTTAATAGAACAATTTTTTTTTTCAACATTTTATATAAAAGTTATATTTTAAAAAATAGTCAAACAAAAAAAAAAAAATGTTGCAGCCATTGCATAGAAAAACAGCAGAATGTATCTATTATCCGCAAAAATCACTTCAAGAATGATCCTATGTCGACAGAATGTAATTCATAAAGAAAAACGTTGCAGCTGCTGTCTAGACAATATGACATTCTAACGGAATCACTTTGTAAGCATTCAATACGATTTTAACATGGAAGTGCTAACAAGCAGCTTCCGCCGGATATGAAGGGTAAGCGCTTAAACACTGCATCCTATGGATGCGCTTACTTTTTTTCTCGCTGGGTATGAACAGTAAGCCCACTTACTGGATTCTTGGTAGCATGATTTAACATGCTGTCTGGAGAGCCGTCACGTTGTGTGTATCGAAATGTTTCTTATAAGCTTCTAAAGGGTGTTATTAAAAGCAGTCCCATATTCGATGTATATTTTGTAGTAGGTGCTTTCATAAAGCTTCCTAGAGTTATGAAGAGTAAGCGCTTACTCTCTGCATACTTGAGTGGCGCTTACTATATATGAAAATATAAGATCTTACCAAAAGTAACGCCTAGTAAACGAATGTGTAACACATCGAAAATCTTATTTTAAATATTACTGACATTTTACGCCGATGCCATTACTTATTCGCTTACCAGGCGTTACATTTGTAAGATGTTTTTCTCTCCAAAGCATTCTTGGAATAAAAATACAGTTATTCGACTAAGACAAATCCAATCATGACCAACTCCGTCAGGAATTTTTTCAATGTGGCATTATTTGAAGTTTGTTACTGAGCGGTGCCAGTACTTTTAAGTATTAATAATTGATAATAATAACAATAATTCAAGAATATAAGTTAATGCTTACACGCCAGGATGTAGTAGCTAATGTTTTCAATAACTAACTTTAACTGCTAAGTTAAATGATTCCCTATAAGGCAAATAGTGGGTACCTACCACCCAAGGACGTAGTAATCAATGTTTTCAGCAATTACCATTCACCGCGGAAATAAGTGATTACCGGTAAGCCAGTTGGTAAGTGCTTACCTCCCTAGGACATCCCCATGTAAATGTAATCGATTCTGTAATAAGGAAAGTAAGCGATTCGGTAAGCAGTAATTTCCTACTGGGACAGATTTGAAAAAAAAAAACACACCTTCGGTTTTGCGTGTTATCCTTCAATACTGACACTCTTGTTCGATGGTGTGTACTCGCTTTTAGTTGTGTATCTGTTTCATCAGCATGTAAATCGACGAAAGGAAGGGAATGCGCATTTTTTCCTGTTTTCATCAGAATAAGTACTTCTATTTTATCGTTTTTTGAAATAAAAATTAATTAATTGAATTATTTTTTTTTTTCTCCAACTATGCAGCGGTTTCTTCATTTTATTTTCTCCTGATTTTCATTTTTTTTTTCTTTAAAGCACTTGACACGGAAGGTTAGGGAAGGTTGAGAGGGATTGTGAGACTGAGCAATTATAAAACACTAGGCACCAGAGTGGGCCCATCGCGATCTACTAAAATCCATCACAGCAGGGTACGTTTAGGCCACAGTTTTCTCAAAGAATTTTATTACCCTAAAAAAAATTCGAAATTCGGTTTATTTGGCCCACCTGCTCCAGGATACTGAAGAGGTAGAAGACGAAAATGCTCCTGAGACTGCGTGCTAGTCCCTGACATTCGCATAGAATATGTTCGACGTCTTTTGCTAGACCTACGAGCAGTTATCCGTGTCTGTGATACCGAGCATTTCGGTGTGTTTGCCCAGGAAACAATGGCCGGATGATATTCCCATAGCTATTCTTATCCTACTAAGTTTAAGGATTTTACTAGTCCTTTTACGGTCCATTGGCGGCCAAAAAGCCTTAGAGGCCCTATGTCCTGCCATGTTAGACCATCTATGGTCAGCCCGTCTCATAAGACTATCTTTTACCCTTGGTTTAATGCTACCATAGCGGTGGGGAAACTACTACCGCCTCGGGTAGTGGCAGCTACCATCCTTTCATTACCAGCTGATCGGCATTGTCATTGCTTTTTATCCCAGAGTGGCTAGGCACCAACAATAGTCTCACCTGATTCTGCGTGCATTCTGCTTTGAGCAATGATCGGCAACTCCTGACTAGTGCCGATTTGATATTGCACGATTCTAGTGCCTCAAGTGTAAATAACAATTTCCGTTTAGGAGCTCTGCAGCTCTAAGTACTGCTAGAACCACTGCCTGAAAGATACTGCAGGCATCCGGGAGTGTTGACACGGAAATGAACTTCAAATTTCGTTTGACATTTTGTGTTCATTCAAAATTTTTCCATAAATGGATCACAATGACACTTTATCCATGACATAACTAAACCACCCTTAAATGTTGATTGTGAAAACGAAAACTATTTAAGGGAACTTTATGTTCAATTCTAAGCTTAACTAATCCGACACTTAAGCTCGCACTGTGAAAGCGGTCATAAATCTTAGAAATCTGGAATGATAAAAATGCATCTTTTGGCATTGTCTCAAGCTAATACTATTGGAGTCTAATTTAATGAAAGGCTTTCAGACAGTCAGGCAGCACTTAAGGCTCTGAGCTTATACTCTATAGTTTTAAAAGTTTTTATGTGCTTTTTCGACGAATTAAAATAATTGATTTCAACTTTGGCGAATGACTGGGTATCAGAACATTGAGGTTGATAAGAATGCGGTTAATCTGACCAGAAAGAGATTAAGCTCAAGAGCCTTACTATACCATGATTCTGGTTGACTTCTTCAATAGGTGCTGTGTCTATGGATGATTAAGTCAAAGTAAGAAAACTCTTTACACACCCTCTCGCAAAGGGTACATTCAATCTTTTTTGAAAAATAGTTTGCAGTACGTCCCCTTGAATGCAATTGCCTTGCAAATTTCCCTGTATCACTGCTTTGAAGAAATCCTCTCTTTGACTTGTCAGAGAGTTGGTGAGCCTTGAAATTAATTATATTAACTGAAAGTGAAAGTAACCTTTAATGAAATTCTTTTTCTTATTCTTGTCCTGATATTCGAAGGATAACAAGTCAATCCCTTTGAATCTACTTGCAACGTCCGTCCAACCATCGGATAACTAGATTGCTTTGAATATTCTAATTTAAAATCAATACGAATTGGTACCGTAGCTGCCTCAAATAAGATTGAATCACAGGAGCTGGACGATGTCTGTAAACTCAATAAACAAGCAAGGATCTTTGGAATCCCCAAGTCGAATCCAATGGGTTTCATTGCAGAGGGCAACATTTCTGCTTTCATGTTTCGTATTTATTGATTGATTTTAAAGAATGCACACAGAAGGGGAGAAAAACGCAATCTTTGGTACTCTTGAATAGAATTGTAAACGTATATAGTAAGCCAATTCGGTTATACATACATACCTTTATCTTTTTATACAGGAACCGCTCGATGTGCATCATGATGAATGCCGAATTCTACGGATGCCCGGCGGCGGTGATGAGACCCACTGGCTTTACTGCAAAAGTTCTATCCTTCGGATCATGATAATATTGAGAGGCAGACATTGCGAGGTAGAATGAATGGGATGGATGCTCTTGAAGACAACCTGCGAGTTATTTCGCTCGCATTATTTCGGATTGAAAAGGAAACTTGGTACGTATACTTTATATTTGCATAAAGTTTCATGAAGATTTATGGCTTTTTGTGTTTTGTACTATCTCAAAATTTCGTTTTCTCTTTATAATTTGATTGGCGGAGGAGCCTTACGCAAACTTAAATTAAAAAGAATGCTTTTCCAAAGTTTCCATTAAAAATTCGCTGACAATCCTCGTACAAAATTCAAAGCTGAACATTAGCATTTTTCAAATACAATATTATTTTGGAATTAAAGAAAGCGCCGCAAATTTGCTTGTATCTCTACTCTTCACTTCGAGATGAAGTTCTTCAAAGAGATTGAATTGAATAAGTGACTGTTGTACGATATAGAGCAATGAATTTGAACGAGGAGTATACGTACGGTGACCATATTTTTGGGAGCGAAATACGGCACAAAAAGTGAAAAATAAAAAAAACGCACAAACGTAAAATTTACGTAAAATTACTGAATATGTCAAAAATCAAGAGAAGAGAGAGCCAAATGATGTGTCCATTAATTTAATGAGAGTCTGAAAAAATGACTCCTTTTAGGTCCGTTCGCGTATTTTTTGCACTAAATATGGATTTTCTGTCAAATCTCGAAGAGTGGGGGTAAAATTCTCTCAAAGACAGAGAAATCACGAAAAGTAATCGAACGCATTAAGCACCAAAAAAATGTAGAATGTATGTGATTTGACAGATTTGATAGTTTTCATAATATACCCCAAAGAAACTTGGACTAAAATTCGTAGCATGGGAGCATTTCTTACTCTCTCGTGAGCACTCTCTTCTACGAAAAACTACGAAAGTTTTGCGTATGCGAACGGGGTTTCGTTGTTTTTCGTTATTTTTCGTGGATTTTCGTTGTTTTTGGACGGTACGCGAACGGACCTTTTGTAACATCGTGCTACACCTCCATCCATGGAGTCACCGAGGGACATTTATCAAACAGCCATCTGACAATTTGTGAAATGTCAGCCACTATTTGTTAGTAAAATAAAAGAAAATTAGTTTTTCGTGGAAATGTATAGAAGAAGAGAGGATTTTTCCCCAGTTTTCAAATTATTTATTTATTTATTTATTTGACAGATGTACCATTTTGATCACAAAAAACACACCAAACAGACCTATTAACTCGCTTTCTTGTTGTACGGAGCCTCAGCCACGTATAAAACCTGTAGATATGCAACATTTTTCTGTTTTTTTTTTTATTTCTGTGATTGTACAAACAGTAAAACCAGGCTTAAAACAATCCTCTGAATTGCAAAGTCCTCAAAGCATCCTCGGTTTTTTGAAACCCTAAGTTTATAAAATTATACTCTTGTTAAAATCCCCTTTTAAGTACATATCGCTTATCTACATTTCCCGTTTAAGTACTCCTTGTTTCCCATTCGTTCATCATAATTTACATGAAATATTCCCCTTTTAAGTACCCTTTTTAATGAACACTAGAATCGAAACAAAACAAAAGGTTATAAATTTAATCTAGTACATAATGTGGTTAGTTCTAGTACTCTAGTAGGACTTTGACGTTTTCTCTTGGCTGTCACGGCTGTCGTTGGTTATGACGATCTTTCGCCTTTTCGTGGACTTGTCTAGTTCGTGGATACGTACCTCTGAGCAGCTAAATGGGTTCTCGTAACTACATATCCCGGATAATCTACGAAATGCTAAATGGCTAAATGTTTAAATAATATTTAAAAAAATATATATAAAAATACGGGACAAATACGGGACTAAAAATTAAATTCCGGACATTTCTAAGTCCCGTATCTCTCAAAAATAAAACCGGGACAGGCTACTGAAATACGGGACTGTCCCGGGAAATACGGGACGGATAGTCACCGTAAGTATACGACGTGACGCGACGATGTAGTGAATTTGATATGTCTAATTTTTCAACATAACATATTCGTATTTTATAGGGAAAAGTCATCCAAAATGAGGTGTAATTTCAAATTTCGTGGAAACGTTTTGTAATGTTCGTGCTGCTTTTGGTCATCATTAGGCACCTTCTCGCACAGCGTTAGTGAATTTGATCGCCATAAATGTGAACGTCTCGGATAGGTAGCTGAGAGTTTGACTGAAATCCCCGGTCTGTACTGAGAATATGGAAAAACTACTTCTCCAGACTGTAGAACGGTAACGAAGACTCCGCTGTCAGCCAGAATGAACCATTCAATTGATAGCCAAAACTCCCATCCACCTGATCAAAGCGAAGTAAGGATAGCAATATTCAAGTCCAACAAGGTTGCTGGACCTGACTGTTTACCCGCAGAGCTACTTAAATCAGCTGGAGATGACTTGGTAGAGAGCATACAGCAACTCATCTCTAAGATTTGGTCAGATGAAAGTATGCGCAATGAATGGAATCTCAGCATCATTTGCCCGATCCACTGCTCCAATTACAGAGGTATCAGTCTCTTCAAAATCGTCTACAAGATCTTACATATCTACCATATTGTGTGAATGCCTTAAACCTTTAGTTAACAACCTGATTGGCCCCTTTCAGTGCGGTTTTAGGTCAGGAAAGTCCACCATAGACCAAATTTTCACACTTGGTCAGATTCTGGAAAAAACCCAAGAAGTCCAAATCGATACCCTGTTTATCGAATTCAAGGCCGCCTATGAGATGACAGCATTTGGAGAGATGAACTGTATGGGGCCATGTCTAGTTTTGACATCCCTGCCAAACTCATCGGTCTGTACAGAATGATGATGGAGAAAGCTCACTGGTCCATCAAGGTTGGTAATGACCTCACCGAGACCTTCGATGCCAAAAAAGGATTTAGACAGGGTGACGCACGAATTGTTCGAAACTCACAAGCCAAAGTACGAGGAACGATCTTTCCAAAGTCCGTTCATCTACTTGCATACGCCGACGACATTGACATCATTGGTAGAACATAGCGAGCTGTCACCGGTGCGTTTGCGAGTATAGAAATGGGTTTAGCGGTAAACCAGGGCAAAACAAAGTATATCCTGTTAACGAAAAGGTATACACAACATCGACGAATTGGACAGAATGTCGAAATAGACAGCTACAACTTTGAGGTAGTAAAGGACTTTGTATACGTCAGCTCTGCTATTACATCAAATGGCATCTTGTTGGAAATCAAACGAAGGATTACTCTTGCCAGTAGTACTTGCCATTAATACTAGTAGTTACTATTAAAGTCCTTTCCCGATCGACTAAGGAGAATCTTTATAATCCCAGTCTTGCTATATGGAGCTGAAGCATGGACTTTATCGGAAGCGGATAAGAGATATTCTTGGTCGCATCGAGAGAAAAATCCTTCGTAAGATATTCGGTTCCATTTGCGTGGATGGTTTCGGAGAAGAAGATTCAATCACGAACTTTACGAGCTGTACAGCGACATGGACCTGGTCCAAGAACTGCACATTGGGCGTTTGAGATGGCTAGAACATAAGAACGCTCCGACCCACTGAGTATTCAATTCGAACCCGGATGGTCAGCGCACGACAATGTTATGTTCCTCAACTAAGGGGTACCGCAGGACTCTGTCCTAGGTCATATTCTCTTTCTTATCCACATTCGCTTTTTACACTTAAGGGGGTACATATGTATGCACGTCCAGAATTTTAAAAAAATCGCTACTTTTTATTATTCTCTATATCTATAGTTTAAGGCGTATTTATGTGAAAGCTGATTGTAAACATTCCCTATAGATCTAAAGTTATTATAGAAAATGTGACGGCCTGACGAGAGCTAAAATCGCGCAGGCCTTTGTTTGAGGCAGCTTTTTTTCGGAGTCCTTTAGCTTGTCAGTTCTTTTGTTATCCTAAAGTATGTATAGGGGCATTTAAAAAGCATGAGGAGAATATATTTAGGTTTCTGAATTGAAGGTTAATTGTATTTGATCGTTCAAAGTGAGCTGCGCGTGACCTCGAGCGAAACGCACTTGAAACTTTAATCGCGTTCTTCTCAAAACCGGCACGGTCTGCATGATAACTACTCACTCAGTTTTTAATATTTTTTGATGCATTTTTTTTTTTGTCAAATATTCGAAATTGTTTTCTCTATAGTCTGTCGAGATTTTTGATTTTTTGAATAAAAATATCCTTACTATTTATAATAAAAATGTAAATTTTTCTAGACTGCAAAAACTTTGTTCCCTTTTATCTTAAGAACTACTGCACGAAATTGAATCCGGTTTTCACAGTTGGATTGCAAAATGTCAGGAATACAGGCTTAGGATATTTTGTTTCGTTATCTGCTATCCAGAAGCGGAGATCTAAGCTGATATCTGGGCAGATAGTATTTCTACGAATACCTTCTAGCTCCTAGCTTAAGAATGCCTTGGCCGATGGGAATGGAATTTCTTTTACAAACATTTTAAGATATAAATCATCTTCGTACGTTTGACAGAAGTTGAACAATAAGCATTAAATTAAAATTAACATTCAATTAAAAATGACATACAATTCAGGAAAAGCTTAGATCGTTGAATTTTACCAACAACCAGTTGAGATAATTTCGTGTGTGCGCCAAAACCGGTTTTTTTTTCTGTACCTGTGTTGTTTTTATTTTATTTTGAACTGGCGAGGAATTAAGGAAATCTATACTGTTTGCACGCAGAAACTAATGGACGGATTTTGATGAAACTTGGCATAGTGATTGCTTGTGTTCTTCATTTTGTATACTTTTTATCCCCGAAAATGATGTGGTTTTTACAAAATATTGAAAAAAACTGCATATCTTTAAAGAAAATTATAATTATTCAGCCCTAGCTCAATAGTAGCTTACCAGATTGAAAAACAAAAAAATAGGTGAATTTAGTAAATTCTCCACTGATTCATTTGAGGTGTAAATTATCCTTCGGCGTTGTCCTGGGGCTGAGCTATGCCAATATAGTTCATGAAATGTTCGCCAACAATTTTCCATCAGTGGAGACCGCAGCCAACAGCCGCCCGTGCAGCTGTGGGTAACGTCATAGTGTGTGAATGCGCGCTCAATACATCTTATACAATAAGCATGTACCTATATATATGTATGTTTATGTATATTAAAAGTAATGTTTGTGTGTTTCTCTTTTATTTGTTCGCGCATCGTTCATCCGATCGCGGTAAAACTTGGGGAATGTGCAAAAAAAAACATTGTTGTTGTGTGCACGCCGGGGAAGATTCCTTCTGCATTTGGGGGTAGATTTCTACTTCATTGCAATCCTATTTTTTTTATTTTTTTCCAAAAGCTAATGCATTAATCATGTTCTCGAATCTGCACACGGTGGACACAATGTAGGCGAATTCCTCTGCATTATGTCGAATTTTCACGAGTGCGGGCGATCAAAATTAGTGCAAGTTAGAGGGATTTTTGAGAAAATCGAGCTAGAACGATTAATCCTTTTTTTTGAAAACCCATTTATTCATAGTGGATGTTAACAAAAAACAGAAAGGAGAACAACTTTTAAGGAACATTAATTAATAAAAAATAATTTGAGATACAAATATAATTCCCATTAAATTATTACCGGTCTATTAGAGTTTCCAATTTCCTGGTATGTTAGAAAGTTAAAGAACATTTTGTTAACACTTCAGCTTCGAAAAATTTTTGGACTTTGCAAAAACGAAATACGAGGAAATATGTCAAGTTTTGAAAATCAGAAAAACATGGCAGGCGGGCGAAGCAAGGCGAGTATACTGGTCAGCTAGTTTATAAATATAATTAAAGTGTGACATTTTTAACAAAAAATGAACTTTTTTTTAGACTGCCGTAAATTGCCAAATTTTACGCATTTCAAAAATCGAGCCGGACAGACTATAACTACAACCTTACTTTACAAGATGTTTTTACATTTTGCACATCCATCAATATTTCAAGGAGAAATGATGCAGACCGTGGAGCAACTTTTTTTTATGGCGCCTTGAAATTTTTTTATATTTTAATTCTTGTAAAAAAAACTGAAATAATTTTTTTTATAAAGTGGCCGTGGTGGTTAGTGCGTTGGACTACTACGCATGCTTGCCCGGGTTCAATCCTAGCATAACACCTAAAAGCTTTTTCACGGTACCACCTCTTTCGAATGTCTGACAAGCAATCAAAGAGTATCATTTGTCGCTTCTCCACTTGCCATTCGGAGTCGGCAAAAAACTGTAGGTCCCTTCCATTTCGTGGGAAAAATAACCTGCACGCACAAATGGTTGCGAGAAGCTAGGCTTGGTTCTGTATAGGACTGCTGACGCCGTATATAAAAAAATAAAAAAAATAAAATACTAATAAACAATGTGGGAAAGTTATTTTTATTAATTTCTATTGTTATCCTTTCTAAAACCAGTTTTTCTTTTAGCGTGTTTTTGGTACTGCTGGACGTATGTACATAATATCCCCTTTTTTTTAAAGCGGCACCAACTCCTTTAGCGGATGATGTAGGATTCTCTTATGGTCGCCTGGATCTAATTTCTGACATAAATTTGGGCCCTTATCTTCAAAGAATTTGGTTATTTATACGAAATATGGTTATACGAAGTTGCAAGACAAAGCTAATATTTATCCTCTCCTATGTACTTTTAAAGGCAGAATGCAATAATAAATGTTTCCCGGTCGCATACGTCAGTGAATTTAAATATCTGGGGCTTACCATAGACTCAAGAATAAGCTTCTCAATGCATGTATGTGTATGTACGAACTTTGAGGAATTAAAAAATAAAATATATTATTTCTTCCATTGGAATAGTTTTGTTTACATATAAACAAATATTTCAATATTTAATTCCATTTCGAAAGGATGGTCACAGAAACATATCAATGGTTCTTATGACTAACATACCTATACATAAATCGCATTTATGTTTTATAAAATTACATTTTTTCCTCATGAGTTAATAGAGAAAGCATTCACAACATATGTGCATAAGTAGCTTACCAGCTGCTCCATTATTATATCTACTCGACTCGGTAGTTTCAATCCTTTTTGCATTTTATATTAACTTACTGAAATGATATATGTGTATGCATGTGTATACGATGCATTATATGCACTTAAGCTCAGGACTTATTCATAATAAAAAAACATACATATCCACATGTCTATAAATGAAATTGCATTTCAATAGATTGGGGCTTCATGAAATTAAATTTTATTGAGCGTCACCTAGCAACGCTGTCCTTAATATCTGCATTTAGTCTCTGGATTCATATGGGTATATGCACACAGTAAAACCCCAAGCATCTACTCGCATTTAGTTGGCGCTTTCTGAAAGTAATATTTGAGGAGGGATATAAAAAAGATATGTAAGTATGTACATTTGTAAATGACGCGCTCATTCAGTGGGACCCAATGTACCAAATCAAATAGTATTTTTATAGCACCCGTTTATTTTTTTATTTAATTAGAAGTACGAGTAAGTTTCTTGGTAGCTTGCGTTTGTCCATTAGAACCTGATCGTTATGTTTTTTGTAAAGATGTCCTTATCGCATGAAACAAGTGAATCTTGGATGCTTCTCTCTGTCACCTTCACTAGTTTCGCTGATAAAACCATAAAAGAGATCATCTCCACAGATTTGATTAAAATTCTGTGGGAATACTTGATTTTAGTACCTCTCCTCAATTCTAATTCGGTCCCACTGTCCGTAAAAAATAAAAAAAAAATGAACGTGTGTATGTAAAAATTTATCCACGCATCAGCAGCGTCACCTCGTCAACGTCAGTCGACGTCATTTATAGCTGGATATGTGTAAATTTTTTTTTTTGGATTGCTATCCTTTGTGTACAAATAGGAAATTTCGTTTTTTACCTTCCCATAAGGATGCTACCTCCGCGATGACGGTTTTAGTATCCCCGATTTACAACTCGAGTTTTCGTGCAGGATTCCAAAGATGAAATGTTCAAATCAAGTAAATGACATCTTAAAAAAAAACTGTAGGTACGTACCATCAAATGAACAGAACTACGAGTATATTTGCTCATAAAATTCTGGTTGTGATCTTCCAATCTGGTCATTTATTATTAAAAAAAAATTGGAAGAAAACTAACTTCATATTTAGTAGCAAACATGTCCTTTACTGCACACGAGAGCGAGTGATTAAAGCCTTGGGTTTTTTTGTTTGCTTGTTTGTTTGTATGTAAGGTTGTCACCTCGTACAGCCTAAACTATGGAACCGATTTCAACAAATTAGGTGTCGTTGGATTCGTCTTGATTCGGAAAGTGTCTTATACTAGAAGACATTACAGAAAATTCAATACGGCGGGTGCACAAATTTTGGTGGGGCGAAAGCCTCCATTTATTGGGCTTATTACAAGCTTAACATAACTTAAAAACTAAACTTAAGAACTAAAATTTAAAATCTAGGGTTGAGGGGGATGAAGGAGATCTGATTTAAGGTGGGAAGAGCTACGGTCGAAGTCGAAAACAGAAAAGTTAAAGTTGACATTCCGCAACATACGGGAGATTGGTTCATTGGAGCCGTATGAGGTGCGGTGAGTGGGCAGATATTTAGAAGGAACGAGGGCAACGTACATTGCGAGGGTTAAAATTAAAGTATATGGTGTTGTAAAGAGATGCGCAGTCGATCAAACCTGAGAGGAGTCGATGAATAAAGAGAAAATCAGCTGCATTTCTGCGTTCCTCAAGGGTATTCAAGTTAATAAGCTTAAGGCGATCAATATAGGGAGGTAAATTAAAATGGTGATTCCAGGGTAGCCCACAAAGAGCAAAACGGAGAAAGCGACGTTGAATGCTCTCGATTCTTTTAACATGAACTCTATGTAAGGGGGACCAGGCTTGACTAGCATACTCAAGGAGTGGGCGAACGAAAGTGATCTGGTCACGTAATGGTTAGAGAATTCTTTGGACCACCGTTTGACGAAACCGAGTGATGAGTTAGCTTTTGAGATTATCGCATTAATATGCGAATGAAAATTTCACTACTTGTCGTACAATATGCCAAGGTCGCGAAGAGACCGAACGCCGGATATAGGTTGACCGTGGAGAAAGTAGAGTCGAGAAGAAGACAGGTTTTTGTTACGTGCCAAGGTTATAGATTGGCATTTAGCGATGTTAAGCTCTAGGCAGTTTTTGCATTACCTTTTTTTTATTTTATTTTCTTTTTCTTTACAACCACCTTGATAATGGTATCAAATGAAAGGTTTTGGTGAGTAGAATACAAAACGCTATGATGGTTATTCTAAATTCAATATGGCGGACGCCCCCAAGATGGCGGATTAGCGCTATCTTTACAACCTCCTTAATATGGGTTTCAAATGAAAGGATTTGACAAGTAGAATACGATAAGTAAAGTGGCGTCATTTAAAATTCAATATGGCGGGCGCACCAAGATGGTAGATAAGCGTTATCTTTACAATCTCCTTAATATGGGTATCAAATGAAAGGGTTTGACAAGGAAAAACTTTTAAATAAAAAATTAAGTTAAAAAAACTAAAACTCTACTACGGGAAAAACGAACTAAAAAGTATACGAAACAAGATGAAAGAGTTTAGCCGTGGTCACATGCCGCTTTGCCATATAAATGCGTTTGCGTACTTATGTATGTATATAAATATATTATTATGTGGACATATTATCTTTTCGTTTCATCTTGTTTCGTAATGTTTAGTTAGTTTTTCCCGTAGTCGGGTTTGTGATTTTTAACTTAATTTTTAACTAAGGTAAGATGGTAAGATTTACCCGACCTTTTTTTTTGGGGAATACAAGGGTCTGGCCGTCCAGATTATTTTAAGTCTTGATTAATTTCTTAAGAAGCCAGTATACTTGTATCGCTCAACTTAGCAGTATCCGTTCACCTTCCTTCAGCATCTGAAAAACAAAATCTCCTCAATTCCAAATCGCAGAAATCAGCTGGCAGTGCTGCATACAACACATGTGCATTGTATACATATGTATACGAGTATGTGCACCTGGATAACTTTAATCCAATTAAAAATCTTTAAAAAAACATCAATATGGCAACACTTCCAATCTCAAAACCGCCACCCAGGTCATATTTCGGGGCACACTTTCATAACGAGCATTTTGTGGCCTAATTCCCAGCGGTACCGACATGTCGCCGTTTCTCCTTTTGCCGATCTCAGCCAAAACGCAAACACGTAGTGAATTGGATAAACGCATGAAATAGCTATGCCAAGAACTCATGGCGTAGTACACATCCACATTGTCGCTTGCCATGGGTTTTTGAAGAAGAATTTTTGTACGAGTGTGAGTACCTCCCATTCCCGCTGAATTAAGATGAATATGTATTTGCACAGTACGCTCATTTGAACCTCTGTACCTACGACCAGTACCATTGCAAGTGCAATGAAAACAACAAGCGTATACAACAGGACTTTACGGTGTGAACAACAGAACAGCAATTCCATTGCTAAGGCTGGAAGGGTGACTTGGATTGCCGTTGGCAAGAACTACGGATTCACCACCTGCACCTGCTGGTGTACGTTGCTCCTCCTACCTAGTTGGCAGTTGGCACTAAGTCTAAATTATTAATGAGTGTTATTAAGGGGAGAACTTTTATTTCGAAAGGTTAAATTATCTGAAAATTGCTCCAGCCAGCAGCGGTAGCAATAGTTGCAAACAGCTGTTTATATTTGCGTTGCATTAAGTTGCTCTAGTGGGATTCAAGTGCAAACGAGGGATTATTATTTTCAAGGAGAAACAAATCCAAATAAAAAACAAATTTGTGTAAATACACAGGTATACTTGTGTACCTGAAGGTGATTTTTTTTTTTTGTTTTGCCTTAAAGGGTGGACACACATTAAACGCAAACGGTTTGTTTAAGCGCTTGGATCTTAAAAACGTAATCTAGCTGTGTACTCGTACCTATGTAGTTTTCCAGGGGTATTCTATATATAATTATTTTGTTCTATTGTAAAACCCAGTGGACAATTCAAGATTCGTAGCCACACACAATAAACTGAAGTTCACCATTAAGTAAACCTAGATTAAAAAAATATCTAGATTCTAGAGTTCTAGGCAGTGGATAAAGGAAGAAGTTTGCATTTCCTAGATACTAGCCAATTAAAATGTTTACAAAAATAATTCTCACTAAAAGAGGGGATTATTTAAAATGCTTCCACTTATAGAGGTGAAATGGTTGCACTTATTGAGGTGTTTATTTTGTTTACCAAGAGCATGGGTACACATGACAAATGGTGGTTTTACACTGGCTGCTATAACTTTCGTTAAAAGTTCACTGGTAACCTGGATGAATGGATTAATCATTAGCGCAGGAACTAGCAATCCCTCCGAAGAGTTTATTTCAGCACATATTTCAATGATTGTAACGCTGCGCTGATCGAAAGCGTGTATCAACTAGTTAGGAAGCTTTTGAAAAAATACAAACATGTCAAAAGAAAGATCAGAAAGAGAAAAGAATAGTGACGAGTTTGACTTTTATTTTGTAAATCTTAACAAGTTACTAACACGTGCGGTCATATTATTTACTCACCTTAGTTCACGTTAAAACTTACATTCGGGTCAAAGTCAGCTTAACCCGAACTTTAACCAAGTTTTATAAACCTAGGGTCGATTCGTCTCATACGCGATCGAATAAACAGAGTGCCAGTGTTGCGGCTTATTAAAGTGTTTTTGGTACTAATGTTGGAAGATGACGCACATGGCAGATAATTAATATGATAATCTAGTTTAAGATAGAATTGAAAACTAACAAAGTCAACATATATCCTTTACAAATGCATTGAAAAGGAAAACATTAGAAATGTTGAATGTTTCCGACCCTGAACTCAATGGAATCACTGAAATGTCCACTTCAATCACCGGAAAGATCACAAAACATGAGCTGACGACTAAGCAATCATCAAAATCACGCTGAACTTCACTTGAATGAGATGAAGTAATCGCTCACGAATGATTTTTTTCTTCCTCTTTGTAATTTGCAAGCCTATACACATACAGTGCCGTTCGAAAAAATTTTGCTCAAATATTTTCTTACTTTTTCGGATGGAAGTTCTTGGAAATCATGAAAGCTACGATGCTTTTTTGCAATGGGAAGCAAAATATTGTTAAATTTTTCAACAAAAATCGATGTTATTATGAATGAGAGATGCATATAGCTCGTGATAGCCGTCCAAAAGGAACCAAAGTGATTAAAATAACAAAAAATGGGAAAAATCAGTTCGGAGTGCAAACCTAATATTTTGTGTCTGACACGTCTAAATTCGACAACCAGTCAAAAAATTTAATATTGCTCAACGAACTGTAGCATGGAATTTGAAAAAAAAAAACGTGAAACCGTGACTACCAGCAGAAGGAAAGGCTCAGATAGCCCAAAAAGACGACCTCAGTGGAAGATCGTGTTTTGGTGCTCCAAACCCGTCGGTATCAGCCTAGGGCTTCAGTAGATTCAAAATGATCTATTTCGAGCTAATGGATAAATAATATCAGCAAGATCAGTGAGAAAAAGGCTCGTAAAAGCTGGAATTAGAGCACGCAAGCAAGTACTGAAGACGAATTTTCCAATAAGATTCAGAAAAGAACGATTAATTTGGGATGAGAAACATCTGGATTCAAGACATGTGGAACAATAATATCTTTTCCGACAAATCCAAGTTCAAGCTGCACGTGGGAAATGGGAGGAGTCAAGCTTAAAGAGAGCCAAAGGAAAGATTGACCTCTGAATGCCTCTAACGGATACCTCCAGAACTGAAGGTGTGATGGTCTGGGGATGCTGCTATGGAGATGAAAAAGGTAGAATGGCCTTTTCAGAATCAAACGTCACTGCAGCAGTTGATCTAAGGGTCCTAGAATATGAATTAGACCCACCGCGCTAGAGCTTTTTAGTGACACTTACATATTCATATTTCAAGAGGATAATGCTTCTTGCCATACAGCCAAACTTGTAAGTATGAACACGTCTTTAATTTTCAAACGAAGGATTATTTTATAGCTTTAAAATAAGCTACAGCTTCTATGACTATAAACTAAATTGGTGTTTTTTTTTTAATTTTTTAGGTTAAAAAGTACTTCGAGCCCAAACCTCAATCCAATTGAGAATGTCTAGTCAATCATGACACTTAAAATTGCGAGAAAGCGTCCAGAGTCAATTGACATCCTAAAAAAGTTATTAATCCGGGCCTGGAACACCATATCTGCATCCACATGGAAAACATATCTGCGTCAATGAATCGCAGATGTGCAGCAGTAATAAAACAAAAAGAAGGTCCAACCAAGTACTTATTAAATGGACAATATTTCTAGGAAGCAACACAAAAATAAAAAATTCGCAATAATTAAGCATTTTTCATTTATTTATAAAATTGACGCAAGTACCCAAAACACCCATTTTTTGGTCTAGCACCAGTTTGCTCTTTTGACTGCAGGTAAAAAATGTTGACACTCTAAGTCTAAATGTATCATGAAACGTTTGAAAATACTTAATGAAACAAAACCTCATTAAAAAATATTTAGATATTGCAACCAATCCGCTAAAATTGGAAAAAAAATAGTTTGAGCAAAATTTTTCCAACGGAACTGTATGTTCAGCAAAGGGAGATAAGTGTGCTGTCTACGTACATTCACCCATTACGTCCATTTGCATATCAACAATACGAGTACATTTCAATCTTATTTAAACCGTATATAAAAAAATATTCACTTCGAAAGAAGCACCAGGTATATACAAATACATATGCATATACATACGCTATTAAGAAAAGAGCACAAAAAGTCCTTGCGAGGAAATTAGCCGCACCATTTGCGTGGACAGTCTTGAGCACTGGACTCCACTTTATTTCAAAACATGCGCGACCGACTGCCTCACAAGAAAATACTACACAGGGTAGGGTACCCGGACATATGGTAATAGAAGTAAACGAAACACCAGATGAACTGGTCAGGAATTGCTCTGATATGGATATATAGACAGACAGGTTTTATTGGCCTTCAACACAGCTAAAAATCTAATAAAACGCATCGCCTTAAATTTAGCCAATTATCGATGGCGTAATACAAGCGAATGTGCCATAACCCTCAGCCATAATATCTCTACTTTCAATGGGAATAAGCCACATCCATGTGTTCGTCGGTGCTATAACCAGGCACATGGCCAGAAGATAGGGCATCCTTACAAGTGACTTCTGTGGAAGCTGCATAGATGAAGATAAATCATAGATATAGATGTAGCACACCTTCTATGTCACTGCCCGGCTCTTCAAGAACGTCGCCAATCTTATATGGAAGCACGGTTCTTCGACCGCCTGGATGACCTGGCCTTAGGTAGGTAGGTATGTAGAAGTGGTGGTTTCGGTAGAAAAAAATGAATTAAAAAATAAATGTCGAACGGAGGGCAGTCCTGATAATTTACCCGCCATCTACACTTTATTCTCAATGTTTATGATTTTATTCTGACTTTCCTGAGCGATATTTTTGGAGCCAGGGCCAGGGACAGCAACTTGTTAACGTTTTGGGAAAAAGTGTCAAGAAAGCTTTTTAAGTTCTGTTTTTTTTTTTTTTTTTTAAGTTCTGGCCACTAATTGCTACAACTGTTCCAAATTTCAATAGCCTACGTCGTATAGTCTCTGAGAAAAAGGCCTGTGATAGACAGACATACCGACAGACAGACAGACAGACACCGAACTGATTCCATTAGTGTTTCGTTTTGGTACGGACGTAACACTAAAAAAAACCCAAATAGCGTGAAGGGGCGCCGGCGCTGTTTTGATACCACAACTTCGAATGTATGTAGTTTGAGATGAGGGATCGCTAGTTTGACTACATGGTCCCCTTTTGGCCAGTGCCCTCTTCTGATTGCCACTGCTCTTACGATGTCTACGCGATATATATATATATATATACATATATCATAACTTGGCCATATATTTCTGGATATGATACAGTTTGTCAGCCTGGTCCGCCTGAGACCAGCTGGTATATTACCCTTAACAGCACGTATAGGGTTAAACGTTTTCAGCTAGTAAGCTGTTACGGGCTCTCGTTTCCCTCAATGGCACTATATCAAGGAACCCAGAGATATAGTGCCATTGAGAGAAACTTAAGGCTGATTGCACAAGCTATTGAGTTTTTCTTGGCATCGTTCTAATAGTTTCGATGAGATGATTGTCGAATTTATGGCTTTAATTGCGGCTTGGCTATATAGAATAGAAACCACTTACAGACCTTAAAATATTCAATACATGATCAACATGGTCACCTTAATGGATATATGTAATTGTAGCTACTGCAAACGACCCTCCTAGTGTAACCTAATGTATTTCTAATTATAACGAATACCGATGCAAAGGTTTTTTTAAAATCGTATTTATATTGCATACCTACAATTATTTAAATTAAAAAAACAACAAATTTGAGAAATTAACTTCACCGTCGTATAGGCTTAAGTAACCGACGACTTATAAAGTTTCACTTAACGTATAACTCCCCCGGAAACTGACGGCAGAATTCTAAGTGCTTTCCATATTTTTAATTAACAATGTGGCGAGGATATTTGGCGTGAGCTTTGGTTGACATCCCTCTAACACAAAAAGGAACATTAAAAGTTTTTCCAAGTACGTACGAGTATACGATGCAAATTTCAATTTTCTTTTTCTTGAAGCAAACTGTTGTGACAAATCTGCACGTAAAGCTACCAGATTTGCCTACCATGCTATATGCCTAAGGACATGTGCTCGCGTTCCTTCATTGTGCAGTGGAATTAAATTTCAAAATAATCACCTACTTAATGCACGGTACGAGATAAGTAAACAACGCACGGCATACGGGTAGGATATGTTCTGGTTTCATCCTTCCACAGGCGGCGTTGAATGGAACACATTCAGGATTCACTTTGCATCGCAAGCGAGTGGAATCCTAGACAGCGTAAACTAATGGCGAAAAGTCATTAGTGGAATACAAAATCTTGAATTAAACAAGAAACAACAACAAGAAATACTTATACACAGTTTATGGCAGATACAGGTGCATCCGGTGCACTTAAATTCCACTTAATTGTAATTCGATCCCCTGAGTGGGGGGGGGTTGAAGAAGCACTGCCAGATTGCTGTACATCCGTAAGTAGTTTATAATGAGGAAAGTTTGAGACTCATAGTAAAATAATTATTAATCCAAATGGATCCCCAGTAATGATTAATATTTATGTTCTATTGAATCGACAATAATGGTTTCGTTGGTTTTCAGACGAATTACCAAACAACGATTCGTCAATCGAGGACTTAACCCTCTAACAGGCAAAATTAAAATAATGACGGAAGGTAAACCAGAATTTTTGTTTAAGCTAGATTTTGGTTAAAGAAGCACGAATTTAGTGACAAATTAAGAAAAAAATTATTAATTTAGCCACCAGATAAACAAATAGGAAGGCCGCCTCAGAGCAGCGTTGTCCGCATAAGCTAAATAAAAATTCGAGTTAGAACAGCACAAATGGAGATCACATTTCGAGAAAATGCAATGTGTTTGCGATATTTTGCAGAGGTTGAATTTTTTTACCGCCATCTTTGTCAAGCCATATTGAAAAGTGGTCGTTATTGTCATACCTTATGTCAGCAAATGGGTGTTTTAACCTCTGACTTATGCCAGAACTAGTGCTGTGCTCTTTTTCTTATGTGGAAGGCTGGCCAACTGAACGTATTTCCTTATTAGACACAAAACCTGCAGCCATTATCTTCACGAAACTCAGGCAGCTTCAGCAACTTTTCCTCGGTATAATTTGAAACATCAGGAGATTTTTCAGCTTTGATGCGACGATACAAAATGTATGAATTAGTGGAGTCATGCCAACCAAATGATAAACAAGCCTTATCATTGGGTTTCTGGTCTTGAGTCGAATATGATATCAATCACTAAGACCAGCCATTAGATCGAATTCACCTATATGGCAATTATATACACATATTATGATTTGTGGGCAATCAACTTCAACGTACTTCTTTTTCCTTCTATGGTAAAGCAATGCTTATGTATGTTTCCCTTGGTACTCAAGAGAACCATTTGGAGCTTTAAATACTGCGAAATAGGCTTCGAACGTCTTTCTGTGCTAGGTTACTGAGATTGTTGATGAAGTATTAACCTAGGTGCAGTTGTCCACTACGGGAAAGAGCTGGGTATGAACAGAGGAGATGTGTTGGGCCATATGCATTACTTACATATTCAATTGAATCCCTTCTATCTTCTTTGGCATTTTCATCCAAAGGAAGCTTTCAGTTTGAAATTCTGTTGGCTCTGATTGTTCCAAAAGCATATACTCCTCTTCCACGCAAATATACCAATACTTGTTTCTCGAGAGTTACTTTCATTATACATTTGTCATCTTCAGGTGATATTCCCTCTTCATCATCACTAAAATCATCTTCGCCTGAATCTATTTGGACCGAATCCATGAAATCTTATACATATCTCTTCATCAAACTTTTTGGATAAAAGTAAGTTCGTAAATTGGCCACCTGCGGTGCAAGAATCTTTGGCCAACTTATACAGGTGTCCAACTTATAAGGGTGTAAATAAGTTAAGTATTGGCCAACTTCGTCAGGTGGCCGACTTATAAGGCTGTCCAACTGGACAGATTTCACTCTATAATTTATTTTTATATCACTATGATTTTTCTCCATTTCTACAAAAAATTTAGAAATATAATTTGTGCAAATAGTCCATCAACAACTGAGAATAATCAGTCGAAGAGACATATTTTTTTACATTGAAACGGGCAAGGCCGCTCTGAGGCTGCCTTCGGTTTTTGTTGTTAAATCACATTAACATATTAAATCCACACAAAATAAGAATATTATACTAAAATATATATGTTTAGTACTTACTACAAAGTTATTCACTAAAATATTAATGATAGAAATATATTTTATTTAATTTTGATTTTAATACTAGGCGATGAATAATTTTTTGTGTTCACTCACTGACTTTTCACAAAGAATGCACTTTTGCTGCCAAACGCATCAGCATAAAACTTTCAAACCGGTAAAATTATGAAACTACATATTTACCAAAAAGCTGTAACTTATGATTGAGCGCGAAATGTTCTTTGATTCAAATTGAATTAAGTTTATGTAAAGGCTGCCTCAGGGCAGCCTTACCTGTTAGAGAGTTAAGTATTAAAAACAACGTCTTAATGGAAATTAACGAAGAATTATACCGACTTAAGCTTTGTACCTTTGTACCTTATACCTATCACTACTGAGATTTTATGTACACAATCCTTTAACCAGATTCAATGCCTCACATTACTTTCGTCCTTCTATGAAAAATCTCAACCGGATACTTATTTAATTTATCCATGAGCCCACAGTGAACGACACGAGAGGTAAGCTGATTAAATTCTCAAATTGCATTTATTTTGAATCCATGATTCGGTTGAAAAATAATCTGTCGTCTCTCGCCTGTCAGATAAGGCATCAGCAATGGACTGCTACCACAAGGAATCTGATGAAGCTCACCTCACCTGGTACCATGAGTATGAATATGAATATGTATATTGTAGATACTCATATTCCTTAAGGGAATGAGGTAATACTACGTTTCTCATATTTACGGTTATTTATTATGACAAATTGAAAATTATTCTCGTGAGCCGTAAACACCGTTAATTAAAAGAGAGTGGTAATTCAATACTGAACATTATTATCCTTGCACTGTGTAATGCACTGTCATGAAGTATATTTTATGCTTTGCAAGTGGTTAACATTTTTAAAAAATATACATTTGCATCCTTTGCGCTGTCAAAATATTTTTACACGTCCCTATAATGGGCATTTATTGGTAAAAAATATTCGCTATCAAGAGTTTTGTTATGATAAGTAAAAAATTAGTGGTTTATTGGACAAGTACACAATATTCTAGAGAGCGCCTACAAAGACTATTCTCCTGCTTTGATATCTAAGCTATACCTATTTGATCTTTGGAGCCTTTCCTTTTTCATGTTCAAATTTTGAGTAGTTACAGCACTTTTTGAAATGACTTGTTAGCTGGCGCACTTTCATTCGACGGTCATCCAAGGTGCAGGGAAATATGTAACTTGGCGGGAACTTACGCACTTCACATGGGAATTAACTCCACCTCAAGTGGGAAATAAATGCACTTCTATGATGTGAAGTAATTTCATATTGAAAGTGGGAAATAATTTCACTTATTTGTGGGAATTAGTTTCACTTTTAGAGTAAAGTTATTTCTCATTTAAGGTGGGTAATAATTTCACTTTATTGGAGAGCTCAAAATTATTTTCTTGTGCGATTCACTCTTGCAATTATCGTCGCTTGGATGCTATCTTGTTCAAAAGGACATTTTTTACGAAATTGAGTTAGGTATGCAGTCTTCATAATTTTGGGACGCTCTTTCGTTTGGCGCAAACCATTTTATTCCATCTCTTTTAGTTTTCAAGTTACAGACAACTGTTTTGTTCAATATGATACTTTTTTAACGATTTGTCATGTCATTTTTGTTCAATAAACTGCTTTTCATCTTTTTTGTATTATATTGAACAATTATTAGAATATTTTTAAAAAAAAACTATTTCATAATTTCTATCTTGTCCAATATCCACAATTCTGGATGTTTTGTTCAATATGCGTATTACTTCCAGTCATGATTGTTATACAAAATGTTTGGATGAGGATCGCGAAGGAATATTTAATGCCTGTTGGAAATTGAATGACACCGAAAAAGGGCAGTTTTATTCTAAATTTGTAAAAATATTGCTACCAAAACGAAAAAGAACAGAAAAATCTGGATCGAGAAAATAGTGTACGTGTAAGTATTTCTTCGAAAAAGAAAACCATTTATTTGATGTCTGTAAAAAATTCTTTTTGTCGACTCTTGATATTTCTCAGCAACGCATATACTACTTCTTTTCGACAAATATAATGAAACGGGTACTCATTCCGCTCCTAAACATGGACAATTTATTAAAAAACTTATACCAGAAGAAGATTTAAAAATAGTAAAGGATCATATAAAAAGTTTCCCAATGATGCATTCTCACCACTGCCGAACAAACACAAAAAAAAAAACAATATCTCGAAGCTGGCCCTTCATTGACAAAAATGCACAAAATGTATGTTGAGAAAGTTAAAAAGCCTGTCGGTTATTTTATTTACCGAAAACTTTTAAATGAGTCATTCAACTTATCTTTTTTCAAGCCTAAAAAGACATTTACGTTAAATGTGCTAAGTTTAAAGCAACGAAAAATCCGAATGCAACTGAAACACAAGATTACAATACACATCGCAGCTATCATAATGAAGCGAAGGTTGAGCGCGATATCGATCGAAAGAATAATCGTGAAGATACGGCAGTTATTGTTGATGCCTTTCAAAACGTTTTTTCTCTTCCTTAGGCAAACGTCTCAAGCTACTATTATAGGCGTAAGTATGCTGTCTATAACTTGACCGGATTTTGTCAAAATAACAGAATATTGTGGAATTTGGCACGAAACGCTAAGTGGGCGTTCAGGAAATGACATAGCATCTTGCCTCACCGTTATTTTAAAAAACGTTTTAAGAGATCTTCCAAAAACCAAAAAGATAATTTTGTGAACCGATGCTTGCAAATAAAACTTCCGAATTTTCGTTCCTAAAAGAAGAATGTATTTTTTTTTAACTTTTTGCTAAAATAAAGATTTGAATTCAGAAACAAATAAGTCTTTTTACTTAAACCCACATGATTTTGATTCGCTCCAAAAGAAAACATTGCAACATTATGTGTTTTTCTTGTTTCTTTTAAAATTCTTTATTAAATCAGCATAAAACTATTTTTTTGTTCTATATAACATAATCAACTTTATGTTTCCTCTCTTTTTATGTTTTTTTCTATGTTGTTCAATATTGAGTTTTTTTGTTCAATATCCAAAAAGTTTACCAACTTGTTATCACTCCATATAACTTTGTTCAATATCCAAAATGACTTCCTCATTGATTTAATTTATAACTAATTCAAAATAAAAGAAAAACAATTTCTGTTACTTGTTTTAAAAACAAAATTGTCAAGGCTTTCAGAAAAAAATCAATACCAATCAAAAATTTTCTGATATAAACAAAAATTTTCAATCTAAACTTTAAAAATCGATTTCCCAACATTTTGAAAAATTGACATTGAACAAGATAGCATCCAAGCGACGATATGTAAATTAAATTATGCTACGTTAAATTGTTATAAAAAAAACAACTTTATTTCACTGAATCCAACTTAAGACTAAATTACACAAAATATTCTAACTATAACTTAACCTACGCTTATCGTATTGCATCAGCCAGGTTGACGACCGCCAGGTGCAGTATTGCATTTCGTTGCCCTGGTTGGAGCCAGATGCTGAATCGGCAAAACGGATGCTCGTGTCGAAATGTTATATTATGTGCCGTTAACTCCTCCCTTCTAAGAATGATGCGTCCTCGCATCTTTTACATGAATGGAATATTGTAAATGCTGGGATACCTTTGTGCGGGTGCTGGGTGAATGACCTCGGATTGTGTCGTCATTGCAATTATAGGTGGTGCTGTTATTGTCTTGACGGAACTTCTTCTGGCAGTGTACCCAATTGCTGTTATGGCTAGAACTAGTACTGCGAATGTTCCATATGTTATCATCTGGTGCATCTTCTTTTCGGTTTGAAGTTTTTCGAGGTGTTTAGTGTTTCTTGTATGTAGCTCTTTCATAAGTTCCAAGGAAAGAATTTCTTCGACTGCCGAATTTTCGTATGTTGGGTGTAACATTGGTGGCAGGACTTGCAATCTCACGATCTGCTCGGAGATGTATCGTTGATTATTTATCACGATGCTTTCATTGGTAAATTTGATGACAAATGTTCCTTTTAATGACTGGGTTCTGTTGCGAATTTCTATAGTTCCATTAAACTGGTTGAGCACGATGATTCCTGATGCTATCTCTTCAACCTGAGGGATGTGTTGGCTGTTTGTGGCGTTGCACGATGCATTCTTATTTTCTAACAAATTGACGATACAATTATCTTTACTTATATCTATTACCTTTAAGCGTTTACATAGAGACAATTCATCGATTAGCTTACAGCTATCTTTAAGTCCAAACAATGATTTATTTTTTCTTAAAATATTTTTGAATTCTAATTTGTGGATAATCCCATTATTCTTCTTTATTGGTACTAATAATAGTTTTTCGTATAATTCCTTTTTCGTTTTTGGAATATCGATTATGTAAATTAAACTTTTTGAATTAGAAGCAATTTTGATTTCTGCAAATTTAAGTGCTTGTTCTATATTTGAATACGGAATTACATCTTTTTCTAAAGTATCTATAACTAAATCTAGTTCGTTCTTAGCAAGAATATTTGAATTAACAATATTGGCTTTAGCTAGTTCAATAGCATATATAATATTACTTAGTTCTTCTTTAATTAATTTCAGTTTATATAAAAGAGTTACATTGATTTCATATTGGATTATACCATCCTTTTTAATTGTATTAAGTATTTCATTAGTTACATTTGTAAGTGCATTAATTCTTTCTTCGTACTGTTTATTTATAATGATTTGACTGTTGCCATTATCGATTACATTATTGATTTTATTTTGAACTAATTCAAAGTCATCATGGTCGGGATTTCCGGCTATCCACTTCCATGCTGACCCAATGAAATTTAGAGATCTTTTCTCTCTGTTTACCTTTAAATTTTGAATGTATTTCATTACTTGTTGAATTTCGAACTGTAGGAGCGGGAAGAAGGGATTGGTTCGGGGAACTCGGGTCTGTATGATGGGAAGAATTTCTGCAATGAATTTCTCGTACGGTGCTATTTCGATGACATGCATGAGTTTTAAAGAGCCTTCCATGATTTTTGCCATTCCATTATGTAAGACGATCATCGGGGAGTTGGTATAGTCAAGAACATTTACATCTCCTTGACTAGTTCCAAGCAAGAATCTGTTGGGTTAAAAATGAATGATTTAATTCCGAATGTTTGCTTTGTGTACGATTTTGCCTGACTCTGTTACTACGGTAGTAAATTTGTTTTCCTTAACTATCTCTTTTTTATACCTGGCTGATAGTTTGGAACCTAATCTTTTGTTAACTTTAATATAGATTATATCTCCTGGAGAATATCTATTGACAGAAGGTCTATTTTTGTTGTGGTATGCCAAATCGGCTTCTTGTTTCGATTTCAATTTTTTTGTGTTGTCCAAACGTGCGTTTTCGATTTGTGTAGGATCTGTACCTATATTTCTTCCAAAGAATATGTCAACGGGTTTTTTGTTGGTGACTGAATGAACTGAGAAATTATAAGCATGAACAGCTGCTTCTAAAAGTTCTGCAAAGGACGGGTACAATTTTTCTCGTTTCAAACATCTCATGATTTCGGCAAGGGTCGAGTGGAAACGTTCTACTTGTCCGTTTGAGGTACTTGTGTAAGGAGGTGTTGTGAATACTTGAATTCCAAGTTCATTTTCAACCCTGAAGGTGATACGGGATGAATTAAAGGATTTTTCGTTGTCGAAAACTAAAGTTACTGGGACTCCGTAGGCGAAGATGATATCCCTTAATGGTTGCCTTATGTCTTCGACAGCTTTTGATTTTACTATTTTGGTAATGGCGTATTTAGAAAATTTATCAATGGCGGTGAGGACTAGTTTTCCCTCTGTGGAGAAAATATCAATGTGAACAATCTGACCTGGATAATTAGGAATGGGTGTAGCTTGAATTTCGACTTTGTTGGGATGACGGTCATACTTGTTTTCTTTACATATTAAACAAAGTTTAACTATTCGCTTAATTTTTCTTGACATTCCAGGGAAGTAATACTTTTCTAAGATCTGAATTTTATTTTCTCTGTCGTTTCTATGGGCACGGTTATGGGTCTGAATTATTAAGTTTTCCTGATCTTGCTCGTTCTTTACATCGTCAACCATTGCTTGTGTAAAACGTACGCGGTATGTACTGAAGTTTGTCCTGTAAATGTTTTGGATCATTCCCATTATAGGTTCAGCTGTTTTGATACAATTTGTAACTGTTGGATTAAGACGTTTTTTCAGAATTTCGACTAGTTTTTGTTCATTATAAAAGGGTTCCGTGATAGTATGTCTGTGGATAGTTGGGAATACGATTTCGAATTTTTCAGAGGATGATGTACCTACCAGAAGGAGAATTTGATTTTTAAATACGTTGATAGGACATTCAATGCTGCATATCAGACCGTGAGCTGAGCTCTCATCGCTATGAGTAGTGGGGGTCATTGAATTGATTTGGCTGTACTGTGGTGGTCTAGAAAGCGCGTCGGCTACTACGTTGCTTCTGCCAGGTTTGTACTTGAGCTCATAGTTGTAATCTTCTAGCATAGCTTTCCATCTCTTCAGTTTGGGGTTATTGTTTTTGCTACTAAGGGCGTAAGTGAGGGGTTGATGGTCAGTGTAAATGAGAACTTTCGTCGAACCGTATAGGTAATTCCTGAGGGAGTTCAAAGCCCATATGATGGCTAGCATCTCCTTCTCATTAGCGGCGTAGTTCTCCTCGGTTTTACTTAATGTTCGCGAGATGAAGGTTATGGGTTTGGTTTCTTGCGACAAAACTGCACCTAGTGCATAATTTGAGGCGTCTGTGGTCAGTTCAAAGGGTTTTTTGAAATCTGGGTAAATTAAGATTGTATCTTCTGATGCAAGTGAGTTCTTAAGTTTTTTAAAGGCATCTTGTGCTTCGTCGTTTAGATGTATTAGCTTCTTGCTAGAAAGATTCTTGGACACGCGTCCATCCTCCCCTCTTAAGAGGGATGTCAAGGGTTTCGCGAGATTAGCGTAGTCTCGAATGAAACGGCGATAATACCCTGACATGCCGAGGAACGATCTCAAGTCTTTCAAGGTTCGAGGAGCTGGAAATTTCTGGATTGCCTTTACCTTTCCGGGGTTGGTTTTAATACCTTTTGCGGATACAATAAATCCTAAGAATTCTATTTCTTGTTTGAAGAACTCGCACTTATCAAGCTGTACCTTCAAGTTAGCGTTACTAAGAGTTTCAAAGACTTTTCGAATATCTTCTAGATGTTGCTTTGCATTTCTGCTATAGATGATTATATCGTCAATGTAGACGCGGCATATTTTGCCAATGTGCTCACGCAAGACATCATCTAATGACTTCTGAAAAGTTGTAGGGGAATTTTTTAATCCCATTGACATTCTGGTAAACTCATATTTAGCGTGGTTGATTGAAAAGGCAGTTTTTTCCATATCTGATTCCTTGAGGGGGATTTGGTAAAAACCACTTTTTAAATCAACAACTGTGAAATACTCGCTTCCACCTAATTCAGATAAAAGTTTTTCTATATTTTCTAGTGGGTATTTTTCAGGGATAGTAACACTGTTAAGCTTACGATAGTCTATGACTATCCTATATTTCTTTTTTCCGGAAGCATCAATCTTTTTCGGTACAATCCACACGGGGGCATTGTACGGGGATCTCGAAGGCCTGATTATCCCATCTTTTAAAAGTTTCGTGATTTGATTCTCAACCTCGTCTTTAAGAGACATTGGGTAGGGGTAAAATTTGGCGTAGACAGGGGAATCTGTAGTTGTTCTTATTTCTGCCTTAACGTTAGTGGCACAGGTTAACTTATTATCGGGATCGTCGAATAACTTAGGGAATTCCTTTACAATGGATTGGATATGTAATTTTTGGTCGGTTGTCATGTGATCGGTTCGGATATTAATAGAGTTTACTGATTGTGTGACCAGCTGTTTTATTTTTACTTTGATGTTATTGTTAATTACCATGTAGTTGTCTTTCGTGTGAATGACAGCTGAAAGATCTGATAGCGTATCATTGCCCAAAATGGCATGAAAAGATTTTAGTTCTGGCATTAAGAAAAATTTAATTCTGATGTTATTGAGTCCGAAAAGACTTAAGAATGTATGGTGACTGATTTTTAAGTTGCCTCCCATGGAATTGGCATAGAAAGCCTTCTCATTTAATTTAGGATTTTTAATAAGAGTGGGTTGTATGTAATTTTTATTTGATCCAGTGTCGATCAAAATTTTTAAGACTTCTCCGCTCTTCGTTTTACATTCAATGTACGGAAGAGAGGAGCAGTTTAATCTAAAAAATGGATATCATTAAATTCAAAAGGTTCTTCTGAGTTATCATTGTCACACTGCTGTTGAAATGATTCAGAATATTCCTGAAGACTCTGATCATATTGATTGTCTTCGGAGCGAATCGCTTGCTCGTATTGGTTCGTATCATCAAGTGTACTTGGAGATTGTTCAGGTTCGATGGTGTTTAAATGGAAATTCCTCTGCATCTTGTTTGGATGAACTTGCTGCGATGTTGAGGCAAACGGCCTTTTTGGTGCGGATGGCCAGTTCTTTTGCTGAGGTCTGTTCATGAAGTTTATGTTGTTCGTTCGGATAGTGGACGTTTCCATAGGCGTTGGTGGAGATTTGGATGGGTAATTATTCTGCGGCGGATTGAAAGGAACGAAGGGTCGTTGAGGCCTTGGGGGAACCATTGGTCGGGGGTTAGAATTCATTGGAGGTCTTGGGTAAGGGTTTGTTGGGTACTGATTGTTCCAACTCATAGGATTATGGAATAGCTGCGGGAAAACTTGGTGTCTATATTCAGGATGTGGATGGTGAACTTGCGGATGACGTTTTGGTGGGATAGGGGGTGGTAATGGATGCGTTCTTCTATTATGTTGATTATTGGCATTCGCGTACTGTGCTCTGAAGGTTTGGTTTTCAAGCTTCAGGCAGAGGTGCAAGGCTTGGGGCAAATCCACAGGTTCCCGGATACCAAGAAGCCTGGGTAAATCGCCTCTTAACCCTCGGACGAAGGTGTCGAGTGCCTTGTCTCTATAGGTATGCACTTAATAAATTTAGGGCTTCTTCGCCAACATCCATGCAAGAAATTTTATTCAGTATGAGTGAAAGGTGAGAATAAACCTGTTGGTAAAACTCTTGTATGGAGAGGTTACCTTGTACCAATGATGTGAGTTGGTATTCTAGTGTGCCTAGGTCACGTTTATCTGCATAATGCAGCGTGAGGCATCGAGCAATACAATTCCAATTTAATGGGGTGTTGTACGACTCTAGGATGTGGTCCGCATGGCCCACAATCTTGTTTCGAATCACATTGATAATGCCGAAATATTTCGGTGATCCTCTAATAGATTCGTAAATACGGAGGATCCTTTCAACGCTTTTCCGCCAGGAACTGAATTCTCCTGGTTGCCCAGAGAATTCTCTTAAACTGCGAACAACATCCGGAATTTTATCTAGTTCCGATATGTTGGCTTGCTGGTCCTGGTTAATAATTTGATCCGTTCCTGCAAACTGGTCTGCGTTAGGGTTTAAAATCGATTGAACGATGCTCCTTCCCTCAGTTTGTAGGGCATGGCTTACGATTGAGGAGATTAAAGCTTGCAATGCAGGATGAGATATCGGGGCGGCGTTTGGGTTTTGTTGCTCTTGGGGATCTTGAAGGTTTAGGACTGGAGGTCGGATATTAGGGTTAGCCATTATTACCAGAAACTTGGAAATGTGAAAATTCAATCAAGTAATGCGGAAACAACGAAGGAATGTTTGTCGCGGCAAATACAGCGGTTACAGACGAGAATTGATTTTGAGTAAAAAGAAATTAACGTTCTACGTAATGGTGAAAATTAAAAGGAATGAAAATCACGATAATTAGCGGTGGCAAAAGTCAACTAACTAACATGATATGGTCACATACGATTTATGAGAAAAATTTAAAATGATTTTTTAGTGATTTCTTTTTTTTTTTAATTCACAATTTTAGCTCTTAAATTTCTAATATTCTATTCAAACAAAAAATATCTTATTTGCACTTTCTTTCTATATATTCGTAACACTAGATCTTTTGGCACTTTTTATTTAAATTTTTAATTTCTATTTCTTTAATTAATAAAAATTATTTCTTTAATTCTTAAAGGTAATTCTTTTATTGGATTGAAATTTGAGGTTTTAATTTTTCTCTTATACTAACTTACATTACAATAAGTATCAGCATTCCTGCGGCACTCCTTTTGAGGACTCTTGATACTTGATGGTGTGGGCAGCGGCTAGTACTACGTACTTCCTGTTCCTCCCTTTATTCGAAAGGGTTACTTAGGGGCCTCGTTTCTGCACAACCGGGTTCGTGGGACCGAGAGGTTAAGACGGCACTGTTAGCACTATGTTGTTCTGTTTTTACGCGGGCACTACTTCAGGACGCTGGTAACGGGCACCTAATTTAAGGGCACTAATCGACAACAATTAAAACACTCCCGGTCCCTGCTCGGGCGCCAATTAAATTATGCTACGTTAAATTGTTATAAAAAAAACAACTTTATTTCACTGAATCCAACTTAAGACTAAATTACACAAAATATTCTAACTATAACTTAACCTACGCTTATCGTATTGCATCAGCCAGGTTGACGACCGCCAGGTGCAGTATTGCATTTCGTTGCCCTGGTTGGAGCCAGACGCTGAATCGGCAAAACGGATGCTCGTGTCGAAATGTTATATTATGTGCCGTTAACTTGTATAACTGTGAAAAATTCGGCTACTCATTATGCTCCTAACGATTTTTTTTTACGACTTGGCTATTTGATCTTGTAATGAACTTAGTCTGAGACCTGTGCGGATGATGTACTGCTACTTGCTACGGGCAAATTCCTAGATACTGTCAGCGATAGTACATAGATCTTTAAACGCGCAAAGCGATTTGACGAAACAATGTGGACTGGAGTCAACCCACAGAAAACTGTGCTAGTGCTGTTTACTAACAAGAGAATGATACCAGCCGGCTGCGACCACTGAGGGCACTACCCTAAAGCTGTCCAAGAGTGCAAAATACTTACGACTCATACTCGACAGGAAGCTTAACTGGAAGCTGAACATAAAATTAAGTGATAGAGGCATCTATACCTGCAGTAGATTCTTCGGGAAAAATTGGGGATCCAGCCGCCAAAACCAGCATCCTTAAGGCTATGACCAAAGTTTAGCATGCACTGGAATAACCAGCGCGATGAGAACATCGCCAGCAGCGGGATTGGAAACAATTCAAAGCCTTCTGCCCCTAGATCTTTACATGCAAGAGGCTGCAGCAAAGAGCGCTTTCAGAATAAGCCAGTCAAAATACTGAAGACCGAGTGCATATGCGAACACACCAAGATACTTAGCAACTATCTCAATGGTGATGTCAACTCAGACTACACTGTCCCATACTTGGATTTCGAAAGACCCTTCTCGTGGGCCTTTCCGAGCGAGCAGAGAAGAATCACGAAGTATTAAACGAATCTAAGTCCATCTACACCGATGGGTCAAAAATGAAAATAGGTTTAGGAGCGGGAACACATAATGGGTACCACAATGGGTTCACATCACATAATCATTCTCGTCAGGCCGATACCGCTTCTTGAAAGAAGTAAGTGATAAAGTGAAGGCAATAAAATGGAAGAGGAATTTGAATTTATTTTAGATTTACGAAAAAGTAGCAATCGATTATGAAAAATCATCTCTAAATGAAGATGATGTTGGAAGTGGACAGTGCAATATGTATGGAGCGATCTGATATCCCCCTGAAAACCGCTTCTTGGGGTCACTGTTGAGTTGGGAGTAGATGCTAGGTTAGGTACATGCAAGTTTCTTTATATGTCAAGGTTAAATTTAGCAAATAGCGCCTGTAAGAAATAATCCCACAAAATGTCTGGTTCAATTATTTCCCACTTTGAGTGAGAAATAACTTCACATCTAAAAAAAAAGTGCATTTATTTCTCACTTGGATGAAAGCAATTCCCACATGAAGGAAATCCCCATGAAGTTATTTCCCTGCAGCTTCGTTCAATACCATTTTGGTGCTCATCGTCTTATCAGCTCGTGTGGCCTCGTTTAAGATCTGCCACCCAATATTTTATTGTTATAAACAAAGGAGCAAATTCGTTGAATGTAATGTTGGGATATTTATATCCATTCTGTGGAATTTAGGAAAAGGATCAGCTCTCCAATACTTTTCCCAGGTATCTCCTTAAGGTCGTCGAAGAATAGCTTGCCTAGTATGCGTTGCCTGGCTCTCGCTAGAGCTGGACATTTGAACGGAAAGTGAATAAGCGACTCTTTTTCATTTTCATCTTTGCAGCTACGACATAAATTGTTTTGAGGGATCGCTAGTTTGGCTGCATGGTCTCCTATTGGCCAGTGTCCTGTACTAACTGCCACTACCCTAGCGATACCTGTGCGTGTTCTTAGTAGCAGTTCGTTTGTTTTGGACCTGTTGTAACTTGGCCATAACTTTCTGGATATGACGCAGTTTTTTAGACTGGTCCACCTGAGACCGGCTAGTTTTAAGAAGTGTGAGAGTAATATATTGCCCTTAACAGCACTTATAGGAATATGAACGTTTCCCGCTAGTGAGCTGTTAAGGGCTGACCTTCGCCTGGCACCATAAACAATTATAGTTCCACGTTTACAAATTCACTGAGAGCGTTCACTATTGAAGGTTGTCAAACAAATACTAACAACGAAAGGTCTTCAAACTTAGCCTTTATAAGGTTGGTCACTTCGATCATAGTCTACCGCCAGGTCGGGTACCTCAGGAACTACTCCAATATAATATGGGTATGGCATATATGCAGAAATATGGCATTTTTTTGGTACAAAATCTTTGCTTATGCTTTATTGACGGTCAATATTCTCATTTCGGCTTTAAATTTGGCATCACATGTTAATGTATGGCTTTCGTTGAATAGATCTAAAAGCAAATTCATACGACTCAGGGGAACACTTAATTTAAATGTTATCTCTTGTTGAAATTAACGCTTCCCTAAAGCACAATTGACGCGCATATCCTTCCGGTTCTGGAAGAAGGAATGGACTTGAAAAAAAAAAACACATTTACGCACATTAACACGGTCGATCGGAATCGACAGTTTTTGTGAATTTTAAATCAGCGCAACGTGACGCCTGCATCCGGAGATTCCATTTACAAATTCAATGGTAAAATTAAATTGGCGACAAACAACACTGTCGGGTCGATGGGACAGGTTGACACAGGTTGTCATACACAGTAAGTTCAGGTGGGCGATACTATGTGTGTATATACAAATACTCGTACAATAAAATGAGTCGAATTATGTAAATGCCGCTCAAAGACATCCCTTTCACCTCGACTATCATGGAATTTCCAATTACGCGGGGATTTTTAATCGAGATAGTATTAATTTATTTACGAGGGAATAAAATACTATAATTTTATGTGCAGTGCACATTGGTTGTTACAGTTGTTTTTTTTTTGAAACCGCAAATTTCATTGTTGTCTGAAAGCGGGGATTTGTGGCTGGCGATGTGGCTAGGATAGTTTAGTTAGTTTTTAGCTGTAGCATGGCATAATATGCTACTGTGAATTTCGGTTAAAGAGTCGATGCTGACTGTATTTGAAAGATTTGAATGCAATAAGTTGCCAACAACAAATCGGTCAAGGATCCTTTCAGAAGACTTCTATCTCATCTCTTTCAACACACATTCAGTCATCTGAATCAAAATAAAAAATGAAATGGGAGTTTTGAAAATGTCCAATCCTCTTTCCAACCGTAGAAATTGACTTTCATCTTATTCCTCATTTTGCGAATAAATAAAAGCTAATACTATTGGGTGCCTTTTCGTCTATTTTTCGTGATTCATCATACATAGAGACACTCTTTGGATGTTTCCACAGTTCTTCCCTTGATATGAGTCCTCGTGTTAAGGCTTTATTGTTTAAAATCAATATGCTTCATCCTTTTGATTTCCACCCAGTCGTCCCAAGAACTATCACTATCCATAGTTTCCATAGTTTCCATGACCAGTAGATAGTTTCCATGACCAGTAGATAACGCTACTACCCCTTTAACGTATCTCGACTCATGCTTAAAACTTTTCTCCGAGTAAAGTTAGCCGGCTCATTTATTTCTATTTTAACCAATTCTCTACCATCCTTCTACGAATTGAAGAAAGTGTCCATTTCGAGCATTTTTTTTATACATTTTTTTCATTTATAAAATATGAAAAAACGCCAAAAAAAATTGTTTGGAAAAAACGTGAGACAATTTTTTGACCTTTTTTCCAAATTGAAATAGGAAAAAAACCCCAAAAAAGTGGTTGGCTTTTTTTTTCCAAATAGAAAAGAAAAAAAGGTGTTAGTATCAGGTACTCTTGAAATTTGATGTGTAAACATAACTATTGATATTATTACTCTGTGTGAAGGAGAAATGAACAAAGAGAATCATATACAGAGAACGCACTAATACTAAGTTTGGTTACGCACTTATACTACATACTAAGATTGGTTACGGGTTACGCATGAAGGCGAGAAATTCGTGAGGTCCATAACCGAGAGCTAAAATGTTGTTATGTTTTGTCGCAAAATAACATAACTTCACATGATTTTACAAACATACATACTTAATTTCAAATTCTAAAGTACAAATTCTATAAATTCTATAACCCCCCCCATCCCAATGATGGGATTCCTGTTTCAATCAATAACCATCCTGCAGAAATCCCTTATGGAATTCCAAGGAAATATGCTGCTGGGAATTGCCGAAGCTTAAAGCTGATTACACCGCAGTGCATTGTGCTGAATATTTAGTAAAAGCCAGGCGATTCACACTTTGGTGTTCTCGAATCAAAACAAGACAAAGTCGTTCTAAATTTTGCCTGCTCACACAATAGCTCCTCACCACACCACCGTGACCACTTTGCCAATTATTTGACAACAATGAGCAAATTGACTAATTGTTAGCATGTACCGGGTGCGTGTATCTACACCACCTAAGGACACGGGACACAATTGTGTCTGGTCAATAAATTTAATTTACACAATCGCAACACTGAGACAAATTTATGTACATATGTAGTATACCTATGCGTTGTATATCGTCGAAACGAAATTTTCAAGGAACAACAATTATTCTACTCGAGGACAAGGAAGGACGAAACATGAGGCTAAATCAAATAACACAGAACCTAGAACCTAAGGCGAGCGAGCGGAGTGCATACATATTGGAATTATGGGTTGCATAATGACTTTTAGTCTACCATTTCCTCGTACAACAAGAATCCTGACGAAATCCTGAAAATTGATTTCTCCAAGGTTAGAGATAGTACGTAGCGGATGTGATGGGTAATCTGACGCAACACCGTTCAATTAAATGGATCGTCCAAGTTGATTCCATCTTACTAGGACATGCATTGCATACTCGTAGGTACTCAGTCAAAATCGCATTTATCGCCATTGCCGTCTCTAGTTTGTAACTATAGTAGGACAGGACTTCGGGGGAAACGTTTTATTGGATTATAGTCGGAAAGTGCTTGTTGATTTGATACGGAGTTGGCCAGGATATGCAAATATTCAACGTACACGTATTGATTATGTTTTGGAATATTGCTAACTGATAGATGATGGGATTATAAAGTTGATAAAAAGCAAAAGATAATTTATTCAAATGTACAAAACATACATACTTTCCGTCCTGATGAGCGAAGAGTCAAAGACGCTCTGACAATTTTGTTGAAAGTTTTCCTACCGTTTCTTGGAAGTCACAAAGCGTTGAAAAAATTCAGAGCTACTTCCAGTTTTGTTAATACAATAAGACACACTAGTCCGCGTTCTATTTAGTTAATTTTTATTTATAGTATCTAATCTATCAATGTTTTCTAAATGCTGAAGTGGTAGAAATGTAGGGAAATATGTTGGGACTACCTTCAGGTATAAGAATGGCTTACTTCATATACATTGTATGTCTCTGAACGGAAGACGCTGTAATAATCGGCTATCCAGTAAGAATGGTACATGCATACTTCTTCCGAGAGGACAACAGCACTTTCAATACAAATTTTTAAAAAGATAAGAAGGACATTTTTTAAAGGAAGGCCGATTTTTTATTCTATTTTGCAAACTTTCTTCAAAATTCGTGACGTATATCTATGTCCCAAATAAGTGCGAATACGAATTTGAACGTTTTTTTTTGCGTTTTGAAATCTTTTTTGAGGAAAGTTTTTGAATGACGTTTTTACAATACCTACTTTGTTGCACAAAAATTAGGCGTGTTTTTTTTCTTCAAATCTATATAGACTTCGAAAAAGTTTTCCAAGTAAAAATAAGACTGGATAATTATCCAGGCTAAGGATTTGTTATATATTATTTTACATCGAAAATATGTTGCGGAAACATGTTCAGTCTATATAGATTTGAAAAAAATAAAACGATAAAAAAATATTTTTTTAAAAACAAGCTTTGTAATGATCCGATTATGCTGAATTTTCGCGTGTCCGGTGACAACTGAATATAGTATATTTCCGCCATCGCCCAAAGATGGATGATTATCATTATCTTCACGACCTCCTAAATATGGGTATCAAATGAAAGGATTTGACAAGTAGAATACGATTAGCTAAGTGACGTGATTCTAAATTCAATATGGTGGATGCCATAAGATGGCGGATTACTTTTTTCTTAACAACCCGCATAACATGGATATCAAATAGAAGGGTTTGACGAATAGAATCTCAAACAATACAGTATATCTTATGACGTTGTAAATCTAATATGGCCGACGCCATAAGATGGAGGATTACCGTTATCTTCACGACCTCCTTAATATGGGTATCAACTTAAAGAGATTGAAAAGCAAAATTAGACTAGCCAAGTGACGTCATTCTAAATTCAATACGGTGGGTACCCCAAGATAGCGAATTACCTTTTTCTTCACAACCACCATGGCATGGGTATCAAATGAAAGGGCGAGTAGAATCTTAAACATTGTGAGTAAACTTTCTCATATCCAACCCACCCAAGCTAATATACGTTTAAACGTATATTTGTAAAATTTTTTTTAGATATTTTAGTATCTAGTAGAAAATAAATATAAAGATAAAAAATATTTTTTGAAAAACAAGCTAATGAACTTACTTACTTAGGTGGCGCTACAGCTCGAGGTGAACCTGGGCCTGCTTCTCGCAACCATTTGTGTGTGTGTGTTATATTTTTTTGCACGAATGGAAGGGACCTGCAGTTTTTTGCCGACTCCGAACGGCGAGTTGAGAAGCTCAATCGTGACAAATGATACTCTTTGATGCTTGTCAGACATTCGAAAGAGGTGGGCACTGTGAAAAACTTTTTATGTGTTTGCGGCGGGATTCGAACCCAAGACCGCTGGCTCAGTAGTCCGACGCACTAATGAACTAAAAGGTAAAAAAATATTTTTTTTCCGAGTCACCAATGTGTGACTATAAATTAAAGCTTGGGGCGCCCAGGCACAAGACAACACAGCATAATCGGATATCTGGAAGTGGGTGTAAAATCGAATCCCAGATTCCGCCTTCACAGAAGTTAAAAAAGCGTCCACCATATTGAACTTACAACGTCATCGAATAACCCATATTGTATTGTCTCCGGAATTATACACGTGTGCAATAATTTTAGGATGATCGGATATCTGGAAGTGGGTGTAAAATCGATTCCCAGATTACAAGCTCACAGAAATTGAAGTTACAAAAGCGTCCGCCATATTGGACTTACAACGTCATCGAATAACCCATATTGTATTGTCTCCGGAATTATACACGTGTGCAAAATTTTAGGATGATCGGATATCTGGAAGTGGGTGTAAAATCGATTCCCAGATTACATGCTCACAAAAGTGAAGTTAATATAAAGCTTGTAAATAACACGCCTATTGTCAGTACAGGGCTTATGGGGGAATTTTTTTTTAAGCACTGGTGCCTGTGCATGTTTTTATATTACCTACTCAGATAACAAAATTGCCACTGAAATAAAAATCAGACCACTAGCTTACACCCATTTTGTTTTTGTAATTTTCACCAAATCCGCATACATCCCACCATAACTAGCCTGCCACACAATCGATGGCACACTGATTATGCGTGGCCGCCATGAACTCTCGCGGTGTTTATGAAAAATATGAACCTCAAAGCAGTATTACCATTCCTAAATAAAAGCAAACCGTTGTTACAGCTTTTTCTGTGGTGTTTTGTCAAAGAGCTTTTGGATTTTGTGCTTTGAGAACCAATAAATAAATTTGAGTAGGAGAGTGTGGTGCCGCTAATTTGTTTGTTTTTGCAGTTACTTGTTTTTTTCTGGAGAAATCGTTAAAATTCTTTTGAACAATTTTTCGGGTATTGCGCTTTATTTTACAGAGTATAGATAAGTTACTAATACTAAAAAAAAAACAATGGATTCAATTGACTTACAAATGGTTAATTTTACTTATGCAGAAATATATATCGTTTCACTTTAGCAAGGGCTCTCAACTAAAAGAATGAGAACAAACACAGCTACGCTTATAACAAAGCAAGCACTCAAGTTTTCTCTAAAGATAGTTGGTACGCGTAACTTTGGAAATGATTTACGCTGAGTGACCAACGAGTATCAAGTAATGTAAGTCATTCCGTTTCACCCATGCAAGTGTCATTTACGGATAATAAATTTTACAAATTTCCAAATCATAAAATTCTACTTTATTATACCCGTACACCACAGAAAGGAGTTTTATGGGGTTAATATCACCACTATGACGTTAAAGTCTGAAAGAGCAAAGTCGTAAATATCGAAACGCATGTGTGACAACTGGGAACACTACCCCACTAAGTGGAGTTTTAACGAATTCATTTTGTGCACTCATCTTATTTCTAATTGCTTTATCCTTTTTCACGATTATGTGTTTGAACTTTGAAGCGTGATATTAACGATGGATGTTTAATTTAAACTTAAGAAAATAAATTTAGCTAACAAAATTTTTATTTATTTATTTATTTATTTGATTTCATCGGGTGCTTAAACAAAGTAACATATAATATCTTATAATTAATTGCTAAGCTTAATTTTAAGATAAATTTAGGAAAGAAATCTACATATAAAATAAATTCGATCTTATTAACATTTTTACTTTTTTAGGAAGAAAATAACATTTTTAATTCTCTCTTAAGTTGATCTACATATATAACCTACATATTCTTCTTATTTGTCTTGGGAGAGTTCCTATTCCACAGACGAATGGAGTGAATAAAAAACTGATGCTCGGATATTAGTGAAGAGTGACGAGGTATAGGTATAAAATATCCACGAATGTTTTTATTTTTCCTTACCACAGATAACTTCTTGTGCACTCCAATAATTTCTATTGACTTGTTCAGAAAATCTCAAACAATCACTACTCAATAGATTCGTTCCCTGTTTTTTGTACACTCAAAACTCCAAACTTTGTAGGTATATATGTATGTTATGTGCAATAATATGTTTTTCTTGCGAAACCCTTCTATTTGCGTTGCATACATCAGTTATCCATCAACATAAAGACAAAGATAAAGATGTACAGAGAAGCATCTATTTACCTACAAATTTGCCCAACTACATGATAATAATCGAAACGGGATTGTCACCAATTTTCTTGCACACCAATTTCATGTGGACTACCTAGCAAAAGTTCTAGAAATGCCAGACGTGAGACTTCCAAAAAAAAGGGTTGTATACGATTGAAAAAGAGACCTTGCGGTATTAGGAGCTAAAGGACCTAGCAAGCTACAACGAACGTGAGCTCATTGGTTGGACAGAGATATATTCTGTATAAAAAAAAATACGCTAGATGAAATAAGTGTACAAGAGTGCATTCACCAGTTTCATAGGTCAATATTATACATGTTACCGCCTTAGCCACAATCTTTGTGAAAGGAACTACTACCGCACAGCCAATAATTAATTTCAGCAATCTTGAAAATGGTGAAATGGTGAAACTAAATTACATACCACACCGCCAAGCCTTCCCCATTTTTCTCTCCTTTCGGAGAAAATAAGAACAGATCTCCAGTGACTTCAAATCTGATGCCGAAGAATTGGCGCTCTTAAACTGCGAAGACGATACATTTCAACTTTTCCGCTATTTTCAAATTTTCCAATTTTTTTTTTGTAAATTCTTAATTAACTTATTTAAGGCAATTGCATGATATTTTATGACACAAATACTGTTTACAATGGGTGTAACGAAGCGCACCGGGTAACCACTAGTGTAAAATAAATTCGATCTTATTAACATTTTTAGGAAGAAAATAACGTTTTTAATTCTGTCTTAAGTTAATCTATATTTTCATATTTATAAACACATCGCTTTTTTCGAATTTGTGTGTGCCACTTTTTTTGTAACTCAGCTTTTTATCGTTAGAAACAAAAGCTTACCTTCTTCAACAATGACGAATACCTTTCGAAGTACAATTTAATTTAGTTATCATGCCTGCATCGTATCTGTAATCTTCACATCTAGGAAGAAACTTCTCATGCTTAATTATAATTGAACCTGTTTGACATTCCAGAGCCTCACTGGCATTACTAAGAACTGTTCTACATTTTTCAATTACAAAAGACACCTTCTTAGCCATCTTATCCTCCCGCTTCGCGCAGCCATGCACTCCACCTGGGCAATTACTAAACAATTACTTTAGACGAACTATTCTCCGATTAAATTCTATGCAAAAATCACAGAACCTTTATTCGCCAAAGAGTCGTAGGTTATCTCAGCTCCTTTCGCTACGTGGCCAATTATTTTTTTATCTTCACCATCTTAAGACAGGAAGAACTCAGTTAAGGCATTAAAACTGCAACAGTCGGGAGATATTTACAGCAAAGGACTGCAATTAATCCGTACAACAACCACTTTGTACATCCCAGTCCCAGTACAACGTACCCTGCCTCCCTGTACCTTTCATCCATGAACAAAAAAAATATATATATATCAAAAGATGCGCCACGAAGAAGGAACAACAAACGTGTATAGCAGATGTTTCAAGAAATCTCTCAAGGAAGTTTTTTTTTTGTACAAGAATCGTACGCGTATACTTTTATTCCCCAAAGTACCATCTTTAAAGTTTCCTACCGCTGCGTTGTCGTCAGTCAGTTCTTTGTAATTGTCTGCAGGAACCTGAGAAGAAACTGGTCCATTGCAATGTCTACTGGTCCGGTAACCTGACGATGATCTCCACTGCGAGCAATTTAAAAAAAAAACGTGCTACCTTTTCCCTGAGCGGAGTCCTTCTTTCGTTTTGTTCCTGTCTTTTTTGTTGTTGTTTAAAAATCCACCGCGTTAGAGATATTTTTTCTGTTCCTTCTTTTATTCATCATTCCACGGAGAGTGCGTGTTTTTTTCCTTTTGCTCGCAGCCATCAGCCGATTGTTGGATGCATTCCTTAAAACATGCTGTATCTGCAATCAATGAAAAATGAAAAAGAATAAAAAACCTCTCCGGCACCTGTTTTAATGAAAATTTTATGAGCACGTTCTCACGAGACTCCCGCCATATAGAAGTAGTGTACTACTGATTTCATTGATAAAAAGAAATATACCAATAGGAACGTGTACCTGAAGGAAGTCACCTACATCGGATAGCTGAACTTTGCGATATTGAATCTAAGTGTAGAGGTGAGATTCGTATCCACAAAAGGAATATGTAATCTGTTGTTACTAAGAAAAGTCTGCACTTCAAGAAATGTTCCTCATATCCTTAAGGTGAACTTTCTATTTGTTATCGGTGTGTACAGAGACACGAGACAGCATAAGCGTTTTTGATACTTTGCACTTAACTTACAAACTGAGGCATTTCTTGGTGAAGTCGTTAAATAATGACAAAGTGTCAGTTACAAGGCTGACGTCAGTGGGTAAAAGTACACCAATCGACGATGTCTGCTATTCTTGATAGCCGCTTTTTGCTTGTGCATTCAATAACTATAGGATACATATAAAGGGTTTTTTCAATAGGGACGATTTTGTTTTTCAATACAAAAGCACCATTAAACTTTATTTATGATCTGTCAGTGTCGAAATGTCAGTCAAGGTTCACATTTTTATCATGGTGAAGAGCCACGTTTGGAAAATTATTAAAAACAACAACCGAACTTCTGAGTCGGTGGTCGCAATTTTAAGAGCGCTTACTCCAATTTCCGATCATATTTACTGTTGGTGTTCTGGTGCCAGTGAGACAACGCACCGGTCAAATTACCGAAAATATCGCCGCCATAAACGCTTTAGTTCGAAATGAGCTAAATCAGTGGATTCCACGCCATTGTGGCGAATTATGTGTACAGATCCTGGCCTACACCCTTACAAGATCAAAGTTAATCAAAAACTGAAGCGCCGAAACTCTTCAGATTGGGCTTTGTAAAAGCTTGAAGAAAATTCTGAATTTCATCAAAAAATCTTCTTCATCAATGAAGCTCATATTTGGCTTAATGGCTTTGTCAATAAGCAAAATAAGCATTGTTAGCAACAAACCCCATGTGCTATTCCATTCACGAAAAGTGACTGTATGGATTTCATGCCGCGAGGTGTGATTGGACCGTATTTTTTCGTCGATGAAAATGATCGCCATGTTACTGTCAATGGAGTTCGCTATCGTGTCATGCTGGAAGATTATTTTTGGTCAGAATTGGATAGACATGACATCAGTGATACATATTTGATTCCAACACGACGGTGCCACATGCAACACATCTGGTTAAACAGTTGATCTATTAAAGGGGACGTTTGGTTATCGATATAATTTCGAAAAATGCTCCGGTCGGAAGGCCAGGCTCGCTTATGCGATTTAACGCTGTTGGATTTCTTTTTATGGAGTTAAAGGAGCTGAGGAATAATATCGAACGCGCAATTGTCAACACTCCGGCCGACATGTGTGGAAGAGTGGTGGAAAATTGGCTTCAAAAAATCGATCCATGTTTCCTACACCTGGAATAAATTTCAGCCCGATATCTATACATTATTCTGTGTTATTTAGCCGGAATTAATCCACATCTCCGCAGATGGATTCATGAGTTGATAAGCAACCGCACCATAACTGTGGAATGGGGCTTGGCCCGGGCTTTGCAACCAGGGGCACACCGCAGGGGGGTGTTCTGTCACCTCTCCTGTGGATCCTCACGGTCGATTCGCTACTCCACATCCTCAGCGAACTGGGTATTAAAGTAGTCGCGTATGCTGATGACATAGTTTTACTTGTTTCAGGCAAATTTCTAGACACTATGAGTGAGCTAATGGAAAGAGCACTCTCTTCTGTAAGCCACTGGGCGCTTCAAAAGGGGTTGAAAATTAATTCGCAAAAAAACGGAGCTTATTTTATTTTCTAGGAAATACAAGATTCCTAAATTTAGAAGCATTAAGATGAACAACTTGACTTTACCGTATTCAAACCAGGCTAAATTTCTTGGAGTTATATTTGACGGAAAACTTAACTGGAAACCTAATATCGAAGAGCGTATTAAAAAGGCCCAAAATGCCTACTACGCTTGCAAGAGAATGTTTGGAACAAAATGGGGATTACAACCTAAAGTGACACACTGGATCTACACTGTCATAGTAAGACCGATCTTACTATACGGAGTTGTGGTATGGTGGAGAGCCCTGGAGAAAACACACATTCTAAAACAACTAGAGAGACTTCAACGTCTGATGTGTATTGGAATCGCTGGAGCACTTAAAACAACATCAACGATGTCACTAACCACCGTACTGAACTTGTTACCAATAGACCTATTTGCTAAAAGTGTCGTTTTTAAAACAGTGCTAAGGCTAAAAGAGTCTAATGGTTTCAAGTTTAGACTACTTGGACATGGTAACGTAAGCAATATTGATAATATTAGTATAGATTATCTCAAGCCAATAACCCTATTTGACAGAAACTTCACCATAAAAATTCCCTCTAGAGAATATTGGATACAGCGTACAGCTGATCCAATCGACAGCATTAATATTTACACGGACGGATCGAAACAGGACGAAGGCGTGGGCGCTGGAGTCTTCAATCCAAAATCTAACTATTTACAAACAAGGCTTCAAACTGCCAGATAGTTGCAGCATCTTTCAGGCTGAACTTTTGGCAATTCAAAAAGCCGCAGAGCATCTAATGAACTGCGAAGAAGGATCCTACATTAACATATATGTCGACAGTCAAGCTGCGCTCAAAGCTCTAAAAAGTAATGTAATAAAATCGAAAACAGTTCTAAACTGCTACGCTTTACTTCAGGAACTCAGCAGAAGCAACACAGTCTGCTTATATTGGGTTCCTGGTCATCAAGGTATCATAGGCAACGAAAGGGCGGATGAACAGGCTAAACAGGGAGTTCTACTTAGTTCAGAACCCGAAATCATCGTAGCACCGATCCAGCACTACTTCTCAAAAATTGATGCTAAGTTACAAAGCATAGCTGACAGCAAGTGGAATCAATCCACCTACTGCAGAATAACGAAAATATTCTGGCCGCACTGCAGTGGCCATAGAACTAAATACATCCTCTCGCTATCAAGAGTGGAATGCAATTTACTACTAGGCATCATCACAGGGCATTGCCTTATAGGTTATCACGCTCGCTGGCTTAAACTAGTCTCATCGGACATATGCAGAAACTGCAATGAACCGGGTATTGTAGAAACATTAGAGCACCTCATGTGCGCTTGTCCTGCACTGGCAAAAAGAAGGCACAGACTAATGGGGAAATTATATTTCAACTCACTCCTAGAAGTGGTAGACATAAAGCTTCACCTTCTCATTAAATTTGCTCAACAGACAAACTCATTTTGTTTAAACAAAGCAGCAGAAATCAACTGATTACTCTGAGGAGTTGTGGTATCACTATGGACCAACACTGGTCTATGTGAGGCTAAGCCGCCACCCCATAACCTAATCTAACCTGTGTTATTTGAATACAAACTTGTTATTGAAAACCCCCTTTATATAAGTAACATTTCGCTCAAATTTTCATTGTCTTACTTACTAAGTTGTCGCCACAGCTCGAGGTGAACCGGGGCCTGCTTCTCGCAACCATTTGTGTGTGCGTGTTATATTTTTGCACGAATGGAATGGAAGGGACCTACAGTTTTTTGCCGACTCCGAACGGCGAGTTGAGAAGCTCAATCGTGACAAATGATACTCTTTGATGCTTGTCAGACATTCGAAAGAGGTGGCACTGTGAAAAAACTTTTTAGGTATTGAACCCGGGCAGCATTGTGTGGTAGTCCAACGCACTTATCACCACGGCCACGGCGACCATTCATTGTCGCTTAATTATGATTTCTTCACTCCCCTGCAGTTGAGCTTCTTAGACCCTTTCATAGACATTTGACATGTTGTCTTTCATTTATTGTGCAATTGAAGAGTACGAGTTAGTTGAAGAATAGCAGTATTATTATATCATCGGGTCAAATAGTAAGTATTGGTCCAAGTAGGTTGTCTTCCAGAATCCCAGGTCATAGTACTGTGTTTTAATGAATTTGTCTCTTCAAAGTTATTTTGACTTGCCAGTTACAGAGGGCACTGCAAGCTAGAGATCTAGAAGAGGTTAAATTCTTTTGATGAAATTGAGGATCTCTCTGACGGAGACTTTTAGAATATCCCCAGGGGCTATAATATCTCTAATGCCCGATTTCACAGTGAGAGCTTAAACCTCAATTGGAGCTTAAGATACGATTTAACTCATTTTTATGTTTCACAGTGTCGGCTTAAGAGGTTAACCCCTCTTAAGTATTGATATAACTTAAGCCCCCGATTTTAGTGGCTTAAGTATTGGCTTATTTTCTTTTTTTTATTTATGATTTGGATGACATATTTTTTTTATTAATTATTATGGTATTTCAATATGGAAATACATTCAGACCAAGGTGATACCTAAGTATAAGTGATTCTGAATATGATTTAATAATTTTGTGGTTCACGTTAGAAGGGAAACAAATAGACATACTTTTATAGGTGTTTTGAAGTTGATTTCTTCACAAGATTTCGGATGTCAAAGCAATTTGCGATTTGTGTCCTGGAACATATAGAGTCTAACATTGAACATTGATAATATGATAACAAAAAAAAAAAAAATGTTTTGTACAAATTTGTTATTCTTTTGAATACATTTTTTCTGCATATAGGAACAATGCACTCACTCCAGAGTGCATGCTTCTGATAACACTGAGGTTTTATTCAACCGGTGGCAGAGTTGTAAAAGAATGCAATCATTTTGGAATGCATTCTTTCAAAAGCATTCCATGAATTCAATTTTTTGATTGCATTCATTGACTTCCTGTTGAGCATTCAAAAGATTGCATTCCTTTTTTCTACCATTCAATTAAATGCAATCACTTATGACTTCAATTGAATGCTTTGCATTCTTTTGCATTCATTTGCATTATTTTACACTCTCTTGCATTCTTTTGCACTCTTTGCATTCATTTGCATTCTTTTGGATTCTTTTGGATTCATTTTATTTAATTTGGTACTCAACTATACGAAGGATCTTTGAATGCATACATTACATATGTATATACTATGTACCTACATATGTATATTTTTATTTTTCTTTTTTCCCGATCCGTATTGTTTTTTTTATTTAAAAATCACTTGACACGGAAATAAAAATCATATTTCGTTTGACTTTTAATCAGTTTATAATCAGTTTTTTCATAAATAGTTCACAATGACATTAAATCTGTGACTTAGCTAAGCCAAACATTTTAAATTACTGTGAAACCCGAAAAACTTAAGCCAAAACTTAAGCTCTGCGTTTTACTTAGCTGTGCTACGATTTAAGCTCCCACTGTGAAACCGGGCATAAGGAAATATATTATAAATAAATATATAAATCTTATAAATATAATATATATATAATATCTCACATAGAATATGTTCCGCAGTTTCGTTGTCTTCCATGCAAAGGCGACGTTCAGTCTCTTGAATGCGATCTACATAGTTTGTTTAGATGATATCAAATACCCAGTTAGAAGTCCAACTAATATATTGATATCATTTCTACTGACAAGTCGGTATTTTATGGTTTCATTGTGGTATGATTTAATGACTCATTCAGCAAACATACATATATCATTGGCTTACTACGCAGAGGGTGTGGGTTCGATTCCTACCCAAGGCTTGGTAACTTAGAGGATTGTGTTCGGCAGAGCAAAGGTCCAGTATTGAGTCTGATTGAGTGCTAGATAGTACTAGTTCTGATTCGAGGATGCAATTAGCCCCTATTCTACGCTAGTTGAAGTTCATAGTCAGTAAGCTGTGATTTTGTTGAATTATCTAGTGTCGAAATTCCTTTGAAATTCTCAGGAAAGGTTCCATACGTTAACTGTAAACTTTCCCAAAATGTTAAACGAAACCAGGAATAATGCATGGAATTTTTTCGGATGTGTCTTTTCCTTTCTTCAATGTGAATCTCTTAATAGTGATTAAAGTGCTTGTTGTGTTATTGCGAAGCAAATCTTACAACTAAATTGTAAATGTGAGGAAATGGATTGACTTTGAACCACGACATCATCATAACCGCTGCGCCGCGCCGTCTGAATTGTTATGTCATATCAAAAGCAACGAGTTCAAGTGGAGTACGAGACGAAGGACACATAATCAAGATTCAAGAAGGGACATTAATTGTCAACGAAGATAACAAAAAATGAAATAAGTGGTGTATCGCCTCAAGCTTGCTGTTATTTATTTGCCTGAATACTAAATATGCTTGGACCTGTTTTGATATTTTTTTTTTCTTGTTGATGAATAAGGTGAGTTGTTTTAAAATAATTTTGCGGCAATTTAATTTATAACTAGATAAGATACAAGCACTAACTACCCATACTTTGTGCATAGGCTGAGGGTAATTATTTAGCTTTGGCAGCACTATAATTGTATGCATTTGCTTGGGATTATTAAAATTGCCCTCCAGTCAATTATATTCCTATTTTTCTATTCTCTATTGCATTCATTTGAAAGTGATAGGTGCAGCTGTAAGTTGGAGTCGCTTCTTCATCTGTAAACTTAAGTATAAAATATGTGTTTCAGCTCGTTCTGTTATCCTTAGAGGCATTTAAAACGCAGGCAATTAATTTCCACTACCACTATATTTCCACTATTGCAATTTATGCCTTTGAACGACATTAGATGGAAGGAGATATAGAAAGGACTTTCAGAGTTGTGGTTGGAAATGGTTTTTTTCATTCCATAATTTGCATTATATCATTTCGTTATTGTTCATACATAAACAGCTTTTTAATTTTAGACCGCACACATCCTCCTATTCGAGGAGCAGATGTGCGCAGTTCACTTATCAATAAGTAAAGGGTTTTTCAATAAGAGCGATATTCGTACGAAGTTCATCAATCGTCGCTGGCTTGTTGGCATAGACCATAGATTTGACGTAGCCCCACAGGAAATAGTCTAACGGCGTTAAATCGCACGACCGAGGCGGCCAAGCGACTGGACCATTTCGTGAGATAACACGTTCTTCAAACTTGGTTTCCAATAAATTGATTGTGACATTCGCTGTGTGGCTTGTGGCGCCGTCCTGTTGGAACCACATGTCCTCCAAGTCCATATCATCCAATTGGGGCCAAAAATATTCGGTTATTATTGAACGGTAGCGATTCCCATTCACAGTAACGCGCCGGTCTTGATTATCACGGAAGAAGTACGGCCCAATGACGCCTCCGGCCCATAAACCACACCAAACCGTAAAATTTTTGGGTTTATTGACGAAGCAATTCAGCCAGAAATGAGCCTCATCGGCGAAGATGATTTTTCGATGAAAATCCGAATCATTTTTAAGTTGTTGCTCAGCCCAATTCACGAACATACGACGCTTCTGGTGGTCAAGCGGCTTCAGTTCTTGCGTCAATTTAATCTTGTAAGGATGTAGGTCAAGATCTTTTCGCAAAATTCGCCACAACGACGTCACAGAGATGCCCAACGCTTGAGAACGACGTGTGAGAGACACATTTGGGCTTTCTTCAACTGAAGCCTCAGCGGCAGCAATATTCTCGACACTACGGGCACTTCTTTGTCTCACTGGCACGGGAACATTTTGTACTGTGCCTGTGGATTCAAATTTTTCCACTAGACGCTCAATTGTTGATTTGCTAGGACGATTATGACGACCATAAATTGAACGTAGCGCTCTTAACGTTGAGGCCACTGACTCCGAATTTCGGTAGTAAATTTTAATAATTTCGACTCGTTGTTGGCTCGTATATCTTTTCATCATGAAATGGCAAACCTTACTGAAGAGAAATGTTAAAAGAGCGGCAAGAAATATGGCACCGTTTGCTGTCCCTGTCGCTCTACTTTTGTAGCGTCCCCGTTGAAAAACCCTGTAAATAAAAATAGCCTTTATTTTAAATTCTCCTTTAAAGGAGCAGATGTGCGCGTTCGGCGTACTAAACCAAAATAGATTTATATAGTAAATTAGTTGAAACTTAGAGTAAGAAATTTGTATAAAAGGAGAGAAAAATTGGAAATAAAATCAGAGTCTTACAAACCCTCATCCTCGTTGTATTAATTTACAGTTATTATTTATGAAATAATTTCACAGACAAAGTGGGGACAAAGTTTATGACAGTCAAACACTTTTCCACTTAACTAAATCCATTACAACCCATTACTGTAGAACAAATGGATGGGATTACATACATAACATACATGCATATTATGTATCATAGTAGGTATCTTTGTTTAGGTACTTTCTTATTTGTTATTGTCTTCACATTTGCTGTAGTTCGATAAATCAGTAATCGCTGGGCAAACATTTTAAGTATGTAATGCTATTTCTGGGCTTCCATTAGGCATTTTATTTCTGTTTTCATTGTAAGAGTATGTAGGATCAGGTATATACATACATATAGACATACATACATAAAGGGTGTCTCAAAATTCACGAAGAGCTAATTTTGACAGAAAACAGGTTTTTAGTTCAAAATTTTTTATAAAGTATATAGTATAGGATTATGTATGGAATTGGGCTTTGCTGACATATACATATGTATATATATGCTAGAAATGTCAGAGTTCTGTGGCACATCGTCCCGTGCTGGCTTCTCAAGATCAACTATCTAAAAGCACTCACAGATCTGTCTATTGACATTCCTTCTTCCTATTCTCCTTCACTCATATATAATGTGACCATTTTTAGTCAAAAAGCGGCGGGTTTTTTTAAGCTAAAAGCGGGCGTGTTTTGGCGGGTTTGGCGGACTTCCCCAAAGTACGTCTACGTACCACTTTTCCCAATAGTACCCTACGTTTCACATTTTAACTATGAATTGTCATCGGTTTTTAAATAAATGGAAGGCGGCTTCCAAATCTGGCGTTAGCATTATTCCGTGCATTTCGGACGTATTGTGTCTCTCTTTATAAATTGTATCGTCGGGTTTAAAGCGAATGAATAACGTTAATTGTTTCTTTGACTCATGGCATTTTCAATTTTACCGCAGTGATGCGAACTGAAGTTGTCTACGGCAGTTTAGATCTGCCATCTGCATGATCACAATATAAATTCAGAATCAGTCAGCATAAAAGGGGTCATTCTGCGGTGAGGACTAAATAAAATTTTTAGAATTATATCAAATTCTAAAGTTTTCTCAAAAAGCGGGTAAATGTTCGTGGTGGCGGGTGGCGGGTTTTTGAATGAAAAAGCGGATAAAACCCGCCAAAAGCGGGTGAAATGGTCACATTACTCATACACAGAGTAGAAATAGACAGTGTGGTTTAAGTAGAGATCAAAATATCTCTTAACCAACACACAGTGCCACCAAAAAGCACACAGTGGCACCCAACCACATTTAGCTACTTGGTTCCTTAATAACCAAGTACACTCAAACATGTATGTAACTCACTATTTTGTCGAAATTTTCCATGACCGTTTAGCATAAATGTGTCCAAATTTCGTTGGTATACATATCACTCAATTTGCTCCTTCAAGGTGTGAGTGGTCGTGGGCTTGTCAGCATAAGCCTTATAAGAAAAAGGATGAGCGGCGTTAAATCATACCATCAGGATGGTCAATTTGGAACACCAAAAGGGGAAATTACATGACCAGGAAATGTCTCCTTCAGTAATTGAAGTGTATAGCATGTGAAATCGTCTTGTTGAAGCCACATGTCATCGACATGCATTTCTTGCAACTTAGGCCCAAAAAGCTTTTTATGTTAAGATAATAATTCATAATATAGTTAACACGATGCATTTTCATGCCAACGGAAATGCATTGCACACGCCAGCACATTTTCAATGCGCGTGCAGAAACTTGATCGTCTCAAATACCGACTGCGACGCAGCGACATTTCCCACAGTCGTGTGTGCTGACTCTGCACTACCCTTGCACGCGCAGCCGATACGTTAAGTTAGGATTAAGATATTTGGATTGTTAGTCTTAATTGAGACATCAGGTAGAACGGATTAGAATAAACTGTGTAAACTTTTAATCGTTGTCGTTTCCTTTGTAAGTCGAACAGTTGGGCCAACTCCAAGTTGGCGTTCTCTTTTTTTTTGATGACCCCATAAGGGACATCTTTTACTAATATGTAATTAATAATTAACAAATACAATACAATAATAATAGCAAGCAGCATTACTTGTTATTGCCTGATCTGTCGTATTTTCAAAGAAGAATGCTCTGACTAGGCAATAAGAAGGCGCACGAATCTAAACTGAGTACAATGGTAACGAAGAATGTTCAGAGATAAGTCAAATCCATTCGATTTACAAGAAGAAATTCAAGTTCATTTTTAATATGTATTTGTGCATTTTAAAGTGTGACTATTTAACTAAGTTAGAAAAACTATTTTAGGTTTGTCCACATTTTTATCGCTGGAAGGAAAAATCATGAAAAGACATTGCAGAGGCAGATACGCGAGGGAACCGTCTGCAATAGTGAGGGACTTTAACCCAATCTAAAAAACCTCCCGAAGGCTGACTGACGTCGGTCTTCAGAGAATCGCACCTAGTCGTTCGACTAATCAGCAATTTATTTTTCGTAATTATGTTATGTTATGTTTATTAATAAACCACCGTTTGTTGGTTATCTTTTTTTCTTGGTTAGAATAATATTGTCAATTTTTTTTGTAATTTAATTTAGTTAACTAGGTCAAAAGGTTTCACCCTTCTTAATCTCCTAATGTTGTTGTTGTTATTTAATAAATTTGTTATTTCCAAGTTGTTGTTTCAAAGTTTGTATGCTCTGTAAGTTTGTTTTGCTAGTGCATGCCCATAGTTGGAGTCCATATGTCCAAACTGGTTTCATAACTTGCTTATAATGCAGTAGTTTGTTGTAGTTGGACAGTAAGGAGTATATCCCAACTAGCCAATACATTTTATTGTAACGCACGTTCAGCTCCTCTTTTTTTTTTCTTTACATGCACTTTCCATCGCAGTTTAGTATACCTAGGTATTTAGCTACGTTCGAGTATTTTATAACATTGTTGTTAATGTATACTGGAACATATTGTACATTTTTATTAGTAAAATTTATATGAACTGACTTCAGGTCATTTAATTTAATTTGCCATTTTTTAGTCCAGTTAGAACTGCCTTTTGTAGCTTTTTTGTTGCTATTTCGACAGTTTCCCCCACAGCAAGTACAGCAGTATCATCTGCAAATGTTGCCACAGTTACTTCTTCACATTCTGGTGAATCGCTGGTGAATAGTAGAACCAGCACAGGGCCTAGCACACTGCCTTGTGGTACACCAGCCTTAATTTCTCTTAATGTTGAGTATTCATTTTCTTGTTTTACCCTGAAGAATCGTCCAGTTATATAGGATTCTAGAATTTCTGAATATTGCTTAGGCAGATACTTTTGTAGCTTATGGATCAGACCCTTATGCCATACTTTATCAAAAGCTAGTGCTACATCGAGAAATATTGTCGAGCAGATTTTTTTCTCTTCAAATGCTCTTTCAATTTTATCAGTGATTCTATGCACTTGATCGATCGTTGAGTGCTTATTTCTGAAACCAAATTGATGATTTGGAATAAGTGATTTTTCTTCAATTATTTTCTTTAAACGTTTTATCAACATTTTCTCAAATAATTTCGACAGCATAGGTAGAATCGATATTGGGCGATATGATGCTATCTCGCTAGGTGGTTTGCCTGGTTTCGGTATCATAATAACCTCAGCAACTTTCCACATGCTAGGCACATATCTTATCCTGAATGCAGCGTTTATTATCTGTGCTAGCTTTTTTAAACCTCTCATTGGTAGTTTTTTCAAGATTTCTCCTGTGATGAGATCAAATCCCGGAGCCTTTTTTATATAAATGCCTTCTTTTATTTCTTTCGAAATCTCTTTAGCTGTTACCGATGCAATGTGTCTAACCTCTTCGCACAATTCTTCCGCTCCTTGATAATCTTTATCTTCATATGGTTGAAAGAAATCTTCAAGATATGCAGCAAATGTACATGCCTTCTCTTGGTTGCTTTTTGCCCAGTAACCTTCTTTATTTTTCACAGGTGGAATGTGGGCTGTTGGCCTTTTCATTTCCTTTGTCGCTTTCCAAAGGGAGTATTCGGTACTAGCATCATTTGTCAGATTGATGAGGTATGTTTTGAAGGACTCCTTTTTAAATTCTCTTATTAATCTTCTAAGCTTATTATTTAAAGTATTGAGTACTTTTTTGTCGCTCGGTGCTCTTAATTGTTGCCACCGTTTTCTAGCTTTCCTTTTTTCTGCGATAATATTACATATTTCTTTAGGATAGTAGTTTTGTTTAAGTCTTACTTTTGTCGTAGGAGAGTAAATAAAAAAGCATTTACTCCACGAGTGATTGTTGAGAAACAAACCATAATGGGTCACTGTTGGAGTGGATTTTGGGCTATAATGTCCACGTTGTCCACGTCATTTCATAAGTTCTCAAGGGACTGTGCTGACCAACATAAAACAATAATCTTTGTGGCTAGTAACCATTGCTTCACAGATAAGGTAGTTTATTTCGGGTCATTATCGTGCTTAAACTTCCATTCCAGCGGTATTTCCTCTTCAACATACAGAAGTACAAACTCCTCAGGATTCCCTTGTATTTAGTTTGGTCAATAATATTCTAATACGATGTATGGGCTGAACGCCGCACCATGTAAGATCACCTCATACAATGATGCTGCTACCACCGTGTTTCAACGTCTTCGGGGTGTATTTAGGGTTGCATTCCTGGTCAATGCCATGTTTTACGTTTTTTTTTTCCATCAGATCCAACGAGATTAACCGTTTGTTGACCGACGGTATTTGCATATTATAAGTACCAGCATGTTTAACTTCAAATGAAATCCCTATAGGAACATATTTAGACACTAAGCCCAAACACGACTTTTAAGTATCTTATAACCTCAATGAAATTTGTTTTTTATGTATGTTTACCTTATTTTTGTCACAGATATAACGGTTTTTCTGACAGCATATTGGTTGGTTGGTTTATGAGGGTGAGCAATTCTCCTCTTCACGTAGGCCACGAGTCGGGCCTGTTCTGCTCCCCTCTGGAACTGAGCTGAAAAAAAAGGGTTGGTGTGTGTTAGTGAAAGGGGGTAGTGTAGTGGAATGGAAAGGTTGGAAGGAACATGTGAATTCAAGAAAAACACTCTGTGTGTCGTGTAAACTCCAGTGTTTTCGAGAAATCGATAGATCTGAGCGATGTCAGCGCGGGTAGGATGTGTCTTGTGTCTTCCCAGGTATTTTTGCCTTATTGAATATAGAGCAGGACAATTGCAGAGGAATTGTTTGATACTTTCGTCTTCTTGTTCGCAACCCGGGCAGGTGCTGTGCTGCACAGCATATTAGACTTTGAAGAAAGTAATTTAACTCGACTTCGAAACAAACAAACTAAATTGGTATTTTTACACAGTTTCGATTTTTAATTTTATTAAATACTAATGTATTCGAAAGCAAAGAATGTCATCTATATATATAAAAATGAATTGATATTTTTGTGCGTTTACTTTTCACGCCTAAACCGCTGAACCGATTGCAATACTATTTGGTCAGGAGATAGTCTGGGACCTAAGGAAGGACATAGGCTTAAAAACCGCCCGCTAGGTGGCGCTGGAGTCAAGTTATTAACAAAACCTTTTCACGCCTAAACCGCTATAATGTAATTTGGCAAGGAGATAGCATGGAACCTGAGGAAGGACATAGACATAAAAACAGCCCGCTAGGTGGCACTGGAGTCAAGTTATTAACAAAACCTTTTCACGCCGAGGCTGCTGAACCGATTGTAATGCTATTTGGCCAGGAGATATTCTGGGACCTGAGGAACGACATAGGTGTAAAAACCGCCCGCTAGGTGACGCTGGAGTCAAGTTATTGACAAAAAATTTTCACGCCTAAACCGCTGAACCGATTGTAATGTAATTTGGCAAGGAGATAGTCTGGGACGTGAGAAAGGACATAGATATAAAAACCGCCCGCTAGGTGGGGCTAGAGTCAAGTTATTGACAAAATCTTTTCACGCCTATCCCGCTGAACCGATTGCAATGTAATTTGACAAAGAGATAGTCTGCGACCTGAGGAAGGACATAGGCATTAAAACCGCCAGCTAGGTGGCGCTGGAGTCAAGTTATTCAAAAAAAAACTTTTCTCGCCTAAACCGCTGAATCGATTGTAATTTAATTTGGCAAAGAGATAGTCTCGGACCTGAGGAAGGATAAATAAGAATAAACAAAGGATCTGGAACCGATAGGTGGCGCTGGAGTCGATTTATTAACAAATTCTATATTAAGGGAAAGAAACAAAAAAAGTTGATGGTGACATTCTGATTGACTTTACATTGCATTAAACACGAGAAACGAAAAACGCCATACAATTTTCTGAGGAAGTAGACATACATATGTAAGTAGTGCATGCAATGGCATGGTATGATACTATTACAGTGCAATGCTAAACCCCATACCTCACTTGTAACAGTACAAAAACTGTTCCAAAATCAGTCTTAAGTTATTTAGCTACCAGATAGTCTTCCCATACCAAGCAAAAGGCCATAAAATCCTTTAAAGATATCATTGCGTTGAAAATTCGGAAATTCCTAAAAATATTTATACTTGACGTTTGAAGTCGGAAGAGCGATGAAGATTCAAACCCCTTTGATTTTGATAAAAGATAAAGGTATAAAAACGTATTATTAGATTTTAAGTGTTTATTACTTAATCGAAAATTTAATTTAGTACAACCAAATAATAGAAAAATTATGCAGTTGTTCATTCACACGTTGAACATTTGGTGTGGTTTGTCCGATTTTGTGGCTCTTATTTCTATCCAGATAGATAGATAGATAGATAGATAGATCGACTGACAGACAGACATATTGATAGAAAGACAGACAGATAGATAGATAGATAGATAGATAGACGGACAGACAGACAGACGAACAGACAGACGGACAGACAGATAGATAGATAGACAGACAAACAGACAGACAGACGGACAGATAGATAGACAGATAGACAGACAGACAAACAAAGATATCGACAGACAAACAGACAGATAGATAGACAGATAGGCAGATAGACAGAAAGACAGGCAGACAGAGAGACAGATAGATAGGTAGACGGATAGATAGATAGATAGATAGATAGATAGATAGACAGACAGACAGACAGACAGACAGACAGATAGACAGACAGACAGACAGATAGGTAGATAGATAGATAGATAGATAGATAGATAGATAGATAGATAGATAGATAGATAGACTGACAGACAGACAAACTGACAAATAGAAAGACATACAGACAGATAGATAGACAGACAGACAGATTGATAGACAGACACATAGGCAAATAGAAAAAATAAATGGAAATTGAAGTTGAAAAATAGAACAGCAGTGATTGCATCCTTTTATGTACTTACTTTCTATCATACCCAAATAACTAAGTGCGCGGGCAAATTTTGAGAAGATAGGTGATGCGAAGCGCACCGGGTTCAAAAAAAAAAAATATTATTTTGATAAATTAAGTTATAGCCTAACGGTACTTTGGAGACTAACCTTCATATTTCATCCCTATGAGTCATTCAAAAATTCAAAAATTAGTTTTCCATCTTGAAATACCCTCACCTAAAAAATTCTTCAAAAAAAATGGATATTATAACTTTTTTTAATAGCTTGGTCAACAAAGGGTTTAATTTTGATTCGTCTGTCCACATAACACTTTCCACCAGCTGGGTTCTTCATTTGCATGGTCTCTGGCAAACTGCAGCCGACATGATAGATTACGCTTTGATACCAATTGTATATGACAAGCAATTTGTCCAAATACATTTTTTACCAAAACGATTTTTGTTGTATTTTACGAGCAGTCAAGAAAGAATCAACTTTGTTTAGGCGAACAATGGCAACATCGCCGGTTCTAGAGGTGGTTTTCATTGCTAATTCTTACGAATCTTATATCGGTCAAACCCTGAATTTTGGCAGTGCTGGAAAGTCTCATCACTTTTTTTTTCTTGAACACTCCAATTTTCGCGATATTTCTGAATTCAAAAGCGTTTTACTTTTCAAGACAAGCGCAAGTTCCCTGGAGCCCTCTGTTGAATGTTTTCTGCATTATATTCTACACTTTTGTGTGCGAAATTTGATAAGTTGTTAAATTAACTTAAAGAATAATATCTTTCGTACCTTAATCGTAATAATTGGTGATTAAATTAAATGCAACTTGGAAAGAAACAATGGTGATTTAAATCGTCTAGACTAAGTTAACCAACTTTCACAAAATGACGTTTACAGACATTTAAAGGGAACAAATTTACCGATACCTTACCACTGTAAAGTGGACAGAGAAGCCCCATGATCTAGTTGCTTATTCAAAATAAGTTATATGATCTAACCAAAGTGTCTTGAAAAGATTTTCTAAAACGGCGCTATTTATTTTGTCGCCACTGTATTTCGAGTAACGCCGTGATTTTCTGCAAAGTGACAGTACTGACTTTTTTTTTTTTTAGCTCGTAGAAGTTATCCGAACAAGAGTTGAATATGATTGACATAAGCTGTCACCTTGTCATATAACCTGTCAGCAGCCTTTGTCAAAAAGTTCCGTATTAAAAAACTGATTTGAGTTTAAATTTTGAGATTTAAATTATTTTTTTTAAAGAAAATTCAAAAACTCATTTTTTAATGCTAATAAGGCTTTGTTTGGTTGTGAGAAATAATGACTTCTTTGTTTAATTTAAAAAGTCCAGCCAGAGTACTAAAGTATTTGCATAATGTCCAAACAATTTTAATTAGCATTTAGTTGTAATTTGTCGCTTCATTAATCCATAAATGCAAATATACAAGGACAGAGCTTAGAATAAACATTGAAAACCTCAATATTTATTTTTTAGCCAATATTCTTTGTTAAGTCAACATTTGGTTCCAAAACCATTGTTTGACAATAACAAGATACGTGGGTGTCCTCCGCAAAAACAAGTGTAGGCACGTATCTAATATAGAAGTCGCCAAATCAGACAAACAACGCAATTCCATTCAACTCGAAAATGAGCCAGACATCAATAAACAATCAAACTGAATCTAAAAAAAAAATTATTTTTATGATGAATCAATACAAATACAAAAGCCTACAAGGAACAATTTAATCCGCTTTAATGGACTTTATCCCCAAATTCCAGCCGCCGAAAAACACTTCAAATATATGACGTGTACATACGTATCTATAGATACTGTATTGGCAAAAAAAAAACTTAAAATATTTTCAAAGAACGAAGAACGAAGAACAAGAAGAAGAAGAAGAAGAAGACGGAAAACATTAAAGCAGCAAGAACGATAAAAATTATCATCATCCCTGTGAATTGTGAAATATTTGCCACAAGCAACAGAGGCACACGAATACGAATCCGACAACGACAACGACCACGACCACGACCGCTTTCCTTTTCAGCCACCCCATGGAGCAACAAATAAAATAAATCACAGCGCACTTTCTTAGGTGGATGGGGTGTCCTGGGTTTCCACCCTTTTGGGGTACTCAATCTTCAGCAGCACTAGAGGTAGGGGGGAGAAAAACAACCGACAAGAAAAATGTCCACACTTCGATTTAATTGCCGTTAAAATTTTACGACCTCGAAATGGCGATCCTTCGGCAACTTGGTGCGGGATGGCGGGGACGAATCTCCTCTTTGTACAATCGCCAATCCTATGTGGAGGTACTACTGGATAAAAGTTTAGACTTAGAGGATGTAAGAGTCGGAATATAGTGTTTTCTCCGAAGACGACGACGCGACGGTTTGTCTAATAAGTGTTGTGACTCCCTTTCGCTTGGGCTGGTCAGAGGGGCGCCAATCGCTTCGTTTTGGCGAACAAGCTAGAGCTGTGTAAGAGTGTCTGTTGTACGCGTATGTGAAATTTTGAAATTAGTCTGAAACGATGGAAACTCTTTTAATTGGTTCTGCCACATGGTGAGCAGTATTTACCACTTTGGCGAGATGAATTGGGCCCCCTGCCGTGGCGGAGATTTGACAATTTTGTGGCGGCAAAAAGGTTCCTGTAACTCATTCGTTCGGAGCATTATGAGTCGCCCTTATGTTTACATATTTATATGTATCTAGGACTTTCTTGGGAATAAGAGATTTTCTTTGTGTGGCTTTCCTGGCTGGAGGGTAAAGTTATTGAAAGATTTTTACAATAAATGTCCTCATTTACTAAAAGTACTTAAAGTTCATTGAACTCAGTAATTCTTCGAGAATTGCTTTACCGTGAAGATACTGGTCGTCCGATGAAAAAAAAAAAAAAATAAATATTATAAGAAATAACAAAACAACATAAATCGAAGGTCGAAAACCTCTTAATGTATTCTTCAACTTTTAGATAGAACTATCGGTGGATCTGGGTCACAACCGAGAAACACATCAAAGATACTTGTGGTTTTCGTACGATTTATTCAAATACATATGTATATTGTTGAAAAGTTTCATATATTGTACAACTTTATCATGGGGGGTTATTATAAGGCATGAAGTTTAACAAACCAGGAAGAAATTTTAAGTGTGAATTAATTTCGGCTGGATCCCCCCCCCCCCCCGACTTATTGGCCATCTGACCTAAATAAAACACCTAATGCTATTGACTTCTTAAATACTAAATACGAAAAGAATTAGGGTAAAGGCACTAGTATCCGGACAGTGTTAGTGTCCGGACACTTTGTGATTTTCAGGCGATTGATAGGTAGGTACATCATACTTATGAATGCGAATAAAACAACAAATACGCATTCTCTGATGTATTACTCAAATATATGCAAAGTTTCAAGCAGATAACATGAATGGTTTAGGAGATATACCTAGGTTAAGTGTCCGATATAAGAGGGTGAAGTTGTGAAGTGGTTTTGTTTAAGAAAAAAAAATAGTGGAAGCATTTGCAAAAAGTAAGTAAATTAAGATCCATTTATTAATTTTTTACAAAAGAAAATTGTTTGTTTTGAATAAATATGATAAATTTTTATAATTGATAAAAAAAAATGGTAAAAAAGTTTTATTTTTATAATATTTTTTAGTGTCCGAATACTAAAACTAAAATTTAAGACTTTTTTAGTTCCCGGATGCAGTGTCCGGATACTGACTTTATGAGGGTAAAGGAAAAATGCCTTTTTTAGGCTCTTAAATGGCAGTTAGGAATATATTTAATGAAAGAGAATTACATTTCTCTCTCGATGTTTCAGTATTCGGACAGGGTTAACTAAGTTTAAATGCATGTGTCCGGGTACTGAAAAATTAGATGCAGCTTAAGTTTTGTACGCATTGCCACCTAACACAACCAACATCAGAAGTGCTTCGACGAGCTGCAAAGTGATATCAAAGAAGAAAGCCTAAAAAACATCGGATGTGATACCCGTGCCAGATGGTTTCTTCTCAGCTGTCCTTCAATGGCAGATTTGGGATATGAATTACTACTGCTCCGCGCACGAATGGAGGGACCTACAGTTTTTTGCCGACTCCGAACGGCGAGTTGAGAAGCTAAATCCTGACAAATGATACTCTTTGATTGCTTGTCAGACATTCGAAAGAGGTGGCACCATGAAAAAAACTTTAAGGTGTTGGACCCGGGTTGGGATTGAACCCGGGCAGCATTGCGTGGTAGTCCAACGCACTAACCACCACGGCCACTGCGACCACGTATATGAATTAGCATCGAAAAAAAACTATAATTGCAAACATAGCTGTAATAGCAACAACAATTAATATTAAGATACCTATGTATAAGGCACCGTAGCGCAAGTGGTTAGTGCGTCGGACTACTGAGCCAGCGGTCTTGGGTTCGAATCCCGCCGCAAACACCTAAAAAGTTTTTCACAGTGCCCACCTCTTCCGAATGCCTGACAAGCATCCAAGAGTACCATTTGTCATGAAAAGCTTCTCAACTCGCCGTTCGGAGTCGGCAAAAAACTGTAGGTCCCTTCCATTCGTGCAAGAATATAACGCGCACACACAAATGGTTGCGGGAAGCTAGGCTTGGTTCTACCTAGGACTGCTGAAGCCAAATATTTATTTTTTTTATATATAAGAAATAAGATATGTATAGTTTATTTTTGTTTTTTATTCTGTGAATTTAAAAAAAAAATATTGATTTTTTTTAGCAAGCTGTTTTTAAAGTAACCTAATTATTATTTTTTTTTACATAAACATATGTACCTAAGTCCTTATTTGTTATTGTTTTAATGACAAGTGAAATGAAGTAGCTATGTATTAGGTATTCATTTTTTTTTATAAGCATGAGCTGTTAGTGTGTCTTTATTTTTTTTATTGTTGTGATAACTTTTATTAAAAAAAAATAATTTGTTAACCTTTAAACTGTAAAGGTACCAAACTGAGTTATTTTATTGTTTATTTTTGTTTTTTTTCCTTGTACACTATTAAAAAAAATAAAAAAATATTTAAGTTATATTTTTTCAAAAAATAACCATGTTTCATTTCATAAAGACGAAAAAAACTGTAAATTCGTACAAATATGTCGTGTCCGGATACTAAAATAAAATTGTCCGGAAACTAAATTTTGCTGTCCGGATACTAGCGCAAATCGACTTTTTTTAGATTTTCTAAATAATTATTATGTTAAATTTGCAAAATTTGTTTATTTTGTGCCATCAAAAATTAAACAAGCTTTCAGATGCAGTATTACAATATTTCGAAGTTTTCATAGTAAGTCGACGAATCAAACTCAAAGATAACAAATGTGTTAAGTGTCCGGATACTAGTGCCTTTTCCCTAATAGAAACGAAGTCGAAGTCAAAAACAGTGAAGACCTGTCCTCAGATCATACCTAGGGATGTGACTGATATATGTATTAGTATTCATTAAGATATTACTTATATTTGCAAGTATTCAATATCACTTATACAAATAACGTAGATATTATAATATTTCGATATTCATAAAAAATATTTACTCTGCCCGCCACAAAACCTAATATCAAGGATATTATGATTCAACGATATTCACCAAAAAATATCATCTTCGGCCACAACCACTGACACATACTGAAAATATCAGAATACACAAATATTAGCTTTTGTCACCACTGTTACTAATACGAAAATATTAGGATTAGTGGTGGTCGAAGCTAATTGTATTTGTATTTTGTATTTATTTATTTAGAAATTATGTTTACACGTAGATACAATGTAATCTTTTAATTGTGTAACATTATTAAAAGGTTGAAAACAAAAATAGATAATTATAATTATAATAATAATAACAATTTCTTAAGATCAATAAAAAACAAACAAGAAATTAACAGCAAACATACATTATGTACATATTTATAAGTAAATTTTTAATTTTTAATTTTATTAGTATTTAGCCTTTATTAGTCTGGTAATTGAAACTAGTGGACCAGTGCGAGAAATCTCGCATGTATAAACCCTATAACCGTTTAAGGTTTTCGAATGAAAAAAAGAGAACGTAGGTATAGGTAATGATGTTTTTTCGTAAAAAAGGAGACGGGGCACTTTCGGTCCAAGAGCGTACATCAATGAAATCATCAATATCAAAATAGAGCTGAGCTTCAGTACATTAAAACTGTAAAATTTTATGAAAATCGTATGTGTGGATTTTGAGATTTTTGTGTGTGAAGTTCGTATTGCGATAGTTATTCTGATCCGTTTATATACATATAAAATCATAATATCGGAAGAACCGTAAGACGCACATTCATGAATTTAATATCAAATGAAAGGTTATTCTACTATCTTTCTTATGAAATAAGTTCAGTTTTAAAAAATAATGTAATCTCTTAAGACTTTAAAGGTAAAGTATTTTTTTTTTGAAAATCACTTATTTCTGAAAATTTTCAGCGACAACATACCTTTTTTAACAGTTATGTGAAAGAACATTTTTCAGACTTAAATTTGATGTATAATAATGTGAAATTCAGCCATTATTAACTAAGTATAACACTTTCAAAATCCTACCTGGTGCAAATCAATCACCAATCCTCAATGGTGAGTTATTACAGGTTTTTTTTTTTACAGGCACGTGAAAAAATGTTGTTGTCTTGTTTTCAACATATAAAGATATTTATGTATGAACTAAACATAATATAGAGACAATTCAGAAAAAAAACAAGAATCGCCCCTGTGATGAATTCCGACCGGTTTGAAAACGGATGGAATTACAAGGGATGAATTCGGAAAAATCCGTTAATTTTGAATTCTTCCCTTGTAATTCCGTTCGTTTTCAAACCGGTCGGAATTGATCACAGGGGTGAATATTACTCTTTTAACAAAGATGATAATGATCTTGCAGGATACTACAATGTTATTTGTCCACCTTTGGGAGCTGCTTTTCGAGACAGTTCGTACCATCCTACTTGGGGTTGGAACATATGAGCGTTAAAGACGTTGCTAAAAGGAATAAATTCATTTCGGATGGATTTTTTGGTAACATTGAAATATCTGAAAATGATAGACCAACTATAGTAATTTGTAACAGCACTTATGTTTACATATATCCAAACGCATTTCAAAAGCAAACGTACGGTTTACATAAATATCAGAACTTGGTTAAACTATTTCTTATAACGTGCTGTAATAGTATATTCTTGAAGTATTCGGTCCGTATGCTGCCACTGATTCGGATGCTTTAAAAATGAACAGGCTCTTCGGAATCGAAAGTGGGGCGCTGAGGCAGTTTTTCAGAAGGGTCTATATTCTAAATAGAGGCGTTAGAGATTCCACTTCAACTCTTGAATCGCATGGGTATAGAGCGCATAAGCCCGAATCTCTGCTGGAAGGACATCAGCAATTAACAACACTGCAAAAAAATCGCGATGCAAAACGATGTAAAGGTGGGTTGTAGAAGTTGTAAATGCACATTTTAAAAAGGACTTTAAACTGTTCCATCAGGAGTTCTTCAACCTTGCTTCTCCTCACTTGGCGGATGATTTTATAATAACTTCAGCTATTTCAAAAAGTTTCACCCACTGACTGATGATGCTTATGAGCTGTTGCAAATCGCTTTAAGCAGATTAAATACTCACAATCACCTAGATGATTTTGTGATAGAAAATAACCTTATTTGAAGATGGGCACTGTTTTAAACCATACTAAGTTTGCCAGAGTTATTTAAAATATCCCTAACAAATTATCAAATAAAGAAAGCTGGTTCATACTGTGGAGAACATCTGAAGCCAAATGGAAGTGTGTCCAAATATAGGTACAATTACCACAGGATACCAGGATTTAAAAGGAAACAATTACTTATTAAAAGGTCGTATAAAATCTCGACTTATATATGTATAAATTCTAGAGTATATTACACATATGTACACACATACATTTTTGTTAGCAATGAGGAAAATAGTGCTATAATAGAAGCAATTCTATCAATGTATATTATTGCAGTTGTCTGGTTGGATTGATAGCTGTTGGATGTTGTGCTCACGTTATAAGTGTTTTGTGGTATCTTGGGTATGCTCATCATCAAACAAATTCAGAAATACCACCTGCACTTTTCTGCAAAACATTTTAATAGATGACCAAGATGATGAAGAATATTATAATGGGCCGTAACTTTTTATTTAAATATTTAAACACGGTTACTTATACATAAAACATCCTTTTTGTTAACCAAGTAATATTAATTTAATTTTCTCTATATTATGTTTGTAATAGTTGTTGTGTTAATATCTTAATATGTTAAAAAGCAAAACCCACATTTTTTTCAAGTTTCTGTAAAAAAAACGTAAGAACTCACCATTGGGGATTGGTTACTGAGCATTGGTGATTGATTTGCACCACTTTGGATTTTGAAAGTGTTTTTCTTAGTTAATAATGGCTTAATCTCAAATTATTATACATAAAATTAAAGCTTGAAAAATGCTCTTTTAAATAGCTGTCAAAAATGGGGTATGTTGTCGCTGAAGATTTTTTCAGAAATTAGTAATTCTCAAAGAAAAAAAACTTTACTTTGAGATCTTCAGAGATTAATTGATTATTTTAAAACTGAAAACCTAAGACCCATTATTTTAAGGTCAAAAGAAAGATAGTAGAATTACCTTTCATTTCATACTAAATACATATATATGCGCATTACGGTTCTTATGGTATTATGATTTTGTATACATATAAATGGACAAAAATTATCAGAAGATCTATCCGCAATACGAACTTCACACACAAAAATCTCAAGATCCCCACATACGATTTTCATAAAACTTTGCAGTTTTAATGTACTGAAGATCAGCTTTATTTTGATACTGATTTCATTGATGTACGCTGTTGGCCCAAGCTCCATATAATTTTGACCCATCTCATCTCATCTCATCTTACTTATATGCACTTTTTCAAAATTCTTTATACTGATGAACAAAGTTCAGCTGATAATCTTCCGATCAGTGTTAGAATCATTGAAATCGGTGCAGAAATAAACTCTCAGGAGGAATCACAAGCTCTTGCGTTAGCGATTTAATTATGTAGATAAGAAAGAAATCCCTAAAAAAACCCTAGAATCAGTTATCGTCTATTTTATTTTATTTTACTTTATTTTATTTTATTAGGTCATTTATAATTGTATTTTATTAAGTCATTAATAATTACGCCATTAATTATTATTAACTGTGTTAAAAAGTGTTGCATTAGCTGTCTCTGAAAGTCGCGTACGTCTGAAGATCTCCTGATGTAAACCGGCAGCGAATTCCAAAGTCTTACGGCATATACGAAAAACTGTTTTTGTGTAATGTTACATGTAGTTATATATTGGTAGAATAAGACATCTACTTCTAGTGGAAGATGCGAATTGTAATCTTTGGAAAAGCTACTCTGGTGTCTGGCTTTCTTTAAGATTAAATGGGAAAGTCAGTATTTTGAAGTCGAGGTATTTCTGTAGGTCTAATCCCAGAAAATCCTAATATTTATGTATCCTTATATTTTCGGATTAGTATCAGTGGTGGCTGGAGCTAATATTCGTGTATTCTGATATTGTTGGCGGATTTTTTTTTAGGGAAAAGCGAAAGGAAAGGACACTTGAAGTACACTACTTCAACATACATACATATTTATATGTATATTTATTAATTCAATTTAACAACATTTATAATAGATACTTAGCACTATATCTTAACTCTATAAATGTGAGAAGAATCTGCTATTGCAATTCATTATTTAAAAATTAAAATGATTGAAAAAAATATAAATAGAAAATGAAAATAGAAGTAAAAAGTGAACAAATATATTTACATGAAAAAATAAAAATAAAAAATAAGAAAAGAGAAAAAAAAAATTACAATTGTAGAATAAGCCTTCATACCTAGATACCTTGGGGGCCTATCCCTGTACACGAGTGAGAGTCAATTTCATGTGACAGTGATGAAATGGTATTCTTGAACACGAGTCACTCAATTTTGGTATTCCTGTACTCGAACTCAAACGTCAGATTTCACTCGAGTGAAAATGTAGGTATTCCTAGAGACGATAATGACTGTTTTCTTGTGACAAATTGCTCGTTTAAGAATAGTTGTCGAGTGTCGCTGTCGTGTGAAGTAGCAATGGATTCTGCAAAAATGTAAGTTAATTTTATAGCATTGTTGAACGATTTTGGTGTATAGTGAAATTATTTAATATTTGTATTCATTTTAGGGTAAAAATAGAACGAAGTTTTGGTGGATTTTTTTTAAAAACTTTAAAAAAAAAATGCAACAGCCGCATTCAGTCTGCGGCAGCAAGTCAAAAATCGAATGAATTGTGGAAGGAATTAAAGGACCATCTGTAAGGACGTGACTGGGTGGAAGAAGTTGATTATATGATACGCTAAAATTATAAAAATTAAAACTAATAGGCGTGTTTTTTTTTTAAGCCTATATAGAATAAACATGTTTCAGCAACATGTTTTCAATATAAAATACAACAAAACCTTAGCCTGGATAATTATCGAGGCTAAGGTTTTGTTGTATTATGTATTGAAATTTTTATTTTTATTCTATGTAGGCTAAAAAAAAAACACGCCTATTATATTTGTTGATAATTTATTGTATTCTATTTATAGATTTGGTGCAATTACAAAAATATTTTGAAAAGAAAAACACTATCCACTGAAGACGATCTGCTGCGGCTTTTAAAGGATGGTGTGATTGTTTCGAGCAAAAAATGGAAAACATATTTTTTCACTCTAAATAATTCCTGAAAATTGTAAAATATAAAATTTAACATTAATAACATAACATATTTGTTGTTGGCATAACACTTACGTGTTATTCGGTAATTCCAAACGATTTCACGCATCTCATCCTTTTTGAAGTGAATTTGTGGTCGTCCGAGCTTTATCACGATCATCAGTTAATTAATAATAATTTATAAAATAATATTATTATTAATAAAATTAATTAATAATTCACAAAAAAAAAAAAACTAAACTTTAAAACAACCATTTCATTTTTTCAAATATAAATGCTGAAATGAAATGTCAAATCAGCATTAAGTGAAGTTGGGTGTGGTTTAAAATTGTGTTCTCGAGTGAGAGACAGTCGATCGAGTCCAGGAATACCAAAACGTACTCGACTCGACTGTGGGCTCACTTTTGACGTCTCACTCGACTCGTGTACAGGAATAGGCCCCCTGTACTACTCGTACTACCTGTGAGGTGATTAAATAAAAAATTTTCAAAGTTAGGTCTATCATTGTGTCTTTTTATGGCGAGAGGGAGTGCATTCCAGAGACGAATAGCACGTACAAAAAACAAGATATGAAACACGCGGAGGAATAAGGCTTAGAGACCGATTTGACTGCGAAAAAATTAGCTTGTTAAATAAGTAAGATGGTTGTTTGGTGGTTATAGTTTTGTCTTCTGCGTACAAAAGTCAATATACTCATCTAATGTACATCCGAGTATCTTTTTACGAAATGCCGACATGTGATCAAAGGGACGTAATATGTATACTATATAGTATATAGTATGAAAAGAGGTAAATCGTATTTTATGTGGTTTGACTTGGGCTGACTGCTTGCTAAAAAAAATATATATTGGAATACGTTGCGCCACACAAAAAATTCCAGATTGTTTTCTTTTTTTTTTGTATGGGAGATAGCAATTATAGCAATTATTATCGTTATAAATTGAAGTAGCTATGCCTTCAAAAATATTAGTGATATTTGATATCGGTATTAATATTATAATATTTGTTAACGAATATATTAGTATTAGTTAATATCACAAAATATTAGTACTGACCCATCCCTAAATTCATACCCCTGTGATCCTAAAGGTATGTCCAGACCGAACGAAACATTTCAAAAACATTTCACAAACATTTCAGAAACATTTAAGAAACATTTTAGAAACATTTCAGAAACAAAAAACATTTTTAAAATGTTTCTGAAATGTTTCTGAAATGTTTCTGAAATGTTTTTTTTGGTGTGTACGCTAATGAAACATTTCTGAAATGTTTTTGAAAATATTCTGAAATGTTTTTTATTACCCATTCGAAAGGGAAAATAATTTTTGTTTCTCATGCGGAAAGTGTGCAAATGTTTCTGATATGTTTCTGAATCAAATGGGAAACAATCAGGAAACATTTTTTAAGCAATGTTTCTGAAATGTTTCGTTCGGTCTGGACAAGCCTTAACAGACAATCATGTTTCAATAGAACAGACGAATTATGCAAGAAAAATAATAATAAAAGAACTGGTGTGTATTTAGAGAATTAATCGAAGGATTTATCGATCTTAGATCTCCACTGATTTCAACAGAACATAGCTGGCATATATGTACAACAAGCAGTTGAAGATATTACACTAACGTATTAACAGAAAAGACAGGCCTCTGTAAAGTATCCAACAGAAATTAAATAACTAATTCTGAAAAAGAGAAGAGCTCGTGGAAAATGGCAAGTGACAAGACACTCAACAATATTTAATGGATTAAATAACATCCTGAAAAATAGTATCAGAAAATCTATAAATGATTCTCTAAAGAATTACATGAGTTACATTCGTAACTTAACAGCTGATAAAATCCCTGACTACTCCCTTTGGAAAGCTGCTAAACGTTTCAAGAGACCCCAATTACATGATCACCCACTAAAAACATCTGATGGAAAATGGGTTGGAGAAATAAAAAGGAAGGTTAGACTTTTTGCAGAACACCTGACGATTGTTTTAAAAAATCTTCCACCTGTAATTAGAGTCCGAGCGAACATTCGGTTTCGGCTTCGCCTTTGGCCACATTCGGCTAAAAATGAGGTGAACTGGGGCCTGCTTCTCGCAACCATTTGTGTGTGCGTGTTATATTTTTGGACGAATGGAAGGGACCTACAGTTTTTTCCTGACTCCGAACAGCGAGTTGAGAAGCTCAATCGTGACAAATTATGCTTGTCAGACATTCGAAAGAGGTGGCACCGTAAAAATACTCTTTTAGGTGTAAAACCCGGTCAGGAGTTAAACCCGGGCAGCATTGCGTGGTAGTCCAATGCACTAACCACCACGGCCACGGCGACCATTCGGCTTCAGCTAAATGAGGCCGAAGATTTTGCCGAAGCCGAATGTTAAATTTATTGTTTTCTGTAAAAATAAAATGTTTGTTTCGTTTCGCGAAATTTGTTAATGCGTCGACACAAATTCTGTTGTAGAAGTGATGTTACAAGTTGATGTGTATTTATATTAAAGCTACAGTCTTTCGAGAGTGCAAAGAGTTAAAAATAATGTAAGACCTTTATCCGAATTTAGTTGAAGATACTTTCGGAATTATGTAATAGTTTCGCTAAAGCTTGTAACTGCGCTTGAAATGTATAAGCGAATAAACAGTCTCGACAATAAATACTCATGTACATCTGAGGGTATCACAACCGACATTTTAGGATACATAATTAATACAAGTGTACGCTGGGTATTTTTCCATCTGCGCTGAAAGTTATAACTGTATTCAAAAAAGGTAATTCAAAATCCATTCGCCAATACAGAGCTATTTCGTACTCTCAACATTTTCAAAACTTTATACAATGATATATCAGATACAAAATCAATTGTGTGCGTTAAATCATCCACCGTATTCACCTGATTTGGCACCATGCGACCTCTCTTTACTCCCGAAATTAAAATTGAAGTTGAAAGGATGGTTTTTTGAGGACATTCTGACGATTCAAGCAGTTTCGACATGGGCACTGGAGGCAATTCCGCAAAATGAGCTAGAGCAGGCATTTGAATCATTTTTTAATCCGTGTAAGAAGTGGAATCGGGAGGAGAATATTTCGAATAGAAAACACCGAAAAATAAACAGAAATCGTGTGTTAATTAGGTTTTCTAGAGCCAGCACGGTTTATTATTTGGCGCACTGTATAATTTAGACATTTCAAAACATAGACCTTCGTGGAATAGTTAATGCAGATTGACATGATAGCAGAGCTGATGAAAAGAATGCCTTTTGTCAAAATCGTCGTCTGCAGATTCATATTAACCCTGAGATAGAAAACGTATTAAATTTCCGATCAAATATTCGTAGATTGAGGAGAAGCAAACCTTATGAACTTAAGCTACGAGTACACGACATGCAAAAACCACATTTAAATGTATGCGTGACGTCAGAAAAAATTATGAATAAATGCTCACATTTATTGTATATGTAGTACATGTGACGAAGCAAAAATATAGTGAGTACACGGCATGTCAACTTCACATATTTTCATGTTGATTCTGTCCCAAAAGTCATGTGAAGTATTTTGAATTTTGTTTTTTTAAATTTTTCGGCATTTAATGTAGCTCGCAAAAATAAAGCGAGTACACGGCATGTGGACATCACATTTTTTTATTTGCATGCAGTGAGTATTTTCATACGCATTTTATTATAGCGAGTACATGGGATGTAGACTTCATATTTTTGAATGTGTATGCAAAAAAAAACATTTTAATTCGCATTTACATATTGACATTGACATTTATAGCTGACATACAAAAGGCAGACGAAGATAGAAGGTACTGGTACACCAACGTGACGCGACGTATCGACAGAAGAGGCAAGCCTCTGTAAAATATCCAGCAGAAATTATTATAAAGCACTAATATTATAATACATCTGATGGGAAATGGTTTGGAGACCCAAAAGGGAATGTTCGACTCTTTGCAGAACACCTGACGAATGTTTTCAAACTTCTTCCACCTGTAGTGGCTAACGCAAACCTGGAACCTCCTGACAAATTGGACGACAATGTTATGCAAGCTTTACTTTACTGGAAAGATCATTGCCAGTGTACACAAACTATCTAATAGTAAATCACCAGGCTATGGTCATATAACTGCCCAAATTATGAAAGAACTGCCATTCACTAATATATGTTTAATTAATTCCTGTTTAAGATTAAAATATGTCACATAACTGAAAGATAGCAGAAGTAATTTTTATACCTAAACAAGGTAAGCCCCTATCAGAAATGACCTCATATCGATCAATCTCATATAGAGTAAGTACGGGCAATATGGACCAGTCCATTACCCGACTGGATAATAATAATCAAACTGTGCATCCTGGTTTATTAGAAACAAGGACAGTACGAAACAAGATGAAACGAAACGATGATGTTCAGAGTATAGTCTTGGTCGCATTTATATATGTTACAGGCCAAACCTGATTTCAGGCAAAACTAGTTAGGCCAAACTAGTTACGCCAAACTAGTTCCGAATTAATATTCAAGTAATCTATTGGGTAAAATTAAAAGGCAAATCAATAAGATGAGCAATATTCAAATCATTGTACATACTAGTTCTCCTTTATTGTTGAAACGTTTGCTTAAGACTTGGTCATACCGCAGCAACCCACCAACACCTGCGAAGTAAAAATAGCCCTCCAATTTGTACCACCTTTAATGTAGCTCTTAACATCTCTCATGCATCAGAGAACTGCACTATTTTAAAACCGACGCTAACATTAAACCATAATAGGACACATAAACATAGCCTGTGAGATTCATATAGAAGAATAAACTTAGCATAGAAAATAAAAAGGGAAAAACAAAAACTCATCGCAAAATTTAAAAAATTAGATTTTAACGTCAAAGAAAAATGCGGCATTCGAGAAAAAATGTCATGGCACGATTTCGTGTCATCACATGCCTGTGGCACTCACATTTAAATGTCGTCTCAGTCCAAATTCGTACATGTGGCCAATTATAGTGAGTACACGACACATGGAATTTCACATTTTCTCATGTGAGAATTTGTTCACATGAATACTCACATTTAAATGTGGGCGCATGTGACAGTCACAAATATAGTGAGTACACGACATGTAGGATTTATCACTGAGTCTGACGTCAAAACTACGTCACGCTTACATTTAAATGTGGTTTTTGCATGTCGTGTACTCGTAGCTTTACGTTGTATTGTCGGCGTCATAACCGGACTTTGTATAGTGTATAATAGGAAACATGGCCCGCAGATACGGTATCCTTACTAATGACTTCTGTAGAAGTTCTATGGATGAAGATGAAATAGAATCTGTAGTACACCTTCTATGCCACTGCCCGGCTCTTCAGGAATGGCGTCTAGCTTGTATGGAAGCACGGTTCTTTGATTGCCTGGTTTATTAGGTAATAGATCAAAATGGTTTTGTTAAAAGTATGTTTCGACATTCACAACTAGGGTATTATGATGGACCTTTACGGCCTCTGGGTGACATTTGCATTTACTGCAAGCGACCCTCCTAACCTAACCTAACCTATGTTGTATTTATAAGAACTTGTATAATACATTCTCCAAAGTGATTTCCCGAAATGAAATAAAAATTATTTGTCGATCTTTCTTTGAATGGTCATGATTTAGGAGGTGTTTTTAGTGCGGTTCGAGTCCCACATTACTCTGCGTATTCTAATCCCTCAGTGTCTTTCAAGATTTTCACCTTCAAGTCTAGTTTCCCATAAGAATAAGTTTTATGCGATCTATATCCTCAAACGTCTGTAGTGCTGTTTTGTTCTTCTTACCTTTTGTTGTTATATGAATCCAATTAATTTCCATTACCATCACGCTCTTGGAAAATGTCTTTTCTTACCCTATATACAGCTGTACGTTTGTAATTATACAGAACTCTGGAATGCGGAGAACCAATTCTTACTTTTAACAAACTTTTGCAAAGCATCAACGTGCAAACCAACACCGCACATTCAATTCCACAACAAAAGAAGTAACCGCACTTAACCCAGTTACCAGAAACAGGTAGACTCGTACAAGAAAAAGTATCTCGAACAAAAAGGGAAATATAGAAAAGAAGAGACAAAACACGAAACACCTCACCTCTGGAGAATTAATGGACCGCATTCAAAAGCGCTCATTTATTCTGGGCCCGGTGGGCACCTCGGTTCCCCTCACGTACGTCAACCGTTCAACCATTCAGCCGTGTATTCTGGTCCCCATTACTGCACTATTATCCTCTTAAGATGACTCTATTAAGCGTGAGTGAGCTACTGTGTAATATTTTTAGTTTTTACACCTTATCCGAGCGAGAACGGAACTGAGAAAAGAAAAGCAAAAGCAACCCACAAAAAAAAAAGGAACCCCATCTTGAATACCATGCAAGGACACTTAAGATAAAGGAGCTTTAGAGACTGGTTTTAAAGATTTTTATTTTTCTCATATGTGTATGTGCAAACATACTTATGTACATATGTGTGTATATCGTGAACTAGTTGGCGCTAAGCAACCGCACAAGTACGCATATGCTTGGAGAAAATCACATGTATATCTTTGGAGATCCGTTTCTTCCTTCCTTCTAAAGTACATCGCTTCTTCTCTATACCAAAGGATAACACTCTTTCGCGCTGAGTGATTGTGTTTTTGTGCAAGCAAAAGAATTTCAGAGCAGCAGTGGAACGGTGTATCCTTTTCGTCTGCAGCTCTCATTTGCATAAACAATATTTTAAGTAGAGAAACATACTTACTTAGGTACTTCTATTCTTTGTGGACATTCTTTCGATGTCTATGTACATGTGTTGCATATAGGAAGTTGCACTGCACCCTAAGGATAAGGTTGGCGTTGATGTTGTAAAATAAATACACAACCATTTAGAGCGAATTAAGCTAATTTCTCATTCAGACTGGTTGAGCTTTAGTCATGTAAGCGGGTTGTAGACCACTTCAAGGATGAAAAGGAAAAGGACAAGCATGGCTACTCTTGAACTGTTAAAAGGTCAAAGTCCTAAACAAATCAAAGAATGTTAAAATGGCCCTCTTTTACATAAATGGCCTTTACCTTCATGTACAGGGTGGCCCCAAAACACTCACCTGATGTTGTTTTGCTAGACCTTTAAAATTAAACGACGTTATTTCATAATTTTTTTTAAAATGTTTATTTGGACCTCTGGGTTTTTTTTTTGTTCATTTCCTTTAGAGTTTCGCACCCATCTGGTAATACGGAACCATTATTTGAAGATGATATCAGTCAATTGGGCGCCGCCATTGTTGATGCCAATTTGGCCTATTTTAACCGCATTTTCAATCGTTTTGGCGATAAGTACTCGCACTCTTGTCGGATATTCTCTTTGAGAGCTTTCAGAGTATCTGGCTTGTTCTGATAGACCTGTGACTTAACAAAAAAAAAAAAAACCAAAAATTGAAGTCTGGAGCAGTCAAATCGGGTGATCTTGTCGGCCAGTGCAAATCGCCAAAACGAGACATTAGGCGACGCGGAAATGCATCCTTCCAGTTCAGCCGCGCCATCTTCAGCCGAATTCTCGTCGGAAGGAGCACCACGAGGCCTTCCGGCGACTCTTTTGCCACATGTTGTTCCAGTCTCTTCGAGGCAAATGCCTTAAGACCCCAACCGATAGAATCCGTTGGTGCATTGCTGCGTCGTTTTTAACTGACAGCTCCATAAAATACATACGCATTCTTAAGGAGTGTTGCTCATAACTAAGGTGACCATACGTCCCGCTTTCGAGCTATGTGTCGCGCTGTCCCCAAGGAAACGCAAATGTCCCGCTTCAAAACAAGACGATCTGTTGCATTGCATTCAGTTATTAAGTCAGGAACATCTCTTTTCGATTCTTTACAAATCGAACAAGAAACTCCAGACACTTCATTCACCCATAAATCAAAAACTATCCAAGTCGGAAGACGACGGTGAATGAAATAAATCAACCCAAAAACTATTTTAATTAAAACCAAAATTCATGCTTTCTTCCCCACGCCACCTGTAATAGTTATAATCCGTTCAGGTTCGCTTCCAAGACTACGAATATCTACGAAAATTCACGAAGAGTTACGACAACCCGTTCCCGTACCCAAAAATTTCATAGTTTTTTGTAAAAGTGAGTGCTCACGAGGAAGTAAGAAATCTCCCCATGCTACGAATCTTAGCACAAAAAATTTCTTTAGGCAGATATTATGTACATACACATCCGATCTGTCAAATCACATACATTTTGCATTTTTGTTGTTCAAGGCGTTCAGTTACTTTTTCGTAACTATCGTATCTTTGAGAGCATTTCCTCGTCGAAAAAAATACTTGGACGAGTGATTTCAGTTCAATACGGAAGTAGACATTTTTGAATGGGCACGCCTAACAAAAGCCCCATCTTGGGAGGAAGTTCAAAAAGTGACGGACTTACTAATTGAGCAGGGTTTTAGCAATCAAAATACTGGAGTATTTGGCGAGTGTTCACCAATTTCTAATTAAATGGTATTCCAAAATTAACGTAAGATTTGAATTGTTCGTCATTTGTACGAACCATCATTATCTATAAATATTATAAAACTGTAGAGGCTTTTCTGTTGATTACCTAATGGCGTGAAAACCGCTGGACAGATTTCGATGAAACTTTTTTTTGAAATTCTTCTTAAGTACCCGGGATGATCACAAGCTATGTAATATTTTGCTCAGCTTACTGGGTCTTACATAGTAGTCAAAATATCTGTATATCGGAGAGGAATATTATCATTATACAGCCCTAACTCAATAATGGATTATCGGATTGAAAATCAAAAAAATAGGTGAAATTAGTAAATCTGTCGCTGATTCATTTGAGATATAAAACATCCTTCTACGTTATCCTGAAGCTGAGCAATGTTCAAAACAATTATTCAAAACATCGCCCACAATTTTCCTTCAGCGGAGACCACCGCCAGCAGTCGTGCAGCAGTGGGTATCGTTGCAATGGTGTGTGTGTGAGTATATGTGCGCGCTCTAACATGATCATATGCTTTGTACTTCAATGTACTACAATCATTATCACCATTTGCGACCCTCACACTCAACCAATCTTAACAAATGAGGTGTCAAAAGAAAGAGAATTTTCTAGAGCAGTGAATTGCGTTTTCAGTTTATAAATATTATTAATAAATTAAAAAAAAACGATCAAAAACAAATATTCTACCCAAAGTGAACTTCTGTTGTTTTAAGAGTTAGTTTTGGTTCATACATGTATGCACATATGTATTTGCTATGTGGAAGTCATCTGGGATGTTTTGTTTACAGTGCTATTTTGCCGAGACTTAATACTACGTTTACACCAAACGAAACCCCGAGATTTCGGCAAATACATCCAAATCTCCGAGGTTTCGCCATACATTTTCGAGCTTTCGAAATCTCGAGATTTCGGCGAAATCTTCTTGAAATCTTTTTGAGCTCATCCGTCCGTGAGAGGTTGTCAAAGCGAACAAGTCTATAGCGTGAACTTCGGTTTATTTTGGTGTTCATTAATAGATGTCAAAATATTAAATGCCAAAATGATTGTGGCCAATTGATAGGACACAGGTAAGTTTGCAAGAGAATATTTATTTTATATAATTTGTTAATCTTTTCAGGCAATGGGCAACGAAAAAGTACAAAAAAAAAAAAATTTTGGTCGCCAACTGAGGAATGTCAACAAACAATTGTTTGCCTAGAGATGGGCAATTGCGAATAAAAACAATCGAATAATTCGATTGTTCTCCGCTCTCTGCTCTGTTATATTTTTCATATTTTACCCGTTTCTCTTATATTTTTATACTCTGAATGAGTCAAATAAAAGAAAATCGGATTTATTTTCAGTTTCAATAAAATTTTGACAGGCGGTACGCGGTCAACGTAGCTTGCTGCGGTACAAAATTGTAAACCACCTCAGTGTGTGCAACTATATTTACGGCAATAGGATTTCATACCATTATACCGCTGCCGCGTAACGCTCCGATGTGTGACAGGAATCGACAGGAGTCGATTGTTCTAGCGCGATTGTTCTGGACGATAGTTCGATTGTAAATGAGGTTAATAAACTTAAATTGAAATTGAAGAAAATCTTTTTATTTTAAATATCAAATTGCATGCGTTCAGATTTCAGATCCAAATTCAAAAGTCACACTGGTACCACGATTAATAAATTGAGACATGCATTTCTACAATCGACCAATTAGTATACTCGCCTAGTAAAATAAATTTTCTGAAATACGATTTGATAGTTATTCGATTGTTTTCGGCTAACACCAAATTGTCTTTTTATTCGATTATGAAACTAATTCTCAATCGCCCATCCCTAGTTTTGGCAGCCACTTCAAAATTGACAGCTGGAACCTCTTCAACTCGGTGTAAACGGGTTACTGATGTTTCGGTGAATGTTCATCGAAATCTCGAGATTTCGGCTCGGTGTAAACGTACTATAAGGCAACATTATCAGTAGTGCCACGAGACACATCGGAACGCACAACATTTCTCTCATTTGTTATTTAAAATTGGTGGAGGAACGCTTCCGGAAGAAAATGGAAAAGTAAATTTATCACAAGGTTTAAGGTGATATATCACAACTAAAAAACCGTAAGAATTCTTAGCTTTGTGAGCGAGCTATTTTGTTGCCTCGGAATGATTAAGCTCCAGCAATTAACAGCGAGATATTTTCACGTGCTGATGGTCAAAGTGCAGAATGTATTTCAATCACCCAGGTTGTAGACCAAGAAGTAACAACCAGATATCTGGTCGAATTTTTAAACTCTCGCTTTCGCTGCCATCACATAAATTAAAACTAAAAGTGGGTGTACCTACTATTCTTCTAAGAAACTTGAGCCCGCCTAAATAATGTTACGGCACCGGACCTAGAGTTACAATTCTGCAATGACATCTGGTAGAAGCGGAAGTGTTGACGGGCTACGGTGCGGTGCGGTTTTTGAGAACACTATGAAATCTGCAGTTAGGGGCGGAAAGTTACACATTGAAACGTTTTTGATAAAACGCAGTTAATCAACAAAATTTACTAAACACTTTTGTGGACTTAGACAAATACTTTGATGTTTCTACGCTCCCACTGAAATTGCATATTTGTATGCATAAGAAGGCGAGCATGGGTTCAACTAGTACTAATATATAAATCTCAATGTGACGCTCTTACCTGTCAATCTTACGATTCGATAAACACAAAAACTAATGCACACAATAAAGGAAAACTTCGTATTCCAGTTCATTAACATCCTGTTCCTATTATAGGCCGATTTATTCGCAATATTATTTAAATGAATGCAAAAATCAAAACTAACCAATGCCACTTTCTTGCGAAATGTCACTTATTCAAACTACAAATTGTACGTATAATTGTGTATATATTGTATATATATTGGTAGATTGCAAACCTTGGAATGCGTTCGCACTGTCCTTGATTCTTCGAACTAAGTGACAATGTATGTATTGTAAGTAACAATATATTTTTTAGACACGGGCGAAGCCGGGCGGGACAGCTAGTTTTTAAAATATTGCTCATCAATTAATATGTTTTGTTCTTTCGCGTAGTACTCCATTTTTAAAAACCACTGAACTATCAGTTGTCACGCCGCCTTTTTTTGCGATGGCAACTCTTTGCCGCAGATTCAAATCTTGTACGAATTTTGGGTTAACAGCTCAAAAAGAGTCGTTGGATGGAAGTATTTACACACTTTCATATGTAGTAAATATTTCCCTCGTGCGAATTTTCATATTATTCTGCCAGGCAGTAACGCCCCAGTCAAAAGAGTGTAAAAAGACTTGGTAAAATAAACAAGATAAAATTTCAATCCGAAAAATACAGAAAATCAGCTCACCAAACTGCTTAAGATTAGTTATCAATTAATTTCGATTAGTTATAAACTCATTTTTTTAAATTTTTAAAAAATTAACATAAAACATGAAGCATTACTTTCTTATTTTATTACTAGGCATAATCTAAAAATCTAGAAAAAAATAAAAATTTGTGTCCCGCTTTGCGGAGAAAAAATGATGGTCACGTTACTCATAACTAGAGACCGGATTATATGCATTTGCATATTTGCATATGCATTTGCATATTTTGACCATTTTGCCCGGTTATTGCATATTTTTGCATATTATTGTGAAAATCTAGTGATGATGCATATTTTTGCTACAAACCTACTTGGCGGCACCACGATTTACACGTGAAAAGGTAGAGCAGACGTACATGTAATCCTGTCTCTAGTTTGACAGTGTAAATAGACTCATTTCATCGACAAAGAAAGTGTTTCTTAAGGCACCTGCTTGCATTAAAGCCTTTAAAGAAAATCTGGCAAATGTGCATTTACCTTCTGAACCAGAGAAAACTCGATGGGGAACGTGGATTAAGGCTGGGCTGTTTTAAGGTGAATATTTTGAGGACATCAAAGGCGCAATTACAGGCTTCGATAGTACGGAGTAAATTCAATAGTAAATAATAAAAATAATAATAATAATTTTCTCAATACCTGGGAGTAATAAAAAGCTGGAAACTCAGGGTATGGCGTAAATGGAATTTTTTGAGAATAAACAAAATACGCCGAATGAACTTCACATTGCCAGATGTATTCCCCGCTGAACTTAAGGAGAAATATGGAAAAAATTTGAGCAATAAACCAGACTTTGAATCTCTGTGCCAAGTAAATAGTTTTATCAATAGGACGGGTGAATTTTTGCAAGAAACGATAAGTGCTAACCTAGCACCCCAATTCAAGTACTGCCCAGTTACCTCAGTGGATGTGGAACGGTCCGTTTCCACTTACAAAAACATTTTCAGTGATCGAAGTCACAATATTGCCACCGAACAATAGCAATACCTGATTGATTTACGTTGATAAAATTAACAAATAAATTTAAGAACTGCTAATTACATTCGTTTTATATACCTACTATTAATTAGAATTTCTATTACTAATACTATGCTGAATTAGAAATAGAAATCTTAAAATTAATATTTTTGTAGTTTTTAATGTTGCATATTTTGACACTTTTTATGCATATTTTAAGTATTTTTTATGCATATTTGCATGCATATTTCAAGGTTTTTATGTTGCATATAATCCGGTCTCTACTCATAACCAACGCATTTACGAACAGAAAGTAGGTTTACATTTTACTTTTTTAGTGCGCTGTTGCATTGGCTGTTCATACATTCACGCATTGAAGTTCACGCATTCATAAATTGAGAGGAAGCACATTCATTGGTGGAAGCATTAAGAGAAAATTGAGAAACTGTCATCTCTGTTGACAATCGGTTGAGGTTTCAAAATTGAATAAATTAAATCATTTTGTGATTTGAAAGGAAATTTTTTGATTTTTGTTTGTGTCATCTCTGAACATAGAAGTGACACAAATTCTATGGGATGGCTCTTTCTATCATATGTCAACGACTACGTCAACGTTCAATGCAACGACGTCAACGGATTCTATAGATCGGGGCCTTTTGTGTTTGATCAGTTGGCGTTGGACGGTCTGCGAGGAAAATCACGCATCTTCACAAAACCACTGACGAATTATTCCGTAGAAAAATTGTCACGAGTATTCTGCGATCTTGAGGACTATAGCGGTCCATGGCTTGTCGACGTGTATTCTGCATCTGTTTACTTCTCAAACAAAACTGACAGCTGCCGCCATTTGCAAAAGTCTTCCAATCTTCCAATAGGGCGATACATTTTGGGCCACCTTGTAAGTACATATGTATGTATGTTATGTATTTATTGTGTATTTTTTATGCGCATACATTTACATGCACGTTTGCATCTATAGTATCTCGGACCTGATGACAAGGACAACGCCAGACGATGTATTTAAACAATACCAGTGGTTTCTGTTTTCTTTTTTTTTTCTTTTTTTTTTCTTTTTTCATAAAACAAAAAAAATGTGAAAATTAATTCCATTCAGAGACTGTGTTGAACAATATTTGTGAAGCTGAATAAACTAAAAACTTCATCATGTTTGTGGTAATAAATTGAAAAACACATAACATTGTGATATAGATGTATGTGAGTTTACAGAACAATCATATAAAGTTAAAAGAAAAGTTAAAAAATATCATCCATTCGTAATAGCTTCGCAAATTGATTGAATCCTTTGTTTATAATGAAAACATGGACATGAATTTGCTTATTGAAATAATATCTCTAAATATTGAATTTTTAGGGATTTAATGTATTTGGTTTGCTATTACATATTTGCAATGCACAATTGTAAGCGGGGTAGGCACATACAGTATCGTTCGAAAATGTTGATCAAACAATTTTTTTTTTAAGTTTGCCGAATTGGTTTCAAAAAATAAATATTCTGTAATCAGATTTTGTTGGCATTTTCAAACGTTTCATGATACTTTTGAGTGTTTTTGTTTACCTGTGGTCAAGGGAGCAAAATGTTGTTAAACCGAAAAACGGGGGTTTTGTTGGGTACTTGGGTCAGTTATAATAATAAATGAAAAAAAAGCTTAATTATTGCAGATTTTTGATTTTTTTTTGCTTCCCAGAAACATCGTCCAAGTAAAGTAATCAGTATACTTTGTTGCACCCCCTCTTGCTTTTAGAACTTCTGCTCATCTGCGATTCATTGACTCAGATAGGTGGATACAAGTTTGGTGTTCCAGAGCCGGATTAGTGAATGTTTTAGGATTTCAATTGACTCTGGATGCACCTTTGCAATTTTAGCAATCGTAGCAGTATCAATACACTTGTGTTGGATGTCTAAGGCCGTGCCATTTGCGAGTGCGAAACCGCTTCAATGTTTGAATACCTATGCAAAGTAGCTCGTCTGTAAAAATTATGAAAAATATAGGTCCCAGTTCCGACCACTGTGGTACTCCAAAAATAAGCGATTTCATAGCTATAACTGTCTCCCAACGTCACTCCGAAAGTTCATTCACTTGTGTAGTTTTGTAACCAGTCAGCCAGTATTCCTCGGATGCCTATGCCTTATGATCGATTTAAGGCTGTTATTAGCGTTTCATGGTTCAGTGTATTAAAAGCCTTATTAGAATCAATGAATAAATTCAAGCTTCCATTGATGGTATTTGCCAATTCTCCCATAAGTTTTCCTGTGCTTTTGTTGTTTTTGAAAGTCATACTGCGTTTCGAGGATTTCTCAGAAGTTGCTAAACCGATTTCGATCGGACTTTCACTTCTATTCTAGGTAGAGTATTTTCTTCCTACTCTTTAACTCGGTTTTCATATATATTGTTCTTGCGTGGAGTTTCTACCCTCTGTGGGTAAAAATATAGGGTTCGTTGGGATAAAACATTTAAGTGTATCGAAATATTGAAACACAAGCCCTTTTCTAGGAATTTCTCACTTTATCAATCACTTATTGCTTCTCTCTTCGATAATCATATTACAATTCACTTTAACAGTGTTCTATTTCTTTTACAAAGTCCTTATCACCTATTTAACAATCGCTTTACAATTACCATTCAATCTCTTTTCTATCACTGTTCAATCACTATTTGCACTGTATCACGTTTCAAATAAAACTGATTTCGCCTCGCATTTGGGTGCTCAAGCCAATTGCTGCCGAATATTCTAGGCGAGAATCTTCTAGATTTGGAATTCTCCACTGTGGAATATTCTCAATCCTGGAATGCTGAAAATTGAGCACATATAGCAGATGCACAAACCTTTGTGGATACCAGTGCGTTGGTTCTCTCCTAGATGGCGCTGTTGCCAATCGGTTGATGACTGGATGCTTTAACATTATTTCTGTAGTATAGGTACCATTTGCGGCTCACACACTTAACTAATCTTAACAAATGAGGTTTCAAAAGAAAGAGAGTTTCCTGGAGCAGTGATGAATTAACTTTCCATTTTATGAATCTCAGCAAATTCAAAAACAAATCCAAACCAATATTCAATCCAAAATGAACTCCCAAAAGAATAAACATTTAATATATTTGCTATATGGAAATCATATGGGAAATGTTTGTTGTTTTAAGAAGAGTTTTATCTGCTATTGATGCAAGTGGCAGTGGAAAAATACATATGTATATCACCCAAAATAAAGTTTCAAAAAAAATTCACTTCCTATGTGGTTTCCATGGGATTTCCATGAGTTGCCAGATGGAAAGTTTGGACTCTCTTGCGAGAGTTCAGTTCTCGGACAGGCACACTAGTACTACTTATTACCAATAGGGATAAGCCTATAAGGTTTGGCAGTTTTATGGGTTCTTATTTCTGCTCAGCAGTAACATTTGTATCTGTCATGTAAGTAACGCAACTATTTAACCCTTAAATGCCCAGTGTATCTTTAAAGATACAACCATTCAAAACATGATATCTTCGTTAGTATTAGCATTTAAGCTTCGAAGTTTATATTTTTGGGTTTATTGACTCAAATTCTACCTCCAATAAAATACCCAGTTTCTTAACTATCAAATTGCAATTATTATTTAATCAATTACTGGCTGCAATGTTTTTTAACAAAACTTAAAAAAATTGAGTTTTTTTTTATCAAATATCTTATGAATTCGTAGCACTTAATTGATAAAAAAAATAATGTGGATGTAGGGTAAGGTCGGGAGGATTTGACAGGCAGGAGGAATTAACATCAGCACTTTTCTGAAAAACTAAGACCTTGGCAGAACTTTAAATGATGAGAAAATAAAGTTAATAACGATTGGTTTGAGTGATAAATAAACAATCACTGCGATCTAGGAGATAAGCGAAGTGGACGTCTTTTTTATTTTTGTGCCCTTTTCATTTAACTTTGATGGTAAGCAATCTAACTGTAATATTTTAACTATGTAGCTTTTGACATGCAATGTAGTGCACCTTCATTCATTTTAAAATCATTAATAAACAATTGTTTATCCTGAGCACCATTTCAATAGTTTTTTTTTTTGTATTAGTCCCAAAAGTAGTCAAAAATTGACAAAGTGTCAAATCCTCGATTCTGAGTCAAAATAAAAATTATGTGGTAAAATGACTTCTTACTCTTTTTTTAGAATGTACAAATGCCAAATATTTACAAGAAAAAAAATCCCCACTGCAACATCGATGAAACAAGCTTTAAATTAAGTTTTTATGAAATGTTTTTTCTGTTAGTAAATTTATTTTTTTATTTAAATTCTTCGCCCTTAGAGCCCCCACACACTACAGACTTTTTGTCGGCTGACAGTTTAGTCGGGCTCTTAATCAGTATGAAAATATATGAGAGTGCGCACACTACAACGATTTGATATCGGCCGATAAATAAGTTTGATAGGCTACACGATTGCCTTCAAACTAAAGTATCGGCAAACTATCGGCCGACTACTTAATCAGTACGGCGCTCTTCTACGTGCGCACACTACAGACTATAAAGTCGGCCGATTTTTTTCGATAGCTCAGTTTGCTCTGAATTTTAAATTAATTTTCTTTAAGATCTGGATTTTTCGTTGTATTTAAATATGGAATTATGGACATATTTGGGCGTAGAGCAATGATTACCTCTCTGGAACATTTTTTACTAACTACCATTAAGCCACTATTCTCTGCAAAATGTGTTTAACGACTACCAAAAACCAAATCGTTCGAGAACAGTCGGCCGATTGTTTGTCTAGTGTGCGCACTCACTACCAACCCGACTATTTCATCGGCCCAGTGTGCGCACTAACCGGCCCAACCCGATCAAACTATCGGCCGATAGAAAATCTGTAGTGTGCGGGGGCTCTTAAACTTAAATAAAAGTAGACTGAACTAATTAACAAAGATTGATATGCGTTGAAAATAAAAAAATAAATATTTTTTGAACAAAAAAGCAATATAAGTTGTTTTATTATCCCTCTGTCAAAACCTCCTTCATGGTAGGAGGAATTGACACTTTGTAAGGTTTTGGAAAAAATCTAATCTTACTCTGCTAAAAATATTTATATCGATTAATCATTAATGCTTTTATATTGCTAAAATAATATTGTAGCTTATGTAAATTTTGAAAATTTAAAATTGTATTTGGATTTTAGGATATTTCCAAATGTTCGTTAACGTGTCAAAACCTCCCGACCTTACACTAATTATATTTTGTGAAATGATATAATGTATTCATAATAAATCATTTTCAGAATACGTTTGAGGGGTTAGTGCCCAGTGTGTCTTTAAAGATACAACCGGTTTTTTTTTATCAATAACTTGATAACTTTTTTTTTCGGCACCTGATTCAATATTAATGTTTCATTTAACATATAATATATTTTTTCCAAACAAATAGGTGTCGTTGGGCATTTAAGGGTTAAGAGCGGGTTCTAGTCAGCTAGCAAGGAATGTGATCACAAAAAAGTTGTCAAACATAATATTGATATTAATACATACAAAACATCTTAATAAAAACCTCACTTCCTCATAAAATATAGTATCTTAAAACGTTTTCATACAAAAGTATCTCAAAGAAGTAGGTACTTAATAATTGTAAAACAAACGCATTAAGATTCACATGTAATGAGAGCTATGCACACACGAACTCGTATTCAAGGACACAGCTAATTAATATATCAATAAAATAATCTGAAACCCCGTCCCCGAGGGGGATTCGTTTATTACTCTTTTTTTATTGTGCATTTTAATTCCCAACGTCCGCATATAAAACAGTATACAGCAATATTGATTACCATGCTCGCTCCATGCAGAGGAAGTACTTGTAGTCGTGTGGTCTCCCAGGAATAAACATAAAAAATTATAATACTCAGCGGAACGCCCGCCCAGCGATAACTGTGTTGGTCCGGTTGTTGTTGTCGCTGTGAATCTTGATCGTGAGTGCCTATGCGACTTCTTTATGGGCCGATACCATGTCTAAAGATAGATGTAGTCGGTATAAAATCTTCCCTATTTCAGTTATGTTAGATGTGTACATACATATGTATGTGTGTAGATAGGTGGCACTTAACTTCTTCGTTTGCAAACGTACAAGAACCTCCAAAGCCGGAAATGGAATAAACTTCAACGTTCCTTACCCATTTCCCCCCGGCCGCGGCCGGGCCCATTGAATTGAAGTGTGCCATCAACAGTAAGTCAGACAGGCAGTTCACTACTCATCGGGCCTTCGTCCGTTTTCAATTGATGAGCTGTGATGACAATTAGCCGGCGACAACGTGTGTGACAAATAAGTCAGTTGGTTTGGTTCTATTGGCGATTGACCATAGCTACGGATACGAATACAAATGCCTGCTTCTGCTGGGTGTCACTGCGCTGCGCTGCTGTGATGGTGTTCCCTGGAGCGTGTCGTGTTTACTTCAAATAAAGTTTTCCAAATTAATTGCGCAGCGAAGGGGAAGCTGAAGCTAGATAGTATAGAAGTCAAGTCGTAGCATATTTGGCAGCCATCCAAAATAGTGGTCATGGAGCGTTGTAGTCCCATCCAGCGAAATGGTTACTTTGCTTGATTAGCATAATAAATTGCCTAGTGCCACTATACTATTCCCTCTGCTCCTGCTGGTGCGCGGTGGGTAAATGAAAAACAGAAAAACAACAGGCTTCCTATGGAAGTAGCCACCTGCTGCCATATTTGGCTTGTCGTGATGTGCGACTTCGGTCCGGTCCGATACGATTGAACGCATTGATTTGTCGTGTAATGTTAAACAAGTGGTTAATATTCGTAGGGCGCTACTCGCACGTGGCTAGTGCTGTGGAATGGCCATTTGAATCTGGTTGAGGCGTTCTTGGAACGGTTTTATGGATGGTGGTGGGATTTGAATTTTGGCAGTAAGTCAATCAATTCGTCTGGTGGTGACTTGGGAAGTGACCATTAGTGAAAGGAATTCAAATAGATACGAGTACTTGTATGACAGTTGAGACATCCGCTTGATAGTATTATCAATCTACTTATGTGCTGGAGTAGCCAATTAGAATAAGGGCCAATTATATCGAAGTAGCCATATCACATTAAAAGCGGAAAGCGTAGGTTTAATGACTTTGGTAATAATTAAGTCGATTGCACGTTCAGTGTTAATTAGAGAGGTTTATTGACAAGGCGTTCTGGAGTATGTTTGTTTTTGAAGTTTATTCTGAAATGGGTGTGTGTCTGCACAACTTGTTCCATTCAATAGGTCTGTGGGAATATTTTTTTGCTCTCGGAAAACCTGTTCTATCGATGGACATCGCATTTGAAGCTTAGTATTTGGTTAGCGCCCGTCTTAAAAATCAGGTAGACTTATCTCTTTACTGTGTCCTCTGTTGTCGATATTTCTAAATTATCTATTGTTCGAGAAATAATTTCCAATCGGAGACTCAGAGGTTCATTGTAAATCCCCTCATAGGTTGGGAGTTAATCCTCTTTCTACCAACTTGTAAACCAGTTTGTGCTCTTGGTGAATTTCAGAACATTTGATATCTTTGAATTTCCCAGTTCTGCAATGTCTGCTAAGAATATATGGCCTAGAGTACGGTGGCGTCGGTCTTGAAGGGCGAGACAGTAGCAACGAAGATATTGGATCGATTAACTTTTTTCCTCATCTCCGCAGCTTCTATAGCTATCGTTGGACTCACGTAGCCATTTGCTTGTCATATGAGTGTCCTGTGATAAGCTTTATGGAGGATTTATCCAGATGTAGCATCGTCTTTGTCCTATTAAAATCAAGTTTCGGTCATAAATAACGAGATGTGACGCAGTCGGTTCTTGCGAGTCACAAGGCGTTGGTCTCTTTTTCAGTTTTGTGGTCGATTCTGTAAAATGTTGTTTTAATCGGTCGCAGTAAGGAGGTGACAGCATCATAGCCAATCTAGCTCTCACTAGTTCGTCTGCTATTTTCGTTCCGTTCGATTTTAGCTATGTCCGACCATATGGCGCCTTATGACATTTAGTGCATTGCGACAATTTTGAACTGCGTTTGATTTAAGAGCTGGTTGACTATCTACCAAAATGGCTATCTCTGACGGAGGGAGGTCGCCTTCTGTTTTGAATATTGCAGCCTTTTCAATCACCAGTAGTTTCACCTGGAAGACCCTATAAGCATCTACAAGTCTGAAAGATTTCCGTTTATTTAGTACGTCCTTGCTGCAGTACCTGAGTGTCCATTTTTGAGCTGTCAGTGAAGAGTGTTATTTCCTGGTCTCTGATCACCTTGTTGTTTGACAGCCAGTCTTCCCTACTAGAAGGAAAAACTATCCGTAACTTATTTTCTAACTCCTTACAGATGATTATACTCACAATTATCAACCGGATGCACTCATACTGGGCAGCCTAAAATGTGCCTTGCAATTGAAGGGCAAGGAGACAATGACCTTTTTGTAAAAAATGTAAAACCACACAATTCTTTAAAGAATAAAATTCACGTGGCTTCCAGCCAGGCAATCGCTGCAAAGATCACTCACTACGTAGAAGGTTTCCAACTTCAGATGAATAATGGTTCAGAAATCTGGGAAACTTGGCGGTACCAATAAAAGTACCAAACGATACTACAAAATTCGATATGATCATTCAAAATGGGAAAGTGATCAAATGTGGTTCCTGATTGAGAGAGAAAAATTTTGAAGATTATATTCCGGGATAACTTTTATGAACATGATTGTGTGACCTTTTTTCCCCTGCTAATTTACTAATTTGTTTTACCAATTTTTGTAATGGTTGTTAATACATTAGTCTTTTAATGTAGCTTTCAGTCGCATACTTGTTGTGTATTTGATTTTCTGACGTTCCAGTAATATGTTTTGTGAATAGTATGCAATTTTCGAGGCAAAGGTAGCACATAAGTGGGTAAATATTGGTTAGAAGATGATTGTAGGTTAAGTTTGTAAGTTGCATGCGGAGTCGAAGAAATGCCCTTAGCGAGTTTTGTTGTTGTGTGTAGGGTAAAGATGTCACAATAATGTCTCTTTTTATTTTAAAATGAATCTGGAAATGAGAAAAGAACACATTTTTACTTCCCCTCGCAACAGACTAACGGTCTGCGCGATCGCATTGTCGAAGGTGATTATCCTCGTGTGTGAATAAAAGGTGTCCTCATCCATATACTCACGGATAGTCAGGCAGCCTTAAGAGCACTAGGCTCAAACCTGATTGACTCCAAATCAGTCCTGAACTGCTTCAATACTCTCCAAGACCTCTCCCATAAAAACAAAGTCAAACTTTGGTGGGTGCCTGGTCATGAGGGTATTGATGGAAATGAGAAAGCTGACGAACTGGCTAGGAAAGGTTCGGCTGAATCCTTTATCGGCCCTGAGCCGTTTTGCAACATTCCAAATTCAGCTATTAACTTTAACATCAAAAGTTGGGAAAACAACATGTGTATCTCCTATTGGGAAAATTCCCAGGATCTTCGACAGGCTAAAAGAGCCATAAAACCCTTCCAAAGAAAATCCACAAAAAATCTGCTCTTGAGTAGAAATGATATCAAAAGTTTAGTGGGATTTCTAACAGGACATTGCCATCTTCGATATCACCTAAACAAAATAGGTCTTATTCAGAAAACTGAATGTCGTCTTTGCATGGAAGACGACGAAACCGCAGAACATATCCTATGTGACTGCATGGCACTTTGTGCCCTCCGGAGACAACAGTTCCACAGAGAAATTCTAACTCCCACGGAACTTCGTACAATCTCCACCAGTGAGATCCTCAAATTCATCAAAAGAATTGAGCCTCTTCTGGTTCCCTAAACTGACTTCGTGGTACAATAGATCTTTTAGGTCGCGGTGCCCTCCGCAACTGGCGGGTCAGTAACCCTTTAAAAAAAAAAAAAAAAAAAAAATCCTCGTGTGTTTGTGTTTTCTGCATAGGTAAGTAATTTTTTTTTCTGTTTTATTTTTGATCTTATTAAAAAAGTGTCATTTGAATTTAATATTCGTACTTTTGTTTATATAGACTTAATAATTTTTGTCGATTTATTTACTTTGGTGAAATATTTTATAAATTATTAACATGTTTTTGTGAAATGACAACATTGTACACAGTGAATCAGTTGAAAGTGGTACACCGTGAATCATGAACATGGTAGCAGTTCGAGGCTCCAGAATTCAAAATTTTTAAGCCATGTTAATTTTTCAAATCTGAATGTTCGCTAGTAATAATTATGAGCAACTGAATTACGAGTTTTATTTTTCTTTTGGTACAAAAAAGTAACGTTTGTGATATTTTTACAAGAACTGTTATGTTTTTTTATTGATTTTTGTATTAATATTGAAGACTTTTTATTTTCGTATAATAAAACGAATTAATAAAAAATTAATAAATATACAGTAAAACCTCCTAATTGGGACACTCCGGAATCGGGACGACCTCCCAATCCGGACAACCCATTTGCCAACGCTAAAAGTTTTCATACAATATACCCTCTGTAATCGGGAAACTGAAATCGGGACACCTCTTAATTGGGACACTCAATTTAACGTTCCTAGAACCTCCATAATTGAGCCAAACCTCCGAATTATGAAATTTCATTAAAAAAAGGCAGCAAATATGACTTCTCTAATCGGGACAATTCGAGTTGAACCTCTGAATTGGGACACTAGACCCGAAAAAAAGCAATTGTGACTTCTCTAATCGGGACAGTAAAATTCCATTAACTAAATGTCTACAAATTTTCAAACCGTTATATTTTTACAGAAGAGTGTCTATATCGGAGACAAAAACCAACAGAGCAACGTTTTATTTATTTTCATTGAATATTAGATATTGGTACCGTGCAGTTGCAGTTGTTTTTGTGTGGAAACAATACATTTTTTAGACTTTTTCGTATGCATACGCGTTGAATTTCGCGTCATGAGATACTACTACATTAATTTTTATAACTTATCATAAAATAAATGTCGTTTTATTTCAATAAGGTATGATTTTTAATTTAAAATAGCAGTTTTTTCTTAAGTAGTTTTGTTTTTCCATATTTTTTATACAAACTTCTATAATTGGGACACCTCCAAATCGGGACAGGAAAGAGTCGGTCCCATCAGTGTCCCAATTAGAGAGGTTTTATTGTATATCGTCGCCCCAATATTGGGTTGCCGTAAGCGCCATTTTTATGTTTTTAGGAAATCGCATTTAAAGTTTTGACAGTCTATTGCATGAAAACCAACCGTTGGGATTTTTTTCATTTTTTGACACGATATTCATACGGAAATCTTCTTTCAAAAAATCTAAGAAGTTATTCTAAAACACTTTTAGTTTTTAAAATATTTAAAATTTATTACAAAATGAGTTTGCCGTATACGCCACTAAAATCAATATTTTCTTTTACTCATACGCATACGTCAAAAATTCCAGATTTTCGCATACGTTTTCTAAGGAACTGTTTTCACATTTCAGAATTCTTTTGTCTTTTTCGGATAGAGTATGCACGTACGGCAAAACAAAAAAAAAATATTTTTCTTTCTAATGACGTATGTACGTGCATACGATTAATTAGTTTCACCTGGCATCTTGTAGGCACAAGGCACACTTATGTTTTTACTGAATAAATTGATTTTAAATCCCTGTACCATGCACTGATTCACTGTGTACATCCATGGTATACAGTGGATCACATGGGAAGGGTAATTTCAAATAATTTTTTCACTATCTCAACATTAATAAAGTCTTGAGATTTTGGGCTTAAAATGAAGACAAAAAAAAAAAAAAAAAATGCTATGAAAAATGTAATGGCTATACTATGATAAATGCGAGCTCAACGGCATAATAAGTAAAAATTGATCCAATGTTAACACCTTTACCCTATAGAAGCTGATAAGTGGTGCATTTGTTACTGATTTCGCGGCTTTATCAGCTTCTTCATTCCCTTTAATACCGACGTGGCCAGGAATCCACATGATTCTCGATTTTTTTCCAATTCGTTTTAACGTTTATTATGATGAAGGACTGATGATGCGCATTATGTGCACGCAGTCTAAGCCAGCTTTGAGTTGTACACTCAGACAGAATATAGGTAGCTGTGGTCCTAGTCTAAATACAGCTGTGGAGAATGCTGTCAGTGACTTTAACCTGGTGTCTAGGACAACTTAAATACTGCTGCAAATGAGACGGTTGCCGAAATACGATACAAAAGTTGAACGACAATAGTCGTATTTTAATGTGGAAGTTTTGTAATGAACTTCAATAAATTTAGTGATATCAGTACAATTCGGCGGTTAAAACGGGCAATACGCCAACGCCAGCTCCAGAACATCAGTTCCATTAGTTCAGATGCTAAAATTCTGTGTCGATTGACTTTATACGCCTCTTCTTTAAGCAATCAATGGGGTTGGAAAGAAAATGGGAATCTGCAAACTTGGATACCTCCGCCATATTGAATTTAGAACGATATTAGATGTATACTAGTCACGACACTTATAAGCCGGTGCAAAATTTCAAAGCTCTAGCTTAATAGTTTGTTTTTATAGCAGACAGGCAACAAACCAAATTTTTTGAAAACCGAGACAGTTTTAGATTCTGTTCAAAATTGTAAAATTTTGGAAAAAATTGCCCTTTTCTCGACTAAATCATTATAAATGGTCCGTTTGATAATTTAATTCGTAAAAATATCAGGAGAACTGTTGGGATTACACAGTAACGTAAGCCGAATAACAAATCAGAATGTGGTACGAAAATATATTCGATTAAACCTTTGTCTGCCATGTTAGCATTTCGGGTTGCACCCGACCAAAGTATTTTTTTTTTTATTTTTGTGTTCCCAACCAATTCACTTATTTTTAGTTATAACCGTGACGTTCTAGCGATTTTTGTGTGTCGCATATTTTCGTACGATGCGACGTGGCTCTATCAAAGTAAAAGTACTCGTTGAGGCCATGCCGCACGAAAACGTACGACAGTGTTTCCTCGTTTTTCATGTTGTGAATGATGTGAATGAGTGAGTTCAAGTTTGGAATGATATTTTTTATTTTTAAGCTACAAGTACACGATATGCAAAAACCACATTTAAATGTACCTAAGCGTGACGTAGTTTTGACGTCAGAGTCAATGATAAATCCTACGTGTACTCACTACATTTGTGACTGAAATTTAAATCTGGGTGCACGGTAGTGCACCGCCAAGTTCCACGCGGCACTACCAGTACTCTTTACCTGAAGCGCTTCGCGGCTATTACTGGGGGCCTCATTTGCGAGTAAAAGAGCGCAATGTTAGATCATATTCCAAGTTTCAAGTCTGTATCTTTTATACTTTAAGAAATATTGAGTTCCGAAAATCGTCATTTTCGTAGCTGACACACGATCATCAAAACCTATATGGTACTTCCAGCAGACCTAGAGACTTGAAATTTGGGAAATTTGTATAAAGGAAAAATTAAAAAACTTTTATTTATTAACTTGTAAATCGTTTAAATAAAAATTTCTGAACTATCAAACCCGGCCAGATTTGAAGTTTCTATAGACACGTTTAATCAATTCTAGGCTTAAGGCTTCAACTTACTCATCTATTTTACCTCTAAAATAAAGTTCTGCAAGAACTTGGCCGCTGTTATCTCACCACTTTTTACAGCCTACATTTTCTATAGGAACTTGGCCTTTTTTACAGTGATGTTTTTGATGGGCTCAATTTTCTATGATTAGTTTATTCTTCGCCGACTATGGCCAAGCCGAATGGAAGGGTTATGATATGAATCTCACAGGCTATGTTTATGTGTCATAGTATGGTTTAATGCTAGCGTCAGAGATAAATTTGTTGATCTTTTCGATATTTATTTGAATCGGATTCTTAAGTATACCATAGATTAAAATTTAGTTGAATATAGCTCTTATAATAGGTTTTGAGTTCTCTGATACATGAGAGATGTTAAGAGGAACATTGATGGTGGTACAAATTGGAGGGCTATTTTTACTTCGCAGGTGTTGATGGGTTGCTGCGTTTCAACAAATAGAGTGTCGTTAGATTCTTCTTGACCAGGAGGCTATATTAAGTCATAAAAATCCCAAATGGTGGACCGTAATAATAACGTAAATATTTACATTTGTATATAAGTTGGCATTCATTGTGTAAAGCGACATGCGACCAAGACTATACTCTGAACATCATCGTTTCGTTTCATCTCGTTTTGTACTGTCCTTGTTTCTAATAAACCATGATGCAAAGTTTGATTATTATTATCCAAGCGGTCCGCATTACCCGACTGGTCCATATTGCCCGCACTTACTCTATATGAACGATATGAGGTCATTTCTGATAGGGGTTTCCTTAAATCTGAAACAGGAATTAATGCCTGTTTCATAATTTGGGCTTGCCTTTTCTATCGATATGTCGCGTCACGTTGGTGTATCTACCAGTACCTACTATCTTCGGCTGCCTGTTGTATGTCAGCTATGAATTATCGGTTCACCTCAATGTCAATATGTAAATGCGAATTAAAATGTTTGTTTTTTTGCATACACATGAAAAAATGTGAAGTCTACATCCCATGTACTCGCTGTATTAAAATGCGTATGAAAATATTCTCTGCATGCACATGAAAAAATGTGCCGAATACTCGCTTTATTTTTGCGAGCTACATTAAATGCCGACAAACTAAAAAAAAAAATTAAAAAACTTCACATGACTTTTGGGACAGAATAATCATGAAAATATGTGAAGTTGACATGCCGTGTACTCACTATATTTTTGCTTCGTCACATGTACCTTCTACATATACAATAAATGTGAGCATTTATTCATAATTTTTTCTGACGTCACGCGCACATTTAAATGTGGTTTTTGCATGTCGTGTGCTCGTAGCTTTACAGTTATGGGTTTCAGAACAATTTATATAAAAAATTAATGAACGAAATATGAGTCATAGTGAGGTTAAGCAATTTCCCAAGTGATGACTTGATCAGAATTGGCCACCACACCAAGTGATGACGAGATGACCCGAATTCAGATACCGATTCAAAGCAAGAAGACTTTAATGCATTTGATACGGAAGCTCCAGATGAGGAAGACATACAGGAAGAAGCGTACGATATGGCGTACGCCTTTGTGTGAAACTCAGTCGTGATATTCTGGAGATGAAAAACACCGAAAGATAATTGTAAAATGTCGAAAATTCCGCTTTGAGTTTTCGTTCGTTCGCTTGCTTTGCTATTTATCTTATTTGGCCATTTAAGGCAAATGCCTTTGACTCATGAACTCTGATATCACTTGGAGACACTTGTTTAACTCACACAGGATGAATATTGTGCCAATTATCTGGAAGACATCCTGACCGCCTTCATTACAACTAACTCTCCAGTCTCCACTCTGGTCAATAACTCTTTGTAAGGCAAACACCTTTAGAGTGATCTGTCACCTAGAATCGTTTCGATGGCATTTTAATTGACCCCCGACTCATTGAAGCGCATTGCTTAATGCGGTTGACCTAATTACAGTTTGTGTTTTATACCAAACAAACCGATACGTGTGCGATTGAATAATTTTGATCAACGTACAACAGGATGTTGACCATCAGGCATATTACTTGTGGCAATAATTGTTGTTGCTATTGTGGATAAGGAGTGTGTCCGTTCCGGCTAGCGGTTCTCAATCAATGACAGAGATCAGTTACACTTCGCATAATGATGGCCAATTAATATGCAAATATCTTGGACTGTTACTTTATATACGACAGGACTTAATGGGGTATTCACAATGCGAAAGGGTGGCGATGGGCCCTCGAAACGTTCATTACTTGATAATTACAGCATATTTTACTCGACGAGTTTAATGGCCATCGTATTATTTGGCACTGCCAATTGAGCGGATTCATTAGGGATATTTGTGATAAAATGACTGCGGTCAATTGTTTGCGTTCGAGGACGAACATATCCTCATCGAAGCATGTGTTGGTTTGAGTGGCTGACAGGGGTAAGGAATGATGATAATAATAATAATAATAATAATAATTAACTTGTGTGGTTAATGTGAAGCATGAAATATGCTTGTTGGCGTAGGTTGCGGTATATGTGGGCAGAAGTTGTGTCTTGATATGAACATGCCGTGCTGTTAATCATCTATTTGATTTCTTTTTTTGTTCGTCTTATGTTTGTCATTTGTTTAGTGTCACGAGTGTATATGAAGACCACAGATGTAATCCATTAATTAACTGGTGAGGCTTTCATTAAGAACTTTAAGTGATAGGTAGGCGTGCCATCCAATAAGTATCTACAGCTTAAAGCAGACAAAGGGCTGCCATGTTTTTTCAGTTCTTTACAACATTATGAGCAACATTATGGGATTTTGACTGGGAGCCACGTAGAAAAGTATTACTGCCGTCGAAGAATATACTTGGAAGATAACAGTGACAAGGTTATGGTGAAGGTGGTCAATACAGGATATCCACAAGGCGGTTTTTTTTCGAAACTACTTTTTTTAGTTCATGACGATGTTGATATTTTAGTATTGGCCAATTTTTGGAGGGCAATTGTTAGGAGAATGGACACCGTGATGTAGCGGTAAGCGCGTTGGACTACTACGCAATACTACTCGGGTTCAACCCCAGCAAGCAAACACCGAACAGTTTTTTCACGGTGCCGCCTCTTTCGAATGTCTGACCAGCATTCATAGAGTATCATTTTGTCAAGGAGCTTCTCAGCGTTCGGGGTGGCAAAAAAACGTAGGCCCGCCAATTCCATTCGTGCAAAAAATATAAAACGTACTCACAAATGGTTGCGAGAAGTAGGCCCTGGTTCAAACCCGAACTGTACCACCTAAAGTAAAAAGTAAGCAATTGTTAGGAGAATTCAAATCAGTGGTATACATTCATATATTTATGTATTGTATTATATGTATAACAAAACCACTTTAAAGGATCGAAGATTTCATTCGAAATACTTTCCTGCGAAGAGGAACGAACTGAGAACACACCGATAATCATGTAGGCAGTCAGTCCGCTATTAAAGCCCTTCACACCTCATCGTCTATATTGGTAGAACAGTGCAAGGAGATATTGTCCCAAACAAGTAGCCGGCTTTAGGTTCATGGCCATAGCAATATTGGGGGGAATCCTCCTCCTGTGACGAGGACTGTCCGCCTTTTTAAGGTGATGTCCTCCGTCCTCCATAAAAAGAAAAATGTCCTCCACACACATAATTACTAAAACAAAATCTAATTCCTTTTACTTCTCAAAGAGTCAAATAGTACGATTTTTATGAGGACGTCAAGAGCAATAATGAGCTTCTGAAATTATCGAGAGCCAATGAAAAATATTATGTTTTTAAACATTAATTTCGCTATTATTCTGACATGTTGATTTACTCACTAGTCGTGATAGTGAAGAAGAGTTTTTGTTTGTTTTTTTGTATCTTTCTAGTCTATTATTTATCCGTTTTTCAATGAATTGTTATGTTATATTATTATTATTTATTTTGTAATGATTGGGCAATATCCGCATTTTAAGTTTTAAAAAAAGTTTTATTTTTTTAAGTCCTCCACGAGATTTTCTAGAGGGTGGCAAGCCTAGATGCAGCCCTTGACATTTCCGCTGAGCTGGATGTGTATCTCCTACTAGGACTTTCGAAGAGCAGAATTTCCTCTCACCAATCAATTGTCGATGGAAATACTTTAAGAACTGTGTCACGACTGATCCCACGACTTAATGAACAGATCACGAGACGAAATGGACAGAATCGTAGCAATAGTTACGGATCACTGGCAATCGGTACTCACGGTTCAACTTCCTCTGCCATGCCGCAGCAGCGAGAATGTACATATCTGTGGAAGAAATGTTATTCTACTTCCTCTACAAATGCTCGGCACTGGCCAGATCCAGGCAGCATACACTCGACAGGTACCTTCTAAAACAGCACGTTTCAGAAATTTTTAACATAGAATTCTGTAACCTCATAAGATTCGTGAATTTGTGGAGATGGATTTGAACAATACTTCTCCAAGAATACACACACAAAAACCATGTGCCAATTGTGTATGGCAAAATACGCCATACAGCCATAGCGACCTATATAATATGTACAAACGTGGGCGGTCCGATAAGTTCTTAGCCTACAAAAGAAAAACACACATTTTGGAAAAGTGGAGATTTATTTCTCAACATAGTCTCCTTTTAGCTTGATACACTTGATCCAGCGATGCTCCAACTTCTTTAACCCATCCAAAAAATAGGTTTTCTCGAGGTCTGCAAAGTAGGCCTCCGTGGCGGCGATGACCTCCTCATTCGAAAATTCACGGACAAGCTGGCTTCCACACGTGGTCAAAACAAAACTACTAGTCCGATTTGGCTGAAATTTTGACTGTAGTCGTCTAGGAGAATGTACTAGACGATAGTAAATCTCTCTTGCGATACTGCCACCATCGGGCGGTAAGGCTAAGTACTTATCGGACCGCCCTCGTATGTATGTAATACTTACACATAGTCTTGAAATTTTATTTAAACCCTTAAGGTCATAGTGATTTGTTTAACTGACTACGTAGCAGGTGGCTTCAACACAAGCACTGTTTGGATCAAGTTCAAGAATATTGGCAACAAAATGAGAGCTCTTCGGAAGCTTCGGGCAACATAAACAACAAATCTGGGAAACAAATAATGGAATCATCTCGATTTAGTTAGTTATACACACAACATATTCGAGCCAAACAGCATCGGAGTCTCCAACCACTAATGCATGTCTTATTTCTCTCTCTTACTATCGACTCACTTAGAAGAAACATCAAAAGTACAATGTCAAATGTACCGATATGCTGGGTGACAGGCAGGACAGGGACAGTTTGGTATCGGTAGCCGAGCCCCGATATTACATAAATACAGTGCACTCTCGATTTTTGCAACTAATGAAAACAGACGTTTTTTTGCAAAAACCGAAAAGTTGCGCACATCGAACCTTATTCTCTGAGCTATCATAATAAAATTGCGTGCACATTTAAGAATGTGATTTGTACTAAAAAAAAAACTATGCATTGAAATATATTTTCAGATAAAAGAAATTCATTTACATGTACGAAACTTAATTGGAAGTAAATACTTAATAATAAATAGGTACAGTCGAAGTTTAAAAAAGAGAAATAGAAATTTTGGTTTGCAGTTGTTTTGCAGAAGATCGCTTCGCAATAGCCTTATGGCACATTTTCTGGAGTCGCATAATTTCTTCAATGTTGCTGTCATTTTGTTCTGCCCACCCATGTGGTGCGTCTCCTAATTTTACTTTGGGTTGTGTATCAATAATATCCATTTCCGCACTTTCAACAGAAACTTATTCTTCTTCTCGTGCTTGTACGTTTTGCGGACTCTCGGAGATCCATTTAGAGATGCCATCTCTGCCGAAGTTCTCGTCTAGAAACGTCTGCTTAAGCAATGTTGTAATGTCAGACCTTTCTGACAAAATTCTATCCCGAAGCAAAGGAACACAGTCTTCTTCCTTCTAAATGATCAGAAGTTTTGATTACTTGTTTCTAAAACTTAGCAATAGGTCTGTTCCTTTACTTGAAAATTGTTACTGATTCTTACTGATTCTTACTGAATTTAGACAAACCGCGTTCCTTTACACGAAAAAGTAGTAAAAGAGAGAGGCAACGAGAGAGTAAAAATTTTCCCTCACTAAAAAATCTTACTATTTCTTACTAGACAAATTTCTTCCGGTAGAAGTTGAACTATCTGTCAAAGTCAGCTGTTTCACTTGCTTGAATTATTTGCATTTTTTTATTATTCAAAGAGTAAAAAAATTGAGAGAAAAGGAACATAGATGAAAGTTGAACGTTCTGAATGTTGAAATTTACATTTCGCTATATATTGCATACTGTATTGGTTCTGGGAAATCATCAGGGGTGGACTTTTCTGTAGAATCCAAAATCATACAACAACACTCTGTTTACTATTTACTTTTGCTTCACATGTGTTTTTGACATTTCGTTTGTTGCTACTTTTGTAGTAAATGCGTTCCTTTACTTTTTCGTAATTTTGCCTTACTTACTTACTTAGTTGGCGCTACAGCTCGAGGTGAGCCTGGGCCTGCTTCTCGCAACCATTTGTGTGTGCGTGTTATATTTTTGCACGAATGGAAGTTTTTTGCCGACTCCGAACGGCGAGTTGAGAAGCTCAACCGTGACAAATGATACTCTTCGATGCTTGTCAGGCATTCGAAAGAGGTGGGCACTGTGAAAAACTTTTAGGTGTTTGCGGCGGAATTTTGCCTTACTCTGAGAGAATTTTACCCCCACTCCTTAAAATTCAATAATTTACTATTTTTGGAGCGGAAAGTAAAGGAACAGATTGTATTTTGCCGAGAAACAGATGGCATGTTTTAAATTTAAGCTCTTCAGTGCTTCTTCATAATTGCAAGTAGAAACAAGATGGCTGAACCAACTCTTTTTGTAGCAGAGTTTAGTCAACGTTTATGATCGCATCGCGATCAACCGGCTGCGTATTTTATGTGAACAGTACACTGGTCCCTCGCATTGCGCGACTTCTTTTTGCGCGGTTTCACCTTTGCGCGAAATGCATTTGCCTACCAAAATTCAATTTGCGCGGCTTAAATAAATGCTTACCTACATTTCATTTTTCAGGAACGCAACACCCCAAATTATATGAAATTCATACTTCGCTTTGCGCGATTTCACATTGCGCGAGACTTTTCATTCCCCTAACCCCAGCGCAAAGCGAGGGGCCAGTGTATTTGTGTACCGCTGCATGATCTGCGGATTTATTGCTTAGACTGCTCAAATGATAATTTTAAATGAAATGTCGTTTTCCATTGGTTTATCTCAGGGAATCACCGTATTTAAAACAAAAGAAAATCTAGACGATTTGTTATTAGTATTCTTCACTGCGTCAAGACGAATTATGATGTCGGCAGAAGTCTTGCAACATTGCATGGTAACATTTAATCTCGAAGTTGGGAAAATCGAGAATTTTTTTGGACTTGTTGCAAAAATCGAAAAATCAATTTACCTTGGTTGCAAATGTCGAGGTTTGCAGAAATCGAGGTTCCAAAAATCGAGAGTGCACTGTACATACATTACATAACGACTCCTTTGTTCTACCTTATTTAATAGCTTCTGATCCATAAGATTTAAAAGGCCAACGCACAGTTTAAAGTAAACTTCGATGAAAACCTCGTTATTTGTTTTACTCAAAAAATACTCGTACACCCCCCTTAAACGACTGAAAAAGCTTCTCAGACTTCTTTGGCATAATCTCATTCGTGAATTAAAAACAACAAACCACGAGTAGGTAAGATTAATTTCGTAAAGCTAAAAGGTTTTAAGGCTTTTCTTTAATGGATCCACTAATTGTTAACGACCGTATAAGTCCTCGCATAACGGAAAACCTCTACCTACTCCTTATATTTTATTTACCTATGAGAAAAAGTTTGCACAGTTCTTCAGGCAAGTAGACCTCCCCCGCTAACGACGAGTAGGTAGGTACATCAGTAAATCGGGTTAGGAATAAACAAAAAAAAAAAAAAGAAAAGCAAATCAGATCTGGTCACCAAAAGGACGCTTTTTTGCACTCCTTATGAGCATTGCACGTTCAGCAGTTCCAAAAATGCAAATCTTTCAAGTGGTTTACAAAGTTGGGGGGAGTGTGCGTCCCTGGTTTCCCACAATTTGCTTCGGGCCAGGATACTTATTTACAACCTCATTTCCGCGAATAATTATGGAAAAGCGGAATTTGGTGAACCTACACTCGTTTCCGTTTCGCCGAGTACTGTTTGCATTTGCAAACCCTTTCAGCCAGAGACTCGTCATCGGCCGGCGGTCCTCCGTCTATATCGTCGTCGTCGCCGTCACCGTCGACTGAATCTGCTCAATTCAATTGACGCCTAGCATTCGAAATTTTGCATTCCGCGTTTTGTTTGTGCCTGAATTGGAACTGGAAGCGTGTGCGACGATGTGTGCCTTCGAATCAGAAAGATATCAGCCACCGACACCGTTCCTTGCCTTCCGGCCTCTTATGCTGTGCACTGTGTGTCTGGGTGTATTCATGTGGTGTTCGACACAGAAACCGGCACAGTATTTCGAAACCTACTATGGGGGAATTTCAAGTACTACGAGTGCATAGCCAAGTATCCTTTTTCGAGAAAGCGACTGTTGAAATGGTTCGGGGTGATGGATGCTGATAGTGGTGCCGATGGTGGTTGGTAGAAGGCACGTTTCGGTAGATGCTTTTCTATCGTAGCTGTTAACTGGGGTCCGGAAGGAAAATAAATGAACAAAAAAACCGCGTGGCTAAATTTATTTGAAAATCTTTCGTTAAAAAAATAAACGTAAAGGCATAGGGAAAAACTGTGCAAGTACCTTACCAGTCGGGACCTGAGGCGGAACTCCTTCGTTTTTAGAAATTTACTCCCACGTTTTTTTTTTGGCTACGGATTTGGTTGTATTTTTTTCTGGGGTTTCTTTTGCTTTTAATTTTTTTTTTTTTCAATGAAAAATCTTTCAAGCCGAACCTCACGTACGGTTTGTGTTTGTTTTTGAGAAATCATTTGGAAATAAATTTAAAAAAAAAACGTATAGTAAGGTACAACGGTTGAATGTGTGCGGTGTTTTTTTTTTCCTCTAAAAATATATGTTCTACAGAAAATTATCTGAATTCTGACGTTTGAATCTAACAAGCATTTTTGCAGTCTGTATTTTAATGCAAAGGGAAGACGGGCTCAGAGTGAACAAGCATTTACAATGCAGGAAAGATAATAAGTCATATACAGTGGACTTTCCTAAGGCGAACTCCCCATAAGTCGAATTTCTCTCTAACTCACACTTTTTCGCCATATTTTTGCATTCCCTTCAATTTTTCATAAAAAAACCATTCTCTAAGTCGGAACTCTCTCTAACTCGTACACATTCTCTCGATCGTTGGCCCCTTTTTTTACCTCTTACGTCGAATTTTTTTTTGCGTAAAACCCTCAGAATTCGAATTTGGTTACATAAAGTGGACTCTCCCTAAGTCGAACTCTCTCTAAATTTCTCTAGCTCGATTTTTTTCGCCATATTTTATCATTCCCTTCAATTTTTATTGAGTATATAACTACTAACCATCAAGTACATACCACACACTTCAATACCCCAAATATGTGTAGCATTGCGTGTGGCATCATCGTCAGCTCGTTGTGTTTCTTCATATTGATATTCTTGGTACCTTCATAAAAAGATACAGTTTTTAAAAAGTTGCAACGCAAAAACAAACAAAAAAACATTGTTATCCTTTTCTTTGTGTTGTTGGTTGCATTCAAAACAGGTTTTTCAATGGATCTATCTACGTATGTATATAAAAAGCTGGAATTTTAAAATCAGTTGATTCTAGGCAGTTCAACAGATCTGATGAAGTCTTTATGTGCATGTTTGTAGCTAAATCAATTAAAAAAAAATTTTAAGTTACATGAATTATTGCGACGTAAACTGTGTGGTCAAAAGTTTTGTTTATTGTTTGTAAGTACATTTACCTTTTTTTTTTTATAAAACTAACGTTTTAAAACAAAAATAAATGCTTCTCTCTATTACTCGAATTTTTTCAAAACTCTCTCTATTCTACAGTCCGAACCTGCTCAATTTTTGTATTCTACAATCCGAATTTTACAAAAATTACCTAAGAATGCAGATGGTTTTCACAGTTATTTTGTCACATTACTCTTTCTATATGCATACTGGACATGCAAAATACATATGAACATACGTGCATCTTACGTGCAGTATCTATCTTTTCTCGTTGGTTAAACACATTTGCGTCTGAGTTTCTATTCCAAGAGATTGTTCTTTTAGTTTTTGTGGAAAAATGGTTAACAAATATTTAATTAATTAATTTAATTTAATTTTTGTATGTAAAGGAATAATAAATATGATTTGCTTTCTTTAAAAAAAGAAGAGTTTTTTTTTCTATCCTATGACATACTATGTACTCCCCAATCCGTATAATTCGATAATCCGAATACCCCCTGGCAATAATCAATTCGGAGAAGCGAGACATTACTGTATATTCCAAGAATAATTCCTCCATACCCTGATCTTGTCACGGTGTGCTTAGCATTGACTTTATTTGCTTTCAAAATAGGCCTATCGTGGATGGTAAAGGTAATCCCTTGAACCGAACTCCACTACAGTTAGAGGGAAGAATGAAATGCGAAAGTATTCCTTATCTCTCTATGTTCATATGCACACTATGGTGAACAATAATCTCATTGAAAAACACTTTTATGATTCCATCGAAGTACATACACGCATCCTCTCCAAAATACATGACATTTGCACTGTTGCATGGACAGTGTAACAGCTATCTCTAAAAATTGTCCTGAAATTCACTTATATGTTTTCCGGCATAAGGGACTTAGGTACCTTTTCAAGGAAAAATTCTAGTCTCGTAAAAATGTCCATTATCATCAGGATGAAGTCAACCTACCCATATACATACATAGGTTTTTTTTTTTTGTTAGTTTTCAAGTCTAAAAAGTGCAAGGTGGACAAATGGTTCGTAGGCTAAGTGAATTTAATTGAAGCTTCTTTTTTATTATTTTTCCTTTGCTAACGAATAATGATGAGTATTTTGTCTTGATTTCTGAAGGAAATTTTCGTGTTTCCTCCAGCGTATTTCTGCCGCCCAAAAAACGTTTATACCACTCGAAAACAACTGTTCTAATCAAAAAATCATCACGGTATACTTGTCGCATCAATCGGAATATTTCTGATGCCATGTTCCATGTTAAAAATTCAACACCAAATGAAAAGTTTTTTTGGAAAAATTATTTTTATAATTATTACATGTCAACCAAATATGTCATGTCAAATGTTATGACAGATAGTAGAGAAAGATTCAAGCTTTAAAAATTTTTTGCTTCGAGTTTAACGATTTAATTTCTACAGCTGTTCCATCATATCTACTGAGAACATAAAGTCAAGCTACCATTTATCACTGTGTTCCATCAGTTTGCCTTTTTGAGCCACATATATCTGAATATTGTTCACCAATATCTTTTAAGCATTGTGTGAATTAGCTTTGATATAATAGTTTAAGGTTGATGTCGCAAACTACAGTTAATTGAAGAAACATTTAAATAAAACAAAGATAAACATAATGTCTGACTAGTCAGAGCCAAGCTGTACTTAAGGCACTTAGAAGCCGCAACTCCAAATCAAAACCTACATTCGAATGCCACTCAAATCTAAACCTGCTGGCAAAGAAAAACATAGATAAACTCATTTGGGTGTCAGGGCACGAAGGACATGAGGGCAGAGAAAAGGCTGAAAATATATGATATTTTATCATATTTATTGTACTATGCCCTCACTATGGCTTCACAAGAGCAAACACTAATAAAGTTATCGCAGAATGGACAACAAGCTAATCCAAAAGTTACTGAAACAGCATAGAGGGCCTTAAGCACTCAAAAAAGTTCCTTAATCACAATAATAAAAGAACAAATGAAACCCTAAAACTAAACAGAGGAAATCTAAAAATTCTTTCCGCAGATCTGACGGGATATTTAATCGGCAATAGCCACCTCTACCTGGATACAAAATTAAAATCAGCAACACAGACACCTGCCGATTCTGTTAACAAATAAAAAAGGCTACGGAACACCTGATCTCAGAATGCCCTCCTGTGGCAAAAAGAAGAGCTAAAACACTAGTCAAATACATATTTAAAGAAGAATACTACAAAATAATACCAGTCAAAGTGATTACCAAAAAGAGTTTGTATGGGACTCGGACAGAATCCCTAAAATCCGAAAATCCAAGTCCCGAAAATTCACAATCCTGAAAGTGAAAATAAAAATTTATTTGTATGAAAAAAAATTAGAAGAAAATATTTTAATATTAAATGGCCTATTATTTTCGACTAAAAACTCTTTAGACGAAAGTGCCGCTGGCTGGGGTACATTCGTCAATACGAATTAATATTTAAATATTAAAAAAATTCATATTCCGTTAATCTTAAAGCCAAAATTCTTATGAGGTTTCATAGCTCAAAATCTCTTCTATCATCAAGCATTTTGGAATTCGTTGATAAATGTCGACACAGCATGACTTACTAAAATAGGTGCCGAATGTGCCCCAGTTTACCATATCCCAGATATTGTACATCATATCGTGTAATATGTGTATATGTATAGTATATTTGCAAGTGCAGAAGGGTCTTCCGCAGGGATCTTTTTAAGGCCGATATTGCTTATTCTCTATATTCACGTATTTTACAGGATATGAGTATCCAATGCGGAATGATTTTTTGAAGATTTGCGAATTCATCAATCAGTTTTAGATACCGGCTTTTAAAAGTTACCCATACAAATGACTACATACAAAATTTTCAGAATTTCACCCTGCCCTAACTAGACCAATCTGTCTGGTGATTGATTTATATAACCCTTCATAGCTTCCATATTTTTTTTTTAGCCCAGGACGTTCCTTATATGGAAAACCTTTTTGAATCTCTAAAAGAAATGTAAGCGTTTGTTTTTCTACTGAATACTTAAATTATCTAACACCGCTACATGTCAAAAATTTTCCTATGGTTAATTGTTCAAAATACTGGTCAAATTAACTACCATTTGCAAACTTTCAAGGGCAGAAGCAGATACAGACATCTTCTAAATGCCAAAGGCATTCATAACCACAAGCCATAGTATATTTGTATGAATGTATGTGCTTGGCTTTTGCCTAACCTGTGGTCACTAAAAATAACTTTCATGTACTTAAACGTTAATCCTCGGTATAGCGGTGAATAATCCTTACAATTTCAATCTAAATTGAGAAAGCAGGTCATGATGATGATGTTACACTCGACTCCGGTGTTAGCCTATTTTTATATTTCTGTAGAAACAACGACCAAACGGATGAAGGGGAAAGAAATCCTTGAATTTGTAACACTAGTAACACTATACAGGATCAACATTGTTGACCCAAATCCATGTTGGCCATTATTCCGCTTTTGTTGAATTCTGTTACATCTCCCAGCACCCATTTCGCCGAATCCCGTCCATCGTCGGTCGGTAGGTGATGCACCGTGTACAAGAGTACCTACTACAACCACGGACAAAATAGCTGATTCAAAAATAAAAAAAAAAAAAAACGTAGGAAAGAAAACACAAACTGCAAACAGAGAATATAGTTATTCACGGTGTGAGCCTCAACAGCCTCATAAATTGATTAAAAACTTTCCAAGAGACTACTCTCGCCGCGCGATGTAGGCACTCCTGAACGGGGAGTTCCAACTCCCAGTGTCTTATGCATTAAATAGCAGGACTTGGATGGAAAAATTCTTTAACCCTTTTTAGCCTTAAATTATGTTTCGTATTCATTTTGTTTTGTAAGGACGAAGAAAGCATAGACAAAAAAAATGTGAAGAACACTTTTGTGCAATTTAGCTCGACCGTAGCCGGAGGTCGCTTATGGCATTCTGCTCCTTGATGAATCTGTTAAGGATGTTCTCGGGAGATACCAATTTTATTCTTTCCTCCGAATGATCCTGAAAAATGAATGAAATTAAAAAGACATGCGCTGTATTGAGTAAACTTTGGTTTGGAAGGTCAGCAATGTTTTTATGAAGCAAACTCGTGAGAGAAAAGAGAATGAGAGGCGGTTCGATGTTGTCGGTGGTTAGTCCATTCGAACATGTTGCAGAGTGTTGGAGGAAGTTTGGTTCTTTTGAGAGGAAGTTAAAAGACTCAAATTTCGATAATATGAAAATGTTTGGATGGTGAATTAATTTTGGGGATTCATTGAACTTAATAATAATCACTTTTGATATGTTTTTCAACGTTAAATAAAACATAACATAAAATAACAATTTTGGCTTAGGTATTGATGTCAGTGTCTAGACATGGCGCCATACATCAAATCGTATCGGGCGCATGGCCCTTATGCTTGATTAGTAAAACCTTTTGTTATGTTCGGTAGGATGTGGCCTTCCCTGATATTGTGCAATAGGATAGCTCAGATGACCTTCTCAGACCATACACTTATAGCTCTAGAACCTACCCTAAGTGGAAGTGAATCTGAATAGCGCTTGGAAAATGCAACCTGGCTAAGTTTGGGACTGTTTTCCAAAAAGAAATCTTCGCAATATTTGGAGCTGCTAGCCTGCTTTTGAATGAGAGATGTTGTGGAATTTGTAGTGACAGTCAAGCTACACTCAAAGTGTTCGAAGCTCCCATGCATACATCTCAAAAATTGTCCATAAAAGTAAGTACAGACTGAATGGGCTTTCTAAAATAAACCGTGTCTGTCTTCTATGAGTTCCGGGTTACACGGGAATACCAGACAATGAAACCGCTTCAATCCATTCAGTCCAGAATCTATTTTTGGAGTCAGTCCTGGGGGGATTTCTATACGGAATTAGCTTTCATATATGGAGTCTATACATAAGGAGACATGGCCAGGTTTAGTTTCTTGTATTTCGTGGAAGATGCCAGATAAAGTTATTTTAAGATTTCTTCTCAGTCTGGGACTTAGAGCCTGCCGTGACATGGCTGGGCTTATTTCGAGATACAGCCCCTGTGGCTACCATATGAGAAACACATATAGATGTCATCAAGGACCCAATGTGCAGATTATTTCTTGAAAATGATAATACTATAGAACATCACCTCTTGGCATTTTGTGTTCAGATGTTATGAGGATAAATTCTCTTACCATAGCTGAGATTCTTGGAGGGGTCGAAGTAAGGGGTTTTTAAGGGGACAGTGTATAATGGACCGCATAAGTCTCTGAATCGTCGGGATGTTTATCCCCACAAAAAACAACATCATGTATAATTTTTCTTTTTTGCAAAACCAGCCCTAATAAAAGGATTCGACTGGGTGGAGTGTTACCATCTTAAAGTTAAGTTTATTGGATAAAATAATCTTCTCGTAATATTCTGAAGTTAGGCTTATAATTCTGCCAAATTTTCAATAGCACTTGTATGCACAGTACGAGCAACTAATTAAAACGTTGGCAAAAACAGCATCGATTTAGTTCTCATCTTAAGAACATTCAGCTATCCATGAAAATGTATAAATTTGTTAACTGTATATTTCTGTAGCATAGGTACCATTTGCGGCTCTCACACTTAATCAATCTTAACAAATGAGGTGTCAAAAGAAAGAGATTTTCCTGGAGCACTGTAGAATTGCACTTTCAATTTATAAACTTTAACAATTAAAAAAAACCGTTTAAAACAAATATTTTATCCAAAATGAACTCTCAAAAGAATAAACACTTCCCGTATGATTTCCTGGGATTTCCATCAGCTGACAGATGGAAATTGTATGGGGGAGGTTGGGGGTTGGATTTTCTCTTGCGGGCGTTCTCGCACGAGTCTTTTAAAAATATTAAAGTACTAGATATTTTTAAAAGACACTCGGTATCTCTTCGGTGCCAAGCGAGTGGGATTCTTACTGCACTAAAAACACGTGGAAATCAAAACCAATCTATGAAAGTTGGAAAAATGATTTTTCTTTCTTGAATTTAAATCGCAGTGGGGGAAGTTCAAAGTTATATACTCTCTCATAGTTTAGACCATTTGTTCGTGAGGCTTTGTTGTTCTCAATATCTGAATATTGTCTCCTACATTTAAGACGGTCTCCATCTCGGTTCTCGACGTCTTTTAACCACTTCTGTAACCATCGCTATTTGTAGGTCACGATGCAAGTCGGTATTTTTTATGTACCAAGGATTTATTATTCCACAAAGGACTTCGTTTTGGAATTTTCGTGTCGTTTCTGTAGCCCCATAATTGGATGCCATATGTATATACATCCATACTGGCATCAGTACTTGCTTATATAGCATTATTTTGTTCTGAGTAGATAGTTCTTGATTTCTACCCGATAACCAGTACATTTTTCTATATTTCAAGTTTAGTTCTTCTCTTTTCTTTCCGATGAGCTCTTTCCATTCCAATTTTGCATTCAAAGTCATTCCAAGGTATTTGGCCGTATTGGCTTCATTGTTAATGAATATTGGAACATTGTTAAGCTTTTTACTTGTGAGTTAATTTTGTCACATTGAATTTGATACGCCTTGCTGCCTCCAATCTCTTACTTTGTTGACTGCATTTTGCAGATTTTCTGTTGCCTTAACAAACCATTTATCAGGCACCAATATTACAGTGTTATCTGCAAAGGTAGCCATGAGGGCATTGTCATCTATCGGAATATCTCTGGTTATAGCAAATGCAGGGTAAGTCCTTAGACTCTTCCTTGTGGAACACCTGCTTCGATTTTCTTCAGTATTTTTGATCGCATAGAGTCGGTCTGAAATACAGATTTCAGTGTTTCGTAGTATTGTCTAGGTAAATCCCTATGCAGTTTGTACCGAATTCTCTCATGACAAACCTTGTCATGATGATTTGGATTCTTCTTTCTTCTATAAATATGTAATTCTCTGTATGTAATTAAATTCATAAAAATGAAAGCAATATTTGTTCCATAGTTTCAGAGAAAATTGGCAACATATGTTACAACAGACCGACCGACAAATCACAAAAAAAAAACTATTTTTTATACGAAATAAGATTTTTTTTAGCTTAAATAGTAAATCGAAACCAAAATGCCTGGTGGTAGCGAAGCAATATGATTAAGTGAAATAAAGCAATTCAGTAATAATACTTGCTCCTGCAGACATAATTAATTTCCAATTTATTTCCAACAGAGCTGTCAGAATACAGACGGCTTCCGCATTTTGCACTGCAGGAGTACCTTATAAAGAGATGCTGCAACTCTCCATCCTTTACTTTTGGATGCGACAGTTAGTCAAAGAAGTAAAAAATATGATTTCATTTTTTTAGAGTGCATAATTATGCCAACGCAAGAAAACGTCATTAGTGTTTATTAAGCGTAATTTCTTGCTGTTTAAGCATATATTACAGCTCATCAATTTATTTAGTGTCATTTATATTACTTTTAAAGCATTCTTAAAGTCCCAGTACAAAAAATAATTAATCGCATTTACCTCGGGAAAGTGTGGGTATAATTTTTTTTTTACTAAAACTATTATTTTGATGCGCGATAATGTCACCTACAAATTCACCGTAAAAAGTTTTTACCTATTGCCCACAGTTTTGCCGGTACAAGGTTTATTTAATTACAAAGACAAAGACCATTAAAAAACATAAACACTGTTCTCAATGGGTGTAGCGAAGCGCACCGGGTAACCGTTATACCGTATAATACTCAATGTTATATTTATTTATTTATTTATTCCTTTTAATTCATCTATTCGTTTCTTATTTGTAAATTTATTTTAATATTTTTTTTTTGTTATTTTACTTAATTTTTGTTTGATTATTGATTAGTTTATTAGTTTGTTAATTAATGGATTGCTTATTTATTTACATATTTTTTGTTAATTTAGTCACATATTTATAATATTTTTTTTTTTTACTGTTAATTTTTTTTTGTTATAGGTACATGAATAATAATTTTTTTGTTTTCTGTTAAGTTATTAATTTTTTTCTCTGTCCTTTTTTATTTATTTACATATTTTTTTTAATTTATTTATTTTCTGTTAATTTATTTATTATTCATATTATTTACTAACTTGAGTATTTTTTTGTTTGTCAAACAAATAACATTGTTTCTATTTTTTTGTAGTTTTATTAACGTTATAGGGGAAACTGGGGCACATTTGACACTTAATTTTTAAATGTCTATATTTGCTAAAGTTATGGATGAATTTCATGCCACAGCCAGGGGCCCAGGCACGGGGCACCTTTGACTTTACAAGGGGAACATTTGACAATTGCATAAACTCATAATCGTATGCATAAAAAGAGAAGAATAATAAATACATAGGAACATTTTTAATATCTTATTTAATATAGAGTTGGTCGAAGTCAACGTCAGAAAAATATTTTTGACGACAGCGAGATGTTGAGGCTGGATTTGTGGGTTGTGGTAGTTTGAATTTGATTTTACTCTTTAACGTTTATCGCGGCGTATATTTCGATTGAAAAGTGAAATCTTCGTAAGAGCTACTTCTATTACTCGTATCTGACCAATCTTTTTAGGGATGCTGCTTTTTTATACGCATTATCAATGTGGTTCTAATTACCCCATATTTTTCAGCTGCTGATGATGGCGTTTTAAGTTTTTTTACGTATATCTGAAATAGCTCTCTTCACCTTTTCTTCCTCGATTGCACTCCTATTTGTCTTTCTCTTGTAGTTTCTAACCATACCTTTAAAATAAACATGAATAAAAATTAAAAACACAAATATCAATAGTCAAAGGTGCCCCAAATGTTCTTTATAACTTTTTTAATGTTTTTTTTTATATTAATGTTTTACTTTCACAAAACTTGCTTTAAAATATTAACATTTTAAGAACAGTGCTATCATAATATTATTTCACAATAAAAAAAAACTCTTATTTTAATCACAAATCTCTTAAATATCTGTGGTCAAAAATTACATCAAAAATCCAGAAATCACAAAAACACATGTTACTGGAAGAAGAGTTGAAACAAAACTGCCAAAGTTCATAACGTTTCTTTATATTAAGTGAGGCTTCGGTCGCCATCCCAACATTTCTTTTTAAAGGCTGCATTCATACCGAAAATCGCAAAGTCAAATGTGCCCCGGTGTCTAAGGTGCCCCAGTTTACCCTATTTATTTATTAATTTTTGTACACTTATATACATATATGCATATGTATATATTTACCTTAAACAAATATGTTGATACTGTATGTGTTTATGTCCATACATTTTGTTGTAAACATATTTTTTATCAAATCGAGGGTTTTGTCCGTTTTTTTTCCTCAAAAAAAATTCTCTATTAAGCAAATAAACTTAGAAAATAAGACAATTTTGCGTATGACAATGTAGTTGTCCATTGTACATATTTTGAAACGAAATAAATATCTATCTATCTAAATCGCACCTGAATTTATGTAGATATTAAATCACGATTCAGTTCACCTTTCAGAATTCACTACATACATACATATATAAGACATCTTATTCCAATATTCACTTAGGCCGTGTGCCAATTGTGTTAAAATATTATCCACTGGCTAATATTTGACGATTATACCAGAGGTGGATAAAATTTTAGCTTTTTGCTGTGTCGATTGGGTTAAATGGGATTTTTTTGGTACTTTTTTTTCATTAATTTCCCACTAGAATTGAAAATTTTCCCTTGAATTTCATTCACATCAGATTTTATTATAACTGAAATTACCAAACTGTTTTCCCAGTTTTTAATAAAAAAATAACATAAAAACCATAACTAATAACTATTTTCCGTATTAATGCTTTTGTTTGTAAATAATATCTAATTTGTGTACATGATTGAACAACAAAGTTCATCATTTTTGTTAATGGAAAATACAAAGATAAAAATTTCACCAATCAACATTATTCAAACTATCAATTTTACTTGTTTTTACACGATATTGCTCATATTAATTACTTTTTTTATAAAAAATATATGCTGAACTGGTTTTTACATAATTTTCACAATGAGTAGTTTTCCCATCGTATGTGAACACTAGTGCACTACATTTGTCCACCGACAATCGACTTGGATGACCGAAATAAACACAAAGCTCTCGTCCTCTCTCTCATTCCTTCATGGGTATATACAAATGTCAAACATTAGCCACAGGATAATTTTTTATGCAGCTCCAGAGCCGGCTAATTTTTTGAAGTCTATATCCACCTCACTAGCGTCAAAAATTAGCCGGAGGATAATATTTTAACTCAATTGGTACACGGCCTTAAGACAAAGGTAAATCATGGACCAGAGATGTTAAGCTATGAGATTACCGTTGTTTGATTTTCGGCAACCCAACTATAGTTTTGCACTTGCAAGGAAATAAAACATCAAATAGCAAATTAAATTCATCATAATGTTCCTATAAAATTTAACTTCAACCTGTTTCAGTCATTTCTGCTTCTATTGAGTGAGACTTCAAGTAAAACCACTCAAACTCCAACAAACCACTCATAACAATTTTTCGAATTCGAATCAAAACTCTCATATTAACCGTCATACATGCTCACATCCGTTGCGTGTTGTACAAGGTGCATTGGGCCATTGGGGGTAGATTGCGCACTATCGTCGAACCACCGACCGTCGAGGCGTCGACATCCACTGTACAACTGTTATTTATCCCATCTTCTTGCGTTTCAGAACGTTAGTACTCCATGTAACCTCGAATTGAATGGTCGGTGTGTATTCTTACAGCGTGTTCCGATTCCACTGCCGCACGTATACGCGATATTATTCGTGAGTTTAAGCCATTTACGAGATTCTGAGGCTTGTTTCCGTTCGATTATTATTATTTTTTTTTTTGGTTTGTTGGTTCGTTTCATCCGCTGCGCTGGCTTTCCGGTCTTTTGCGGATGCATGTCACTCTGTGTTTGTTTGCTTTCACCTCTTGCAATCACCGCTGTGTGTTAAACTTGTGTTAGTGTTTTGGTACAGCAGCCGAGAAAAAGGTGTTATTTGTCGTCCCCTGTCTGTATAATCATCTCAGTCATTATCAGGTTGACAAGGCATCTCTTGTCGGATCTCGGTATCCTTTCGTGGTTTGTTTACTCGTTGTGTCATGATGAAGTGATGATATGCGATAAGCGCAAGTGTATATGTATATCTAACGGGATGATAGTGTGTTTAAGTTGGTAATTTATACTCCAAACAAAGTGTGAAGGATAACAGTGAGGGGTTGCAGGTGAAAACGGTCGCCGGTAGTTCGCGATTTTTTTTTTTTCAATTTATTTTTGTTGCATTAGTATGTGTGGTGTGTAACAGATACTCACTGGGGAATTGTTTTGGGACTCGGTTGTTCGGCTACTCAGTTGTGCGTGCAAAGGATATTTTTATCGCTATTCATCTGCCATATTGTTGTCCCCACTGAAGGATGTGCAAATACCTGTGAAATTGCTTTCTTAGTGATTTAGTATAAGTATAGTTAAAAGCGATAAGGCAAATGAAAACATAAGTTAAACCGTTAAAAACCAGTGAAAGAGAAGGAAAGGAGCCATTCTCTTGCGTTAAGGATAAAAGTGTGCTTCATGTTTGCAGTTTGCATAGAAATTGAGTTTTCTCTTCTACAGCAACGTGTCTGTCGTCGTCCTCGCCGTGAGCTTTTATGATTGAAAATTAATGAAGAAAAACGTTTAGGTATTTCCTTTTAATTACGAAGACATCCGTCATCGCCGTCCTGGATTCTGAGGATTTTATTGAATTTCCTTTTCCGACAAAGAGCAAATTGGAAACTAGGTCAATATATTGGGGATTGAGGTAAGTAATGGTTTAAGTGGGTGACTTATAAAATAATTATTTAGACTAATGGATAGAGAGTATGTATGGAGTAGGGAGGTCACATATGAGTGCACTTTGTTATTCTGGGAATGTTCTTATTTCTTTTTAAATTTTGGGTGTTTAGATGTTTGAGCAGACTTTACTAAAAACCTATTATATATTGACTTCAAATATTTTAGAAAAGTTTGTTGCCTAATATGATGAAAGTTATTTATTTATTTATTTATTTATTTACAGAACTGACTTACCTATAATCTAAAATTGTAATTCAGAGTAGAGCAAGAGCAACTAAGATCTTCAGCTTAGATGAAAGTTATTGATGCAAAACTAGGTGTTTTAGCAAGACTTTCCAAAAGCTTTAAATTTCAAGTTATTATACGTGGGTTTGTGATCAAAAATTATACTTTACAATTTTAGCGGTATCATAGGAAAATATATTATTCCAAAATTCTGTTTTACTTACATACCTTAAATCTTTAACAAAAAAAAAAAAAAAAAAAAATTGGCGCCCAACGGTCGCGCTTTATGCTTATTAGTTCAGATTAGTTTAGTTCGAAACAGCTCACTCTAGTGTAAGCAAAGCAGCATATCGGTGGTTTTTATTAGGCTTTCTGAGTTCCCATACCAATGTAGGATCCAACAACAATATGCGCAAGTTCACAGTTTCAATTCCTCTGACTTAACTCTTGTTTATTTAACAATGACTGGTCCATTGTATTGCCGAATAGGACGCCCTTAGTAATTAAGCCCGGGGTGAGCATTAACCCTTCAACCACTGCATTGTAAGCTAGCGCTTTGTATATGCACAAGACCACCGGGGCGGTTCTCTGACTTTATGAATAGGAAATGTACTCTATCATGTATACATATCAGTTTGTCATCTTAAGGTAATTAACCCACTGAATTTGCGAAAGCCTTACGGATGTAAACAATTCAGTTCAAGCGATTTTTAGCGGTGATTAAGGAAACATAACCAAAAAAGCTTTTCACGAGAAATTAGTAGATACACTACACACGTACATTCTTAATCAATTTAAAGTGGCTAAACTTTGGCTGATTTGTTCCGTGCCTTAAATAATTAATTGCTAATATTCTATGGCGGCGACATGGTGGTGTTTATTCTATTGTAGGTGGTTAACATTTTATATCCGGCAGTGAGTGTTCTAATTTAATTAGCTATGATGACTCAGCATAGCTGAATCTCTCTAATAGTGGTGGTGCCGCCATCAATGTACTCGTATTTCTGAAATTTAACTCTACAAATTAGACCATGAACAAAATGTCTTAAAATATATTTTGTTTATAAAGTAACACATATTTCTGTGAAGGAGTCCTTCGGGATGAAAACCCTTAAACTTAGAATTATAAAATATCTTCAAATACATAACCTGGAAAATACATTTTATGACTTTTGGGTTGGGTTGTGGATTTTTAATTAAAACGGTTCACTGAAAATTTTGTTATTTTAACCTAAAAGGTTAATTTACAAATGCAACAACAAATAAAAATGAAATGAGGGATATCGAAAGGAATGTAAATTATTATTATTCCTGTATAGTTGAATTGATGAGTGTTCTCTTAGCTTTAAATAAGGGTCTTGTGTTTCCGTTTGTATCCCGCCCTTTTCGAGGTTCTGACAAATGTGAGAATCATAAAGAATATTAATATTGTTATGACCATAAAAAAGAAAATTTATTTTCTGGCTCATTATTTAAGTACTTAGATGACAAATGGCAACATTTTATAATAGATTCAGTAATTGGAACCAAGTCCTCGGCTTTATCGATGGTTTTCCAAGCAAACGAATAGATAAATCTGTCTTCAAACTCTGGTTTCATAACACTTTAGAAAAAAACCTCGGAGCGAAACAAACGAAAATGGGATTGAAAGGGAAAGAGTAGTACTAAAGGATGCTTTAGCTAAAAATGGCTGTAAATATTTGGTGTTCTCAAAAAATTACTTCAAATATCGCCAAAAACGTGTTTTTAGCACTTTGAGATTGGTATATCTCAAAATTCTGACCTCCTAGAGCAATTTTGTTGCTAGATTTAGATTCAGCATGTTAAACTCTTTATACTGATCATATTTTTATTGAAGCACCAATTTCGTTGTAGACCAGTGTAATCTTTTCACCAAAGTTTATTTTATTGTGCAGACATAATCATCATAATAATCATCAATATCGTCATTAGAATCCTTTCAGTTTAAAGGATCCACAACCGCCAAAAGACACAGTCCGAATTGAGTCCACAAAACTTGTCGTCTACCTAAAATCGCCATTTTCTTTGTCCCTATTTTGATTCGCTTTTGGTCGTAGAATATTTCCCCAGAACTCTGTCGTTGTATCTACGCTAGTTATAAAATACAATGGGGGAGCAAAAATATAGTTTGAAATATATTTTTTTTAACTTCGTAGGAAGGAGGTGAGTTTGTAGACTAAAAGAATTTTTCGAAAACTAAATCGAAGGTGAACGTAAGAAGCAATAATTTTATTATGAAGTTACCATTTTGTAGCCTGAATACGAGTACAAGTACATACTCGTACATTGCACAAATCTATTGAAGGGTTCTATCTTTCTTTGAATCGTGTATTGTGGCCTTCATTGCAACCTGAACGAAGTACGAGTATACCTACTATACTTGCGGTTTTTTAAAATGTTGAAGTTTTCATTTTACCAGAGTTCGTCACGTAACTTAGATTCTTTGAATAGTTGAATTCGTTGCATTTAAATTGAAGAGCTTTTGGTTGTTAGCCAAATGTTTGCCTTTATATATGCACATATGTATAATATGATACATGAGGACAATGTGTAAGGACTAAGGACGTTAGTTTTGGTTGATATTTATTTCGTACTAGCTTCGCCGGTGTCTAAAAAATATAGTGTTACTTAGAATACATACATTGTCACTTAGTTCGAAGTCACACCCCAAGGTTTGCAATATACCAATATAAACAATCCAAAAGTGTGGATTGTAAGTATTTGTAGTTTGAATAAGTGACATTTCGCAAGAAAGTGGCATTTGTTAGTGTTTTTATTTTTGCATTAATTTAAATAATGTTGCGAATAAATTAATTTAAAAATTGGCCAATAATAAGCACAGGATGTTAATGAACTGGAAAACGAAGTTTTACTTCATTGTGTGCATTTGTTTTTGTGGTTATCTAATCGTAAGATTGACGGGTAAGAGCGTCACATTAAGATTTGTATATTAGTATGATATGATTAAGGCAAGAGGTCAATTTATGACAAATTTATCTCATATTTATAGAAAGTTGATTTCAAGAACGCACTGACATGAAAGTCCTCCGACGACCAAATACTGACATTGGTCCGTTACTATACTTAGGTGGCGCTACAGCTCGGGGTGAAGCTGGACCGGCTTCTCGCAACCATTTATGTGTGCGTGTTTAGTTTTTGCACGAATGGAAGGGACCTACAGTTTTATGCTGACTCCGAACAAGAAACTCATTGACAAATGATACTCTTTGATTGCATGTCAGACATTTGAAAGAGGTGACACCGTGAAAAAACTTTTAGGTGTAGGATCCGGGCTGGGATTTAACGTGGGCAGAATTGCGTAGTAGTCCAACGCACTTACCACTACACCAAGCTGCTCACAGAAAAAGAGGCTGGCTATACATATTTTAAGGACCATCAACGAATTAATTCTACTTTAAGGTGGTTGGTAATATAGTCCACAACTTTGAACAATAAATTTACGACGAATATTTAAAAAAAAAAAAAAATGCATCGGCATTGGTTTTTGGGCGGGCGAATATGTAAAGGAAGAGTGTTTGTAATCTATTACTTGAAAGCGCTTTCTGCCTATAGGTAGGGGTAAACGGTAAACCACATCTCCAACCCTGAAGAGGCATTGAAAAAAAAAGGTCAACTTTTGGAATTAAGGTGCAGGAAAAGGAAACCCTACTCAGGGAAATGGCGCTACTTCCAAAATTAAAATGGTGTGAAAAGAAAGCTAGTGACTATAGGCAGAACCTGGGTGAACTTCTGGAAGCAAGGGAGTTGATAGATATTGGACAACTGGGAGAAGTCATCAAAACTGCGTATCTACCAGCTGTACGTAACGTGAGAAGGAATCCGTTTAACACCAAGCCATGGTTCGATGCGGACTGTGAAACGGCAAGGAATCACTCTTTTAGATGGCTCAAAATGTTCCGAAGTACTAGTGACGATTTCTTTAGAAGATTATACGTTGAAGCAAATTCAAAGTACAAGGAGCTTTGCAAAAGAAAAAAGAAATCGCATTATGAGGAGGAAGCGAAAAAACTGTCCGAGTGTTCAAATTCAGCTGATTTTTGGAGATGCGTAGCGAAGATTAATGGGAAGAAGTTTATTATCAGCGAAAGTTTAGAGCCAGATACGCTTTTTCAGCACTTTAGTCAACTCTTGAACCCAATATCACATTCATGTACGTTTCAATACGCACGGCCGGCTTTTGATAGTGAAGAATTGGATTCGCCAATAACGGTGGCGGAGATAGAAGCTGCGTACAGAAACCTAAAAGATGGCAAAGCACCAGGACCGGATGGAATCCCCACAGAATTCTACAAGTACGGAACCCCTGAGCTGACTAAGGTAATGGAAGGCTTATTTAATAATGTCTTGGAGTATGGAGTGGTGCCGCAGCAGTTCAAAGAAGCACTGATATTCCCGATCTTTAAGCACGGATGCAGGTCCCAGCCATCCAATTATCGTGGTATAGCATTTCTCAATGCGTCTTATAAAATATTTACAACAGTGATGCATAAAAGGCTAAATAGATGGATAAATACTAATGGTCTGCTTAAAGAATTCCAAGCTGGTTTTAGGGCAGCGTATTCAACAGTTGACCAAATATTCATACTCAGAAGCATTGCCGAAGCATGTCTAGCGCAACGTAAAAAGTTATATGTATTTTTTGTAGACTTTAGAGCAGCCTTTGATTCCATTAACAGAAGTTCATTAATGTACAAGCTCTTTTGCAAGGGAATGTCCTTTAAGTTTGGCAGGGCAATACAAAATATATATGAAGAGACCCTGGCATCAGTCTGGAATGGTGAACAGGCTTCAAACTGGTTCCAGGCGAGCACAGGGGTAAGACAGGGATGCTCTCTAAGCCCATTGCTTTTCGCACTCTTTATAGATGATATCGTGGATTCGCTACCTGGAGGCGTGGAGTTTGCGGAGACCGAGATAAAGGCGTTACTTTTTGCGGACGATATAGTATTGTTGGCGAATACCCCGGAGACATTGCAGCGCATGATTAACCGTTTGGTCGAATTTTGTAGTACGTGGAGCCTAATAATAAACCCGGACAAATCGAAGACGATGATCTTTAAAAGAGGTGGAGGAAGGATGTGCCGTAACGAGAAATGGTTTCTGAACGGAGAACAGATTGAAACAGTTACAAAATACAATTACCTTGGAATGCTTTTCACACAAAACTTAAGCATGGAAGACCACTTCAAATGTAAACTGCAAAAAGCCAAGACCGCAATTAATACAACTTGGAAAAAATGTTTCTCTAACAAATACATAAAGCATAGCAGTAAGTTTCGTGTTTTTGAAGCAGTCGCGGAGTCAACTATGTTGTATGCGGCCCAGGTATGGGGAGGCAGCTGGTTCGAGGAAGTGGAAAAACTATTGCGGTTTTATATCAAAAGGATTTTCCGTCTACCAATAAACACCCCGAATTATGCAATAATGCTTGAGACTGGCCTTTCACCGCTGGCGACAAAGACGCTCAAGCTACAGGTAGACTATATTTTAAGAGTTGTCAATATGCCCATTGAAAGACTACCAAGAAAAGTGGCACTGGAAACAGTACGGCGAAAAACTAGTTGGTACAGCAAATGGAAGGATCTGGCGCACGAATGCGGAATAAGTCTAGAATTAAGTGAAGCAAACGTCCAATCTTGGAAGCCTCAGCTTTATCAGCTAATTGCAGCAGTAGATCTTAATTACAGGCAGAGCTTTGCAAGAGAAGCATCAGAGTCACTGCATCGATCAATTTATAGCCAGCTGAACTATGATTTGGGAGATCGGAACTACTACCACGATGACCGTTCCGGCGAAGAAATATCGCTTATTATGAAACTGAGAACTGAACTACTTCCATTAAACTACCAACCACATAGGCAAGATTTACCGGTCTTGTGTACAATATGTAACCGTGAGGAGAGGGAAGATGTGTTTCATTTCGTGGGAAGGTGTCCAGCACTCCGGGAAACCAGACGACACGTCTTTGGCGTTGATGCAATTTCTAATGAAGAAGTCATTCATAAGCTCAACGAAATGGACGTAGCTAGCCTGTTCGCGTACTGCAAGACAGCTCTGGAGTATCGGAAAAGAATTATGACGGAGAGTTTTTAAGGGGTTCAATGTAAACAAACTGTTTGTAATTTATTCATTTATTTACAATTTACTAATGTACAACTTTCGTTTAATATTAATGTATATATATACGTAAAATAAATAAGCTATTGTGGAAAAATAAAAATTGTCAATCGGCAGACGGCTTAATGCCATGCTCTTATTGATTTTTGTTAAAATGTAATGGAAAATAAGATGAATTAATAAAATCTAATCTAATCTAATCTAATCATAACGAAATCACGATTTTCTACACGTATATATACTAGGTCATAGGAACATACAAATGCAGTGCCCCCGAGAGCGATGCATAATAAAACGAATTTGTAAAAACACGCAGAATTTGGGAATTCCGCTTCAGGATTCGACTTGTCGAAGGTGACGCTAAATAATCTCTTCGAGTTATCAAGACATTCGAGTAATAGAAGTTCGAGTTCTTAGGCGCGTTTTTTTTCACATCTATATAGACTTCGAAAAAGCTCTCCAAGTAAAAATAAGACTGGATAAGTATCCAGGCTAAGGTTTTGTTGTATTTTACATTGAAAATATGTTGCGGAAACATGTTTAGCCTACTTACATATAGATTTGAAAAAAAAAACACGCCTAATATTCGAGTTATTGAAGTTCGACTGTAATACTTTAGGAATAAATGCTTTTAGTTTTAATTTTTCAATAAATTAACGCCGAACATTTGTTTGACTATTCCCGTTCAATTGGGTATTTAAAACATGAAAAAGATCAAAGAACGATATAAACTTCCTAAACGTTAACACAGTAAGTACCTGTGATGGCTAAGATGTGTTCAGCATTACTTTAAATTTAACTTTTTAAGGAGTTGGTCCTTTTGTCCAAAGTTTTGTGGATTACAAGAATACCTAAGAATTCAGTACAATAATTCTAGTCATCTGGAAGCTGGAACTACTGTTGATGTACAGTTAATCACAAAAGTAAGTATACAGTACGGTATACGAAGTTTATTGAACGAAAACAACCACTCAGATAAATTTAAACAAAATAAGTGATATGCATTTTTTAGTAACTATTAAAGGTACTTTATATAAAAGTAAAATTAAGTAAAAAATAAAACGTTGACCCCGCCAAAAATCTTGGTCTGATTTTTAATCGGACCCTTTCTTGGTCTACCCACATAAATGCCGCAGTCGGCAAAGTATATGGTGAACTCCGTGCTCTTTGGATGACACAGCATTTTGTGCCTATAAAAACAAAGCTCTTGCTAGCGAAAACTCTGCTATTACCAACGATGCTATACTGCTGTGAGGTCTTTTGCTGTCCGGACTATAGCTCCAAACAAAAACTTAACGTTGCATATAAAAACATCGCACGCTTCATATATAATTTAAAAAGATATGATCATGTCTCTTCTTACTCCAAACAAATCAGTGGATGTTCTTTCAGTAATCTTCTTAAATTCAGAGCAATATGCCTGCTTCATGGCATAATGCAAACAAAGCAGCCGGGATATTTATTCGATAAGCTACGTTTCCTTCAATCAGTTAGATCATGTATGCTAATACAAACAAGCTATGCTTGCTTGACTTCTGAACGTCAGTTTTTTGTTAGTACTGTTCGGCTGTGGAATTCCCTACCTATCATTAGAAGCACTAGTAATTTCAAATCCTCTCTCTTAAAATATCTGGCCACTGAAATAAATACATTATAAACATTAATATTCAATCTTGTACATATATATATTTTTTTATTTTTTTTTGTCACTTTTATTTTATATTTATTTATATTTTTTGTTCTTTTTGTCTAAATGTTTCTTAACCTAAATCAAGGCTTTCATAATTAAAAAGATGCTTGTTATCTTAATATTGTAAGCAATACTATTAAATAAATTGAAATTGAATTGTTTAATGAAAGTACCAAAGATATTAAAATTAAACGAAATTTGTAAAAAAAACATATCACAAACCTCAAAGAAAAAAGAAAAAAGGAAAAGAAGAAATGAAATTAATACCTAGCAGGATGTCCTTTAGAGTTAACAACAGCTTTTATTCTGGACCGCATTGAATTGACGAGCTTTTGGGTCACGTCGGGGCCTATTTTGGCCCATTTTTCTTGAATAATGGTTTCAAGCTGATTTTTCGTTCGAATATCATGTTTTCGTATTCAGCGTTTTAGGTGATCCCACAAGTGTTCAATAGCATTCAAGTCTGATGATTGGGTTGGTGTTTTAAGCTGGTTGCGTATATGGTATAGCAGCCATTCTCCACTACGTAATCACCACCATGTATTATGGTTCCAGCCATATTTTCCGGATTTAACTTTGTATTCGGTTTTCTCCTTACCTTGATGCGCCCATCCGAACCATAAATGTTGAATTTGCTTTTGTCTGTAAATATAACTGTGTTTCAAAAGGTAATATCAGACGTTAGACGGTTTCTGGCAAATTCAACTCGCTTTTTACGATTCACATAGGTGAATAGTTTGGAGATTATACTGCTTTTCTGCTTCTTTGGTAATCTCTGCTTGTAGTTTTGGAGTAATTTTTTTTAGGATCATTCCTTACTTTTCGGACAATAATTCGCTTTTCTACTTCAGTAAAGGAACAGGTGCGTCCACTTCTAGCCCGATTTTCTATTGTATCGGAGGCTTTTTTTTTCTAAAATTTTTTTACCGTTGCAGTGCTTTTGTCGTCTAATTTCGACACTTCTCGAATTGATTTCCCTTCCTTAAAAAATGTTATCACCAAATTTCTAAGGTCAATAGAGAGCTCTTTTCCACGCGGTGCCATTTCTGGTAGACGCATTGAAATTTGTTATCGAAATTATCTAAACTCACTTATTTCTACTCACCCTATATATTTCTAAAACAATTCAATTGAAAAAGAGCAGATGTATAACAACAAGTCTTTACTGGCCCGTGTTTTGCACTCAAATACCATGAATGTATACTTACTTTTGTGACGTTGTTTTGGTATTTCGTCAGATAACACTTATTCTCCTTTAGAACCTAGGCAAGTTATACCGTTATTTTTACTTTAGAGCAACTGTTCAAATGTCAAACAACAAACATGAGGTCAGACGGATAATGGTTCAAACGAAATACACTGTTTTCTTAAGACTTTTGGTACACTCATATAGGTGTATACTTACTTTTGTGATTAACTGTACATATACCTGGAATATTTTTTGGGAAGATAATAAAATTTGCAACACTCTATTGGTTTTACGTGTATTGAAAGCCTTTGGAAAGTCGTAACGCCATATTTGTACAGAATGGTGCGTGCAGTAATGTTGACTTTTACGACAAACTTCAAAAAAAAAAAAAAAAAATGATGATTTTCAAGGTGAGTATGTCATACATACGTCCAATGCGTGCAATACGGAAAGGCTGCAAAGGAAGCACTTGTATTTATTATGAGGAAAAGGAAACATTTTTGTGCAAATATTCAAGTTTTGTGTGAATGCTAATTACTACGTTTAATAAAATTCTAAATTTGGCAAAACAAATACTAAAACCGTACTGAATTATGCCATTGCAAATATTTCGTGACGAATGGTAATTAAATATGAGCCAACCATTTCATTCGTTCAAAAACATTTCTCAGAGAAGAATGAATGTAAATACAGCATTCTGCTCAAAATTGGGTAGCGTATATCTTTTGATAAAGATGCATTAACATTCATATAACTATGAATGTAAATAACTTAATTAGCAAAATGTACTTCTGCCTGATAGCTTTTACGCATCAAAGGGCCAGAATATTTCTTGTTACTCACGGTGTAGTTGAGGTGTCACCTTGGTGTATTCTCAAAAGCCTTTACACCATCGACTGAACTACAGGGTGGCTCATAAATATTGCAACACTAAGAAACTCAAATAACTTTTTTTTTCAATTCATATTTTTTTTTTTTAGTTCATTTTGAAGATATTTAATTTTCATTTTTTTAATGCTTTACAAAAATGACTGATTTCAAATGGCGCTCGGAAATGTGATTATTACTGTCTCAAGGGGGTATTCTAGTCTAGCGGTTCGAATTTTGGGTGTTTTTTAAAATTCGATAAAAAAAAAATCAAGTATATTTTTACTTACTTACTTAGTTGGCGCTACAGCTCGAGATGAACCCGGGTCTGCTTCTCGCAACCACAAATGGAAGGGACCTACAGGGACCTACTATTGATGCTTGTCAGGCATTCGAAAGAGGTGGCACGATGAAGAAACTCTTTTAGGTGTTAGACCCGGCCTGGAGTTGAACCCGGGCAGCATTGCATGGTAGTCCAACGCACTAACCACCACGGCCACGGCGACCACGATATTTTTACTAGTCAGTCTTTTATAAGATATTTATAAATGTCTTGACAATACAAAAGAAAAAACTTTCTTTTGAAAATTTAAAAAATTACAGGCTGGTAAAGTGGGGCGGTCAAAAATAAAGGTGCGTCCTTGTTGACATGATTCCAACCCTTCTGGTGATACAAAAAAAAAAAAACAAAAAAACAAAAAGATTCTTAATCAGTAAGAATGTCGCTATCGCCTGAACTACGGAACTAAAAAACAAAATATTTTTTCACAAAATGGCAGCTGTTTGAAAAAAAGTGATTTTTCGCCCTTTTTTTCAGTCTTATATTTTTTTTTAAAATAGTAAAAAACAAAATATTTGCATAGTTCTTGCGATAGAGGGATATGTAAAGAAAATCCACACCAAATTTCAAGTTAATCGGTTCATAAGAACTTGAGAAATCATGTCAGACGTGTTGAAAAAAGTAGTTTCGAGAAAAACGCGTTTAAAGAAATACGTTACAACGACCTTCACATAGAGACTTTCTGAGAATTCATGCTGTATAAGACACTTTCTGTAGGATAATTCGGGGAACGTTTGGATGATACATTTTTGAAGGTCTAATCTTTAAAAATATGAAATAAAAAAAAAAGTGTTACAGCGGGAATTGCTTTAATTATTGTAAATGGGTTTGTTCAAATCATTCGAATTGTGGCTTTAGTTTTGTAGACTTCCTGTTTACAATAAATTTTTATTTGAACTTTGAAGGAAAATATGTAAGTTCAAATTTTTGTGCAAAATTGTCTGCAGTAACTGTCTGCTAATTTCCATCTGTGTAGATAAGTTCAGGGTCGAAACGCGTGGATTGGTTTGTATGAGAGCAGTTACAGCAGCAATCGTATTCTGTGTCCTAACTGAAGGATCTCGGTGATGAGGGCCTTCCTCTGACTAGCCCGCGCTCTGCAAACGAATTTACACATCACAGTCCATCTACTCGGAGGAATGCCAGCAATAGTCCGCCTGAACTCTTAGTGGACTTCATCACAGATCGCTTAATAGCGATGCACTATCCAAATCCTAGTTATTATATGGAAATAAAATTTTACTTACAACTGTATATACAACAGTACACTCATCTTCTTTGAATGTAATAAATTAAATTTAATCAGCAAATGCGTGCGTCTTCTAATTCATCCATACGTTGTCCAGAATTTAAACAAATTTTTCACGCTTTTAATTTGTTAATTATTACATTAGGTAAGGCATTTAAAAAGTACATACATACATAAATGGATGTTAAAAAAAAATGCGAATCATATTTTCCTTCACGTTGTTCGAATTATGTATTTTAATTAAACAATCCATGCATACGTACAATTATGAGCATTTGCCCTAAATAAACATTGATAGAGAACATGACGACATCATTTCCGTAGGGAAATCAGACCAGCGTGAAGTCATAAATATAATTGAACATAAAAAAATTGGAAAACATAAAAATGTATTCATGTTGGATGGATCTATTGTATTGTAAATAAAAGAAATAGACTTAATAGATGTCTGTATAGTGTAGTTGTTTTATGCCATCGCATGATGATAGCTGCAAAAAATATTTACCTTCATACACTTATATATTTTTATAACAATTATGCTATAAATTCGGTGTTTATGTTTTTTTTTTTTTGTGTGACTAACAATACGTCACACTGTCATGGTATTTTTCTGTGAATCCTCTAAACGAGCAGGTTATTTGTAATTCACTCAGTAGCTCCGGTTCCGCGCAGACCACGTTTGATAAGTGGAAGAAAAGGGTACATTTTTAAGGGGTTAACCTATTTAGGACTACAGTTACCATATGGTCACGCTGGTAGTGTTCCACTTACCAATACTTTTCAAACAGTTGTAAAAGAATGTCACCACGCATTAGTCTTGATGCAATTGATTATGATTCGACCTTTCTTTTGAGATACGATGTGATAGATTTGCACGTCAGCCATAGTACCAGGTACCCAAAGTTTTGTATTTTTTAAAAAGTGTTAAAAAAGGTAAAATGGAACGTCGCTTCACGTAAAAATATCCATGTTGGGTCATAGATAAGAACTTCATATCAATAATTGTTAATTAATTTTTGAGCACATAATTTGTAAACAAATTGTAATTTAGTACTTTTAAAGCAGGCGCCTATGTGCCAAGGTTCGCCATATTTTTCAATTTCAATTTGTACCAAATCTTTAGTGCCAATTTGTCTTTGATGAGAAATAAAGTAGAAAACTCTCTTCTTTTGCATCGGTCTACAAGCTGACTGTCGTGTTTTCATTGAGTAGAATAGTCGTTTTTCGAGAAAGCGAGAAAGTTAAGAACTGTTTCCTCGATATCGTCGTGGTCGTTTTCGCTCTTTTTTGGGAAATAATTACGCAAGTGGCCTAAGTTTCTCGTTCGCCGATCGCAGAAAATAGTCGCGATCGTTCAATCCATACGAGCCAAAATAACAGTTTTGTTTGCGATTCTTGACTTTGGTCATTTGCTCAGAACATCAGAATATACACTCCGCGCCACTTGAATAGAAATAAGGATGATTAAACCGTTTAGCGCTTTTGTAAGTTAAAATCTTCTTCTCTCTCCAGTTACCGACCCATAGCACTTACGTCCCTTCTTTCCAAGGTCATGGAAACGCTGATAAACCGTCAGCTAATGAAATATCTTGAATCACGGAAGCTTCTCAATGACCGGCAATACGGCTTCCGTAGCAAAAGATCCACTGGTGATCTGATGGCATATCTCACCGAAAAGTGGAACAAATCCCTTCATCACTCTGGTGAGTGTAAGATTGTTGTACTTGATATTTCAAAAGCATTTGACAGAGTTTGGCATCAAGCTCTTTTGTCGAAAATGCGTACATATGGCTTCGATGAACATTTTCTTCAATGGATTAGAAACTGCCTTTCGGGCAGTTCAATACAAGTTGTTTTGGATGGTTTCAAGTCTGCAATTCACCCTATAAATGCTGGTGTCCCCCAGGGCTCAGTTTTGTCTCCGACACTCTTTCTTATTTTCATAAATGATCTCTTGTCTGCCACATCTAATCCAATACATTCCTTCGCTGACGATAGCACCCTCAGCTTTACATTTTCGTTTACAGATTCACGTCCCTGCTCTTCGGCTGTGGTACTGGAACGGTTGCATATGTTAAGTTCATTAAATTCCGACCTTGACAGCATAACCAAATGGGGTATAAATAATAGAGTGGAATTTAATGCTTCAAAAACCCAATGCTGTCTTCTGTCGTTAAAGCGTAATCTTATCCAGCAGCCATTATCCATGAATGGCTCTTACATCGTTGAAACCGAAAAGCTTTCCATTCTCGGTATGTGTGTTAATGCCAACCTACGTTGGAATGACCACATATTCGAAGTCGCCAAAAACGCCGCGATATGCCTAGGTTTCCTCCAACGATGTAAGAAATTCTTCACCCCTTCTGATCTAGCTACAATTTATAAGGCGTATATTCGCCCCAAGCTCGAGTACAATGCTCATATCTGGTCGGGTGCTCCAAAAACATCACTGCTCCTGATCGATAGAATACAAAAGCGCGCGATAAAACTAATAGGGGATAGGAACATCACTGAGTCAATTGACTCTCTTGAACACCGTCGTAATGTTTCCTGTCTTTCCCTGTTTTATCGCTTTTTCCACAAACAGTGCTCCAGCGAAATAGCCAGCTGCATTCCTCCCCTTCAACAATTTTCCCGCAACTCACGTCTCGCAAGGAATGCCCATCAGTTTACCCTTAAGCCCAACTTCGGACGCACAGTAAAATATAGAGATACTTTCTTTAACCGTTCAACACGAATGTGGAATGCTTTACCAAACACGATTTTTCCCTCCCTTTGAGATCTACAAGCATTTAAGACCAATGCGCATCGGTATCTCCTCTTTCATCCTCCTTAAATTTCCCTTAGCCCGCGCTGTGTAAGACATTTTAAGGGTATTCATAACCCCTTTAGCGCGCGTGAATTATAAAAAAAAAAAAAAAATAGAAACTTTATTGTTTTATTGTTTCAAAGAGGATTTCGTACCGAAAAACAATGCATGCTCAGAATAATGCAAAAAGTCATGTTAGATCGTTATCGCATT